>OZ022324.1:10633843-13133843 GCA_963989225.1 Dromius quadrimaculatus
TCTATCTTCAAAATTGACGAACTTCCATACATACTATCGTCCCCCATTTCAACCATCTCGCAATAAAAAGTAGACTATGTCTTTTCTCAAGCTCTAGTTTATCTCTGTGCCAAATTTCATCAAAAACGGTTTAGAGGCTTAGGCATGAAAGCGTAACAGATAGACAGACAGAGTGTCTTTCGCATTTATAATATTAGTAACCGTATAACTATTTACAATTTATTTAACTTATAAATTTAATTAAAGCAAAAAGTTAAAAGAACTATGGATTACGAAACAACTCATTCATTTTTAATATTCGCTCTCGTCTTCCCTAACGTGACTGGCCGTTCGGGTAGCCACATTACGTGACATTTTGACATTTCTCTCACCGAGCCGCGCTGCACAGGCGCTTGAATTTCAAAACGAACTTTTATCTCCTATTTCATCCCCATGTAGGTCGAAATCACAAAAACGCTAAAAGAAATGTTTGTTCACTTATTATCAAATGCCTGATGCCAGAATACAAAATTTCATGGTTTTATCTTCGAAAAAAACGAAGCTTCTTACATACCATCATCCCCTATTTTGACCCCCTCGCAATAAAAGGTAGCCAATGTCCTTTCTGAAGCTATAGTTTATCTCTGTACTAAATTTCATCAAAAACGGTTGAGTGACTTAGACATGAAAGCGTAACAGACAGACAGAGTGTCTTTCGCATTTATAATATTAGTAAAAATTTGTACAAAACAAATGAGCCAGTTTTACATCTGCACAATATCTGCCAGCTTCAGAAAATCAATACACCAAACGGACAATCTTTTCTCATCAATAGTATAAGTGTTAACATACATATAACATAAACTAACTATAACAAAATTTGATACTTGGATGTTAAGATAATCAACAGAAAAAAATCTGAGATGAACATCACATGACTTACTTGTACATCATTGGATATATATATAATACGATATGATTTTGTGTTTGATTATATATATATATATATATATATATATATATATATATATATATATATATATATATATATATATATATATATATATATATATATATATATATATATATATATATATATATATATATATATATATATATATATCATTGGATATATATATAATCAAACAAAATCTCATCGTTCTACAGTTAATTGTTCTGGATTTACCCAAGAGGTTCTAAGAATCTGTCAATGCGCTTTCAGCCAAGTCGGTTGCTATGGAAACAGTAGACTATTATTCTTATACTACAACATTCCTTAATACTGATTTCTAAAATTCTACGACTACCAACAGATCTAAGTTTTTGCGCAAAATTGAGAAATAAATTACTATTGAAGGGCACTTCCGGTTCAGTCTATTGTTATGGAAATAGTAGGCGATCATTCAGATGTTATAGCAGACTGAAATACCAAATTTCAATATTCTACACCTGATCGTTTCGAATTTATGCAAAAAATTCCAAAAGACTGTCAAGTAAAGTGCACTTCCAGCTCGGTGGATCTCAATAAAAATAGGGTATAAGCATCTAGACGGTATAATCGTCCTAAATACTGAATTCTAACAATCCACGTTCAATCGTTTAGGATTTATGCGGAAAATAAAAAAAAATGTTTCGAATAAAGTGCTCTTCCGGCTTAGTCGATCGCAATTATAATGCAAGGTGTACAACTGAATATTATAAAAGTGCCTAATACAAAATTTAAATATTCTACGACTGATTGTTTAGAATTTATGCGGGAAATTAAAAAGTCTGTCATATAAAGTGCACTTCCGGCTTGACCGATTGTTACAAAAGTAAAAGATGACCATTAAGATGCTACAGCAATTTCAAATGCTAAATTTTAGTATCCTACGGCTGATCATTCTGAATCTATAAGGAAAATCAAAAAAATGTCTTCAGTAAGGTGCACTTCCAGTCCAGCCGATCGCAATCATGATGCAAGGTGTACAATAAGATGTTTTAGGAGTTTTTTATACGAAATTTCAATATGCTATGGCGGATCATTCTAGATTTATGCAAAAAATTCAAAAAAAGTTTCAGATAAAGTGCACTTCTGGCCTCGCCGATTCTTACAAAAATAGCAGATAACCATTCTGATACAACATCAAGTTCAAATACTGAATTTTAACATCCTACGGTTGATCATTCTTGATTTATTAGAAAAATTCTAAAAAGGTTAAAAGTAGAGTGCACTTCCGGTACAGACGATTGGAACCATAATGCGAGGTGCCCAACTAGACCCTATACCAGTCTTAAATACAAAATTTCAACATTATACGTTCAACCAGTTTTGAGATTTACGATTTACGCACGAACGCATGCACGCACGCACGCACGAACATACGTACCGACATCAAGTCAAAAATAGTCAAAATTGATTCAGGGATGCTCAAAACGGATATTTCTATCAAAATTTCGATAGGTGAATTTTGTCGGTTTCACAATACTCACTTGTTACTTTGTACAAGTAAGTAAAAATTAGCTAATATTGCCTTTCTCTAAAATATTGTCTTCAATCATGAAGTAATCATTTGATCTTTTTATAATTAGATTTTCAAATCTATTTGAAATTTCAATGTGCATTTTATAATAAAATCTCCAGATTGATAACTCTAAGAGCTTTTTTTTCATAAAGTTTTGATCTATATTTACACGAAAGTTATCATAACAGCAATGTTTTTTCAAAATTGAAAAATGATTCGATATTAAATAGATAGCTAAATCAAATGGAAAACATGATATCTCATGAGTCTGATATTATCCTTGATATATTGGGTCACTTAACGCCTTACAAATTCAAGCTTTGTATAACACTCATTGTCTCCTCTCACTATTATCCTCTTCATGTTCAGAGTTGTTTGCTAATCTCATCATTGTCATCATCACCTGACGACTCTTTTCACTGCCCTATGACGTCACACATCGACGTCGTTGTCGCGTCGATAAACAGCGCTCCATCCGAAGTATTGTCGTTAACGGAAATGGACAAAACGATGATAATCCCGCGAGACAAATCCTACTGGATAATGTCCTGCCTGAGATTTTGTACTAGAGGAAGTAAGTAGTACATACATGGGAATTGCATAGCAAATAGTTTGAATTATGCGATGATGAAGATGGCAAAATGGTTATTGTTATTTGTTTTGTTATATTCTCGAGGATTCAACTTCAGCTTGAACTGGTGCAATGTTATTAAACTGCAGAGAGACTTTATTAAATATTTATACACTCTTGCACAAAAGGCAAATTGTTTGTTTGTCTCTCATTGTTATATTACAACTCTTAATTACGTCTATTTAAAATTAATTTATGTGCAATTCGTTTACTCTATTTAGAATATTAGAATGTAGTTCCAATGAATTATACGAACAAATGTTTATTCATATTATATTTCATCACAAAGGTATATACAAATTAATTAAAGGTAATTATTCTGTAGAAGTCATTCACAAACATTTCTAGAATATTATTTTTCTACTTTATTTATAATATAGTAGCTAATGAACTTACAAATAATGCTAGTGTCAAAACAATTTCATATAAATTTTGTTTCTACAAAATGATCTTTCCAACGAGCGTTGAAGTTTATTTCATGATTCTAGGACAAGGGCTTCTTGTTTATAGTTGTCTGGTACAATATTTCTCTATTTACTTTTGTATTACACTCATGATTCTTGACTTTCTACCTTGTCTGTATTGTTCTGATTGCTAACATAACGTACGATGACGCTTAGTATCTCGCTTAGTACGTACTTTGGACACTGGAGCGCAGAGCAAACAGCATCTCGGCGCTTGACATAAACAACCAGCAATAATTTGACCACATGGACAACTGTTGTTTGGAAGTGGCCGTTAACAACATGTGCAGTGGAGGGGTGCAGAAAAGGATGAATTACAGGTGACTATTCTACAGTATGAAGCCAAGATAATAGCCAATGCACGTCATCAGCACTTATGCTTTTACAATTTTACATTCATCATTGTAGGCTTGTATGCAAGAGCCATGTGAAATTGGAACTTAAATGTACTAATAGTATCATTTTGATCAGAGATGGCGTATAATGATGTTTGAATCGAAAACAGTTCGAGGAATATTTAAAATCTCTCCAGAATTCAATTCATTTGAATTATTTTTTGATGGTATATCATCTAACTGAGAGGCAACACATTTCAATTAGACTGGAAAATATTATCCAAACTTCAAAAGCCTTAGAAGAATATTTTTTTACTTGTACAAAGTAACAAGTAAGTATTGTGAAACCGACAAAATTCACCTATCGAGATATTGATGGCAATATCCGTTTTGAGCATCCCTGAATCCATTTTGACTATTTTTGGCTTGATGTCGGTACGTTCGTACGTGCGTTAGTGCGTGCGTGCGTGCGTAACTCGCAAATCTCAAAACTGGTTGAACGTATAATGTTGAAATTTTGTATTTAAGACTGGTATAGGGTCTAGTTGTGCACCTCGCATTATGATTCCAATCGTCTGTACCGGAAGTGCACTTTACTTAAAACTTTTTTCGAATTTCTCTGATAAATCCAGAATGATGTACCGTAGGATGTTGAAATTAAGTATTTGAACTTGACGCTGTATCAGAATGATTATCTGCTATTTTTGTAAGAATTGGCCAGGCCGAAAGTGCACTCTAATTGAAACTTTTTTTGAATTTTTTGCATAAATATAGAATGATCTGCCATAGCATATTGATATTTTGTATTAAGCACTTCTATAACATCTTATTGTACATCATGCATTATGATTGCGATCAGCTAAACCGGAAGTGCACTTTACTTAGGACTTTCTAAAAATTTTGTGCATAAATCCAGGATGATCAGCCGTAGGATATTGGAATTCAGCATTTGAAATTGCTATAGCATCTCAATAGTTACCTTCTATTCTTGTAACAATCGGCTGAGCCGGAAGTGCACTTCATATGACAGACTTTTTGAATTTTCCTCATAAATTCTGAACAATCAGTCGTAGAATATATAAATTTTGTATTAGGCACTTTTATAATATCTAGTTGTTCACCCTGCTTTATGATTGCTATCGACTAAACCGGAAAAGCACTTTATTCGAAACATTTTTTGAATTTTTGTTAGAATTCAGTATTTAGGACGACTATACCGTCTAGATGTTCATTTCCTATTTTTATTGAGATCCACCGAGCCGGAAGTGCACTTTACTTGACAGTCTTTTGGAATTTTTCGCATAAATTCGAAATTCGGATATTGAAATTTGGTATTTTAGTCTGCTGTAGCATCTAAATGATTGCCTACTGTTTTCATAACAATTGACTGAGCCGAAAATGCACTTCAGTAGGAATTTATTATTTAATTTTGCGCATAATTTCAGATCTGTTGGTAGTCGTAGAATTTTGGAAATCGGTATCAAGAAATGTTGTAGTATCAGAATAATGGCCTACTGTTTCCATAGCAACCGACTTGGCTGAAGTATATATCCAATGATGTTCAAGTAAGTAACTTGATGTTCACGTCAGATTTTTATATATAGTTATTATGTCAACATTTTATTGAATTCAGTATATTACATCGTCTCTCTTCTCTCTTTACCGAGCAACTCCAACTTACAAAGTTTCTATCAATAGGAGACAGTAAATGAAGAAATCTGAGTATCTTCGCTGTGAGATACGTTGATAAAATCCAGTGCTTCAAGTTCAGTTTCCAATAAATAATTTTATGCAAGCACTACAAATTTATCAAATTACTCTTCTCAAAATTTCAAGCCCACCATCATTGAAGATTAGAGTATTCCACTCATCTTCTTGATTCTACATCCCTCTCTAATCATATTACTCAAACAGTTAATTAAACCATCGTTTTATCGTTATTAAACCTTCAAAAAGCATAATTTGATGGAACCTTTTTCTGAAGGAAAGGGCAAATGTTGATAATATTTGTGTAAATGAATTAATGTATTTAATATGTACCCATGACAACGAATGAGTTTAAAAGAGGATACGAGAATACGAGTAAATTAAATTTGTAATACTCCAACGCCCAACATTTTATGAATCATGAAATGATTATTCCAAAGAGGTATTCGTTTTCAGTGAATGCTTCGAATGAAAACTGCAGAATAAATTAAATCTGGGTCAAAAAAAAAAGTGGAATATGTTAAACATAAATATTCTACGTCAAGTATTAATTTTGTAGAATTAGAATATCAAATTCAAAGGCACTACAAAATGTAAAAGTTGAACATTACAGCATGATTCATAACTTACGCACTGTCTTTCAAAAAGGGATGCTACTGCGAAAATAGTTGCTGGAGTAGTGCTGCTGCATTGTATTTCGCATAGCTTATCAAGACACTGGTGAATGCGTTTTTTTTTTTTTTTTGTAAAAGTTTATAATATTCTTCAGACGAAAAGGAGCCAAGAATGATTGAATGAATTATCTGTCCATGTAAGGATCTTTCGGGAATTTCAAGATGTTATTCTAAGATTCCAAGTGATTGAACTTCCCATTTTTGTATTTTGCTTATGATGGTGAATTCTCATTCCCGAAACTTACTTATTAAATGCTTATTCTCTCATCAGCTCACCAGGCTTTATATATTTGTTTCCAACTATGAGCCAGCATTCAAATGTCTGACAATGGAGCAACAATGAGCTAGCATTCAAATATTCGACAACCGAACATCTCGCAACAATGAGCTAGTATTTAAATGTCTTGACAATTGGACATTCTCTCAGTTGGTAAATGCTGACTAGGATCATAATTACAATAAATTATTTGATAAATAACGAGTTCAAATAAAACTCAGTGTGAACCAATAATTTAAGATATTTAATATTTGTTACAATATTTTTTGCGTAATTTTCGATCACACAAGCAAAGCCCACGCAAACTTTTTGCGCGGAGCGCGCGACCAGGCAATGCGCACAACTTTAAAATTACATATCTTTTTTTCTATAGGAAATTGAGACTCTGAACTTCACAGAAAATTTTCTCATGTACCATTCTTGAGTACATAATAGTTGATTTTTCGAATTTCAAAATTTCATCACTCAAATTTTGTGATTTAATGTTAAAACTCATGAAATCCTACGGAAAAACTTTGAAAAATCATATGTTAGTTTAAAGAAGTATTTAAAGGTTCATTCAGGCCCATTCTCAAGAAATCGAGATTGAAATTTTATACAGAAATATTCAAAGGAATCAAAGATATAGCGAGTTAAATATCAAGAAGTACGAAAAATTGAATATTGCAATTGTGTAAAAAATCACCATTTTGACATTGTTCCCCCCTTCAATGTGAAAATTAACTTAATATTTGTATTTAGCGACCTCTAAAACATTATAGGAATATAATTTCAGACATTAGTAGGTCTTTGGTCACACTTTGCTCTTTTTAGGGGTGAGTTCTGCTCGCCTAAAACTGTTGTACATTATTTGAAGCTGTACTAAAATCAGTATCTTCCTCAGCTGTGTTGGGAATGAGGCGCGATCGTTATTCACTTATTTTGATTTATTAATTTGAGAATGTGCTCTGGGTCACTTATTTGATGGCTACTTTCATAATAAAAATATTCTATGAGAATAGAATAGATAGAAACTCTGTAAAACACAAATTAATCAAATGAGTTTTTTGTTATACCATCAGTTCAATTTTGGCAATGATTATTTGGATTTCTGTGATATTTGTAGCCAGTAATGCTTTGTGGATAGCTCCTTCAGCAATGGTGCTTTTCCTCATTGTACTAAAATGTAAGGAAATATATTTTGGAAAACGTATTCAAAGATAGTTGGATAGGATATGGTACACCTGTATCATGGTCTCCAAAATCATTAGGTTTCATTCTGTCAGATTTCTATATCTTGAGCCATTTTGAATAATTATTTCAATAATGCATGTGCACTTGCAGGGTAATAGTTTTGAATCGATAAGCATGCAATTTTTTGAAAATTTAGTTCATATCTTGGTAAGTAAATTTATCAAAATGTTTATGGGTATATCAAAGCTAAATTAAACGTTTATTGGAAATTGGCATGTAGATATCAAAATTGGCCATCCCTGTAAAATGCTCAGGCTTATACACTTGTTCTATAAATCATTATTTGAAAGAAGAATTTAATTCTCAACAGATAATCATACTCGCATTTTTTCGTAAGTATTGTCGATCAACTCAGTTATCATCACTGGAATTTCAAAAGCTTATATGCTTGACAGATTAAATTCAATGAAAACTATCAAACTTTCAGATACAAGTTCCATCAACTGAGGCTCTATTTACCAGGTACAATTAATTCAGTTCTTTTTACTTACTTGTACAAAGTAACAAGTGAGTATTGTGAAACCGACAAAATTCACCTATCGAGATATTGATGGAAATATCCGTTTTGAGCATCCCTGAATCCATTTTGACTATTTTTGGCTTGATGTCGGTACGTATGTTCGTGCGTTCGTACGTGCGTGCGTACGTAACTCGCAAATCTCGAAACTTGTTGAACGTATAATGTTGAAATTTTGTATTCAAGACTGGTATAGGGTGTAGTTGTGCACCTCGCATTATGGTTCTAATCGTCTGTATCGGAAGTGCTTTTTACTTGAAACTTTTTTCGAATTTCTCTAATAAATCCACAATGATATACCGTAGGATGTTGAAATTCAGTATTTAAACTTGATGTTGTATTAGATTGGTTATCTGCTTTGTATAAATCGGTCATGCCGAAAGTGCACTTTACTTGAAACTTTTTTTGAATTTTTTTCATAAATCCAGAATGATCAGCCATAGCATATTAAAATTTAGTGTTTGAACTTGTTGTAGCATCAAAATAGTTATCTACTATTTTTGTATCAATCGGCCAAGCCGGAAGTGCAGTTTACGAGTATAGAAACATTCAGAATTTGCGGTATAAAGCAATCAGTCTAATTGAAATGATAAGGTAGGCAATGATAATCTGTTATAAATTTTTTAATTTTGTTTGACATTTTACATGTCAAAATATTTTTCCCTAAATTTCATTTCGTAAGCATGACAAAAGCGATAAAATTGGATCAGAACATGCTTTTTCATACAAATTTCAAATTAATTTTCATTATGTTGGTCATACGGTTCAGCTTTAATTTCAGCATTATTGAACTCCAAATAAACATACTTATCAAACCTCTTGAAGGCATGAAAAACAAAATGAGGCACTGAAATCTACGACTATCTGACGGTCTAAAAATACAAGAAAATATTGTGAAACCGACAAAATTTACATATCGAGATTTTGAGCATTTCTGAATCCATTTTGACTATTTTCGGCTTGATGTCGGTACGTATGTACGTATGTATGTGTGTAGTAACTCGCAAATCTCAGAATTCGTCAAACATATAATGCTGAAATTTTGTATAAAAGACTGGTATAGGATCTAGGATCTTGATGTGCACCTCGCATTATGGTTGCAATCGTCTGTACTGGAAGTGCACTTTACCTGATACTTTTTTTGAATTCTCCGCATAAATCTAGTATGATTAGCCGTAAGATACTGGAATTCAGTATTTGACATTGCTGTAGCATCCAAATGATCATTCCCTATTTTCGTCCAAATCGACTAAGCCGGAAGTGCACTTCATATTACAAACTTTTCGAATTTTTCTTATAAATTTAAAATAATCAGTCGCAGAATATTGATATTTCGTATTAAGCACTTTTAAAGCATCTAGTTGCATTATGGTTGTGATTGGCAAAGCCGGAAGTGCAGTTTACTCGAAACATTTTTTAATTTTCCGCATAAATCGATCGAACATAGAATATTAGAATACAGAATTCAAGATGATAGTACTGTCTAGATGCTCATATCCTATTTTCATTGGGTTGACTTACTGACGATTAAGGAATTTTGCGCATAAATTCAGGACTGTTAGCCGTAGAATCCTGGAAATCAGTATTTAGGAATGTTGTGACATAAGAATGATAACATACTGTTTCCATAGCAATCGACTAGCCATGGAACGATGAGATGTTGTGTTTGATTATATATTGGATAAAATGGTTGACGCTGACTGGATTTGTGAATAATGTGAGTGATATATTTTTGGGATATAGTCAATTTATTTAATTTTATTTCTTTTCTGCCTTACAGTTTCGGCAAATCCAATGATGTACAAGTAAGTCACGTGATGTCCACGTCAGATTTTTTTTCTTTTCTAAGAAAATCCAGTTTGTGCTATACATAACTAAAATTTTTCACTGCCATTGAAACTTTGAAAGCTTTTAATGGTGAGTATTATAACCAAATAAAGATTAAAAACAATCAACTTACAAAAACTTTTAATCTGCTTTAATATTACACCTCAAAAGAAATTCCGATAAGTAAAAGTTTCCAACTCTAATTGGATACGAACCAGTTTCGGAGCCAAGCCCGTAAGATTGTCTTTATTATTGATGAAAATTGTTTGTCAAAGTTTCTTCTTTCTACGCGAAAAATAAATGAAGCCTGAAGAGGACTTTAAATTATGAGAGTCTGATGAAAAAAATATTTGCAATTCTATCGAATTAATCACTCACTGAATTAATTTGCAATCAATCTTACTGAAAAATAATCTGCACGATTTAAATATCAAGGCAAGAAACTGATCGCGGTAATGGACTAATTATCAACTTGAAGGAGTTTTATTGACATTGCAATCCTTTACGTTCTGAATATTTGAAATATTCAACTTTTGTTTACATAACCTTTAGCACCCTGAAGGCTTTTTAAATACGTTCATGAAATTTCAATTAATTCATCTAAATATCCTGAAAATCAGTTTGAATTTATTTGCTTAATACTAAAGCAACAGATACATCGTATTCCACAAGAATCAAAAGAAAAATATGCTTCCATCGGTCAACATGAAAAATACAATTTTATTGATGCTTTATAATCAAGGAGGAGATAATTGCTATGTAACTTTTTTTCAGTTATATATATATATATATATATATATATATATATATATATATATATATATATATATATATATATATATATATATAATGGGAGGAGTATTGTACCTAATCAGATGTTGATGAATCTTTATTTTTAAGACACTACTGAACTGAAAATCATAATTTTCGAAAAAATTTATTTGTCGGTCTGTCTGAAAGCACGATAACTTGAGAAATGTTGTATTAAAGTTTTTCATAAAAAAACTAGATTTGAGTTCGTAGATTAGCTTTTTGAACCAGTGGTACCAAAACTTTATTGATTAAACTTATTAAATTCTTACGTTTGTTTTATAAACGGTAGTATTTATCATAAAATATGAGATAATTAAAATTGATCCTTAAATAATTTGATACAGCATTCCCCTCAAACTTTTCTCGAAATTATCAGCGGTTCATTTGTTATCAAAATTTGAATTATTATAAAATTCGTTATATTCTTCTGAAGCAAAGAAATAATGAAAATCGTGATGTAAAATTAGAATTATTATCACTCATATTTGGACATCAAGCGCAAATGTTTGTCTACTATTTTTTTGAACAAGAATATTGGTTCTATCTTGTTTAGTATCAAATTAAATCTCTTGCGAGAATAATTCCAATAGAAATGTCAGAGATGATATTTAAACGATTGTCAATTGTTTCTTTCACAAAATATTTAAATGATATCTAGTTTGGAATCAATTTAAAGCTCTCGGGGAGATAAGCTTAATAGATATCAAAAATATATAACTAGTGCTATCCACGTTACCACCTGTAAATTACACTTCCGACGATCAAATGTCCAGTTTGGACAACTGTATGTTCTAATGAATTGCAGACCCCGTAATCTAAAAAAGGACTTTTCATTTTCAAAAATACTCATGAAATAAGGATTAAAGTATAACGGTCATCTGCCACTTTAACAATGACAGCTGTCACTTTGACAAAGACAGCTGTCACTTTGATATGACAGCTGTCACTTTGACGATTACAACTGTAAAATATGCAATTAGTTGATATGACACTCTGAATTTATGAAGCAGCGATGAAACTGATAATGAAATTCATAGTCGAAGAAGTACTGTGCTAGCCATAGCAGATTTTTGTGCTAAATCGTCCTTAAACTCGTTTGAGCATTGTATTTACAAAACTCTCAGAATCATCTGGAATGAGTAAGTTCCAAATTTGAGTGAGCCTTCTCTTCAATTCAGGCACTGTTGTTCTAGGATTGACTCGTAATTTTTTTTTCATCTCATGCCACGGCGTTTTAAAATGTGAAAGATTGGAACTACTTGTCGTCCAATTTCAAGTCAATATCGTGTTCCGATAACCATATCTTGACGTTTTAGCTGTGCGGAAATGAACTAATTTTTTGCACACTTCAAAAACTCTATAAATGGTATCAGATTGTCTTTAGAAACATTTATGCATTTGTCAGCAATGACAGTACCTTCTCTAAAGCGCACTATTCCAATATCTTGAGCAGACTTGCATCCCCATCCCATATCATGAGAGATGCAAGAAATTTCATTTTTTTACGTTAACAATCGGTTTTATATGTTCCCGACTTCTACTATTCCTTACACAAACTTCAAATCTGAATTCGGCACTTGTGTCCAGTTTTTATAAATTTTGCTTAAATTAGACGCCTCTTTTCCTGCTTAATTGCTAGAAGTGGTTTTCTTTTGCCACACACACAGAAGGGCTTGAAAATGCAAAACATACACAAAAAAATTTAAATGTTATAATGATAGATAGCAACCAAGCCTACACCATAATACCACGTGATTTCCCAACTGAAGGTATCTTCCACTAGGCAACCGCAATATTCATGTCGCCTCAATAATCGTTCCACAAAACAATCGCGGTCTTTGCGTCCTCAATAAATACGTCATAGATGACGTCATTGATCACGACCGCTTCAAGCTCACAACACCCGCGATTGAAAAGTGGTTCTTAACGGTCGTTGCGTCTATTTTAGCAGAAATCACCAATTTGAATTAATGCAAGAGATTTTGCTCCAATTTGTAATTACGATTTAAAATACTTCAAGAGGCTCAAGATTTTAGATTTGACAATATGACAGATAATTTCACGGTCTCTCATTTACATTATTTATTATTTATGAGAGATTAATTTACACAGGCATTTTGAACTCATTCCATTTATATATGCTTTTTGCTACAGGTTACTTCAATTTAAATAATACTTTACTTTTTGATCTCAGCCACGAATCTTCAGTTAATTTGACATTTAACAGAAACTCCCACCGTTTCACTAGAAGCACTAACCACAGCAATTAAATATTAGTGGAACGGTAAAAACTGCGGTCCTAAGCAAATTGTTGCGATCGCCCAGTGGGAAGTATTTTATAGAGAGAACGTTGCACTAGGCGACTATAATGATTTGCCCACGACCGCAGTTTCTGCCGTTCCGCTAACATACAATAGCTATAATTGATGTTTGGAATGAAACGATACGAGTGTCCGTCAAATGTCAAATAAACTGACAATTCGTGGTTAAGATTAGAAAATAAATCCATAATAAGATCAAACTAACCTGTAGCAAAAAGAATAAATGAATGTTATAAATCCAATATGCCTGTGTAAATAAATCTCTCATATTAATAAATTTAAAATATTGAATAGTTCCATATAGTTTGGTATGGAAAGTAAAAATTGGAAAGACATCTTTTCAATTAATTCGAATTTCTTTTGGAGGCAAAGACCGCAATCGTCTTGTGCAACGAATATTGACGCTACATGAGCGTTGCGGTTGCCTAGTGGAACATACCCAAAGCAAGAAGGATTTTTTGATCTGACTGCTTCAGGGTCCAGAAATTTAATAAAATGGCAAAATGAGAATTTAAAGTGTATATCAAAATAATATGAAGGTATTAAGTTGGGTCGGGCTTCAACCCTGTCCCATGGCATTTTAGATTGTATAATTTTTCCTTTTAGTGTTCTCTTGAGTCATTAAGACTTACCAGGCAGCTATTCATTTCAAAATACTAATTTTTGTTTTAAATCTACCTGAGCTCGTCTAAGCATTGTATTTACGAAACTTTCACAAGTATCTGGAATGAATAAGTTCCAAATCTGAGAGAGCCTTTTCTTCTATTCAGGCACTGTTCTAGCAGGATTGGCCTGCGATTTTTTTCTCATTTCATGTCAGAGCGTTCCAATTGGAGCTACTGGACGCCCAATTTCAAATTAATATCATGTTTCGGTAATCATGTCTTGACTTTTCAGCTGTGTGGAAATGTACTAATTTTCTGCAGACCTCAAAAATTCTGTAGATGGTATCAGATTGTTTTTAGGAATATTTATGCATTTATCAGCATTGACAGTCCTTCTATAAAATGCAATATTCCAATACCTTGAGCAGATTTGCATCCCCATATGATGAGAGATGCAGGAAATTTCACTTTTTACTTTAACAATTGGTTTGATATGCTTGATTTCTTGTTCTTGAATCCCACTTCTATAAACTTCAAATATGACTTCGGCATTCCAAATGATTACGTGTGTCCAATTCTTATGAATTTTGCTCAAATTAGTCGGCTCTCTTTCTGCTTGACTGTTAAAAGTGGTTTTTCTTTTGCCTAACACACAAAAGGGCTTGAAAATGCACAACACACAAAAAAAAACAAATGTCATAAATCATAATGACATATAGCAACCAAGCCCGCGCCACAGTACCACGTGACTGCCTACCTACTATATATAGAGAACGTTTCACTAGGCGACCGCAACGATTTGCCCCCGACCGCAGTTTTTGCCGTTCCACTAACATATGATTGCTAAAGTTGGTGCTTCAAGTAGAACGATGCGGGTGTTCGTTAAATGTCAAATAAAGTGACAATTCGTGGTTAAGATCATAAAGTAAATCGATAATAGCATCAAACTAACCTGTAACAATAAGGATAAATGAATGTAATGAATCCAATATGCCAATGTAAATGAATAATGGTAATGAGAGACCGTGAAATATCTATCATTTGATAAATTGAAAATATTGAATTATTCCATATAGTTTGGAATCGAAAGTACAAATTAGAAAGACACCTTTCCAATTAATTCAAATTTCTTTGTGATTTCTGCGAGAATTATCGCTATTGCTTTGACCCACCTTTTAATCGCTGGCGTTATGAGCTTGAAGCTGTCGCAATTGATGACATCATCTATAACGTATTTATCCCGGACACAAAGACTGCAATCGTCTTGTGGAACGATTATTGAGGCTAGATGAGCGTTGTGGTCGCCTAGTGGAGCATACCCAAAGTAAAAAGGATTTTTTGGGTTGATTTGAACTTGATGATCTAGGAATTGAATGTCAAAATGTGAATTTCAAGTGTATATTAAAATAATGTGAAGTTATTTATTCGGATAGGGCTTCAATCCTGTCCTATGGCATTTTAGATTTTATCACACTAGGCAGCTATTCATATCAAAATACTTGAATCAATATCAATAGAATAATTTCTAGATGAAATTCAGGTGCTACTAAAAATAAAATAGTAAATGCTCCACAGCTGAGGAAACTAAAATACATTGCACTAATTTTCTCCATCTTATTGATTGCACTATAATGGTATCCTTATTCATTGTCGATTGTTGTTCCAGAAGCACTTGAATAAGAGATGAGAATACCTTTATTATATCATAGTAGAGTCGTACAAGGCATATAATTTGCCATTATCTATACGGATTCACTTTTATTCCAAGAGTCCTTTCCACTCCAATATTTCAGTTTATTCTGTAGTATAATACTTTCAGATCGAATAAGTCTCCAAGAAATCATATCTTCACGAGCAACATATTAACTTCTACGTGACATTAATTATCAAATAAATAAAATTTGTGGAGTGAATCATATGATGTTCTACTTGATATTAGCATAATCCATCTTCGTATTTTTCTTCCTTTGATACTCGTGTCTTTCAAGTAAAATAACGTGTTTGAGAATTGAATTTTCGTCATATTCGACATCAAAGATAAACATTCGACGCTTTCAACCACAGAGATAACACACTAGAACTAGATCACTTAGATGAACTAGTGCCGCACTGAAATGCACAAGCATAGTGTCCGCTTTATCCTCAGTGGTGTTCATGATATTAAATTCTCAGGATGCTCCCTTACGCAGTGTAGGTATGTTGTAGGACAGTGCAGATCCAACCACAAAGAAAATTAATACGACATAGGAGAAGATTTTTCTGCTTTCTCTTACTGTTGATTTAATCTGAAACAGTGATTCAATTTTCAATCATATTTTCCATTCTCCTTTATCTGGGATGCGATCATATTACAAACAATTTGTATTTTAGAAGCTTGTAATTATGCTAGCTCATCAATTAAATCAACAATAATTATATTTTCTATCTTGCAGATTCAAATCAAATGCTGTTGTGCAGAGGATAGCGGAAAGCCTGGAGAAGATAATATGGTTAGTAAATGCATGTTTTTTAATTCATTTGAGAAACAACTAATGTACAATACATGCACGAATGAGAAAAAATTCATTAAACCAACTGTAATTAATTCTGAAATAACATGAAAAGTAAAATGTTTGGATTCATATTCAGAATTTTCTATTTGTATACTTTTATATATTAATAATCCATGTAGGTATCCTTTGAGATTGTTGCACAAAGCATTTAGAACAAAGGAATCAAAATATCAAAACAGGATTAAAACAAAAATCATATGCATTAGACTTTTTTTAGGAAATATTATAAAATTGAATTATATTATTCACATTAATGTTCATGAAATATTATTATCAGTACATACATTTAATTTTAGCTATCTATAGCAAAGAATTGAAGTATCAATAATAATTCTGAGGAGAAGAAAAATACTTGCAATGAAATAATATAATTCGTGAAGACGTGATGAGCTCCCAGAAAGACATAACAACATCTTAGTTGGAGTTATGTTAGGCATGAAAACTGAATACAATGAAACAATAAACAACATTAAAAATAAAATCTCAAAATATTATTGAAAATAAAATGAATAGAAACCCAGATTATTCACACAAATGAAAATTCTGTTTTGTCTCTTTTTCTATCGCGTGTGAAGGCTCCCGATATTTTTCCTCCATAAACATTACTCCTATCAGTAACAAATTCATGTGCACTGTTAAGAGCTTCATTGTTTCCTGAATGCTGAACCTCAATTACAATTTCTCTCCGATGCGAAAAATTTATCTCCATCAGTGAGTGCATGCTCTCCTTTGTTATTTCTTTTATTCAAGTGGGTGGAGGGTGGTAGAGTAGGATGTATTTTTTATCCTTTCCCGTCAACAATGCTGCATTTATCACACTCTTTTGTCAACGCCGCGCGTGAACTCATTTCCTGAATTATTGTTTTCATTCTTCAGTTCCTCGTCGTAGTGATAGCGATGATGTAGTCGTATGCTCTGTCAACAAAGTCATTAGGGGAGGTTAAATAGAATGGCATATTTTAGAAAAAACAGCGGGACTTTGTAATGTTCGAATAGAACTCATTTTGTTACATAATAGATGTTTCGTGGAAATCTTTCGCTTGTTTTGGTGCTTGAATTAACGCCTTCAATAGGATTCTGCATCAATCACAAAATATGTCAGCATCGATAACATCGAGGGCACTGCTGTCAAATTCAGCACTGTCTTCCGTTTTTTGAAGCGTTCACGCGTATATTTAAATAATTTTTGTAATCTGATTCTGGATTGAACTTTCAGATCTCAAATTTTCAGGATAATATGAAGTCATCAAGTTTAGTTAATGTACCAAATTTCATCTTGATAGCCTTGTTACTTCAGAGTTTATTAAAACGTGAAAATTCACTAATGAACATCAAATACTTTAGTAGTCTTAAAATGCCAAAATTTGGTATGCGGACTGGGCATTGCTTACACTCTTTCAAAGTGAGTGCAATCAGAAAATATAAATTTTCTGAGCCTTCAAACATGCCATCTTGAATGCATATGATATAAAGTCTCAATGTAAGTGAATAATTTGATCTCCATCAAAGCTATATAAATAAAAATTCCTGAAAATTTCCTCCAAAGCTACAGATTCAAGAAAATATGTAAGGGATGGTCATGTACTGGCCGAAATTGATCGAAAAACAAAATTCGAACTCATTCTGATACTAATAACATCGGAAACCGCATGTTAATATATTGTGTAACTCGCGAGATATTGAAATAAATAGTTTCTACCCTAAAATGGGTACTAGCCCATATCGGTTCAAAATTTCGGATATAAAATTCAATTATTGATATGGTGCTCATTCTGTGCACCAATTCTTGATTTCAACTATGCATAGCTCAGCAGTAATTACCTTTTCAATTTTTGTTTCAATTTTTACCCAAAACTGGGTGTATGAATAAGAAAATCTAGCAGTTTGTGCAAAGCTACAAATCAGCATCTTTCATTTAGTACCTGTTTAAAGTCTGTAAGTGCTGTAGTTGCTGGATCTCAGCGTCACGCCAGCCAGCCAGACAGCCAAAGTGCGTATAATAGCGTATTTTTTTTTGTAAAAATGCGCTCAAGTCCAAATGGCAATTTATTTGAATGATAAAACATTATGTAAATCATGTTATCCTTAAATATTTATTAATTAATGTTTCAAATCTCTGATGTTTCTCCAGTATTTTCAGTAATGGAATGAATCACGAATAGATGATTCAGAACACTTCATTTAGATACCCTTCGAAATGTTGTATAAATATCCTATTCCATTATCTGGAGCAATTCAATGGTTTTTATTGAATAGAATGGTTATCTACTTGGACTAAACAATGGGATGGTCCTTAGAGATATCGAGATATCGAATTAGAACACAGGTTCTCGATAACCCGTCGTTAATAAACAGACAGATAACGGTGACAGTTGTACTAATAACCAAAGGCCAGCAATCTGTAAAGTGCTAATTGCTATAGAAACGTGACTGAATATTACTAAAGAGAACAATGAATAATAAAGGATATTTAACTTATACGCTGTAAAAGAGGATATATAGTACAGGTCAATTATTTTTAGCATGAGTTTACTTCGCTAATAGCATGGTAAACCGCGGCACAGCATGAAGTCTGTTTACCTGTGAAAAAGGGTGGTATCAAGAATATTTGTCTTTTAAATAAATTTCTGTATTTTTCCTAGAACATAATATTTAGATGTAAGAAAAAAGTATTTGGTAATTATTCTATATATATATTTCAATTTTAAAATTTGAATTAATACTTAAACTGTAACTTTTTTTAAAATTCAAGCTAATATTAAAATAAAAGTCAAAATAATTTTAGTACAGCCCAGAAAAAAGAAAATTTATTAGCTGCTCATAGCCCCCTAACTGTGAGGATTTCCTAGAACCATGCTAAAATAATTTGTCCTGTACTATAACTATACCTGGGTAACAAAACTTGAGAAAAATAGTTTCAGCCGCACTGATCATCACAAAAAAAAGTAGTCTGCAAAACTATAATACTATTGTTAATCAAATTTCGAAACGAAAGAAAGAAACAAATATGTCATGAAGTATTCACAAGTGTAATTGATTATAACTGTGATAATTGTATCATAAAAAAGTAGTAGCAGTCATCAAACCAAAATCAATGTTCCATAAGTAATTTTTTGTCGGATCATTCTTTATTAAACAAACAATAGATTTCTCAGTGATACATAGATTACACTGGTCAACAAATTACGACTCTATGAAATTTTCCAAAAGTATTGGTGTCAATTTCAATGTATTTTGATGTGGTGATTCCATATATCATATTAAATCTTCCTTGGCAGCTCTAGTTTTTGAGATATTTAAATTCTTCACATTCATTAACAATTAGGAAGTAGATTTTTTTCCTGTTTTACCTAGCACATCTGTTGACTTAATAGTGAATATTACAATGACTATGGAGAGGAGACCTTGTACGAACGATCCAGACAGTTTTTGTTTTATTTGTGGTGGATGTACCTTAATACAGTATCGTTAATATATTACAGATAAAAAAACCTTTGGACTCCAAGAATGGGGCCATCGAAAGAGTAACTAGTTATTGATAATCAAAATGTGATGAATCCCTATCTAGTGAATCGAGATCGAATTATATTACCACCGCTTCATAATAAACTCGGCATTAGAAAACAATTTATAAAGGTCCTTAACAAAGATGGTGAATGTTCTGCTTACCTATCAAATCTCCTGAGCTAAGTGCAGAAAAATTGAAAATAGGTATTCTTGATGGTCCACAAATTAGACTGTTGATCAGAAATCCAAAATTTTGATGAGCACATATGAGCTCGAAAAGAGGACATGGGAATAATTCGTTTTTAAAATCTAAAAAGTCAAAAAACTATACAGATGGTACAGGACATGTCAAATCTGAGAAATTTTGGGTGTAACAGGAACATTGAAGTTCATCATTTATATTCTCATTTGGATCGATTTCCTAAAACTCTTGGAGATTTTAGTGAGGAACAGGATTAAATATTTCATCAAGATACGAGTTATGGTAGAACGATACCAAGGATGATGGGACACTTATATGATGGCATATTATTGCTGGAATCTTTGTCGGGACCTTGAGTAAGCTCCTTATTCCAGAAAGTCCTATAGAAGACAATATTGTATGGATTCAAATCAACTTGAGTGTGTAGAAGTATACATTTTCGTAGGAATTTATAGCCTGCATGTAATTCAAAAACAAGAGCTGCTAGAAAAAAACTAGTGCTAGTTTCGAAATCAGCAGCCTCAATTTAACCAAAAACGTTCAACAGAATTCTGAAATTTTTTTTGTGTTGACAAGTGTTATTTATTTATGATCATGAATTTTGTTACACAGATATAGATATATCTTGTATTGAAAGATACAATTTTTCAGTCAAAACAATTTCCATTTTAACTCTTAAAAAATATAGAAAATGTAGATTCAAAAATCTGATGTGGTCACACAGTATTTCCTGGATTATAAATTCCATGGCCAGTTTCATTTTTTCAATTAAAAGACATGAATCGTGTTACCATAATGTGATGTCTATTGCTTTTGAAGGATTTGTTCATATTTAAATATAAATCACTGCTTAATAATTGAAAATAAAATGAAATTTTTATTCCACCGGATATTACTAACACACACTACTTAATATATTTATCACTTACTACTATTAAACAAAGCCGCAGATATTCATTTTTATTATTATTATTATTAATTCCTATACTGTTTTACCCTAATAGGGTGTCGAGTTATTTTTAAGCTCATTTAATTTAAATATGATTTCTAGTAAGTGCACGCCATTTATTACGGTCCTTTGTTAATTCTTTTAATTCTGCTTAATTAATGTTTTTCGAGTTAAAAATTACATCTATTCCCTTGTCCCAAGATTTGCTAGATCGTCCTCTTCCTTTTATTTCTTGCTGTTTGGCTGTCCATATTCTTTTGACTTGTCGGTCTTCCTGCATTCTCATTATTTGCCCGTACCAATTTAGCTGTTTTTCTTCTATTGTACTTATGGTTGACTTGACATTAAGACTTTCTCTTATTGTTTCATCTAGTACTTTATCTACTTTGGTTACACCTTCTATCCTTCTTAAATACCTCATCTCTGCTGCTTGAATTTTACTTTTTTGTCTTCCGTTTAATACCCATTCATTTTCAACCATTTTTTAGATTATTACACTGACCTTTCACTATTTCACTGTTTTATTGTTCACAGTTCACTGTTCATGGTTTAACTGTTCTCGTCATGTCGTTTGCTATCCCTTATATACAGAAACCTGTCTCTCAAAATATTTTAGATCTAGTCTAGCACGTTACTAGATTTTTCCATCGTGCAAAGCGGTGTGGTGCGGTGCGGTGAGATACAACGAGGACGAAAGACTCCGCCTAGAGAACAGAGATTGATTTAGGGCTTATTTTATTTTTGTACGTTACAATAAGAACCTTATAGATCGTTCTCAACTGAAAAATAATATAGCCTAAACTGAAAATATTGAATGAATAACATGACGTCATGAATAAAGTGATGACGTAGCATCCACTTCGTTTATATAATAGCTCTAATGCGATATTAGATCATATGCTATGTTGGTGGTTACATATGTAAAGATAA
This sequence comes from Dromius quadrimaculatus, assembly GCA_963989225.1. Classification (NCBI taxonomy): domain Eukaryota; kingdom Metazoa; phylum Arthropoda; class Insecta; order Coleoptera; family Carabidae; genus Dromius; species Dromius quadrimaculatus. The sequence continues at coordinate 10,655,871 of OZ022324.1, forward strand.
ATGGGGAGTGTTCTAGACATGCAGCAATAATATTTTCATTCTAGTTTTAAAGACGATGATTGAATAGTGTATAATTGTAAGAGGTTCAAAGGAAATATATATTTAAGCTATTAAAGAGCTGGAAACTAATCACAATAAAATTAATCAACTGAAAAATGGTATCACAGGAATCAGATACAATTATTGAGAATGTAACAAGTTCAATATATACAAATATTGCGATTATATATCATAAACACTAAAATAATTCGGCAATGAAAAATATTAGTAGTCCCAAAATTAGATAAAAAAAAAAAAAACATAAATCAATTAGCTGCAAAAGAATATTACAGGAGTCAAATTCAATTGAGAATATAGCAAATTTCACGGTGTCAAGAGTTTGTACTAAAAATGACAATCAAAATGTATACGAAATGTGAAATAGAAAATGATCAGTGTTACTAATTTATTAAAATATCCCTAAAAACAACAAACAATTCGAATTCCCATCTTAAAATAATATGACAAGTGTTCAGTGCTTATTATTACATATTCTGGAAAGTTTATTTTTGTGCCCACTCCTACATGTATACGGTCAACGTACACACCTCGGGCCAGAGGCCCTCGGAAAGTACACTGTTGACCTCAGGCATTATTGTCCTTTTAGCACCCTTGATACCTTATTACTATAATAATGACGAGCCTACTGAAAATGAAGATTCATCGTGTTTCTGGACTGAAACTATGGAAATACAAGAGGCGGAAGAAAAAGATGATGAAGAGTTGGACATTGTAATTGAAATGGAGTCAGAAGAAGAATCATAATAATTCACCTGATCAATAAAGAATTAAATTATTCATCCAACTGCTCTATAACAATTTCTGCTATTTAAGAAAACATTTTCAATAAAAAAAAAAATATGTAATAATAAAAATGAAAAAAAAATCTCTTTTGAAATCGAAATAAAAATAATTTACCAATTTTCTCATGAATAATCATTTTGCTAATAAAAAATAATGCATAATTTGTTTATTTTCTTTAATGTATAAATATTTTTCAATCACAAATAAACGTGAGGACACCACTTGAGAAAAAATGTATCTTGTGAAAAGGAGTGCACCTATTATAAGAATAATGAACATCAGAACTATTTGAATCGAATTTTCTCAAGAATCGTCAGTCTTACGAGAAAAAACAAATTATATTTGCTTGTATGAGTGTCTTCAAAATCTGGTGTATTTCTGCAGAACTAAATGGAAATCTCGACATAAATTCATGACTATATTCATTTATTTGTTCAGAGAAAGGAGTTTGTCCTAAAATATATCACTGAATAAGGAGAAATACATCTGATTTCTGATCCTGATACATTTTGTGCAATATAAAGTTGATAACAATCAGACAAGTAGAGTCAAGAAATTCTCACCCCTAGATTAACATGATAGATTTTAATATTCCAAATTACATTCGAGCAAAGATTGTCAAAAGAATAAGATAAAAAATTTACTTCTATATAACTTTAACTTTTTGTTATAACTTGCATCGATATATTGTATTATTGTTTAGAATAAATTATTTAAATCAATTGGACAAGTGTCACTTACACGTCGCTCGAATTCAAATTGGCTCTAAACGGAATCAGTTGTCATCAACCCAGGAAGAGTTTTGATTGTTTCTGTCTCCGTTTCCGATTCAGATGTTGAAGGTTGGTAATCGCTTCGCGTACAGCATAATAACTGCAACTTTGTTTTAATAACTATCTTCCTCTTTCGCATCTGGTGCGTATAAAGTGAGTCACTGTGTCTTCGTCTTACACATGCAAACATAGCAAAAAGGGATCCACTCTCAACTGTGATTATTACAAAGCACTGCAATTCTCTTGACGCTTCAGCACTTTTAATAAAATGTTGGTAGCACTGATATATGGGGACGCTAAGCGGATTCTTCAACTGAACACTAAGTTTATGTCGTTCTTTTCCGGAAAATAAGGAAACATTAGGTATCTCAGAGTGAACGAGTTTTGAAAAAGAAATGTGACAAGAGAACATTTTAAAGTTTGTGGAGCAGAAAATGTTATATGGGTAAATTAATCACTTTTCATTGTTTTTGTTGATAAAGCAAGACGAAATTTGAATCACACAAAATATCTTCAACCATTTATAAAACTGATTTCAAGCCACAAGTCTCTAAAATCCTAAAATTTTCGAAATTATGTTTTTATTGCCAGTTTGTTCGGAGCTTGAAAATAAATTCAATATGTCAAAAAAAGACCTTTCAAACCTGAACAAATGCACAGATGAACATTAATTGGTTCTTGATCGTTCCTGTTCGCGACAGTTCTCCGAAGTTCGCCAATATACGCCCTCGCTCGTTTCTTTCTATAGATAAATAGTGTACAGTAATTTTTTGATTCTTTGGAACATATGCTAACACAGACGAATAGAGGTGAATACCGGCGCCCTTGTTTGCTCCTGTTCGTCAGTGTACGCGAATGTATTTCGCACATTTGATTTCGAGGAAAATTTGTTCTCTCATGCTTCTTTTTGGTAGTTTTTCGTCTGAATTGACTAGAGTATATATACAAATGTGTATATTCATGTAAAATATATACAAATCATATTAGAATAATGCTTGTAACCACATTCGTTGAAGCGTTTGAAATAAGTGAATCAATTTCTATAGACAAACAAATGTAGACAGAAAGTCAACAAAGCTTTGATAAAGTCTTTAATCAATTACTTTACACCAACCTCGAAATTTTTCCCACCAATCAGGTGGAATTTATTAATATTTGCGCCAAATACAATCATTCATATCATTATCGATTGTTGATCCATCATTTCGACTCACAATACCTGTTGTCTGATTTCCACCGGGCATTGATTGAATTAGACCATTTAATTGGATGCGGTAATCTACTATATACGTGAAATGCATGAATTCAGGGTCGTACTGACGGAAATTATGCCCTCGCACTAAAAACGCAAGAATGTTATGTGAATTAGGACATAAATCTAACGTATATTTATGACATAGATAACAAAAAACGACTGTAATTGAAGAAAACTTCCATGGTAGTTTATTTATTCATTTCAGGATTTTCTCGAGTCAAATGGCATAAAAAACGCACTATACCATTTCACACTCTATAACAGTTGAGATGGACATTTCATGCCAAGCTTCTTCACTTTAAGATAAATAGATACTTACTCTCTGAACTCTCAGTATCCATATTCTCGTCTATGGCGTCCAGACTAAGTGTAATTAAATCGTTGATGTGGATGGTAATGTATATCCTATATCATGTTTAAGGCAACGCTTGAGGATTAATACGGTTGTGCATTGATTCTATGACGGCAGCATCAGACGCCAAATCCACCCATCCAATCCGTTCGATTGTTTTAGTACGCCATTGTGTTCCATTTGCATGGAAGAGAATTCTAATTGCTTCATTTCCAGATAGAGCAGACGGACTGCAGCAATCCACTTGCCATTCATAAACACTTCAAACAGTTTACAAATATTTAACTAAGTTACGATAACATACAAAGAGACACAAGTTGACGATCACCCAGAGATGTTAATCAGGTCCGACGATTCAAAATTTGCATCTGTATCAAACACGAAATTACACCAAAAGAACTAAATCGTCAGGGTAGTAATTTAAGTGATAAGGATAACAGTTTAAGTGGTATCTCTAACAGCTTGGAGTAGTAGAATCGATGTGATTGTATGAGATAAACTTATGAGATCTATCATCGCACTATATTCGTTTGTGAAAAATTTGAATACGAAGAATAATTTCTAAACTAATTAGTAATTACACACAATCCGGAAACATCAGATTTGAAACATGTAGCCAGTTTCACTGCTAAGTTGTCACTCACAAAAATAAGGGCAAAGATACACCAAAGTTCGAGATGAAATCGGATAAAATTGCCCTTTGTGATCGATGAGACGTCACATATTCTCACCTTTGACGATCTTTTGTGCCGCAATTGTACGCTTCTTTCATTTTCACATTGGAACAGAAACAAATAAGTACTTCTCTTTGAGAAAATTTATGTCCTAATCACAGGAAGTTCTTTATGAAACTTAAATTAGAGGGAACAAATGTTACTTTGAAGTTTCTCAATAAAAGTGCGAAGTTGTACGGTTGATTGGAAAATAACAAGAAATGACATCAGCGAACAAGAAACGCGAATCACGCCTTGCCAACACAGCACTACCGCGCGACAATTAAGAGTGAACCCTCATTTAAATTAGGGCACAAAGGGCTTCAAATCTACCCTACAAAGATGACATCATTTAGAAAGAATTCAAGAATATGCACCACAAAGAAAATCAAGATCAATTTTCTCTTCTGAATGTGTTCGAATATGATATGGTGAAATACATGGGAAATTGAATAAATAATATAATTAGAACGACAATTAATGGCATTAAATTACATTTGAATCATTATTCGGCAGGTCCGTAACGTTAATCATTTTTATCATGATCTGGAATTAGCACAGTCCTAAAGCAAAGTTTTTTCTCGTAAATACACCGAGTAAACTGAATTGCATTGGTTGTGATTGATATTGATATTCGTAATACTGAATAAAAATAATAACGCTTCGTGTAATCGTATGAAATATGGTAGCTGTATAATATGGTTATTATAAAAGAATCACTAGGATGTATTTGATCAATATCTGGCTTTCAAAACTTCTCTTTGATTATATTGTACTTACCCTATATCGTTATATACAAGTGTGGAATGTGATACATTAGTCACGAAAGAAAAAGTTTAGCCTCGACGCCTGGAAGGCGAATGACTGTCTGGCTTCATTTAATACCTAGATCAATGCCGTAAATATGAGGCGGCACTATTAATAAAATGATTCTTACCTCAAAGGATCTTGGAGCAGCTCAAAACAATTAAACAATATTATTCATTGACCCAAAATTTACCAGAGAGTATTTTAATTGGAGAATGATGGTTACATTTGTTGGACAAAAGTTTCAACATATCAACTCTCATTTTAAAAATTAGATATTATCGCGGTTCTCAAAAAAATCTGGTTAACTTACAGTTTGCAAAAGACACGACATATTTTTTATTGAATCATCCTCGCAATAATAAATGTTGCACTTCGTGCTATTTCACTGAATAATTGTTATTTCAACACTCTTCTGAATCATAAAATTCTAATGAATCGATTGTAGGAGCACCTTGGCAATTTTATTCAATTTTCTAAGGATTTTACCTTGAAAACCTGAAAAAGCCCCACTTTGTATCGTTACGCCATTGACCTACACATTGAATAATTACTGATTTAATTACATAACATTAACGTTACTCGTGCTTGAAGTTTGCAAATTCATTTATTTTTGTAACTATTGGTATTTCGTCAAAAATTCAATTCAATCCAAATTCACCAATAATTTTGATTCGCTGATGCAAAACAATTATTCAAACTAAAAGCAAACATGCTATACGTATATTGTACCTTATTTGAAGCAGTCGAATTCAGAGAAAAAATTCTTGTCTAAAACTAGATTAAAAGAGATGATAGTATCTTGTATAACTTCAAAGATCTTTGTAAACATTCATTAAGCTAATACATAATGATATACATAATAATTTTCATACGCCCGCAACCAGTAGAACGAAATTGTCAAGCTGGTAGCACTTGTGAAAAGCAAGTTCCAGAATATTTTAGATATAATTGATCCTCCCAGTGGCGGATTTTCCAGTAGGCTGAGTAGGTTTGAGCCTAGAGCAGCAGATTCTAGGAGCGGCAAATTTGAAGACCGAATTTATTTTTTAGCCGTCTTACAGAAATAAGAATAAATGATGTCGTACAGTTTTGTGATGTCTTGCTGAAAGAAGTCTACAAGATATCTTTCCGTTATCTTTTCCCTTTATTTCTTATTCAATTTCAACCAAATTGTTGGACTGTAAAAGCATTCTAGAAACTGACAATTGTAGAAGTAAGGGTAATGTAAAAAAAATAGTAAGTAGCTAAGAAAAGACAACAAAAATACTGGATTCCTTAAAGAGTGTGTGCGATAGTTTTTTTCCATTTAAATTTTTATTACGTCAATCAACTGAAAAAGTACTATTGCCATACAATCTAAATCTCATAAATTTTATGCCGAACATTGTCTAAGCTAGTGGTTTCCAAAGTTCTTAGTCCAAGGGCTACATTGACTTCTCCAAGTCCCAAGGGATAAGATCTTAATGGGGCGATGAATAAAAACATCTGATCATTATTAACAATTATTTATTTATATTGTAAATTTCACAATGTAATTAAAATAAAATATGATGGGACCGGATTGGTGGCACTGACGGGCTGATGTTGGTTCAAGTCAAGGGTCGTAGTTTGAAGATCCCTGGTCTACATAATATCTGAAATACTGGAAAAAAAAATCCACAGTTACTATAGAATGATACCCATTCCACACGCCGTAGCGTGCGGAATAGGGGTCATTCCGCACGCTCAGGGATTCCTAAGAAAGCCGCGTGGCGTCGCGAAAAAACTGTTCCATTAATGTCATAATTTCAATTCTCCTTGATTTTCTTTTCATTCCACTTCAAAAAGGAGTCAGTATGAGTAATTTTATCAACATTTGATGAATTGGAGTAAGATCAATGAAGCAAATTCTTTCTCAGAAAACGGTATATTTTGATTATAGATATTCACGCGGACACCTTTGACTGTAGAAAAAATAACATTCGTCACTTGTGCGAATCGATCACACCTTGCTCCTGTGAATTCTGCCACTCGACTTCATCTCGTGGCTGAATTATTCACATTCGCATGGAATAGTCTCCGCACTTGTATCGGAATATACTATTGTCTTATGATTCGAAAATTGTTCATTCAATGATAAAACAGAGAACAGATAAGTTGTAGATCGAGGAGTTATCTGTCAAATGAGACGTTTTTTGATATATTTCTATTTCAGAAAATACGTAAAACCCTTTGAGAAATTTGTGTTCTCAAATAAACTAGTATTAAAACTATTCAGTGATTCTAAGAAATACAATAAATTGGGATAGATTTCGTAGTAACAACAGTTATTGCAAAATCAGCAATTAGAAATTTGTTCAAGAAATATCTAAAAATCAATTTATAGCTGAGATAAAGATCGTAGAAGGAATCTTATTCACCTTGTCAGGGTTTCAAACAGAAAATTTATAAATTTGAGGTTAAAATTTGAAGCAAAATAATTAAAAATTATTTTCAAAAGAACTCGCAATCGTTTTATATTTGTGTTATTTTAATATTCATATCGACTGGAACTATTCTGAATAATCGTAAAAAAAGGTTCACCAAAATCACTTGTCAGACTCTTTCTATTAATGGAGGGAAGAAAATATTGCAAATCATCAACGAAAATAAGTGAGAAGTCGAATGCAAAAACAATACTTTATTTCAAATTGGGTGAAATAGAGTGTCTATTCCCCGATAACTTTTCAAGTATTCTTCCATCAACCGCTATACATAAGAGGTCTATTCCAATAACAATTTTCTCAAAAACAAGATTTTCAAAAACTTTCAAATTTCAATATTTTTTTCATGCATTTAGACTAAATAAACATCTGAATTTTGTCTAATTCTAGCTTTTCTCACTGTACTATCCAACCTCCAAATATGAAAAAATTACTCTAGTGTTGCAGAAGAGTTTGGAAATATCCACAAAATTTTAAAGAAACTGATAATGCTACTGTTTTTTATGTGAAACGGAAGTAAAATCGAACTGTATGCCGTGACGACAAACGGCATGACGCTCTCTCATGCTGTCACACAGAAAGAGTGTTTTCTTATTGGCAATAATCTCCTGTTCTGTTTTAGCGCATTCTTAGCGCATTTTTTGGAAAAAAGCGTTATTATATTCACTTTGGCTGTCTGGCTGGCTGGCGTGACGCTGAGTTCTCAGCAACTATACTATTTACAGACTTGAAACTGGTACTAAATAAAAGCTGCTATTTCGTAGGTTTGCACAAATTGCTTTAATTCAAGCTCAGTGATTGTGGAAGATTCACTATTTCAATTACTTGTTTCAAGTGAAACAATGCCCATAGATATATATGACATTAGGGATATGGCAACTAAAATTTATAAAAGTAGATGAAAATTTAGTTACAACTTTAGCCGCGGATGTCACTATTATTATGTACAGTTGTCAAATCTGTCCGGGACTCATTCAATGACTTGTTTGACGCGAATTTGAAGCTTATTCGAATGAATTATTATTATTGGATGAAAATTAGTTTACTTTTGGTGTATTTTTTTTATAAAGCTTTGATAAAGATCAAATTATCAATTTAAGGTACAACACTTGACCTCCCGTCAGTCAATAACTAAACAATGAAGATCAAAAGATATTTTTGAGTTTGTACATGCATAAATTATGTACCTATCAAATAGTCAACTTGAAACTAGTACTAAATGGAAGCTACTGTTTCGTAAGTTTGCCCAAATTGCTTGATTTCAAGCTCAGAAATTGTGAGAGATGGTAATTTGCGAAATCTCTGAAGTAACAAGCATCCATGAGCTGTCAAAAATGCGCTTTCATCATCTAAATGATTCTTCCATTTTTTTTTCAGAGATAAGTTTTTGAGAAAAATGTCACTCATGATTATGACAGGTCAGGTTCTAAAAGATCTTTGTTGATTCCATCAAATGTATTGCATTTACGTGAATTTTAACAATAGTTTTGTGTAATATATTCATGAGAAAGTTAGTTGTGATGCATTTCGTGAACAAGCTGACGAATTTTATTGAATGTGTTATATTTAAGTAAATAAAAAAAAAAATCAATGGCATATGCACGCCAAGATTCTGATCTATCTAGTAGAGAACATCGCCTTATCATCAGAAATCGCGTTGAATGTACATCTGGAAAGCCTATGGAGAGTGTTTGTAAGAAAAATGTCGAAGTGAACGAAAATTTTGTAGCCGTCGAAGATATTGAAGCTGCAAACACATTTCTTTAATTCATAGAAATTTGAATATGTCAGTTAAAAACTAACGGCGTTAGAAATGGAACTTATCATGAAATGTGAAAATTGTCAACGAGAAAAAAGATACATTGAAGTACAAAAGATTTACTCAAACTATGACGGAAATGATTTGTAGTACAAATAAATTAACAACAGATTCATAAGCACTCCATGATGGCTTGGACTTTTATTCATTGAAATTTGAATATTCACTAAAATGTTTCCAATTTGCCGGGTGTCCCATAACAACAAGCAATTTTTTTTTTTTCAAAAATGGTTTTTTTTTCTATTTTGGCAATGATGTAACACAGTCACTTCTATACGATCGTAAACAATAACAATTTATGCAATAACAGTGTGAAGCTAAGTGATATGACATGAGGCCAAGTATTTGGTAACGAGGCTTGTCAAGGTGAGAAGGTTAGTTACATCTGGCGGATAGTAAAACGGGCGAGTTTTACCACTGATTATTTCCAATCGACAAGCGAGTTGCATCGCTGATGACTTTTAAGACGAGTTGCACAGCAGATGAAAGCCAAAAGTGAAGCTATAAGGCAAAAAATAGGTCGTGTTAGGTCAGGTCCAGGTTAGATCAGGCCCAGATTAAATTAAGTTGGGTCTAAGTTAGATTTACGTCAGGTTCATGTTTGGTCAGTCATGTTATATTAGGCCTAGACCAGGTCCAGAACCAGATTAGGTTCATGTTAGGCTGAAGTTAGATTTAGGTTGACTGGTCTGTAAATATGTTGTTAGGTCATATGGGATAAAGCCTGTGAAGCCTCCTTTTCAGCAAAGTACCAACTGAATAAAAAATATATTCTACGGAAAATAGATTCTAGGAAACTTTAATTTAATAACGGTAAACTGATATAGCAAATCTTATCGTTATTATTTCATCATTTATCTGCGACTCAAGAATAAATATTTTCCTATGTGCAAAAACTTGTGCACACACTTTCCTCTTTCCATACTTTCGTAATTGTTTTGTAATCATAAAAAAAAAAATTTTGAGAGGCAAATAAAACTAATCAACAAACGAGCAGAATACGATATTAAATTTTTCAAAAATATCGTGATGAAAAGATTGTCTTATTATGGGAAAAATTCATGAGGCTATAATTTAACAGCGATTGGGTAAGAAAAAAATTCACACTGATGTCGATACAAAATACTTTTATTAATAAATATCTTAACAATGTAATTTTTTGTCGATATACTCTGACTCCACGTTTCTTTTTACAAAAATAAGCTTCATACTTTAAAATAAAATAGAAAAATATCAGCTAAAATATCATTTAATATACTTAGATATATACGAGTATTTAAGTAAACGTCTGCATTAAAATAGAATGTTTGATAGAAAAATATCAATAATTTATGTAATACAAAAATAAGTATATGACGCTGTATCAATATATAAGAAAATGATTTGAGTATAATATAGGAAGATCACATGGGCGCATAAAATTTTGTTTCTGATATATTATTAATCATATAATTTTTTTGTTGAGTATTTAAGAAAAATAGATATGTCGATCCTTCTAGTAAAATATTTTATCGATTAGTTAATCATTTTCCTATATATTGAGACACTGATTGATAACGAATAAAGTAGGAATGCAACCAGTGGTCCCAAAATTATACCTTTCCATTACCGACGGATTCTAAACACTTTAAGCCACGATTTTCGATAAAAAGAACACATTAATTTAGAAACTTTGATTGATAAAACTACCTTAGCTTAGAAATCACAACGCTCTAGAATAAATTGACAATATTTCAGAACTAGTATCGAACAGTAAGCCACAGAAGCAACTATAACTCACAACACATTCACACAAGAGAAAGTTATTTACAAAATCACATTTAACGTTTTATATCCGGATCATTTTTCGATATTTCGTCTATCGTAGCTACCGATATTTTCGTATCAGCTGGGAATTTAAAGTTGATTTCACCATGATCCGAAAAAATCAAATCATTATTGTCAAACATGGGGTCATGATCAGTCCTCGATTCTTCATGTGTATAATAATCTGCGTGATGTCTTCTAGTGTAGCATACAGCAGCTAAAAGAGCTACTAATGTTAATACAAGAAGAAGGAGTCCAGCACCAGCTGCTATCAATCCAAGGCCTTCATCTAAATCGTCTTCGTATAATAATTCTTGATTCCTACAATTAGCCAAATCTGGAATCTTCAGCGAACTTAGTTTCCTGTTCCGCAAAACTTTTGGAACATAACAAATTATATCTTGCAATATTTGACTTCGATTCATTGCTGTTAAAATAGGACCCACATTACACAAATCGCAAGACCAAGGATTTTTTGTAAGACGAATTGTTGATATTTGGTCCAACCGTAATAAGGCATTTCCATCTAAACCACGTAACCGATTCCCATGTAAGTCTAGCTCTTCTAATCGAGGTGTAGGGGATAGCAAACCAATAGGAAAAACTGATAATCGATTATGAGAAAGATTTAGAAAATTAAGTTCCGGATTGAAATCAAATAAACCCAGAGGCAAGTTGACATTATGTAGTTTCATATCAGCTAAACTGAGTCGTTGTAAGTATCTTGATTCTTTAAAAACAAATCCCAAATCCTCAACTACTAATAAATTATTTCCACTTAAATCTAAAGACCTCAAAGTATTTCCAAAAGGTTGCAATTCAGTTATCAAGTTATATCCGACATTAAGCTCAGATATGCTGGTTTTATTTTCAAACAAATCCATTGGAAGATGACGTAGTTTGTTTCTAGCAAGATTTAATTTTTTCAGTCCAGGCTGAGCACCGAATAAACAAGCCTCAATATGGTGTAGTTTGTTGCCATCTAACCAAAGGGCAGTTAGGTCGGATAAAGAGGCTAGATGTTCGGATGTTAGCTCTTGTAAAGCGTTGTTGCCTAAATCCAGGGTGGCTAGATGAGGTATGTGGTCCAGAACGGTGGGGCTTAGAGCTACCAGGCCGCAGTCGCGACATTCAAGGACTTTTAGATTCTGGAACAAAAAAAAAAACAAATAAATTAGCTGCTGATTACTCTTTATTATTAGCTTATTTGAGTTGTTTGTTGCTTAATTCAATTGTTACGCTCTGTATACACGCATTAAAATCCTGCTACTGTCTGTGTAGATATAATAAAGTCACATTTTATGCTCATTATTTTTGTTATAATAATTACTGTACTTTGTTCCATGAATCTTTTGTGAAAAAAAGACCACAGTAATTACAGTTTCTGCACTATCATGTTAAATTGCTATTTGCTTCTGATATGAGCACAAACCACATCAAACAGAAATTGCTGTCACTGCAGTAAACTATAAACGCACAAATATGGAATATAAATAAGACAATCTGACATTACCAGGTTTACCGTTTGTAACATTCAGTTAGCTCTATAAACTAGGAACAACTTAATTATCATGGATGCAGGAAATATTCCAGATTTTACATTTCATTGAGCATGTTGTTATATATTTATTTAGCGGATGCTTTCTTGAATAGAGGTACTTTAATCGGCGACCAATATTAGCTTTATTGGATACAAAATTCAAGTCGTTGATATTTTGTTCTAAATTACATAAAAAATGTCAAAATATCAAACTACTATCAATAGTAACCGCATACTCGTAGCTACCACTATGCAGAATTCAATCAAAATCAAACTTCAAAAGCCCATTCATTGATTTTTTTTTCCTCGATACAAACTTCCTACAGTATTATAGTTGTCAGTATGCAGAATTTGTTTGATATGCGGCCAGCGGTTCAAGAACAATAGTTGTAGAATAGGAATGCAAAGTCCTTAAAAAAAAAAAGCTCTCAGCTTGACGATAGGTAACCACAACTTTAGGCTAAATAAATATCAATCTATCTGCCGAGTGCACTATAAATGTCGGCCATACCCGTAGCGGGTGAAAATCGTGAAGCGTTTCTCTAAGATCTTACATTTAGAAATCTTGCCAACTGGAAATTGATCACTACAGATGTAATTTTTTCTTACATTCCATAGTTCAATTAATTTTCTCAGGAAACTACTGTTTTAGTTATTGTGTGAAATACAGTATAATGCTACGTAAGTATTTGGAATAGAGTCTCGGATAGTGAAAAAGCACATCATTCCACATTTTTAAACTCAATTTCATCTCTGGTACATTACACATCCGAAATGTCCCTAAAGCTGCAGCAGCATTTATGGCCCACACAAAAAAAAATTATACCAATATTTCTTACACATTAATTACTATTAATTATAACCGTAAGTAAATTTTTTACCGTTGCCATTTCCTGGAAATCGGGGTGTGGCTCAACTTTAGTCAAAAGTTACACCACACCTAATAATATCTTATCCAAATGAACTCGAAGTGGACTAAACAATTCTTACAAATTAATTACAATTAGAATAAATTGGTAGAGATTACTGAAAGTCAATCCCTAAGTGATAAATCCCTCTCTGAAAGAGTGAAAGCGCACCAAAATGAGACATAGCGGATGAAAGTGAAATTTCAAGGCCAAATAGTGGCAGTATGGCTACTTGTATGGAAAAATATATATTTTTCTTAAATTATAAATTAGTAATTAAAACAATATATTAAAAGCAAGTGTACAGGATACTCTTGTCACAGAAATTTTTGAAGTGTCAAAGCTGGTACATTTGTTTTTGATCATAGGGGAATATTTTGACGATGAATTGGAACGACTCTCATAGATTTTCTAATATTTTCAATACGTTGAAAAGTAGTTCAAATAATAAAACGAAATAGAATCGGTAAACAAATTATGCTTAAAAATGGTACAATAGTTACCGAGTATAGAGAAATCGTTGGTTAATTGATTACAACAGCTCACTTAACTTTTTTAGTCAATTTTATTATATAATGATGTAGTTCACATAATAGTCAATAGGAAATAAGTGTGTGGGATGATGTAAAAAACGTTTACAATGCTTTGAATTGATTCAATAGTTGTTGTCCATCAATTCAAGGAGTTGTTAATTAATTGATAACAACAGCCCACTTTATTTTTCAACATTTTTATTACATCATAGTGTAGTTCTCACAATAGTCCTCGGGAAATGGGTGTGTGGGATGGTGTAAAAAATGTTTACAATACTTTAGCGTGGCTCAATATTTGTTGTCCACCAAGGAGTTGTTTATTAATTAATTATAGCAGCCCACTTGACTTTTTTCACAATTTTATTACATCATAGTGTAGTTCACACAATAGTCAATAGGAAATGGGTGTGTGGGATGATGTAAAAAATGTTTACGGTGCTTTAAATTGGTTCAATAGTTGTTGTCCAGCAAGGAGTTGTTTATTAATTAATTACAACAGCCCACTTAATTTTTTTTACAATTTTATTTCATCATAGTGTAGTTCACACAATATTCAATAGGAAATAGGTGTATGAGATGGTGTAAAAAATGTTTTCGATGCTTTAAATTGGTTCAATAATTGTTGTCCACCAAGAAGTTGTTCATTAATTAATTACAACAGCCCACTCAACTATTTTCACAATTTAGTTCACACAATAGTCAATAGGAAATAGGTGTGTGAGATGGTGTAAAAAATGTTTACGGTGCTTTCAATTGGTTCAATAGTGGTTGTCCACCAAGGAGTTGTTAATTAATTGATTACAACAGCCCACTCTACTTTTTTAACATTTTTATTACATCATAGTGTAGTTCACACAATAGTCAATAGGAAATAGGTGTGTGGGATGGTGTAAAAAATGTTTACGGTGCTTTCCATTGGTTCAATAGTTGTCTATCAAAGAGTTGTTCGTTAATTGATTACAACAGACCAATGGACTTTTTGGACAATCCAACACCCTTATTTCCTATTGACTATTATGTGAACTACATCATTATAAAATAAAATTGACTAGAAAAGTTAAGTGAGCTGTTCTAATCAATTAACCAACGATTTCTCTATACTCGGTAACTATTGTACCATTTTTAAGCATAATTTGTTTACCGATTCTATTTTTTTTTATTATTTGAACTACTTCTCAACGTATTGAAAATATTAGAAAATCTATGAGAGTCGTTCCAATTCATCGTCAAAATATTCCCCCATGATCAAAAACAAATGTACCAGCTTTGACACCTTAAAAATGTCTGTGACAAGAGTATCCTGTACACTTGCTTTTAATATATTGTTTTAATTATTATTTTATAATTTACGAAAAATATATATTTTTCCATACAAGTAGCCATACTGCCACTATTTGGCCTTGAAATTTCACTTTATCCGCTATGCCTCATTTTGGTGCGGTTTAACTCTTTCAGAGAGGAATTTATCACTTAAGGGTTGATTTTCAGTAATCTCTACCAATTTATTCTAATTGTAATTAATTTGTAAGAATTGTTTAGCCCACTTAGAGTTCATTTGGATAAGATATTATTAGGTGTGGTGTAACTTTAGACTAAAGTTGAGCCACACTCCGATTTCCGGGAAATGGCAACAGTAAAAAATTTACTTACGGTTATAATTAATTGTAATTAATGTGTAAGAAATATTGGTATATTTCTTTTTTTGTGTGGGCTATAAATGCTGGTGCATCTTTAGGGACATCACTTCCGAATTTGTATCGTAATGTGATATACGAAAACCTTTCAGAATTACTAAGATAGAATGAGATATGGATCTAACGTTACTATTTGTTACATGATTTCAAATTAATTGCCTCCAACTGCCGACAAACAAAGTTGAAAATTACAATACATAATACAATGAACATTATTTAAATGAACTATCAAATGAATTAATTCGCAATGATCGCTTGCAACAATTTGGAATGTTCATGTTTCCATATTTAGACACGCGTATATTATTTAGTAATTAATTTATCAATTATTTGTTGTAATTTAAACAAAATCATTAATTATGCGAATAACTAATCATTAGTGACGGTAAATTTTTATACAGGGTGTTAGGAAAAAGGATAATTTTTTTTATGTGCTGATTTACAATCAAAAATATTTTTTTTCAAATTTCGCAAAATTATGGGGTTGTAAAAGAGTACATTTCTACTGCTACTGATCGACACGAAATTTTTGATGAAGCTAATAAATAAGTATTTTGACCACGTGATTAATGTTCAATAACAAATCAATTGATTTTATTTTGACGTTTCGTTCTTCAAAGCAGCAAGGCATTCATCAAAATTTATTTGTTTCTATCAATGAATGAGAATATTTTATAATAAATGTTCGAAATGCCGTTATTCCATCTCCTCACAAGCACTGCATCTTCTTAAAAATGAAGCCTTCACTCTTTCAAAAATGCCCAGCTTCCTTTGAATTGTTTCACAGCTTTGCACAATTCGTTGTTGCAATTCTTCTAAATTGCGTACTGGTGTTGCATGGACCAAACTTTTAAGATAACCGCATACAAAAAAATCAAGTGGTGTTAAATCCAGGGATCTAGGAGGCCATTGAACAAAACCTCCTTTTCTATCCATCTTCCAGAGAACCTGTGGTTTAAGTGCTCTCTAACACGAAGCGTAAAATGAGGCGGAGCTCCATCTTACATATACCACATATTCATCCTTTAATTAATTAATACATTTTGCAAGAGCACTGATAACTCATTTTGTAGAAAATCGGTTATGCGGCACCATTTAACTTATTGGGCAAAACAACTGATCCTATTAAAGCGTCCCTTAAAATGCCGAGCCAGAGTTCGAGGCTAAATCGCTCTTGATGATGTAATTCGACAACGGCGTGAGGATTTTAATCTGACCAAACATGATTATTATGAAAATTAAATATTCCACCGTCAGTAAAACCGGCCTTATCTGTAAAAAAAAATATTCGAAACGATGTCTGGATTATCGGCATATATATATATATTAGCACTACAGGCCATTTAGGCCTAGGGCTTGAGTCACAATTCCACTCCACTTCTTCCTGTCTTTAGCTCTTATAGTCCAGTTTTTTACACCTAATTCCTTTAGATCTTCTTCCACTGCGTTCAACCATTTTCGTCTTGGCCTGCCTCTTCTCTTTGGACCTATCAGGCTTGCCCGTAGCATAGTTTTCGTTACTCTCTGTTGCGGTAATCTCTGAATGTGTCCTAACCATCGGATTCTTTGTGCCTTTATAACTTGTGTTATGTTCGGTTCACCAAACCGACTCATTAATTCTTCATTGCTTCTCCTTTCCCACCTTTCCTCGACTTTGCGTCCTCCGTATATTCTTCGCAAAATTTTTCTCTCCCATCTCTCGATTTAATATCCAGGTTTCACAAGAATAGGTCACCGCTGATCGTATGACAGTCTTGTATATCCTCACCTTTGTTCTACGAGACACTTGCTTTGTCCTGAGTACGCTGATCAGACTTCCTGCTGTTTCGTTTCCTCTTACAATTCTGGCATCCATTTCTTCGTTGATATCTTGAATTTGTGTTAATGCAGCTCCTAGGTACACAAAATTTTCAACTTTTTCAAATTTTATAGCTTTTGTTTGCTCGATTTCTACTTCAAGGTAATTATTATCTTCTGTTTTTTCTCTGCTTTCGCCCATTTCCATAAATTTAGATTTCTCTTCGTTAATTCTTAGGCCCATTTTACTCGCTTCTTGATGAAATTTCTTTATAACTTTTTGTAATTCTTTTTCAGTTTTGGCGATTATTGCTACATCGTCAGCATAAGCTACACATTGATGGTTCCTGTTATATATGCTTCCATTTGTACAGATTCCGCTTTTTCTTATAATGTATTCTAGCACCAGATTGAAGAGTAATGCTGATAGAGGATGCCCCTGTCTTAAGCCCCTCACTACTTCAAATACGTCTGTTGTGATGTTTTGAACTCTTATTACATTTTCGGTTTTCTGGAGGGACATTTTCATCATGTTTACTATTTTATTAGGCACCTCAAGCTCTCTTAATGCGTTAAATAATTTATCCCTGTTGATAGAATCATAAGCCTGCTTGAAATCTATAAAGGCAACGTACAGTGATTGTTTATGCTCATAGAAATTTGCTTGTGCTTGTTGGATAACAAATATTTGGTCTGTTACAGATCTATTACTCCTAAAACCGCACTGATAGTCGCCAATGATTTCTTCTGCATACACGCTAAGTTTTTCTTTTATGAGAGTTGCTAATATCTTATACGTTGTGTCTAATAATGCTATCCCTCTGAAGTTGTCGCATTCAGTTTTGTCACCTTTTTTGTGAATTGGATTCATCATCGCTATGTTCCAGTTTGCTGGCATTCTTTCTTCTATCCAGATTCTTGTAATTAGTTTGAATATATCTGTGTGTAGTTTTTCCCCTGCGTATTTAATTGTTTCAGCCCTGATTCCATTCACTCCTGGGCATTTATTGTTTTTCATTTGTCTTATTATTTTTTCCACTTCTTCACTTGTTGGAGGTTTTACTTAAAGCTCCGATTGGTTCTCTTCAAAGCTTGCTTGGGCTTCCTGTAACGGAGTTTCTTCTTCGTTTCCTTTGTTTAATAATTCCTCAAAGTATTCCTTCCATCTGCTAGCTCTTTCTCTCTCATCTCCTATTAACTCTCCATTTTTGTTTCTACAATATAAGGCATTTGCTTGATATCCGATTCTCGCTTTTTTTATATCCTGATAAAAATTCTTAATTTCTTTGTTTATGTATTTCTCTTCTATTATTCTCAGGCGGTTCTCGTTTGCCGCTCTTTTTTTACGTCGACAAAGTTGCTTTGCTTCTCTCCTTTTTTCAGTATATATTCTTCTGTTTGTATTTGTGTTGTTTTTTAACAATTTTTTTCTTGCTTTCTTTCTATCTTCCACCACTTGCTTGCACTCTTCATCGTACTAGCTCTTCTCTTTGTTTGATTTCTTTTTTGGCAGTATCTTTATGATTGCGTTCTTTATTGCATTTTCAATATGTCCCCATTGCTCCGTTATGGTATCAAAATTGCCAGGATTTTCCAATCTTTTTGTTATTTCTTCCTCATATTTCTTTTGGTTTTCTTCAATTTGTAGTTTTGCAAGGTCGTGCTTGACTCTAACTTTCCTGTTGATTCTTTCACCTTTATCGGCATTCTGGTGTGAAATCAAAATTCCATTCTGGCTTGATGATCAGGAAAATTGGACTTGTACCTGTTGAGAGTGGTACGGATGTAGGAGCTGAGAACGAAGAGTTCTCCAAACAAGGGGACCACTAATATCCACTTCCGCGGATATGCTTCTTACACTTGTTTCGGGATTTTCTTCAATAATATCTAACACTCTTTCTTCAACTTTGGGTATAACCACTGTCCTCGGCCGTCTACTATCGGAAGAACGCTTATGTGGTGAACCGTATCCCTCAGTCATTGGGACCTTTTTGAAAAATTTCTGGATGAAGGCAATGCGCGATTAAAGATGCCGCGCTTTCATTTGCCCGGCCATACATAAGAATCATATCGGTCATTTCAATATTGAAATAAAAAAGCATGTTTTATTACTTTTATAAAAAAAACCGCACCAATGTTCAACTACTCAATTTTATGATCAGTGACAGTGCAGGTATTATTAGAAAAAGTTAGGATTAATCGCGACTGCAATTAATTAAGGAGACAGATATTTTGTAGGCGTAGCAGTCTTATGTTTCTGGCCAAAATAAAAGATTTCTCTTTTAAAATTTAGTTAAGCTTTCGACTTTATTTAAGTCTTCATCAAGACAATTTTTTGTGAGAATTGTAAAAATTAACATCCTTTAATAAATCGGTGATCTTGTAGGAATTTTTGAATAGTTGATTTTGATTATTATTTCCTGATTTTTAAACAATTTTAGAACTATATTTTTTGAAAAATAAATTTATAAATAGTTAAGCTTATTTGAATTGTTAATTTTGACAAACAATCTTTTTCTTTGTATTAAAATATTAAAAATGGAGACTCGATATATATATATATATATATATATATATATATATATATATATATATATATAAAAGTAAATTAATTTTTTTTTTTGAAAAAGTCTTGTACAGCGCCGGGATTCGAACCCGAGATCTCCCGGCGCTGTACAAGACTTTTTCAAAAAAAAAAAAAAATTAATTTACTTTCATTCAACCGTCTGGCTTATTACGGATTCGCCAACTAGATTTACATTCAGTATATATATATATATATATATATATATATATATATATATATATATATATATATATATATATATATATATATATATATATATATATATATATATATATATATATATATATATATATATGTATATATGCAGGACGTTTCGTAACTTCGGGTATACGTTGTTTGATAAGCTAAGGGAATCTAGAAGAATTTTCTGAAAATTCGAAAAATTTATTTCCGTATTCCCACTCAAAAATTCTTTGTTGCAACTACAACTTCGCTTTACCATCTGCATAACTAAATTGATCAACTTTCAACTCAACACTACATTCATGCTAAGAATAAATGAATAGACCAATTGTGTGTTCGTCAAATTGGAAGATTATAGCTGATTGACATACGAATAATCAAAAGTAGACATTTATAGAATCGAATTATTTTTCTTCAAATTGAAAATGAATCAAGATGTTCTTCTAAATGAACCAGTGCGATAGTATGAATTCATGTTGTCAAACTATTATTATTAAGCGAGCAACTTGCTTCATTACTGCGTAGGAGATTTAGCATTTCCTAGTGAAAATCAAGTTGAAATTCAGTGTTATTGTACTGAATTAGCATGAGAGTTACATGAACTCAACTTTAGTGGAAATGTAATGAACAGCTGAAAGTTGGGCGCTTCCGCGGTGTACATAATGGAGTGAAAATGTACTCAAAATGTAGACAGATTTTTGGTACACCATTTTTCAAATATTGAAATGTAATGAATAGTTATTTTTGTGTCAAGTGTGCGAAGTGATTGTTTTTTTTTTTTGTTGCGCGTGAGAATGTCAATTTTAACCGAGACCGTGAGGTCGAGGTAACAAATTTATTCGAAAGCGTAACAAAAAATACAATCACTTTGCCCACGAAACACAAACAATATTTTTTCGCCAACTGTCAAAAAATAATAGATCAACAGTAATTATTGTTTTATTCAGTAAAATGAAGGGAAAAAGTACAAAATAAAATTAATTTGCAGTCACCTGAGTATTGTAACCAAAAGAATGCGCAATTGTTGTTTGATAAGGAAAGAACTGTCAACAATTAATTCTTATATTCAAACATAAGTAGTTGTGTGTACAAATTCATATCTCTTTTTTGTTAAATACCTGTTTGTTTCTTTTCTTGTAGCATTACTAAACTGAATTATATTAGATTAGGTGTGCAAAAATAGAATTTATTCTTTCATTAGTAAAAAAATCAGGAACTTTGCGTATCCATAACAATACAAAAATGTCATGTTTTTTTGACAGTTGGCGAAAATAGTAATTCATGTAGCTAGTGCGCAAAATTATACTTTGGTGCTTGAGAATGGAAGTTATTTGTCGAGGCAGTAGCCGAGACATGAATAATTCGAAAGAAACAAATTTTTTCTACAGAAATTAAAAAAAAAAAAAAATATGAAAAAAAAATTATTCAAATTATAGGCTCTTTGCGAATAGATTGCAGCGCCAGTAGTGGTTAATTTTGACAGTATTAGCAGGAAAACAAAACGTTATCATTGTACATGATTTCAGAATATATGTACCAAATTTGAATTATAAAGCAATTTATAAGCCAGTTTAACAGTAAATTGAAATATTACGTGTTGGTTATACAAATTGTTGCGTTTCAAACTGTAAAACAATTACGAAAATACAAAAAAAAAAACATAAACATTTCTACAAGTTTCCATCCAGAGAACATGAAATAGGAATGGGAAAAAATGGATTCAGGCTATTAAACGAGTAAAAGAAGTAAAAAGAAGTCCAATAATAATTATAGAATATGTATTAAATGTAGAAATTACTTGATGAAACTAGAAAAATTATGTAAGAAGTTAGGTTAAACCATCGTAAGCTATAGCAATTTTGTATGTATTATTTTTATGTATCGGATAAGTTTTTGGAAATTCATGCAAAATATCCCGCGTTTCATCAACCTAAGGCAATGTGAAAAAATATACTTTCATGTGACATGTTTTGATTCGTTTGACAGACATATAGCAGCCTATAATTAATTACTTCAAAATAACATATCTTATTTCGATAAAAACTTTAAACGGACAAGAATTAATCGAAATTTGCTCTAAAACAAGCGCGGAAATCAAACTCTTATCCAAAAACAGTTTTTGTTCAACATTAAACACATGCTTACTTCTTACACTAATTTTCCTCTATCTAATATTGTACTCCAGATACAATCAGGTTATATGAATTGGAATCCTGTTCCTATTATAACTCCATTAGTCATCATTCACTTGTGTTTTTAAACTTATTTCAAGCTTCAATATAAACTTTTTAGCTTTTATTCACATATTCCACGTAATGACAATTCAAATTTTTTCCTGCAGCTACTTTCTAAATTAAACACTCTGAGCGCTAGTGTCGCTCTCCAACGTTTGCGCAAAGAGCCTATAATAAAATACAAAAATTAGTGCGCGCAATATTTTTTCAAAAAACTTTAATTTTTGTATTACAATTATTATTGCGAGAAACATTTTTTCTTGCTTTTATCTGCCATAGCGCTAATAAATAGCTCTATCTGATTAATACTCCCTCAGTATTTTAGTTGGAAGCTATTTAACTCAGTTTCTCTAATTTAAATTTTTCTTACCTTAATATCAGCGAAGACTTCTGGATGAAGCTCTCGAAGCTTATTCCCGCTCAAATTCAACTCTTGCAATCTAGACAGTCTTTCAAAAACTCGCGTCACTAATTCATGAAGTCTATTTCTCGCTAATGATAACGCAGTTAATGCAGTTAATTCCCGAAACGTTCCACTGACCATATGTTCAATTCTATTATCACTCAAATCCAATCTTTTTAAACCGGGTAGTCCATTAAAATTCTGATCCAACAATGCACTTATATTATTATCCCTTAAACTTAATAATTCAAGTTTAGGAAGCCTCCAAAAAGAATTGGGTCCAATTTCAGGGATATCACAATGAACGATATATAATTCTTGAAGTTTTTGTAAATTACTGAAAATTGGTCCAATGATTAGAGCATTGCGATTGTCTTGAGGAGCAGTAAATTTGAGGACTTCGGTGCGAGTGTCCAATCGAGTGATGTCCAAAGGACCTGATAGACCTCCTTGTGCGCATAGGACAAAATGGCGGCCGCGGTCATCCAATTCATGTGTGCAGCCATCAGGAATTGAAAATGAGAAAGCCGCATGGACAGAAGATAGAATTAGGGGTAGTAGTAATGCTGAAGCCATCCTGTAATAAGAAAATTATATTAGTATTTGAAATCAACAAAAATTGATACGGAAACGATCAAATTAGGGATGAATTATCTTATATGTAAATAGTTGAATCCTTTGTGATAAAATTTTGCACATCCAAACAGAAGCTTGATACTTTTTTGTTTATGAAAGCGCTTCTTTAAAAGATATACAATAAAGATAGAGTTAATTGGAATAATTTGAGATAAAGAAAGACAGTGCATCATATTATTGATATCACCGCTTCTCCAAGTGATGATAATACGCTCCTTTATTTTCATTGTACCTATATTAAGTAGAGATAACATGAAGCGTATTTTTTGAATATATCTTTGGGCATTGTACTGTTTCTGTATCATAAATCATTTTTGCCTATTGTAGAGGTCTAATGGAACCAATAACACTTCATCTTTGGGCATACAATGCCACCAACACACCTCAAATATTGTCCTGATCACATATAACATGTCTCTGATATGATTTTAGATATATTGCAGTGATCACAAACTATAGTACTCGTATATCGAGTTTACAAGCATCAGAATAATAAAATGATGGGAAAATGATATCTTTTACAGAGTTGTCAAAAAACTAGATCATGAGCCAAGAAACTAAAAAAATATTTTGATTCATTTATACAAAGTTCATAGATAAATGTTTAATTGTTCTTCAGCTACTCAAATTAGTTCTCATTTTTCTTATACACAAGGAAGAATTTGTCGTGCTTTGCCCCACTAGAATAGTCAAATCAAGATAGTATTAGAGGAATATGAATGTAAATAGTTGAATATCTACGAAAAAATAGAAAATTTCGTGTAGAACGAACATCATTCAAACTACTATAGATAAAAATATAAAAAATTGTCTATATATTGATACGTCAAAAGATAACCTTCGGTCCCCATTCTGAGCATATTGCATGCACGAAGGAATGTGAGATATGGCATATTCAAAGTTCATTTGGAGAAGGAGTGCAGAAAGCGAAAATTATGTACGAGGAGTCCCATTTTAATCTTCTTTTTATGAATATTTGGAGAGATAGCTTTCGATCCTCTTTTTGAGCATATTGCATGCACAGAGGAATGTGAGATTTGGCATTCTCAAATTTTATATGTAAAAGAAGCGCAGATAGTAGAAATTGTATACAGATTTCACGTGTAGAGAAAACTTTGTATCGCGCGCACGGAGGAATGTGAGATTAGGTATATTTGAAGTTTATATGGAGAAGGAGTGCAAAAAGTTGAAATTATATCAAGAGTATTCGATTTTGATTTTACGTTGAGAGAAAACTTTGTACCGCGCGCACAAAGAAATGTAAGACTTGGCATACTTGAAGTTTAGATATATGAATAAGTACAAAAAACTCAAATTATATACAGGTGTCTCATTTTAATTTCACGTGAAGAGAAGGAATGTGAGATTTGACATATTTTCAAAGTGTGAAGAAGTGCAGAAAGCTTAAATTATATATAGGTGTCCTATTTAATTTCACATCAAAAGAAAACTTTATACCACGCACACAAAGAAATTTGAGGTTTTGCATACTTGAAGTTTGAATGAGAAAGGGATGCAGAAAGCCAAAAATTTTTACAGAACGTCCTATTCAAATTTACGTGAAAAGAAAACATTGTAATGCGCGCACAAAGGGCTGTGAGATTTTACATACTTGAAGTTCAAACGAAGGAGTGCAGAAAGCTAAAATTATATACAAGATGCCTCATTTCAATTCTACGTGAAGAGAAAACTTGATTACGCGCGCACGAAGGAATGTGAGGTTTGGTATATTTGAAGTTCATATTGAGAAGTACAGAAAGCAGAAATTATATACAAGGTGCCCTATTTCAATTTTATCTGAAGAGAAAACTTTGTACTACATTTACGAAAGATGCGAGATTCAACATACTTGAAGTTTATATGGAGAAGAAGTGCAGAAATTTAAAAGTATATACAGATATCTCATTTGAATTTACCGCCGAAGAAAATATAATTTGGCCGTATCCGAGTTGGGCATTGTACCTGAGATAATCCCTTACAACCGAAAGGATAGGCGTAATAAGCTCTTCCAGTTGGGCATTTCTCTACCTGCATTTTTCTGTATATAAGATAGTGAGTTCGAACTGCTTTTAATTTTATTCCGTCAAATTTCAATTATCATACGAAATTCTGAAGTTATGATACTATTAATTTCTTTCCAACACCAAACGAATCAGCTTGGATGGTTTTTCGGTAAGGTCGGAGACTGCTTTTCTTTTGACAATATTACTTAGCGCCTGCCGTTCAATGTTTAATTCTTCTTCGTGATTATAAACCAAGTCACTGTTAATTATTTTAAGACTCGCGATTTGTATATACTTCAGCGGTACATCGATAATTTTTATTTGTACAACACCATTCTATTCTGTCGTTTGTTATCAAAGATACGCAAAATTTAAAATTGCTAATAACTAGCAATTCCTTCCCTTTTCACTAACTATGCGATTTATTTCCATGATTCCTGAATATTAAATAACTGATGAAACGCAAATGTAATATTTTCTTCACTTTCATTTGTTGATGAAAGCAAAGCTATCAATTTGAATGAAATTTTTTCTAGAACTTTTCAACTCTTGAAGCTATACATATAATTAGGGAAATGACCAATCAGTACATAGTATTAGGAGTAGGCGAAGATAAAAACTAAATGTTATGAAAAATGTAAAATATATAAATATTTTGCAAACATTATAATCATACAGTTATGGAGGCGAACAGGTACTTGACACAAGTAAATCCGATATCTGCATTGTAGGGGATTAAAATGCCCAACTGGAATACTCAGATTAAGGTACTCTTTACCGAATGCCCAACTAGACTGCAGCGATAATTTTATGCTGGAATAGTTCGACTGATATGCACCGAATAAAAAAATGTATAAATAGTAAAAGTTTAACATTTTTCGTTCCCTCCGAGAGATAGGGTTAGGGGAAATCTCTCAAAAATCTTGAATGGAAATGACTATTTTTATTTCACATTCGGAAAAAGCATCGAATACCAAGTTAATTTTACCTGGAACCATCAGTCCTCGGGGATGGAGGATTGAATTCAACAATTTTCTAATTCAACAGTATAATGAATTACGGTCGAATTTCGACCACTGGGCAACAACTAGTATTTATTCATTGTCCAAGATTATGTGAGGATTATTAAAAAGTATTCTAACAGACAGTTTTATAGATATTTTAGACCCAATGATCAAAAATGCACGAAAATATCAATCAGTCATACTTGTAATCGAATGATATATTTTACTTGTGTTACATTAGGTGAATTTATCAGTAGATTAATTCAAACGTTCATAACTGAATGATGAATATCAAGTTATTCTGGCAGTTTAGTTTTATCGTCCAGATAGTGAAGACGTGAGTATTACACATTTGGTGGAGTGATAGTACCAATGCTAGGTGAGTTGAGTTATTGAATTTGTGAATTGAGTTACTGGGTGTGTGAGATGAGTTATTTAGTGTATGTGTAAAAGTGTAGTGTTCATGGTACAACTTGAAGTTGGAAGAGTGCGAGAACGGAGTGTCTATGGTACGGCTTGAAGCCGGATATGTGTGATGCGACTGGGGTTAGTTGCCGACAGCTCAGCGAGCAGCTTCGGGCAGTAGCATACCGTGGTACGATGAAGCGCGCAGCTTTGGTCTGTAGTAGCCGTTGCCAGGGATTGAGCAGTGGAACTGTGGCAATCCTGACCAGGTTAACCAAGGAGGGGAAAGTAGACACACATGCAGAATAGATGTCTCTTGTAATTAGAGCAATTTATGAGATATGACGTTACCAGAGATTCACTGATGCACTGAAACGGTGTTTCTTCTTCTAAAAATAAAAAATGCAAAATTGTTTTCGTATAAAACTAGTTGTAGATTAGCTCGCAGCTTTGAAAAACATCCTTGACAATCACGTTACGCGCGCCTGTGGGACTGAACTTGAGAAGAAACCACCTAGAAGGGTAAACTGAACTTCTCAATGTTGGGCTGAAATCCGGTCTGAGAATAAGTGTTCATGTGTAACAATGGCTGTTACACCGATACGACTAACATCAGGACCAACAGATTTCCTACAGATGACCAACTTTTCAGTGCCATAAATAGGATCTGATTTTGCTAGTAGGGCCATCTTTTAAAAACTGTTCCAATCATATTCTTCATGTGAGCCGGAAAAGTATGTGTGTGTGTGAGAATGGTGTGTTTATCGTACGACTAGGAGCTGGACATGTGGGATGCGACTGTGGTTGGTTGCCAGCGAGCAGCTTCGGGCAGAAGTGCCATGGTTGGTCGTCAACGATGCAGCGAGCAGCTTTGGGCTATGGTAACCCTTGCCAAGTTACCAACGGCTGGGATTAAGTAGTGGGACTGTAGTAACCCTGACCAGGTTGCCAACAGATCTTGTGCTTAGATATTCTAACACTTTCAGTTTTGCGGGATCTAAGAATTGAAGTCCAATAGTGACCATTATTTGTTGAACGTTGACCATATTTTTGTTTGATCTTGAAATTAGGGTTCAGAATTCGTTTATAATGAAAATAAAATCTGAGTTGGAATTTATTCATGAAATGGTGTTGAATGACCCAGAAAACATTAAAAATAAAGACGTATTATCAACTCAAAAATATTACTAGCAAACCAAATCTATTATAAGATAAATTGATGCTGCAATTCTGTGCGTATCTATAAAATATGTCGATTTATAAATCTGTAAATAATAAACAAAATTTTATTGAATTCGTAATCCTTATGAATGAATTAATATGAATCAATAAGAGTCGATGCGTTCTTATGAATATTTTATGCATATATGAATTTATAAAACAAATGGATTTGCATGAAAGTGCAGCATATAATAAATATAACATCAAACATTCAAATTCAGGCCACCGCATTTAAAATTTAAACTTCGTAAAATATCGGTCCATCCTTGAATCGGATAAATACAGAATTATATTATCAGTCTAAACTCTTGAGCCCTTATGGTTGCAAGGAGACTATAATATTGGATAAATACTGTTGCGTTCTGGCTATTTCAGCAGGGCTAAATTTTTAGGACAATACACCTAAGGGATAAATTTTTTTAAAAGCCAGACAAAAAATGGAAGACGAATGTTTCATCAGATCATAAGTATAAAAAATGGAAGGATCATCTTGATGATGAAAGCGTATTTTTGACAGCTCATGAATGCTTGTTACCTCCGAGATTTCGCAAATTACCATCTTCCACAATCACTGAGCTTGAAATCAAGCAGTTTGGGCAAACCTATGAAACAGCAGCTTTCATTTAGTGCCAGTTTCAAATTGACTATTTGATAGGTACATAATTTGTGCACGTACAAGCTCAAAAATACCATTTATTCTTCATTGTTTAGTTATTGACTGATGGGAAGTCATGAGCTGTACCTTGAAATAATAATTTGATCTTTATCAAAGCTATATGAAGAAAATCCCAGAAAATTATCTCCAAAGCTACAGATTCAAGAAAATAAGTAACGGGTGATCATGTACTGGCCTAAATTGATCTTAAAAAAAAAAGTCGAACTCATTCTGATACTAATAACATCGGAAACCGTATGTCAATATCTTGTGTAACTCGCGAGATATTGAAATAAATAGTTTCTACCCTAAAATCGGTACTAACCCATATCGGTTCGAATTCTAGGGTATAGAATTCAATTACTGACATGCCGCTCATTCTGTGCAGCAATTTTCAGATTTCAGTTATGCATAGTTCAATTTTTCAATTTTTGTTTCAATCTTTACTCAAAATTGGGTGTATGAATAAGAAAATCTAAGTTTGTGCAAACCTACAAAACAGCCTCTTTCATTTAGTACCTGTTTCAAGTCTGTAAGTGCTGTAGTTGCTGAGATCTCAGCGTCAGACAGTCTAAGTGCATATTATAGCGTATTTTTTTTGTAAAAATGCGCAAAAATGTGCTTATAAGGAGTGCTAGTTGTACAGGAATAGTTTTTACCTTAATTATTCCAAAGTTTGGAAGATGAGGTTCAGGTCCTACCAAAAATTCTATTTGCACTTGTTTCATTCAGAGAAATGACAATTTGAGGAATCCCACCCATTTAGTACCCGAGCACAGTGGACATGATTTTATCCGGGCTATGGATGATCAATTCCCGCAATTGGTGTGGAGAAAATTGAATGATAAATCAATATTATGATGTAGTTTAAGCAATGAAAAATCCAATCTCAAAATTTGAGAACGATCCTACCTACTAAACACAAGGGTCCGTAGTCAAGACGCAGTTTTAAACCCGGTTCTACGTCTGGCTTATGCATAACCCTGACAACATGTCAAAACAGTGTTATAACCTAATCGATTTTTAAACATTGTCATGGTTATGTATAAGATATACTCAGGCCTGGCTTTAAAACCGCGTTCTGACTACGGGCCAAGATTTCTCAATCAAGAAAAAGTGAAAACGCAGCAATTTGTTACAAGAAACTTGGCAACATTGCTGAAGTCGGAATTATGGAGTGAGAGAAATAGCGATAGTAATAGAGAAAAAGATAGTTATAGTATCCTGACTGCAGCGGTACCGTGTTTCACATAAAATATCTACTGTCAAAATAATCTCATATATAAATATTTTTTAAATCAAAAATAATCATAAAAGTAGTGAATAATATAATTACCATTGAAATTTGATTACACGCAATTGGCAATATCGTACATTTGAGAAGCAATGCTTCAGTATAGGAGTCAACAGTACAACAATAATAAAACTAAACATTATGTGGATCTTGAGAAGTTACTAGTTTTCAGTTATAATTCACGAGTGGAACGAGTAGTTGAATGAACGAATATTTGAGAAATTTATCAAGTAAGTCTCATAAGATCGTCTCCAAGACAGTTCAATCAAATTCAAGTTTATTATTTTAAAAAAAAAATCTGGAATTATTGTCAATAATATAATTATAGAAGGAACTATAATTCAAATCCGTACTCAATATATTATTGATAAATTGTTAAAAATCAAAGCCTGATTAGTTTCACAACATTACATTACATCGTCCTGAATAGGGCAGCAATTATAGATACGTAATTCGTCCTTATCAGGACTCTCCAGAACAGTATAGCAAGCCGCAGATAGTTTGAACTTGTAGCCGCGAAGCTAGTGAGAAGTGAGTTGCTACAAGGCATGCAGAAATATAAATCTGCAATAGTGTCATCTAATAACGTCAAGAAAGTTAGCACTCCCACTTTGAGCAAAATGAAAAAAAAGTAGCCTATAATTTAGGACTAATTAAGGACTAGTTTGTACCCAAAAAATTAGAATTTGTACACACGCACTTTGGCCATAAAATCAATTTGAAAAGTGGGGATGCCAACTTGAACAAAAGCTGGCATCCCCACATTGGCCAATCGAAAAAAAATTCATCTCACTATAAAGAACTAATTTAGGACTAATTTGTACCCAACAGGAATTGAAAAAAAAAAAAATCTTATAACAAATTAATTTTTTTGCAATTGCGCTACGTGAAATTCGGAACAAAATATAAAAAATACTTTCAGGATCGGAAAAAGTTTGGAAATCTCAATCTCAAAGTCAAGACTAATTAGTCATATCAATATGTTTGCTATAAAAAAATTATTTATGTTGAAAATCAATTATTTTGAAATTATAACCAAAAAATTTAAGAGTCCCCGTCTTGAAAAACTTGATTTGGAATTAAGGTCTAATTTGTACCCACGTAGATTTTGTTATAAACAATTTATTTTTACTGGAAATCAATTATTTTCGAATTGCGCTGCGCAAAGTAGAAGGCAATTTAAAGCAAACTATTTAAGAGCAAAGAAGACTTGAGAAAACTCAAATTTGGACTAAGGACTAATTTGTACCCACAAAGATTTTGTTATAAACTAATTATTTTTGCTGGGTACAAATTAGTCCTTAATTCAAATTTGAGTTTTCTCAAGTCTTCTTTGCTCTTAAATAGTTTGCTTTAAATTGCTTTCAACTTTGCGCAGCGTAATTCGAAAATAATTGATTTCCAGCAAAAATAATTAGTTTATAACAAAATCTTTGTGGATACAAATTAGTCCTTAATTCAAATTTGGGTTTTCCCAAGTCTTCTTTGCTCTTAAATAGTTTGCTTAAAATTGCTTTCAACTTTGCGCAACGTAATTCGAAAATAATTGATTTCCAGCAAAAATAAATTGTTTATAACAAAATCTACGTGGGTACAAATTAGACCCTAATTCCAAATCAAGTTTTCCAAGTTTCCCCTACTCCTAAATTATTTGGTTACAATGGCATGAATTCTGCGCAGCACAATTTCAAAATAATTGATTTTCAACATAAATAATTTTTTTATGGCAAAAATTTTGTTATGACTAATTAGTCTTGACTTTGAGATTGAGATTTCTAAACTTTTTCCGGTCCTTAAAGTATTTTTTAAATCTTGTTCCGAATTTCACGTAGCGCAATTGCAAAAAAATCAATTTGTTATAAGAATTTTTTTTTTTAAATCCTGTTGGGTACAGATTAGTCCTAAATTAGTTCTTTATAGTGAGCTGACTTTTTTTTCAATTGGCCAATGTGGGAATGCCAGTTTTTGCTCAAGTTGGCACTCCCACTTTTCAAATTGATTTTATGGCCAAAGTGCGGGGATACAAATTCTAATTTTTTGGGTACAAATTAGTCCTCAACTAGTCCTAAATTATAGGCTACTTTTTTTTTATTTTGCGCAAAGTGGGAGTGCTAACTTTTTTGATGTCATCTAACATCATAATACAGTCGAAGTGGCAGGTTTGAAAAAATACTGAACACTGTGAAGTGACCTTTCTCAATTTCTTCAATGTATTATTATACCAACTATGCAAGTTATAATTGATAATTGTCATTTTATGCAGATACCAATGCAGTGAAAAGTCTAGTGACAATAGCGGACAGAAAAATTATTCAAACAACGATGATAATAGCAATAGATTTTTAAAAATATATGCTTCAGTGAATAATTTGAAAATATTTGAATCAGCAGTAATAATTGATTGAAAAAATCAGAACATGAATAATTTACTTCTGATTTTATTTTCAAGTCATGCACAAAATTTGAAAAAGCATAACATAACCAAATTTAACCAGTATATCTCCCCACAAAAATTCAAAGTATTTAATTACTCTTCCTCTCCTAATCAGAATATGAAATGAAATTTTGCGGTATTATAAATTCACCCAAAATAATCTGTCTTGAAAAGGAAGCATATTTTGAATAAAAAAAGCAATCTTTTAGCCAAACATATTCTGTTCCGTGTATTATGATACATATTGCTGTAAATTGTGTGTAAAATATCGGATGAGAGAATTACGTATCTGCTAGGAGGGCGGAGACAGAAATGTGAGTAAAAATATCTGTGATGTGTTGATCGTACG
Organism: Dromius quadrimaculatus; assembly: GCA_963989225.1. NCBI lineage: Eukaryota > Metazoa > Arthropoda > Insecta > Coleoptera > Carabidae > Dromius > Dromius quadrimaculatus. Next base: position 10,688,584 of record OZ022324.1, read on the forward strand.
GCTTCGCTTAATCGATAATGCGAAGCTTGCAAAACTCCAGTCAGAAAATAAAAGAAAAGCAGCGTGCGTTGGTGAGTCGCATCTTCCCATCATCATTTCCCGCGATAAAATTTTTTCCGGAGATAAACCGAATTTTGAAACGTGCAGCGCAGCAACGTCGCAACGGCAATTCAGCAGGAATACTCGCGGACGTTGCCGTTTTTATCTGATGATGAGAACGAAGAGAATCATTCACGATCACGACGAATTCGCACCATTTCAAAGATGGAAACATTCTACGAATTGGACGTATTAGTGTCTAACACACCGACTTGTATGAACACACATACACACATACTTATCCTTCGAAACGATGATATCTGTCTCTGAGAAGGAAGTGAATATCTGAAAAAGTGAAGAAGGCCGATTCACACAAAAAATCAGCGAACGTCATAATAATATGAAAATACAAAGATTTAATTTTAGTCATTTTAATACTTTGTGTATGTACTAATCTATGCCAAGAGAAAATATTTGGTTTCGTACATATTTTTATAATTTACAACTTAATTCTTCTAACGGAACCAGAAATAATCTGCGACACCAAATGAGTGAATTTCTAGTTTCACAAAAGATCATCATATTCTTATGCATCTTGCCATTATGTACTTAGAGAGATTTTTGAAATGTAATTATTTGTAGACTCTACATCACATCTTCGTTTCTTACATCTATTTCTCTCTTTCATAATATCTCAAACAGAAAGCTGTGAGATGAAGTATAACATATCCAAGTTATTGATAAATACGAAATAATTTTGATAGTTTCTGAAGACACGTTACTTGGCAACAGTCTAACGCCGAATGCGGAAAGCGGTTGACCTGAGAGAAAAGTACTTTTGAAAACCATCAAAGTGACACAAGCGAACTTCAATTTTAGGTGCATTAGATAAGTTGAATGTTTCCGACAAATCAAAAGTATTACCGTATGAGACATATTTCTCCTTTTGAGGTTATTTCACGTGGGTTTTCCTCAAACCTTAGATGAATGCAAGAAGACTTCTATTATTTCTGTTCTAAATGTGAAATCCGCCTTATCACGTCTAGTTACTTGAATTGGTCATTTTTGTATCAATTATTGAGTGTATGAGTAATTATTTCACACTTTTTAGTTCATTGTCACTCATCTTCGTGTATCATTCATTCTGTCAGATAAAAAAAAAAATGGGTTGTACAGTAAATTTCTTCCCACTAATTTGGTCATGATTTAGGGTCGAAACGTGAATTACTAGGAGCAAAAAGTCATTGCCGTAACTCACTGCAAATGTGTGCAGAATTACATGGCAAGTGCGGCCGAATTTGTCGATAAAACAGTTTGCTCTACCAGCAAAAAACAGTACTACAGTGTTCTGATGATTATTTGTCTAGTGGTGAATCTGGTATCAGTCAAGTTTCATATAAATGTTATTATGTTTATCCAAACACTCAGATATTCAGGAATCGACAATTACTTTTGCCATATAATAATGCAGAATTATTTAAAAAACAATTTAGTATGTGAACAGAATGAAAGATAAAATGAAACAATAAAATTTTGTCTTCCCTTTTTGTTAAAATTACTTATGTACATTTCAATAGCAAAGCTACCATCTTCAGACAACTACAAACATGATACACAATACCAAAAGAATATCCAATCAAATCATAGGGTTTGAGGTGGGTGGAGCCAAGAATTACAATGTAAGTAAGTGAAAACAATAGGCAAAACCTAATCAAAGTCATGCAATAAAGATTATCAAAACAGACATTCGTAATGCAAAACCAAAAAGAAATCAAACCCAGTTTGAAATGGGTGGAGCTAATAACTACAGTGTAACAATAAAGTAAAACCACAGGGAGAACTGATCAATGCAATTCAATAAAGGGTTATTTAGAGGAGACAGATCGGAATTCAATGAATGATTTTTGTGTTTTTTCATAAATATAGCTTCTGACCTAATCAATTGACTATATTAGTTACAGTTTTTCAGAAATTTCAAATTATTTTCTTCAAATTTGTGTCCCGTTTCATGGTGGTGGTGAGCTGGAGCGGATTTCAATATATTTTTGCATTTAATATGATAAAATTATTCCTTGAATCTAATCTCAACATTTCGCTTAGTTTGGCCTACATACATTTTATCACAATCACAGCACGTTATTGAATAAATGGTTTCATTTTATCATCTATTCTATCAAATTTTTGGGAATCAGGTTTTTCAATTTAAATTTATTTGTAAAAACTATTTGTCTATCATGTTTTTTAAAGAAATTACTTAGCTTGTTATTAGTGTTTTCATTAAATGTGATTTTAACTAATCTGTGTCTATTTTCAGTATTTGTCAACTCAGTTGAGTTTTGTTTCAATGGTCTAAATTTGTGTTTGTTCAATAACTTTCAAATTGAGGCTTTTGTGTAGCCATTCAACTGAGCTATGTGAAAAATGCGATTTAGTTCTATGTTGTATCTCTCTTGGTTTAAATGTATTTTGAGAAGACCATGGATTAAAAAGTTGGAAGAAGCCATTTCATTATTGAAAGTGTGTAGGAAGTGCTACGTATATAATTCTCTGTGTGTGTTTTCTATCAATATCAAATTCTATATGAGATTTGTTCCTAATGATCAAATGGTCTAAGAAGGCTAGCGTGTAATTATTTTCTAGTTCAAATGTAAATCTGATGAAAGGGAATTTTGAGTTGATTAACTCAACAATTACTATTGCCTAAATTAAACGCTTTGTAACTGTGATAATACCATCAACGTAATGGTTCCAGAACTTGGGGAAATTGGGAATTTTGCTTTTCAATAATTTTTCCAGATGAAACATGAACAAGTTTGCTAAGAAGGGAGAAAGAGGATTGCCCATAGCAGTTCAAAACGTTTGTTTCAAAATACAATTATTGCATGAAAAAGCATTCTGTTCATACAATGAAAGAATTCTTCCTGCTAGACATTCACTCTAAAATTTGATGTAGAACAAAACAATAAGCCAGCACAAATTGAACAATTTAGTCCAAAAGAATATATCGTCTGAAACTAGCTGCAATGTAAATATATCCTCCACGGAAAATGAACAATGGGAGCATTGTAAAGTCTTGAGCAGGTCTTATTTTTGTTCTATTGTTGCAGATATTGCAAAGTCAATAAATATTTATCTGCAAAGCTAATTTTTTGATGAGGCAAAATTTAAACTACAATACTCAGCATCAGACTACCTATTACAGAAGATAATATTTTTTCATGTTGTCATCATCATATTATCATTTACACAGATAAATAAAATTAAAGTGTCTGTCCGTGATTTAAAAAATGATTTCTTGTTTGTTTGTCTACCTAAAAGTTTGCCCCGAATAGGCTCCGAAACTGCTCAATAGATTTCAATGAAAATTACAGGGATCAAAACAGGAATTTTAACTTGAATTTTCGCGTATATTTCATCCTGATGTCTTGCAGAGTTCAGAAGATATGAGTATAAATATTTAAACGCTTCATGTCTGTGCCAGTAATAAAATTGCAGTGTCTATGTAACTGTGTAAATGATGAAAAATTTGTGCATAATCGCATAAGGTGGGGGAAGTGAGAAAAATCTACGTATCATTTGCGCGAGCGACCTGATGATGTACAGTTCTGTTATATAATCTAATAGCTTTCTTCAAGGAGTATAATGCAAAAAAAAATACTGTTATCAACGATATCATTATTTTTTCTCTCTTTGCGATTATTTATTTCGATTGCTAGATGAAAATAAGACACGATACTTATTCGTTGGCATTATTAAATATACGCTCTTCACTTTTCTTATCTTATTTCTTTCCTTCTATGGCCTTACGGGATGAGATGTATCAAACGAGTTGCTACATCTTGAATAAACAGCCTGCATAAATTTATCTATCCCTGAAAATCTGCCGTTGATATACGCGTGGAAAACTAATCTCAATATCACATTATTTTAGCTTCTCTTTGCAGATTCTTCCGAACCCGATCCAATTTCAACATTCTCTCAGATTGGCGATTTCTATCTTCACATCATTAACATGATTGATGCATAAGAAATCACCTCTTTGCTAATGTCACTTCTCCTAACGGGTTGCCAGTGTCGTATCTCATGTCCGTTACATTGCTTCCGGTACGCACACGTGCACGTCCGGTTGTAGGTGTAAGTCAGTAAATGTAATTCGAGATGAGTTGAAGGGCGCATGCAAAGAAGCACGCGTTATAAGTGGGGTTAGCGAATGTTAAAAGAATGATTTGTATGTGAGTCTGGAAAAATGTCCACGTATGTAACGGGTCGTAATAGGATATGTATAAGTAATATCTGATGAATATGAAATTTGAATTTTGTACATTGATTTAGCTCCATGCTGTGGATAATAAGGTTATTATCAATTAATATACACTGTTAGGACATATTTTGCATGATGTATTGCAGGATTGGAATACCTTATTTTATATTATATCACGCAGCTAGTCTAAACAAATATGTATAAATATGTTGACATTTATAATATGACGACCGTCAATGCAGCACTACAATCAAAATTTCGATTTCAATGAACCATGTCATATAAATATTAAACTTTTAACAAATCAACAAAAGTAATATAAGTATGTATTACATTCAAAATCTCATATGTTACACATTCAAGGCCATAAGTGCAGAGCTCTCAGAGCGAAATATGAGTTTTTCGCAAAAAACTGAACATTCATCTTAAGGATGTTTTGCTATCCCATTTTTAACATATGAAAATCATTTTAATATGTTCCAAGATGTGTCATTTTTTTCTGCACATCTTTTATTTTCGTCTCTCAACGTTCGCATAATATCTTTTGACAAGCCTGCAAAAGAAAAAAATTGTATTTGAACGATGCTCTTCGTTGTGAAATTTTATTTTTTAACAGAAAGATGAAAAAATACCACCGGATATTAATGTAGTTATATATGCAGGATATATTTTTCACAGGAGAATAAAATGATGTAGAGAGAAATATCAGACATTCTTCATAATCTAAGAAGCACAATTTTTCAAAAAAATGTGAGAGCGGAATCGTATTATTCTCGCCAATGTTTAATTTTGTTCTTATAATACTTTATCTAACTTATTCTTTTTTTTACCAGCAACATTATTTGTTTTCGTTACCAGTTAACATTATCTGTTGCTTGATACCTATGATGATGATTATTAGGAAAAAGTACAACAGATTTTAACCGAAAGATGTATACAAGAATTATCAGAATTTACTTCATTATCATCGATAAAGGCAATCAAGATTTTCCTCAGTTCCAAGATATATGAATGTGAGAATAGACTTTATTATTGAATTCTCAGGAATTGTTGACATTGTATTTCCTAGGACCACCCTCCAGAATCTATGAAGCCTCCTACATGTCAATTTTTGTACATGTTAACATGCTCTCACACTAATTTTTTTATGGTCTGTTCCATGAATTTGAGTTGAATATTAAACAATTAAACAATATTGTTACGCAGTGATTTTAACCTGTAGGTAACGACCCTCCGAGGGGTCGCAAAGTCTTGCTCGGGGGACCGCAGTCGCAATTTAGGTAAAAGTAAAAAGCAAGCATTGTAGGTCCCACAGTATAATAAAAATACAACAATTTTAGTGAAAAGGCTGAGCCAATTCATTTTATAATAATTTGCGAAATCGTGGTTCTATCTTTGAGATGCAAATAACCAAATGATTCTCTAATTGGAGCATCTCTCTCTCTCAGTTTTTATGTTTACCATTGAAGAGAACATTAATTCATATAGGTAGGAGGTAGCGAATAGTACTGATTATTTTATTCTCTTGGCAGCTCTTGATATCCTTCTTTTATCTTTTCATACAGAAGACTCCAATCTTATGAAAATTGGATACGATTCTGCCATTAGCAGTAAAATTTATAAGATTCTCTTTCATCTTCGTGGTCAGATCAGCCAGTTGTACTGATGTATTCAAACAAGGATTTAGTATCCATCTATGCCTATTTTCAGCTTTAGAGTTCAGTTCTGAAAAGAAGCTTGATAGATTTCCTTCCAAATTATGCAAGCTCTGTAACATGCAAGGTATTTGAGAGCTTACTATCAACGATTGGTCCATTGCCATTTTCTTGACGATCTTCTGAATGCAAGGGGAAAAAAACTGATACATATCTTTTTGATTTTTTTGGCCGTTAAAATGTCCTCTTTTCGCCCTTGCAGTGTATTGGTTAAAATATTCCGATTTTGATGGAATAAATGATTCTGAATCTTCAGTCATATTTTTTTATTGAGATCCTAGGGAGTCGTCAGAATTTTTCACTCGTAAAGAGGTCGCATATTCAAAAAAGTTGGGAAACATTGTTGAAACGGATTTTCTTAATTAAAAGACTCTTGAATTCACCCCGTTTTTGAACTTGATTCAAAGACCAGATTTCAATTGTTGAAGCTGACTGGATAAGTGAATTTGAATAAATAAAAAAATGTGAGGAATTCATCCAATTATTCAATAATATTTCTTTCCTACTTCACAGTTTCGGCTGCACCTCAGCCATCTTCAAAACTGAAAAGAATTATTTTGTGCAAAATCAGATTCTTTTTACTTCTGAAGATGGCTAAGGTACAACCGAAACTGTAAAGAAGGAAAGAAATATTATAAAATAATTGACTGCATTCCCAACATTGTAAAACTTACTCAAAATCAGATTTCAATTTTTTGAGGGTTCCGATTCATTTTTACTTACTTGTGTACAAGGAAGTATTGTGAAACCGACAAAATTGATATTTCGAGATTTTGATGGAAATATCCGTTTTGAGCATCCCTGAATTCATTTTGACTATTTTTAGCTTGATGTCGGTACGTTTTGTCTCAAATTGTATTGTGGATAATTTATTTTTATTCAATTTTGACGTTTTAAAGCTACATTATCAAATCCATAGCAACAGTCATAAGTAAATCTTTATTCATTAGTGATTTGGAATGAATTATTAGTGATTTAAATATAAAATCACTGTTGGTATTCCTTTTCATAAGAAGATTTCGATTTCTGAGGAATAATTTTTCCAACTGCTGCGGTTGCTTCGTTCAAAATGATTCCGGGGACGAGTACATTGTTTTAATCACTTTCTTCCATCATTTCAGACAAAACTTTTCACAATCAAAACGCTTCAATTCAAAATTCACAAAACTGACAGTTTGCTGAATGTTGCTGACAATCACACTCCCGAATGTTTGAAAAACAAACACTCGTCGCGATACCAACGAAACTCCCTAGCAACTGCAATTTGATTTTTTTAAATTTTGTTCCTAAGTTTCATGTTCCGGAAATTCACGCAAAATTAAATAAAATAATGTATACAAACACGTGAATTAAACCTCTTTATTTGCTCGAAGAATTAAACCATTCGCGCTAAACACGCTCCTGATTTTGAACTTTCTTCTCGCAGATAAACAGTGGTTTAATTCACTTGTTGTATAAATAACTATTACCGGTTACAGTGTAAATGTTTATTATATATCAAAATATTGCTCACAGTTACTCTAACTAAATGACTTCTCTCTACTAGATCACGCTCTTTATATACTCTAATCCAACAACGAGCTTACATTCAAATTTCTGACAATTAAACAACAATGAACCAGCATTCAAATGCTTGACAACCACCAAACATCTGGTAACTACAGGCTGTCAATCACGTCCTACAATTGAACATAGACTTGGTCAATGCTAACAAACTAGGTTTACAGTTACAATAAATTATTGGCTAAATAGGGAATTCAAATGAATAATAATGTAAGCTTATGACCTAAAATATTTCACATTTGTGACAGTATATATGTGCGTACGTATGTTCGTAGCTCGCAAATCATAAAATCTGTCAAACATATAATGCTGAAATTTTGTATTTAGAACTGGTACAGGGTCTTGATGTGCACCTCGCATTATGGTTGCAATCGTCTGTACCAGAAGTGCACTTTACTCGAAACATTTTTTGAATGTTTTAAATCCAAAACGATTGGACGTAAAATGTTAGAATTCAGTATTTAAGACGATAGTACCGCCTAGATGCTAAAAACCTATTCTCATTGAGATCGGCTGAGCCGAAAGTGCATTTTACTTTACAGTTTTTTTGGATCGGCTGTAGATAATTGAAATTCAGTATTTAAGCATGCTGTAGCATTTGAATGATTATCTATCATTCTCATAACAATAGACTGGATCGGAAGTGCACTTCAGTTGAAATTTATTATTTAATTTAGCGCATGAATTCAGAAATGTTAGCCGTAGAATCTTGAAATCAGTATTTAGGAATGCTGTAGCATCAGAATGATGATCTACTGTTTTCAAAGCAATCGACTGTGCCGAAAGCGCATTTTACCAAACAGAATTTTTGGAATTTCTTAAGCCTGTTTTATATTTGTCAATTTCTCCATCAATTTTATGTTCTTAAAATTGTTCAATGAATTGTACAAAGTCTACAAAATATGCAAACCATTCAATTTAAGCTGCAGAATACCAATATTAGATAATTTAAAAAGTGTTACCAACATACACGTATATAGGAACGCGTCGCTTTCTCTCTTCAAACTTCACGTAGATCAAATATACTTCATATTATTATCGTTATTTCTTAGATGAACAATGATGCAATTTTATAAATATGATTTATTCAATTTCGACGTTGTAAAGCTACATTATTAAATCCATAGCAACAGTCATAAAAAAATCTTTATTCACTAGTGATTTAAAATGCATTATTAGTGATTTAATAGTACATTAGGCTACAAGGACCGAACGACTGTCATTTTTGTCTGGGATAAATTTTGCTGATTCGGTGAAGACGAGGGTAAAGCCCGAGGCAGAGGCGAGGGCGAAGTACGAGGCGAAGCACGAGACGAAGACGAAGGCAAAGCCCAAGGCGTAGCTCCGTGCAGCCAAATTTGTCCGTGACAATAATGACAGTCGTTCAGTGTGCGTGAGGCATACGATACTTTTTGTAACAAGTGCACCGAAGTACCCCCATTACTAAGCTTTTTAAATAAATTTGGATGTATTGAAGCTATCTTATCGATTTGACAAACAGATTTTTGCAAATGCAATCACATTACATTAAACTAATACAATGAAACATAACTCACATGATTTATTTTATTGATTGATATTTTACACATTTTCTGTGCTATCCCGTTCACAATAAATGCACATACTATAACGAACACATTCTATAATACGAATTTCTTAATGCAGATTGAAGGACCCAAATATGGATTAGGAAAAATTTTTTTAGGTGTTGCAGTCCACTTAATTTTATTCATGTTACTATTCAATTTCGGACGTTTCGAATGTGCACCCATCCATCTTCAGCATTCTTATAAAGTATTAATGTTATAGGATTGTAATACTTTATAAGAATGCTGAAGATGGATGGGTGCACATCCGAAACGTCCGAAATTGAATAGTAACATGAATAAGATTAAGTGGACTGCAATACCTAAAAATTTTTTTTTCCCAATACAAATTTCTCTTAAATATCAATTTGACATATATCAATGAAATGAAAAAATTCCAACGGCATCCATGATCCATGATCTACAATTCAATTTTTATCCAGCGGATATTAATATTCCGAATTTTTGAAAAACAAGCGCTCGTCGGTCATCGCGATATCAACGAAGCTTCCTTGCAACTGCAATTTAATTTTTTTGAATTTTGTTCCTCAGTTTCTTGATACAGAAATTTACGCAAAATTAAATAAAATTATGTATACAAACAAGTGAATTAAACCTTTTTATTTGCTCGAAGAATTAAACCACTTGCGCTAAACGCGCACGTGGTTTTAAACTTTCTTCTCGCAAATAAACAGTAGTTTAATGCACTTGTTGTATAAATAACTATTAACCTTACATTATTTAGAAAAATTCTACTCATAATCTGACAGTTCATTTTTCAGTTGGTACTACCACAGTTTTCACAAAAATCACTAGAAAAAATTTAAGGAAAAATAGATCTTGTTCTAATTGCAGCTTACTAGGCAGCTGAATAAGTACCTAAAATTGACGGAAAAATTGACAAATGTAAGACCGGCTTTAGATAAATCCAAAACGAATTTGATACTATTTGTAGATCCATAGCGGCCTGGAGGACAATTAAATTGCTGAAGCCGGTCGCTTCATAAAATTGTTTTAGCATTGAATTAGAATGAAGAAATAGACGTCCAATTATTTTGTTTCTAACACGTCGTTTTGAAGGTACACGCCGATAATTTTTTGAACAACCCTCATTTCACCTATGTTTTATATTGGTGAAAGTTATCGTTATTGACGAAATATGTTCATTTTATGTTGGTATCTTTGTGATTAACTATGGATATTGTTAAAAACTATTGTAGAAATTTCTTTAGATAATCACAAAGCCGAAAACGCGGAGCTCCTTGAAGCGGGTATTTCAGTCCTTGGTTCATCTTAAACGTAGTTCAATCTTCTCAGTAACAAGTGTTCAATCATATTTTATCTACAGTTCAGTTAAACTAAATCTATTTCCTATAGTAACAATTATTCTAGCAATTGTAACCATAGTAAATAAGTTCGGTTTAACTGAATTGTACAAAAGTTTGGATTGTACAACTGGACCTAGAATCATTACTATTGGAAATAAGCTAGGCAAATAAATCAATAAAGATTTTTGCCGTCGCTTTTCCTCGAATAGTTCTTAATAAAATGTAATATGTATATATAAGTTTTTAAATTTTTTTATTGATAATTGTTATTAAGCATATCTAAAAAATAGTACGTGTTGGAAAACAAATACTTCCTTATTCTCATTAAATACTTCCTTATTCTCATTAAGTGCTAAATATAAATAAATAAAAAGAAAGATTTTTAGAGCGTACTTGACTTTTTCCAAATTTGTAACGCAGTGTTCTCATTCTAACCTTTACAAATTTAGATTTTTAATCATTTCTAAATGATAGGGTGTTTGTTATTTTGAACTCAAAAAATATCACAATGTATTTACTCTGCTGATAAATACGTCTTTTTATTCTATTGAAATGCAAATAAGTTCCTAATTTGCAAACAAAATAGTGAGGAACGTGTTACTATATTAACTTGCCTATAATGGCTGTATTTCAATCAGATGATTATAACATCCACCACCGGCTTAATTAAGCGCTCATTGAGTGATGTATTTTCAATATTTTTATGTATCATCTCAACACATTTACTAATTGGAACTGAAATTGGAACAGTACGCGTTAATGCTGCGAATGTATAGATGAACATTTTGCTAACAAATGTATCGTATATTTTCTACCTGTGAAGAAAGTTATTGTTCGTTATAAATTTGAAATGTATTGGGCCATATGTAGTCTATTTTCACACTCAAATATATCACCCGTGGAAATAGAACAACGTATCAATCATGTACATGTTGAGAGTTCAATCAGAGTACTACTATTTTCACAATATATTGAATGTACTGTTGTTTTTTATTGTGTAGAAACAGTAGTGTCTGGCTGAAAGTGCGCTACATCAACTATTGTTAGAGTAAAAAGTTTGATATATTATGAGAATCAATCTTTCTCAATCAATTCTGAAAAATGAATCAATTATAGGATGATCTATTAGTTTCACGGAAAATTGTCAGAACAAATCTGATGCATTTGCAAAATAATATGTATATACAGACATAGATCCGGTTTTTATGGATTAAAGTGATATAAACCTTTGAGAAAATTCAAGCACTAATCCTATATGGAATGATGTATTTATTCCCTAAATACCAGCTACAACGTTACTTGAAAGATAAATGTTGGATCGCAATAGTTACAACAATGTTTATAAAACACATTTGACATCGGCATTTTGACAGGTACGTGCTTTAGCTGAGTGGCATTTTATAAAAATTTATTGATCAATTATTCCATCAAATTAAGAGCACTGACAAAAACATCTAAATTGCCGCTTGTCCCAGATGTCTCTATTTGTAAATTGTATCGATCGTCAATAAATTAACGATTGTGTCACAGCATATGTAGGAAAGTTCAAGTTTACCCTCTTGGAAGTTTCTTTTGAAAATTCAGGCTTATAGTCGAGTTTTCAACATTGTTCAATCTTCCTGAATTAAGATAGTCTATTCAATTACAGTGGTGAAATTGAGAATCCATATCCCATCCCTCCACAAATGAATTTCAAACAGATCTGCAAGTTCTAATTTTCAATTGTTCTATTCAAATATCAACCACAAAAACTTGGACCTAAACGATTCACATATGCTAGTACAAATATGACAACTACGACCAGGAGAATCATCCCTTCGGTATTATTTCGCAAAGACTGCAAACAGAGCAAACTTCGGTCAATGTATAACAACTGCCACAATTTCTAACTTCCATAATTGCGTCAGAATTTGCATACATTGGTTCATAGTACATTAATCAAATTCAAATGACGACCAGCAATGATACACACACGCCACACGGTGGCGTTTCCGTGAATTGTATTGTTTTCGCGCCGTTTCCAGGCAACTTGGCAACTGTCTCCGTTCGTGGGCTGTCTTGTCCTGAAAGCAGACCCGGATTAACCAAGTTGTATTGTCTGACACTGTGAAGGTTTTGCTGTGTTTTTTGTACAGAAGGTTCTTTGTTGAATCTCTTGTATGACTGCTGAGGTGACAGTAGATGTTTTTGATTTGCTCGTGGTCCTGCATTTTTTGGGTAGTACTTTATTTTCCAAGCAAAAAATCCTCGTTCTTTCAACATATAAAGCTTGGATCAGTCTTTTGGCAATAAATTATCTGCATCATGAGTTTTTTGAGTTCCATTCTTCTAATAGTCCGAGAAATATCAACTTTAATAGAGCTGAATTCTGTTACAAAACTTGAACAGAGCTTCACCTTTTTGTTACTAATATTATTCTGTATAGTACGATCGAACAGTCGTAAATGGGCAGAAATGTAGTTTGGACAATGAATTCTTTTGTAAATACAATTGTCCATAAAATTTGTACGGAACTATTATTTTTCGAATAGGATTTGGGAGGGTTTAATGATACTCTACTGTTTCTTTCTAAATTCATTTCGCAATATTTCAATTTCACAAATAGGTTTTGATCTTTATACATTTTTTATTCCAATTTTCATCCAAATATCGAGCGCCAGATTATCAATTATGCATTACGCACGTGCCCAGTGGCCTCCGACTATAAAAGTACTTCAGGCGTTTCATAAATTCTCATCAGCTTACAGGCTCAAAAGGTCTCAATCCGGCATTAGTGTTATCAAAGATAGAATAACATCCTTGTTTTCCTCCACACGATAATAGTGTTCAAAACTCAAACTCATAATAGCTGAAATAATCCTATCTGTTCTCTAAAGATAAATTATTGATTCCTGACGAAATCAATTCACAAGAAACTGTGCATGCGGACCAAGGAAGGATGTAAAAATGACATACTGAAGACAGAATAACGTCATCGTTTTTCTCCACACAATTAAAGTGTTCAAAATTTAAAATCACAATAGACATAATAATCCTATAATCCTCTTGAGATAAATTATTAATTCTTAACCAGACCAGCGATTCAAAAAAGTGTGAACATTGACTGCTGATTGAGGAAGGATGTATAAATAAAAAACTGGAAACAAAATGACGTACTTGTTCTCCTCCACTCAATTATAGTGTTCAAATCTCAAAACCACAATAAATAAAATGATCCTATCTGTCCTCTTGATATGCACAATTAATTCTTGGTTAAGACAGCGATTCAAAATTTTGAATCTGTGAGTGCCGACTGGGGGAGTATGTAGAAATAATATACAGGAAACAAAATCATGTCTTCTTTTCTCTCAATAAGAGTGGTCAAAATGCAATGATTTTCTGTTCACCAGAAATAGTTCATCACTTTTTGAGTGAAACAATGATCCAATAAATAGAAAACTGTGAATGCTCACTACTTCCAGCTCAATTAGGCACACTATACACACTTTGGGGAGTCACTGAGGCATTTTATAAATATTCCCACCAGCTCATTGTATACATTAAATTTTGTTGCCTAGAGGCCTAAATAGGTCTCAAACCAGAAATGCAAATATCAGTATTTGGCAGTGGAACAAAAATGAAGTTTGTACAAAGTTCATGTACACAAATTATAATCTCCCTCACGAAATATATAAATAATTTTCATTTAAGCTTGACCGAAGGTATGAAAAACAGGCTACTTGCGATATTACTTGGAGTTTCTTGAAATATGTTCCAAAAGGTCAAAGCAGAATGATAAAAATATATATTAACGTCCCTCACCTTGAGCGGAAGCGCGGAAATAACCCTGAGATGCGAATTATTTTCAAAGGAACTTTCAGTTATACATGAATAACTTGTTCCTTAATACTCTAATCAAATTTTAGCGAGCTAAATGGAATTTTGATCACTGAGAAAGTAAATGTGGGAATGAATTATACCCATAATCAATTAAATTAGGATTTCACCTCGGAATGATAGATAATAAGCTGGAAACTTGTACAAACCTTTATTTTGGCATTCTAAAAGTTGTCTCAAAAGTCTTATCAAATCTTGTGTCTGCGTCTTGAGTTATTCAAGGTCAAGGGTCGCAAAAATCAGTTTTTTTGCAAATATTTCAGTTTCTATGGCTCAAATAATAATGACATTCATTATAGTAGAGGATCCGAATTAAGAACGACTTTCATCCTTCTGTTACAGCGGTGAAATTTTTTTCTATCAAATTTAGTATACTACAGAATACATCGCAAATGGGTTAGCTAAAAAATTCCTGGCAAGGCTATGATTAATTAAATATTGAAAATTGACTTTCTGTTCAACATTGCACTCATGAGTTTTACGAATGAATTCAATACCAATCGAAAGTATGGAGCCTATAGAATATGTAAACGTTGGGTTGTCTATTTTTGTCCAGGCATAACTGCTGATTTGACAGGTATATTAATACTCGCTATTCTCATTCATCTGTATCTTAAATAAATCTCATATGAAAATAAGCGCTATTTAATTGTGAACACGATGATATAAGGTTGTCAGCAAAAAATCTGGTTCAAATGACGGTTCTCGAATTTTAAAAAGTGAAGTTTTAATGTGTATTGAAACTTACGACAAAGAGATCAGAGCTAAGTATATCGCGTGATAGAAGAAGACGAAGTATTGCAACTGCGCGCGGTGTTCTCACCAGTTCAAAGAGAGTGCGCATGCGATTTGTTTATGCAATTAAGAAGGACAGTGATGCACTAAAATATACCGTCTGATTGGAAAGGACGCAGCATTGTAGCTGTGCGCGGCGTTCACGCCAGTTAAAAGAGAGTGCATATGCTATTTGGTCATGCAATAGAGAAGGAAAGTGATACACTAGTGAATACCGAACAATATTTTGGAGCAAGTGGCAATAGACTTGAAAAAATAACAATAAATAATTATTATTCATCAGAAATAAAATTTGGATCCTCGGATTCAATAGTTTCGTCGTCATTCTCCGTCATTTCGACAATATCCTGTATTTTTGAAGATGTTTGGTCCCAAATAAATCCTGTTGGTTTTGAATATCTATCGAAATGCCAACCGCAGTTTTCAGGCTGTAGTTTAATACATTTATGGCCGATTTCACGATCTCGAGTTAAATTAATCCGGTTTAAAGAGCTCATTTCCTTGGTAACAATATCAATTTCTGTATTTTTTGTGTCATCACTGCCCAATCAAGTTAATCAAATGAATTGAAAGTCTGTTTGTTGGTTAACTCCCCGTCACTTTAACCCAGGTTAATTTAACTCGAGATCATAAAATCGGGCATTAGAGTCTGTTACATTAAGCCACATAGAATTGACAGAAATTGTTCTTAAAATTTTTTTTTTGAAGGAATATCCAACATGGTGGTATAGTATTCGAGTCAAAACTTTCAATTTTTCTGTTATAGAAGTGCTTGATACAAAATTTCATTATTTTACGACCGATTGTTTTAAATTTATAAAGAAAATTCGAAAATTCTGTCATATGAAGTGCACTTCCGGCTGAGCCGATTGGTACGAAAATAGGAGATGACCATTTGGATGCTACAGCAATTTCAAATGCTGAATTTCAACATCCTTCGGTTGATCATTCTGGATTTATCAGAAAAATCCGAGAAAAGTTTCAAGTAAAGTACACTTCCGATACAGACGATTGAAATCATAATGCGAGGTGCACAACTAGACCTTATACCAGTCTCAAATACAAAATTTCAACATAATACGTTTAACCAATTTTGAGATTTGCGAGTTACGCACGCACGAACGAACATACGTACCGACATCAAGTCAAAAATAGTCAAAATGAATTCAGGGATGCTCAAAACGGATATTTCCATCAAAATTTCGATAGGCGAATTTTGTTGGTTTCACAATACTTCCTTGTACTTAGTACAAGTAAGTAACAAAAAGTCAATTTTCAATATTTAATTAATCATAGCCTTGCCAGGAATTTCTTAGCCAACCCATTTGCGATGTATTCTGTAGTATACTAAATTTGATAGAAAAAAAATTCACCGCTGTAACAGATGGGTGAAGGTCGTTCTTAATTCGGATCTTAGACTATTACGAAAATTGTGGAACATAAAATTTGCAACAAATTTTGTCTTCAACATTTTTTCATGCGCTCAACCGTTTTTTATATAGAGCGCGGAAAATGGGCAGCAATCATCCATACATACTGTAATGCAAGAATTCGCGCTCTATTCCAAAAAAGGTTGAGCGCATGAAAAAATGTTTGGTATAAGATTTGTTGCAAATTTCATGTACAATAATCTTTGTAATGAACTTCAACTTTATTGGAGCCTTAGAAACCGAGATATCTGCCAAAAAAAAAACTATTTTTGCGATTTCTTACCTCTAATAATTCAAGACGAAGACACGAGGTTTTATGAGACTTTTAAGATAACTTTTAGAATGCCAAAATAAAGGTTTGTACAAGTTTCTAGCTTAGTATCTGTCATTTAGAGGTGAAACTCTAATTTGACTTTGCTATATGGGCAAATCGATTTTTGGATATTGATTAGCCCTTCCATAAAAGTACACGTGGAAAATTATATTCAGTGTACATATTTGTACGTTGGATCATTTTTTTGTTAATAAACACAGCTGAAGTAAAAACATAGGAATACAATATAAAGAGTGAAATGAGCTTCTCTCAATTTTCTGTTTGTAATTAATGTTTGTTTTTAATTCAGTTTTTTTCCCAACCAGAAGTTGATTCAACAGGCCAATAATCGGTTTTTGAAAAAAATATGAGAGCTACCTATACGTATTTTTATGAACAATTTGGATTGAGAGGTAATATTGCTTGGTAATTAATAATTTTATCTTCTATCGAAATTTAAAATTTCTCAAATATTAAATAACAGTCTGCCATTCCATATTTTTTTGTATTCATTTTGAATATCGAACAATCAAACGATTTCAGAAAAAAATATTTCATAGCAATTTCATGTTAAATATCCAAAAAAAAAACAGAAAAAATATGCAGTCATCTGTAAGAGCAAGAGAAATAATTATTTTCTACAACTGTGGATACTATTCATGTCGAAGTTGATAACACTAGTTTACAAAATTCAACTATTTGTCTGTTGCTGTGAATTTTAAGGTTGATAATGTTCACTTATGACTTGTTTTCGTCAAAGATGACTTAAAATTTTTTTTTCAGCTCTAGTTCTTTTGTTTTTGATTTTTATCATTTCTGCGTATTTCACTGTGTTAAGATTAATATCTGGACTTTTTGTGACATGATTAGTTCAAGGAGACGTTGTTTGAACAATCCAAATCATTTTTGTTATATATGCGAAGAATATGTGTTCAAGGATTGTAGAAAAGTTCATCAGAATTGGTTGAAAACACCTATTTTCTGTATTTTGGGATGCTCTTGGATAAAAATTACAAATCTTGGGCTCCTGATTGTGTTTGTAAATCGTGAGTTGAATATTCAAGATTATGGAAAAGTGGTAAAAGAAGTGCTTTCAAATTTAGAACACCAACCATTTGGCGAGAGCCCCGAAATCATCTCGATGACTGTTATTTTGTAGTGTGAACATAAACGGCATAAACGCTAAAAATCGAGCTAAATGGCAGTATCGAAGTTACAAAATTATTCTACGACCATTGCATATAAAACTGCGCATCATAAATCAGTTTGTTAAATCACTAGATAGAGACTGGCACTGCTTTTCCTACGTTTGCAAAAAAAAAATTCAGCTCACTATTGAAAAGATTAGAGCAGGTATTTTTGATGGCCCCCCAAATCAGACAGCTTACGAAAGATAGTTAATTCAAAAATTCTTTGATTGAGCTTGAATTAAGGGCTCTGACAGCTTTTGTTTCTGTGATGCAGAACTTTCTCGGAAATATGAAATCAGAAATTTATATTGAACTTGTTGAAGACCTATTTTTACAATTAAAAAATATGGGGTGCAATATGAGCATAGAACTCCACTTTCTCCATAGTCACCTGGACAGGTTTTCGGAAAATTTAGGAGGTATGAGCGAGGAGCAAGGATAGCGTAAGCGTATACCCGTGATGGAAGAACGTTATCAAGGTTTCTGGGACGATGTCTGATTATTGCTGGTCTCTGATACGCTATTTTCCTAAGTCTACACATAGAAGAAGAGCTCTAAAGCAAAGTTTTTCAGAACTCAATGATTAATTTAATTTTTTATGGATTTTTTCCATGTAAATACATGTTTTTTCTATTTTAAACGTACATAGCTGAAACTCAAAAATTAGAGCTGATAAAAAAATTCTGCTTATATATTTAAAATAGGGATAACATATTCACTCAGCAACAGCTAAAAATTTTCCGGCAACAGATGTACTGTAAATAAGTGTAACAATTGTCTTAAAAAGTTATCGATAGAAAACATCGGATGTATTGTGTCACAAATTTTATTGTGAATAATTTATAATTACAGGTTACAGTACCAGTATTTATTTTATACACCCGTATGAACACAATATCGCTCACAATTACTCGTACTGAATCACTGAATGACCGAATTCCCCTCTTATTTCACGCTCTAAGCCGACAATGGACCAACATTTAACTGTCTAACAGTTGTTGCCTGGCAACCACCGAACATCTAGTGACCATAGCCTGTCAATCATGTCCGACAATTGAACATCGACCTTGTCAATACTAACTAGGATTACAGTTACAGCGAATTCAAATAAATAATTATGTGACCTAATTACTACAAATATTTCATATTTGTGACACTTGCATTAATTTTATTAATTAACCAATGAAGGAGTGAGTTCAATAACAATTTCAAGTTTGATATAAGTGTTAACATACAACGGAGGTAATATTTTCGAACATACAAATTACAAGGTAGCTAAAAATGCTGTAACTGATAACATCTAATTTAGAATGAAGTAATTACAATAAACAAGTAGGCCAGAGGCGTACGTGAAAGTAGCAGGTATTAACTGAGCAAATATTGAAAAATTGTGCGCCACTGGAGCGTCAAGGGCCCATTAGCTTGTCAAGAGGGTTGCGCAAGCTTTTTGTTTGCTTTCGTTTTCGATTTTGGGCCACTTGAAGGAGCCACGTGCTTCTCAGTGAATCTCGAGGAAATCCATTTCGATTTTATTTTTATTCAGCACTTAGTTTAATATATGGACCCATTAATTTGATAACATTTTTTTTTCTTTAGATATAGAAAAATCTACAAAATTAGTGCATAAAAAAGAAAATGTTGGAATACAAAAACAATTCTTCTAGATGAAATTGGCTCATCTTCATGCGATTTCTTGTAGAATAAATATCTTTTTATAAACGATTGAACTTCTTTTATTAATTTGATAAGACAGTTTGTGTTTGAAGAACTTTCGTGCACTTACATGCGAACGTGAACTTCCGAAAGTTCATAGCCTCTGAAATAGTCAGGCTTCAGTTTCGAGAACTACTTAGAACGAGAACTTGATATCTATCAATTGTAGTTTCTAGTTTCCACAAAATTAAAGACAATTTGAGTATCCATCAGTCTTCTTGAATGATTCTATTACTTTTTGGATAATTCATTAATTAATTCTCAGTATTCTGGTCACATAACATAGGTCTCCTCTATCTTTCACAAGAACTACAGCTGTTGCACTTCTTTGCCATCAGAAACCGCTTAGCATAAACAAAAATGTGATGAGAATAATACTGAATCATAAACAAACATAAAACTGATGAATTATTGCTTAATTTCGCATACATAGTAGCAAATTTGTACTTGTTAGCTGAGAACGAATCTTCTCAAATATATGTGACTACTACACTCCGTTTGATACATCAGAATAACAATACGTTGCTACTTTCTACAATTCAATAGTCCATCGTTTGACACCAAAAGTTTAGCTCTCAAAATGACAAAAACATTAAAATGCTTAGAAAACCGAAAATATTTCAGGAGGCTTTTTTTGCACCTGAATGTATCTGCGTATGCTTCCATGAATTTTGCAAGCTTCAACTGTACAAAATACACAAAAGATGGAATTACGGATATCAGAAAAAATATGAACATTCGCTCCGGTCCCTAATGGTCTTGATATTTTATAGGTGCACTGTTTATGACAGTACTACATCATCTCAATATTTTGAGTATCCATTGCGACAATACTGCTTCTAAGTGTGTAAATCATATATAATCCATTATCTTCCATCTTACTATAAAATAAATCTTGAGAAAATTCATATTTCGCTCACTTAAAGTCTCGTATAACTCTTTTTCATTGCCAATAACACAGCAGCAACCCTTGAAAACTAAGCGCCGCATTTCGAAGCACATTGTAAGTTTCAGTAAAAATCCTTGCTCTACAAATAAGACTGTTCAGCGATCGAACTAGGCCATGGATGCTGAATAATAGCCAGGGTTATTGAAGAAGACAGCGATAATTCAGTAACATCAGTAGCAGATGCCGACACAGGCCAAAAAATGTAGCAGTGTGTTTGTTTACACTGCAGATATGCACCAACCAATGTTTAACGGAAGTTTAAAAATGAACAGTCAAGGTGTGAAAAGAAACATAGCATAAACTATTTTTCTTTTCTTTTCTTGAAATTTATGTACCTACTGTTCATAAAATTATTGATGTATATCAAAATAGACCATGAAAACAATCATGTCACTAAAAATGTTTGAGAATTAGAGGTCGTTCAAGCTTTCTATTATATTATATTGTAACATTTTTTTTCTTAATTTAGGGAGAAAAAGTGACTAAACACTACTATTTATTTTTATTATTTA
Source organism: Dromius quadrimaculatus (assembly GCA_963989225.1). Taxonomy (NCBI): domain Eukaryota; kingdom Metazoa; phylum Arthropoda; class Insecta; order Coleoptera; family Carabidae; genus Dromius; species Dromius quadrimaculatus. Next base: position 10,709,854 of record OZ022324.1, read on the forward strand.
TTAAAATGATAAATTAGATAACTAATACTACTTCTAATAACTAATTCTAATTTAAACTAAAGGTTATCACACTACACTATAACTTAACTTGAATTATTCATGTCAATATTGATTTATTTTGAATAACACAATTTATTTCAACCACTAGCAATCTATACTATAAGGTCTCTGAGCCAAAATCAATAATATTCCTTGCTGAGTCAGTCACATATATATATATATATATATATATATATATATATATATATATATATATATATATATATATATATATATATATATATATATATATATATATATATATATATATATATATATATATATATAAAAACAAAAATAACGCAGGTTAAACAGGCAAAAAATTTTTTGTGAGTGGGCTCAAGTAAAAAACGCTCTTTTAGATTAGTCAAGCTTTCGGTCTTTAATTAAAACCATCCTCAGGACTCTAGAATTCATAATAAAACAGTTGTTATCAATCACAAATTTTTTGATAACAATTTTTAAAAACATTTTTTACTTACATCAAAAAAAGCAAACACAATGCATCTTATGACGAGGCTGTAATTTTAGACAAAGAAGTAAATTGGGTCAAAAGGAATGTCTTAGAAATGATTCATATTTTCAATACTGATAACACTATGAATAAACGGACTGATGTTGATGGCTTGAGCAATATTTACATTTTTCTACTACATTTAATTAAAAACAAGCATATAAAAATTAACACTTCTCAATTAACATAACATTGTTGTACAGTTCACTAAATTTAAATATCAGGGTTGTGTTAGATTATCTTAAAATAATTTTTTAATTTTTTCTTTTTGAATAATTTGTTCTTTCTACTTTAATTAATTTTTTAATTAACTTGGTTTTTTGAAACTTGTTCAAATTCTGCCGCCACTTGACTAGTAACTTTTCTAGGGACTATTTTTATCTAATTTAGTTTTAAATTTATTTTTTCGGATCTAACTTCGTTGGTTGACTTTGTTGAATCTTGTTAGTTGCAAAATGGCTGGCTGTCATGGTTCCGTTTGGTGGTCCAACATGTGACTAAATTTTACTTTTTGAAAAACAATTGTTGTTCAAATTTTTAACATGTATTTCCAATTCTTGCACAAATATGTTGATCTGTGATGAAAATTTATTTATTTTTGGAATCTCACTGGATGTAAGTAAAAAATGTTTTTTAAAATTGTTATCAAAAAATTTGTGATTGATAACAACTGTTTTATTATGAATTCTAGAGTCCTGAGGATGGTTTTAATTAAAGACCGAAAGCTTGACTAATCTAAAAGAGCGTTTTTTACTTGAGCCCACTCACAAAAAAATTTTTGACTGTTTAACCTGCGTTATTTTTGTTTCCTTAACTATTCGCAACAGTCGCGAGTACTCTTCAACTATATATATATATATATATATATATATATATATATATATATATATATATATATATATATATATATATATATATATATATATATATATATATATATATATATATATATATATATATATATATATATATATATATATCGCGGGTCTCTCCCCACTACGTTTTTCCCGCAAACGTCCAGGCGTTTCTAGAAAACGCTAGAAGGTGCCAGCAATTTTCCAGAAAACAAATATATTCGCTTCTATTTCTTGATGTAAAATATTTCCACAATAATTCTAAGCACCAGTAAAGCCGAAATGACTAATTTATAGACTTAAATTACAATATCATGATATTCGAGTAGCAATATTTGGGTCTTATATTAGAATCTGTTATTTTATTACTAGTGAGTAATCCAGTTTGGCACAAGAGAACTCTATTTTACAACACAAGTTCAATTTAATACTCGCTTTTAATCATGGCGTGGGATTAGAGACATAAATCATATATTTGGCACACTTATGTTAACCATACAAATCTAAAATAAATTGATACTGAAAAAGCTTCACAAAGAAAATGACATATTTTCATGTAATTGAAGAATACCTAATACTTAAATATGAAAAAATATTCGAAAATATGGGTGGAATAAAAAATATTCCGAATGCCATAGATCCAATTTCACTCTGTGTCTCTTTTCCTTTCCATATCCGGTACCGTCACATTTCTCCCAATAATCAAATCGGATTACTGAAATACACATTATGACTCCGATAAAAATACTCACCAACATAAAATAAAAAGTAAAATATTTGATTTCAGCACTGTATTCGCACTCAAGTTTCGAAATTCAATATACTTCAAAGAATCGTTCAGGAACTCGAGTACCTCTCGATTTTTTTTTCTTTTTCAATTTCTAAACCAAATGTGACTAACTAAGGTCTTGAAATCAGTAAAACTGGATACCAATGGATGATGAATTACCTCTTTCTAAAAGGACTTTCCGCAAGATGAATTTATGGCAACTTGCTGAATAAATCAAAGAAACAATATACTGTAACGAACAGAACTCCTCCAAAGTAGACTTCCATCTCAACATGTTGGTTAAACGGGTGATATACGCAAAAAAATTGTTGTCTATCCGGCGCAATTGACTAATATGTGTCCAGGACGGGTTGACGTAAGACCGAGTGGAAACTTCTCTAAAAATTCGAGAAGCAATAACCGCAGGTATATAAACTGGGAAATAAGCCAAATTGCACAGTAAGTGAGTAAGAAAGGAGAGAGAATTGAAATAATAGTCGGAGCGCGTAGAAGTGAACTAGACGAAGTGAACCAGTGGAGATAAATGGGAAGAGTGGAAAAAAAAATTGAGAAATAGTTGGAAATTAATAAGAAGCCGTGCGGAAATGAACGGAAGACAGTGTTATCGTTTGAATAATGAAAAAAGTATAGTGTTAGTGACTTTTTTAGCGTCAGTTGTAAATAAAAATATCAAATAGTGGCCTAAGATACTTTCTACACTGCTATAAAAAATAGAGTTGCAGGTTAAAAAATAGGAAGATCCTATATTATGTCAATTATAAGCTAAATGGATCCCTAAGTATCTGAACGCCGATCAAAAAAGACCGTGAGTTACAGCATTCAAGTTTAATTAACCAATTTTTTGAATATCTGAACAAAACAGTATGATCCAGAAACAAAAACAGTTGAAAAAGTGGAGATATGCTGGTTCAGATAGACTCGTTGTACTTAAAAAAACTAGCAGGATAATAATTCTTAGTTTAAATTTTTTTTTCTTTGGCTCCTATCAGCTCATTCTATTTGTTTATTTCAAACCTTGCAGTGATATTCCGACTGATGGTTCTGTAACGAACAGAATCCCTACAAATTAGGCTTCTATTTGCATATGTCGGATAAACAGGTAACAAACTCAACATAGTGGCGTCTGGTGGAATTTCTGGAAACTCGCTAAAAATTTCTAGAGGCTTCGAGAAGTTCTAGGCGGGGATATAAAAACCCGAACTAGGCCAAGGCAGAAAATTATTGGTAGTCCATATAAGAAACGGGTAAAATTGAAAATAAATAAAAGAACCAGTTGAGATAATTAGGAAACATTGGAAATCAATATGAGAAGTATCTAGTTGAGCGTCGATTATAAATAGAAGTATTTATTATCAATTTTTACTTACTTGTACAAAGTAACAAGTAAGTATTGTGAATACGACAAAATTCACCTATCAAGATTTTGATTGATATATCCGTTTTGAGCATCCCTGAATCCATTTTGACTATTTTTGGCTTGATGTCGGTACGTATGTTCGTGTGTGCGTGCGTTCGTGCGTAACTCGCAAATCTTTAAACTGGTGGAACGTATAATGTTGAAATTTTGTATTTAAGACTGGAATAAGGTCTAGTTGTGCACCTCGCATTATGGTTCCAATCGTCTGTACCGAAAGTGCACTTTACTTGGAACTTTTTTCGAATTTCTCTAATAAATCCAGAATGATCAACAGTAGAATGTTGAAATTCAGTATTTGAACTTGATGTTATATCAGAATGGTTATCTGCTATTTTTGTAAGAATCGACCAGGCCAGAAGTGCACTTTACTTGAAACTATTTTTGAATTTTTGGCATAAATATAGAATGATCCGCCATAGCATATTGGAATTTCGTATAAAGAAATTCTATAACATCTTATTGTACATCTTGCATCATGATTGCGATCGGCTAAACCGGCAGTGCACTTTACTCATGACTTTTTATTAATTTTCCGCATAAATCCAGAATGATCAGCCGTAGTATACTGGAATTCAGCATTTGAAATTGCTGTAGCATCTCAATGGTCATCTTTTATTTTTGTACCAATCGGCTGAACCGGAAGTGCACTTTATATGACAGACTTTTTGAATGTTCCGCATAAATTCTAAACAATTAGTCATAGAATATTTAAATTTTGTATTAGGCAGTTTTATAATATCTAGTTGTACACCTTGCATTATGATTGCTATCGACTAAGCCGGAAGAGCACTTTATTCGAAACATTTTTTGAATTTTCGGCATCAATCCAAAACGATTGAACGTAGATTGTTAGAATTCAGTATTTAGGACGACTATACCATCTAGATGCTCATATCCTATTTTTATTGAGATCCACCGAGCCGGAAGTGCACTCTACTTGACAGTCTTTTAGAATTTTTCGCATAAATTCGAAACGATCAGGTGTACAATATTGAAATTTTTGTATTTCAGTCTGCTGTAGCATCTGAATGATTGCTTACTGTTTCATAAGAATAGACTGAACCGGAAGTGCACTTCAGTAGGAATTTATTTTTTAATTTTGCGCATGAAATCAGATCTGTTGGTAGTCGTAGAATTTTGGGAATCAGTATTTAGGAATGTTGTAGTCTAAGAATAATGGCCTATTGTTTCCATAGCAACCGACTTGGCTGTAAACGCATTTTACTTGACAGATTCTTAGAATCTCTTGAGTAAATCCAAAACGATCAACTGTGGAACGATGAGATTTTGTGTTTAATTATATGTATCCAATGATATATATAATCAAACACAAAATCACATCGTATATATATATATATATATATATATATATATATATATATATATATATATATATATATATATATATATATATATCCAATGATGTACAAGTAAGTCACGTGATTTTCACGTCAGATTTTTCAGTTATAATATTGTAGTTTTAATGATTCAAGTTTCGTTAGGCTAGAGCTTCAAATTTGCGTACACCTGAATAAATCTTGTAAAAATTCAATATTGTATCTAATATCGTTTCTAAACCAATATGGCAAACGCCTCAAGATCGCGTTAGTTCTGTCAGATACAAATCTTAAGTAAAATTTCGATCCTAATAAAATTACAGCTTTGAAATTCTGTACACCTCTATAAAAATCCGATGACAATGTAGTATAGTGTATCTAAAAACAAATATGACAGACGCCTCTGCCCGATACAAATCTAGTAAACATAATTTCGACTAGTTCTATTCGAGCTAGAATTTTGAAATTTTGCTCACGTATCCATTGACAATGCAATAAATTATATCTGAGATCGTTCTGGCTTTAATACGGTGGATACTTGTTTTCCTTATTACTCCCTTAACGTGGGTATCAAATGGAAAGGTTTGACAGACCTCTTGATATAGATATGATCAATATGGATACCAAATGGAAAAGTTCGACTAATAAAATGCAGTGGGCTGTGTGTCATCATTTGAATTAGATTCGGAAATACTGAGAGCTAAAATGAATAATTTGGGATATTTCTCATGGAATACCAACAACACAGTAAAACAGAATAAGATATTATCTACTATTATTAACTCAAAAACATAGAGGAAACGTTTCTGAAGGTTACTTAATGGAGGAGTACTGCTTTTGAAGGACAATGCAATTGCTTACGATTTGTTGTTAGTTCTGCAAAAGCAACATTTTGGGCTTTGAACTGATTGATCATCTCTTATATTACCCTGATAAAATACCTTTGGATCATGGTCCATTCTCATTTCCCAAAACAAAAGAAACATTTGGAAGGGCATAAATGAGGAGATGATAAATATTAGCGAAGGCTGGTTTGCTGTTTGCAGAACAAACTTCAGAACTATGCTAGAAGAGAAATTTATTAATATATTCTCAAAGTACGATTTTCAATCGAAATTACGGTTCTAAAGACGATATTTCATATTAATCCATGAGAAATGAACACTAAGAATTCCATTTGCAATCAAACCAACATCCTGATTTGTTTTTGAAGCGGTAAAGTATCTAGCATAACAATTTGCAGATCATTTGAGTTTTTGTGATAGAAATTCTAAGAATCTGCGCCATATGTTCATTATCTCCTCTAGTCAAGTACTTCTACTTGCATCCCACTTTCTTGCTCTTATTAAGCATGCATTACTGGAGGAAATGTACCACAATAATTTTAGCATACGTATGTAGTCAGGCTTTTAGTTCTAGTAATTCCTGATAACAATACTAGCTCTCTATTGAATAGCAAGTATGATAAAGAAGCTCTTGATGTTATTTCGACGTAGAGTCGCATTGACGCAGCTCAGCTATCACGTATACAAGTGCCTGAGTGTTCGTCTCCACCTGACATGAGGAGATACGATACAAGTGCAGCATTTATCTGTCTGCTTGGCGCCACTGTTGCGTGAAGTTTGTATTATGTTGAGCTCTGCTGCGTTGTCACGCACAAATCAGCATAAATATTATGTCGGGAAAGTGATATAACCAGGGGATTATTTTATGACGCGTGCTATTCGGATTTCCTGTGTAGTGGCAAATTGAGAATTAGACGACACCTGGAAACTTCCAGCTTGAAATTGAATTGAACATATGTACACTTCCTGATGATATTAAAGATAAACAAATATAATTTTAATCGAACATACAAAAATTTCAAACTCTCACATAAAACAATATTTGATGAGGAGTATCCTGTTGGCAGATAGAAAATGATGTCTCATAATCAAATTTTTGGGTGTACATTCTCGCCACTGTTCAAATAATCATTACTTCTTGTGATTTCTTGCACGAATGGACTGTTTTCTGTATTTCTGATAGAGAAGAAGAAAGGAATTGGAATTCTGTCAGCCATATTTTATTCCAAGTTTTCCTGCTTCCATTTTTTGAATTGAAAATACCTCATTGAAAAGGAAACCTTTGAATTTGTAAAATGTAATGCTTCTTTCTTTGGTGAGTCATCACGGTCCAGTTCCCACAGACAAGAAATCACGGTTCAGGGATCGATTTCATGTAACCGCAGTAAAAACCAACAGTGTGCGGTAACCACCACCACACTGGTTACTACATTACCATTCAGATAAAGTAAGATGCATGCTACCTATTTATTACACGGAATACGAACACAATCATTTTGAACTCACATCGATGTAGTAACATAGACATTACTGTTGCTGGATCTTTTGCGAAATGATGCTCGAACCAAAATTAATTCAGGATTCAGGATTTAGCATTTTGAATCACTCATTTGAATGATAATTTGGATAAACGTTCTCGAACATTTCTATGTCTTTCTTATTCATTTGTTCAACACTTCAAAATATGCTCCAGTTTCGGTAATCACCTCCTCATTAGAGCCATATCTCTTTCTGGCAAGTATTTTTTTGAGATTTGCGAACAGGTAATAGTCGCTGGGGGCTAAATCTGATGATATAGTGGATGTGGAAGCAATTTAAAGTGCAATCGACTTGTGACACATTGTCTTGGTCAGAGGGAACTTTTTTCTTCTACATTTGGGGACGTTTTTTTGTTGGTTTTGGGTGTTAATTTAATTACAAAAACTGTATTCACTTCAAGATGCTCTAGACTAAACAAATATTATAATGTCTCAATATCAGGTCACGTCTTTCTTTCTGATGACGTTTTTACTATGCATACAAATCATATTAATTATGTGTATATTTTTGTAGCCACACACAACAGCCCCTCGACTCTTTGAGATAGTTAGTTAGATGAAAGTTCTCATATTGAAAGGATCTTAATTTACAATAAATATTAAAGAACTTATTTACACTCACTGCGTTTTAATTAATTTAAAACCATACCTTCCTTTAGGTTATGGGCCCAGACACCGCGAGTGACCGCGAGTGAGTGTATTGTATTTTTGTGATTTGAAATAGTGAGAAAAATACAGTGAAATTAACTATGGCTAGTGGCGTGTTGAGTGCATTAAAACGCAATATGAAACTATTTGATGGTGAAAATTATTTTATGTGGAAATTTAGACTATTAGAAATTATTGAGCAAGAAGGTGCTAGTAAAGTGCTAAATGAAGATCCGCCAACACCAATTACTGATGAGTGGATTAAATGGGAACGATTTGCCAGGGGAACATTAATTGAGTACCTAGATGATACAATAATTTCGCAAATACCGCCAGGTCGTGCGACAGCGCGACAAATTTTGGAAAAATTTGATGGTCTTTACGCCTGTAAAAAGGTATCAACCCAGCTATGTCTTCAAGATCGATTGTTCAATTGCAAGCTTAAACCAGGTACGTCACTTAAGAAGCACATGATCGAAATTGATGAAATGGTGCGTGATATGGTTGCCTGTGGCGGGGAAGTAAATGAGACGACTAAAGTATGGTATACTCTAAACTCATTGCCATCGAGTTATGCGCCAATTAAAGCTGCAATTAAAACAATGAGTGATGATAGACTCACATTAGCATTCGTAAAAGGAATGTTGCTGGAACATGAAGAATATTTAGAACGTGAAACTACTGATACAAGTATGAAAGCTCTTCATTTTCGCACCACAAATTCATATGAAAATAAAAAGAAGAATTGGAAGTTCACCAAAAGAAATAAGCAAATGTTTAAAAATAAACAGGTGCAAAAATGTTTCCATTGTGGACGCACAAATCATGTTAAACGTGATTGCTATTTCTACAAGCAAAGTTTAAAATCAAACGATAAACGTAATAAAAGAAGCAATCATGAAGCCAGTGCGTCAACAGCGGTGATTGATAAATCATTTGCTTTCATGATTTGTAATGAAAATCAGTGCGAAGACGTAAACAAAACATCAAGGCGTTTTGTTTTGGATTCCGGTGCAACAGAACACATTATTAAGGATTTCAGTCTTTTTACTGAATGCGAACAGCTGGAGGAGCCAATTCAAATAACTGTGGCAAAAATAGGGACAGTAATCGAGGCGACACATATCGGAAGGATACAAGTCACCACTTCACTTGGCTACAATGGCGAGCTGAAGAATGTCCTCTACAGCAAAAGTGTACCAACCAACCTCATCTCCGTAAGGCGCATCCAGGAGGCTGGAATGTCGGTGTTATTTACGGAAGCTGGAGATGTGGAGGTCATAAAAGAAGGTACAACAGTCATTAAAGGTAAGCGCATAAATAATCTGTATATTATAGAATTAATAATACAAAATGCGCATAAAACAGCACGGGCTGTAAGTCACGTGGCTGAGGCAAATATTATTGATAAAAATAAAATGTGGCATGAGCGATTGGGCCACATAAGTAGAGAAAAATTTACAAAAATTAAAGTAAATGAGTTAGCATTTGATAATATTTGTTTAAAGAATATTAATCCTATTGATTCGTTGTGCGAATCTTGTATTAGCGGAAAACAAGTACGTCTTCCTTTCGCCAGGATAAAAGATAAAGAGTATATAAAAAGGCCTTTATTTATTGTGCACTCAGACGTGTGTGGGCCGATTACACCATCTACGATAGATGGAAAGAATTATTTTGTGAATTTTATCGATGAATATACTCATTATACTGTAACGTATTTATTAACTAATAAATCAGAAGTATTCACTTATTTTAAAGATTATGTTGCAAAAAGTGAAGCTCAATTTGATACAAAATTGGTTACTTTATATAGTGATAACGGAAGCGAATATTTATCTGGCGAAATGAAAGAATACTGTAAACAAAAAGGGATAACATATCATCTCACGGTTCCGTACACTCCACAACAAAACGGAGTGGCAGAAAGAATGAATCGAACTTTGTTGGAGAAAGCGCGTGCTATGTTACATAGTGCGAGTCTAAATAAATGCTTCTGGGGTGAGGCAATCTTAACTGCAACTTATTTGGTAAACAGATCTCCAACAAAAGCGATAAAGTTCAAAAACACACCGTATGAGATGTGGCATGATAAAAAAAAAAACCAAAATTAGGTCATTTAAAAATATTCGGATGCACGGCTTATGTGCATAATAAAACGAGAAAAAGTAAATTCGATAGTAAATCGTCTAAAGGGATTCTCGTGGGTTATGTGCCAAATGGATATAAAATTTTTGATTCAGATTCAGAAAAATTCATAGTTGCACGTGATGTAGTTTTTGATGAAATTACATATAAAACATCAAGACAAGAACTTGATGATATGGGTGAAATTGGTAGCGAAGTAAATACAGATAAAAATGTACAAACAGGTACAAATAATATTTCAGCAGGGGGTGCTGCTGATTATAAATCTGTAGAAAAGATCACACCTGGCCAAACGGACGATAAAAAGTGCAAGCAAACCCTTAGTGAAAAAGGTGTCACTGAAAATTGCACTCAAGGTCAAACATCCTCATTAAAGGATGTCCCTGAACCAACCAGTATGAGCTCAGATAGTGAGAGTGAAAGTCCGTGTACCTCTACTAAAAAGTTGAGGAAATTAAATAGCGTGCAGGATGTGAGAAGGAGCGAAAGAATAAAGAATAAACCAATAATATCATACAAAGATTATGATTTCGATATAAATAGCTATTTGGTAGTTAATCAAATGTTTGAAAATGATATTCCCACATGTTATCAAGACGTTTTTAAAAATGCGTTTAGAACAAAATGGGAAAAAGCTATAAAAGATGAGTTAAAATCATTAGAACAAAATAAAACATGGACATTGATACAGAAACCATGTAATGTAAACATTGTCGACTGTAAATGGGTATTTACAATAAAAACAGCAAGTAATGGAAATTTGGAAAGATATAAAGCCCGTTTAGTAGCGCGCGGTTTTAGCCAAAGAAAAACATTAGATTATAATGAAACATTCGCACCGGTTGCGCGAATTGGTACGTTCAGGTGCGTGCTTGCGTTAGCAAATCAATTTGAACTATTAATTCATCAAATGGATGTAAAAACGGCATTTCTCAATGGGAAATTAAAAAAAAATATTTATATGAGGGTGCCTGACGGTGTTGCAGTTCAAACAGATAATATTGTATGTAAACTAAATAAATCTTTATACGGTTTGAAGCAGTCAGCTCGATGCTGGTATGAGTGTTTTAATAACATAATGCTTGAAAAAGGATTTGTAAATTCGTCAGCCGATAATTGTTTGTATTTCTTAGACAAAGGCCATGTTCATAAAAACATTTATGTAATATTATATGTAGATGATTTAGTTATCGCTACTAAAGATATAAATACAATGAATGATTTTTAGAAGTTTTTAATGAAACAATTTGAAATGGTAGATTTGAAGGAAATTAATTACTTTCTTGGAATTAAAATAAAAAGATCAGGATCTGAAATTTCACTCGATCAAACAGCATACTTAAAATCAATATTAGTAAAATTTAAAATGGATGAATGCAACCCGGTCAGTACACCATTGCCTATGAAATTAGACTATTCAGCATTAAATTCAGATGATAGTTATGATGCACCCTGTAGAAATTTGATTGGCTGTCTAATGTACGCAATGCTTTGTACGCGACCTGATTTATGTACTGCAGTAAATCTACTAAGTAGATATCAAACTAAATGCAATAAAGAACTCTGGCTATGTTTAAAGCGAGTATTAAGATATGTAAAAGGAACGATTAACATGAAATTAATATATAAACGTAACATGAATTACAAAGAAAATTTGATAGGATATGTTGATGTGGATTGGGCTAGTAATGAATTAGATCGTCGAAGTACAACAGGTTGCTTATTCAAATTATTTGAAAATTGTACAGTAACATGGATAACACGACGACAAAATTCAGTTGCTGTGTCCTCAACAGAGGCTGAATACATGGCTGTATTTGAGGCAGTAAAAGAGGCCTTATGGATTAAATCATTATTAAATGATATTAATGTCAATATGTCAGAACCAATAATATTGTATGAAGACAATCAAAGTTGTATAGCAATTGCAAATAATCCAGTTAATCATAAAAGTTCAAAACATATTGACGTAAAATACCATTTTATACGAGAGCAAGTAGAGAACAACACTGTCTGTTTGAAATATTTGCCTACAGGTCATCAGGAGGCTGACCTATTGACAAAATCTCTACCATCCCATCAGTTCAAGGATCTGAGGGAGAAGATGGGAGTACAAGAAAAATAGAAAAAGAAATTCTATGGAAATTCTAGTTATAAGTTGTTCAACAAAATGTATATTGTTATTCATTTAAAATTGTTCATGGTCTGGTTGGGTTTTTGTGGGGGTTTTTCCTAATCCTTGCAACGAATGTTGGATCATTAGTTGTTACTCTCCCCGTAAACTGCTAAATATAAGTTCATACATTTTTTGAGGGGGTGTGTTGGTTTTGGGTGTTAATTTAATTACAAAAACTGTATTCACTTCAAGATGCTCTAGACTAAACAAATATTATAATGTCTCAATATCAGGTCACGTCTTTCTTTCTGATGACGTTTTTACTATGCATACAAATCATATTAATTATGTGTATATTTTTGTAGCCACACACAACAGCCCCTCGACTCTTTGAGATAGTTAGTTAGATGAAAGTTCTCATATTGAAAGGATCTTAATTTACAATAAATATTAAAGAACTTATTTACACTCACTGCGTTTTAATTAATTTAAAACCATACCTTCCTTTATTTTTCTCGCTTTCGTCCTTCAAACATACTAATAATGTTATATAATAAAAACTATTGCTCTCTAATTCTTTTTCAAGATAGTGCATCTTAGTCGAGTTTTGCTTGAAATTTCAGTGAATTCATATTTGTTGTATCTCTGACTGAGCTATTAGACTAATCTTAATGTCAACTTGTGCTCTTAGGCTTTCTTGTCGTGTGCTCAATAATGTTAAAATATAGAAGTTGAGAGCCATAGAAAATTTTTTATATGTAACACAAGTGTAAACAAGCATTATGACATCGGGCCAACAATTTTAGTGAATCGGCAAACTTTATCACCAAATACTTGGCCTCATATCATAATGCTCAACTTTACACCTTGTTGCATGAATTACCGAGCACTATTCAATTTTGCAAGAATTCATTCTAATTGTATCTGTAATAATACAGTAAGAGTGCTGTGAAAATACTACATTCAAAATCATTCGCACATAGCAGCCCATATTTTAAAGCAAAAATTAACAACAACATGAAATTTCATTTTCTCATCAACGTGAGTATAAAAAATACAATTATCAAAATTTTTCACCTACGATAGAATTTATAATATAAAAAAAAACATTTTAATTTAGTTTTATAATTTACCTTCTCAAAAAAGTACGCCAGCAATATATTTTTGTCTTTCATCTTTTTATTCGCTCCCCATTCACAAAATACATTCTACTACATATTTTACCTGTCTTACAGCTTTTTGAGAGCGAAAATATTTCTTTCCTTGCATACAAAACTGTGTGAGTGTCACATAATAAACAATTGTTTCTCATAGTAATCGTCAAAATTCGTTGTTTACATCCGTCAAATAGGTTATCTGCATTCAAATAAATCTTTCATCACATATTGAGAAGTTGAAGCAATATCAACAGAATTGAGTCTTCCGTCCTTATCTTCGAGAAAAAATTATAGATGGCCTCAATTTATGGGGAATCTAGTGAGTATTACGATATGAGTATAAATGGACTGATGACACCAACTGTTACAGTCTCCAGAAATTCAATAATTATGTAAGTATTGGATATGTATAATCAGACACAAAATCTCATCGTTCCACAGTTAATCGTTTTGGATTTACTCAAGAGATTCTAAAAATTTGTCAAGTAAAATGCGCTTTCAGCCAAGTCGGTTGCTATAGAGACAGTAGGCCTTTATTCTTATACTACAACATTCCTGAATACTGATTTCCAAAATTCTACGACTACCAACAGATCTGATTTCTGAAATTCACTTCCGGTTCAGTCTATTGTTATGAAAATAGTAGGCAATCATTCAGATGCTACAGCAGACTAAAATACCAAATTTCAATATTCTACACCTGATCGTTTCGAATTTATGCGAAAAATTCCAAAAGACTGTCAAGTAAAGTGCACTTCCGGTTCGGTTGATCTCAATAAAAATAGGATATGAGCATCTAGACGGTATAATCGTCCTAAATACTAAATTTTAATAATATACGTTGAATCGTTTTGGATTTATGCGGAAAATTAAAAAAATGTTTCGAGTAAAGTGCTCTTTCGGTTTAGTCGATAGCAACCATAATGCAAGGTGTACAACTAGATATTATAAAAGTACCTAATACAAAATTTAAATATTGTACGACTAATTGTTTAGAACTTATGCGGAAAATTCAAAAAATCTGTCATATAAAGTGCACTCCCGGCTCATCCGATTGTTACAAAAATAGAAGATGACCATTAAGATGCTACAGTAATTTCAAATGCTGAATTCCAGTATCCTACGGCTGATCATTCTGGATTTATGCGGAAAATTAAAAAAAAGTCTCAAGTAAAGTGCACTTCCGGCTTAGCCGATCGCAATCATAATGTAAGATGTACAATAAGATGTTATAGAAGTGCTTCATATGAAATTTCAATATGCTATGGGTAAACATTCTTGATTTACGCAAAAAATTTAAAAAAAGTTCGAAGTAAAGTGCACTTCTGGCTTGGCCGATTCATCCAAAAATAGCAGATGACCAAACTGATACAACATCAAGTTCAAATACTGAATTTCAACATCCTACGGCTGATCATTCTGGATTTATTAGAAAAATTCGAAAAAAGTTTCAAGTAAAGTGCACTTCCGGTACAGACGATTGGAACCATAACACGAGGTGCACAACTAGACCCTATACCAATCTTAAATACAAAATTTCAACATTATACGTTCAACCAGTTTTGAGATTTGCGAGTTACGAACGCACGTACGCACGCACGAATGCACGCACACACGAACATACGTACCGACATCAAGCCAAAAATAGTCAAAATGGATTCAGGGATGCTCACAAGGGATATTTCCAGCAAAATCTCGATAGGTGAATTTTGTCGGTTTCACAATACTTACTTATTACTTTGTACAAGTAAGTTAAAAACAAAAAAATCTGAAGCGCCAGTCACATTTACACTTGAATGAAGCCAAGATTATTATAAGTATATTGTATATTTTTTGACGTAACATAGAAATAACAAGCAGATCTCAAAAATATCATTAATGTATTTTATTATTTTCAAACCAATAGCATATTCGGTTTGACCAAAAATTGACCTCAACTTTCTTATTTTAAATAGAATACCCAATTTTTCGTTCTACCATACAATACAGCGATAAATTTTACATATAAAACAATAAAAACATATCGCTGTTGACCATTCATATTCGGCATAATTCAATTTTGTTTGAATTTTTGGCTGAAATTTGACACACCTTCAAAACGCTGTATCTCACAAACAAGTTCGAATGATTATATTATGAAATCAGAATTTTGCTACAGTTGACAAACATCATAAAAATCTATTATTTTTAAATGGAACCTCTCTTTATATATCACATAATTAAATTCTACGATAAAAAAATAAGGATAATACTTTATATTTTAAGTTGATAGAATCTCAGTTAAATGAAGAAACATGTAATTTGAGTTTAGTCATATTTCCCATTGAGAGAGCTAAGTAAGCCATAGAAAAACAATGTTCATTTTAAGTTGTCATTATTGTTACGATTGTTACATACATGTTCTTAGAATTTACTTGTTTTTTCATGGCTCACATAGCTCTATTAATGGAAAATATGAATAGACTCAAATTACATGTTTCTTTATATTACTGAAATTCTATTACTCTCAATAAAGGATATGTTTCATTAGGTATCCCTATTCCTTTTCATAGAATTCAATTATGTAATAATAAAAAAGAATAGATTTTCATGATGTTTGTCATCTGTAGCTTTGACGTAGTATACCCGTCACCTTTTTATCAATAAGCAGATAATTATTCACCATATTATAGCTTCGAGTCTCCCTTACAAAATGCTGATTCCATATTATAATCATTCGAACTCTTTCGCGAGATACAGCATTTTTAAGATGATCCGGATTTTAGACAAAAATTCAAAAAAATTGAATTACGCCGAATATGATTGATCAGCAGCAAACGAAATATAGTCTACAAAGCAGTGTGATTTTTTCTTCCCCAGTCTATCTTATTTCAGTTAAGAATATGTAAGTTTAGTTTTTCAAATAGGACAGCATGTATCTTATTCTAAATTAATTTATCTTCACAATGATGAATTGCAGTGCAACTAAAAATACTATTTTTCGTCAAAAAAACATGATATTTTTGTATTGTTATGAATACGCAAAGTTCGTGATTTTTTCACTACTAAAAAAATGGAACATATTTTTGCACACCTAATCTAATATAAATCAGTTTAGTAATGCTACAAGGATAAAAACAAACAGGTATTTAGCAAAAAAGAAATATGAATTTGTACACAAAACTACTTATTTTTGAATATAAAAATTAATTGTTGACACTTCTTTATTTATCAAACAACAATTGCGCATACTTTTGGTTACAATACCCAGGTGACTGCAAATTAATTATAGGTTGTACTTTTCTCCTACATTTTAATGAATAAAACAATAATTATTGTTGATCTATTATTTTCTGAAATTTGGCGAAAAAATATTGTTCGTATTTCGTGTGCGAAGTGATTGTATTTTGTTGCGCTTTCGAATGAATTTGTTCCCTCGATCTTACGGTCTCGGTTAAAATTGACATTCTCACGCGCAACAAAAAAAAACAATCACTTCGCACACTTAATACAAAAATAACTATTTACTCCAATTTTTTTGCAATATTTGGAGGAAAAATATATATACCAAGGTGGCTGCGATGTTGTCCTTGAGTAAAAAGAGGAAAATGATGTATTAAACACTTTTTATCGTTTCATTTGATAGAAATTTGCGAGTTTAACAAATGAGATAAACTGCAATAAATAAAACAAAATCACATAGATTGCACAGCTTTATAGATTAATTTTTGTTCAATGAATCTCCAATTGAATTATTTTTGTATATCGAATATTCCAGGAGATAAAAGCTGCACAACATAAAAAATCATCCACCCTCTTGATACCAGGGAAATGGTAGCTTTGTATCTTGATGGAGACCTTTCAAATATTTTTTTTTTTAAATCTGGCAAATAGATAACAATCTGATGGTGATCAGGAAAATATAAGGAATGATCAATCAGCTTCAATTCTAATTCGTCAATTTTTTGCAGAGCTAACAACGGCTTTTGAACAGAAACATATTTTTGTAAAATAAGCACCCTTTTGATACTTGTTCCCGGCGTTTTTGCATGTTTATTTAATTTGCCAAACGAAAGTGATCTCTGCTAGCTATTTATCAAATATACTCTCGTACGAAAATATAATATAAAAAAGGTAGCAAATAGCAGATGGAAGCCTAATACGTATTATACAGAATACTTCGCGAAGTCTTAAATATATTATTTCAATAGAATTCTTGAATATTGAAAATATAATTTTATTTTATGAGTGTAGATACATTCGATATAAACTTGGTATGCTATACAATACGAAAGTTACTACAAAAATTCAGAATGTAAATAAATCAATATTTATTTATAACATCTTGCGCTGATAACAGTACATAAATCAGATGAAGATTTCAAAGCACAAAATAAAATTTCCAGAAGTGGAACACGGTAGAAACACAAGAATGATTGGAAAATATTTATATAGTAACAACATCCCAAGATAAAGACGGTGTTCAGTTCATAAAAATGAATTTAAGGCATCGAAAGTATTCTTTTATGTTTGGCGTGTTTGTGTGTGTACCAATATTTTCACAATGGCTTTAATAAAAAAATGCTATAAATGTTGTAAAGAAAGCAATTTCTATATTATACGTAACCGATAAAAAATATATGGAGGTACACCGCAGGACGAGAGCTTCAGACTTCGGACATGCGTAAAATCACATAAAAATAATTGGATATTTGAATGGCATGGAAGAGCCCGTGGTTTATTGAGTGACTCTCACCCTTTGGTCAGATTTGCAGCCCGTTAAAAGAGGCCCTTTACGATCAGATTATCATTTAATGATGACCGTAAAGATGGTGAATCAATTTAAGCATCTCTGTCGCACTATCTCATCTCAAATTTTATATTTTACCGTACTTATGTGTTCAGGAGCGCTATGGGAATATAGAACGAATTCATTTCAAACATTTATCCAATTATCTTCTAGAAACTACATTCATATAATTATCTCATTGTAACTACTGAAATCTGTCATTAATTAACTCTAAATTAAAAGTGACTGGCGCTAGTTTACTCATTTCAAGCTTGACAGTTTTACTCGTAATTTCTTATTGCTCCAGCGCACAAAAAATTAGTACAGTGTGGTCTGGATGTCTTAGACATCGGTGAAATGGAACAGCAATTAAAAATAGAACTATAAATGAGACTATGAAAAGTAACCAAACTAAATTACAATCATTCCTTTTGTTTTATCCTATCCTTCATTTCGATAAAACGGGAGAAAATATAATGACAATCTGATTCTTATTTCAACAAATGATTGAAATTAATCTGATGGTTTCGTTGCGCCTGAAAACTCTGAATTCATTTCTTTATCTATCAAAATTATTGACATCTCAATGGAAGCTTCCCAAATGTAGAAGAATATATCTATTCCAAGATTGTTCAGATCAGTTATTTTTTTTTCTTTGCAGGTAAGTCTTCTCAAGATGCATCCCAAATTACACACAAAGAAAAAACCTAAGCCCTGCACCTGTCCAAATTTCGTAGCTGGTAAGACAACTTTTTGCCACTTTGCCATTTTTAGACCTTAAAAATAACAACCCACTCAGCATGGGTCCACTCTTACATCACTCTATTCGTTATGCGTCGTTATTTTAATTCAGAATAATTCGGTAATTTCTTGGCAAGTCACCGTAATTGCAGAATTTAGAGGAAAGAATAGGCAGGAAATTGTGTTTCTGCTAAATAATACTATGTTCCGCTCTCTCTTTATTGTGTGGAGGAACAAATGAGCATCAGACCGCGGCCAGATGTCTAGGTTTTGATCCCCGATCCTTACTTTTTTGCTCGAATGACGTGAGAGTGTTCAATGACATTTGTTTGAGATACATGTTTTTATGAGGCTGTTCTTAATACTTGTAGCATTGTCCTAGTAAGAATTAACTGTGTTTCGGATAATAATATATGAATTAGTAAACTTTTGGAGACAAATTACACTTATTATTATTACATGAAACACGCTGACATTTGATGCAACCATACAATTTTGCCCTAAGACATCTCATACCCAAGTTTTATTTCAAATTGCAAGATACAGACAGAGGCGTAACTACCACTGTATCAGCCTGAGCTACAGGGGCATCGCACTCTTTTCGGGTTTTGTTGCAATTGAAAAAAAGAGCCCCCCAACTAATTTTTATACAAGGTCCATTTTGGACTAGCTACGCCACTGAATATAGACAAATAAATAAAAATTTGGACTTGTATATCTCGAGAAAAATTATAGTAATAAGATTAGAGCGAGATAAACAAACAAAATCATCCTTATATTTATTTTTTCATTTTCTTGTTTCTCAGCCTGCTACACACTTATTTGTATCATGATATTTTAAGATGTATCTCAGATCAGGTGTAATGTGAACAAAATAAAATGTGTGGCAATAATTTTCAAAATTGTAGTGAATAAAGATGCCTATAAATAGAGATGAAAATCAATGGAATATAATATCAATATTCCTCCAAATAACAAGTTTGAATACTTTGCTGATATTATTATTTTCAAATTGGATATCATCATACAAAAACTCACATTCTTTTCACTCAAAAATTCGCAATATTTATCATAAGTCAGGCATTCACGCAATGAATAACCTTTCCTCCCAAATATATGTATTCTTTTCAAAAGCCTTTCATTCGACATTTTTTTGTGTTCTTTGCCCAAATAAACTGCAAATGACGCATTTCTGATTTTTCATTCGCGTTCTCTCCAATTTAATCCTTGGACCACCTTGCAAAACTTAAATAATGCGATTATAAACTAATATAATACTTGAGGGAGCGTACTCATAACGGTCGTATTTCGAGCGGTCACAGTGAAATCGTGCTTCTAGCGACCACATATTCTTCTGCCCCTCTGTTCAGGTTTTTTTTGCATAGTATTCTCATCATATTTCGGTCGTGCTCATAGCGGTAAATATTCCTTTCTCATTATATATTTATTTATACAACCTAATTCAGATTATTATATAATTTAATTTCAAAGGAAATAAGCGAACTAGATTTCGATCTAACATGAGGAGTTTAATTCGCCCTTTTCGGTTGTCTCAAACTCAAGTTGAATTCCAAGGCGCTCTAAGGGGAATTAAGTAATATTAAGAGATGTTTTTAAAAGTGCAAGTGAAATGAGCAAACCTACAATCGATTTATTGATATTAGCTGCTACGACCACGACCGAAATCAGACAAGGGATGAAATTTCGAATGTATAATACAAGAGTATTTCTCCGACTATATAAATTTCATCTTTGTTTCATCAAAAATTGTTTATTAAATTGCATGAAAAATATAACGGATTTTATGATAATTCAAATTCTAATAATAACAAATTAACCGTTTATTGTTTTGAAAACTATTTCAGATGGCAACGTGGAATTAAGTGATTATTTATTTTATACTTCTACTGAGCTTATCTCCCTGAAAGCTTTAAATTGATACCGAACTAGACATCATTTGAAAAACTCAGAAAAAAAAAACAATTATTTTGAATATCCTCTTTGGCACCTCTCCTAAAATTAAAATATCAAACTGGATATTAGAACCATATTACTTATTTTAGTAAAACAATTGATGAACGTTTGCATGTGATATGCAAATATGAGTGATAATAATCTCAATTTCACATTATGGTTCTCATTATTTCCTTTTTTCAGAATAGTATGACGAATTTCAGAATAATTTAAATTTTAATAATAACAAATAAACCGCTGATAATTTCGAAAAATGTTTCAGGTGAATGTTGTGCCAAGTTATTCAAGAATCAACTCTAGTTATTATTTAATATTTTATGATAAATACTACCATTTGTAGAATAAACACAAAAAGCTAAAAAGTTCTATCAATAAAGTTTGGGTACCACTAGTTGAAAAAAGCTCATTCACGAACATAAACTTAGCTTTTCAATAAAGAACTTGAATATAAAATTTCAGTCAAAAATTCGTACACGTTCTCAAGTTTCGTGCTTTTAGTGTCAGTCTGACCGACAGACCGACAGAAAGACTTTTTCTAGAATAATTATGTTTTTTTGGTCTAGTAGGGTCTAAAACGTGAAGATCCATCAAATTCTCGAACTGACAAAAAATTACGATTATTATACTTCTTCTATTATATGGGCCGAGGAAGTAAAAAACCTGAAATAAGGGCAAGAAAATATGACCGCTGGAGGTATGATTTTAAAATGATCGCCATGAGCACCATACATATAATTTCATATGATATAAAGAGATAATATTCCATTTGTCTCACTGCACACATGAAAAAAATTTGAACTTATGTAGTTGAGCATGTACCTGAACTCTTTATTTTGAGACTCATAACAAAATTAGTTTTTTCATTAATATACATAATAGGGTATTTTCATGAATTTATTTTATATTTTTAATCCACTGATTTCATCGTTATAACATAGTAAAAAATATAAATTATGTTTAAAAGTGCTGTAATCAAGTTCAAAAAAATATTTAACATTGAGAATGATTTTGAGCTGTTTAAACGCCGCCATTTTCGTGCGCTCTATTGATGACGTCAAATAGTATGTCCAGTGACATTACAGCCCATTGTTCACTACAGGTGTTTTCGTTCTCAGCTTATTTCAGTATTAAAAAAGCTCAAAAGTCAATTTATAAGTATTGCATTGTGCCTGAATGCGAAATACTATCAGAAATGTACCTGGTAAAGTCTTTCTTTCAATCCAGACAGGTTTTAAAATACGTAAGAAATGATGTAAGGTTATCAGAAGAGATGGAGTATCATAATAAATTTGACAGATCATGAATAACATTATATGTGATTAGTTTTAGCAATAAAATACAGTGTATGTATGCGGCTTCGTTCAACATTTGCTCGTTTTAAAACAAACAAAAATTATAGGTTATGTTTACTGCTCATCATATTTCGGATTGTATTTTTTTAAATAGCGTACATAATGTGTTATTAATGAATAATTACTTCGCAGTATTCACTCTTTTTACTTCAGCGGATGTAAAATTTGGATTTGAAAGAAAATAAGACAACATCATGAATGGATCTATTCTTGCCAGATTATCCGATTGTGATTTTACAAAACCACTTTGTCTTAAATGATTTATAATCTCACTAGGATGCTAAAATTACACTTAAATAATAAATTAATTTACAACACACATGTTATTCCAATGTTTTTTAATCAAAAGCCTGCAATGCAATACAAATGTAAGCAATGCGCACTTGTTGACATAGTATTTGACGTCACATTTCGTTTTAACCAATGGTGTTGCGTTTTAGAACTTTGAATTGCCCGCACTTAATTTGCATTTTTATTTAATAATTTTAAGCAATTAAAAATATATTAAATACCAAAATATTGGTTTAGTACAAAAGTCCGGCTAATATAAATTCGGAAAAAAAATATTTGAACCAAATTAAAATTTCTTGCATA
Organism: Dromius quadrimaculatus; assembly: GCA_963989225.1. NCBI lineage: Eukaryota > Metazoa > Arthropoda > Insecta > Coleoptera > Carabidae > Dromius > Dromius quadrimaculatus. Next base: position 10,732,686 of record OZ022324.1, read on the forward strand.
CTCCCTATAAAAAATTTCTTGCAAATATTGTTTGTAATGCTTTTTATTAAGGTATGTGTGCTTCATAAAGATATATTTTTCCAATAAACTGCAGTATGCAAGTACCATGTGCAAAAGAAAGAAATGTTGCTAATTTTCTGAGTAAACTTTTGGTGTCAGACGATGGTTTGGACTACTGGAGTGTAGAAAACAGCGACATTTTATTCTTTTGGTGTATTTAACGGATTATAGTAGTCAAATTCGTTGCTGTTATTATATTCTATTAATTCGGTATAATGTATGTAAATAAGACATCGATTGTCAGTTGATTATTTGCTCATGATTTAATATTGTTCATACTACAATTTTATATATACTCAACGTTTTTTGATGACAAAGAGAGTGCAATAATTGTAATTCTCATGAAAGATAGAAGGAACGAGCGAACGAACTTTATGTTTCCAGAATATTGAAACATCCAAAAAATATTAGAATTGTTCTAGAGGACTGAATGAAATTCGTGCTTACCTAAATCTTGTACAAACTTAAAACCTACGGCTGATACAGATCAATTTCTTATTCTGAATAGTCCTCTAAATCAACACCTGGCTATTATTAACTTCCGGAATTTCATGATTCGCACGTAAGCACGTGAAGATTCTTCTGGGGATTTGAGAGCTTTGAAACCAGCAGCAGACGGAGTATCCAGCCATCACTATTTTTGTGAACATAATTTTGACACAATCAAGTAAACTACTGCTTTGAGTAGGATTTAAGCTGTGTTTAAATATATCAGAGAAAAAAAAATAGTATTGATATGAAAATAAGAACGATTCATATAGATAATTTAAAGCCTAATAGAGTAAAACATAAGAAAGAGCAACAGTGGTATATTCAGACGTTAGCAAAATTGGTAGTTTAAGTCTGTAGTAGAATTGGAAGAATTGTTGCGCACTTACTTCCAAATGAAGAGCTTTCGGATGTTAATGTCTCCTGAATTAACTGAATTAATCAGGCGAATGTTCAAAAGACTATTCAGTACAAGGAACAGATCTCTTTCAGCTACAGTTTCTAGGTTTTTACAAGATTCATAACAGCATAAGATCAATCAGTTCTCAAAATAATTTTGGATGGTTTATGAATTGATTTGCAATACTATTGGATTTTATTATATCCAAATAATAAATTTCTATATAATATAATATTTAGTGAAGTTCTTCATAATCTATTTGGAATAAGGACTACAATTTGGGCCAAATTCCAAAGTTTTATTTTAAATAAGACTTTTATTTTCATTTAACCACTTGTATAAAATACTTCTTTTTACTCAAATTCAGGGTACATTGAATAATTAAATTATTGAAGCCCTATGACAGCCCTAAGCTTTTTATCAGCCCTTAAGAATAGATATACCCTTTTATTCCGCTCTTGGCGTCTTCTTCAGTGTCAAAATCGCCGTTCGTGCGTCTGTTCCTCTCGACCTACCCCTTCTTCAAGTTGGTGGTGAATTTATTGGCGCGCGAAATAATTTTTTTCCGGAAAGACAGGGGCGGTTTTTACGCTGTTTTTCACAGAGGGCGTCCTAGTGTCTGCTGCAGCAGGCAACCATTACAACCTCGTTAGAAAAAGTCAAAAAATAAGGTTAAAATTCTGCTCCTGACAATCAAATGCGACGTCTATAGGGAACTTAAAGATTATTTGCTATTAAAATGCTTTAAACGTTCTCTTATTTTCATGAAGTCTGACAATTTCGTTTATAATTTCTCTTGGTACGAAAGTCCACAAAGTATTCCAACAGGGTGAAAGTCTAACTGTGTTGAATTTCAAATTGGTTATTTTGAGCTTTGATGTTGTTTGTTCAAAATTATTATACTAATTTACAACACGGATTCTGGACTTGAAAGCTGAGTTGATTGAAAAATTGTTTTCGAAAATTAATATTGATTCGGATAGCTAAACATTGAAGTTCAAAGATGGAACATTGTAATAAAATTTGACATTTAATCTCAAAATTTAATTTGGTTTATTTGATCCGCTGATTTTTGATCAAATTACATTTAGAATTGAAATACTGCAAATTTATTTAATACTTGTGAATAGAATATGACACTTTTAAATATGAGATATGAAATATTTAACTTAATAAACGTACATAAACTCAATATCCACATATTTTTAATAATTCAAAATATTTTCTCCTGGAATTAATTTGATCATGAAATTTACTATTTCATGAGAGCTCTTTTCATATTGCAAAATTTTATTTTAACAGCCTCCAGCATTAATCAAAAGGAAAATGTTGTAATCATGTTGAAATTTTCATCCCTAAAAACCGTTTGGATAACAATTATTTAAACAATAGTTATCAAAGTAATTGAGCTACGCTTAGAATGAATCAAAATCTGTGTTGCGACAGTCTCATGCAACTACTTTTGGTCTTCCAGTAAGTTTCTCCCAGAGAAAAGATTCGAAAGAACCTCAAGTTGTACGATGGAATACTGCAAGGAAGTACTAGGGTGCAACACAACTGCCTTTTTTTGATAAATTGTCTAAATTTTTATCATTTTGCAATCAATGCAATAAAAAGGATCATTTTGTGAAATTCTAGATATCATTTTTCTTTCAAAGCCCCTCACACCATTTTCGAAATTGATTCTTTACCTTTGCTAACTATTGTTCTTCTTTAATACTCGTAATATCCTCTAGTAGAACTGCATGTATTTTCACAGGGAATTTTGAGGATTGTTCAATTTAATTAAATTAGGAATCAAAGGAACCGACTTGAGAGAAAATTTCTAATTGCAATCACTCGATAAATTAAATGTTTGTTTATCAAACTGAATGTCAATAAGACAAAATTTCAATTGGATTCCAATATTGGTGTAACTGACTGCAAGATGATTTCCTAGAAAAACTTTCAAGTGAAAAAAAGTCTCGAGTGTATTACGGTTACCGTATGACGCATCACGGTCCACGGAATGTGTGATAATGATGATGATGATTCTCAGGATTATTATCACAGAATGGACCCACATCCGTAAAAATAACGAAAGGTTGTGCTACACTTGACACTTTATTACAAAGGAGTTTTTGCCGTAACCTTGTGTTCTGTTATTTAATCATCATTTCCGATGTTAGTTAAACCTAGTTTAAAATATGAGTTTTAAATTAGAGAATATAAAGATGTTACGAGTATTGGATATGCCGCTTTAATCATAATTTTTAATGAATTGCTACTACTACTGATAAACGAGATAATAATTATTGAATGTTGCTGGTGCAAAGAATAAATCGAAAGCTAAGAAAACTGTAATTTCGTTTTTTTTTGCAGCGTAACTTGCAACAATTCAAAGATCATAGCAAGCGAGGCCCCAAAATGCTGTCAATTATTAAATATTCACCACAGATAATGATGATAGTTCTCGTCCTCTCGATATTTTAATTATCGCGAGACTAAATGATAAAATGCATCATAGGCTTTTCAGACTGTTTTCGAATACTTTTCTATAGGATCACTTTTTAACTTTGTGTTTTATGCATCGGAAACAATGCATCAACTAAAAGTTGCCGCATTCCAGTTCTACCATAATATTGTGTAACAGTAAAGTTTCATAATTTAAATTCAACTTTTTGTGAATTGTTGTTGTATACTGTTTCATTCATTCGGCTATTTGTTAAATTCGAATATCAATCAGAGCTTTATATTCCCTCAATAATTTTCAAAATAAGAAAGGGCTACTGAAAATAATCTTGTGCGGAACACCTATATAAATAAACATTGTTCAGATTCGACAACCCTGATTACTATTTTCACCACCTTTTTTTAGTTCTACTAGCATTTCTTTCTCAGGCAAGCTCAATTCATCTCGCAATCGATTCACTAACACCGTATTCAGGTTATCGACTATTATTTGAAGTATTGCAAATCTAGCGGAGCGTCGAAATGGCATTTATAATTTCCGGTTTCAGAATCACGAGTTGAATTATTCTGAATTAAAAAAAACTTTATGAAAATATTGGTGTCTTAATCATTAGCTCATGAAATTTATTGAAGAGAATAAAGTTTGTTCACTGGCTTGCACTTAATCACTTTAACTTAAGGACACAAGAGATATATTAATTCAATTGTCTACACCGATTCAATTATACTGATTTTGCAATGTAAAAATAGTCAAAGACTGATCATAATGTCATTTTTAATCTTCAATATCTTACGAGTCTCAGGTCATACCCTAAATCAAAAGAATCGAACTTGGTCACAACTGACGTCACTTCGAGTTCTATGAACATGCAAAATTACTTGTTAATCGATGAGATAACTTCTAATCTCATTCGATTAGAATGGCAAGGATGCTACACTCGATCAAGCGTAAGCAGTCCCTTGATAATTTTTGTTCTGGAGACAGAAATAGCCTGACCTAATTGTATCCATCGCTCTCTTACTAATGGTATGGAAGACAATTGTTACATGGAATTTGTCTGCCCAAGTTCCGACATACTTTATTACTGATGTCTTTCTTGAACCCTACCTACCGCCTTATACCAGTGAAAACGTATATCTGCATTAAACTATTTAATATATTCGCTGCTATGAGCGCACTTAGTGAGCCCCAAAATGTTCTAATTGCAGTAAACGATACATAGGCCAAACGGAAAAAAACATTTGTATACGCTTTAAATATTGATGAATCCGATGGTTTCTTGTAATCTGAATTATGGCAATGATATGTTGTATATACAGGCTGTAGCAGAAATAAATAAATTAATTTCAACCAGTGATAGAACTCGTCAAGCATAATAATTATTTTTTCTTAATAACTTTTTTCCGGATACTCATATTTTTTTCCGCATTTTTTATCTCCTATAATTTAACGAATCGTTCAAGTGCATAATTATCGGATCCAGTAGCAGTAACAATGGAGCAATTGATTTTAAATATGTGAGTTATCAATTCCTTCAAATAAATTCTGTAAAAATATGGATTAATAATTATTGACACAAAAATTTGAACCTGTGAAAATGTCTAGCTTTTCTGTCTACGATTTCACAGATAGTTTGGAATTAGTTCAGCGAATTTATTTGAAACGATTTCTGAATTGTCATTTTTCACTAAGAATTGAATTATTGTAGTTATGCTAATGTATTTAATGTCCGACTTGTTTATTATTGTTGTCATAATAACACTGATTTCAGGATAATTACATAACAAATAGTACTTTAGGACTTTATGTTCCAAAATAATATCCGAGGGCATTATTTTGAAAAATAACAAATAAGTTTCCTAGTTACAGCAAGTAACTAGAGTAATTTCTCTGACAGAAATCACAATGACAGGACATATAGTGCTAAACATTCTGATTGAAATACAACAAAAGTAGGACATTAAATATTGAAGGCACCACGGGAGTTGAACAGACAATAATGCCTACGGTCAACGTACACACCTCGGGCCAGAGGCCCTCGGAAAGTACACTGTTGACATCAGGCATTATTGTCCTTGCAACACCCTTGATACATTAATTACTATAATGTCAAAATATTGTGCACTCATACATTATGATGAGAATACTATGAGATATTTAGAACTTATCGTTTATCTGAAATGCAAAACAGCAGATGAGAAGAATGTGATACATTAATTTATAAATGAAGCACCTGTGTAATAGTTTCTCTCACATTATTACAAACTTCACACTCAGGTTGTTCCAATAAAGTATAAGCCGTGAATTGATCTGCTGAACAAATAAAATATTGTATCTTAGATTTAAAATCAATTACCTAATTAAGTTTGATACATTTGTAAGTTATGTTTTCTGTCTTCTAGAATTTATGTGGCAATATTTTCAATAAAATTATTCATTAAATCAATTATTTTAGAATTGTATTTCATTTAATATTTCACCATTTTCTTTAAATAAATCGTCGAGTGATTTTCTCTTTATGTTTGAGAATCAACGATAATGAAGTAAGTTGAAAACAGCAACTACTTTTTAAGCTGCTCATAGATGGCAGCACAGTCTGGCACAGATTCTGACTGTATTCAGACTATTCAAATCAGCTGATTCAAGTGCACTTGTACAGACAATCCTGACAATCTCATGTTTGAGAAATGTACTATCTAAAAGTAACGTGAAATCCCTAAATAGAAATCAAATTTTTTAACAATATGAAATCGACTAATAGACTAAAATGTTGATTTCAGAGACAAATTTAGCCTTTCTTTCAACATTCGCAAAAATAGAATTTTCGAGATAGCGAATATGAATGTATTGCCAGAATCGAGGCTAAAATACCAATATTCTTTCAATTTTAAGAGAATGATTGACAATGATTGACAAGACGACCAATGTTTCAAAATACTCATTTCAAACGACAGCTGTCATTCTTCCAACAAATGAGAAACATTCAGTTCGAATCACTGTGCACTATGAAACTTTTGACCAAACTTTGATGAATATCCTATATCCAGAGAATTTACAAGAAAAAGTTATAAAGAAAAATGGTTATGCTTGACGAGTTCTAATACAGGTTAATATTAATGTATTTATTTCTGTTACATCCTGTATAAGAATAGATACCGCCACTAGTGTTGACGCTAGTTTCCTATCTCAGCCGATTTTGAATCATACGACGGGACTCCTCACGCTTGTCAGACTGTACGCATACTCTGCTTGTTAAACTTAAAAACGTTCAATTCCACGTACTTATACCCATGTAAAAATATCAGTATATTAAGCTATTACTTTTCGACTGCGAATGCTTCAGCAGAAGTTATTTGACGGTCATCAAACCCTCGATACATGAATTTTAAAAATTATGTACAAGTAGATCAGCAGATTTTTATCGGACAATAATAAAATAGCAAAAATATATTTCCTGCCTACAAAATGTTACCTTTTAATAAACTAGCATTCAACTATGAATGAAATATGTATGTTACTGTAAATAATTCATGTGTACACAAGTGTGTCTGTATCCTAGTTCTGGATCAGTTGACCAGCGAAAAAAATACAGGCGAAGCCCTATAATTTGATTGTGACGTAAATACTACATGAAGACCATGAAAATTACATACAATTACAATGTTATTACCTCAAGTCAAATCACAAGTAATATACTCTGGTATGAATGAAAATAGATATAAATAAAATATAATTGGAGTTCATATCGATACAAAAGACAAATTGAAATATCTACCAAAAATTTAATTTTTTTTTTTTAATATCTTATAACTTAGTTTGAATAATATTCTTAAAATATATTAATAGTTCATTGATTCCGAAAGAATATTGTTTAAGATTTGAACGGCAAGACATTTGTAGATTCTCCTCTGTGATTTATATTTTTGAATTTGTTTTTAGACCGACTCTGCACGGTTCTTCTTTAAAGAAGGTGAACGTGTATTGAATTCTACTTCTGCATCCGACCAAGTTTGCTTCTGGATGGACGGGTTGTTTTTGTAAAAAGCATGTTTTTATGAGAGAATGTAGGACAGCGGGATCTTGTTATATCTTATAGGGTTGTGAGAAAAGTTGAATATTGATTATTCTAAAGTCAATACAGAATTCATTTGGATTTGTTGGTTGTTGGGTCATTCGTTTCAATCAGGTGGACAGTTTTATGGAGGAGAAAACAAGCTTATTCAAAGAAAAAGAACCATTTCTTCCTTTAAAGAAAATAAAATAAGAGATCTATTGGCCGAATTAGTTTTCAAGTCAACTATTCATGACCAAGAGCATTAAAGAGACAAAATGGCATATAAAAAGAACAGTGTTCAGTGTACTACAAATCGAATAATTAGTCAAAGTCTATTTTGTATGAATCCACTAATTCTTAGTTACCTAACAAGAATTTAAAAAAATTGCTTAAATGCAGAGCTTATTGTTAACTTACAGTTACCTTATACATATTCCTAAAATCCTATAGGATCACTGTGATCATATTTGTATCACGATCATTTCACGCTTCAATTTCAAAATATTTTGAAGCAGTTCCTGAAAACTCTGATGTGAATTAAACTATTAGTTCAAAGAATAAAGGCAAAAAACAAGGTCAAACTTGGAGAAAATTCCCGGAAAGCTGGATTTTCGCATTAAGCTTCAATTTTTGGTTTTAAACAACAACCCAAATACGCTAAAAATGTTTCGCGGGGTTCAAGGTCAAGTTTTTCGCAAAAATCTCGCTGACAGTAACTTTTATCGGAAAAATAGTGGTTATCAAATTTGTAGCTCAGGAAATTGCCTACAAAAAATATCAAAGTACTTTTTTTCGTAAGACTAATGGTTTTTAAGAAAATCCGATTCAAATAGTTCTGACGGTCATTTTTCTCATAATACGTGCACTGCTTTTCACGCCACTTTTAATATCAGCAAAATGATTATCAGAAAAATATGTTAAATTATTCCTTTTCCTGTTTCAAAAAAATGTATATTTTTTTCTTAATTTTTACTATTTCTTTTTTTTTTATTGATATGTTCACTTAAATAACAAAAATTGATAGTTAAATGATTAATTCTCTATTGATTAGATGAGTTATTATGGTTCTTCTTCTGACTTCATTTCAATTACAATGTCTGACTCTTCATTATCTTCTTCTTCCGTCTCCTGTATTTTCATAGTTTCAGTTCAGAAACACGATTATTCTACGTCTTCAGGAGGCTCGTCAACTATCGCAAACTGGTGAACAATATAACCTAACTATTCTGCAAGCAGTTCAAGGTTCATCCCTTGGTGCAATTACAAAAAATAGAGTTGAGTAGACTATCAGGAGCGGGTGGAAGAAGTTAGCGGAAGAGAAAATACAGATGCTTAAAGCTGTGTTAATTTCACAGACGTTAAATATCTGTTATTATCAATGGACACACACATACCGTTAAGGAGTGCATACTGTATATTACAACTTTTTGAATCGAATTTTCTCAAAAACCGTCAGTCTTACGAAAAAAATATCCATATGTTTTTTGTAGGCAATTTTCTAAGCTACAAATTTGATTATCATTATTTTTTCGATAAAAGTTACCGTTGGCGAGAATTTTGCGAAAAACCATTTGTCATAACCTTTGGCCTCACATAACATTTTTAGTGGAGCATGCAATGTTTTCATTACCTGTATTATATCCTGAATTTTTCTTTTTTCGTAAGTATTAGTGTGTAATTCAATATGTAGAGTATCACATACATTTTATGAAATATCGGTAAGAGCTCAAAGCAAAAGAGTCAGTGTCAACAGCGCCAATTAAAAACTATCATTGTTGTTTTGAATTGCTTATTACGGCAAAAATTGCATCAACAGTAATTTTTGCATGAAATTATCTTCAGATAAAAGCTGACGTTGATAAAACAGACCATGATTGTATTAAATCATATTTAATCACAATAACAGTATAAGAAAACACAGCAAAGATAAAACAACAAACAGCAATACTGTGCTTATGCAATCCAACAAAAATTGTATCCTTACTTTACGTTACGTTACTTCTGGATGAACTTATCATTATGATATTGAATCGATCTTACAGAAATCAATTTACACTACACAGTGCTTATAATAGAATATCGAGAAGCAAGTGAGCAGAATATTAATTATTTTTTATTGCACTAATCAACTTTTGTTGTTTTGTTATTCACTCGTATTATTAAAAATATGGAACGTATATAAATAATCATTATAAATGGAATAGTTGCATTGAAATCCAAATATATGCAGTGATGACTTATAATACCACGAATGAAATCATTGCATCCGTAGTCATCAAAACGAATTAAACCAATTATGAAGACAACTGTATTGTAACAATTTAATTATAGGGCATTCACGACTCACGTAATTTAAATCTAAACCAACATGAATGTATTGTTCTGTCCATTTTATAAATGTACCAATTACATCTGTCATCTTGAATTTTATAATAATATTTATATACAATATTTCACGAACTCCTCAAACAGTAATAGTGTTAAGATAATGGCTGAATGTAGATTTTGAAACAGAGATTGATACAAGGCACAATTTAATGTAGCAAACCAATTTATTGAATTAACAAATTTTCCTACATTAAACTATATTTTGATTAACAGAAAAAAGATTCTAAGTGTTCCCCAATATAGCCAAAATACTAAAAACCAACGAGAATTGAAATGATTAACTTTACGTCCCATCATCTTTTTTAACTATCCATTACCCTGATATGTTTTAATATAGTGCCAAATGATGTATAATAATCATCGAACGAACAATTAATTCCGGCCGATATAAGACATATCAAATTACTTCTGTTTTCTGTTGAAGATCCAATAATAATTATATACATGCCTCCAATTTATTGATTTACTCATTTAATTTATTATTTAAAGTCAATATTTGCTTGGACTACTTATCTCTCATTGGTATTTCTGCATTATTCATTGTAAATTCTAAAAATATCATACAATACATTATGTGATCATTCGATCCGTTCCCACGTAACAAAGCATACAAAGCAAATATCTTAAAAGCTCTGGTGTTCTGTAACACCTCGCACCCTAGTTATCAACAATACGTTTTTACACCCTCCCACACTGTAGAATAAATGACCCATGTCCCTATAATGTCCCAACAAGTCCCTGTAAAGTTTTCCCGTTTCCCACGACCTCGAACGATCGGTATCAACCGATGATTATTTGTAAACATCGGATAATGGATTCCAGATTGATAATGTTTGTTTGCTGACCACCAGCAAGGGTAAAAACGAGGTTAAAAGCAGGGTTAAAAGCTAAAAGTTAGGCCAAATATGCTTAGCAGACAGGCACAACCAAAAGCAGAAGTGGTAGACTTTCAATCTAAATTTATTTGCGCTCAGTGATTGAGTTACCTGTCAATTCATTATAAAGAGGAAAATGGGAAATTGAAATTTGTGATTCTCGAGGTTCAGAGTGAAAAGTATTTGTTTGTTCTTCTAATGGAATCAATTATTGTTACATCTATATGTGCAAGTCTATCATACTCTGAGTGTAGAGAAAAAAAACATCCAAAAGATAATACCGAAAATAATCAATTTTTCGATTGAGTGACTAATGACAATTTTTTTTCATAAAATACTATGATTAGGAAGTTTTTTGGAAATCTCCACTAATAATACGATAACCCTAACGTGAGGAACGAGTTTTTTTGCGCATGCTCACTTAATAACATCATATTATAATATATTTTCAAATAGTGATAATCAAACATTATCGTGCTTCTATATAGAATGTCATTAATTGCTCCAATGTTTGCTTTAATGTCAACTGATTATATATAACAACCTATTTTTCCATTTCTATAAAAAAACACATATTTGCAAAACCTATATTGTAGAGCAAACAACATGTTTACAATTCATTTGTTAATTAAATCAATACTTACGGCTGCACTTTATATTTCCATAAAAGCAGCACTTTTCTGGGTGTGGTACCTTTTATTTTGTTCCTGTATCAACTTTCTACAATTTCAAACACCTACGGACGTTATTTAGAGAAAATTAATAGTTTAAATTGCATGTAATTTTTGTTCTACTCCAACGAACAAGTATCAGAAAATCATAGATGTAATCCGAAACGAGATCTGAACTACGTAATTTGTTCTGATGATAGTTTAATACCTAAATTAGAGAAGGCAATCTAGAATTATCGTCACGAAAGGTCTAATTGATAAATAATAGGCAAGCATCCTATAAATTGTAAACTTGGGATAGAGAACTTAGTAGAAGCAAAGATCAGGCTTCATATTTCTTAAGCATTGTCTAGTACTGGTAGACTAGAAAATTTTAAAATCACTTGTTTAAAATGGTAGGAGGATTAACAGAACACCACCAACCAATAAATATTTTAATGAACAGTTTAAAAAGTGTATATAGCTACCAATTATTCTTTGTGTTTCATCTTACATAGTTAATTCAATTTTTGGAAATAATAATTGACAATTTTATCAAAAGGATTAATCAAAAAATTCATATAAATATCAAATAACGGATGTAACCAAATATTTTTTGAAATTCAGGCTATTTCAGAATAAATAATCGTGATACGAGGAAGATATCAAGTGACTTCTGCTTACTGGTTCCAGTGCAATTTGTCAAGAGTTTATAAAATTGTTGCTGAAATATTATTAAACCGAGAAATGGTGACAGTTGAAGCTCTTAGATTCAATACCGCATACTTTTCAAGGGTTGAAAATGTACTCCTTGATGAGAAAGATAAAAAGGTTATTAACCTATGCACATTTTCCGGTCATAGTGCAAATTCCAATCCTATATATATTTTTTAATTTAGTTTTTTTGTGATAACATTTCGCATGCCTTTGCAACGTTAAATAGTTGAAAGTGATTTAGAGTTTAGTACTGAAAGGCATGCAATACGCAACCGACCAAAGGCTCGAACGTTCGCATGCATGTCAATGAAAAAAAGGAAATTTCAGCCATAAAACCCTTGTGAATTGTCATGCATTCCTCGTTGATACAAGGGTGGAAGATTATATAATAAGAGAAATACCGGCTAATTTTCTACATTTGCAAATTGCATGTCTTTCAGTATTATTTTCAACTATATTTCACGTTACTAAAGTATGTAAAATGTTGTGATGGAAAATTCAATTAAAAAAATATGTATAATTTGAATTTGCACTATGACCGGAAAGCGTGCATCGTTAAATCACCATCTTTCTTCTCAAGGGGTAAATTTTCAACGTCGAAAAAAGTAAGCGATACAAAATCGGGAAAGCTCAACTGTCACCATTTTCAGGTCTATATGGCAACTTATTCCTAAAGGCAGATAAATTCATTAGCCGATTAAATAAAATCAACTTTATTTGATGACAATGGATTTTTTTTTTATGGTAATGATTTGCTGTCACAAATGCACGAAGTGATTGGCAAATAAATCAAAGTCACTTGATACAATATCAATTCAAATAATAACTAACAAATAATAAAGTTGTTTTCGTATTTCAATGTGGAAATTCAATCAGAAGTTTCGTTTAAATGATATTTGAACTTCTCCATTAGTTGGAGTACATATGACAATAATTTCAACCAATTTTAATAAATTAATGGCATCAACTTCTTCCATTTTGCAATTGGGAAACGGCATAAAATATATTATATTTTGGATGAACATTGAAAATTACAAGCAATAATCTTTGATCCTAATACATTTTGCGCAATACGCTACCAACCGACGTAAGATCCGTAGCACCTCTAGCGGTGCTTTTCGTTATGAATTCATATACACTGCTTTGTCATTGATGCACGCGAATATTCAATAAATAGTGGCAATATGAGTGCAGAGAAGAACAGGAGATTTACTCGTAGTTATTGTGTTGTGCATTGTCAATCCTGAATGTTGAAAGATGAAAATATTGATTTTTATACCTTTCAATATAAGAGTTACGAGATTGAAACGAGAAAAAAAAAGGATCGTTGCTGTCGGGCGAACAATGTAAGTAAAATGAAATCAAATAGTTTTCAGTGTATTATAACCTCGCAATTTCAAAGAACTATTTAGGAATTAATTTACTTATGACATTTTGAGGTTGACTGTAATTAAGTTCAGATATAAGTCATACAAGGTGTTAAAAAAAAAGGAAATAAAAATTTGATTGCATATACATTTCGATGTGCTAATTCTCAATCAAAAAAAAATTTTTTCAAAACTCGCAAAATTATGAAGCTGTTTCAAGAAAAGTACATTTCTAGTGCCACTGACCGACACGAAATTTCCTAACGAAGCCAATAAATAAGTATTTTAACCAAGTAATTTTTGTTGAATAACAAATTAATTAATTTTATTCTGGCGTTTTGTAATGATACCTACACTGTCACTGATCGTAAAATTGAGTAGTTGAACATTGATGGGGTTTCTCTATAAAAATAATAAAACATGTCTTTTTATTCCAATATTGAGATTGCCGATATGATTTTTTGTATCAAGAGCGATTTAGCCTCAATATCTGCCCAATAGGTTAAATGGTGTCGCATAACACGATTTTCTACAAAATGAGTTATCAATGCTCTTAGAAAATGTATTAATTAATCAAAGAATGAATATGTGGTTCCTGCAAGATGGAGCTCCACCTCATTTTACGCTTCGTGCTAGAGAGCACTTAAACCACAGGTTCCCTGCAAGATGGAGGAAGAGGAGGTTTCGTTCAATGGTCTCCTAGATCCCCGGATTTAACACCACTTGATTTTTTTGTATGAGTTAATCCTAAAAGTTTAGTCTATGCAACACCAGTACGCAATTTAGAAGAATTGCGACAACGAATTGTGCAGAGCTGTGAAATAATTCAAAGAAAGCTGAACATTTTTGAAAGAGTAAGGGCATCATTTTTAAGAAAATGCAGAGCTTGTAGATGGAAGATGAAAGGAGGGCAATTTGAATATCGACTATGAAATATTTTTATTCATTAATAAAAAAAAAAAGAATTTGATGAATATCTGTACTCATTTGTTTATTGCTGCTCTGAAGAACAGAGCGTCAAAATAAAATTGATTAATTTCTTATTCAATATCAATCACGTGGTTAAAATACTCATTTATTAGCTTCATTAAGAATTTCGTGTCGACCAGTGGCACTAGAAATGTACTCTTCTTGAAGAACCCCCATAATTTTGCGAATTTTGAAAAAAATATCGTTTATTGTGAATCAGAACATCGAAATGCATATGTCATAAAAAAAAAATCCTTTTTTTAGCACCCTGTATATTCTTTCATTTTTTTCTGTAGCCCTTCTGAAGATGGCTCAGGTGGGACCCAGACTCTAGAGTGAAATTAAACTTTTGACCAAGTTCCCGTATTTCAATATCTGCATTAAATAATATGTAAAAAATAAAATAAGTAGTTAATTTTGACAGTAACGCACGAAAAAGGACAAAATAATGTTCTTTATTTCTTAATGTTCAATGAGTATGTAAAATGTGTGAGACCTTTTTTGGTTATGATTCTTTGAGAAAATTGTACTTTTAATCAATTTAACAAAGTGCCTCAAGCAGTCATGGAAAATTAAGAAGAAAATTACATTATTAGTTCGTTATAATAAAAGCGTGTTCCTTAGTTTTTTTCTAGGTACTTATTTTTGTTGTTAGTTCCACATCATTTAATTTATTATTAGATTACTCAAATATGCAACCAATTCTGTTTAGATTAGATACACATACTAAAATAACTTTTGACGGTATTACCAAAGCTATTTATTAGGCGTATGACATTCAAAGCCCAAAGAATATTACTTGGTAACAATTCTGCTCAAAAAATCAGTCATTCCAAAAAGATTTTGCAATGAATCTTGTTCATCCCATAATTCAATCAAATTCTTTCACAGAAGAAAATCCGAATATCCTAAACGGAGTCTTTTAGAAGAATTGTGAGATAGGTCAAAGACAACAAGATATATTAGAATTCTTTCAAAATCGACAAAGAAAAGAAGTAACATTTGTTTGATGGAATGTTAACTAATCTGTGCAATTCAGCGTTCAGAGAATTTTCGGAAAATTCGAATCGCAAATAAATTGGAAACGAAGAAAAGCAATTAATTTTTGGTATTTCTAAGAAAAAAATCTCTTTATACTGGCAGTTGTGGCCGGAGATATTTTTGAAAATAAAATTTAAATATTCCCACGTAAAAACAGACTTTTCATGCGCTTAGATATTTGAATATTGGAATCTTCTCATTGATATTACAACCATTTGCTTGTTCGTGTCAATTACCGATTTCTTTATCTCGATTCTCACGTGTATTTCACGTATCCCTGCGTGAGGCACGTCACTAGCACGTCTAAAACAACGGGACAAACTTATTCAATCAAAGTTGGTCGCCGCATTGCACACAGTGACATCTTTGTGTTGTCACAACTTGACGAAACAAAATTGAATTTAAAAACTGGTACTTCCAGGAGAATACAATGTTAGGTTGACATCCAGGTAGTAAGATTAGGATTATGGCCCTCCTTCCACGTACGACACTGGTGTAAAATGTGCAGTACAACAAAGCAGGTAGCAAAAAAATAGTGTAGTTGGCGGAATTCCCAGCTACAAGCTTTGTTAGAAAAATATTCTGTGCTTCCAAGTAAACTTTATAGGATAGATACCGAGAATTTTCTGTACTAAACTCCAATCTCTTTGCGAACAGGAGTGCAATTTTTCCATGGAAATTTAAAGTGTGAGGATTAAATTGATATTCGGTTTACGTTGCGAGGACAAGGATTAAATATTTCGAAGAAATAATTTTACAGTCTTTCTCAAAATTATTTGTGCCGAAAAATGTCAATGATGTTCTTAGAGCCTCACAGTAGAATTACAACAATTATTATCAAAGATTGCGACCTTTTCTCATCCAGATAAAAACTGCAAAATTACAAGTTTCAAGTTGACCTCGAAAAAATTGACCGGAAATGGCCTTTTTTTCGACACTTAGGGCAGAATCCTAGGTTTTTAAAGTTTGGCATCTTATTGACCAATATATTTCTTATCAATTCATATATAGTTTGGCCGTAAGTCCGATCAGGGAGGATAAGGTGCGGTCGGCTCCTGGACTATGTCTTCCATTTCAGTTGTGCCCGGAGCTGTTTCTTGCCTGAGTGGAAAATGTTGTAAGCTGTATTGTGACAGATAATTTGGAAAAAAAACCTAGATCAAGATCAAGATCATCACATGATCAGTGCTCTAGAACAAATCAAAGATTAATTTTTGTGACGAGATCTATTTCATCAGATCAGATCAGGAATTAGTGATCTCTCATGTTGTCGTTGTTATTCATACAACTTGTAAGTAATGGGAACTAGAGTTTCTGTTGGTGGTTTCTGTACGCGAAGCTTTTTGGGCCGCGATGAGCCAGCAAGTTTAAAGCTGTCGGCTTTTTTTTTGTTTCTGGATCATGATGATAAAACAAAATTTCAAACGAGAAAATTAAATCAATTTGCTTTAAAAGGACTACAAATCAATTTGGATATTATGACTTCCAAATATCTATCGGAATCCGTTTGGCTTAAAACTTTAGAATCCAATAAGATCTATTTTTGATCCGTTTACGAAATTGACAAATAAAATCAGCATTTCACTGGGAAAACCTAATTGCACCAATCAAGTGGTTTAAAGTATAAGTGATAAATTCATACCATTCGAATGGTGACACTCAAGTGGTAAAATTGAAGCAGTAAAAATCGGACTTGTACATCGATCGCGACACATTTTTAGTATAAAAAATTGATCTTATGTATACGAATTAGGCCATCCCTGGTATATACCAGTTGTTTATAAAGTATTTTTCGTATTCAAAGATTACATACACGAATATAGTTTTTAGCCTGATAAATTTGACGTCTTATTTGTTTTACAACTGCAAATTGATATCCGTATCTTGCTAGTCTTACCACTCTAATTATTACCCTTACCACATACTGTCCTCTGCGTTCACTGAGAACAGCTTTCGGGCTGATTCCTATTGTTACACAACCAAGATGTCAAAATTTCATGTGTGTTGCGAGGCAGCATGCCTCTCAAACTGTCAAAATTATGTCACAAATATCATTGACCCAAGGATATAATAAAGAATGATTGTTTAGTCAAACTAATCAATGTAATAGCCTGATTTGTCGATGCTTCAAAATTATTTCATGTACATCAACATTCTTTGAGGTCAACACAGAAACAGGTCTTCCAGAACAAAACACAAAACTGATGTTGATTCTCCCTCTTATGAAGTTTGCTACTTTCTTATATAATAATGTAGAATTAAGGTTACAAACGGTTGGAATTAAAAGTCCGGTCAAGAGAAGATAAAAATCCTGATTCTTTTGGGAATAACCAGTCTTAGGTCCTCAAAAAATAAACTATATTCAATACTATTCCATCTAAAAAAATCTGACGTGAACATCACGTGACTTACTTGTACATCATTTGATATATACACAAATTTATTCAATAAAGTCTCCTGCCACTTCAGATTATAATTATTATAATTTTAATAATATTTTGACATGTAAAAAATTGACAACAGATTATCATTGCCTACCTTATCATTTCAATTAAACTGATTGTTTAATACGGCAAATTCTGAATGTCTGTTATATATATAAACTGCACTTCCGGCTTGGCCGATTGATACAAAAATAGTAGATTTTGATGCTACAAGTTCAAAAACTAAATTTCAATATGCCATGGCTGATCATTCTAGATTTATGCAAAAAATTCAAAAAATGTTTCAAGAAAAGTGTACTACTGACTTGGCCGATTCATACAGAAATAGCAGATAACCATTTTGATACAACATCAAGTTCAAATACTGAATTTCAACATCCTACGATTGATCATTCTGAATTGATTAGAAAAATTCGAAAAAAGTTTCAAGTAAAGTGCACTTCCGTTCCAGACGATTGGAACCTTAATGCGAGGTGCACAACTAGACCCTATACCAGTCTCAAATACAAAATTTCAACATTATACGTTCAACCAGCTTAGAGATTGGCGAGTTACGCACGGATATACGTACCGATATCAAGCAAAAAATAGTCAAAATGGATTCAGGGATGCTCAAAACGGATATTTCCATCAAAATCTCGATAGGTGAATTTTGTCAGTTTCACAATATTTCCTTGTACAAGTAAGTAAAAATGTGGCAAAGTTCAAGAAAAGTTTGAATAATAAATATTCTAGCTTTGAAACATTTATATGTCCCACAGAAATTCAAATCTAAAGATGCGGCCTCATGTAGACGCTTGACGCTCGCTTAGAGCTTAAAATTAGATCCCCTGAAAGAGTCTTGAATTTCCCGCCACATGAAAAAAAAACGCGTTAAATTGCAGCTGCAACATGGCTGCATAGCGTCGAAATTAATCGATGCAAGTTGATGTATACCTAACCTAACCTAATAAATAGTTGTGTTTATATATATAATTGAATAAGCGATGTCTAATTTCAATAAATATCAAATGTGGGTTCATGAGTGCAAATAAATTATTCAGGCATGAAAAGTATTAACAGTCTTTTTAGCGAAAGAAATTTCCAGGCAATCGAATAAGAACAAGCGTAATAGAAAAATTGCTCAATAAATATGAACAAGAACTTTTTCATGTATCAATTATTAACATCAACTGTCGTTCCCATTCTTATTTCTTACAAGCTTCAAATTCAAAACTGAACTGTGTTTAGCCCAATTTTTTCATGTGGCGGGAAATTCAAAACTGTACCACGTGACTTTATTGAGGCCGCACCTTAAGATAGAGTCAAAACTGATTCTTAAATTTGAATTTTTGTGAAACAAATAAATGTTTCAGAATTTTCATTTTTCTTTATTTAAATGGTACGCAGCTTAACATTTGTCCCTTTAATGTGATCTTTTTTATATGCTGTAACTGACTTTATGCCTGATAGATGGTGCTGTATGTAGTCTTTATCTCTGCGAATCATCAATTCATATAAGTTTTTATACTCTGAGATCCAAATCCTGTCTACTCTGGGTTGGATATTGTAGCAACGACTCCTTATAAAGACGAAACTCTTAGAATTGAATTTTTGTGGAACAAATCAGTGTTTCAGAATTTTTAGTTTTTTATTAATAATTACTATTCTATCTATTATTCCCAACACAGAATTGCATATTTTTTGAAATTAAAATTATTAACAATAAATTCTATCTTCAGCCAATGATGTTATGATTTATTTTATTCATGATTCAAAATTATTCCAATTTGTAATGTAATTATCATTGCGATTCGAATCAATGCCGTGGGCTATTAACTATTTTTAAATTAAATTTAGTTTGAGGTAATTCTATTCTATTGGGCATGTTGAATTCCACATAATGTAATAGGAGTTAGAGAATTAATTTAATCGTACAATAAAAGCATTTCGGCCAATGCAGGATTATCAAATAATTTTATTACTGCAAGTATGTTATTATTATTTGCGCCATGAAAAATAGAGCTGTGGTGGTGGTAATAAAAAGTATAGTATGTAATTAAAATTTTATACCTTTCTATATTTTAAATTCTGACAGCTTACTAGTTTCACTGTCTGAATTCCGAATGCAATTTGAGGATATAACATTTTTATATTATGAAGAGAGCATAATAGAATTCACCGATTTTTGGCGCTGTGGTCAAACTTCATAAAAAGAATGATTTAAATAACAGATCATTTAATGGGAATGCTAGAATTGTGGCGAACAGAAAACAATAATTTTAAGAATGAAATATTCATTTAGCAACAACGCAGTACTCTAAAATAAAATATCCCTTCAATTTGGCTTACACAACACACAATCCGCAGTTCAACATGCTTATTCATTAATCTTTTTTGTACAGTCTTCATATTTTGTTGGTCCCTGGTGTAATGTAAAAAAATCACCCCTCTATATTTGATGCAGCTGCCACTGCACAATACTCCCAAGTTAGCTGCACTCGCAAGCACCCTTCGATCTCTTGCACACGTGCGCATCGCACGTGAACTGATTTTGACCCCTCCCCCCCTTGATAAAGCACAGGAAACTGCGTAATTCGTATGGAACGGGGCATTATAGCAATACGCACCTTTATCTGATTTACACGTAGTTGTTCTGTTCTTCAAGGGCCTGGAACTGAGGATGACTGCATCTGGAAAAGGGAGGAATAATAAGTAAATAAGAAGTGGTTTACTGAGCGTGACTTTTATCATGAAAAATGTGGTTTTCTTCTCTATTAACTTTACGGTAACTGGGTAGACTTTTACCTAATTAAAGTTACAAGGTAAACGTCAATTTTAGTATTGAGCTTTCAAATGGTAAATAATTATAAATTAAGTCTTACTCCTGCTGCAATTCTTTGCCTAATTGTAAAATTTATAAATTACATTAACAAAAATTGATGCTTTTTTAACAATCGTATAACTGAGTGAGACAAATATATATTATTTTCATTTAATTTGGAATATTAAATATATTTAATCATGAATTGAATGCCAAAATATTGCTTTATTTCAATGAAGTGAGAAAATTCACAAAATGAACAACTATTAATTAATATTCATCGATTTACGTAAATTGCCCTATTCGTAAACGTTTAACTAACTGGAAATCATGTTCTTCATTAACCTGGTATGTCTAATGAACCTACCTAACTTTATTTTTCGTTTTAATAATAATAATTAATAAGGAAATTGCGCTGATACGACTCTGTTTGCTCGCTTGACCGCACTGTCGACGTTTCCATTTGTAATTGTGCGGAACGATTCGACCGGACAACCGGAAATCACACACACATACACATACATCTAAAAACGGTCGCAATAGAGGACATTGGACAGTAGGTATTTCTGTGCAAAGTGCAAGTTGACAAAACTTTATTTCACAGCTGGTGAATGATCGACGAATGAATAATTCGAAAGTTGATATTTCAAAAGCTCACAAGTTGAAAGTTGATATTTCAAAAACTCACAACAGACCAAAATAATTAGAATCTCAGGAAATCATTTAAAGTGTACCTAATTAATTCATTAGCTAATCAAAAGCTGGAAACAACATTTTGGGGCTGATACATAACACCCCTCCTCACCCTCATTAGCATAGATTCCTTTTACACTTTTATTTATTTTAATTTTTAATAGAACAAACGAATTTTTGCCAAATTAAAAAAGTTATTCATTCGTAAATACTTATTTGAATACATTTTTACGTAATTCCATCAAAAAATCTCGAGTAGCACTCCAAAATCTCAATAAATTTTCTCAAATTCAACCCTGGACATTCGAAATATTGATTACATTTTGGAATAGGTGCTAGAAATTGTTGGTAGAGTTGATAATAACCGATGAATTGAATAATTTATTATTGATCTTTCGTTGAAAATTCGGATTAGTAATTTCGGAGTTTAATCTTTAACGAATATGTTCGTGTATTTGTTCAATTATAATTGTTAATTAAGGCTGTACAGCGCCGCAAATTATAGGTATTGTACATTGTACGGCAAGTTAGGAAAGTAGTTTTAGAACTGATCCCAAATTCGACTTTTATCAAATGGATTTATAGTTAGTTGTTTCTTGTACATCGTAATACAAGAAGCAAAAATACACTGCGAAAAATAAGTGGTGAGGGTAGCAAACTAAGTTATGAATGTAGCAATTTAAGTGGTATCCCTGACAACTTGAAGTGGTAAGGTTGATAGGATGGTAAGTGTTGAATTAGTGCAACTCAAGAAGCAAAATCTTACTACTTAAGTAGTAGCCTGTACCACTTGCAATTGTTAAAATAATAAGAAATCAAACATCAAACTCCTGAAGCTGCGAATGTATTTTCATCTTTATCGAATAGTACTCGTTCAAAATACAGATAAAAAAAATTAAATGATGATCGACTGGAGGAACTCAATCATCATTTTTATTCATGAATATGAATATTTGTAATGGCTATTACTGCTATTTTCATTACCGCGGGTGAAGCCCGCATTTTTTCTTGTGCTGTAGTCAATTATTGTATTTCCAAGAGAAAGTCAATTGGATTGATCAACCCTGAAATAAAAAAAAAAATAAAAAAAAAAATCGGAAGTATAGGGTTATCGCAGACGATGTCCGCGATTAGCCCAGGTACTGTAGTGATTAATCATATATTTTTTCATTAATTTCAAAAACACATCTATATGCGGACAGAGCCGTGGGTGACAGCTAGTTACTTAAAAAAGAAATTGTCCACGATCTCTCGCGATTTTAATTGAATCTTCAGAGAATTTCACCATTTGAATTCTACAACTTGAACATTTGAGTGGTGGAACGTAATTTTCTCAGGATGGGTTTCACGGTAACGGTAGTGTTTCGTTTGCCGAAGACGACATGCAGCATGCAAAATAAACACACATTTCGAACTTTTCAATTGTATGAAAAAAATAATCCAATACAGTGAAGAAAAAATACGTGAAGCTATTAATTGAGAAACGTACAATAAAGTCATTATCATCTCAGTTTTTTTTTAGCCAATTGAAAAAACGATGAAAACGTTTTGAACCAGACAAAAAAAAAAGATTCGTGAGTGTCCGCTGGGAATGATTTTTTTTTTGAGAAATTGTACTATGAAACCAACATTTCTCATCCAAAATTCAAAATATGTTGCAGCCAGCACGGTACTTCTTCGACCATGAATTTCATAATCGGTTTCATTGCTGTTTCGTAAATTAATAGTTTTTTTTTTTTTGCAGTTAAGAATGGTTTAAGGGTTTTTATGGGACTATTAGGCCTTCTGACTGGCCAAAATGCGAACCAATTCCATATTAGCACAAAAATCCCACTTGACTATCTGTCAGTTACATCATTTGTCAGTATCATAAATAAATTTGAACAGTTCGAAGATATAAATTTTTATCTGTACAGGTAAAATGTGAGAAATTTTCTCGCTTCTATTTCTTGAAATCATTTTCAGCAATCTTGTTTTGAATCCTGCATTTAATGTGAGTGAATTGTATTCGCGTTTTGGCCAATCAGAAAGGCTAAAATCGTACTCTCAAAAGAGCTCTTGGACTGAAATGAAATATAGTGTCGTATGAATCAGTTGCATATTTCAAAGTGACAGCTGTCATGTTATATAAAATTACTATTTCATTTTACAATCGCCATAAGTTTTATGCCAAGTTGCTTCAGTTGATCCCAAAGCTGGCATTTTTCAAGTATATAATGTGATAATTGTTTATAATCGAGGTATAACAAAACGCTGCAAATAAAAATTGTAGAAAATTTTATTTACCGCACAGATTCGCAACGCAGGGTCAACTGAAAATGAGAAAAAGCGGGAATAAATAGCTCTTCTCCAAGATGGCGATATGAAAAAATGAGCTCTGAAGTTACTGGCTTAATTGAAAAGAAGACCTTGGATAACTTTTGAGAAAGCCTCCAACTCAAATCACTTATCATAAAACAATTTGTACATAATTTTATTGATCCATGTGGACTCCAAGGGTACGAACGAAGCCCTTAAGTTATGCTAAATGAGCGCAAACATCAATTGTAAAGTTGAAAGTTGAGCGAACTCGTTCCCAGTTGGGTTCCCGTTTACACTGATTGTAAAACAGGCTTAAAATGTGAATAAATAACAAAGTGAAACATAAAATGTAATATCCGTCCTATATACGGACATCACACATGACTGAGTCAAACAAAAATAAACGATTTCATGAACATATACAAAAGCATTCTTTTCCACTATATGAATTTAATAACTAGGACGCATGTGAATACATACCCACTATATAGACTAAACGAAATGCACTTGATCAAATAAACATTTTTTATTAAACAAGCAGTAGTAAACAAAATTTGTTATTAAATATTCACATGTGATTCCAGGACACATGAAAACCATTAAAAGAATATTAAATTGATGATAATATAAACAGAAGGGTTACTGTTAAATCTTATTAAAACACTGACACAACTTGAAAAGAAATTTGGTGATATTCGATATTCTGCAAGCTCAACATTTTTCCCAATGTTTTATGTCATTTAGGATTAAATTTATGATGTAACTAAACTCTAAACAGATGAATATGGCCTAACTTCTTTGTAATTTTAGACAGCAACCCCATAATTTAAACGGGCCGTGAAAAATTTACAAGGACTAAATTATTTGTCACTTTCTTGACACATTTTTAGTGTCATCTATTCTTCACAACTTAAGGATGATTTTTTATACTATGGTCTCAAAAGGTGGTACATTCGAGTCGAACTAAAAAATCTACTATTCACATTTTGATATTCTGAATCCAGATGTATGCCACTACTTTTTAAAATAGATAGTAATTTACCAGTGTGGTTAACTAAATAAATTACTTTTCTTGAAGCTGAACTTCCCAAATATCATTTTCTCATAACCAACTCCTTACAAAATATCAAAGTGCACATCAACGTTTACTTTCCTTTAGCTCTTTTGACTTGGACATTTGAATGAAAAGTAAATGGTTACACACAAAAAGCTGTCAAATTAACACTGAAAATGCAGTGGTTAATACAATAGGAATGACCACGTTTAGAGCTTTGTTCGAGGGTAGGGCCCTTCACGAACATGTGTTACTTCCCAAATGTGCACAATTGAGAATAATTTTGCTCTAAGCTCTTAAAACCCTTATTTCAATCCTGCCATTTCCACATTAAACATTTTATTAAATTTACCTTTGTTATCCATTTCATAATAAAATATATAATTCCTGCATTCATACAGTAATATGTTGATTCGGGAATATGAACAGTCGGTTAATTTTAAACAAAGTACAGCAAAGATATTTTGTAATCCAATTTTTGGCAACAGTGTTGAATATTTTATTACGTTTTGAGCTATTGATATTAAGTTCTATTTTGTTTTGCATTTTAATGCTGCTTTTTGATGCAAGGAAAAATGCACCGTGTCATATACATTTGTGCAGCATTTAATGTATCGTTTCAAACGATCCTAAAACAAGCTTCATACAGCACACAACATAGAAACCAGTAGAAAATTTACATTTTCAGTCTCCTTGCAATATTTTGTTGAGAATATGAAAGGCTAAACTGATATTTTAATATCCCGATTAATCTAATCAATCTGTAATTAACAATAAATACCTGTTATCATAGATATAATTCAAAAAACGAGGTAAAAGTCTGTAATTTATTGACCATTTCCTTTCTATTCTATTTGCATATTGAAATTAATAATTACGTTTACACCCATCAGACGCCACTGACCTAGAAAACCGTGAAGAACAATTTAATGTAACGTCAGATAACATTGTGGCACCCTTTCAAAAATTGATATATCCTGCAATAATTACAAGCTGATCTTTTAGCTCTGCGATAAGTTCAGTAAATAAAAGCTTATTTCTTCAAGAGAACAAAGAAAATAAACCAAAACCTCTAATAGAGTTAGCTTGATTATTGAAATCATCAAATAGTGCTAAAAGTTAGATAATATAAAAATTGTTTGATACTAACTAACCGCAACTGAGATTTCTATATCAAATTTTTAGTAAATTATGAATTCAAGCATATCAAAATATTGGCCAACTCGACGAATCTCTATTTTTATTAAGTCAAATCGGAGACATTTTGGGGAATTTGTCTTTTAGTTAAAAGTCTAGGTGTGCTACTCGTGGTTTTTCAAAAAACTATCCATTGATCTGCAGCTGGACTTTATAGTTCTAATATAAGCTGGTAAATGGAGACAAAAAATTATAACCATTATTTACCGTCTGCAAGTGAGATGAATCTGTATTCGTGCATAAAATAAGCTCAATTAAGCCAATTAAAAGGTTTGCACACATGCACGAGACATAGGGGAAAGTTATTGAAAACAATTATTGTTTACCGTCTGCAAATAATACAGGTGAAAAGTTTCGTTCATGAAAAAGGATAGAAGAAAGTTTCAGACATTTATGATGTGCACATCACAATATCATTTGAAGATGTGAAGAATAATTTCAATTTGTCGTGCGCAAATAAAAAACCTATGTAACGTTCACAATTCTATAAAGTGAGATAGCCTGTATTTTTGAGTAGAATCAATTCTAAATTAATTTCTGTCTACATAAATTTTATTTTAAATTTGAATCATACTCAAACTTATACATCCTGATTCCCAATACTAAGTAAGCTGATTCACAGTTTTATATTACCGATTTCTGTTACAATTTTGACAGTTCTATTCTCAATTTGTTATGCAATCTTTACAGTCCTAAATTAGAGTATTAGCCTTAATTTAAAATTGTGGATTATGTTAAACTCTTTTGAGAATTTAGCTCTTAAATTATAGTAGAGGGTGATATTGCTTAAAGTGTTTGACACAAAAAGAAAATATTTTAATAGATTTTATTTTATATATGATGAAGTTCTAGTGTTAATACACAACATATCAGAATCTCCACTGAATTAGTTTGGAAGTTATTTAAATCCTAAGTCAATATTTTTTTCTTCTTATACATGGGAACTTATGGGACGGCATGACATATTCGCTGCAGTTTTGATTATTGTCGTAATAAAAATTATGAATTGAATATTCACAATCAATTGATCAAAGTTTCAAGAAAAAATTTCGGATCAGAAAAAAAAAATTTGATATTAAATTCAGTTGACGACGAAAAATAAGTACAGAGCCTCGCCTCTGCATTCTCTATCACTGTCTCTATCTAATCTCAACATTCTTTATAGCTCCATCTCTCTTACACTTTTATATAATTTATTTACATTACCGATCTGTAGTTTTTTCAGATGTTACAACCGTTTGGTCCACAGATGTCACTTTTTTGTAGCAAGCACCTTAACAGGACAAATACAGTTATAAACTAATTTTTGTCTTATTTAATTTGATGTCAAAAAATCTGACGTAAACATCACGTGACTTACTTGTACATCATTGAATATATATATATATATATATATATATATATATATATATATATATATATATATATATATATATATATATATATATATATATATATATATATATACATATACAGGGTGTAACAGAAATAAGTACATTAATTTTAACCAGTGATAGAACCCGTCAAGCATAACAATTTTTCTTAATAACTTTTTCTAGAATTCTCATATTTTTTTAGCATTTTTTAACCCCTATAATTTAACGAGTCGTTCAGGTGCCTAATTATTGGATCCAGTAGCAGTTACAACCCTGGTTACAACGAAACAATTGATTTCGTCATATGTGAGCTATCAATTCCATAGATCAATTCCTTCAAATAAATTTTAGAAAAAATCATCTAATTATTATTGTCACAAAAGTTAAAACCTGTGAAAATGTCAAGCTCTTCTATCTGTGATTTCGCAGGCAGTGTAAGATTAGTTCGGCGAATTTATTTGGAACGATTTCAGAAATGTCATTTTTCACTAAAAATTGAATTATTGTGGTTATGCTTATGAATTTAATGTCAAAATATTGTGCACTTATACAAAATGATGAAAATACTATGAGATATTGAGAACTTATCGTTTACCTGGAACGTGAAGCACCAGATGAAATAAATAAAATACATTAATTTATAAATGAAGCAGCTGTGAATTAGTTTTTTCTCATATTATTACAAACTTCACAGTCAGGTCGTTTCAATGAAGTATGCCTCGTAAATTGATCTGTTGAATAAATAGAATATTGTATCTCATATCTTAAAAAATATTCAAAATCAATTACCAAGTGTGATACATTTGTAGGTTAGGTTTTCTTTTTTTCAAGAATAAGTTCTTACAATTTTTACGGGAATATTTTCAGTTGAATTATTCATGAAATGAATTATTTTAGGATTGCATTCCATTTCATATTTCACCTTAAATAAATCGTTGAATGATTTTCTCTTTATGTTTGAGAGCCAACAGTAATGAAGTAAGCTGACTACTTTTTAAGTTGATCGTAGATGGCAGCACAATCTGACCCATATTCTAACTGTGTTACAGGCTGTATTCAGACTATTCAAATCAGCTGATCCAAGTGCAATGAACTCGTGCTGATAATCTAATGCTCAAGAAATGTACCAACTATTTGAAAATATACGTGAAATTCCTAAATAGAAATAAAATTTCTCGAAAATAACATATAAATACGACCAATATACCAAATTGTTGGTTTCAGAGATAAATTTGATCTTTCTTGCAACATATACAAAAATAGAATCATAGAGGTGAGCGAATATCAGTGTATTATTGAAATACTGTTATTCTTTCAGTTTCAAATGAATGATTGATAAGACTATGATGGTTTAAAGTTTCAAAATAATCATTTAAATCGACAGCTGTCATTCCTCCAACAAATGAGGAGCATTCAGTTCTAACCATAGGCGCACTATGAAATTTTTGACCAAACTTTGATGAATTTTTACTCGATATCCAGGAGACTTACAGAAAAAAGTTATCAAGGAAAATTGTTAGGCTTGAAGAGATCTATTGCAGGTTAAAATTAATGTACTTATTTCTGTTACACCCTGTATATATATATATATATATATATATATATATATATATATATATATATATATATATATATATATATATAATACGATGTGATTTTGTGTTTGATCATATATATCATTGGATATATATAATCAAACACAAAATCTCATCGTTCCACAGTTCATCGTTTTGGATTTATCCGAGAGACTCTAAGAATCCGCCAAGTAAAATGCGCTTTCAGCCAAGTCGGTTGCTATGGAAACAGTAGTATTCTAATAATATTCCTAAATACTGATTTCCAAAATTCTACGACTACCAACAGATCTGAATTTATGCGCAAAATTAAAAAATAAATTCCTACTGAAGTGCACTTTCGGTTCAGTCTATTGTCATGAAAATAGTAGGCAATCATTTAGATGCTACAGCAGACTTAAATACCAAATTTCAATATTCTACACCTGATCGTTTCGAATTTATGCGAAAAATTCCAAAAGACTGTCAAGTAAAGTGCACTTCCGCCTCGGTGGATCGCAATAAAAATAGGATATGAGCATCTGGACGGTATAATCGTCCTATATACTGAATTCTAACAATCTACGTTCAATCGTTTTGGATTTATGCGGAAAATTCAAAGAATGTTTCGAATGAAGTGCTCTTCTGGCTTAGTCGATAGCAATCATAATGCAAGGTGTACAACTAGATATTATAAAAGTGCCTCATACAAAATTTAAATACTCTACGACTGATTGTTTAGAATTTATGCGGAAAATTCAAAAAGTCTGTCATATGAAGTGCACTTTCGGCTCAGCCGATTGTTACAAAAATAGAAGATGACCATTGAGATGCTACAGCAACTTCAAATGCTAAATTCCAGTATCCTATGGCTGATCATTCTAAATTTATGCGGAAAATTAAAAAAAGTTTCAAGTAAAGTGCACTTGTGACTTGGCCGATTTTTACAAAAATAGCAGATAACCATTCTGATACAACATCATGTTCAAATATTGAATTTCAACATCCTACGGTTGATCATTCTGGATTTATTAGAAAAATTCGAAAAAAATTTCAAGTAAAGTGCACTTCCGGTACAGACGATTGGAACCATAATGCGAGGTGCACAACTCGACCAGGGTGTATACCAAAAAATTACATAAATGGAAATTCTCTGACTTTTCCAGGTTATTTTCAATAAAATTCCAGACAGTAAAAATCAAAAGTTTGGTACAAGTTTACATATAATCACAGATTATTGCTGCAATTCTGTGTAAACCTTATATGTCTATAAATTAGAAGAAAAAAATCATAATAAACTTGATGTTTTTATCAACGAGTTTGTATTGATCAACAAAAGATGCCCTTTGATAATTTTTTTTATGGATTTACAGATCTGTAAGACTTGGATTTGCACAGAATTGAAACATAAATCAGTCACTGTATTTATTATGTCTCTGTGGTTCATACGACACAGTGAAAATTTCATGTACTTTTATTAATAATGCTTAAATATCCTATAATTTATTTTTTCCAGTCAAATATCGGTAATTCCCTGACGATTCCATGACATTTCCAGTTTGTCTAAATTCCCTGACATTTTCAGGTTTGGTATACACCCTGTAGACCCTATACCAGTCTTAAATACAAAATTTTAACATTATACGTTCAACCAGTTTTGAGATTTGCGAGTTACGCACGCACGCAAGCACGAACATACGTACCAACATCAAGCCAAAAATAGTCAAAATGGATTCAGGGATGCTCAAAACGGATATTTCCATCAAAATCTCGATAGGTGAATTTTGTCGGTTTCCCTATACTTTCTTGTACTTAGTACAAGTAAGTAAAAACAAGACAGATAATAATTGCAGTAGATGAAACAATATGACAGCCAACATTAGTGATTCTAATAAATGATTGAGCTTATGTAGAGATAATCAAAATTGAATATGTTCTTTCCTCTTACTAATTTTCACACCAAAACGCACATTTCGGTAGCTAATCTTCCATCATCAGAATAGTGCTTGTACTCTGATGATGATACCTTAACTATCAAAATGGAATTTTCGCAAGTCACCACTACTGATACGTTAAAGCTAATCTGATATACGAATTTTAGTGTGCATGCTGTATTGAAATTAACTGATCATTTTATTGTGACAATAGCAGTGTGCAGTTATTGGTGAAAATTTTTCATGAGTATACTGACTTGCTACCGTTGTTCAATAAGCATGCGCAATGAAATTTGTTTCTTGTGTTAGCGTTGTCGTATCATTAGCGGAGATTTAAAAAAAAAGTCCCAATTAACTTGGAATAAGAGTTGGTCTCGTCGAATTACATTTTCTAAAGTTTTATCCTGCTTTTGTGAGCTTGTATATTTTTTTTCAGGTCTTTTAGAAAGAGACTCGAAAAAATTAAATCATACTACTATGGATACTGCCAGGGCAGTACTGAGGCAAAACACAACCGATTTTTCTTTCATATTGAGCATAATTTGGAAGCAGTATTGTTGTATGTCAGTAAATGGTTCTATTTACTCAATACGTTCAGTACTCTATAAAAATTATTATTCCAGCAATAATTTCAAAGTCTGTTAATAGTCAGCTATCCAACACCTATAGTTTTAATATTTGAATATTCAATGTTAGAGGCCTAGATTAAATCCTAGTACACCGGAACTACTACAAAAACCGGAACAATCATTATCTTGTTTGAATACATCGATTAGCTTACTGTATTGAAAGAGTATTAGAAGCATTTCAAAACTTTCTTAATAATAATATATTATTTGATGAGTGCATAATGAAGGCATTTTGAGTACAAACCAAATGCGAGAACTGTAGTCATCCGATAATCATGAATGATTGACCGTAACGTGAATTGAAAAATTTCATATTTGATTAGAACTATAATTCACGGAATGAAATAAGAATAACATATTTGAACATAATTAATTTATATTTAATTCTTCTACCTTTTTCATACATATTTTGGGCATATCTTGTTCTTGGGAGTAAATGAGTGAATAAATAGTTCAATTATTGAGAAATTTTTCAACTGCCAGCTATTAATTCGTAGTCAATATTATAATTCCGAGGCAAAAAAAGAGCAAACACAAAAGTTGGAAGAAATTTTATTGGAGTCCTGCTATACTAATCCTTGACTAAAAAATATAACTGAAAAATCTTCAAGAGTAAAGCTCATCCAAAATTGTGTTTAAATCTCGGAATAAAATGAAAGATCGCAAATAAATTTGTTCTCAGTAATCTTTCTAGAATATTTATGAGCAACCTGTTCATGTTTACTTAGCAATTCAAAAGATACTCTAATTATAATTGTGAAATACGGGGTGGATGTAATCTCCTAATTAATCTAACACGCAAGACTTGTATACTTTAAATTCGATACAAGGAAGATAAAAACGTGCCGGGTTCTAGAAAATTTTAACTACAAGTTGATTCTGACGTGCGTTTGCATACGCATCCTGAATACATTATGAAAAGGGAAAGATTTAACACCGATAAACAGTTACATGAAGAAATACACAGAGAATAAATTATTCCACTATTATTGTCAAGTCTTTATTATTTTGTTACCAAAATGCACTGACAATCAATAGACTCAATCTCGATGTTTGCTCAAAGAGCAATAGATTGTTGAATTGTTTATTTTCAAGATCGTATTATATTTCTCTTTCTATGTTTATGTTTCAAAGATAGATACTGCTGAATTTAAGTGATTTATTTATTTGTTTATTATGCTAAGCGCTAGTCATTTTGAAACTGTATTGTATTTTGGTAATAATTCAAATTTTGTATAATTAATGTAAACACAAAAATATTTAACTAACGGTTAACAAAAATTTTTTGAAAATTAACCACACAAATCAAAGCATTAATTAAGTGATCCGAAATTGTTCCAATTATCAAGAAATAAAATATTACTATCTAATCAGAAATAATAAAATTTTTGTAGCCCAAGTGGCACAATAATCTTAAAAATACCCAAATATATTGGAATATAAACAACTCCGGGAGTACTAACCTCAATAACCCTTCCCGGAACCCGGATTCATCCAGAATCCTGCGCAGGCTCCCGGATCGATCGCACAGCTGTGCTTCCTGTTCCTGCTTCTTCCTAACCTTTCTCACTGGTTTCAACTTCTTCAAACAGGTCCTCTAGATCCTTCAACCCTTTCGAAGAGTCCTCCACTTCTTGTGAATGTTCGTCAGAGCACGAGGACAACACAAACGCACGCAGTTTGACACCCAACCAACACACGCGCGATACAGACTGAACGGCCTGTGACTGTTGTAGTAGAGTAGGACAGAGGAGTACTAGGGAAGGGATAGAAATGTTGGTGAATGGATGCGCCCTTCGTCACCCTACCTCGCGGTGCTAGGTGTTGAGTAATTTTTTAATTTGGTGAATTGTTACTGATGTTCTGGTGATTAAGATAAGCGCCATTGAACTGTATGTTACCTACATAAAATTCACAGTACGGCACATTTTTTTTCAGACAAGCGGAAGCTACAATTTTGAAATTAATTGTGCAACAATAAAAA
Source organism: Dromius quadrimaculatus (assembly GCA_963989225.1). Taxonomy (NCBI): domain Eukaryota; kingdom Metazoa; phylum Arthropoda; class Insecta; order Coleoptera; family Carabidae; genus Dromius; species Dromius quadrimaculatus. The sequence goes on from OZ022324.1 coordinate 10,766,116, forward strand.
GTGCATTGTAGGATTTTTAACTGAAAATTTAACTCATTTGATTTTCCTATTTTTATGTAAAAGCTACATATTTTCACAATTAATATTACGAAGTTCCATTCATTTTTGTGAACCGTCCAGTTTTTGTGGAGATCTTAAATAAACCACGTTTTCTTAGAACCCCAACATGGATAAAAGCAAGGATCGTGGAGGAATAAACCACGAAAAAAAAATTAACACTGAGAAAACTAAATTGTGCCACTCAAGTGGTTAGAAGTATAAGTAGTAAAGTTCAAGTGGTGAAAATCCAAGTTGTAAGTGGATTGCGACATATTTTTGAGATGAAAAGTGGATATTATGTACGCAAAAGTTGAATACTCTTGGCTACAGACTATTTTTCACAAACAAATATAGTTTAATTAATATGAAATTGTAAATTCATTTCCTATCCTCAAAATTTGGACGTTGGTTGTCCTTTTGTTTTAAAATTGCAAGAGGTAACGGTTACCAATCAAGTGGTCAGATTTTACAATTTAAAGCTGCTATAATTTAACAATTAACATCACATCGACCTTACGACTTCAAGATACCATTTAAATTGCTCACGTGCAACTTAAATTATCATCTTTACCACCCTGTTTTCTGTATAGGGTGCAGGAAAACTTTTTCTCATTTTTAGTTTGAAGTATATTTGCAATGCATCAATTGATCTAAATGGTATCTTCAGAATTTGTTTCCGACTGATTCTCTACAGTAAATGGTTTTCATTGTTTGATTAAGCTCGCTGCGTCGTCTAGTTAATTGTAAAAACTCGTCAAGATCAGATGATCTATTATAAATATCCGAATATGCAAGCCTTCAGAGTAACTATTTCTCAAAATCTCACGAAATAAAAGTCAGTGTGGCGTGGTAAATGCAACATAAAGCTGATGATGATGTAGTCACGTGATTTCGATACCCGTTCTAATTGGCCATGGATAACAGCCAACAACAAAGCAAGTGCAGAAAATAGCACCGGATCTATCCTGTAAAACAAGTCGCGTGGCAAGCGCAGCACCAAGTAACGAACCAAGTTTCGAGCTTCGAAGTCAGCGTGGCAGACAGCGCGGCTCCAAGCGAATAAAATTGCTCAAAAAATTGCCCCTTGTGCGGCGGGCTTTAGTTATAATTTGGCATTAATCATGAATCAACAATAATTCAGAATATGAAGATTACACCATAATAATTTATTCTTAACTCTCACCTCGTGCTAACTTTGCCAAAAGTTTGAACCGTTTTAGTTCAGCACTCGTTAACTACCTGCGACCTAAGTGCATATTCAACACAAATTGACTAGCTTAGACCTTTTTAAGGATTACCTTTTCTTGGAAAATCTACAGAATATCATTTCAGGTATGAAATATAGAATGTAGCTAAACAGATCAAAGCCAAGGCGAACAAACAGGTAAGGCTTTAAAAACACTTTTTATTGAAGTACACAACACATTTTCCTATCAATCCCTCTAGATTTTACCAATCTAGATATTAGCACATACCTTTTTCTGAAATTCATATTGACAAATAAAAAAAAATTAAACAACTTCAATTGCGTTTATATCTTTTTATATTATTTGTAAAGAAAATCAGAAGATATTTTACAAAACATTGAAGAGTCGCAAAAAAAAAGAAAAACAAACAACATTGAAACAGCTACAAGATAAAAATGAAAAGATAATAAATGATGACATCAAAAGAATGCAAAGATGGAAAAAGCATTTTCAAAAACTATGAGAAGAAAACTAGAGTAGCAGCTGATCTCTAGAAAACGAAGATATACAAGAAAACACAATAGTAAGAGAAGAGTTCAAAAATATATCATAAGAAGAAATGGGAGCTGTGTTGAAGAAAATGAGTTGGGTAAAACGGAACACGATAAAATCAAAATAGAACAACTGAAATATATTGAAGACGAAGGCAAGCAAATATTGCTAGAAAGGAAAACTAGGAACAATACCAAAAGTCTAAGAAAAAGCCGTGATTTTCCCCATATATAAGAAAGGAAATACTGCGACTAAGCTATATGAAGCAATATTAGAAAATAAACTAAAACGAACAACAGATGCACTAATGGAGAAAGCCCAGAGTGTTTTCAGGACAGGTTGCTCTATACAAGGACACAATATTTACGTTGAGAAAATTAATAGAAGAAACAATGAAACAAGACAAGAAACTATTCATAACATTTTTAGATCTTGAAAAAGTTTTCGATAGCATACCGCGGAAAGAAATGTGGAGAATACTGGAAGAAAAAAATGTGAGCAAACAATTACTGAAATCAATACAAAGTGTATACAAAACAACATCCAACTATATATGAGCAGGAAACAAGTGCTCGGAGGAATTCACAACTACGCAAGGGCTAAGACAGGAAGGAGCATTAAGCCTATTACTTCTCATCATTTTCTTGGACGGTATTATGAAGAAGGTAAAGAATGAAACAAAGAAAGTATACACAGGATACCACAATTTAATCAGGACGACTATCTCAGAATGCGCCTTCGCAAATGGTTTCGCAATACTTGCTAAAAATGAAGAAAATTTACAGCACAACATCAATATAAGGAAAGAAGAATCAATCAATCACAACATGACTATGAATGTACAAAAAACAAAAATCATGGTAATTTTAAGAGAAGACACAATAGAAGAAATAAAAATAAATGGAAGAAAAATAGAACATTTGGAAGAACTCACATATTTAGGTTTAGACTGAACACTGAACAGCGGAATACTGGCAGCTACTTAATAGGAAGTTACCACGCATTAAATAAAGCGAAACATAGGCAAATAATCAAAAGACAAAAAGCAAGATACAAGCAGCGAAAATGAGATATTTAAGAAAAGTAGAAGGAGTAGCAAGACTATAGAATAAGAAATGAACATATCAGAACTCTACAAACATAAAGTACTAGCAGACTATCAAAGCGGTTTTCGCACTGAAAAATCAACCAATGATAATATCTTCTACATCCGACAAACAATGAAAAAATGCTGGGAGTATGACGTGAATCTACATTTCATGTTCATTGACTTCAAAACGGCTTATAACGTAGTAAGAAGAAATAAAGTATGAGAAGCAATGGACAAGCCTAATTTTCCCAAAAAACTTATTAAGCTAGCTAAATTAGCCACGGTAAAACAGAATATCGCAGTATATATTAACGGGACAACATCTGAAACATTCAGCACCAACATAGGAGTAAAACAAGGAGATGCCCTAGCACCACTACTATTTAATATTGCACTTGAATGCGCAATAAGAGAATCCAAGGTTCTCGCCTATGCAGACGACATTGTCATAATAAGCAAATACAAAGAAGAGCTAATTAAAACCTACGAAGAAATGAAAGCATCAGCTATGAACTATGGGCTCCGTATTAATACAAACAAAACAAAATATATGAGAATGTCAAGGCAATAAGAAGAAAATACACCTATAAGTATAGGTAACGACACTGTTGAAGCAGTCAACGAGTTCATATATCTGGGCTCCTCCGTCAACTCTTCAAATAACATTAGCCTAGAAATAAAAAAAACATATAATACTAGGTAACAAATGCTACTACGGCCTCATGAATACATTTAAATCTAAAAACATCAGTAGAAACACGAAATTGACAATATACAAAACTATCATAAGACCCATACTGACTTATGGGGCAGAAACATGGGTATTACCCCAAAATGACGAAAAAGCACTAAAGATGTTTGAGCGCAAAATATTGAGGAGAATATTCCAGGTAGTAAATGACGGGGGAGTTTGGAGATCAAGAATGAATTTCGAGTTAGAAGAGATGTTCAACGATGGTAACATCATCGGAATCATTAAAAGGCAATGACGAAGATGGCTGGGCCATCTCATACGCATGGATGGCGAGAGAAACGCTAGCAAAATATACAAATCTAAGCCAGCATCAAGGAGGCCCAGAGTAATACCAAGAATTCGATGAAACGACGAAGTGATCAAAAACATAAAAAAACTCAACATCCCAAACTGGAGAAATTTAGCCAAAACGAGAAACGTATGGAGGAACAAACTGAAGGAAGCGCATATCCTACTAGAATAGTCCAGCTAAGAAGAAGAAGAAGACAAACAGAATGTATATCAGCCACCACAGAAAAGAAGCAACTAGCTTGGTATAGATATTTAATAAAAATGACAGAAGATAGTCAAAATGGAATACCAGAGTATCAAACAACAACAGGAGAGGAAGACTCCAAAAAACATAGGAAAAGAATATAGAAGAAATATTGAACAAAATCAAAGTCACTTGGCAGGAAGAGAGGAAAATAGCAAAGAATAGAAAGGTATGCAAAGAATTAATAAATAGATAGAAATAACAAAGACTGATTAAATACTATCTCGACACCCGAAAGAGTTCTGAGAGTACGTGTGTGACTTTTCTATAATTAAGCTTCGTTTCATATTGCATACCTGAAATAAAACCTGTTGAACCTCCAAGGAAGGTAATCCTCTGATAGATCTATAAGCCTGATAATTTTTTTGAATCTACACTCATTAATTAGGATCTAAACTAGCACTATCCGACCTTTGGCCCTGGTCTATCCGGGCATTATAAATAACATAATGAAATTTTCTCTAACACTGTTTTGGAATTTGCATATTCCATAACCAAAAATTATGTTGGAATGAATGACATTTTAAAAAATCGTTTAGAATGATTCCGTATGCCGTTTAGAATGATTCTGTATGACATTAGAATCATTTCGACGAATCAGAAGCTGTTAATTTGGTTACTTCCTAACAATTCAAGTACTCATATCTGGATTTACGTTTGACATTTAATAATTTTTTAAGCTTCCTCGGAAACATTGGTGAGTTTTCAAAACCTTGTTAGAGAAAGTATAGTCTACAATATGTTTGGAATGGCGTATTCCACACTCGCAAGCCGTAATCCTCGCCATCGGCTCGGATTACAAACTTTTCGCTCGTTCAGAATATAGGCCATTCCAATACTTATTGTAGATACTATTATTCAATCTCCAAGTGTGATAATTTTTAATGAATATTTTATCTTCTGTGAATTTCACTTTGATGGCTCTGTAGAAAGCTAAAGGCTGGAGTTTCAGTCCTCAGTTTGTTTTGATGGAAGCTCAACTACCTTAGTACCAATTGTTCTAACTTCTAATAATAATTACTACTCTAGTGTTATGGATGAGTCTCGAAATATCCTGCATGTATTTAGAATACTGATAAATCCACTGATGGGTCCTTCAATTGAAATCGTGCAAAAAAAAAATGTACAATAAAATCTTATTGCACAATTTTCTAGGGACTCATTTTTCAATTGAATGCAATGTAAAAATCTTCAAGTTTTCTTACGATTGTAGATAAAATACATTAGAGTCTAATGTTTCGTGCAAGTAGTATATTATATACGCATCCATAATTTTCGCAAAGAATTGAATTTGAAAATTGTAACTTTCCAAAATCTTTTAAGCTGGGGAAATCCATAATGACGGTAATACAATAAGAAAAGACACCAGAATGTCATTATTTATCCAATCCTAAAACCCGATTCTCGAGCTTATACGAGTAGATACAATAGTTTAGTACACCTTTAAGTTACGAATTATTTTGATAAAGATTTAAATAATTTATAAGAATAAGAGAATCGTAAGACTTACTTGAAATAACTCGAGTAAAGAAACATTTGCATATTGACTTGGTCAGAACTGTTAGGATTTGATTTTTTGCATCCCAAATTGAACACACATCCAACCGGCATCTTTTGTACAAGTGCTGAAGCTCAAACTTGTACAGCGATATCTACTCTATAAACGCTGAATCAAATTATTATATTGACATTTTTTTTCTTAGCTACGATTATATTTTGGGCATAGTACAACAAATTTTGAACATCAGATGAATCTTTTTTTTCATAACTAGGGATCATTCACTATTGTATGTATTGATCGCAATAGTAGAGAGACATCTGTGTTTTGAAGGTGAACTCACAGCGGATGCAGAGTCATTTCACCCCTGTAGTCGGAAAGAAACACCCCTATTTTGTGAAAATGGTGACTGAATTGACGAGACCTCAAGCGTCGGTAGAGTAAAGCGTTGTTTGTGAATTGTCAATCAATAGGTGGCAATAGATGAAAATTATTGTTCCTGAGTAACCGTGAATTAGAATTCTTTATTTTTTTAATATAAGAATAATGATCCTTATTCTCACAATTAGGAATAGAGTCCCTGAATAATAATAGCAGAAGGTACTCTAAAATAAAGTAAGACTGCATTTGAATATTTAAAGATGTATTTTGAAGCTTATTCCAAAATATTACCCATGCAGTAAAAAATTGATATAATATGAGTAGACTGATATTAGATAAAAGGGTTTCTTGATTTGAACAATTGAATTTTAAACTTTATTTCGTACAGATTTTATACATATATTAAAATAAATATGTACAGGAACAACTTCTTTTTTTTTTAATATACATCATAGGATGGAATATAATAGGACGTTGGGAATTTTTGGCTCTAATCCAATTATTGATAGTAAATGTATATCTTTTGAAGATTTAATAACAAATTTTCCTATTTATAATTATTATTTGACTATAAAACCTTACCCTGGAAAGAAATTGTATTGACAGTACTAAATAATAGTTATTCATTTATATTTTACTAAAAGTCAATATTGTCACAAATATGTCATATCTTAAACTTGAACCAGTCATTTGTTGCTGTTATTATTACCTAAGATGGCATTTCGGAACATTCTAGAAAATGTTTTTGTCAGTTGTTAGAAAATGCCACTTCTGGCTAGGACTAGTATATGAACAGTGGTAACGCAAAAATGATAGCAAGCGATTTTGGCTGACGACTTTACATAGTGCGACAATTAATAAAGTGAAAAGTACATATACTGTAACCCGTGTAAACATTTATCAATGTTGCAATTCTGTATGCTTTGTGAACTCATAAATTTGTTAAATATAAATAAAATCGTAATGATGTTATCCTTATGAACAAATTTATTTTAATCAACAAAAGTCTACAAATTTTTATCTGTTTGTTATGAATTTACAGATCTGCAAAATCTATGGATTTGCACAAAGTTGCAACATGAATAATATAATTTATTAGATAGTAGCTATTCTTATATAAATCACCATAAATTTGTGACAATGTCTCTTTTCGTTTCCCCTTCTTTAAAATATTGTCTATCAATGGAATAATTCTACAATAGGCGATTTCTGGCGATGGATACTGGTTTAAATGCCTCAAAAACATGGAATATATAAATTCCTGGAAATGAATTCGTTATGTCATGAGTTAGTAATCCCATAAATTCATGAATACAGCTGGCAAGCTACTTCCATGTATTCTATAAAATCAGACTTAGTTTGTTTTTATGGTGCTAAGCAACCAATATGTTAAAAGTCAGGTGTGTCTATTTTGAATTTCACTAATTGAACATTTAATAGTTATATTTCAATACATGATTGCGAATATATCACTAAGTTAAACCAATCAGATTTTTTTTCGTAGAACATCCTTCGATTATTATAGTTTTGATAATTTCCTCAACCATGTTGCTTTCAGGTTAACAGGCCTTCAATGCAGCATTGGGATGCTTCCAAGCAGCATGCCTTCGTAGCTATCAAAATAATATCGTAATTATCAATGATCTAAAGGATATTATAGTTGTTAAATATTGAATAAAATAGTTTGTTGATTCATTCTATAGTCTGATATATAAGATTTAAGCTTCAAAAATTGTCTGAATATGCAGAGTGTATCTATACCCATGTAACAAACTTTAATGGTATATAGTATTTAGCGTACTAATCATGAATCAAAAAGAATTTTTTCAAAATTAGTAAAATTAACAGTACTTAGCAGAACATGAGAATTTTAGGTACCACTGTGTTTCATCTTCTTATTCGAAAATATAAACACAATTTTATGTAATGTTCATGAACGTAGTCTATTTTAATAAATACAAGGTAATTCATCTTAAGAGTAGCCATCAAACCAGTGTCTCGAAGCTTTTCATTTACTAAAACCCTTCTTTAAAATGGAGAATTTCAAAAAAATTCTTTTTGATTTATGATTAGTACGCCAAATACTATATACCATAAAAATTTGTTACATAGGTATACTTACGGTGTGGTTGTGTTCCTTAGCAATATATATCATCCCATTTACTGTATTTTCGTATATTTCGAAGACTCTTGTTATATGACTATATGTTTCAAACATATTTTATTTACACATTAAAAAATAAAATTGAATGAAAAAGAAATTGTATGTTCTTTTATTGCTGAACATGTGAGCTACTAAATTGAAAATCTTCACAGGTTTCAATTTGACAACCCACATCACAGAAATATATTTGAAAACAGAGTTTGCCCCAGGTAATTCCTTCGGGAAATCCCGTTTCATGTACCGCGCTGGGATCGATCCGTAAGGGATAATGAAGCTTGATTCTAACTTGGTCAAATATTCGATTAAAAAGTGAAAGCTAACCCATATCTAATTTCAAACACAACCACAGCATATGCTCTTATGAATATTTGGGATCAGAAATTAATTTTTTTCACGATCAATAAGAAAAGTAGGCTTTTCGAACGTCATTTGGAGACAGAAAATGAACAATTGCAGACCAACACTCTTTGCAGACCATAACAACGGTCTGCAAAGTCTTTGCATACCGTTGCTAATGAAAATCTGATGATCATAAAATTAAAACTATTAGATAAATATAATAATACAAATAAAATACGCTGAAATTTCATTTCCTGTCATTTGTTTGCATCCCTTTTCATTAAATCACAGTTTGAATTTTATATACGCAACTTCATATCTCTCTTTTTACTTGGCAGATAATAGTTCCAGTGTAGCTGCATGATCAGCATCACAATGTCGGAAAATGTCGATGTGATATCAATTTTATTTGAATTCATTGTGATATTTGTAGGTTTTATGCTTTTTTTTTTTAATTTTAAAAATATCTGTCGACAGAAAAAGACGAAAATAATGTAAATTGAATTGGAAGAAGCTGAAGAAAAATATAAAAATAAAGAAATGAGAAATTTTTATCAGGAAGTTAGGAAACAGAGCAACGGAGGTCAACTCAGGACAGTATATTGTAAAGATAAAAGTGGACAACTGACAACTGGAGAGGGAAATGGAAAGATGGAAAGAATGTTTCAGCGAACTACTAAATGGAGAAGAAGAAAACGACAGGAAAGACAACGGAAGCGAAATCACCCAAGAGCCAGAAAGAGGAAGAGTTGAGCCGAAGGAAATATTATCTCAAGAAGAAATAATGGGAATTTTAGAAAATTGCAGAAGCAACAAAGGTCCCGGAGAAAATGATATAGCAGTAGAAATCTATAAGAAAGGAGGAAGAAAACTACAAGAAAAGTTAGTGGAACTGATAAGGAAATATGGGAGAAGGAAGAAATGCCAGACCGTTGGACAGAAGCAGTAATCTGCCCAATTTTCAAAAATGGAGACAGAGCTAATTGTGAAAATTATAGAGGGATAGCACTACTTGATACGGTAAATGAAGTTTTGGCAAATTGTATTAGGAACAGACTGAGAGATAGATCAGAAAATGTCATAGGAGAATATCAAGCAAGTTTCAAGCAAAATAGATCAACTACGGACCAAAATGATATCATAAAAGAGATAATTGCAAATAGTTACGAACATAATCTACTTGTACATATACTATTCATAGATTTCAGGCAAGCATATGATTCGGTGATGAACAGCAAAGTGTATGAAGCTATGAGAGAATTTGAAATGCCAGATAAATTAACAAATTTGATCAAAATGACTCAAAAAGGAACAAAATGTAAAGTACTCGTGGTCGGAAAAACATCAGAAAGTTTTGAGGTGAAGAAAGGTCTCAGACAGGAGATTCGTTGTCACCAATCTTATTCAACCTTATTTTGGAATGATTCATGAGAAGTGCTAGAATATCAACAAAAGGAATTTTATATAGACAAAAACATCAAATCCTAGCCTACGCAGACGACATTGCTATTCTGACGAGAACGAAAGAAGAGCTTTTCACAATTTTCAAAAGACTGGAGACAGCGGCGGAGGAAGTTGGTCTACATATTAACAAAAATAAAACCAAATATATGAAAGTAACGGCGAACCAGCGGACGGACTTAAAAGATCTCAAAATAATCACGGAAAAAGGCAAAACATACAATTTTGAGGAAGTGGGGAAGTTTTCGTATTTAGGAGTGACATTAATAAATAACAATAAAGAGGAAGTGAAAGTGAAGGCTACTAAAAATCAGTAAATGTGTAGAGCTTCTATCAGAATTCTTAAAATCGCAGAAAATATCATGGTCAGCGAAGATAAAAACATACAGGACGGTAATACGACCAACAGTAACGTATGGATGTGAGTTATGGACAATGAATAAAAGTGAACAGAATAGACTGGCAATGTGGGAGAGGAAAGTGCTGAGGAAAATTTTTGGAGGATAAACGGCGGAAAGAATTAAAGTGAGAAAGACAAATGCAGAGGTGATGGAACTTTTTGAAGGTGAAGGAACATTAGGGACAATCCGCGCGCAAAGACTGAAATGGCTAGGGCATATAGTAAGAATGGAAGAATCTAGAACAGTGAAAGTGATTTTCAAAAGTGGAATAAGTGGTAAGAAAAGAAGAGGCAGACCCAGAGGGAGATGGATTAATGCCGTGGAAAAAGACTTCGAAACAATTCAGATCAAAAACTGGGAAGATGAAGCAGTAAATAGGGACCAATGGAGAGAGGTGGTTCAAAAAGCCATGGGCGTGCAAGGCCTGGAGAGCTAAATATATATATGCTTTTTTGCTTCACAAAAATTACAAAATGTCAGAATATTTTTCGTTTGAATTTTTGTTTGCATTGTCGCCTTGGCTATCTTAGTTATATTCAGATTTTCAGCTTTCATAGATGTGATGATATGAGTGGAAAGTTACATAATTTTTATCAGTACAATATTTGAAGTCAATCGATATTCATTTTAGATCGTACAAAAAATATTGTGTATATGTCTGGTTGAAAGTATCTTTGCAGACTTCAACTAGTTGCAGATCGAGCGAAGTCTAGCCTCAGTCTGCAAAGACCTATTTTCAACCCTTGATATACAAATAACTATTGCATCATTATGAACTGATCCTCATATAGTAAAATTAACGTAGGTCAGTCGAATGGAGACAGTTTTGGAGTGAGTATACTTAAGTCTAAAATCTCTCAACCAGAACCTTATTAAAAACATCAGCTCATGCTAGAAATATTACCTTCTCCCTTACAGTAAACTGTCAATAAATTATTCATCATTAAGTGCGTTTGGCTTTTAAATACTAAAAAGCAAAATTCCACGAATAATATTTATTATTTACTGACGATATAATGTACTCATGATCTGAACACGCCTCGTCATTAAACAAATTTATTTGTGAAAGTAATTTTGACTCACTGTCCGGCTTTATTGGAACAATTGAAAGTGGCAATTCAGCCAGAAACATTCATCAAAGAGGAATGGCTCTGTATTAGGCAATCTGATTTTTATGAGACGGAAAGCCGAATCATTTGGAATTAATTACAAAACGACGAAGCAATATTGAAACGTTGTTCGAATGAATAGATATTGTGCAATAACTGCAGAATATTTCTAATTGCCACAAAAGTAAAGAGCCTATATTATATATTTATATAAAAATTATTGATGTATTTTCAATTACAAATGGCTATAGATTATTTTAATATCTCATTTGGCTCGAGTTTTATAAGCTTCAACTTCTTGGTGGCAGCTGTTAAAAAAATATTCAAACGATACTGCACCCTTTTGAGTATTTGTGTCTGCAAAAAATTGGGGTAATCATCTGCTAGTGACATTTTAAGAAGCACCCCAAAAGCCAAGACACAATATCTGCGTTAGCACTATTCCTATGTAAACATAGTGATTGATATTCAAATTCAATTCGCCTCTGAAAGTCAGTTTTGTTGGTGTCGAGTACATCCAGGGATTCCAGCACAATGAAAGTAGGTTCCATAAATTTCAATGGTATTTGCTATATCAAACTGGAAAATTGCTGAACACTGCTCCGCATATTTTTACAATCTGCAGTCCCTAGTAGCAACGTTTTTATTACCATTCTCAATTCTGCTAGCGTAACACGATACTCAATTTGGAAATTTTTTCATTTATATTTGAGACAGATAATGGGCTTCATTTTTCTTGATAATTTTTTTAAATGTTGTCTTTTTATGATCTTTTGTTGGAAATTGATGATGCCATTCAAATACAGTAACATGTATCAGTAGGTAAACAAGAGGAAAGTGAACGTGGGGAGCCACCATAATGTGACTAAATTTTTTTACATACAAAACTTACTTAGAATCTTATTCCTCTTGGCATTTCGAAACAGTGAATATTATTTTGAATTGACTAAAACGTGATGACATACTAATTTAAAAATATAGCAGGTTTCTACTATATTTATGTAAAAATTCATGTTTTCCAGAATTCAGTTAACAATACGAGTTGAAAGAAACGATGTAAGTAATAAAATACTGATCAACACCTTATTTGTAAAACATACATTATACATTATTTTCATGACTATTTTAGAACTATGTGGGTTCCGTATATCTTGTAGACAATCTGTTAGTCCATTTAGTGGTAACACTTTCATTATTATGCACATCAAAATTTGTATTTTGCCTGCAACACCTGAACAGATTTAAAAATGATTTTCTAAACGCACAGTTCATGAAACAATAAGTTATAGGGTTACAACAACTAGAAGAATACGCCAAGAGCTGAAAAATACTAATTGCAGTATATCCTAATCCATTATAAACTGCATCAGGGTTGAACAAAGCTATAGTATTTATCACATATAAGGGTGTCCAACAGATAAAAAATTCTAGAACAACAGCACATAACATTTTGATAACTCGTTTTTTATTTGTGAGACTTTTTTCGGCATTTGTTCGCCGCAGACCATGAATGTGTTTGCAAGAGTCTATTTTCTGATTGGTTTCTTCTTCCTGTTTGCCGAAACATTGGTTACTTTTTTTAGAAGATGTTGCAGCTGGATAACGGTGACTAAGAGAATATCTTGTACTTGAAGATCCACTGGAGTTGATGTAGACCTCTATAGTTGCACTGCCTGAAATTTGAATCATATGCAACATATATTAATAAATCTAATTTTATCATTTTAGCCATCTAAGTTTACTTGGAGACGTCCAAATTCGAAAGATCAAAAAACGTGCATTGATATTACTAGGTAAATTTGCAGTTTCACTTCGAAAATCAAGAACCAATGAACTTCGATCAAATAAATCAAGTATTCCATTTTTTACTTTGATCCAGGCAATCTTCAATACCGCACCAATAATAGTTCGAAAACAAAATGTGGATAATTTTTGTTTGTTGTAGAGCTACAAGCGCGACCAAAATTTTACGCGATGAAATTCTGGAAAAATATCTGAATAGGCAGGGCAGGAAAATACATGACTGCTATAAGCACGATTTTATGGTGACTACTGTGAGCACGACCACTATGAGCACATCAACGTCACGTTATCATGATATTACAGCAAATTATTCAAATGTTTATGTCATGAACTTGATTTTCAATTGTAAAAGTAAAACAAAGCAGATTAGGATATATGTTCATACAAAAATTTTTACTCAAAACGAACCCTTCTCCACACATCTACATTGATGAAGTTTGTTTCACCGGTTATAAATCATCCTTTTTATTTTGAAATATGCTAAATTTAACATTTTTTCTTTTTTATTCTGTTTCTGAGTGGCTACGAGAAAATATAATTTCATCTTTCATGGTAAGAATAACACTAATATCAATGTAAACTGAACTGTAACAATTATTACATTTTTGTTTTGTTGCTTCTAATTGAAAGTATTCCCTAGAAAAACAAATCCATGAATTAAAAAAAAAATTATTAGGTAGAAACTGAGAAGCACTCTATTATTTATAAAATGTTTCTGCCAGCTTACTCTTTGTTGTCCTACGCAATTTTTAAATGCATTCAAAGGTCTGAATGAAGCGTATTTTTGTGGTAAAATATTCACAACTCACAAAACAGGAAATTACTTTTTTAAAGTTGCACATAATAATTCACCAAGAACTTTAAAACAACAGTCCACTTATTCTTTTGTAACGGAAATCATAAAAGTTCGGGAAAAGGGAACTTACCAACATAATTTAACGCAATTTCTGTTCTCATTCCTTTCCACAATGTTTTTGTGATTAATGTGTAAGTAATTGCAAGGACCAGTAAAGGTACGACTAGAAGAATCATGTCCAGGAATAAATTGTATATTCTTTCATAGTCTCCTGATGGCCAGTCCTCCCGGCATTTGTGATGACCTGAAACAAAGATAAAAAATGTGGTTAGTCTTTGTAAATCATCTATAAATCTAGTAAATTATCATCTATCCTCTATAAAATCAAATCTTAGATATGTAAGAATGTTTTTGTTTCATTATAATTTAGAAACTGCGAATCAAAATAATGAAAACAATTGATATCTCATATAGAGGTAGAGGTTTTCAAATATCTAACCTCTGATGAGTCGTTAAAGGGTAAAATTCGTTACTAATCACTTCAAACGTTTTAATTTACTGAAATGAAACCTTACTCTTATGTGCTTTTTTAAAAATGTCTGGAAAAATTCAACTGATTCATTGAATGGACAAACTACATGCACTATTAATTTGAGTACTGAAAATATCATTTATGAACAAAGCATTTAAAAATTGTAATGAAATCTATTTGTATACTGAAAATCGTAAACAAAAATATATTTTAGTATAAACAGACTTCTCTATGAGGATTTACAATGTCATATAACGAGGCAGTTGACATATATTAATGAAACATACATCTGAACAAGCAGCTAATAAGTTCTACTTTATAAAGTTACAAAATTTTGTAGCATATAAAGTACGCTTTAATCCGTACATTATGTTTCATGAAACAGAAACATGGTGTCTCTTATAATTTTCGCAAAGTTTCCAAATTAATAAAACATATCTTAAACTCTAGACAAGCAGCAAAATTAACAATACACAATTATACAAAAAGTTTAAATTCCATAATTAGTATGAGTTTGGCAATATTTAACTTGTTCTTCAAAATTTTTATTATTATTACGAGAAAAATAGAAGTTATGAAGTATAAAACCAAATTTTGAAAATTTTCAGCGATTATTTCACTCATGTCAATTATACTGACAAATTTTGCATAGTTACAATGACAATTATAATAATAAATTCCTTGCCAACGGGAATTTACCTCGGTAAATTCCCATTGGCAAGCGAGCTACCGCGATAAATTGCCTTTGTTATGGAGAAACAATACACATTTCTAATATAAACAAACAATCAGTTCTCGGAAATGTCAAAATTTAATCGTTTTGGAAATGCATTTTTCAACGAAAGTAATGAAATTGGAAATAAAAAGTCTAAAAATACAAGAGTATATGGAGACAATTTTGTGCATCAATAAAAAGGTTAGTAGTTGCAATAGACATTATTTAATAGATACTTATAGTAGCAATTTCATTCGAGAAATATTCTCCTCAAATACCACTCGCGACTTTAATTTTATCATAAATTTTTCTTTCAAACATTGATTACCTTTAAGCAATATCCTTCGAGTCATCTGCTTAGATGAAATCCCTCGAGCTACGCTCTCGTGATTTAATCGGACAATGACTCTCACGATGTTGCTAGGTAATCAATGTTTCAAGAAAAATTTATTGATAAAATTACAGTCCCTTGTGATATTATATACTATAATATTTTCTTATTTTTTTGGTATCCGAAACTGTAAAATGCTTGTAAAACGCTTATTACAATTATTATAATATTGTGAAGTTTAGTTACAGGGCACAAAAGATTCGGAAAACTCTGGCCTTTAAAGGCTGTTTGACAGAATGCATTAGATGCTGCATTTTACTTTGCATTTTGATTATCTATTTTGAAACCAAGAAAAATGCACTGTATCATACGTGAATCAGAGTGCACTGCACAAAATTCTGTTTATAATAAGGTTCATTTTTGCACAAAAATGCAAAGCTGAATGCAGCACTTAATGTATTTGTCAAAAAACCCTTTCAGACATCCAAATACTAGAACGAATAAAAACTGAATATATTTATAGAGACGTTGGAAGGAGGATATACCGTTTGAGCGCGGCGATCAGTTTTGTCCTAATCCCATAGACCATTTGAGCATTTTTCTCTTAGTCCCTATATACCGTTTGAGCCAAGTTTATTACTTTACTCTTTTAACTCTAAATAAATGTTTCTTCTCTTAATGCCAAAAATTGTGAGTTAATATAATAAACGAACTTGGATAACAATTCATTCTACTTTATTATTTACAAAAATTTACACTTTCTTACAACTAAACTAACATAATCCATTTTATTGAAAACTTTTCATATATACATATTTACATTTTATTACACCTATCAATTCATTTGATTAAAAATTCGTCATCATTTACATAAGTATATTATTTATTCGAAAAAGCATAACTAATAGCTTTTACAAAATCAATTCTTCTTATATTCCTTTTTCTGTATAATTCTATTAAATTATTATTACATTCTTTCCTTTTCAAAGATTCAATATTGGTCATATAAATATGTAATAGTAAACAATAATAATAAATGAATATTGATGAGAATATTATATTTTGGTGTCAATTTATATACTTACCCCTCATTATTCTTATGTGATTGGTTCATTTTGGCTATCTTCATTGTACATTAAAGATTTTGCATTCTACTTTCTACCTTTGTTTATGATTTATCCAATAATCTGTTAGGCTTCCACCGTGCTCAAGTGATACATAGGGATTACGGAAGTCCTTGCTATACGGATTAAAAAGTTGACCACCGCGCTCAAACGGTCTATGCCCGTTCGAAGTGGCAAAGGGACCAAAATAACTAGGTGAACAAAATTACGTTTATTCAAAAGCACAGGACGTTTCGGCACCGCAACGGCCTGCCATATCAGTTTGAAAGTGAGAATTTACAATTTAGTTACATTATAAAATGAATAACACTAGTTTAGGCAATGAATGAATGTGGATGGAAAGGTCGAAAGCAGGAAGTTCAACTCTGAAACATTGTTTGTACTAGTTAGGAGATAAACATACTGGAAGTCTCCACACCTCGGAGGTAAGCCCTAGGAGGGAGGACCCAAAAAGGATCCCGTTTTTTGTTTTTTTGTTTACATTTCGAAAATGATGCGTCGGAGGAAATTTTGTTATGCTGCATTATGGAAGCTGATAAAATTCTCTACAAATTTGGTCTTACACAATTTTTACCTATTCTTAATCGTTGTCTAGATATGAGCTCCGAAAAGCGGTCGATTCTCAGAAATATGTTTTTACGCTTTTACTCACTTGTACAATGTAACCGACAATATTCACATATCAACTGTTTCTAATGGAGCTCATATCTAGATAACGATAGGGAATAGGTGAAAAGTATATAGAACCACAGTTGTAGAGAATTTTATCAGCTTCCATAATGCACCATAACAAAATTTCCTCTGACGCATCGTTTTCGAGATGTAAACAAAAGACCAAAAAACGAGACCTTCTTTGTGCTCTCCCTTCTAGGGCTTACCTCCGAGGAGTGAGGACTTTTAGTATGTTTATCTCCTAACTAGTCCAAATAAAGTTCCAAAGTTGAATTTTCTGCTTTCGACTTTTCCATCCACATTCATTCATTGCCCGGACTATACGTTGTATAAATAACCATGTTGAAATTTGCAATTTAAAAGGCCAAAAATAAAAATCTTAATAATTTAGGGCATCATGTGCCATGCATGTCAAAACAGCCGTGCCGGAAACGGATTATATTTATGTGAATAACGTTACTTTGCAGATTATTCGAAATGATAAACATAGAAAATAAAAAAATATAATTTCATTTTTCTATAACTTTGGCAGATGTCACTGTGAAATTATTGCCAACATCAAGTGTCTTAAATCTTAAACTTTAAATACACATATTCTATTGAGGGATTTTGTTCATTGAAATATATACAGGGTGTTTCATAACTTCGGGTACATACGTTGAGGGTGTATGTTGATCGATATGCTGATTATGAATTGAATAGTTTATTATGCTACAAGGACCGAACGACTGTCATTTTTGTCCAGGATAAATTTGGCTGCATTCGGTGAAGACGAGGGCAAAGCGCAAGGCGTAGCTCCGTGCAGCCAAATTTGTCCGTGACAACAATGACAGTGGTTCAGTGTCCGTGTTGCATACGATACTTTTTGTAACAAGTGCACCAAAGTACTCCTATTTCTAAGCTTTTTAAATAAATTTGGATGTTTCGAAACTATCTTATCGATTTGACAAACAGATTTCTGCAAATGCAATCACATTACAGTGAACTAATACAATGAAATAAAACTTACATGATTTATTTTATTGATTGCTATCTTGTTCACAATAAATGCACATACTATAACGAACACATTCTATAATACTTTCTTTTGAATATCAATTTGACATATATCAATGAAATAAAAAAATTCAGCGGCATCCATGATCCATGATCTAAAATCTAATTTCTACCCAGTGGACATTAATATCCATTAATTCCCAGTCAACAGAGAATTAATGAAAATTGTTACCATGGTTTGAAATTGAGAACTTTCGAAGCAGAAGTCAGCTCAGTAATAGGGTACTTTCGGTGTACGTGTCACAAAAAAGTTTTTTTTATTCGAAAAATTAATTTCCGTATTCTCAGTTAAAAAAATTCCGTTTCCACTGCCACTGGATGGATGGTTATGTAAAACTTTTCAATAAAATATAATATCTGTTATTAAATAATTGCTAATAATTGAATTGCGATAAGAGTAAGTTGATGTAATTTATTCTGTTCGTAGTAGACTGACATTATTTGTTTCGTTGGTGAATGATACATATACCTACTTCACTTTGTAAAATAGTTGGTGATTTGTTTTAAAAATGAGTGGAATAATAAATTAGTGGACACAGTGCTAGCAAATGGAGAGCATGTTTCCCGCATAAGCGGTAAGTTCTAATCGATTTCTCTAGTAATAATCACAAAGCCGAATTCCATGTGATACACTTATTATTATATATCAGTATCCTTAAAACATGATCAGGTTTTATCAATTATTAATTAGTTCCATTGAAAATAATTAAATCTTGTTCGTTTATTCCACTGGTATGATGTGATTTGGATTATGATTATCTACTTGTACTGCTAAATAGGACAGCCAGTCTAGTGCAGTACTGAAAAAAAGGCTGTTGGGATGACAGGTAATTTTTCGAATTTTCAAAAAATTTTCTTTGATTCGTCATCAGCATATCAAACAACATATACCCTTAACGTACATATGTACAATACATTAATACAAATCTCGTGCTCTAGTTAATTGCGATGTCAAATATTGCTTTGAGGTATTCGATTGTAAATAACTATTTATGCCTCCTAAACTGTAAAATCAACCTTACAATTGCTTATGCTCGATGAGTGCAAACGAAGGATGCATGCCAATTTTTTCACAAGGATTTTATGGTTAAAACTTCCTTTTTTTTCATTGGCATGCAATTTGAAAACAGGGAGTTTTCTTCTTTACAAGCTCACTCGACCGTTCAGGTCTTTTGATCTGTTGCGAATTCCATGCCTTTCAGTCATAGACTTGGAGTTTGCACTGTGACCAGAAAACGTGCCTCGGTCAATAGCCTTTTTATCTTTCGAATCAAGGAGTAAACATTCAATCCTCAAAAAGGCTTGCAGTATAAAATCGGAGAAACCCAACCATAGCAGAAAACAAGAATAAACTCATTCAGTCAGGATAGCGACGCATACATCGGTTTGCTCGAATCTAAGTTTGTCCGCTCGCAAGTGCGACGTTTAGCAGTTTAAACTCAATCAATATCCAAAAATAAACTGGACATGATGCGTCTAACAAGATTTTTACTTCGAAAAAAGAAAGGTATATTTAAAATGAGTTTTCCAAAAAATGTGTCACAGGTATGACAAGAATATATGTCATACGTCCGCTGATGATTTTCACAGCAATCGTTTCAAAATTCCAGTCCTAGCTCCTACGATGTTTCGTACGGTAAAAATTCATTTATCGGATTATGATTATCTACTTGTATTGCTAAATAGGACAGCAAGTCCAGTGCAGTACTGAAAAAAAGGCTGTGGGGATAAGACAGGAAATTTTTCGAATTTTCAAAAAATTTTCTTCGATTCGTCATCAGCATACCAAACAACATATATCCTTAACGTACATATGTACAATACATTAATACAAATCTCGTGCTCTAGATAATTGCGATGTGAAATATTGCTTTGAGGTATTCGATTGTAAATAACTATTTATGCCTCCTAAACTGTAAAATCAACCTTACAATTGTTTATGCTCGATGAGTGCAAACGAAGGATGCATGCCAATTTTTTCACAAGGGTTTTATGGTTAAAACTTCCATTCTTTTCATTGGCATGCAATTTGAAATAAAATACAGGGAGTTTCACATTTTCTTTTTTACAAGCTCATTCGACCGTTCAGGTCTTTTGATCCGTTGCGAATTGCATGCCTTTCAGTCATAGACTTGGAGTTTGCACTGTGACCAGAAAACGTGCCTCGGTCAATAGCCTTTCTATCTTTCTAATCAAGGAGTAAATTTTCAATCCTCAAAAAGGCTTGCAGTATAAAATCGGAGAAACCCAACCATAACAGAAAACAAGAATAAACTCATTCAGTCAGGAAAGCGACGCACACCTCGATATTTTGTACCGTAAAAATTCATTTATCGGACATTATAACGTAATGATGTATGACAATTTTGAAAACCACATTGCTGGGGAACAACTCAAATCCAGAATCAGAGGTTGTATTAGTTAATCTGGGAGCAAATATTTCTAGTATTTATCGAAGATCAAGGTATGTTTGACGACATTTTTTCTATTGCTCCAACTTAATAATGTATTTAAAATTTCAGTTTTGGAGTCGACTATTGAATTAAAATAAGTGGAGCACAAATTAAATACATATGCTATGACATCTTAGTTACTTCGCAAGTTATAACCTTTCTGAGAATATTATCGGTGTGCTTTCAATTTCATTTGTCAATTTTGCACACTGACCACAAATAGATTTATGTAACAAGAAATTAGAAAAAATTTTGACATATAGCTAAAATAAAGAGATGTGTTGCCAAGAACCCAACGACATCGTAGCTGGATATAATATATCGAATCTGTAGATTGTTTATTTAGGTAATTTTCAAAGTTTGGGTCGTACCTATATAGCAGGACCTGCTGGTACAATGGAAAAATTATTTTATTTCAATGAAATTTTCTCTGAATGTTTGAAACAATCTTTATTCATCAATATTGGTTTGTTTATTGCTGAATCCTCAAATCAATTCCATCCTTCAAGATAAATATTATAACACAAAGCTTATACAGGAAAGAAATCGCGATGGATTGTTTTGTATTTGGAGCTTGCCGGAAATTTACAAGAAAGAAGGCATAAATTCTCAATTTAATCTTTTATATTTTTCTAACATTACACATCAATAATTTTAATATGCCATTTTTCAGGCGTAATCTTTTTTCGAGTGTAACAGAAAACGATAAAAGAAATATAATTTCATATCAACAAGAAGTTAAGAAAGATTTATTTGATCTTGGAGAAGAAATCGCACGTTAAAATATGAATTATATTTATATGAAGAAGTTATAAATATTTCAGATAAGTAGCTGACAACTTAAAATTTTTTATATTGAACTACGAAGAAGTAACAGAGAAATATCAGAGTTATTATATCTTTTCGACAATGATATTATGCAAAATTTTGCGTATTCCGTAATGTATTGGAAAATTTTTGACGTCAGCAGTTCAAGTTATCTAATTAAAGAGAAAAATGAGTTGCACAATTAATTATACCTTTGTATGATTGTTGGCGCACAATATAAGTACCACAGTAAAAAAAAAAAAAAAGTTCAAACAGCTTGAATTGAGAAGCAACAAATCAAATGTTCACATTGTACGCTGTTGTAAAAGATTGTAAACTTGTGAAATAAGTCTTTGATTTATTATTTCAATTTGGATATTTTATTGAATTTCATAAGACATATTTCCATACAAAAAAAATATACTTCATTATTTTTTACAATCTGGATCCCAGATTCGTAGTGGGCGCTAGCTTGACAAAAAATATCTGCTTGCTCCAGTAGGGCACAAAAAATAATAAATGCAAGATACAATACTGTTTGACAAAAAGAAGAATGGATGATATAGAATACCGCAGGAACGTAGGAGATGTTTACATGTTCACTACCACTAATGGCTTTCTAAAATATTTCAAAAGCTCTAAGCTCAAGCTACATCAGTCCACAAAGATGCAAATTCTTCAAGTCATTTCTGCTTCTCAATCCACTTTTCATAAATCAAAATACTTGAAACTTGGACTTTCATTCTAAAAGAAAAGCTGCATTTGAAAGATCACTCACGATACGATGAATTATAAGTTTGTTGTTGATGAAAGATTATTCTTAAGATAAGAAAAAAGCAGTCTTCATACTCTACACTACACAAACAAAAGAAGGTTCATGCTCCATGTAAGACGTAAATGTTTCTGTTTGTCAATAAATCTTTTCTGATATTTCAGTAAATACATCAAATTGAAAAAATAATCAAATTCTCGGGGTTTTTTCTGTTCCTATCTTACATGTTTATAAGTAAGACGAGAATTGATTTGAACGCCCACAGCACCCTTATGTCCTTTCACAATTTTAATCTCCTGTCATCGATAGGGAATAAGAATTACAAGATGGTAAAAATAGAATGGGATTTATATAAATACCTTGTTCCTTTATACAAGTTCTATTGTAAAAAAATGGGGAAAATAACAAGTCATATGACTTTTAACATGAAAAGATAGATCATTCAAATTCTTTTCTTACAAATATGATATGAAAGAAAAATAATAAGCTCCGATTTCCCAATAAAACTGAAGTCGTTTTTATTTAAAGTCCAATACGAGGGCGTCATCCGTCGAAAGCATGAAACCTTGAAGATTTCGAAAGATTGCCGAAATTCTATTATTCGGAAGGGATCGAAAAATTAGAAAAACGTTGGACGAAGTTTAACGATCTACAAGCAGATTATGTTGAGAGATAAAATAAGTTTTGACCAAATAAATCATTTCTTGTTTTATTTTTTAGGAGCTTTTCATCTTGCCTCGTGTATACCAATCTCCATATTCAACTATAATATCCTTAGCTCATCGATAACTACGAAATCATTTTGACAGCTTCGAAAGCATGTTGCTAGTGGTAATTGATCTAATTTATGCCCGGTTTTATGAAGAGCAGAGTAATTTACTGTCCAAGTGGATGACAATCGATTATTTGAAAGCAATGATTCTGTTCTCATAAAGAAACTTAGGCTGATTAGAATTGATTGAATAAAATAAACTTACTTCAGGAATGACTATACTTGCTCTTTTATAAAATCGGCCATTAGTGATATATAAAAAAATGTTATTGCGAAATGCCTTGATTGGCTTATTTTAACCTTACGTTGAACACAGACTAGTTTTGTGGAGTCCTATTTAAATCGTAATCCTGACTAAAACAGGCATCTCCAGAATAATAGAATAGCGAACCGAGACCCCTGGAGCTTAATGTGGGAATAACAGAACTATAGAGCTCTAAATTACCGACTATACCTATTATTCAAAGCAGCGAGGAGTCGTCTTATCTAATAAAAGTTATTGAACATATTCGCGAACTCTCGGTATTGTTTGGAACAATATTGGAGCAAATTTTGATTTATTAGGGTTTGTTAGGTGAGCTTACTATATACAGGTAATTCTCAAAATTGTTAACTTGGCTTACTATTGTAGTTGTAGGTATCATTGAATTTCAGCTAAATATAAAGAACTTGGAGTAAATCAAAATTTTAATTATTAATTCTCACCGTTAGATCAGTAATTGTCTACAAGTACATTATTATGGTGATTTAGTTATTGATTTTTTGTAATAGATCTTATCCCAAATGTTGGTGAATGAGGAATCTGAAATAATTGGATATATATGCAAAAAAAAAAAACATAATTCACGTATTTTAGGATCTGTTTCACCAACGCTAGTTAAATTTATCCAAAGGTTATTTCATACGAAAAGTATTGTTGATATAATTGTAACCATAGTTACTGACTCAAAATAACTCCTTGATAAATTCAACTGAGTTTGGTGGAACTGGACCTTTATAGGGTAAATTCATTAATTTATTCTATATTTTTAATTCACTGATTACATCGTTATAACATAGTAAAAATATAAATTATGTTTAAAAGTGCTGTAATCAAGTTTAAAAAAATATTTAAAATTGAGAATAATTTTGAGCTGTTTAAACGCCACCATTTTGGCGCGCTCCATGGATGAAGTCAAATAACATGTCCAGTGACATTACAGTCCATTGTTTACTTTAGGTGTTTTCGTTCTCAGCTTATTTCAGCATTAAAAAAGATCAAAAGTCAGTTTATAAGTATTGCATTGTGCCTGAATGCAAAATACTATCAGAAATACCTGATATAGCTTTTTTCCAATCCAGGCAGGTTTTAAAATACGTAAGAAATGATGTAAGGTTATCAGAAGAGATGAAATGTCATAATAAACTTGACAGATCATGAATAACATTATAGGTACGTTCCACTAGACTGCCGCAACGCTCATGTCCCCTCAATAATCGTTCCACAAGACGATCGTGGTCTTGGCGTTCATGATAAATACGTCATAGACGACGTCATTGATCTCGACTACTTCAAGCTCCCTACGGCCGCGATTTGAAGGTGGGTTGAAGCGGTCGTTGCGTTCATTTTTTAAGAAATCGCCAAGAAATTCAAATTAAATAAGAAGATGCCTTTCCAATTTGTACTTTCGATTCCAAACTATGCCAATTGATTCAAGATTTCCCGTTTGTCATATAACAGATAATTTCATGGTCTCTCATTATCATCATTTATTATTCAAGAGCGATTAATTCACACAGGCATATTGGATTTATTCCATTCGTATATCTTTTTTGCTACAGGTTAGTTTAATCTTATTTATGATTAACTTTTCGATTCTAACCAAAAATTGTCAGTTTATTTGACATTTAACAGACACTCGCATCGTTCCACTTGAATCACCAGCCACATCGACCATGAGTTAGTGGAACAGCAAAAACCGCGGTTGTGAGCGTGAGCGTTGCGGTCATTAAGTGGAACGTACTCTAAATGTGATTAGTCTTAGCAATAAAATTCAGTGTATGTATGCGACTTCGTTTATTGCTCATCATATTTCGGATTGTATTTATTAAAATAGCGTACATAATGTGTTACTATTGGATAATTACTTTGCAGTGTTCACTCTTTTTACTTCAGCGGACGTAAAATTTGGATTTGAAAGAAAATAAGACGACATCATGAATAGATCTATTCTTGACAGATTATCCGATTGTGCTTTTACAAAACCACTGTCTTTAATGATTTATAGTCTCCCTAGGATGCTGAAATTACACTTAAACAATAAATGAATTTACAACACAAACGTTATTACCATGTTTTCTAATCAAAAGCTTGCAATGCCACACAAATGTAAGCAGTATTAGTAGTATTTGACGTCACGTTTCGTTTTAATCAATGGTGTTGTGTTTTGGAACTTTGAATTTCCCGCGCTTAATTTGCATTTTTATTTACCAATTTTGAGCAATTAAATAGTATATTATTATACGAGCATATAATGAAGGCTATTATTCACGAAGGTTAAGTTTATGTCACGAGCGCAGCGAGTGGCATAATTAACGTGAGTGAATCATAGCTTATTATATGTGAGTAGAATACTATACTTTGTCCACGACTACTATTGACTTTAATTCCATAATTTTTTTTTTTCAAACAAGTTCTTAAATGTTTGTAATTTCTCACCTTCATTGCAAGATATTTTCCTTCACATGCTTGAATAAGAAATTTGTGAAATTTTTTGGAAGGGAATGTATTGGCTTTCTTCGAATGAAAGCCCTTAGATCTCCGTTTTAAAAGTGGCCGCAGTTTTGCATAGTCTTCTATACCGATTCCTCGATTTATATTAAGCGTACTCCTATGCATAGAGCAATGTGTCCACAATGTGGATGATTTATATTTTGCAGCTAATTCCGTAAATATACCAGTAAAACTGACCCTGAGAATTAATTAGTTTTCTTGGTCGCCCTTCAGTCCATAAAGGTGTTGTACAAAAGAACGTGAAGATTTCGGGATTTCTCAGGCAACAAATCCGGACTGGTGACTTTTGCAGCTTCCGTTATCTCCGGTGCAGTACAAGTACACAATATCTCTTTCTCACTATCAATTTTAATTTTTTACGTATTCTGGATCGAAATTATGACGTTTTTAAATTGACAACAATTTATGCTTCGCTTGTCTTGTCATATCAATGGCTTACTTGATACAATTTATTTAATGTCAATTTTTTCCTTCAAGTGCATTAAAAAATAGATTAAAGTAATATTTCAACAAGATTTTTGTGATTTATATAAAGTTAGCTACTCAAAGTGCCTGGTTATTGCCTAGACGTACTGATAAATGCTTGCCAGATTCATAATATATACCGCCTGCTCTAGGAAATCTGCACCAGTGAATAATGATTATTCACTGCTATTATTCACTCTGTGAAAAATGACTATCGTTTTGCTTCAGAAAACTTATTTATAAAATATATATTATAAGGTAGTCGTGGACAAAAGATATTAAATACCAAAACGATGGTTTAATACAAAAGTCCGGCCAATATAAATTCAGAAAAAAAATATTTGAACCAAATTTAAATTTCATGCATATTCCCTATTGGAAATATACGTACCAAATAGTATCTTAAATACAATGTCATGTACAAAACAAACGTGTGCACTTTTTTCAAACAATCATTATCTGAGAGACATTAAAAAAACTTGGAATATTCAATACATCCTTGAATTCAGAGCTCCATATACTCCATTGTTATTCAATAAATAAGTTTCACCCAAGTTTCATAACTTTTTCCCTGAAAACTTTATTAGAACTTCAGATTTTGAAATAGAAAACTCTATGTAACCCAATATCACCCATTTCTTAGAGCTTTATCCATAAAGAAGTCATCTCCTAGAGATTTATCAGTGAAATTGTTGATAATCTGATGCTTTTCGGGATACGGTGTGGCTAGAACCAATAACTCAACTGCTTTTGGCCAATCATATGTATGTATGGTTTGAATAATTTAGAGCTTTTTGAGGAATGAACTATTTCGTATTAAATAAAAAATGTTAGGAACTTTCTTATTTTGACGAACAGAACCACTACAGGATAGATTTGTATACCTATAGTACGCTGGTTAAACGGGTGGCAAACGCAACTGACTCATGATGACGTTTGGTGGTTTTTCTGGAAATCTTCTAGAAATTTCTGGAAGCTCCGAAAAACATAACTCGGGACTAGGTCGAACTAGGGGAATAATAATTGTTGGTAGTTTGAAAACAAAGCGCGAATGACTGAAAATAGAAGTGAACTAACTAGTCGAAATAAATAAGAAGCAGCGGAAATAAATAGCAAACAGCGTTATTGTATAACTAATAAATATTCATAGTGTTAGTGTCAAGTATATTATTATAGCCTCAAGTAAAAATAAATTTAATAAAGAAACTATATTCTAAATGTATGAGCTACGAGACTATCGGCGCGATTTCCAGTTCACGAAAATGTAAAATGCAAATTTTAAAAGTTCATGATAATTTTGTTCTTACCTTTGTTAGTGGGGATAAGTTGGCTGAGAAGAGCTATGGGAATCATACAGATGAGACTTCCGATCCAAATGGATACGATAAGTCGATAAGCGTGATTCAAAGTCTGCCATCTTCTTGATCTTAGAGGATGGCAAATTGCGTAGTATCTCTCCACTGATATCGCCACAAGAGTCCAAGCAGACACTGACACGGAACTCGCTGAAAAAAAAAAACTTTGATTTTAACAGACTAATAACTATTATATTTTTAAATATTATTTCCATAATTTATAAAATAAAATAAGTAGGAGATACTCCTAAAATACTCGTAGATAATAATTTATTTTGATTCGACATACAGTCAAAACCAATTATCTATGATAAATTGGTATAATATTTCTCTCTAAATTCAATCAATATAATTTATAATGTTTTTTTTTCGGTTGTGCGTATAATACACAGCCCACCCTGCAGAGAACGTGAATCGTGCTAGCAGGACAGAGTTACTACGACCGTGAATAGTGCGGACTTATCTCAAATTTCTGGCCTAGACTCATTTGAAAATTACTTTTTTGTGGAAGTTGTCATTTGAAGTATGGAATATGAAATGTAGCTGAATTTTCTTGATTTATCAAACATAAATCTTATCCAAATGGAAATTTCTCGAAAGATTCGAGTGATAACGGCCGCTATATATAAATCCGAGCGAATAAGAATTGGTAGTCTTTTTGCTGGTTCGCTGATATTGCTTCCTCCTCATCTGTGCAACAATTGACCGTCGCTGCTGCATCGAACTGTTTATGATACGTGGACCAGGCTATTTTCCCATCGAAATAAGGAGCTTTCAATTTTATCGATGATGTACCGTTGCATCCTATCACTTGGTCCATTTAGTCGAGTTCGAAATGCTATTATTTGTTCTTGCACTTTTTGTATCTCTTGTTTCACTCCTTCTTGAAGTTGTCGCACTTCTTGCCGTACTTGTACGTCTTGTTTTATTCTTTCTTGTTCTTTAATTCTTTCCTCCATTTCTTCTCTCAATGTTCTGGAAATTTCAACAAGTTATTCTTCAAATTTTCTAGAACTCTTCACTAATTGTTCTTCAGATTTTCTGGAATAATCATCTTGTTTGCTATAAGCTTTTTTCATATCTTCTTTTAAATTTCTGGAATACTCCTCTAATATTTTTTCAGATTTTCTTGGAGTTTTTCTTTTAGCTCTTTTTTGAGACATCTAGAACTCTCTTCTTGCCTACTGGTAGTTTCTTTCAAAACTCTGGAGCTTTCTTCTTGTCTTCTAGCAACTTCTGGTGACTCTCTGGTAATTTTGTCTCACTCTGTATCAAAAAGGCAGTCATCAAGACTTCCACCAGATTAAAGCTTGACGAAGTCTTTGTTGCAATGCAAAACTGCCTTTGTTCCACATGTTTTTAAGTCCTCTCTTGAGAGCACTTACTTTTAGTTCGGTTAATTTAGGTATTTTGATACTGTTCTTATTTATCTTCACTGCACTATCGGTAGGATTCAACACTTATTACTTTTATTTTTAAATAAGAGTTCATCCCACTTATTACACCAATCGTAACGAAACTCAAAGTCTCTTGTGGGCTTAATAATTTATTTCTACTTTTTATTTGAGGACAGTAAGACAGATAGTGATTGAATAAGGAATTAACGGAGAATTGAAGTAATGGTCGGAGCGCGTAGAAGTAATGTTGGTTAGTTGATTAAAATTGAATAAGAAGCGGTTGAGATAAATGGAAACAATGCTGATTTTATCGTCGATTATTAGTAGAATAATTGATTAGTGAAATAAGTGTAGCCTAGAGGTATAAAAAATTTAATAACCTTCGAACGAGTCTAACGTTTCGTCGCAATTGGTATCAGAAGTGAGATATACTTTTATTTAAAGACAGTAAGATAGACAATGAGTGAATAAGAACAGTAGTTCAAATTTTGTTCCAATATTTCACGCATCACAAACGATCCTGTTGATCTTCGAAGAAAACATAATCTTCAAGAAGGTCTGGGTTAGGCAATCGGGATGAATCCGCATCCATTAAAAGAATAGCAGGTCACTGTTTCCAGCTAGCACAATTCATACCTTTGGCGAAGCTAGTACGTTATGCTATGAGTTATGAGTACACCTAGATTTTGCTCTTACTTATATAGCAGTAATTATCAATATATTGTCTAATTCAGAGCTTTAAAAGTATATAGTACTTGACGTTGTAATTAGAGTATAAACAAATTTTTTTCGGTATTCGATTATTTTATATCGCAATTTTCCGAGTGAACAATTTTGGACTACTTGCAACCTAAAATTGTATAGGACATAAAATTAATTTATTCAATTTTGACGTTTTAAAGCTACATTATCAAATCCATAGCAAGAGTCATAATCATAAGTAAATCTTTATTCACTAGTGATCTAAAATGAATTATTAGTGATTTAAAAAAATTTAAATCACTGTTGGTATTCCTTTTTATAAAAAGATTCCGATTTCTGAGGAATAATTTTTCCAACTGCTGCGGCTGCTTCGTTCAAAATGATATCGGGGACGAGTACATTGTTTTAATCACTTTCTTCCATCATTTCAGACAATACTTTTCACAATTATAACGGTTCAATTCAAAATTCACAAAACTGACAGTTTGCTGATATTCACACTCCCGAATGTCTGAAAAACAAACACTCGTCGCGATATCAACGAAGCTCCCTTGCAACTGCAATTTGATTTTTTAAAATTTTGTTCCCAAGTTCTATGTTCCGGAAATTTACGCAAAATTAAAGAAAATTATGTATACAAACACGTGAATTAATATATTTGCTGGTAACAGGAAAAAAACCCCCGGGAAATAAAACCCCAGAAAAAACCCCAGATAAAAATCGAAGAAAGTTTATATAACGAATATTATAAATTAGGTATATAAGAGTGCTTTCATTATGTTTAATAATAAAACCTAGTGTTATAAACAACAATTCTAAATAACGCGTAATGTATAATGTAATACAGACATAAATACAGTCTCTTCTATTCTATTCATCTACTAGCGTCAATAATAATATAGTAAAGTAAAACATTTACATAAATTCATTATTTTCAATTGTTTTATATTATTCAAAAATATAAGGGCTATGTATTAGCATAAGTTGAGGTATTAAATATAATACAACATTAAATACAGAAATTGTAAAATTTCTCATGTTGTTCCAACACAAAGAAAATAAATTTCATATCATTAAAATAAAATAAAAAGTATGTACTTTTTTTGCTGCTATTTTTATATATTAGTTCTATTTGAAAAATTATAACTTTGTGTCATATTTGAAAAATATGCCTTACAATAAAAATATTCACGTATGCCACTGTCTGGGTAATAATAATATTCAACTTTTTTACTTGAAACCTTTTTCCACATTTGCGACAGTTCAGAAAATATTTACGGAATAAACAATCGACCAAAATCAGTCTTTCGTTATTATCTAGGGACCTCTGAAAACTTTTCCGAAAACAAAAATATTCACAAAAAATAAATGAATGTAAATGTTTTACTCCACTATGCTATTATTGACGCTAATAGATAAATAAAACTTATTCACGTTATATGTAATTGTTGTTTATAATTCTTGGTTTTATTATTAAACATAATGGAATCACCCTTATATACTCAATTCATAATATTCGTTAAATAAACTTTCTTTGGTTTTTATCACAGGGAGCTTTTTTTTCCGGGGGTTTTTTTTCCTGGAGGTTTTTTTCCGGGGGTTTTTTTTCCGGGGCTTTTTTCCGAGGTTTTATATCCCGAGGGTTTTATTTCTTAGATTCATATTTGCTCGTAGAATTGAACCACTCGCGCTGAATGCGCTCGTGATTTTGAACTTTCTTCTCGCAAATAAACAGTGGTTTAATTCACTTGTTGTATAAATAACTATTAATCATCAGTTCTCATTGATTTGCATCATTGTTATAGTAAAAGTGATACACAACTATAAAGTCCAAGATCCCAGACCCGCCAGACCTTACTTATTTTCTGAGAAACAAAATTTGTGGATTATAATAGTATTACTCGATACTTTGATCATACGCATATTTGCCAGTTTGTGCCGACAGCCAATTTATAAATACGAGGTTTAATAGGTACATTAAGACATTACTCACTTTTCTTAAAGTCTGAGGGCTGATTTTTATGTATGTTCTAGAGAATATTGTTAAAAATTGATAATCAACACTGCCTGACACTTCCCATCGACAGTAATTCCTGCTAAATGCTTTAAAGCTCGCAAAAAATAACTTTATCTTACTTATAGTCTGAGTCCTAATTTTTATATAATTATGATGCTCAGTGAGCAATTTCAATACTTTTTATAAACAGCCGGATCAAGGAAGAGTTGGATGCTCATAGATACTTTACTTACTATCAAGCCTACAAATAGTAACTTTGCGCTTTTACTCACAGCGGTATTTTAATTGTGTCTGGAGGATGATTAGCCGTACAATTAATCTAGCTATTAACAAAAAGTATTGAAATTGTACCCTAAATTTCATATATAAAAATTAGCACTCAGACTGTAAGCAAGATCTTTGTGAGCTTTAAAGAGTCTTGCAGAAATTACCACCGATGGAAAGTGTCTAGCGTTGTTGATTATCAATTTTTAACAATACTCTCTGAAACATACATCAAAATCAGCACTCAAGACCTTAAAAAAAGTGAATAATGTCTTAACGTACCGCTAGCACCTCGTATCTGTAAATTGGCCGTCGCCACAAACTAGAAAGTATGCGTATGATCAAAGTACATACTAACACTACTTTATCCCACATATTTTGTTTCTCAAAAAATAAGTAACGTCTGGCGGGCCTGAGATCTTGCTCTAATAGATTTTGAGGAGACTACCCTCAATTTGATCTTGTTTTCGCAATTATCAGTAATTTAAGTATTATTATTTTAATGTTTTGAAATGATTGTTAGATACACTATATACAAGATGAATATTGAAGATTTTTTTATACATTATCTTAATCCTGTGTCTTCCCCACTTTCGTATCTCTCAGCAAAAATATAGTATATTACAAAGAAAATTATGGTTATGTCTTATAATAAATCCTATTTTCCCGCAATATTTTCTGCACGTCCCATCTGGGAAATTCATATACGTAATAAACTAACATACAAATGTTTATTGCTGCGCTAACGTTCTACACTTGTTGAAATATTAAATAAATCATGAGAAGTAGCCGAAAATTTAAGAAGTGAGTTCATACATTCACTCATTTTTCGATTTCGAATTTTATATTCACAATTTCAAGTGAATATTTTTGTTTTATATTGAAGTTATAGTATGTTAGTGCTGTCTCGAAAATTGGCGAGCAATAATTGTCATTCAATTGCAGGCTGTGCGAGCGATGCGCGAACTTGAATTTATCACAAATTGATAATAAAACATGAACTAGAACTTCAACAAATAGATAACAAATATAACGAAGATTGTAAGTTTTATATCAAGATCGAAATGTTATTGAAACGAGTGATTGAATTCTGCTGTAAACACAAATGCACTACTCTGTAAGAGTTGGGACCTCTTGAGTTGGTTACAAGAAAATGAATGTCACTGATTTGAGACAAATACTTCAATTTCAAGATAATAGTTACCATCTGAGCAACAACTCACCCAGTCCAAGAATAACGCCAAGTAAAAGACATGAAATTCATTGAAGGCTTGAACCTTTTCTATCGAACACAACTCTTTTATTACAACAGTTTATCTCTTCGAAAATCAAAATTTAGTCTTGGTGCTTGGAAATTGTGTTTATCCATTTATCACTGAGTGATGTTATTTATGTGAACATAAATCGTCCATGTATTTCGCGTAATTTTCAATACATCATTTCTAGTCACGCGATTATTCTTCAACAAGTTTCCAAGGGCGCTGAGTGCCAACAGAGCTAATACATAGAGGAAGTTTTTTGTCAGAATACATAGAAAATGGTTCATACTAAAGTTAAAATCAAAATTGATAATAATGTTATTTGTTCTATGTTCCTTTATTGAAATAGTATATTCTACAACAAGTTTTGGAATGGCCTATATTCCAAACAAGCGGAAAGCTTGTAGTATGAGGCGAAGGCGAGGACTACAGTTCGCAAGTGTGGAATACACTATTCTAAACATATTTATTTCATATCAGCAAAAGTAAATTCCAAGGGCGGAACATCCAAACATAAAATTTGATTTTATAATTTCAGCATTTCATTACTTTTTTTGCTAAATTTCATCACTGTTGATAGGACGAAAGGTTTGTTGGATATATGCAAATTCAGTAGTGTGTTAGATTCCAAGTTCCAAAACGAATTATATGTTCTCAAAGTGAAAGTGAATGTAACATTGGATCCTGAGATAGTATCACATCGTTATGATAAGTAATTAGTTATTCAACTTGAGAGGTTCGATCAATGGAAGGCAGAATTCTAAACATGTTATCTAGAATTAAGTTGCATTAATCCAAATTGCGTACTAAATTGTTCTGCTTCTGTGTTGAATCCTCAGCTTACATTTGTCAATCTCGCCAACAGCGTTTGGTTTTACAACGTCTATCAATCTACTTGAAATGATTTTAGCACGCTAGAGAAATCTTGCTGAATGGGCTCACAAATCACTTGAAGAAAGACATTGATTTTGAAAAGATAACAAATTCAACAAGAAAAAACCAGGGCAGCACACTTAAAGATCAAGATCATCATTAATTTTGTTGAAAAATACAAGCTTTTATGATTAGAAACAAGAAGAGAATCTTAATAATAAAAATTTGGTATATAATGCAAAAATATCTATAAAACTTTCAGACATACATCTTCAATTCAATCATCGAGCAATCTCAAATATGAATTTGTTTGCATAGGTTGCTAGATTTAATAGAGACTGTACCTATTTTTCGTCTTATCCTAAATTGTAGAAGGATTTGGTACATCCTAAGCGTAGCTTAATTACCTGAGTAACGATTTTTGAAACAATTGTTACTAAAAATATTGAGTTAGACTTAAGATAAACCAAAGACTGTGCAACCGGGCCTAAAATTGAAAAAGTAATCCTGAAATGAGGTAATTTTTCTCAAATCACGTCCTCATCCTGAATTCATCTTATTTTGTTATCTTTTTTAATCAAATTATGTAAATTGATATTACAAGCAAATGTTTCTGAAGTCAAATGTCACTGTGACTATGAAACAAAAGTTATACGAATTCTGTCGTTTGCAAAACTTTCTAGCAAGCTTCATTTCTTATTTTGACATTTCAAACCGTACAAGAGTTCTGGTCTTCAATATATGTACATATTATGTAACTTTAAAATATTTAGAGGGCACTAATGACAAAAACAGGGTTAGTGAACTAACTTTCGTAGAGTCCTTTTTCATATTTAATGATTTTAACATAAAATAAACCCGCTGGTTGATCCGCAAAACTTCTACTCCAAATGCTACTTTGTACGCTGCAGCATTTCAGTTCGATAGCAGCTGTGGTTCTTGCTTTTTCAAATCATCAATATCTGTCAGTCTGTCATTCGCGTTTTGTGGATAAGATCATTGATGAATCCCTTAGAATAGAAATCACAAAGTGTGTCGACAGGAAATCCAGTCAATGGATCGCACCTTCAGGACCAATGCATCTTCTTGACAATGTCTCATTCAAGAACAAAATTGGTATCGATGAGAAAATATATTCAGCAGAAAAATTTATGTATATAAAAGAGCTATATCTGCAGCATAGATCAAAAATAAGCCAAAACACCATACGGCGAACGAAATTGTCTTCCTGTTCTGCAATAAGACATTTTTGTGTTCAAATCAATAAATAAACAAAGGAACTGCCATATTAAAGGCTTAAATGCCGTTTACAGATTAATTTCTTGATTAAAATGATTGAAGAATGACAAATTCCAAACATGTTGTTGACTATACTTTCTCTAACAAGTTTTTGGAAACTCGCCAATATTTCAAAATAAATTTTTTAAATCATGGGATGTCAAACGCAAATCAAGAAATGAGTACCTGAATTGTTAGGAAATAACCATGGTAACCAAACTAACAGCTTATGATTTGTGGAAAATTATGATTGAATGACCCACGGCGTACAATAATTATTTACATAATTAGTTATGAAAAGTGCCATATTGTTTGACGAAACGTAATACTTGCCAAAACGAGCGAAGCGAGTTTTGCAAATTACGTGAGTCAAACAATATGGCACTTTTCATAACGTATTCTGTACAAAATTTTATCTAATTCCGTCAGAATAATTTTAACTATATTTTTCAATGGGAACATCTCTCACGTCACATCACCAAATTCAGATGACTGTGATTCATGACCATCTATTGTTACTACAGAAACAAGAGTGCACTGAAATAAACAAATATCGAATTTTCACAAAACGTCAAAATAATTTAAATAAGACTCTGCCAATGCTGCATACTGTGAATAATAAATTTTTCCTGTAATTGTACGCAGATAAGTATAATTGATTAGCTCTGAAACATGGCCAGTTACGTAAAGTCATTACGTAACTACTTTATGCTACTTTACGCAACTGTTGCATTGCAGTTATGGAAAATGGGACGTTGCATAACGTCAGGAATTAATGTAAAGTTTGACTTTTCAAAACGGAGTTATATAAAATTATTCTAAACGACGTATTGGCATGTCACTTGTTCCAACATAATGCTTGGTTATGGAATAAGCAAATTCCAATACAATGTTACAGAATAGTACATTCTACAACAAATATTGGAATGACCCTAATATGCCCTGATGCGCCATTCCAATATATGTTGTAGACCATACCTTCTTTAACAAGGTTTTGGAAACTCACCAATATTTCAGAAGAAACTTTGAAAATTACGAAACGTCAAACGTAATGTCAAAAATGAATATCTGAACAGTCGAGATGTAACCATAGTTACCAAAATAACAGCTTCTGATTCGTCGAAATGATTCTACACGGTTACAGAATATTATTCTTATAGGCTATGTGCAAGGGGGCGGAGTTTGAACAAATACCGATGCGAGCGCTCATGGTGAGCACCATTGTAACCATTGTACTCCATTTCTCAGAATACGTCATTGAGCTGTCATTAAGTATTGTAGTTAAAAGTGAAAATAATTGCATATAAAACATAGGAAAACGCTTGTTCTGTTTCAGGCTGTTGTGTTAAGGATGATTCAGGTGAAATACAGTTTCATGTACGAAGTATAACATAAAAAAACGAATGAAGTGGATCAAAGCGATAAATTAACCCTGGAACTGCACACTGGGGTCTCAGAAACCCCATGCTCCAATTTTTATCTTGTGCACAAGCACAAAGTCGATATAGTACGATGTGACCACCATGTAAATTTAGTTTAGTAATGTCTTCAGTATGTGCTATATGTATTTTAATGGTAGGTCAAGTAAGTGGGTCATAATTTATGAATTTGTTTGTGTTTGGGTCTCTGAGACCCCAGTGTGACTGTTTGCGTTAGATTTTTTGGTATAGCTGAAAGCTCTTTATTATTATCCATTTTGACATTTCAGCAGAAAATAACTACTTCGGATTTCAAAGACCCTTTTTCGTTGATGAATGATGAATTTGAACGCAAAATTCATGAAAGATCTCATATTTTATGCATTAAACAAGAAAAATACGGAAAATATGTACTTTTTATGCATTGTCCTTTATTTCAATAAACTGTGCTCTCAAAAAATTCAATGCTTTCCCACTTCATTCATTATCATCCTGAATGGAGTACATATTATGAGAATTAATCAAAACAACATCCATTTCTCAGAGAAACTACGTTTTCATTTGGGATTTTGCGCTAGATTTATTAGCATATCTGAAAGCTCACTATTATTCGCCATTTTGATATTTCAGCAGGAAATGACTCCTTCGGAATTCAAAGATCTTCCTGCATTGATAAATGATAAACTTGAACGTGAATTCATAAAAGATCTAGTATTTTATGCATTGAATAAGAAAAATTCGAAAAATTTGTATTTTTTTATGTATTGTCTTTTTTCTCAATAAATTGTGCTCTTGAAGAACTCAATGTTCTCTTACTCCTTTCATGATTATCTTGAATAGATTATGTATCATGAAAATTAGTCAAAGCAACATCTAATTCTCAGAAAAACTACGTTTTCGTTTGGGGTTTCTGAGACCCCAGTGTGACACTTCTGCAACAACAATTGAAGTGTGCATGTCCAGGGTTAAGTATTATCTGTCTTCCATCATTAATCTATATTACAAAGATGTTTCTAATCCAATTGTGAAATCAGAAAAATTCACTATCGATTTGGGATTCATGAATTCACCTCTATCTCTAATTTGTAAGGTGTATCAGTGATAGAAGTTTGTCGGATGCACATCGCAATAATTTTGTTGTTAATATTGTCAGCAACATATTCTTCAACATGTTCAATATGGCAAAACTAGTTTCACGCTTTTCTTCAATGCTTCCTCGGTAAAAGGGATACAGTGTTTGATACATACAAACCCGATCCGCAAGATCATTGGCGTCATAATTTGAGGTTAACCTGTCAATTTGGACGAATTAAGACGTTTTCTCTAATATGTACGTTATAATTGAAGAAAAAAAAAACTCAAAATAAATAATTTCAACGTATCTTTTATGCTATGCAATTTATATCATACGCACACAGCTGAATTAAATAATATTAGTACATTTAAAAAATTATAGGTAAGAAACAATGATAGAATGGGAATTCAATCGTTCTCCATTGCGCGCTAGAGGCGCTAGTAGACTTCATGCACGTAGCCTATACGGAGTGGGTATGTCACCTATTCCAACATAATTTTTGGTTATGGAATATGCAAATTCCATATCAGTGTTGAAGAACGATTATTTTCTATTGGCATGTAGTCGCATGACTCCCTAATTTCACCCCCTATAATGTTTATTAGTAGATTTACGAGATAGCATACAAACTTCTACCAAAATTTTTCAGATAATTTCGAGCTTTTAAGACAAAAGTTTGCAAGAAAGCATACCAAATGCTGCTTATTGATTTTGTTATCTTTGTAACAGTTTATTCTCTACCAGAACAAAAAACTTCTTAATCTCAGTTTTTGTATAAATTTATTTTCAAGAGGTGAAATACGTTTCTATATAACACAAGTCTCAAAGGAACAGTCATGCTAATGGAAAATTAATGAAAGATGTGATTTATTTCAGCTATCTTTCATTATATCATGAAAAGATGGATACCACCGCTAAGAATCTGGACCTGTTGAATAATACAATCTTTAGAATATTCTGTACTTGCCAAATTTACTTGCCAAATTTACTTGCCAAATTATAATATGTGTTCATAATTCAATAAAAATGGATTTAAAATTGATTAATAGCAAATCTATGCCCCACAATCATAAAATATAACATCATTTAGTTTGCTATGAATTTGATTTCTTGCACTTTCATTTATCAACAAAAAGTTATCTTCAGCGAGAGTCTGTCATGGCAAAAAAAATCAACATTTGAAGTATACTGAACCCAAGTAGCTACATCAGAGCATAAAAAGTTTCCGCTGTGTAATAACATCTGCGAAATAATTTGTAAATATTTTATTTTCCAAATTATCTCTTGCTATGAAATTGTTCTCATTAAACTGCGATTAATTATTGGTTAAATCAACATAACTGATTATTGTAAAGAATGAGATGGGTTGATGGCCACTTAAGATCACAAGACAAAGTTTGCA
The DNA here is from genome assembly GCA_963989225.1 of Dromius quadrimaculatus. Lineage (NCBI taxonomy): Eukaryota > Metazoa > Arthropoda > Insecta > Coleoptera > Carabidae > Dromius > Dromius quadrimaculatus. The sequence continues at coordinate 10,805,737 of OZ022324.1, forward strand.
GAAAGCACTGAAAGCACTGATACTTCGTCAGTTCGCCGAGACGTTTCAGCACAATTTATAAGATAAACTGAATTGTGAGTGCTGAAGAAACCAGATTCGTTTAGGTAATAATATGCCCGACAAAAACTCCCCAACTTTATATAAACCAGAATGACTAACCGGTTATCGCTAACGAGAAAAGAAGTAAATTCTAGAACTTATTCTTAAATTAGGCAAAAACTAGTTTCTCCAATAAATAACAAAGAATTTGAGGAAGAACGTCGGTTGTTCTTGTCGGCTTGGTTATGAAACAAAAACACATCAACATTGCAAATACTAGAGCTCTGAGCTATAGAATCCTGTACGTTAGGTATTCTTATACATATTCAAACATTCTGAAAATGTCATCTTTGAAAGGAAACTCCGTCCTGAAGAGTAAATAAATAAACAAACATTACTGAACGGAGCTTGTTTTGTTTGCATGTGACATTCATTGCTTGCTTTGATCTCGAAAAGTATACCAGTCATCAAACGTGAACCACATGATGATAGCCTGAAACCCGAGAATATTTTTGTAACAATAAGTCAGGTGATCGATAACTTTTTCAAAGGATAAGTACACTTGAAGCAAGGATATCCTAGAACTGTCATCCATCGGTCGGTTATTTACTACTTCATATAATAAAAAAAAATACATAACCATGCACATCACTATCAAGAAATAAAGCTCCTTCAAGTAAATATACTTTTGAAGAGTGTAACATTAAGGTCTTCTTCATTTTGTGATTCAACGTATTAATTTAGAATAAGCTTCAATTCTCTTGAGAATCGAACTGTCGCCTTGAAGCATGAAATTTAGGTTATGTATTGAATCCTTATAAATTCTGTTGGTCTCACAATGTGACCTATTAAGAGGATCACGAATAAGTTTCGATTGTTTCATCATTCTTTAAATGACGATTCGATCTCATTCTTTTCGTTTGATCAGTATTTCTCCAATATTTTTAAGGGAAGTGTGTAGAGAATAAATGTAGGAATGTTTTTCCTGCTGAAAGAAAAAAAATATTTTCAACTAACAGATGGCGCTTGTAGACTCATGGAATCAGAAAAAAAAAGCCTGGAGAAAGAGTTGCTTCAATGTTATGTATTTTAATGAATCTCAACTGGATGAAAGAATGATATAATTCTGTTAGCAAAATATCCACGAGTTATGAATCTAAATTAGAATATATAGAACGTATATTGAATTAATTATCAAGTGTTGTTAATTACCAAGTATCAAGTTTGATGAATAAGAGATGACGTTTCATGAATCTACAGAAATTGAACTGCTTCGCGTAAATTATGATGAAGCGGGGACATGATGAACGTTTAATTTGCGATGCGTGATAAACATACTTAACACACGGTCAGGAATAAAATAATTTTATTTTGATGGTTGTGGTTCTGCTTTTAAAAGAAATCTTCAATAATTATTCATCAGTTAAAAATACGCCATATGGCCTGACTCTGCTACACCAATATGACCCAAAAACCGTAGTATACATAAAACCTAGTTTCAAGTAAACAACCCTAATCGCTTTCAAGGTCAAACCATACAGGAAGCGTGTACTGCACACAATTGCGTTACTTTAAAGACGAACTCTGAGCGTTCAGTTTATCTGTGTGGTGCATTTTCTACTTAAATTATCTGAGCTTGATAAGCCATCATATTATTCAATTCAATGTTGTGAAGTGGCTGAGATCTTCTATCAATTGTTCAGTTTGTCTGTCATTGAGTTTTATGAGTTTGGTATGTTTAGCGTCACATGTGCGTATGGTATGATCCTTTTCCTTTGAAGTGTTGGTATCCTTAGCTACTTGGGGTACTAATGCCATCGGTGCACATACCTTGACCGTGTGACGGCGGTGATTGTTGCCAGCCGCATGTACTGTGTTTTATTGCGGCAGCGGAGTTGTTTCAAGAGCAGATATATCAATCAACCGACGTGTGTCGCAGGCATCGGTACGACATTACGGAACTGATAGACATCCGTAGATTTCGTCCAACGTGAGATAAATAGTGCTAGTGACTTGGCTATCTGGGAGCTAATACATTATTCTGTCGGTGCTGCGCGAGAATATGTATATGCCAACCGCATGTACTGTGTGTTATTGCGGGCAATGGGGTTGCTCCAAGAGTGGGTAAATCGACCAATTTGTGTGTGTCGCGGGCATCGATATTCACTATAGTACTGGTAGCTACATATTCAGTGAACTTAACGGTCAATCTGTTAACCACATATTCTATCAAATCTCTGAGACAGGTGTATCATTTTTATATCCGTTTTAGTTACCTAAACTGAAACTGAAATGCCCCGTTGGCGGAGAATTGATGTGTGTGACTCTCTAATGACAGCTCATAGAGCATAGTGGCTCAAACTCATATTACTTTCAGGAGAATTCGGCTATGGCAAGACCGTCAACAGCTCATCAGCAAAACATAAGTTTCTTTATATTTTCTTCTCATATTTTATTATATTTATCATCGAATATTACTATTCCCTTTAACAGTTGTAAATATCCGAATACTTTTTCTCTCTTATTTGTATAATTCACGGATTTTTAACACTCCAATCCAATCTTTAAAGCTCAATCTATTCGTGAATCGGAAAAAAACTATTGTTTTGCATGGTCTTACTACACACTTGAATTAGAAAAAGATTTAGACTCCACCGGTCCTGCAGTTTGTATTTTTGATGTCTGCATGTTGGTTATTAAAGATGACAATCCATTCCATACACTTGGGGGTCACCTTATTTCATATTGCGTCAAGAACACTCCGGAAAGACAATAAAAATCTTCCATAGGCACCGCAACCTGATTACCCACCAGTATATTTGGTTGTCTGCCATTTGAGCATAAAGTTGATTTATTATGATTACAAGAACTGAATTTTTTCATATATCCCATAAGACCTCTTTGGTGAATTACAAACATTCACTTCACAGCTCCTGAAAATTATCCATATTTCTTGCTGAAAGTAACATATTTTTCCAATATTTATACAATTTCTGAAATGAATAATAATAAACACAAATGTCCGCTTGGATAACATGTTTTTCATTTCCTCTGAAATAAATGTAACTTCTTATTGTGTTACGAAAGTGTTTTGCCACAAAATCATCCAATTTGTTAGTTCTTTAAAAAATTATCATCCAAGTAATGTTGTTTTCGAGTGAATTGGAATACGAAATCTTTTCACATATATTTCAAACGAAATATTACAACAGAACTGCTCGTCATACTTTAAAGTTTCACTTATATAAGAGAGAACCGTGAATAAAACATTTTCTATACCACATGCACTGATTTTATTAGCACTCTTCAATCCATCCAGACAATATTCCCTAAATATCTAATATAAAAAGCATCCACAACACCTTCTACCAGCTACCTTATTATTATTCATGTATAAAGTAAAAGATGAAGGACTAATAGATTTTAGTTGAAAGAAAAATCAAATGGAACTGCAAGATTTTATTTCTCCCGCGGTGTGAAAATATCAGCTCGGCCTATTTTATCACTGCTCTTTCATTGATTCTGGGATGACTTTTTATGTCAACCAAACTTTTTATATGCAAGATACTTATTTGAATAGGGCGAGACAGAAGTTCAAAATCATGCCGGATTTTAGAAATGGCTCAATTTAGTATATTCCAAATTATCATTCCTATGTTTGCTTGGTTAAAAAAGATAAAATAACAAAATAAGCATGAAGAATCTTTTGAAATACTATTTTCGGAACTCAAATTTGCCGCCCTAGGCTCAAGTCTATTCAGCTTACTGCTGGATCCTCCACTTCATCGTGGATAAAGCTCCAAATAATAGAACAGTATTCCAGCTTTGATCTAACAAGAGAGTAGTATAACACTTCCAATGTTTGCAAAGCTTCTATCGCGGAGTTATGATTCTCCGCATGAACAGTGAAATGACAAAAACCGACAGATTTTCGAACGACACCGACTCTCCAGCACAGGTCAAAACAAACTAATAATTCATAACTAAGTCAGAAGCTGCAGAAATTCTAGATTTTGTACATGTACTCAAATAGATGTGGAAATATGTAAAATCAATATTAGCTACATAGCATTACTGGTGCACAAGCTGTAGGCTTGCAAATTGGACAAAACAAACTAATATTTTCTGGATGAATTAGTAGCTCCAGAAATTTGTAATTATCAGTACGTACTTGGAATAAATGTGGGTGCAGGTAGAATAGATATTAGTCACCAATAGTTATTGCAGCACGAGCTATAGACTTGGAAATCGAAAATTTCAATATTTGCCCCTGGACCGCTCAAGACAAAGTTATATTTTCCGAGTAAATCAAGGGCTCCAAAAATTGTAAATTTCATGTGTGTACTCAATATGGATGCAAATATATGTAGAATAAATATTAGTTACTTATCTTTATTGGCGCCCGAGCTGTAGGCTTGCAAATTGGACAAAAAAAAAAACTAATATTTTACGGGTAATCCAGAAATTCCAGAAATGTTTAATCATAAACACGTAATTAAAATAAATGATGGTATAATTATAAGAAATATTATCCATCAATTCTTATTGAAGTGGAGCTACAGCCAGCAAAAACCGACAGATCTTCGAACGACACCGAGAGATTTTCGAACGACACCGACTGGAAAATAATGCTTGTATTGATAATAAATCTGATGGCCAGTTGCACCGCTGTCCCTTAAATTTTGAATGTTGCTTTATTGAACAATATCGTATCAAGACTCGAAATTCGAATGTGACATAAAAATTGCTGTCATTATTCAGATTCGATTTTTTTTTTCTCAGTGAAACTTAAAATTTAAGGTAGAGCGGTGCAACTGGCCATAAGACTCATATATAAAGTCATGATGATATTATCAATGTGAGGAGTGAATGTAAAATTTTCACCAAATATTATCCTGAGGTCCGTGCAGTCATAAACATGTTACATCATATAAGTAATATTTTATGTTTGAAGAAAATCGAAAGTTAGTATGAGAAAATGGATGAATTTCCCCATCATGCTAATGAGGTTCTCAATCTTCTGCTTCTTGCTTCTGAACGCCAGATTAAATGCTTTATCAATTACAAGAATCTTTGTTAATATCGTATATCCTTCGAAATATTGTAATTTTATAGCTAAGTATAAAATTTCGTGTTTTATATATTAAGTAATTATATTCACAATCAAAGTCCCATTTTTCTGAGTTTTCTTGCGATTTGAATAAGAGAAGTAATGATCCTGATAATTGCTGAAGTAATTTTAGCCTAACAAAAATATTCTCAAAGCTTTAGTTACTGAAATAGGGTCAATATAGGCCCATTTTTCCATCATCCAAAAATAACTAATACATTTCCAGATCATATTGACAGGTTCATCAACATAATTATATTGTTTTGTTCATTGACGACATTTATTATCAAATCTACAAGATATCACGAATAACATAAAATTCTCACTCAAATGGAGTTTTAAAACCAAGAGTACTACAAAATTAACTGAATTAAAAAAGAGTTGGCGAAAAAATTGAACGAGTTACTATAAAAATACTGAATTTCGGGTCAGACTTGACCACTTTCAGCCAAGCAAGGAGTAATCAGAGTTATTTACAAGGGACGATGAAATAATAATAATCATAATTCTTTTATTTCCGTTGACACAAATCAAACAGATAAATTGTCAAAATGAAAATATGAAACACAATCAGAAGACGAAGTCAAGGGCAATAATCAGCTGAGAAATTGAAGGCACTTTAGTCTTGTATTATCTACGCTTTTTTTCGCAATAACGTATTATATTGAATCACAATAAACTAAAAGCAGATTATTTAACCTTACATTTCTAACAACAAATTTTATACAAAAATTTGAATAGTAACAAGGCTGGCTACAGCAGTTATTAGATTATTAATCTTGCTGTCAAAAAAATTAGTGAGCACTTTGATATTGATAAGGCTGTGAAAGAGGTGATTGAAGAATTATTGCCTCAAAAATTTAGAAAATTCACGAACAACAATACGATGCATTTGTAAAATTGTGTGAATTGCAATTATGCTGGTATAAATCTTTATATAAATCATCAATAATGAAGGCTTGAATTCTGATAAGAAAAATTTAATTTGATATTTAGGTACTTTAATTATTCGGTTGTCATGGATATTTTTATTTCACTTTAATCTCTCAAGAGCTTTGATCATTTTAGATTCTTGTAGGATTAAATTTAAACTCAAGTCCCTGAAATGGATTAATCTTTCACTCCCGGAAGTGCGAAAAAAACATTTTCATATAACTAGGATAATAATGTTTATCCAGAACTATACAAAAATAAAATATATTATTGAAAATTGAGAGACGAGCTTTCAAAATATAAATTCAACTCTTTGAAAAGAATATTACAAGAATTCTAAAAGAATTATTGGTACTGCAATATGAAACCGGTCAATAATTTGAAACGCACATCTGGTAGCACGGCAGTGCTCTCGTCAAGTTCAACTTTGCTAACTTTCCTCAAAGTGATTCGGCATATTTTTGAAACCTCGTAGCTTCAGCCGAGATGATACTTTGTCTCAAATCTTCAAGATTGAATGGAGTCACTAAGCTCACATGATATACTGAATTTGAATCCTAGTTATACAAAATTTACTGATTTCGTCTCGTACTGATGATAATAAAAATTCAAGGGTACTTCCCGTATTTCTAGAGAACTGAAATTTGGTATGCAAGTTGAGTTTTCTGTGCAAATAACAGGAAAAGTAAAAAATATGTGATGTTTTTTTTCCAACCCCATATTCAATTCTATAGATATGATGAAAAAGGATCTATAAGTGAATAGGATGAACAGCTGAAGTTCAAGGAATATAAGAATGAGCAGCTAAAGCTATCATCTGCTCCGTTAGATTAGATAAACTGTTAAGATTAGAACAGAAACAAATGTCTCAGCATTTTAGATTATCTTCAATTTTCAATTATTTAATTCGGCTGTAATGAACTGTAATGTAGCAATTTATCGAAAAAGATTTTTGAAGTCGATTTGCTGTATATTCCACTGTGGAAGAAAATAGAGTTTGTTTTCAACAGAAGTAGCTTATCTAGTTTTGTCACTGCGTCCTGATAACTTAATAACTGTTATCAGCTTTTTCTCTTCCCTCCATAAGAAAAAAGTATCCTGTTGAGTTTTTCGATAACGAGATTTTGAAATTCTACCGGCTTAGGACTATTAGTGTAGGTATACGACAGAACTAAATGTTTAAAGAATCATGGTGGCTTTGAAGCTATGGACATGCAAGAATCTATTTACTGATGCAATTTATTGTGTATAATTGAAATTGAAACCATTCGAGTTATTAAGACAAATATAATTCTAAGAAATGAACGAAGGTCGATTAGTGTCTAAAATTGTTTCTATTCGTCAACATTGTTCCAATACAAGCTTCACATTTAAAAGTAACCCGGCAAATCATTACACGGCGATGCTAAGACTAATAATGGATGAAAAAAGGATCAGTAATATATTTGAAGGTGTAGAAAATATGTTAGGAATAAAGTGCTAGTTTAGACATATTTTGTTATAAATCAATTGGTTTTCTATCATCCCAAGAATAATAGATGTACTATATTAATTATTCTTATTGAATCTCTCCACTGATAGTTTCTAAAACTGTTTAGAGTTGGCCATGGATTAAATGAAATATATTTATTCGAACATACATAAATAATTGATACTTGAGTTGTACTTTCTTAAGCCAGTCACATTCGGAGAGTTTAAGAAATCACTTAATACTCTCATTTAGTGTGGTACCAAAGAAAATGATAGTTTACTAAAGATATCTCCAGCTTTGGTTATTATTTAAGAAATATTGCTGAATAAGATCTTCATTTTATCCTAATGAAAACTAATTATTTCTTACTTGTCCATTAGTAATAGAACCATCGGATTCAAACAATAATCTTTGCAGGAAAATTGTTTTCTTTCCTGAAGAAATATAGCTCCAACACAAGCTTAGACATCCATGGAAAATTAATAGAGAGATATATTTTATCTGAAGCTGAAAAAATCAAGTTGCCTGTGTCGCCGAAACCGCCACGGGTGTTTTGGACGTGACAATGTCTAACATGAAAGTAATAAAAATTGGAATTTGTCGCTTAATTGACGAATTTTCTTGTGCTTCACTGTATACTACCGTGTACTCGATATAAAAAAGAAAATGTATTATCTTTTATCCGAAAGTTCCAATCAAATCATTTTAGAAGACGGACATTCCACAAAACCATTTACTGATAAAATGAACAAAGCTCAATAAAACTGCAAAGTGTCTTCAGTAGCGTCTTGAACAAGAATGATCCTCGGCTCTAAAGAAGAAGGGGTGATTCTAATGTCAATAAATAAAAAATACCAATTCTCGTATTTCCATTACTCATCCACTATTCAAGTCAACATCAACTTATCCAATGAAATATTTTGAATCTCAAAAATAAGTCAATTATACCGCAATTTTTGAAATTACTTATCATAATTTCAACCTAGAATAGAAAACTTATATCTAGATTCTCCGAAGATCTAAGGCTTATCTAATTTAGGACCTCAAAATGCAATCTTAAATTACTTATAGACTAAATAATATGTTTTAATGTATAAACCCCAAAAATTCTCACATGAGTCCATAATCATTCGACATAATGATTAAAGAATAGATATAAACTAGAAAGCATTACAATATGTTCAAAAATAAACTATCAAACTTCGAATATCGAGTCTAACATAATTGTATGTCAGCTCAGACTGGACAATGGTAATTTTATATTGCAATTGAGTGCCTTGTCAATATCGGTGAACAATTAATTGCTGACGATAGAAGGGCTCACAAAAGTCGATAATCATAAAGCTGAGTGACAGCGCTATATCCCAGCCAAAATAACGGCAGAATCAACGTTTCGACAGAATATTATACCCCAGTGAAAATTACTACACGAAAAATTCAAATCAATCTCTACCCAAAAGACCGCATTCACATTTTTAATACATTTCTAGGATTGTGAAATGTCAATCATGCAATGTTGATAAAAAAAGCCAAAAAAAGTAACAGATTGAGTCCGTTTCGTCGATAAGTTAAAAATATAATCTCTTAACCGAAATAGAGTGCTGCACTCATCTGAATGTATTATCAACGGTAATATACCGATAGAGAGGTGTATTATCGATATACCGAAGAATTTCACGAATATACTTTTTGTCTTTTGGGTAATTTTTTACGAGACAAATTTGGGGATTCATAATCTGATAATACCCGAGAGCTTTAGCTCGAGAGATATTATCGTTGATTATAAATCTCCAAATTTGCCGAGTAAAAAATTATCCAAGACAAAAAGTATTTGAGTTAAATTCAAGGTATATGCGATAATATACCGAATCTTGAGGTGTATTTGCAAGGATTATTTCACAAACCATAAAATTTATTGATTGTTATATTTTTTATTATTTTTTAAAAAGCTACTGTGGTATATCGAGTTAGGACAAAATATTATCGCGATATACCACGTTACCATGCAAAATCGTTTGATTTCATTGGTTGTTGCTAAGGTGTGTGATATAATCACCATTATACGAGAATCAATTACCCTAAATGCAACAATTTCAAATTCAAATATTTAGTGGATTTATATATTAATACGTGAAGAGAAAGCTTTGTACCCCTTTTGAAGCATATTTGAAGAAATGTGAGATTTGGCATACTTAATGATTATATGGAGACGGAGTACAAACAGATAAAATTATATACAGGTGTCCTACTTTAATTTACCGCTGGAAAGGGTATTAATATTCGCTGGAATATCTCAAAAAATATATACCGTATGGAAAAATGTCTGACTTCTATTTCTCACTCCCCGGGGAGAAGATAGAGGGAAGTCACATTGAAATCTTAAATGAGAGCAACTATTTTTATTTTAGATTCGGAAAGAACGTCGAATACTAAGTTAATTCTATTTGAAACCTCCAGGGATGGAAGATTAAATTCAATGACGTTCAAACTTGGAAATTAAATTATTCACGGTTAAATTTCTACCACTAGGCGAATACTAGAAATAATTATAACTGACCGTTTACTTACACACATGCACAAAATGTAGAGTAAGATTGATCAAAAAGAAAGATCAATAACTGTCTGTAAATAATACATATAACAAGTTTGGTTTATGTAAAATGGTATAAAGAAGTTGCAGACGTTCACGGTATGCACATCACTAAATCATATGCACATCAAGTTGGAATCATTTTTTATATCTTCAAATAATATGCTATGTGCACATCGTGAACATCCGCTACTTCCTCATACCGTTTTTTTTTGGACCAAAGTTGTCATCTGTGTTGTTTGCAGACGGTTAACAATAATTTTTTTCTCACAAATTTTTCTCAACTTATCATATATACGTGCAAATCTAATCGAATCGAATCTTCGTTCTGGCTTAATCACACATATTGTATAAATTCATACAGATATATTTCTCGTGCAGGTGGTGAATGATCAGTTACAATTCTCTACCTTTTAAAAAACATCACAGTTTTTTCTTCTTAAGCTACGGAAATATAGAGAGTGGAATAGATATTTCCTCAAATATCTCAAAATCCACGAGACAAAAGAATAAATTCTATCAAACACTCGTCAAATTTCACAGAAGTATATTTAATGTCTCGATTGTTAGATTCGGAATAGCAATCTTTAAAAATGTGCTGGTTTCCACTTCGATAGCCTCATATTTCCCAGAAAAATTTGGCTGCGACAGATGGATGAACAAAAATCTCATATAAAAGCTTTGCATCTTACGACAAAAATTCACAACAATTAAAAATATGAGTATTCACAGTTCAGTGCAAATATGCTGGTTTTGTAATCAAGCGGACAAAAAGTGAGTAGGATTTTCACTGCATTATAATATACTCTCTACAAAAACTAAGAGTACCTGTAATTTGACGGCTGGTAACAGCACTCTATAGATTAAGAAATATAAATCAATCCACCGAGTGCATTACACGGTCATGTCTACCACACCCATTAAAAATACTGTGCACTGTCATATTCATTGTTCTGAAGAATCCTGGAAATTTGGAATATTTTCAACGATAACCTTCCCAAGAATAACAGAAAATCTGATAAATTACAGGCTATTTCTCAGCATATTTCTCTTGGAATTTTTTGCAGATAAAGCCAGGATAAACTAATTTTTTGAGTAAAAATTGTGCGAATTCATTTTGTTTCTAGAGAGAAAACTCACCAGCTCCAAGACTTACAGTTCGAGAATGAATTTAAACTTGACTTTACCTATTTCCACCATCGATAATGAAACAATTACTTTTCTCTATGTGATTGAAATTTGATGCACGACTATAAATATAATTGGAGATGATTAATTAATCAAATTTCTTCCACCTTTTCTCATGGGAAAGTAGTATGATGCACGAAGAGGAAGAAGAGAGGCATCAATTAAACGATTTTCAGCTCACAATTCGGTAAAAATAAGTGAACTGTGATAATTTAGGGTGAAAATATGAGTATAATTTTAAGTACAGTGGAGTCCAGATTAAACATAATTTCGCTATGAAAGTCTATTTCTTATATCCTTGAATAAAGTAAAAGCACTTAGGGAGTAAGTATTTTCCTACATATTGTGGAATGCCCAAAAGGCATATCCCCACAAATTGCTTTTTCTATCCTCCGTATTTTCAATTCTCTGTTAGAATTGGAAACTAATCCTCGGCTTTTGACGCGATTATAGATAAAATAAAGTTAAAGTGTTCTCATGAAATGAGAAATAGCATAGTTTGATGTTGCAATTCTGTGCAAACCCATGTCCTAGAGATTTATAGCTCAAAAAAAAAAGTAAAAATGCACCGTTTTTTATTGAATAATACAATTATATTCATAAGAACGGCAAATCCATTGCGATTCTGTCCATAATTTATAGATTTACGAATAGGTTTGCACACAATTTCAATAATAATTCATATAACTATTCGAAAAGAATGAGAATTAAAATCGGACAAATGCAATTTGTTGCCTTGCTCACGGTATCATACATCGATTTCTACGCAATAATGAATCAAAATATATCTCAAAATTTATTCCTCAGTCATTAAACATATTGAAACGAATGTCACATCACTTTCTTCATAGAAACATATCTACAGTTCAAAGCTGAATTTTGTTAACACCGGCTTAGCCACATCTATTGGAACAGAAACAAAAAAAAATCAGATTGCATATAAACTTGACTTTAGGATCTTTACGTTCATTCAAATAAAGCTTTTGAAACAAAAAGGAGATATGATATATTTTATTTATTTTCATTTGTACTTCAATACGAAGCAAACAATTACGGATATAGAAAAAAAAATCCTGAATCAAACCACTTGAAATAATGCCTCAAAACTAAGAGTATAAATGAAAATATAGTGAAAAATGCTGCAAATCAGAGGATTGAAAAAGTTATAAACTTCCAGCAATCTATACATTTTTTTATTTTAGAATTAAACAATGATTGAATGGGTTTTTCAAGATTAAATTATGTATATTTTATTTTCAATTAAATATACAGGATTTAAACGGAAAAATAAAACATTCAATTAATTATAAACTTCCATTTTCATCTGGAAGAAATGTCAAATCAAAATCAGAAAATCCAGTATACAGAGTGTAACAGCAATAAGTACAATAAAAACAATTATTCCAACGGGTAATAGAACTCGTCATGTATAACAATTTTTTTCAATGAGTTTTTCTTGCAAGCCCTCTGAATATCCAATTAAAATTCATTATAGTTTTGTTGGAAATATTATTAAACCTTTGGTTAGATCTGGATGTAACGACAGCTAACTATAAAAATAAGTATTTTGTGACTCTGAACGGTCATAATCATGTCACTTATGCAATTAAATCTGTAAGAATATTAGTATTATCGCAATACAGCGAGATCTCAGCTTATCTCTGTAATTATATTTTTGCGCGCTTTTCAAAATATATTAAACTAGCCGAATTACGTCTCTAACATCAATCATGTAACCCAGAGACTCCCACACTTTTTTTTTTAGTAGAACACTTTCTAAATTTGACTGGTTTCGGTGAGCCCCAACTCCCTTTTCGTGGATCCCCACTTACAACTTGTGAATTCCCTTTTTTGCCGCCAATGTAGACCATTATCGAGTCTTTTGTGGATCCTAAGGGGTCCACGCGGACCACTTTGAGAATCACTGATCAAACCTATCAGTCATATTCATATCTGACTGTGAAGTGAATTGATTTAGGAATTGCACATATAGGTACGAACATGAATTGAATTGTCCCAAAGTTCGTTGCACTTTTACAGATCACATCTAAGGAAGGAAGTCAAAAATCTGTGCTATCATCTGTAAACCTTGAATGAATCAACAATTGAGAAAAGTATTTCCAAAGATTTGTTTAAAGAATGATGAATTTAGTCTTGCAATATTGCCGTAATTTTGAAAGCTTCTTATAGAACAGAGAACACCTTCTCTATAATTGTAATCAAACAAAATTTAGTGACTGAGTTGTTTTCTAAAATGTTAGATGCGATATTACATAAATTTTATCAGTTTTGTAGATCAATTTACGAAAGTACAAATGAATTGGAACAGTTCAAATGTTTGTTTAAAGTATGAGAAAAAATCGTGACTCACTTGTACATCATTGGATATATATATATATATATATATATATATATATATATATATATATATATATATATATATATATATATATATCCAATGATGTACAAGTGAGTCACGATTTTTTCTCATACTTGAAACAAACATTTGAACTGTTCCAATTCATTTGTACTTTCGTAAATTGATCTACAAAACTGATAAAATTTATGTAATATCGCATCTAACATTTTAGAAAACAACTCAGTCACTAAATTTTGTTTGATTACAATTATAGAGAATTTATTTTTTAATTTTGCGCATAAATTCAGATCTGTTGGTAGTCGTAGAATTTTGGAAATCAGTATTGTAATGTTTATTGCTTGATGAATCACTCTGTAAATAAATAAAAGTCACTATTTAATAATCTAAATGAAATAAAATCTTTAATTCTTCTTATGTCACTAAAAACAGTATATTTATATATTAATCACTTAATTCTAATTTAATCAAAGTCACAGATATTTATTTTTCACTATTTATATGCACTGTTCACTGTACTTGTTACTTCATTATTTATTTCACACTAATACTCTTATTACTGACTGTCTGTCCGTCTTTCTGCTTGGCCTTATATAGTGGAATATTGTTCTCGAATTTTTCCATTTCGCGACTCTTTCCATTTCTAGAAATCACCAGATGCTTCCATTGAGAGGAGTGATGGGCTGCGACGCGGTGCGGCGTAAGCGGCCGAAGAAGCTCCGCCCCATACTACGTCTTTTCTACGAGCTCCCCCCTCACTCCGCACGTCACATTGCCCTCTTCTTAAGAATGTTTCGTCCCGAAACACATCTTCATGTCTATGCCGGAATCGACACTCGCCGCCCTTGGTGCAACCTGTAGTTTGGTAGAAGTAGCAGTCGACAGTTTTTGGTTCGATCGGGCCTGCTGGGTGGAAACAGCAGACCAATATTTGAATTCCGCTGTTCCGGAATGTTACCTCTATCATATTTCGAACGATCTTCCAATCTAGTCCATCCAGACCGCAGCCTAATTTTGGTATTGCCAGTTTCAGGATGTCGTTCTGCATTAAATGGCCTCGCATGTCTTGCAGCGTTTCCCACATGGAACGGTAGGTTGGTTTATGATGAAATTTATCTTTCGTTACCATGTGGTAAATATAGCGTTCCTTGGTTGTCGAATTGTCTCGCAGACAGATGGTCTTCCCTACTGTAGGCTTCTGGTGTTCTGGTCTGCCAAACTTCTTCTTGAAAACTGCTGCTATTCCTCGGGACATCTCCAAATCTCTTGATACACAATGAGCCAAGGAGTAGTCGGCCGGGACTCTGAATAGATCCTGCTGCACTTCGGTAGTTATTCCGAATCGACGTCCACTTGAAAAAGTCTTCATGAATTCCTCAAATGAATCTTCCTGCGCATGGATCTTACGAGCACGTGCGTCGTTGGGATCTTCATTATTATCTCCTGCAAATGGTGCTAGCCGATTGAAGTGCACCACTCTTGATTTGCTCTTGGGGTTGCGTCTGATTTCGTAGATTATGTCGTTTATTCTTCTGATGACTTCGTAAGGCCCTTCCCAAGATGTCTGTAATTTTGGAGACAGGCCACGTCGCCGCCCTGGGTTATAAAGCCACACAGAGTCTCCTGGTTGAAAACCCCCGTCTTGTGCTTTGACGTCATAGGTCTCTTTCATCCGGTCGCTGGCATTCTGGATGTTTATACGGACTCGGGAGTGGATTTCGTCCATCTGACGCCTTAAATTAATGACATAATCTTCACCAGCCAGGTCCTCTCCAGGTTTGCAGCCGAACTTTAGGTCGCATGGTAGCCGAAGTTCCCGTCCAAAAATAATTCTTGCTGGGGTCTGTCCGGTTGTTTCGTGTACGGATGAGCGGTATGCCAAAAGAAACAGATGAAGATATTTGTCCCAGTCTCTCTGGTGACTAGATACAACTTTGGCCAGATGTCTGTTGATGGTCTTATTCATCCGTTCCACCATTCCATCAGACTGCGGATGTAATGCAGTAGTTCTGGTTTTACGAATATTCAATACTTCACATATCCCTTGGAAAAGTGTCGATTCAAAGTTTCTTCCCTGGTCAGAATGAAGTTCCAAGGGTACGCCAAAACGACAGATCCAGTTCTTCACTAGGACGTCTGCAATAGTAGCGGCCTCTTGATTAGGAAGAGCATACGCTTCCGCCCATTTACTGAAGTAGTCCATGACGACAACAATGTATTTATTTCCGACGCCTGATTCGGGAAATGGCCCTGCTACGTCGATGGCTATCCTCTCGAATGGACTACCGACATTATACTGTCGCATCGGAGCTCTTGGCCGTTTCTGCGGTCCGTTGCTTGAAGCGCACGTAGTGCATTTCCTGCACCATTCCCTAACATCTTCTTTGCAGTTTAGCCAATAAAACCGCTCACGAACTCTCTGCAGAGTCTTCGTTACCCCAAGATGTCCTCCACTCACTCCATCATGGAGATGTCTCAAGACCTCCGGAACCCGACCTCTAGGAACGATCAGCTGTTCTCTACTCTTGGTTTCATCCGGATCCTTCAGGACACGCTTCAAAATGCCTTCATCCAGGATTATGGAATCCCATTGCGCCCAGTATGATTTGACTGTCGGGGAGTATGGTGCCACCTCTTGCCATGTCGGTCTTGTTCCTTTCTTCTTCCATTCTTGAATAATTTGCAACTCTGAGTCGCCATTTATGTCCTTTTCTATCTCTTGTGGTTGCCATGCATCGTCAATGACAGTTGTCCTGAACGCCTTCGCTTCAATCTTAGAGCAATGATGACAATCTTTTGGACATGGTCGTCTTGATAAAGCATCAGCGTTCTTATGTGCTGTACCGGCTCGATGTTCTATGTTGAAGTCGTATTCTTGAAGTCTTTCGATCCATCGAGCGACCTGACCCTCAGGATTCTTGAACTGTAGTAGCCATCTCAGAGCAGCGTGGTCAGTTCTTAGCAAAAAATTCCTACCATACAAATATTTGTAGAAATGCTCGATGGACTTCACTACTGCCAGCAGTTCCCGTCTTGTGACACAGTAGTTCCTTTCTGGCTTCGACAAAACCTTACTGAAGTACCCGATTACTCTTTCTTGACCCTCCTGCAATTGGGACAGGACGCCCCCAATACCGACGTCGCTGGCATCTGTGTCCAGAACAAAACGTCCTTCCGTCTTCGGGTAACTCAGGATTGGTGCTTGGACTAGAAGTAGTTTCAGTCGCTCGAAAGCGACTTGGCAGTCTTCATCCCAGCTGTATCTGCGATTATTTTCCGTCAGTCTGGTCAGTGGCTTGGCGATATTGGCGAATCCATAAACAAATCTTCTGTAATAGGTACAGAGCCCGAGGAAACTGCGCAGCTGATGTTTATCCGCAGGTACTGGCCATTCTTGAATTGTCCTTATCTTTTCTGCATCAACTGCTACGCCTTCTTTGGAGACCACATGTCCCAAATAGTTCACCCGTTCTTGGAATAAGTGGCATTTCTTTGGACTTAGTTTCAAACCAGCTTTCTTTAATTGTTCAAATACCTGCTCCAGATTCTTCAAATGGTCTTCAAATGATTTTCCCATCACAATTATATCGTCCAGGTATACCAAGCAAGTTTTTCCCGATAGTCCTTTCAGTACGGTCTCCATAAGTCGCTCGAAGGTGGCAGGAGCATTACACAGACCAAATGGCATGACTGTAAATTGCCACAATCCACTGCCGATGGTAAATGCAGTTTTTTCTCGGTCTTTCTCATCCATCGCTACTTGCCAGTATCCACTCTTGAGATCTAGGGTCGAGAAGATCTTTGACCCGGCCAGGGTATCTAAGGTGTCATCAATCCTGGGCAGAGGATAACTGTCCTTCTTGGTAACGTTATTCAGCTGGCGATAGTCGACACAAAATCGTGTAGATCCGTCTTTCTTCTTCACAAGTACCACCGGAGAGGCCCATGGACTGTTCGAGGGTTCTATGATTCCGTCTTGCTCCATGTCTTGAATGATGACTTCAGCATCTTCTCTCTTCGCAATCGGGAGTCGTCGTGGTGCTTGCCGAATTGGTCGTGCATCGCCTGTGTCAATTTTGTGGTGGACAATATTTGTTCTTCCTTTTTGCCCCTCACTGGTTTCAAACACCTCTTGGAATCGGCGTATCAGATCTTCTGCTTGTGCGCGTTGCCGATTGTCTAATTGTTGACCCTTGGATAGTAATAGGGTCGTTAATTCCTTCGAAAGTTTATCGCAACTAGGCTTTATCTTGGTGTCTTGTTCGGTGAGTTTTATTCTTGCGAGGCGTTCTTTTTCATGTCTGGAGTTATCTTTGGGTAGCATCTTCAAAGGTTTCTTGCATTGACTTTTTGGATGACCTAGTTCTCCACGGTTCCAACACCGAAGTTGTCTGGAATTCTTGAGATCTTTAACTTCTTCGATCAACCACTGAACCTGGGCTTCTAAGCTTTCCGTGGTATCGGAGTCGCAGGTAACCTCTCGCACTCGAGCACTGCTTCTGGACGCCTGCTTTGCCGCTTCGTATTCCAGTGCATGAGCTAATGCTTCCAGCAGCTTCTTCGGCCGCGCCAAACGTAGGGTTTGCTGCGTTTCATGGTCTCTGATGCCGTCCACAAATATTCTAACAGCCCAGCTTTCCAAGAAATCTTCCGGGCCAGTTGGATATGCCAGTCGAACTAGGCGTGCCACATCAGCTTCGAACTCCTGTAGACTCTCGCTGGGACGTTGGTATCGGTTCTTGAGCTGCGTGTGATACACTTCCTCCAAGTGTGCATGGCCGTATCGCAGCTCCAGTCGCTTGACCAATTTTTCATAATTGTTGTCTTCTTCCGGTGGAATAGCCTGTAAAATGTTTACCGCATCTCCTCGGAGAGCAACTGTAAGTGCTGAAACTTTCTCAGTATCATTCCAGCCGTTAGCCTTAGCAGCGGCTTCAAATTGTCTCTGGTAATTAATCCAAGATGTTTGACCATCAAAGGTTGGAGGTTTGACACGCATTTTTGTAGTTGAGTCAAGATTTGGTGCGGATAATTCAATTATCTCAGCTTTTGAAGCTTTTTCCGGAGATGAAACACCAAATTTGAATTTTTCTTCAAAAATCTTCATTCTTTCATCCAATTTTGCATCCAATTCTTCTTTTAACATTTTACAATTATCTTCAAATACTTCCTCCCAAACCTTTGAATTTTCTCTAAATTTTTCCAGTTGCTGTTCAACTTTCTTTGAGTTTTCTTCCATCTTTCCATGCAGTTCTTCTCTCAAGTTTCTAGAATTTTCTTCTAACTTGCCTAATAAATCTTCTTTCAAACCCGTAGAATTTTCTTTCAATTTCAATTCTAAATTCTCTTCCAAACTTGTAGAATTTTCTTTTAATTTTGATTCCAAATCTTCTTTTAAAAGTGAACAATTTTCTTTCAATTTTGAATCTAAAGTCATACCTCGAAGTCGTTCCATTAAAACTTGTTTGCGGCCACTGGTTTCCAAATCCCGCTCTTCCAATTGATATTTCAACTCTGCGACCTTCAAATCTTTCAACAGCTTCGTAGACGCCATTATCCAATTTACGAAACAGCAATAAACAAAATACTAAATTGTTTATAACAATCCCACTTCTGACACCACTGTAATGTTTATTGCTTGATAAATCACTCTGTAAATAAATAAAAGTCACTATTTAATAATCTAAATGAAATAAAATCTTTAATTCTTCTTATGTCACTAAAAACAGTATATTTATATATTAATCACTCAATTCTAATTTAATCAAAGTCACAGATATTTATTTTTCACTATTTATATGCACTGTTCACTGTACTTGTTACTTCATTATTTATTTCACACTAATACTCTTATTACTGACTGTCTGTCCGTCTTTCTGCTTGGCCTTATATAGTGAAATATTGTTCTCGAATTTTTCCATTTCGCGACTCTTTCCATTTCTAGAAATCACCAGATGCTTCCATTGAGAGGAGTGATGGGCTGCGACGCGGTGCGGCGTAAGCGGCCGAAAAAGCTCCGCCCCATACTACGTCTTTTCTACGAGCTCCCCCCTCACTCCGCACGTCACAGTATTAAGGAATGTTGTAGTATAAGAATAATGGCCTACTGTTTCCATAGCAACCGACTTGGCTGAAAGCGCATTTAACTTGACATATTCTTAAAATCTCTTGGGTAAATCCAAAACGAATAACTATCACATCGTATTATATATATATATATATATATATATATATATATATATATATATACATCACGCTATCTATCGTGCGTCCTTTCATAATCAAAGCATCGGGCGTCCACCAGATCTACTGCGTATATTGAAATTTTTGTTCGTGTATATACGGTTTTTCGTGACGTAGAATTCAGCTATCACTTTTATACACTAGCTCATTCCAATCACAACTTTCATTTCAATATCTGTTCAGCTCCCTTTTACAAAGAAGTTATCCAACGTCCTCCTATATACTGCAAGTTTCATTTCATGCACTAATTGCATCACATGCGACGTCCGACAGTGTTGCCTGTTTCTAGTCTTGGATATCATGTATCATGACTGTCAGTTCAGTTGAAGATAGAAAGAAGCGGTATGAACTGAATGTGCAGGTTATCGATAAATAAGAGAATCAAGTTATGCTATCAGGAAGTTTTTTGATATATAAGCTGACTAAATTCATATGAATTTGAAAATAATTTTCTATTACCTTAAAAATGATAAAAACTTCTTAAATTCATTCAAATAATACTTCCCCTATCTTTTATGCTTGGCTCAAAAAAAAGAGAATTCACTTCTAAAATGAGTAAAATTTAACCATTAAATAACAACCTAAAATTGCATAGCAATGAATGGTTTAAAATCACTTATCTTTGTTTTCTTTTTTTTGTAAAGTGTAAAATAATATTTAATAGTTTTCTTCTTTCCAGACTGTGTGTTTTTTGGCAATTACTCCGTAGAATCAGTGCTTCAATGAAACTAAAATACATCTATATCATATGACTCTTATGCCCAGTTGCACCACTTTAAGTAGAGTTTAATATCTATGGCAACTATTGTATTGACAATTGTTACTATGGTTATTATTCCTCCCTCAAAGTTAAGTGACGGTGGTGCAACTGGCCATTAGGGCAAGTATTTCAGTCTTCGGTTTATCTTAAACGTAGCTTAGATTCCGGAATGATGATTGTTAGAACAATTATTACTAAGGTGATTGGGCTTTGCTTAAGATAAACCTAAGATCGAAATACCGACCCTTAGAGCCGATATTTCAGTTCTCGATTTAACTTAAGCGGAGCTTAATTATCTCAGTAACAATTGTTCTAACAATCATCACTATGGAAATTAAGCTACGTTTAAAGTAAACCATGGACTGAAATACTGGACTAAACGAATTTTTGAACCCGACTGTGTAATAATGAGAGATTTTTCATATGTGACAATTCTTTTCTCTAACACTGTTTTGGAGTTTGTTTATTCTATAATAAAAAATCTGACGTGGACATCACGTGACTTACTTGTATATCATTGGATATATATAATCAAACACAAAATCTCATCGTACCACGGCTAATCGTTTTAAATTTTTCCAAAAGAATTAAAAAATCTGTCAAGTAAAATGCGCTTTTAGCATAGTCGGTTGCTATGGAAACAATAGATCATCATCCTTGTGCTACAATATCAATAAATACTGATTTCCAAGATTTTACGCCTAACAGTTCTGAATTTATGCGCAAAATTGGAAAATAAATTTCCACTGAAGTGCACTTCCGGTTTAGTCTATTGTTATGAAAATAGTAGGCAATCATTCAGGTGCTACATCAGACTGAAATACCAAATTTCAATACTCTATTACTCTACAGCCTATCAGACTCTCAAGTAAAGTGCACTTCTGGCTCAGTCGATCTCAATGAAAATAGGATATGAGTACTTAAACGGTACTATCGTCTTAAATACTGAGTTTTAACATTTCATGTTCAATTGTTTCATATTTATGCGGAAAATTAAGAAAAAATATGGAGTAAAGTGCATTTCCGGTACAGATGATTGCAATCATGATGCGAGGTGCATAACTAAATGTTACAGGAGTGCTTAATACAAAATTTCAGTTTTCTGCAATTAATTGTTTTGAATTTATGAGGAAAATTCGAAAATTCTGTTATATAAAGTGCACTTCCGGCTAAGCTGAAAGATATTTATTCCGATCGTACAGCAATTTCAAATATTGAATTCCAGTATGCTACGGCTGATCATTCCGGATTTATGCGGAAAATCCAAGAAAAGTTTCAAGTAAAGGGCACTTCCGGTACAGATGATTGCAACCATATGCGCAAGACCCTATACCAATCTTGAATACAGAATTTCAGCAGGGTTTTGAGATTTGCGAGTTACGCACATACATTCGTACCGACATCAAGCCAAAAATAGTCAAAATTGAGTCAGAAATGATGCTCAAAACGGATATATCCATCAGAATCTGGATATTTGAATTTTGTCGGTTTCACAATACTTTCCTGTACTTCCTTGTACTTTGTACAGTTGAGCAAAAATTATGTTGGGACAGATGACATTTCGATATGTCGTTTAGAATAATTCCGTTTGCCGTTTTGAATCATCATTTTCGACGAATCATAAGCTGTCAATTTGGTTACCATAGTTACTTCCTGACAATTCAGCTATTCATTTCTAGCTTTGCGTTTGACTTTTTATAATTTTGAAAGGATTTTCTGAGATTTTGCTGAGTTTCAAAAATCTTGTTAGAGAAAGTATAGTCTACAAAGAATTTGGAATAGCATATTCCACACTCGCGAACCGTAGTCAACGCTTTCGTCTCACATTACAAGCTTGTTACAGAAAATATTATTATTATATACTAAGTATTTATATAAATACTACCAATATATTCCAACGAAAAGTATAATATATTTATGTTTTTGTCTTGTTCATGGAACTAGACCTAGAGTAATTTTTACTACTCAGTTTGTAATTGATTTATTTCTTCAAACATTTTATTTCAGATATTATTTTGAAGATAATCCACTTATAGAACTTTTCATTTCCCCGGCCTATATATAATATGGGAAGTATTGTAATTGTGTTTTTTTGACAGTTCGAGATTTTGATAAATCCGTACGTTTTGGATCCTTACTGGACCAAAAAAACATAATTTAACGAATAGTCGGTCGATCTGTCTGAAAACACGATAACTTTAGAATGCGTAAGAATTTCTGACTAAAATTTTATATTAAATCTTTTTAATAAAAAGCCAGATTTGAGTTCGTAAATGAGCTTCTTTCAACCAATGGTACCAAAACTTAATTGATGCGTTTATTTTATGGACAGTGATATTTACCATGAAATGTGAAAAAAAAATCAAATTGATCCCTGAATAATTTGGCGTAGCACTTACCCAAAACATTCTTCAAAATTAATAGTGGCTCATTTGTTAATATTAAAATTTGCTTCATTATAAAATTCGTTATATTTTTCTGAAGCAAAGAAATAATTAGAATCAAAATGTGGAATCAGAATTATTTTCATATATATTTCGACATCCCATACAAATGTTCGTCAATTGTTGTTCCAAGATAAGTCATTTGGTTTTATCGTATTTGGTATCGAATTGTAGCTCCTGCGGAAATAATCCCAGTAAGAGTGTCAAAAATAATATTTAAGTGATTGTCAATTATTTTCCAAAAGTTATTCAAATGATGTCTAGTTTGGTATCAGTTTTGAGCTTCCAGTCAGAAATTCTTACGCATTCTAAAGTTATCGTGTTTTCAGACAGGCCGACAGACAGATCAACCGACTATTCTTTAAATTAAGTTTTTTTGGTTCAAAGCGTGAGGATCCAACAGAATCTCGAACACAAACTGAGCAATAGAAATTACCATATGTCCAGTTCCATAAACAAGACAAAAAGATAAGCCTGAAAGAAATCCAAAGCAAATCAATTTCTCGATTGTTGATTGTTTTTCTACATTTTAACCAGATAATACCAATTTTGGGATCAACTAAAGCAACTGGACATAGAACATATGGCTAGAGTAAGATGAAATAGTAATTTCATGTTTCATATAACCGTCATCTGTCACTTTGACGACAGCTGTCACTTTGACAACGACAGCTGTCACTTTGAAATATGCATTTAATTGATACGATACTCTGAATTCATGATATAGCTAAGAAACTAGCCATCTAATTTATGGTCGAGGAAGTACTGTGTGGCCACAGCAGATATAATATGAACTTACATTGTATAGTTTTACAAAATAAAAATCTGAACAAACGTGATCTATTCATTTTAAACCAATAATATTCAAAACCTCTTTTCTCTAAATATGTTTTTTTACTATCAATATTATATTTATTCACTTGATCATATTTTCAAACTTCCAACGTACATGATTCTATAATATACATTCCAAATATTTACTTTTTCATAAGTGACTCACACAACTACGGAAACAAATACGCTGAAAACAAATCATGTATTCATAATAATAAGCATAATATATTGATTTTGGGTTTAAAAAAATCATGTTTTGTTCTATCTTAAAACTTAATTTATTCGTTTATTATTTACACCTGAATTGAATTCATACATTTAATTACTTATAATGTTTCAATTATAGGAGTTTCGCTGCACAAAATTATAATCTGGTATTGCAAGTTGAAAACATTGTTGCCACTTCTTCGGAGTTCGGGTTGTTGAAGCAATGAAAGTTGAATATACAGTTTTAATATACACTTAGGTTTCATAGCGAACCTAGCGGAATTATGTCGAACTAAGCTCTCTGGATAACTTTCATAATGAAGTCTTCGAACGTCCATCCAAATTTTTTATTTTGGACTCTTACTCTTGAACTATCACTTTTCTTCATATAGGCACACGTAGAAATGTTTTTATGCTAACTTATCTAACATTTTATCTGAAAACCATTGAGTTTCGATAATTGTACCAAGAGTTATTAGAGTTTTAAGGGTTTGTCATCCGACGTCCATATACGGGACGCACAATAACACCCGGACGTTCGATGTAATGTAAAACGCCAATACATGGACGCAGGGTTGATAGCGGGATATATATATATATATATATATATATATATATATATATATATATATATATATATATATATATATATATATATATATATATATATATATATATATATATCCAGCCAAGTCGGTTGCTATGGAAACAGTAGGCCATTATTCTTATACTACAACATTCCTTAATACTGATTTCCAAAATTCTACGACTACCAACAGATCTGAATTTATGCGCAAAATTAAAAAATAAATTCCTACTGGAGGCACTTCCGGTTCAGTCAATTGTTATAAAAATAGTAGGCAATCATTCAGATGCTACAGCAGACTGAAATATCCAATTTCAATATTCTACACCTGATTATTTCGAATTTATGCGAAAAATTCCAAAAGACGGTCAAGTAAAGTGCACTTCCGGTTAAGTGGATCTCAATAAAAATAGGATATGAGCATCTAGACGGTATAATCGTCCTAAATACTGAACTCTAACAATCTACGTCCAATCGTTTTGGATTTATGCGGAAAATTAATAAAATGTTTCGAATAAAGTGCTTTTTCGGCTTAGTCGATAGCAATCGTAATGCAAGATGTACAACTAGATATTATAAAAGTGCCTAATACAAAATTCAAATATTCTACGACTGATTGTTTAGATTTTATGCGGAAAATTCAAAAAGTCTGTCATATAAAGTGCACTTCCGGCTCAGCCGATTATTACAAAAATAGAAGATGACCATTTAGAAGCTACAGTAATTCCAAATTCTAAATTCCAGTATCCTATGACTGGTCATTCTGAATTTATGCGGAAAATTAAAAAAAAGTTTCAAGTAAAGTGCACTTCCGGTTTAGACGATCGCAATCATAATGCAAGATGTACAATAAAATGTTATAGAAGTTCTTTATACGAAATTTCAATATGCTACGGCGGATTATTCTATATTTATGCAAAAAAATTCAGAAAAAGTTGTAAATAAAGTGCACTTCTGGCCTGGCCGATTCATACAAAAATAGCAGATAACCATTCTGATACAACATCAAGTTCAAATACTGTATTTCAACATCCTACGGTTGACCATTCTGGATTTATTAGAAAGTGCACTTTCGGTACAGACGATTAGAACCATGATGCGAGGTGCGCAACTAGACCCTATACCAGTCTTAAATACAAAATTTCAACCAGTTTTGAGACTTGCGAGTTACGCACGCACGCACGCACGAACATACGTATCGATATCAAGTCAAAAATAGTCAAAATGAATTCAGGGATGCTCAATACTGATATATCCATGAAAATCTCGATATGTGAATTTTGTCGGTTCCACAATACTTCCTTTAGTCCAGTCAAGTTAGCCTTAAAAATAGGGGTACCTTTGCATAAATTCCCAAGAAGCTGAAAATTCACATAAACGTTAGGAATACCATTATAATGAAGTTGTCCAAAGTCCCCATCGGTCCCATGGGTGCAAAAAATTTTATACGAGGTCAAAGTTCGCAAAAATGGGTTTTCTGGATTTTTAAGCGGAACGGCTGATTAAATGATAAGAGTAGTTGATGCAAAAATTGTAGATCCTTCAATTCTCTACAAAAATGGTTCTTAC
This sequence comes from Dromius quadrimaculatus, assembly GCA_963989225.1. NCBI lineage: Eukaryota > Metazoa > Arthropoda > Insecta > Coleoptera > Carabidae > Dromius > Dromius quadrimaculatus. Next base: position 10,832,088 of record OZ022324.1, read on the forward strand.
CCTGTTTTCCCTAAGACTCACCATTTCTGAGAAAAAGCCATTCTAGAATTATTTTCTCAATAATAGGCATGATTTGCTGCCTATGTACATTATGGACGTATAATATAGGTACAACTACTGGTATTTCTACATTTATATTGAATGATAATTCTAAGAATATGAAATGAAAAAAAAAACCAGTCCCTCATTCTATGTGACCATGCGGCCTTGAGCAAAATCTGTCTGCTGTTCATTTGTCAACGTAGCAGTGTCCGTCTTTCAATAACTTTAAATTACTTGCATAGATAAGTTACGTTTCGTATCTTTTGCAAAACATACACCTAATAAAAAACGTGTTTAATTAGTTCGTCTTCTGCCAACCTCGGATTCTGCTCATCAACATTTTTATCAAGTATATTAGCAGGTTCAACTGGACCCAGAAGAATGGTGTTGGAAGCTAATTAATAATGTATAGAATCAATCCACACTCTACTTCAACCTGCACTAAAATAGCTCCTTAATATTTTTTTTATAACTACAAAAAAGACTGTAATTCGAAATGAGGCTGCAAGAAAGTAAGATGACTTTCTTCACAAGCATGCACCACTGCACCAGCTGTCAAAGTTGGTCGTGTTCAAATACTGAATCTTCAACAGAAGATAATCCTTATATCGACGGTGAAACAACTGTTGTATCGCTATTTGAGCAATTTACGTCAATTCAGGAAGACGAAGATGAAGAAGAAGTTGAATAAGAAGACCTAATATTATATTGATCTTGAATAAGAAGACCATAGAGTAGGCCGCCCGGGCAAACCACATTGAGAAATACGCGTTAAGTACACTACCTCATAGGTGGCGTGACAACATGTGCATAAATGGAGAATATAACTTTGAAATGGCTTTTTCTCAGAAATAGTGAATCTTAGGGATAAAAAGATAGGAACTATTTTTGTAGAGAATTAAGAGATCTACAATTTGTATCTGAGTTATTTATATCATAAAACTGATCGTTCCGCAAAAAAATTTTAAAAACCCATTTTTGCAAACTTTGACCTTGCATAAAATTTTTTGCACATACGGGATCGTTTCACAACTTCATTATAATGGTATCCCTAACATTCATGTCAATTTTCAGCTTCTTGGGAATTTATACAAGGGTGAATGTCTATTTTGACTGGATTACTTGTACTTTATACAAGTAAGTAAAAACATGTGGATATATTTTACAAATTCACCTTATCAGATACTACATTTATAAATTGATTCATTTGACAGTCATATCAAATTCTTGATTTTTCAGGTTTTCAATTTGCTATTTCATGTTTCAGAAAAACAAAAAATTGTTAAATAATTTCATCATTATATATGAATAGAATAGTAATTAGGGTATCAAGGGTGTTAAAAAGACAATAATGCCTGAGGTCAATGTTGTACTTTCCGAGGGCCTCTGGCCCGAGTTGTGTACGTTGACTGTAGGCATTATCGTCCGTTCAACTTCCGTGGTGCCTTCAATATTTAATGTCCGTATAAAGTACTATTTTAATCAAAATTTTAAGCAATGTACGTTCTGCCATTGTGATATCTGTCAGAAACATTACTTTAATAACTTGCTGTAACTAGGGAACATGATATTCTTGTTTGTTTTTTTTTTTTTAAATTATGCCGTCGGGAATTATTTGTTATGTAATTACCCTGGAATCAGTATTATTATGACAACAATAATAAACTAGTCGGACATTAAAGATTTCAGCATGGAATACGTGAACCTAACCATAATTATTTTATTCATCATTGGCTGTTCAATGCCTCTGAAATTTTGTGATAATTTGAATTAAATATTCATGGAAGCATTGATTTATGGGAGGGTGAGAAAATGCTGAAAAAATGAGAATTATGAAATATTTTTGCTTTCGACAAGTTATATTTCTGGTTGAATTTTATGTACTCATTTCTGCTACGCCCTGTATTTTTCAAGTTGAAAACAGATTGATAATAATCTAATGGCAGATTTTCAACACCTAGTCGTCAATTACATGGAGATTATTTATTTCGTAGGGTCACTGATGGATTACAATTTCAATTATTCTCTCCTAAACAAGTTTTTTCCCTGACAGAAGTAACAGATAACAACGGAAATTACAGGAAAGTTTTAGGCGTGGTCCAAGACAACGAAAAAGAGCTTCAAAGCTTCGGAGGGAGGTTGTAACTTCTGATTGAAAGTAATTAAAAGTAACGAACTTTAAGGTGAAGCGCTAAATGCCACAAGTGCACCTAAGCCAAATGGGCGTGTAACTGAGGTTTTATTGAATTTACAAGATAACGCTGAAAGAATCCAAGAAGAGATAATTGAAATTTGTTTATTTTCTTGAAGTTTTAATAAATTTCATTTGTCGGAAACCGCAAAGAGAACAACGATGCGACCCACTGTTTGATAAAAATATTTATTTACAAGTTGAAATTATCCACAAGAATCTTGTCTTGGCGAACCCTTGAAAAATATAAAGTAGAACCTACTTTGTAGCTCATGAAATATTGGGAAGAGATCAGATTTACTGGGTTGATTGCATTTCTAGCCTTGACTTCGTTTCAGCCATAGAACGTCAGCTGCGGCAGTAAATATGCTACTTTACTGCCTACTTAAACAAATAACCAATGTATGTCGTACCGACGTTATATCTTATATCAAGAACTACTGAACCGGGTAAAATAAAAAAGACCATGTGTTTTACTTTTATATGAAAACATATGATGACAGTTTATTATTTGATAAACGTTTGATGTCAATGTGAGTTATAATGGAGTTTAGAACACGATCTATAGATTTTTAAAAGTTTTATAGAGGTTTTTGTAACACGTGCACCGGAAGTACTGTATTACTGAATTGTTTTCAGCTTTGGAAGCTCTCAATTTCAAACTATCAAAACAATTATCATTAATTCTCTGTTGACAGAGAATTGATGGTTATTATTTCCCTGCTGGTAAATGTAAAATGATAATTGTGGATGATGGATGCTGTTGGTATTTTTCATTTCATTGTTATTTGTAAAGCTGACATTTGGAAAAAAATTGTATTTTGGGATGTTTCGTAGTATTAGTTTGCTGTAAATGTAATCCGAATTGCAAAAACTTGCTTATAAAATCGATAAGATAGCCCTTATCGAGTGCACGACTTTTTTTACATCCAATTTGTGGGATCCGAATCATTCTCTTGTCTCATTTATCAAAGAATTTAAACAAGCAGAAAATGATTAATTATCAGTCTGACGTGAAAAGAACTTAAGCAAAGTTATATTTATGATAAGGAGTGAATAGTCTAGACCAGTTATAATGAAAAACTAGTATTTTTCATTGACGGATTGAATAATCGCATATTATCTAGCAAATTAGCAATTTAATTGAAATTTGATAATATAAACACATGAAACAAAATTCTTGAGACTATTATAACGATATTCTTCGTTCTTGCGAAAATTTCCCCAAGTGATAATAGTATTACATCACTTTTTGACCTTTCTAATCTCACAGTCATTTATTTGAAACATCCGTCTACCTGTCCAAAAGCTTTTTTCTCATTAGTTCCTGTTACAAATTTACAGATAGCTTACAATTCTTGTGACACATCACGAAAACAAGCTGTTTGTTGACTAAAAGATCTTAATGAATGACGATAATGAATATTGTATTTTGATAGCTGTCTGAAAATAATAGGGTTTTGTAAAAAATTCATATTTTTTCACGAAGAAAATTATTTTATTATTAATTATAGGCATTTAAAGTGAAAAATCTTTCTTCGGAAGATGTTTGCATATTCCACTTTGTCTAATGGAAATTTTGAATTTATCCATGAATTTTCATGAAATTATAACGTAAAGAACTTAGAAAAATGAAACATGAGTTGACATGGATACCTGTTTTCAGTAATATCGAAAATTCGAACACTGTAAAATACCGTAGCTTCGATTCAAATTTCTCACGATATTCTGCATTCAATTGATTGAATTTATGTAAATTTCCATATTTTAATTGTGAAAAAGTTATATATTTATAGTTGCCACATATAGGATGTTTCTTGAATTATATTTAATTTTTGATGGCACGTGGAAGACTATTCTAAATGAAAAGCTTCACATGAATATGCATCCAACTTTTTGCCAGTATGTGTGGTATTAACAACAGTTCGAAGCTAATGTATATATAGCGCTAAATATGTGAATATGGTAATTCTAATGGATATTTACGCAGAGATGTTGCAAATTATTCGTGTATTCTGGCATTAATAATTTATTTGCTCTCTCTAATACTATTTGAAAGCTTTCAGTTGTTAATTAAATTCCAATACTACATTCCCTTGAAATATCCACCATGCTTTCTGAAACATATTATATAACTGAGAATTTAGATAACATAAACAATTAAAATAAAATATATCGGAGTTTCCGAAGATCATCGTCCAATAATAATCAAACACAAAATATTACTTGAAATGCAAGAATTCTTTTCATTTCTACAATATAAAAAATCTAACATGAACATCACGTGATTTACTTGTACAGCATTGGATATATATATATATATATATATATATATATATATATATATATATATATATATATATATATATATATATATATATATATATATACCGGGTGTTTCAGAGCACCCGTACCATTCAAATATCTCGCGAAATGCTGAACGGATTGAAAAAAGAAAAAATACGTGTAAAATTATTTCTAAGATTCTATTGAATAGTAGCAAATTCAAGTCCATCCCCTCACCTCCTGACGATAAGGAGGGTGCAACTTTCTAATTTCAAATGGCAGCCCCTACTTTTAAATGCAGATTTGGATTCTCAACTGAGAAATATGAAGTTTTTGTCAGAAACTTTTTTTCAGGTTCCTGACAAATGGCGCTGTAATCGCAAAGATTGGTTATTTTTCGTAATTACTTCAACGGCTAATACTGAGTAATAAATAGATATTTCAGCCGTATATTGCTTTTAAAATTGCGGCGTAGGAGACGTGTTTATAAACAAAATCCGGCAAGACTTCTTGTCAGAAGATTCAAAGCGCTTGAAAAATTTTATTGTTGTTAGAACGGTTTATAACAATAGGGAAGCTGCTGACATGTTGCAAGTTTTGGACGAGTGTCGTGGTGGGCTCAGAGCAGCCGCCAGGAAATGGCAAGAACGCTTTCCCGGACGCACTCCACACTCCAAAAATGTGTTTTGAAGACTGTGCAAGCCTAGGTTACTAAGTATTAGCCGTTGAAGTAATAACGAAAAATAACTAATCTTTGCGATTACAGCGCCATCTGTCAAGAGCATGAAATAAAGTTTCAGACAAAAACTTTATATTTTTTAGATGAGAATCCAAATCTGCATCAAAATAAAGGGATTGCCTCTCGAAATTTGAAAGTTGCACCATCACCACCCTCAGGGGGTAGACTTGAATTTGCTACTATTCAATAGAGTCTTAGAAATCATTCCACACGTATTTTTTCTTTTATTATTCCGTTCAGCATTTCGCGAAATATTTGGATGGTACGGGTGGTCTGAAACACCTGGTATATATAATACGATGTGATTTTGTGTTTGATCATATATATAATTGGATATATATATAATCAAACACAAAATCTCATCGTTCCACAGTTAATCGTTTTGGATTTACCCAAGATATTCTAAACATCTGTCAAGTAAAATGCGCTTTGAGCCAAGTCGGCTGCTATGGAAACAGTAGGCCATTATTCTTATACTACAACATTCTTAAATACTGATTTCCAAAACTCTACGACTACCAACAGATCTGAATTTATGCGCAAAATTAAAAAATAAATTTCTACTGAAGGGCACTTCCGGTTCAGTCTATTGTTATGAAAATAGTAGGCAATCATTCAGATGCTACAGCAGACTGAAATACCAAATTTCAATATTCTACACCTGATCGTTTCGAATTTATGCGAAAAATTCCAAAAGACTGTTAAGTAAAGTGCACTTCCGGCTTGGTGGATCTCAATAAAAATAGGATATGAGCATCTGGACGATATAATCGTCCTAAATACTGAATTATAACAATCTACGTTCAATCGTTTTGGATTTATGCGGAAAATTCAGAAAATGTTTCGAATAAAGTGCTCTTCCGGCTTAGTCATAGCAATCATAATGCAAGGTGTACAACTAGATATTATAAAAGTGGCTAATACAAAATTTAAATATTCTACGACTGATTGCTTAGAATGCATGCGGAAAATTCAAAAAATCTGTCGTATAAAGTGCACTTCCGGCTTAGCCGATTGTTACAAAAGTGGAAGATGACCATTTAGATTTTAGATGCTACAGCAATTTCAATTGCTAAATTCCAGTATCCTACGGCTGATCATTCTGGATTCATGCGGAAAATTTAAAAAAAGTCCTAAGTAAAGTGCACTTCCAGTTTAGCCGATCGAAATCATAATGCAAGATGTACAATAAGATGTTGTAGAAATTCTTTATACGAAATTTCAATATGCTATGGCGGATCATTCTATATTTATGCAAAAAATTCAAAAAAAAGTTCCAAGTAAAGTGCACTTCTGGCTTGGCCGATTCTCACAAAAATAGCAGATAACCATTCTGATACAACATCAAGTTCAAATACTGAATTTTAACATCCTACGATTGATCATTCTGGATTTATTAGAAAAATTCGAAAAAAGTTTCAAGTAAAGTGCACTTCCGGTACAGACGATTAGAACCATAATGCAAAGTGCACAACTAGACTCCATACCAGTCTTAAATACAAAATTTCTACGTTCAACCAGTTTTGAGATTTGCGAGTTACGCACGCACGAACGCACGAACATACGTACCGACATCAAGTCAAAAATAGTCAAAGTGGATTCAGGGATGCTCGAAACGGATATTTCCATCAAAATCTCGGTAGGTGAATTTTGTCGGTTTCACAATACTTGTTACTTTGTACAAGACAAGTAAGTAAAAATGTATGATATTACACATAAAAATCGAAGATTAAAATACTATGAAAATCAAAATTCATATCAAATTCAAAACTTCACTGTCACGAAATTTCTAATCCACCGTTTTAAAATTCAATAGTCTATTCTATCTTCACGTCAGCCTGCTCGATTCATGTCAAGCTTACTTACAACCTTGAAATAAGTCAGTCCTACCACTTGGAAATGAGTTTGAAAGTTATAATTATATTTCTTGAAGCCTGAATTGCTTGAGCAATAAATTGGTAGCCTTTTTGAATGAGACAAAATCTATTTTAAAACACAAAATAATTATAATTTTCATTAATAAGATTGACAACTATCCTTAAAATTAACAGACGATTAAATTTAGAGACTTGCATTCAAAACGCAGTTAAAATTCAAAAGTTCAAAATTCTACCTACTTCATATTCAAAAGATATTTCTGATATCGCATGAACTTTTTTTTATTTTTCCAAGTACATCATGGATTTTGAGGCATATTTCAGTAACTTGAATGTTTTGTGTATTGAAATGAAAATAATTTCGTAAACAGTGCGCAAGAAATTCCTACATTTCGATTTATGTTCAATAGTATGTGTTAAGCAATGATTAGAGGAATTCACATTGAGTTTAGTTTGATTTCACATGACCAAACATTGAATTTCCTACTGCCACTTACAATATTTAAACTTAAAATGGAACAGCGTTGTTCAATTTGTGCGCAAGAAATTCCTACATTTCGATTTATGTTCAATAGTATGTGTTAAGCAATGATTAGAGGAATTCACATTGAGTTTAGTTTGATTTCACATGACCAAACATTGAATTTCCTACTGCCACTTACAATATTTAAACTTAAAATGGGACAGCGTTGTTCAATTTGAATTTGACTGACGAGCATTAATTCATCCATGAAATCAATTCTGCACTATTCATTTATTCCTCTTTCTTGACGTTTATGAATCGCCTTCAGCTTGAAGCATGAGAACGCAAGACGGATTTCTACGCTATTCATATTCGTAACTTATTCTGAAGGTTCACAATTCTGAACTTCAAATTTCCATGAACTGTTACGAATTGATATATATATATATTTATATATATATATATATATATATATATATATATATATATATATATATATATATATATATATATATATATATATATATATAAGAAAATGAATATGTAACGGGTTTAAGCAGTCTTGAATTTTGGCTAAATTGAATCAAATATTACTCATTTGAAATTTACCTATATATATATATATATATATATATATATATATATATATATATATATATATATATATATATATATATATATATATATATATATATATATATATATATGTTATATACAGGGTGTAACAGAAATAAGTACATTAATTTTAACCTGCAATAGATCTCTTCAAGCCTAACAATTTTTCTTGATAACTTTTTTCTGTAAGTCTCCTGGATATCGAGTGAAAATTCATCAAAGTTTGGTCAAAAATTTCATAGTGCGCCTATGGTTAGAACTGAATGCTTCACGTTTGTTGGAAGAATGACAGCTGTCGATTTAAATGATTATTTTGAAACTTTAAACCATCATAGTCTTATAAATCATTCATTTGAAACTAAAAGAATAACAGTATTTCAATAATACACTGATATTCGCTCACCTCGATTATTCTATTTTTGTATATGCTGCAAGAAAGATCAAATTCATCTCTTAAATCAACAATTTGGTATATTGGTCGTATTTATATGTTATTGTTGAGAAATTTTATTTCTATTTAGGAATTTCACGTATATTTTCAAATAGTTGGTACATTTCTTGAACATTAGATTGTCAGCACGAGCTCATTGCATTTGGATCAGCTGATCTGAATAGTCTGAATACAGCCTGTAACACAGTTAGAATATGGGTCAGATTGTGCTGCCATCTACGATCAACTTAGAAAGTAATTGCAGCTCTCAGCTTATTTCATTACTGTTGGCTCTCAAACATAAAGAGAAAATCATTCAACGATTTATTTAAAGTGAACGGTGAAATATGAAATGGAATGCAATTTTAAAATAATTAATTTAATAAATAATTCAACTGAAGATATTCCCGCAAAAATTGTGAGAGCTTATTCTTGAAAAACAGAAAACCTAACCTGCAAATGTATCACATTGAGTTTGGTAATTGATTTTAAATATTTTTTAAAATATGTGATAAAATATTCTATTTGTTCAACAGATCAATTTACGAGGCATACTTCAATGAAACGACCTGACTGTGAAGTTTGTAATAATATGAGAAAAAACCAATTCACAGCTGCTTCATTTATAAATTAATGTATTTTATTCATTTCATCCGGTGTTTTACGTTTCAGGTAAACGATAAGTTCTGAATATCTCATAGTATTCTCATCATTATGTATAAGTGCACAATATTTTGACATTAAATACATGAGCATAACCACAATAATTCAATTTTTAGTGAAAAATGACATTTCTGAAATCGTTCCAAATAAATTCGCCGAACTAATCCTACACTGCCTGCGAAATCACAGATAAAAGAGTTTGACATTTTCACAGGTTTTAATTCTTGTGACAATAATAATTAGACAATTTTTTCCAAAATTTATTTGAAGGAATTGATCTGGAATTGATAGCTCACATATGTCGAAATCAATTGTTTCGTTGTAACCAGGGTTGTAACTGCTACTGGATCCGATAATTATGCACCTGAACGACTCGTTAAATTATAGGGGTTAAAAAATGCTGAAAAAAGATGAGAATTCGAGAAAAAGTTATAAAGAAAAATTGTTATGCTTGACGGGTTCTATCACTGGTTAAAATTAATGTACTTATTTCTGTTACACCCTGTATATATATAATTTTTATTTATCAATATAATCCATTACAGATGAGTGGATCAAATGCCAGGCATCTAAGCTCACTTAGATATCAGGCAAATATTTTTGCATTCCCTCCCATATTTTATCTATTATGTTGACATAGGATCACATCTGCTTTGAGTTGATATTCAGTGCAGAGCTCAATATATGAATTGCATTTATTTAGTTCTTTTTGGAAATATTTTAATTTAAAGCTTTGGATTAGTTATTGGAAATGTTCGCATTATTTTTATATTTTAACAGTAGAATACATTTTATGATGAGGTAGAGATAGAATTAATTCTATTCTATCTTTGTTGAATATATTCTCCATTTCAAGATTATATGAAATGTTATTCCATTTACTACCTGCGACCTCTATTAATCATCTCAATTGCCTGAGATAGACCTTTTTGAAGCTCAGCTTTTTTTGAGAATTTAACAGGGTGTCATTTCATGTATGAAATATAAAATGTATCTAAATTCTCTTAATATTCTATTCCATTACAGATCACATTCCATTCGAAAGTATAGATATAAGTGGCAGCATCGATGCGCCAGCGCTGGTATAACATCACTTCTGTCTCGTGATGCTCAGATTTTCCTGGCTTCCCATCCCGAAGCCTACGTTGAGAAATTTCGCCCCAAAAGGAAACGGATATCTCAGGTAATTCTCCTGTTGTACAAGATAATTTTGAATCTTCATGTTATTTTTAATAGTACAAAAACTAATCTATTAAATTCATTTTTTTCTGAAGCATTTTGCTGCACTTACTATATTAGATTATGAGAATGAAGTGTTCGTATCACTTAAATTATTTACGAAATTGTTATGATTCTGCAATAAGACACGGAAGTTTCACAACTATTATGAGCTCCTGTAGAAAAAAATTCTTCACGCATTTTCTTGAAGCTTTGCAATAAGTCACTAAAAGTTATTTATTGCTTCTTCGGATTTTGGACGTTCGTAGATTTCCAAAATGCTACTTATAAAAGTCTCAAGGCGATTCAATAGTCTTCGTAATGCAATCTCTTCATAAATTCATCATATAAAATTCCATAAGGAATTCCATTCTTACCGCACGTGAAAGTTGTAATGTAACACAAGATTTAATGTAACCAAATTTGGTATAGCGGGCTAGTTTACGTCAAGTTGGAATAAAATTACGGTATCTGGAACGGTGCTATGGAAGGTCAGAATTATCTATTATACATAGTTTAGCATGGCATGAAGTGAAGAATATTAATCAAGAAAATTCGAACCAATGTGACAAGTTTGGAATGAAGCTTATTCAGCGTGAGTGAAAAAATTTGTAGCACGAACCGTAGGCGAGTCTGACGAATTCACGAGTGCTGAATAGCCATTCTAAACATGTTTCAGACTATAATTTCTCTACGACCATGAATTCGGCAATTTACAGAGAAACAAAAAAATTCAAACTTTGAAACAGAGAAATGAATAGATGCAGCTCGATAAAATACCAAATATAAAATACAATATAAAGCAACAATGACATAGCCTCAATATTATTTGAAATCTGTATTACCGACATGCCACTGTGACAAATGCTTATTTTTATTTCAAAATTAAATTTTCGGCATTTCAATTATAATTTTCAATATTTTAAACTGAATTATTGTAATTATATCAGTTTTAGAATAAAAATTAATTAATAAGATAGCTTTTTTTGTATTTTATCAGTACCATAAATGGGTAAGAGATATCGCTAGTTGTGCTCATTCCATCACTTGTGTTGGAATGAATATTCTATCACAGTATGATAGAATTGAATCAACCTGTACTTAAAATTAATTTTAAAATGTTGATGTTCTATAATGGTCCTAGAGAAAAATACTTACGAATAAAGCTGATTAATTAGTCAATGAATATTAATATATATCCGCTCCATAATCAATATGTCGTTTCATGTTACGTATACTATGAAATACTAATGTTTTTTTATACCTCAAGATCAATTTGAATTCTCAACCAGTTTTTGAACAGTTCAAGTCTCCTTTTTTGATTGGCAATATTTTGAATTTTTAATTGTGAAGACTGCTTTTTGACGGATTTAATTTACGAATTTACATTTAAAAATTTAGATTTATCATTCTTGAATATCGTTCTGGTTTATGATGAATTTGAAGTATCTAAATGTAACTAATCACATATTATTCACACGTGTAATATTCGACATAATGTGTACTTAAAATTAAGAATAAAAATGAGATATAGATGAAATTCATCTTACTATCAATATGAATTCATTGAATACTATTACGGTTGATGATCTAATCATTATATCTTACAGGTGACAGTTTGACAATTCTGCTGTGACAGTCCCTACTTATTTGTGATTGGTTGGATTTGGGATTTGGATTTGGCAATTAATATTTCAAATGTAAATTCGTTGATTAAATCCCTCATAAACCAGAGCATAAGTTTATATATATTTTATATTTCTAAATCTGAATTTCTAAATGTAAATTCATAGATTAAACCTACTAGCCTTAACTCCTACAATGATTATTATTTGAACTACAATTGAATTTCGATAAAATATTTTGCCTCATCGATTCATAACAGAGCTGGCACTACAACGACTTGACATTGACATTGACTTGATATCTACTGTCAATTTGTCATACAAGTTGGACATGTATCCAGTTAATATTCGTCATAGATCTTATTTTAATAGAAGAATAACCTGACCTAGTTCCTATCATGTCTCTATCACAAATATTAACTGGAAACATGGTCAAGTCAATGTCAATGTTAAATCGTTGTAGTTTCACCACAGATTTGCTTGTAGTTTTTCAATTCTACAATGATTGACATCTAAATATTCATGTTTTCCCACAATACTGATTGTGGACAGCTCTATCTGCATCTTTCATAAGAGTATTGATGATTTGCATAGAAAGATCGGATCAAAATTTCTTTCTTAATTGTCTCTGTACTTCAATTATGTTTAAATAAAAATAAAGGACAATTTTTTTTGGCGATGTCTAGTTGGAAATTTATTATTATCTCAAATGCTTTGAAAAAGATAAAAATATAGTACTCAGAAATTATGTGAACATGTATATATATTTTTGGCCAACCTTTTACTGAATTTCCACCTGTGGAGATTTAATTAAGTTTCAACTGCTGCCACCAGTTTTCCACAATGTAAAACTGCCAAATTTAATATCAGAGAAGACATAAAAGTTTATGTCTCGAAAAAAGTCCTGATATTGAAGTTTAAAGCATTACTAATCGACATATTTGCGTAACAAGTTTACTTCTAGAAGAATGATTAACGAAAGTTTTCTCCAGACTTGTTCCACAAGTTGTCATTGAGAAAGAACTTTCAAATTGTTTGAAATCAAATTGGTCTTGATGTTGTTTAAACAATAAGATTTTCCTGGAAAATACTATAGCAGAAAATTAGTTGAGCTTTATTGTATTGTATAAGCATTATTTGAACTTGTTGTGGAGAATTCGAAATATCAAAGTATTAGTGCCTTTTCTGATTAGATAGTGTGAAAATAATGTTAACATTTTCATTGTAAATGAAAAATAGGTAGTAATTATTTCAAACCTCAGGAACTTAAATTATATTTCCATTGATTACTATGGAAAATGAAGCTTTATATGCAAATATCGGCAAGAATACATATGAATTTTAATTTATATCGCAATACATTTTTCCACTGAGTCCAATAAATAATTGTAATTGAATATTATTAATAAAATTACGAATGTCATATCTCAATATTGTATAATTTGTTCTCGCAGACTGACTCCATTCACATTTAAAAAAAATAAATGAAATTATTCAAAGTAACAGAATATCCGTAGATCAAGTTGATCAAGAAATAAGTCATTGCATTTTCGTCAGAAATCATACTACTCTGAAAGAGAATACAAATTTAGTATTGGGTATATAAAATAAGTCATCATGTATCAGCTTCATGTCTTTTTTTTTATTTAGTACTAATCTCAGCACAATATTTTACAAGATGGGCGAGTTTATAATAGCTGCAGTTTCTGGTGAAGATAAAACGAACCAGCGTTATGTTACCAGGGTACTTAAAATCAGTTCATGAACCGAAAAGGTATTAGAATTTCAGGGACATGTTTTTCAGTTGGCACATGCGAATTGCCAATCTTGTTCGAAAACGAATTGCTCTGAATTTATAAGTTGCTTGAACAGCTCAATACGTATAAGTAACAAATTTTCAATAATCATTCTTGTGTGATATCCTGTTAATGAGATTCGTACGTCCGTCTATCTGTCTGCCAAAGCCAGTTTTTGTTGGAATGAATGAAGCTATCGAACATAATTTAGATTCTTCAGGTTCTAGCTGAAAAGGCGTACTTATATGAGCCTTTATATTCTATTTATATTCATTAGGTGTAGATTCAAGCCGGTAATTTTATACGTAGATTGCCAATATGAAACTTCAGGTCCAGATTTTCATAAAAGTACAAGGAAAATTTCATACGAATCGATTGTGTGGAATAACAAAAAATAAGAGGCCATATGTTAACATGCATGAACACTTTGGTGTTTTGGGTTTCCATATGTAGAATATGATTAATGGTTGGATGTTAAAAAGATCACAACGCATGAAATGAAATATTACTTTTTATTGCACATTCCTTCCTTTCGCACGTCTATCACATCTTTTTACCACATTCTCATTCTGAATGGAGATTTAAATTCACAGATGCGAGAATAATCTTCAGTAAAGAAAAAGAAGTTTTCCATGGTAATGATTCAGACTCATCTCAAAAATCAAGGTCAAGAAAACTTTTTTTGTGTTGTGATTGATTTGGATTTGAATTCATCTATTACATTTTGCAAGATTGCCAGCTTTTTCTGTCCAGAAACAATTTGAAAAATTCAAATTGTTAGGGAAACAAGAACTCATAATTAAAATGTAAATGAGTGGGTTGAATTTTAACTTTTAATTTATTCGTCATTTATTACCTCTCTCGTAGCTTTATTTTCTTATAGAAATAATAACATTGCAAAAAAGATTCATTCTTGTTTATTCAGAGCTTAAAATTTTAATTCTGTTAATACAACCTGCAATAGGAACAATACTAATGAGAAGCAACGAATTTTATATACGAATAATGAAATATTTCTTCATATTATTGCAGATTAACTTCTCCACTTTCTTTTGTTTGTTTAACAACAACAATACATTATAGTTCGTAACCGGAATGGCTTTGAAATTGATTTTGAACAAAGGTCACATGTAGTAGGCATCTTTTTATCCAAATTTATTTGAATTTATATATTTTCTCAATAGACCAATAGCTGAATTCCAATGCTCAGATTATGAAGACTAGATTGATTTTCATACCAACCGTAATGAAACTCAACTCTTTTGTGGGTTTAATAAATGTATTTTGCACTTTTACAAACGATGCGTGAAGTACCAACTTAACAGACGCCCGTAAAAAAAATATAATGGAAGACAAGACGACCACAATCCTATATATAAAAAATTATATTCAATAAATTATGTATAATACTTTCACACAAAATATTGCTTTTAAATAAATTACTTTTTGTGAGAGTTTTTGGAGCAATAATAATCATAAATTATCTACTTTTTTTGTACCTTATTCGGTCTATTGTATCAAAAGCTCTCTAATCTAATAAAGTATGACTATATTTGGCTACCTGAAAAGAATGTAAATAAAGACAGCTTGAAGTAAACTTCAGTATTAATAATTCCAGCTGAAGTTGTTATCTGGAGATCAATATCGTGGATGGGAACGAGAAAAAGTAATTTATTTCTTTTTATTACAGTTCTTAATCAGGCTCAGATTATTTAATTAAAGTACATAAAAAAACAGTAATTTGGAATATAAGAGTTAAAGATTGTCCCCAAATTATCACGCTGGAAAAATCTTTCCACATTAATGAATGTTTTAGCAATTCAAGTGTTCAATCAATTTATATCTGAAAAAGACCTTATAAGTACAGATGTATACAAAATTCTACATTGCATTCTCTGTAACTTGTACCTTAAACGTTTCCTGATTATTATCTTACCTTGTAAATATGGAAGAAATTTGCACATGACTTCTCCGAAGATAAAATCCCTCAGGAGGGCTCCAACCAAGGTGAAGGGCATACACAACACCCCTAGTAGAAGATCTGACACTGCTAGATTTAGTAGAAACACATTTGTGATTGTTCTCATCCGTTGATTCTGTACAAGTGTCAAAATAACGAGCGAATTGCCTATAACAGCTAAGAGGAAGATGACAGCGTAGAGAGGAATCTGAATTCTCCCTGACTCCGAGCCTTGACTGATAGAAGATATGTTCTTGATGAGGATCTCCAGGGGTATCGTTGTTAATTCGTCGTTGGAAACGTCAAAAGGAGATAACGTTGTGTTCGGATCCATGATTGACTAACTTGGTGGGATGCGAAGCACAAGTTTTATGATAAGTTTGCCATATTCGAAAGTCTGGGTTTCATTTATTCTCAAAAGCTCAGAATTAGCTTGATTATACTACAGTCGTAATTGAAACCCTATTTTTAGAAGCTAAATTTTGAAACTTGACTTCTTCTGAAATTATATTTGTCATAAGAATATTGTAATATACAGACTATAATAATCGTGAGAATTTCATAAATCAGGGGCTATTTTTTTATGGCATATACATTTCAATGAGCTGATTCACAATCATAAAGATTTTCTTCAAAATTCGCAAAATTATGGGAATTTTTCAAGAAGGGTACATAATTTTGAATAACAAATTAATTGATTTCATCCTGGCGTTTTGTAATAATACCTACACTGTCACTGATCATAAAATTGAGCAGTTGAACATTAGTGTAGTTTCTCTATAAAAGTGATCAAACATGCCTTTTTATTCCAATATTGAAATGACCGATATGATTTTTATGTATGATCGTGCTAATGGAAACGCACTTCAAACGCGGCGTCTTTATGAAGAGCCTATCCAAATCATGCATTGCTTTAATCCAATTTTTTTTTTTTAAACTGAAGGATACTGCGGATCACTACATAAACGTTCTGCCGATAGTGGATGGCCGATGACAGTAGTTACACCCGAAATTGAAGAAAGAATGTTTGGTATTTTTTAAGAAAATCCCGAAACAAGGTTTCGTTCAATGGCCTCCTAGATCTCCGGACTTAACACCACTTAATTTTTTTGAATGGAATTATCTTAAAAGTTTGGTTTAAGCAACACCAGTAAGCAATTTAGAAGAATTGCAACAATGAATTGTGCAAAGTTGTGAAACAATTCAAAGAAAGCTGACCATTTTTGAAAGAGTAAAGGCATCATTTTTAAGAAGATGCAGAGCTTGTGTGTGAATGGAAGAAGGGCATTTTGAACATTTACTATAGAATATTTTATTCAATAATAAAAACAAATAAATTTTGATGAATACCTGTACTCATTTATTTATCGCTATTCTGAAAACGTCAAAATAAATTTAATTAATTTGTTATTCAACATTAATAACTTGGTTAAAATACTCATTTATTAGCTTCATTAAGAATTTCGTGTCGACCAATGGCACTAGAAATGTACTCTTCATGAAGCACTCTCATAATTTTGCGAATTTTGAGGAAAAAAATATTGATTGTGTTATCAGCACATCAAAATTTATATGCCATAGAAAAAAATCAACATAGTCTATGTTTTCATGTGGAATTATGAATTAGTCACTATGGTAACAGTACGTCATTATCTTTCCAATAAAATGTCATTCCAAAATGTATTTTGAACGTAAAATAATTGTAGATGAAATGTTCTCTCTACTACTATATCAATTATTCATGATTGAGTCTATCAATAGATTCAACATTTGAACAGTTATTCTAAAAAGCTTTATATCAAAAATTCACCAAAATTGATGCTTGCAATTAAAATTTTCAATCAATTCAACTGAAAGTCCATCTGAAATTAAGTGGCCATACATTTCTCTGAAAATTGAATAATTTCACTCAATTACTGAAAAGGATGGTGATCATCTGTTTAAATTATATTCCAATTTTTTAAGCTGCCTGATCCGTAATTGATCAATTTTTTTGCGTATGCATTTACCACATTAAAAAATTAAGGAGAAAAGCTTGACGTTAGAACTAAAATCAATTTGTAAAACAAGTCCTAATAAGCTTTAGTCTATAAAACGAAATATTTTTGAAGATTCAATCGATTTCCTATAAAAACTAGTCATTGTTTGATACAAATTATATTGGTATCATAAGTAATGAAATTGTATATTATGCTACAAGGACCGAACGACTGTCATTTTTGTCCAGGATAAAGACGAGGGCGAAGTACGACGCGAAGGCGAGGGCGAAGCACGAGGCAAAGACGAGGGCAAAGCCCAAGGCGTAGCTTCGTGCAGTCAAATTTTTCCGTGACAATTAAGACAGTCGTTCATTTTTTGTAATACATACACCAAAAGTACCCTATTACTGAACTGACTTCTGCTTCGAAAGTTCTTAATTCCAAACCACGGTAACAATTTTCATTAATTCTCTGTTGACTGGGAATTAATGGATATTATTGTCCGCTGGGTAAAAATGAAATTGTAGATTATGGATCATGGATGCCGTTGGATTTTTTTATTTCATTGATATATGTCAAATTGATATTTGAAAGAAAGTATTATAGAATGTGTTCGTTATGGTATGTGCATTTATTGTGAACGGGATAGCACAGAAAATGTGAAAAATATCAATCAATAAAATAAATCATGTAAGTTATGTTTCATTGTATCAGTTTACTGTAATGTGATTGCATTTGCAAAAATCTGTTTACCAAATCGATAGGATAGTATCAATACATCCAAATTTATTTCAAAAGCTCAGTAAGGGGGGTACTTCGGTGCACTTGTTACAAAAAGTATCGTATGCAACACGGACACTGAACGACTGTCATTATTGTCACGGACAAATTTGGATGCACGGAGCTACGCCTTATGCTTTGCCCTCGTCTTGGCCTCGTGCTTTACCCTCGCCTTCGCCTCGTACTTCGCCCTCGTCTTCAATGCAGCCAAATTTATCCTAGACAAAAATAACAGTCGTTCGGTCCTTGTAGCATAATATACTACTGAAAATCAATCGATATGAAAATTATTTTTTCAGTGCTGTTCTGTCTGAAAGACAATTATTATAAGGGCAAGTTTTCATTTGTATCCAAGTTGAATGATAAAAAATTCAATTACATTATCCCTGAATTCACCGGATTCTTACAAAGTTCCACGTAGGTTTTCACGTATTTGGATTACATTACATTCTATGGAATCTTAAGATTTTTCACTACCTTTCTTTTTAATCCAAATGTTAATAAAACTCCTTCATTTTGTAATAGTATACCAACAGTCTCAAAATAACTGAACTTCAATAGCTATTTATCCTGGAGGAACATATGAACTACAAAGCTGATTAAATTGAAAAAAGTCGTTGAACAAGATTGTTTTGAAAATCAAGCTTGACTTTTCTACTAATGGTTTCTAGAAGATGAGTTCTTTTTTGCACGTTTCAAATAAGTAAATAAATTTAACGTATCAAGATGAATAGTATATCAGTATTTTAAATATCTGAACGGTATTTTATCATTTCTACAGGTAGTATTCCATCTCTGATATATTCTGTTGACTGAATATTAAATTAAATGAAAGGTCCTGCGAGGTCACTCAATATATAAGCAGAAGATCAATGGAGGCGTTGCTAGGATAATATTGTTTACGTCTTGATCATTAGTCTTTGTTTTTGCGCCTATTCGCAGATTTAATTAACTCAGAAATGTTTGTATTGTTTCATATTTCTACCAATTAATTGCAATATCTTTCTAATTGAATACTGGTTCTTTTAATGACAATAATTATTTTCGAGGGCAGTTGCGTAATTAAACTCATTGTTATTCTTTACTCACTCTTTTTTATCAGAAAAGAAAAATTCCCGACTGCCTCAAATTCAACTTACATTTATTTTTTCCCAATTCTCACTCAGTCACAAGCACAACTGATTGATATAATTTGCTACATAAGATTGGATATTATTGTGTTCGTATTAAGCTGCGATCCCCGAAAGCTGTGTTACATGGATATCAATAGACAACCATGTAATTTTTCCTGATATTTAGTAGAAGTGCCAAAATTTATTCAAATTATTCATAGCTCATAGCTGATTCATCAAAAGTAACAGTCTATTTATTATATATAATAAGAGCAACTACAACTTGATTGTATCAATATAGTCAATTCGATTGAATATGGATTGCAACAAATTCAGTTCATTATTAAAAAAATTGTAAATAAAGATGTGAAACCTCAAAATTAGCTTGAGGAATGGTGTCAATCATTTAAAATTATCTTTGATTGATGCATGATTGCGAATCAAAATTTTCGCAGTATTTTTTGTTGTTTCTTTATAAGATCAGCTTTTCTAAAACAAAAGACGAATATCTTCAAAGAAAATTTATAGTATAGAGAAAAACTTTGATAGATAAAATCTGATATGATATGAGAAAAAAAAATTACATAAACATCGTCTTGTATAATAAGTTACAAGTCCTTGAATATGCAACAAAAATAGCGTAACATTGAAATTTGAGTTTAAAAGTTGCAAAACTTGTTCGTCCTATTCCCCGTTGGATTAAAGGCATGCTCAACATCAACAGATTGAAGATTCTGTAACTTATTCTATACAATACTTGGATCATTCTTTATACTTTTAGTTGCATCTTGATTCCTTTTTAATAACTGCTTACTTCAGTACTCAAAAGCATGTAGATGCTCAAGGAGGCCCTATTTTTCCAGATTATTGTTTTATTTTTTGATAAATATAGTATTTATTGAATTTTTGAGCTAAATGTGAGTTTTAGGTACAAATAAGATTGTAGCCAAAGCTACTTGTTTCTGAAAAAATTACCTCATCTCTTCCGTGCTCCACCTTCTGGAAGAAGAGTTTTTTTTTGCTACACTTTTAATTATTTGTTCTTTTGACTTTTATGAGTACTTATAATATTTTAAATCTCCCCTAATGTTAAAAGTTACTCAAAAAACGGGTAAACTGTATTCACATAGTAAAGATTGATGACCTCGTAAATTATCTTAAGTAGATGTTCCAAAAACGCAATCAACTCAACAATTT
The DNA here is from genome assembly GCA_963989225.1 of Dromius quadrimaculatus. Classification (NCBI taxonomy): domain Eukaryota; kingdom Metazoa; phylum Arthropoda; class Insecta; order Coleoptera; family Carabidae; genus Dromius; species Dromius quadrimaculatus. The sequence continues at coordinate 10,853,061 of OZ022324.1, forward strand.
CATTGTGCAGGTTGCCGACACACACAAAGTAACCAAATGATTGAATAAATATTTTTCATTGTATTTTAGAACTGTATGAGGTACCAGCATTTGTTTTCATGTAGTTTTGATTTAAAAAAATATTTTTCTATACTTATATTCCAATTAGAAACTCTACGATAGGCATTAATTATCACTTCTATGAGTAGCTCTATCTCATGCTCATAGCGATCAACATAAAATCGTGCTTCCGATGGAAATATTTTCTGGTCCTTTAATTCAGATTTTTTCATCCAGAAATTTCTTCCTCCATATAATATTTCGGTCTCACTCGTAGCGGTCAATATTCCTTTTCTAGAATAGACGCTCCTAGAAGTTCGAACAATCAGCAACTCACTAGTAAAATGAAACTGTGCTAGTGACTGTTTCCAATAAATTGATTATAGGCTACCTCGCTTCAGTCATTTTTTTGAAATAGCACCGAATCGCACTGCGCATGTCTATGAGACCAAGCTTGAGCCCAAGACAACCGATAGGGATTAACGAAACTCCTTATATAATGCGGAAATCTGGTTTATTTGATAAATAGATGAAGAATATTCTATATTCAAACACGCTTGATTCCTCACTTAAAACTTGAATCTAAATTGAATTATGTGAGTAGATGAATCACGGAAAAGGAATATTGACCGCTATGAGCACGAGTGAGACATGACGAGAGATGAAATTCCAAAAAGAAAAATATGAACAGAGGGGAAGAAATTATGTGACCGCTGAGAGCACGATTCTACAGTGAGCTATGAGCACAGCCGCTATAAGCAAGCCATTCTAATTCCATTTCCTCCCAAAAAACAATTGATTTCAGTCATCAGCGCAAATATTTTTGGAGAGATTTGATAAGACCTCAACCTACTGACAGTATTTCTACAAGTCCGAGAAAATTTAGACTAATTAACAATTTTGAATTAGTAAATTCTATTGCAATAAAGGCTTCAAATTCAGTCTTTAAAAAATCAATCGGAATAGAAAATTGGTAGTTATAGATAACAGTATGTATTCATAAATAAACTGCCAGAATCCAAAATTGGGCTTTGCTTGAATTGCTGTGACAATTGGGCTGTAAAAGTAAAATCTGGGATTTATTGTCGTATGACAAATGCAGATAAATTTGACCCGTCCTTGAATTTGTGTTAACATTTGCTGAATGGATTTAGTTAATGTACATTTTCCAACCCTTTTACTGACAAAATATTCAGGGGTCTTCAAATAAATTTGAAATTTTCATGGCACTAAAAATATATATGTTAATTGAGCGAAGGGTTTCATATTAATTACATTTCTGCACGAAGGCGAAACGCAAATTCTAGCTTTGGAATATCAACAGTCTTTTTTCCTCAGAATTATAATATTTTATAGCATACGCCCGACTCTAGAAAAACTCTGCAGGGCATACTTTCGATTTCAAGTAAAAGAAATTTCTAAAGATACTTGCATCAAGAAATATGGCACCATATATGTTCCTCTCTGATATTATATGAAAATGTCCGCAAGAACTGAGACGCCTACGCAAGTAAGTCACTACTTATATTTTTTAATTAAATAATTCTCTAGAATTTCTTTTATCAAAACGAGAACATATAAATGCTGAGTTTTGATCTTCTTCCTGAAGACCCCAGAACAAAATTAAATTCTAATTAAAATGAACAAATTCAATTTACTTTTAGGATATTCATCCTTCTTCTGGTTGTATTATAATTATGATTCCTATTTTTTGATTGATTATACTTTTAATTTATGAGTCTCAAAATTAGTTTATTATGGTCTGTAATCCTCACATAAATGTCAGATTTAAACGATATAATAATCAGTCGCATCTGATATTTGGAAAAGCTCAAGTCGCACAATTTTGATAAATTAATCCTGTTATAATTCTGTCAGTTTATTTATTACACAACATCCTATTATTTTGAGCTTAATCTTATGATCTATTTGTTTTGATATAGAGGCGAAAATTAATTCAGATTCAGAGAGCCAGCTCATCCAATATCATTTTTGTCTGAAAGAGCTTTTAATTTTTGAGCTTGATATATTTTTAACAAAATTTAACCAGTTTTTGGGCGATTTATTTCTAGCTATCAGAATATGGAAAATTACATCTGCGTTACATCGCCTTTAATCGACTATCCATCATTTTTAATCCGTTCCAACATAGTGTCAACTGATATTCAGTAAACCATAGATCCAGGGATTTATATTAAACAAAAATTCTATTAATTATACTTTGTAGAGGCCATTATAAACGCTAATAGATAAAAGAATTTAAAGCCATCAATTGAATAGATACATCCGAAAAATATCAAATGTAACTTTCGAAAAGATTATGCCGCCTGTTATAGAGCTGGTATCGTGGAAGGCTGTGGAAATACAAGATACTACTTTTAATATGAACATCTGATAGTCCAGATCGAAACTTTGTAGCATAACACTACTAATTAGGAATAATTTTACTCCAGATGATTTCTGCTCATCAGTTGATACTATGTTGAAACGTATCAAATATTCTACTCAATTTTCGTTGGATTTTTGTATTTTGACAATATTATGAAATGCTTAGAGTTTTCCTTCTTCTGTTGACTAAAATATTGTCACAAATTTTATTGTGAATAATAATTTATTATCACAGATTACAGTGCAAATATTTATATTACAAACTCTCACAATGACAAAATCGCTTACCTACAGTTACTCTTATTGAATGACTGCTCTCTCTTTAGTTCACGCGCCTTATATACTCTACTCCAACAATGGGTCAACATTCGAATGTCTGACAGTTGAACAACAATGAGCTAGCATTCAAATGTCTGACAATCGAGCATCTACATAGTAGCCATAGACTGTCACTCACATGTCTGACAATTGAATACCGACTAGATTGTTGGTCAATGCTAATACATTTATAATAAATTATTGAATAAAAAGGGAATTCAAATATTTTACATTTATGACAATATAATTGAATATATGGAATATGAATAAAAAGTCCAATAAATTGCCTAGAAACTGGCTAAATTTCGTTACAGTTCAATTATAGCAAATATCACTGATAGCCTGAGCACACTTTGATATACAATTGAATTTTGTAAATTTCAACAAAAAATTCAAAAAAATAGTTTTGCCTTCACAGTTATACATAAAGCTTTGTGTGTAATTCGTACTTATCAACTTAAGAGACTCATTTAATTTTTAAACCTTGCTTGCTACGTCCGCTATCCCATAAACTGTAGCTCTTCTAATTAAGCTCTAATACAGGCTGTAACAGATATGAGTACATTGATTTTTACCAGTGTTAGAATTCGTCAAACATAACAATTATTCTCAATAACTTTTTCCCGAATTCTCTTCTTTTTTCAGCATTTTTTATCCCCTATAATTCAACGAGTGGCTCAAGTGCATAATTATCGAATTCAGTAACAATTACAATGGAACAATTGATTCTGACATATATGTTACCAATTCCTTCAAATAAATTCTGGAAAAAGATCGATTGATAATTATTGTCTCAAAAGTTTAAGCCTGTGAAAATGTCTAGCTTCTTTGTCTACGATTTCGCAGGCAGAGCAGGATAAGCTCAGCGAATTTATTTGGAACGATTTCTGAATTGTAATTTTTCATATATAATATCATAAGTGGTTAAATTTTACCGGAAAAATTTTTAGATTGTTACGAGAGCTTGTTGCTTAGCAATTTGTTGAGTGATATTGACAGAAAAATCACGAGCTGTGAAGCGAGTGATTTTTGATCAATATCACGAAATAAATTGGTAGCAAGCTCTCGTAACAATCTGAAAATTTTGCCAGGTTAAATTTAATCACGAATGGTATTCGGAAGATTATTTTTTCCCATCCAAATTCATCAATAGATTCCAGAGACTCGACTCCGAATCTGCTCATTTTCACATTCAATCTGTCTGTCAGTTTGACAGATGCTGAATCAACGCGGCTGAATGTTATTTGTTTTGTATATATAAGCAACAGACAAAATTTTCAAAAAATTTCCACTTGAAAACCGTGCAGGTTGTACCACGTGACGTCGAATGGTGCAATTCTATTGGTCGAAATTTGGATGGTAAAAATAATCACTAAAAATTGAATTATTGTGGTTTTGTTAATGTATTTAACGTCAAAATATTGTTTATCTAAAATATAAAACAGCAGATGAGATGAATGAAATACATTAATTTATAAACAAAGCACCTGTGTATAAGTTTTTTCTCATATTATTACAAACTTCAGACTCAAGTCGTTCCAATAAAGTACGCTCCGTGAATTAATCTGCTGAGCAAATGAAATAATTATTGTATCTTATATTTCAGAAAATATTTGAAATCAAATATCAAATTCAATCTGATACATTTATGGGTTATGTTTTCTGTTCTTCGATAATAGAAGCTTTAAGAATTTATGTGGCAATATGTTCAATTGAATTATTCATAAAATTAATTGTTTTAGGATTGCATTACATTTAATATTCCACTGTTTTCTTTGAATATATATCGTTGAGTAATTTTCTCTTTATGTTTGAGATCTTACGGTAATGAAGTGAGTTGAAGACAGCAACCACTTTTTAAGCTACACATAGATGGCAGCACAGTCTGGTACAGATTCTGACTGTATTCAGACTAATCGAATCAGCAGATTTAAATGCAATGAACTTGTGCAGACAATCTAATTTTTAAGAGATGTACTACCTATCTGTAAATATACGCAAAGTCCCTAAATAGAAATCAAATCTCTTAACAATGACATATAAATACGACTAATAGATCAAATTTCTGATTTCAGCGACTAATTCAGTCTTTCCTGCGACATATGCAAGAATAGAATTATCGAGGTGAGCGATTATCAATGTATTGCTAAAATACTAATATTCTCTCAGTTTCAAATGAATGATTGACAAGACTACAATAGTTCAAAGTTGCAAAATACTCATTTCAATCGATAGCTGTCATTCTTCCAGCAAATGAGAAACATCTAGTTCGAGCCATTGGCGCACTATGAAATTTTTAACAAAACTTCGATGAATTTTTACTCGATATCCAGAGGATTTACAGGAAAAAAGTTATGCAGAGAAATTGTTATGCTTGACGAGTTCTACTACAGGTTAAAATTGATATACTTATTGCTGTTATACCCTGTATTTGTAATTAAAATAGTTGCTATACGTAGGTATAAAATTAAGTTCGCATAGATCGATTTCACTTTCAGTGCTACAAAAATGTGTTTCCTGTAACAAGATGAACCGCTAACATTGCAACATATTTGTAGTTTACCAGTGTAATTTATGCAAACAAATATTATATAGACATTATACGATATACAAATAACATCAAAAATAATTATTGAAATATCTAATCTTTCTGCTTTTGAATCTACTAGTATTCTTGCATAATTTACAAATATTCTTGGTCTTAATAAAACAAATTTTCGATACAGAGTTTTAGAATTTTATTTCTGGTTTGCTAAAACTGTTGAAAAATCCAATATCCAAGAGGAATATTTTCAACAATAAATTCTGGCCTTATACGCCTATTGCGCTTCAACGGTTACATTTCACATCAATGAAGTAGCATGTCAAGCTCGTCCAATGTCTCTTCTATACGTCATATTTATCCGGTGAACATGAAAAGAAAAGTATCTTCCAAAAAAATGATGATTTGTTGCTTGGTTTATTATAAGTGGAAAGATATAGCTCCTGATTACATTTTCCTTGTTTTCGGGAAAGGACTTATACAACAAAACGAAGAAAAATGTGGAAATCAATTAATTATGGAAAATGTTGTAGCTCATACAAATTTCGTTTTCAAGCTTTCTCTATATAATTATTATTCACTAAATGGAAAAATACCTGCCTTTTGCACGTTTTTGAGCTGCTAAAGTTATGTATTTCAAAAGTGCGAGCGAAGTGAACTAGCCTACAATCGATTAATCGAAAGAAGGAAAAACTGTATTAATACCACTGACAAACTAGTATCCTACCTGGATTAGAGGGATATGATCGCTGAAAGCACAATTTTATGGTGACCAGACCACTATGAGCACGGAACCTTCAGAACAGGATAGTACTCATACATCTTTTTAAATCGATGAGTTAAAGAAATAAAAAGTAGATCAATCAATAAAATATTTCTGTTGCATAATTTTTTCTGAAATTGAGTTCAAAGAGTCAAAAAACGATTTTGAATTGCTCGTCAAGTTGATTTGTTTATTATACAAAAATTCAAGTTGTTATTTTCCAATTTAATTAGATTTGAATTTCAAATTTTGTTGAGAGGTATACCATTAAATGCTGGTAAAAAAATTCACCTAATTCATTATTTGGATAACTTACTTGATGTAAAAAAAAGTATATCAACATTAAATCTCGTCTTATATTTATTAATCACGGATATATAGATATTATTAAAAAGTGATCAAAAAGTACACAAAAAATATTTCAATAGCTGATTATTATTAATATTAAAATAAAATGCTTTTTAGTATGCTTCACACAAGTTTTTATGGCATTGTAATGATGAGCATGTATTTCAAAAAAGTAAGTAATCTTTCCACAATAATCAGAAATAGTTGAAATATGCTACTTTTTGACGAAAACTTGGCAAGCTACAAGGTTGTCGGATTATCAAATTTGCCAAATTATACAATACTCATCCTAGAATACACTAAGGCCGGATTACTGCAACTTTACTGTAGTCCGGTGGTATCTGCATTTGATAGTCCGCCACTTTTTTGGTGTAACCTTGACATTTCAACCAGAAACAGTAAGATTCAAGCAAAACTCTTTCATGAAAAAGTAAGGAGGCGATAAAAAAAATTATGTGAGAACACAAATGGGAAGGTAATATTTTTTCAGAATTGTCGACGTTTCAGAACCAACTCAGGAAACAAATTAGCTCACGAAATTGCTCCACAATCCGAGAAAAATAGATAACGACTGAAGACTGTAAATAAAACGAGTGTATACACGCATCTCAAATTACCCCCTAAATACTCATGCCGGATTATAAGAGATTCCGGACAAAACGGCGACGGATTAACGCGAACTTACTGTAGTTAGATGAGAGTATTTATTAATTGAAAATTAATTGATCAAAATTGTATCTGGTGGCGCGAATCAAACGAGGAATACAAAGCAAACTTCTTAGCCGGGTTGCATGCATTTCTTTATGTTTCAATATGAATATGTGATTGGACATTTGACATTGTATATTCACAGCAATTTTTAAACGAGGAGAAAGTGATAAAAATACTTTTCCAGGAGTTTGAAAAGGTTTATAACATTTATTGCTCACTTTTCGGCATGTATATATTTTGAAGACTCGTGTCTGATTTAATCAATAATTATGGTAGTTATTCAAGCTAATAGTTAACAAATAAAATTTCTTCTTCAGCCAATATCACCAACATTAACTGAATCATCTCGAAGTTATTTCATACAAAAAAAAATTCTAAAAATATCTTGAATAAATTCAACTAATGTTAATGAGATCGAACCTCATTCAAATAAAAAATCAGGAGCAAAGAATTTGAAAATTTTCCATCACTTGTTATGATTTAACATTAATGAATATGATTAATAAAGCAGATAATAAATTCACATTGTTTTTAAATTCTCACAAACTCTCGCGTTAAATGCGCGTATTGTGCTCGTCGCTTTTACCATGCGAATCCTTCGGAAGTTGCGCGCAAACTGAAGAACTCACAACGCCCTCATCGTCCTCAAAGCTGCTTTGACGACAAGCGACGCGTTGCTTGCTGATGGTCTTCACCGACGCTCGACGCATTGTACATTCCGACGAGCACCCGAAACACCAAGAGGGGGAAACTTCATTTGACAGCGGATGGGAATGTTTTCATTTGTATTATCTCCAAGCAGTTTCGAGAATTGAATCAGGAGTGACAAATGAAGCGATTTCTGTTTTGAGCAATGTTAGGTTTTTATTCAACAATAGAAATAAAAGTATGTGAAAAGAAAAATAATTAAGGGTGAGAAATTGAAATATATTATACTAGAATCACATGATGTTTTGAGTATGAGGAAACTAACTACTCATTGGATAACACGTCTATTAACAGTCAATTAAAAATGTATCCATTTGAACATTTCTCAAGACTATCTAGACTAATTTGAACTCAATGCCACTAAGTTTCTTCAACACTTCGCACTGTACATGAATCTTGGATTTATCACCACACGCCAGAGACAAAGTAGCAGTCTAAACAATGGATTGAAGCAAAGGGAAATGCGCCTGAAAATCCAAAAATTCATGACAACAGTCTTCTGGAATTCTCATGGTATAGTGCCCATAGACTACTTAGAAAAAAGCAGAACTATCACTGGGGTCTACTACACGTATACTTCATATAATGAACAAACTGAATGATGCAATTAAAGATAAACGTCTCTATCTGGCAAAAAAGAAGATGCCATCTCACCATAATAATGCACTTGCGCATTTCTCGCGTTGTAGCAGCAAAACTCGAGAGACTCCGATCTCAAGTACTTCCATATGCCTCTTATTTGTTTGATTTGTCTAAGGAAGAAGTGGAGGAGTGCAAGAATTCACTTCAAATCAGAAAACAGAAGCTGAGATGAACGCTTATTTTGCAGACTTGGACGCCGAAGCGAGTCATTTTTTCCACTCCACTTTCTCCTATTTACTGTTTCTATTCCAATTTTTCTGACAAATGAATTTTCTACTATCTCTTTTTCCTACTATCTTATTTTCCCATTATTTTCTCTTTATTCTTTCCGACAAATTAAGTCAGTTCCAAAACTTAACAGTTTCAAAACATAAATATAATCAAAATTCAATATAGTGGCCAATATCGCGGTGGTATTTCATGGCGTCGTTTTCTTAGTTGCGTTTCTTGTACTATTGGACGACAGTTCCAATCCTCTTTTCGCACTGCACCCTAGCTGCTATTAGTATTTTTCGGCCTAGATTCAGTTCCTGGAACATTGCTCTTTCTCAAGATCAGCCAGAGACGTGCACAACTGGGGTGATCCTTGCAAATGACAATTTAGAACCTATTGTGCCACTCTCCAAAAATTTGTTGGTCATTGATAGATTGTGAATATTGGAATCATATTGGTTCCATATTTCCGATAGGTAGCGTGGTTTTGTGGCGGATGCCTTTCTCGCGCAGATCTTCCAGAATTACAATAAAAAAAAAACCAGTGGATAAAATGGAATGAAAAAAATGTCGTATACTTTTTGGACGTATCTTATTATTCTGATGGTATTAAGAAGTCAGAACATTGTTGGACTAAATGTATTTTTCTTTTAACTGCTGCGAAATCTTGCATTTTCTAATATATTACATTCTACATTTGTAGAATAAAATATCATAACTTTGATTCGATATAATATCTACGGATGATATTAGTCTCTTGTGATGAACAAGCCCAAGGCAAATAATATATGAGTATATTTATTATTTTTCTGAGCTCAATCCTTTTTCGAAACATAAAGCTTATTATTCTGATGGTATTAAGAAGTCAGAACATTGTTGGACTAAATGTATTTTTCTTTTAACTGCTGCGAAATCTTGCATTTTCTAATATATTACATTCTACATTTGTAGAATAAAATATCATAACTTTGATTCGATATAATATCTACGGATGATATTAGTCTCTTGTGATGAACAAGCCCAAGGCAAATAATATATGAGTATATTTATTATTTTTCTGAGCTCAATCCTTTTTCGAAACATAAAGCTTACGGCTCCAGATAATCATATGTTTGTTTTCTCTTTATGCAGATTGTTATTATATTATTATAACTGCTGTTGTGTCTGTAGAAAATGGAGAGGACATATTCTAATTATAAAAACAAAAAAGAACATCCCTTGGGAAGATCTCGTATATCTTCCAATGTTTATATATGCTCCTACTCTGCTCCTGTCCTTTCGCCCTTTCTAATATGTTTATATGATCTTACATTCCTTGTTTGTGGTTGAAATAACTATTTTGCTCACCTTATGAAGAAAATGTTCGTACTCCAACAGCATTGAGAACAGGGATCCCATGATGTGGGTGAATAGAATCTTCAGGCGATATAATAAGTAATAATCAAAAGGATGTAATTATCACAATATGAATAAACATTAAAAATGATCATACAATAAAAATTATATCCTGAATAAACTTAGTTGCTGTAACTTCCCAAAAAGTAATTTTGGACGTTAAACACTGCCAAAAATAATGCATTCTTGAGGTCGTCATCCATAAAATGCTTAATAAAATATTGATTTTCGTAAATAAGATCCAACATTAAAAGTAATGATTTAACACACACATTATTAAGTGGGTGCAGTGAACGAATTAACAGTTAAACGTCCTCAACTCATTCGAAACAATGTTGTAAATTTCATTATTACCCTTAAAATCTGTCATCAGCCTATATATAGACTTCTACATTTCCCTCCTGAAAGCATTATTGTGGCTGGTTGGGTTCAGCAAGACCTATTATCTGAATGTAACAGAGGCCTATTTTAGCAATATTTCAAATTAAGTGCCTGAAATTGTAGCTATAGTTCAACTGGAAATATTAAACGTTGCGTTACTGATTTTAACTGCAATATTAAGGCACTTTAAAACTTTGTATCTTTAGCTCAGGTGTAAGAGATTATTATTATTCAATAGCTCAAAAGAAGACTTCCTGAAGAAACTGATAATATTAATCAGGTTCATTTTTTAGGTTATTTGCAAACACCAAACGACAATTTACGCTCGGTACATCTGTTCTATGCTATTTAATTTTCAAATTATGGAAGTTTGGGATCGTACAAACAAAAATTATGACATTTGAATAACAATTCTCGTATCTCGGTCAGCCCCGTCTAGAAATATTTGATTTCATTTAATAATGCTTAAATTTACAAACATTTCACATGAGTTAATCTCATGGACTACACTTTCTGACTATTACTCAACAAAATTGCAGACTTTCACGTCAAATGAATATATGACAATCTGAAATGAAGTACATAAAATATAATTTATGCTCAATTCATAATTAAGTGTTCCTTCCAAATATATTATTTTTATTTCTGACACCATTCTATGTACACTCACTTTCAGTAAGTACTTAACGAACACAAGAATCTGAACCAAGAAGTATAAATCCATGATAAAGTGCTCAACAATACACAGCAAACAAAGAATAATTATTTGGATAGAATCTGTGAATTACTTTTCGATCACAGTATTTAACTTCTTTATCGAACTTTTTCTGAAAAGCGAATATGCGGGTTGTCAGAACCACAAGTTTACGGCTGAACTTCTCCTGTGTAAATTGTACTTCGAAACCAGAAGTAATTTATCAAGATTTGTCATATATAACAGAAAAAAGTATTTTTATCTCTTACTATATAAATAGGGATAAACAGTGACCTATAAAATTTTGAAGACTTTCCCACTAATCTTAGAATAAGTTAAATCTGTCGAACTGTCATGTTTCTTTTAGCCATAATTAATCGCATAGCTCATTTTATAGAGGAGCCTGATGAATTAATTAAAGACTTCAATTCCTTTTTATTTACTTTTACAAAGTAACAAGTAAGTATTGTGAAACCGACAAAATTCACCTATTGAGATTTTGATGGAAATATCCGTTTTGAGCATCCCTTAATCCATTTTGACTATTTTTGGCTTGATGTCGGTACGTATGTTCGTGCGTGCGTTCGTACGTGCGTGCGTTCGTTCGTAGCTCGCAAATCTCAAAACTGGTTGAACGTATAATGTTGAAATTTTGTATTGAGGACTGGCATAGGGTCTAGTTGTGCACCTCGCATTATGGTTCCAATCGTCTGTACCGGAAGTGATGTTTACTTGGAACTTTTTTCGAATGATTAGCCATAGCATATTGAAATTTCGTATCAAGCACTTCTATAACATCTTATTGTTCATCTTGCATTATGATTGCGATCGGCTAAGCTGAAAGTGCACTTTACTCAAGATTTTTTTTTAATTTTCCTCATAAATCCAGAATGAACAGCTGTAGGATATTGAAATTTAGCATTTGAAATTTCTGTAGCATCTCAATGGTCATCTTCTATTTTTGTAACAATCCGCTGAGCCGGAAATTTTGCGCATTAATTCAGATCTGTTGGTAGTCGTAGAATTTTGGAAATCATTATTTAGGAATGTTGTAGTATAAGAATAATGGCCTACTGTTTCCATAGCAACCGACTTGACTGAAAACGCATGTTACTTGACAGATTTTTAGAATCTCTTGGGACGAGATTTTGTGTTTGATTATACATATCCAATGATATATACGATCAAACACAAAATCATATCGTATTATATATATATATATATATATATATATATATATATATATATATATATATATATATATATATATATATATATATATATATATATATATATCCAATGATGTACAAGTAAATCAGATTTTTTTTCTTATTTCTGTGTTTTTCTTAGAACTTGATTTCTATTTTCTCTTGTTTACAAAGAAAGATATTGAGTATAAAAGCAAGTGTAGCAGACATAATGAACCATTTATTCTGTTGTTCTTACGTTAAATCCGTGTCTAGCACACGCAACATACAAAATACATCCACTCAAGTTTCGCTTTCGTTCTATAGCTTTCACCCCTTTTTATTATTTGACTCACACGTCGGGAAGTTTAAGATAAGAGTTGAATAAGGCCGCCGGACTAAGTCTCAAGTTACAAAACTAAGATCAAAGTAGATATAAGATATTTGTCAATAGGTTTAGACAGAATATTGACCACATAAACCAAATTTGATGATATTTATCTAGCAACACATGAAATGCTTATTTTTAATCTCTCCCACATATATCTTTCGAAAATCTTTTGTTTAACATTCATCTAACATACCTAAATTAAGGTAACTAACTTGATCAGCTCTTTGAAACACTTGAATACTTGAATATTTATTTCGCAATTGATCTCTCCTAGAGTATCGACAAACACCACGCAAAAATCTTATTTCCACAGCAGTTATTCGCTTTTGTATCCACGTCCAGTACTCACTTTTCCCTTTCTTGAACTAAAACACAGAAAAGTAGTCAAAAAATAATTTTGTAACAAAGGTCATCCACCGGAACGTATGTTTTATTCGGAACAAGGGAATGAATGCATTCTATAATTTGAGTTTATGTAACCAAGTACTTAAAGCTTAGCGACTAATGTACTGACACAATGTTTCTAAAAATAAACAGTAACTACACAAGGAATACAAGAATACTTCATACATATTTATGAGCGATTTTGGTTTGATAAATAAAACATTTTCCGCAGCATACATCAACGAAAGATCCGATGAAAACGTAGTATTCATTGCGTAGGATTCAATTGTAATGATATATTGAAAGTAAATTTAACTACATACGAAATCATTTTGTACTTCGGTTCATATGAGATAAGCGAGAGAGATACTAGAATAGAAAATGTTTGCTGCTGATTCTTCATACTTTGAAAGATCTTTTCATATGCATAATCATTTGCACTGTGTCTAAGAATGTATGTCGCAGCGGTTGGATATCTTATTTATGGGATATTTATTTTTAAATAAAATCATCAAATGTTCAAGACCGAGAATTTGTGTCTCCCAGTAATCTGTCTGTGTTCTTTTGATATATTTTACACAATGTTTCCGAAGATATCTTTTGTGTAATCTCTTTTCCTTTTCCGTTCAATTAAACGTCGCATTTCTATTGTTTCTACGTCTACGTTCGTTGATTTTTAATACATGTTTGTGACAACAGTCATCAATTCATGTTTTCGTTAAAGTAACGTTTCTTGATAAATAAATTGCTTTGATGTTGAAGCCTTTATTAAATTTGTGGCAAATATCAAGATAAAGAAATCATTCATTCGAACCCAATGTACTTCATTTACGCAGCTTTGTAAATATTGCTTATTCCTTCAATTATCTAAAATTATCTTCTGTTGTCAGTTTGTTGTCAATATAACCAAAGCATTTCGTTCTAGATATATTAATTAAGGTGTTAAGGGTGTTATAAGGGTGATAATGCTTGAGGTCGGCAGTTCACTTTCTGAAGATCTCCTGGGTTAAGGGATATATGTCGACAAAAGTCTTATCATTATAGCATCCGTGCTGTCTTCATCGTTTAATGTCCAACAATTTTTTTCGCCCATACTATATTATAAAACTCCAATCTCTGAATTATGTAATATCTCTGTTTTTCTAGCTTCAAGATCTTCCGTTGTGCAAAAATTCATCCACAATCTTTTTCTATTAAGTTGATATTTTGCTCCCATCCGAAAAAAAAACCCATAACATTCAAACATTGAATTTTTATGTAAAATGACAGATTCCATGAGCTATATCAGTAATAGTATTATAACAGAAAATTCAAGTTGCTCGTTTTCCGCCTGTAAATAAAATGAATCAATTTTCATATAGGTATTTAATAATTCATATCAAGCCTCATCCAAGGTTTGCAAACAATACTAATGACAATTTTAATTCATGAAAAGTAGTAGAGAGAATTTATAGACATATCGTGCGCAAGTCAATAAGAAATTATTCTTTACATATTCAAATAGTGAACGTCTGTAACTTTCTCCCACTGTTGTTCATGAGTCAAAATTATATTTTGTATTGTTTGCAGACGGTAAGTGATAAATTTTTTCGATAAATTTCGTCTCACGTCTTGAGTTATTTCTCTATCACACTGAGTAAACTTATCGGTGAAAATTTAAACGTTCGCTCGATCAAGAGTCACATAATATTTCAAACTGAATCCAAACAAATAAACAACACTATTTCACTTTCATATTCCAACATTTCATTCTATAAGCCGTCCAACCCGGAGACATTTCCATAATTTTAAACGCATCAATTTAATACTATTCAATACATTTTCACCAACATTTGTTCTCCGAACATTACTACCATTCACGTTACAACCTACAATATAAGTTATCGAAATATTTACACTATCTCACCCTTACATCAGATTCATTACATACTCCATAGCAATTCACACTTCTAACAATTTCCATATTCCAATCTTCTAATATTCAATCAAAATAATATCCAATTTGTACAAAAATCATTCCTCAACATTTCTCTCAATGATTTATCAAAATGCATTCTACATTATTTAACTACACGCATTTATCCATCTTCTTGTATACTATCAAACATTTATGACGTACACTGCCAGAAAAATTTTCAGCTCCTAGGAATTTACAGTACGTTTTCTTTTCCTCCGCAGTCGCCTTTTTCATTTCCTTATTCCTTATCTTCGGTCGGTAGTCTAATCCACATTCACTACAAACATCTTTTGCACATTCAAAATAAGTGATCTTGAATTTCGTCCAAACATTATTTATATTGCAATCAAAATTAAGTTCACATTTTGGCAGAGATTTGAACAAAAATTTGTCTGACATTGTCATTTATAAGTAAATTGAATTTCTCGCAAAATATTGCACCACAACCTTTCACTCACATTTAACAACATTCATTTAATAAATCCTGATATTGATTGTCTCAGAAATTACTAAGGATGATAAGATAAGGGTGTTATTTACTTAGAAACCAGTACAAACCAGAAGCCTTGCTTAGTTAGTGTCATATTTAAAGTCATTATTCCATATAAACTAAGGGAATATTCAAATGCTGTCAAATCTGTGAATTCACTTAGTACCAATATATTTTGAGGCTTTGAGATATGTGCAATATTCAATAAGAACAAAATACAATCAAATAATTGATTGCCAGATATGTCACCCAAAATAATAATTGATAATTTTTTTTTATGAATGTAGATATTGTAGTGATACAAAAATTTCTAACAATAATTTTGATAGCGATTGGTAGTGACATTGGCAGTACAACATGATTGTAAATAGGGCTTAATAGCCTCTATTACCAGCAAAAATGTATTTTATGGTATTTAGTAACCATAACAGTGCGCCACGTTCCTAATGAAATCATAATTCAAAATATTGAAGAGAATATCTTGCAAATTTTATTTAAACATAATATCGTTATAGAGAAATAATAAAAAGTTTCCCAATAGTTATGATATGTTTTCGAATTATCACAGAGGCCATATTTGAGACAAAAGTGATTCTATTTCTTGACAGTTGTATTACACAAGATGGAATACACTCTTAAAAATGTCTTTTTATTATTAAAACTTTAATCAAAATGATTGATAATGAAGGAAAAAACTTTTCAGAACTCATTTTATGAATAAATATGTTTTATTGGGATATCAGTTTTGTGAATTAATTAGAAACACAACGTTTCGACAGCAAAGTGCTGCCTTTTTCAAGTGTAAAGAAATATGAAAATAAATCAACAAAATTGTCAAGACAACAAACATAAAAGTACAAATAGTAACTAGATTAATTTAAAATATATTAGCTCCTAGGATCGTAGAGCTCTATCTGTGGTTGATGATTCAATATCCACAGGTCTTGAGGAGATAATAATGAAGGTCTAAATAGGAGAATTGTCAACTCCTTGTGGTTCTAGGTCAATCTGGCTCTACTCTTTTTGATTTGGCGCATAGCTGAACCATCCACAGATCTTCAGGAGGTGGTGATGAAGTAACTCTTGCAAGTAGATTCGTAGATACAAATAACTTGAAATTATGAACAAATGATTGATAGCCATGATCGATTAAGTTCATATCCGGTATTCAAATTCAAATTATTCGGTGATTTTTTTATTTCAATTGCTTCTCTTAAAAGCCTCTTAAATCAATTGTTTTCTTTAGCCAGAAGCTTCGTATTCTTGAAGTCAATGCTATGGGATTCTTGAATAACATGCTTAGCCACAACAGATTTTTCTGGATGGTTCAATCTTATATGACGAGAATGCTCTTTCAATCTTGTTTCTACAGTCCTCTTGGTTTGTCCAATATATAATTTGCCACATTGACAAGGAATCTTGTATATACCTGGATACTGTAGAAAAAATCTGTCTTTAACATTACCAATAAGATTTTTTTTAAATAATTGATATTGTATCTAGACTCGTCATGATTGCAATTCGCCTAGTCATGAAAACTTTAGAAATGAATTTACCCCACATGATAAAGAAACGCCCAACAGCGACGACAAAATGCAAGAAATCAAGACAACATTACTACTGTAAGAGCCGATGTAGCAGAGAATGCAAGTGTATCGATAAATCCTCTTTCTCAAGAAGTTGGTGTCTCAAGGATGAGAACTTTTCAAATTTAAGGAGGGATTTGAGTTTACAACCTTTCAAGATTGTGTTAACTCAAGAACTGAAGCCACTTGACCATCATAAGCGTCGTTTGTTCAGCAATTTAGCTCAACAGAAACTTGAAAATGATACTGTTTTTTAGAGAAAATCATCTTTTCTGACGAAGCTTATTTTTGGCTAAACGGTTATGTGAACAAGCAAAATGTAGATTTTTATGTGAAAATAATCCACATGAGAACTTTAAGACACAGATGTATGTACAGTCTAAGCTTATCCAAAGTTTAGTAAAACTATAGATTAGGTTTTACTAAACTTTGGATAAGCTTAGACTGTACAACTGGGCCTAAGAAGACTTTACATTCAGGAAAAGTAACTATGGAAAGAAATGTATCTGGATGGCCTTTTCTTCCAACTGGATAGCAATACGTGTCACTCTTCTGGTGAAACCATTGACTTATTAAAAGAAAACGTTGATTTTTCATGATGCGAAAAATTCAAGAAGAATTGAACAGCTTCGACAAGATGCTTGGCCTCCAAAAAGCTGCGATTCAACATTATTTGGTTATTTTTAATGTGGTTACATGGAGTCATTGGTCTATACGAACAAACCACAGACAGTAGAGGACTTGAAAATCAACATTCCACAAAGTGACCGAAAATTGAGATCGTCGAATTCGCTCCTGCGTTTGTAGTCGCGGAGGACATTTGAATCATGTGTTGTTCAAAACATAAATTCTATCGATAGAGCTTTCAAATAATAAAAAATTGGATCGGCTTTATTTTATTTTATCATTAAACATATCATTCTATTTGATAAACCCTTAAATATTTGATTCGCGTATAATGGTTTAATTTCATTCGGATCATTACAACACTCATATTACAAATATTTTTTTGACATTGAAATATTCTACCCTAGAAAGAAATCTAAAAATCTGACGTGGACATCACGTGACTTACTTGTACATCATTGGATATATATTATCAAACACAACATCTCATCATTCCACGGCTAGTCGGTTGCTATGGAAACAGTATGTCATCATTCTTAAGCTACAACATTCCTAAATACTGACTTCCAGGATTCTACGGCTAACAGTTCTGAATTTATGTGCAAAATCTCAAGATCGTCAAGTATAGTGCACTTTCGACTAAGTCGACCTCAATGAAAATAGGATATGAGCATTTAGATAGTACTATCATCTTTAATACTGTATTCTAATATTCTACGTTCAATCGTTTTAGATTTATGCGGAAAATTAAAAAAATGTTCCGAGTAAACTGTACTCTCAGCTTAGCCAATCACAATCATAATGCAAGGTGTACAACTAGATGCTATAAAAGTGCTAAATACAAAATCTCAATATTCTTCCGGCTTAGTCGATTGGGACGAAAATAGGAGATGATCATTTGGATGCTACAGTAATTTCAAATACTGAATTCCAGTATCCTACGGCTAATCATTCTAGATTTATGCGGAGAATTCAAAAAAAAGTATCAGGTAAAGTGCCCTTCCAGTACAGACGATTGCAAACATAATGCCAGGTGCACATCAAGATCCTAGATCCTATACCAGTCTTTTATACAAAATTTCATCATTATACGTTTGACGAATTCTGAGATTTGCGAGCTATGCACATACACTCATACGTACGTACATACGTACCGACATCAAGCCAAAAATAGTCAAAATGGATTCAGGGATGCTCAAAGCGGATACTTCCATCAAAATCTCGATAGGTGAATTTTGTCGGTTTCACAATACTTTCTTGTACTTAGTACAAGTAAGTAAAAATCGAGCCCTGATGACAATTACCATCAGAGAATTATTTGAAAAATTCATTGGTCAGTATTAATCACCTCTTGAAACAGCGTTTTTCCCAAAATTCAATGCATTGTTTCCTTCATAGCTTTATCTTTATTTTAGTTTTTGTCTGAGTAGCTCTTGAACAAGATGTGAGAATACGGACCATACAATTTAAATCACATTTTCAAATGTCGAATCTGATACTATTTACACTACAGATCGTTTCACTTCAAACAAAAGTACGGCAATCCACCACGAGGACGCAAAAAATTTAAGGCTTCTCCAGAAAACTGTTCGGTTCTTTAGCGATTAAGTGGGTTAAGTATTCTCTAAAATTGATTAATGGATCCAAGTTGCGTGGAATGGTCTGTTTTCAACTTCTTTTTCTAACTTTTTGCACGTAAAGCTTCACTTAAATTTCTACCTTTGTTCTCAAAATAAAAAAGTCCAAGAATATTCAACGGATAGCAAACTAAAGATTAATATTTGAATAAATATAGGTTTCGGTATCTTTGCCTTGGAAAACCAGTAGGAATTTTGTGGATTTTAGAGGCAATATTGACAATTTCCTAGAATTGTTTCATGAAGCGAAACAAAATTCATCCTTAAACAAGAAAACCAACCAAAACTTTGATCTTTAGAGAAATTAAAAGTAGCTCACCCGAAACCAATTCGAACAAAATAAATAGGATTCATAAATTTTGTAACTCATTTGATACACACTTACCAGTTATCATTAAAGTGGAATATTGCAAATCTGTTCAATTTGGTGTACTTCTAGCAGTTCATATTTTGAAGTAATATTAAATTATTTTGATAAATACATAGCTTCAAACTCCAAAAAACCACTCGTGCATTAAAACATAAGTCTTTACACTTTCATTCTAAAAAACTATTTGTTGATCTAATAGGCGGAATTCGCCTAAGCTACTAGCATCTATAAGGAAGACATATCCTCAGATTAACCTAAATGAGACAAAAAAAAATACTCTGCGAACTAAATGAAAAACAGTGTGCTAAAAACATTCCGTAGAAATAAAGGAGTGAAATATACATTGATATTCCTCTCAGCCTTAAAGTGTATAAAAAATTTCTTTTTTGGGATGTAATTCTGTTGCCCTGAAAACGGCAGGTTTTGTATTTAAATTTTATTCCCAATATCAAAGTTCTTTAAATTCACTCGCCAGGAGCTTTTCCGCCTGGAGCAATGAAATCCCACGATACGTGCCTGATCAAAGTCAGGCATTACGAATTCTATATTATTTTTTCTTTGTCGTGAAGCATTGAGCTACGTTTCCCAAGTTGCATTCTCTGATATTTTGAAATGTTTTGGAATGGTGCTGGAAATTATCGCAGACAAAAAATCAGTTTTTAATCCATAAATTTAGTTCAGTGATACTCAATTAGGGGATACTATCCTTCACTTTATTGTGATTTTGCATGACTTCAGCAGAATTCAAGCTTGAAATTCTAGATTAAAACAATCATTCACCGCAGGTAAGCTCTGCAAAGACAGTAAATCTGCTTAGGTACCGCATTGAACAAACAAATTTGCTGCTCTTCTTAGGAACAGATCAATCGGATACAATCTTTCTCTATTGCGCAACAATTACATCACGCAGCAATTATCCTTTGAAATCAGTTCAAAATGAGTGAAATACTCATCCCAGGATGTCGGTTTCGCAGTAAAATAAGCTGACTTTTCTTGGCGTGAATGTTGAAGCACTTTCTATTCGCAGAGCTGCATCATTATTATATGACTAAACTTTTGCACTTTTTCGGTGAGAATCGAATATTATTTCGGTTCTACATCACGTTTAACTTGCACGACCTGACGGTTCATTCCAATGAGTTCTTAATCAATCTCCCGGATCTTATTTCTTTTAGTGTCGTTCTGTTCCGATATTTTCTTCAACTCTGTTGATCCATACAAACACATCCCCAATCATTTAAGGGTACAGAAATTGATAGCTCATCAAATTAAGTACATGTACAATACTCTACAGTTTGTATCTGTGTATTTTTACATCAATTGGTTAAATAATTTGACATCTGCATGATCTTCTTACTCGGTTTAAATCATATTCACTTATATATTCTCTATTCCTAATTTAACATTATGTATTAGTGAATAAGCATACTTCGTGCGTTCCAGACATTAATCTGCTTGAACAGAACTAACCTCAACCTACAAAAAACTTCAGGATTCTTCTCCAAGAAATTTAATCACCGCCATCTTCGTATCCAGAAACTTAAAGCGAACGAAACTTCTGCAGAGGTGTAAAGATTTCTCTTTTTCAACAAATATAGATAGGTACTTTTCCAAGGAGACGAATTAGTTGCTTAGTGTAGTATTTCTTCCCATCTAGCTTTGTATTGTTTGGTATCTTCATTAATTACAAATTTATAATGTCCGTCTAGTAATTGATTTCTCTCGTGGAGTTCTCGTGGAAAAAGTTACCTATCATTTGATTTCATTTATCAAAAACCTCTTGTGGGTCATACATTTGAAATTACGTTTGAATTGATTTCTCTTAAGTACACTTAAGAACAGTTTTAAAATCTTTAAATAACTCTGTAGAATGATAATATTCCAGTAGATAATTTTTATTATAATATTTTTTTTAATATATCTGCATTATAATCACTGATTAGAAAACTATGAAGAGAGCTTAATCTCCAGATTAGAACACCCCAATATTCTAAAGCTGCTAAGCAATGACAGACATCAATGAGATCAATTTCATTCATATACAATTGTCAACAAAAATTCAAAATATTATTAATATAATTTGTTCAATCCTATTATTGAAACATGTTATTTTTTACTTGGATACCAATCTTGAAACTGTTTGTTTTGTCAACTACAGTGATTCCTATGACAACGGGTGGGCGAAAGTAGTGAGTGTAATTACTTTCGTCCACTCACTCTTTCATAACGAAATAAAGAATAAATTACAATACATTTTATTACTTACATGTATTTATTGATATGAAAATGAACTTCACAATTATTAAAAATTACGTTACTTGAACAAGATATACCAGCAACTGAAAACTGATGAGACTCTGTAGTTATCGTAGTAACTTTTGTAATATCAACTTGAGTGCTATTTCTATTATTTGTTTTCTCTTCTTTGTTAATTATTCTCCTCGCACAATTTCATTATTATCTTGTTCCATTTTAGTGTCACAATTTATATTTGTAAAAATATCAGGACAAACCAATTCCAATATTTTTGACAGTTGCGGATGTTTATATTTACATGATCCATAACAACGCATCCACCGCCTATGCTATTTTAGACTCCATACATGATCTTTGTTTAAGAAGTTTAATAGATTTTAATGTTTTAATGAATTGTTCAATAATAGGATTGAACAAAACGCTATACAGCACTCGTGAAGAAACGAATTCGCTCACTTGTGTGCCTTTGCACACTCGGCTAGCGCCTCGTGCACAAAACTGCCACCCGCGTGAGCAAAACTCATAGTTTCTTCACTTGTATTGTAATATACTATTCTATATCATTTATTATCCATATTTATCTATATTATACGTTTCTGCGCAAGCACGTTATTATTCTTCCACTTTGTATCATGTATTTAGTTATTTAAGTTTCTAGGTGAATATTTCACTCTTGTAAAAATTACAGCGGAAATGCCACGTTATCTAGAGAACGTGAAGCTTCCACCTAGCAACTATTTTAGCAACACAAACAAATAAAACCTGTTTTGTTTGTATTGTAAACTAGAAACGATAAAGTAAGTAGCAACTCCAATTTTTTCCAAGTATTTGAATTGATATTGAACATTCGAGAAATATTTTCCCTAAATACCGCATTCGTGCTTTAAAATTAACCAGATAAGCAATATATTTGGAGAAACAAGTACTTATCGATGATCAGAGGATATTTGACAAGATATTTTTACTGCTCCAACAATATAATATATTTGAATTGATCTATTGAAATATAACTATTGAATACACAATTCGTAGAGCTCAATTGTCATTTGAAATCTTACTTGAACTATAAGTGTGTAATAAAAAACAATTCACAAAAAAGTCGCTAAATATGATACAGGTAGAAAACTATTGATTTTGCATGATTCCAAGCCTACCCCAAGGCGTGGTAGGTTAACTCATAATCAAGTCCCTTTGTCCGCAAAAATCAATGAGCATTCTCGCCGACATCTCTCCAAGATAATAACAATGGTTTTTATGTACGTAACACCAGTTTTCTGAATGTTGATTACAACTAAGGCGTTTGATTTGTTTCCTGATAGACTTTTTTGGTGAGATTTATCAAGAAGAAAAATTAGTAATAGCTCTGCGCTCGGTCCTCACTTTGTTTGATGAGATGGAATCAGTTTTTGACAGCCAAAAAAGGCGAGAATCATTTATCTTTGTAAAAGGTAATTGTTACTATAGATTAAGGATTAAGAATGTTTTTGAAAGATAGAAATTCTGAAACAATTTTCTTGATTCCTAGAATCCATTTGGCTCTTTAAATTCTAATGAAAAATATCTTGAAGTTATTCCGTTAAGCACACATTTAATCTCGGGCGAGTAATGTGACGAATATGGAATAAAGACAGAGGTATATTAAGCAGGGTTTTTCTCGCTCTCAAGAGTGGAGTACTTAGTAATGGACATATGCTACTTTTATACTATTATAATGCACTTATACAAAATGATTGACGAGAATTTAACGACAAACTATTCTATTATTAGATGTTACTACAATAATCGTGATATTAATAGCGCTATAGCTTTAAACATCATTTTTGTATGCATCAAACAAAGCTCCAACCATAAATCTATTTTCATTGAAGAAGCTTTATAATAACAAAATAAAAAATAAATAATGTGAACGTTCAATTTTACCTTAAAGCCTAAACGTGTATGAAGTAGTAGTCTATTCACATGAGATGATGGAATGAATTCATTGTTGAATGATTGTCTCCTAAGAGGCTTTAAAGAGCTTATCGATTTTAGGTGAGAAAGAGAATTTATTATGAGGTTGACTTGTCATGCCTAGAGATGGATGTAAATTTACAAGCAGAAAATCTAGAATAATACATGCACAATCAAAGAGAAAAACGTAGAATTAATTGCTCAAGAATAATTCATGGATATGTCTTGTGAAACAAAATTTGAATTCGATGCTAAAATGACTTATTGAAATACATAGATATGACAATAGCAAAATTGTATCAGTTATGTCAGTATTATATTAGAAATTTTTCACTTGGTTCATTCTCGAAACCATTTACTCTAAAAAGATCTACGGTCTGAATACTTACAAAAACTAAAAATTTGATAGATCTCTACTTGTGTACTCATTTATTTCAACTAGATCCTTGAATTATCATGAGTAGACCTATCAGATAATATCATTCAAACTTTTCTCGTATATGTCATTTTCATATTATCTGCTCCATTATACTAATGCTAAAAACACTTACAGTAGTCTTTTGATGGAGTATATACATATATTCTAATGTAATAGAAGTTTGGTAATAATTTAATGAATGCCAACCTCTATAAAGGCAACATTTTGTCGATACGGTGCGTGGTAAATAGCTCTGTGTCATTATAGAGACCAGAGGAGAAGTACTTGCAAAGGACCTCAGGCTCCTAATTCCACAAATTAGTGGGCTTCATTAAGGACTAATTAACCCGAGTCTCACAGTGGCTGTGTTTATAATATTTGATGTATATGCAGATATGAAAATTAACAATTGAAGAACAAATATTATTCTTGTGGATACCAAGCTTTGAATTTATCGCATATTTCACAGGAAAAAATATAGCGTTGTCGAAAATGGTGCAGTGGCTCATAACGTGCTAACGCTGCCAAAGGTCTGAATCATACTAGCTAAATCCCTTATTAATGAGTGTGGACTCATCCGTGATCTGGCCTGGATTTTTTGAAGATTTCTTTTTCTTAGAACTTCTTGTCTTGATCCACCAATCTTTGTCATCTTGATCCCGATCTTATTTTTATAGAAAAATAATCTGATTTGTCCCTATCAAGTCCTTATGGCTATAATTATTACGTCAATATCAATATCAATTCGTTATAGTTCCACCATGGAATATTGAATGTAATTAAATTTTTTATAAGTTAGGAATGCACTGCCTGAAATATCTGACAGAAATTATTGAAGAACAAAATTTTCTGAAGTCGTATATCATAAATAGTTTAGTGGAAGAAACAAGCCGCCACTATATTGCGTTTACTGCCACATTATCGTATCTTCAACCCAATTGAACTATTATGATTTCAATGAGATAATTTAATCTGGAAAAATAATGTATCATCAAATTCAAGTGATGCTGAGGTAATTTCAAACTTGAACTTTTGACACGTGAATAATAGCCTCCTGGGAAAACCTACCACAAAAAAGGGTTAACGTGCTGAAAACAATACCTCTTGGGTAGTCATGGAAACCTGTTTCTAAGTAATTTTGAAATAAAAATATAATATTAGAATTCCTTATAGTCCCTAATTTTTTGAATCAATGAAAGTGAACTTCATTTGATAAATGAAAAAACCATAAAAAATTTCAGTACGAAATTACAAAGAAGTCTCCAAGAACCAAGCATCTATAATGATCATGCTTGCAACTCATTCTCTCAAGAAAAAATTCATATGTATGTAAATACACGACGGGCAGATCAAGTTAAGATTAAACAGTTCACCTTCTTGACTTTTTCTATGTTTCAAGATATCTCAATATAAAAACACAAAAAAAGGTTTATATTCAAGAATAATACTTTTACCTTGTACCTATTCCCTAGTAATAAAGTCGTATGTAGACATCGATTATCAATCCTTACTTCATCTTATTCGTATCCTCAACAGTTGGTTACATACAATTTTATGGACAATAATAGGCTATTTTTTTCAGAACTCTATCTCCAGTTATAAAATTCTATCACACTTGGATTCTCTGCTTCCTAAGAAGTACATCAGTTTATGACTATATGTATGTGATAATAGTATATTATGTAACTTATTTAGTTACGAATTTTTCAACCGCCGGCGAAGCGAGTATTTGAAGTAACGCGTTTATAAAAGTTTGCAGCACGAGCCACTTATAATACTTTTATCACAATGGCAATTGCGACAGCAAAAAGCAAAGTTCAATTGTCAGATGCCATGTGTCCAATTTGAATTTCACTAATTGTATTATAAATCTGTATATTGAAACGTGAATAGAAAACTTAGTACCTTTTTTTAATCATATTGCGCGCATGAAGGAATGTGAGATTTGGCATACTCAAAGTTCATACAGAGAAGGAGTGCAGAAAGCTGAAATTATATACAGGGGTCCTATTTTTATTTATCGCTGGACACGATATTATTTTACACTCAAATATTTCAGACTCGGATAAAGCGTCGAATGTTGCTTCAATTCTACCTGAAACCTCCGGGGATGGAAGATTAAATTTACTAGCATTTAAACTTGGAAATTTAATGAGTCACGGTCGAATTTCGACTACTGAGCAACCACTAGTTTCAATAAATACTTCTAAATATATTACAAATTAGAGCATCAGAAAAATGTTTTTGTCAAATACCAATCGGTCATTTCGACAGTTGTTGACCCTACATCTCCGGTATCAGGCTGTTACCAAGCAACAAGCTTATGAAAACTGTCAGAATATATCATGATACAAATGACCTTGATATTATCTCTGATAAAAAAGACGAATCAAAATAAATTAGGATTACACCAACAATCTCCCCAGAAAACTTATCAATTCCCAAGTATTGGAGATGATAAATTTTATATGTCTGGTTATGAATTTGATCGTTATGGATTTCAATGGATAGTGCCAAATCTATTATCGGATATACGAGGTAAGTGAGAAAAGTAATGAGACTGATTTTGTATCCATCAAAGTTTTTTTTTTTAAACGATGACAATATCGTTGCTGTTTCTAATCTTGGTAGCATCGCTGATAGGCTTCAACTGGTAGGGTTTTCAACACATCGGTCACATTATTTTAGAGTTCTCCAAAATAACGTCCTCTTAAAACATTTTTCAATTTCGGGCAAAGAAAAATTTTGAAGGACTCAGATCAGGTGAATATGGGGCGAATGGGAAACAACAGTAATGCATTTTAAGGTCAAAAATTCGATTGTTCTACTCATTTGTGAGATTTTTGAGCACTGTTTTGGCATAAACCTTTCGCATGTGCAAATCTCCCGTCAAAATTTGAAGTACGGTAAAAGTGCTCAAGCTCAACTAGTCATCCATCATCCTCAAACGATCTGATATCACTAGAGCCCTTACACGTACGACGTTTTCGTCGGTTTTTTAAGTTGAAGATCTTTCTTGGCGAATTTAATATTCAACTTTTAACTTTTCACGTCACATTCGCGGATTCTCCAAGTTTAACACAAAATTTGATGGCATAACGTTGCTCTAAATTACGCTGTTCCATTTTCGTAATACACAACGAAACTGATAGCGCTCTCAAAAATCACGTGATACCTATAGTTAGCTGAAACTCGAACTGAGCATCTGGAAGAGATGAACACACCTGTCTAGATAAGTAGAACAATACAGCGTTGCCAGATTAATTATCATTTACTTTTCTAGTTTTTCTGGTTATTGATAAATAATTTGGCAGTCATCCATCATTGTAAATGTGTTTTCAAGAACTGTCAAAATTATTTCGAAATTATCAATGATCTAGGGATATTAAAGTTGGAGATTTTCTGCATAAAAAGCATTATGAGTGTTCTGGCATGCTTTTGTCTAGAATAAGCTTTATTTTGGGAAAATAAATTATCAATCATAAAACATTGCTATATCAAGAATTCCCTTCAATAGGAATAACCCAATATTTGTATTGAAACATTATTCTGTAGAATGCTTGTAGTTTCCTAAATATAAATCAGTAAACTTGTGCTCAAAATATCCCGAAAGCTCACATATTTAAAATGATTCATTAATATAGATTAATTATTAATTAATATCAAAACGAAATTTCAAAGAGTAATGATTATCATCAAATATTAATTTAATTGATTATAATTAAAATTATTTTACTATGATAGCAGTTTCAATATGAATTAATTGGCATGTCAAATAATATGATTTATGCAAAACAGTTCAGAAAGTTAATGAAACTCTTCAAAGCGTACCGAAGCAACTACTGTCTGTCCGGTCGTGTTTGGCAAAAGTTTCTAACTGACAACCCTTACGATAGCGATAAGGGGTCTGACATTGTCAAGAGCTTTCACATATGTGCCTGTACTTTTCATGAGAGCTGCTTTTCACGTTTATTTATCACCCTACAGAATCCTTATATTTATCATACAATAAATCAAACTTATACAGGCTGATGTACTGAAGGAATAAGTATTATTCAAGTAATATATTTTTACAATTAAGTGAATTTGTTAATATATTTCCCTACGTTGTAATATGATATGAATATGAATGAAATTTCTCAAAGAGAACTCATCTTTCCAAGAAAAAGAAATATAGGATAAAAAGAATCAGTCGAGTGCGATAAAGCGGTATTTTACAGCGCAATAGTTTTGCGCATTAAAATACTTAGCGCACGTGATTTGTATTAAATTTTTTGACAGATAATATATACTTCAATAAATAAATGAGAGGGTTCAAAAATATTATTTATTCCTTTATTATTATAGCTTCAAAAATGTTAAATAAACGAACTTGATCTTATCTTATCTGCTACGATTATGATTGTATTAGCATATAACTGCCTCAGCTGTCATTCGACATTCTTACAAATTGCGAATATAGAAGTTACATCTGGCCATCTGGGGTATTTTAATTTTTAGTTGTAAGATTGTCAGTGACAATTATCGTCAGATAACGGAAAATGTCTATAAATTATTATTATTTTAATAATCTATACATTTTTCAGAATTTTATTGAATAATAAACTACTTCTGATTTTAGATTCTATATATTTTATCCGAAACTCTGACGTTTCGATCCTTTGACGAAGGATCTTTGGTCAAAGGATCAAAACGTCAAAGTTTCAAATAAAATATTCAATAATAATTTATTATTATTGTTCTAGATTTCTGTATTTGTAAGTATGAAATTTGGGTTCTCAAATAAAAAACAATTATCATTATAATCACATATAATATAAGCAGAATGAGGCAAATACCTAAAAGCCGTTTGACACGATGCATTAAATGTTACATTTTACTTTGCATTTTGATACTCCATTTCAAAGCAAAGAAAAATAAATTATGTCATACACATAATTTTGTGCATTACACTCTTTATTTATGAATGACACTGTAAATTTTCCTTTGTATCAAAATGGAAACTAAAAATGCAAAGCAAAATGTAACATTTAATGCACCGTGAAAAGAGTTGAAATAATTTTCAAACGAGTCCATTTGAAAATTTAACAGATGCATTATACGATCGGACATTTTAAACTTAATAATAAAAACAAGAACCAGACTTGAATTGAAAATCCAGGTTTAAATGTGTGACAATTTTATCTTTACTGTTGGGAATACCCGCATTTTAGTGCTCTTTATAATTTGCTATTTCTAGAATATGGCACGAAGGTTTAGTTGTTCAGTAAAGGTAATAAGATTATTATCCGGATCACGTACTTCTGAAAATTTCTCCATAGAAATGATTTAGTTCGACTTAAGCTTGAGTAAACAACTGTAATTATTGTCCTTTGTCATTTTCTAGACGGTATACGAGTAATGACAACTAATGCAAGACTACTTTTACAAAGCTTACACTTTATTGAAGACCAAGGGAAAGTTTAATCTAATTTAAAGGTAATGCAGTTTCTAAGTGAATCAGTACCTACAAGAACAATGATTGTTATATCAAGCAACTCAATTAATTTCCAGACGAATAGAATTCTGGTATTAGCTAAGTTCTCTCAATTTCCAATGCATTCCTTACAATCAAAATTTTCTGTGAAATAAATCTCCCATAAAAATTCAAGAAATCTCAGTATTTTGTCAATTGATCACATCGATCACAATAAATTGTATAAAAAGCTTAGATAATCATTACGCACTGTCATTGTACCATAACATTTTTTGCTGCTAATTACAAACTTCATACTTGCACTACACACATGATTTATAATTAGAATTACAAAGTATTTGGCAAATAACGGATATCGGAGTCTCAACTTTAACTGTGAAATTCCGCAAATTCAACCAAATCCAATCAGAAGGTCGTAACTTCCACTAGATATAAAAGCAAACATCCACAATTCAATTCAGTTTATTGTCACCATCGGAGCGATTGACAAATATTAAAATGCCGCGAATCAAATTTATTTCCGTTTACATTGTGTTATTCTTCATTAAAAATGCTTCTCTTTCGATTGTTCCTCTTTCCGGGCCGATTTCTGTTCAGAGCGGAGGTTCTCTTCTTGACGATCAAGTTCGGCACAAAGATAATAATATCTACGGGGCTCATCTGCAGCAAGGCAACTCAGGAGGGCGATATGCTGCAGGCTATAATCATCAAAATGAAAACAAACATGCTGTAGCTCAGGATTCAGGAGGTTACAATAATGTCAATAACAATCGGAACGCTCATGATCAAGCATCGCAGTATTTTGGGGAAAATGGACACAGGCAGAATGCAGGTATCAATTAGATAAGATTATTGATCATCAGAATAATGTAGTACATGTATACAATGATAATTATCTTCTTAAAAAAAAAACTAGAATTACAATTGAAATTCAATAAAAGTTCTGACTTTGCAATAAATATATATCTTGAAAAATTCAGTCAAAATCAATTTTCATAATCCTTTCATGAATTTAACTGTCAAAAAGTATTATACATGCTACTCCAGATTTAATTAGACAATTTTACGGGCAAGGAAAATTATTGTTTTCTGAAATCAGAAATTGCATTTGTCTCCCGATTCAATTTAGTTTCTATCATTCATCTGACGCTAAGAGCTTACAAATCTTTGACAAGATACTCTCTGTGGCAACTGTACAAATAAAGCCCTATGTCTGCGCCACTGAAGACGACTAAGCCTGATACATATACGAGGCAATACACCTCAAGTCTTAAATCCAGCAAATCAAGCAAACTAAAAGGGGTTGAATACACTTGAAAGGCTTCATCTCTTCCAAAATCCTGATTCTTATCATATCAGGCAAAACCTTGTATCTAGCAAATCGGATGAGCTTCCAGAGGTTACATCTTACAACCGGAATGGAGACTCAGTTTTTATTCGAATAGAAACGTTCATCGATTCATAAACTAAATATGATCAACGACATTTATGATTGAATAATCTATACCTAGATCAGAGATGGCGAACAAATTTGAAGTAATTAAAACTATTTTCGATTTTGTCGAAGAAATCGAAATAAAAATTATATGGCATTATAAGCAAAAATTTCAGCAATAAAATTATGGAATTCAATTGCAGACATGTGTAACTGTCTGAGGAAGATACTGTTAATTGTCTTTATTTGTTTTTTCTCGATTGTCTATCGTTACATTCTGAAGTTTTGCCGATAAAAGTTAGCATATCCGTACCACTTCAGGTAAAAGCCCCTAATCTTCCTGATTATCAAGCCAGAATGGAATTTTGTCTGTGGATTTAACACCAGAATGCCGATAACTAAGATTTCGTTTTGAATATTCTTTTTACAGATGAGGCCGGTTTCACTAAAGATGGAATATTTAGTTTTCATAATAATCATGTTTGGTCCGATGAGAATCCTCACGCCGTTGTCTAATCACACCATCAAGATCGATGTAAGCCTCAATATCTGGCTCGGCGTTTTCGGAGACACTTTAGTAGGATTAGTTGTTTTGCCCAATAGGTTAAATGGTGCCATAATTCATGTGCTAATGACGTTATTGTGGGAGAAGTTCGTTACTAGTCTCCATTAAAAATTTCATATGTTGTAAATGTGAACTCTAGTGCACCCAACTCTTCATTTAACAATTCCCCATCCTTCAGTTTCCGCCGTGCGCATTTTGAACTTATTTATGATCTATTGTCTTGCACTGATTTTAACTTTCTTAAAAATTTTAAAGATGTGAACAACGCTTTTGATGCATTTTATTCAACTTATAATAATATCCTCAGTATATGTGTTCCAAAAATAAGTATGAATAAATCTTCTTACCCATCCTGGTTCTCAAGTGAGATTATCAAGAATTTGAAAAAGAGAAGTCACTATCATAAGCTCTTTAAACAGACTGGACTAACTGAGCGTTATAATGAATTTGAATCTCTAAGATCAAGAATAAAAAGAGATTTGCATCACTCTTACAATAATTATATATCTGAAATGGAAAAGAACTTAGCACACAATCCTCAGCATATATTAACACAAAAAAGAAAAAAACGCGGATTCCAGGCTCTATGAATAAAAATGATAATACTATCATAAACGATACTCAAAGTATTGTTGATGCTTTCGCTGACTATTTTTCGAGTGTTTATTATAATGTCGACAATACAATTTCTTTGAGTAACAAGAGCACTTGCACTCTTCAACCGACTGTTACCATAACTTCTGTTTCAGAATAAGATATTATTGATGCAATTAGAGATCTAAAGTCATTACGTAATCCTGGGCCAGATCATTTACCTTCATACATTGTCAAAAGCTGTGGTGAATTTTTGGTGGAACCGTTTTTCATACTATTTAATCTTTGTTTGACAATTAGCACATTTCCTACCCAACTTAACTCACTTCTATTACTCCTATTCTTAAATCTGGTGATTGTTCCAATGTTGTCAATTACCGTCCTATTGCTATTCTGCCTACTGTTGCCAAAGTCTTTGAAAAAATCATTTATAAACACCTATATTTTGCCGTACGTAACCGTATTTCTATTCACCAGCATGGTTTTATCTCCAATAGATCAACTGCCACAAATTTAATGAATTTCACTGAGTTCATTTTGAATTTATTACATGATAACAAACAAATAGATGTGGTATATACTGATTTTGCCAAAGCTTTTGATAAAGTTAGCCATGGCATATTACTTCAAAAGCTTCATGATGATTTCTTTTTTTTAGATAGTTTACTACAATTCATAGGTTCTTATCTTCATAACAGAAAGCTTTCAGTCCACTGTAATAACTTTAACTCTAAACATTTTGTTGTCACTTCTGGATTACGTCAAGGCTCGAACTTAGGTCCCCTATTGTTTCTTCTTTTCATTAATGACATAACAAATGTAATTGAGTTTTCATATACTCTACTTTATGCAGATTATTTGAAAATTTATCGTAACGTTAACACAACTGAAGATTGTGAAAAACTACAATGTGACATTGATAATGTTCTAGTTTGGTCTTCTGAGTCTAAATTATTATTTAACTATGGTAAATGTAAAGTTATGAAATATTTTGTAAAGCAGTCATCCATTCTGCATCAATACAAAATGTATGATTGTAATCTCGAACGGGTTACTGAATTCAATGATCTGGGCATACTTTTTGATGATGGACCAACTCTAGTACCATATTATAACTCCTTGATAAAAGTGTGTCATAGAAATCTTGGATTTTTTATCCGAAATACGCGGTCTTTCCACAGTCTGCAAATTTTGAGATCTTTATATAACTTTATTGTAAGGTCTAAGCTTGAGTACTGTTTGCAGGTGTGGAGTCCTATCTACGATAAACACATTGACTCAATCGAGGCAATCCAACATATTTTCTAAAGATAATTTCGTTTTAATATTACCAAAATACAGAATACCAACCAAAATTGAATAGAAAATTACTTTACGTTATATCGCCTTTTCGACTATCCATTACCTCGATAAGTCTCAACATATCTGATCAACCTGATGTTTAGCAATTATCTGGAATAAAATTTTGGAAACGTACACGTAATTCCGGAATTTTTCATGCGAGCTGTGAGCATAGCTTCTTTTTGATAATATGTCACAAGTTTTTGATCGGCAAGACATCTGGGCTACTGGAAATCATCTTTTTGAAAAATGCATTTAAAATCACTTAAACGCAATTATTCATTTTGTGGCTTTAAATCCTTTCGAAGGACGTTAATCTATTTATCAGTCTCTTGAAAGTAGTTAGTATGATAGATTTCTGTAGTTCCTATGACTCGGCCTTGACTGTCACAAATGTAAATTTGAAATCTGATATTGATTGATATTTTATTCATAGCCAAAGATACAACAAAATACAGCTACAGTCAGGTACATAACAAAAATAGAAACTTACAAAGAAAATATAGGAGAAAAAACTTACAGACGCTGAATCAGAAATTCATCAACATTGTAATAAGCTTTCCGTAGTAAAAGTTCTTTCACTGTGTTTTTGAATTTATTTCTTAATAGACATTTTATGTTATCAGGAAGCTTATTGTACAACTTTAATTGTATGTATTGGGCACTACGTTGGTTTTTACTATATTTCATTAAAGGTAATACCAGCTTATCTTTATTCCGAATGTTAGTATTATGAATATCAGAGTGTTTCTTGAGATTGCTACAATTATTCCTGACATGGCAAACGTTTTCAAAAACAAATTGACCGAAAAAAGTCATTATCTTATTGTCGATAAATAATTTCTTGCAATGGCAGTTCACAGTTGAGTTTGTAATAATGCGGACAACTTTCTTTTCAAGTCTGAGAGTGTTCCTTTGATTACACCAAAATTGAATGCCATATATCATAACGGCATGAAATAAGGCAAAATGGGCTGATTAGTTGCATTCAAATTTCTAGCAAGCTGCCTTAACATGTAAAGAGCTTTTGACAATTTTCCATATATTGCTTCGATGTTATGCTGCCATGAGAGATCTGGTTGTAGTAAAAGTCCAAGTATGTTAATTGTATTTTTTGAGGCAATCAAACTTTCTCGATGTGACATATGAAAGATGATTTCTTGAGTTTTATTTTCATTCATGGTGAGTTTATTTGATGAAAACCAATTTGATGATGTTTCTATGATATTTGCAGTAAGAGGTTCTAGATTTGTTTCTGAATCACTCGCAAAGTAAAAAGTAGTAGCATCGGCATATAAGCAACAGTTAACCATTTTGCAAGTCGTTATTAAGTCATTGACATAAATGAGAAAAAGTGTAGGTTCCAAATGAGAACCTTGAGGCACACCGTGAATCAATGGTGAAATTTCAGATTCTTCATTGTTAATGACTACTTTTTGATATCTGTTCTCAAGATAATTTTGTACGATTTTTTGACAGTTCCCTCTAAAACCATAAAAATTTAGTTTAGAAATCAGAATATCATGGTAAAAGCAATCGAAAGCTTTGCTTAGATCAATAAGGATTGCTTTAACATAATTTTTATTTTCAAAATTTTCAGTTATATAGGATACAATATAACCAATAGCGAGACACCTTTTTTGTAAGCATATTGTTGCTTCGAAATTATACAGAAGTCTGTTGTTGAGTGCAATTTCAAGAACTTTCGAAAAAGTGGGGATAATAGATATAGGTCTATAGTTTGAAGGGTCAGAGTGATTACCTTTTTTGAAAATTGGTAAGACTTTGCTGATTTTTAGCTTTCGTGGAAAACTGCCAGCCTCAAAACATAAATTTATAAGATAGGTCAAAGGAACAGTCACATGTTCTGCGACCCTTTTTAGACAATAAGGACTTAGCTCATGAATATCAATGCATTTACTATTAGTCATGCTTATTATTATATTAAATACCTCTTCATCTGTGACTGGTGAAAGAAAAATTGTTCTAGCTCTGTTACTTTATATGACTTGTGATTTTCGATTTATCTGTGTCGCATATTTTGCGACTTACGCGATTTCAAGGTCACAGGGTGCTATATTGCAGACATTCTCGTTTTCCAGATCTTCAAGTTATTGCGAGACTTAATGACGGCAAACAGATTGGAAATTATGATGTTAATCATATTATAGACTTCACAGTCTAAATCTCAAAGATCAGTCTTCGTTACGACCTATACCACCTTAAGTTCATAGTACATGCAAAATTTAATATCAATCAGTGAGGTAACTACTGAGATATAGAGTTAGCAACAGAATATTCTTTATTAGCTTTGTTCTACGGACCTGTCAAAAAAAAAACTTTATCGTTACCTGTATTTTCATTAAAATTAAAATTGCTATATTGTAGAAAGAGGAAGCGATATTTTCACTCCATAATAGCTTTTCTACTTTCCTTTCTAAATTTTTGAGTACGTAACGTACCTTTTGTTGGATTTATACTTGAATCTTCACATCGAAGATCAAATCAGTAAATTATTACTGATAGAAAAGTTGAAAATCAACTGGAAATTGAAACTGGTTGTACAAATTATTTCAGATTTTCTGAGCCTTGTCGTGCGACTTTCTTATTATAAAACTAACACTAGGCTCTACAGAAATTTCCCAATAAATTATATACTTTAAATTCCAGGATCAGCAACCCAATTCAACCGGCAAGGAGGTCACCGAAAAGGCCATCACAAGTCTGGTTTCCAAAATTCTTACCACAAAGAAGAATCTGAGAACAAATCTTCCTTCTACGATGATGCTGATGATCAAGGTGGACATTTTGCCTACGATTCACGAAATGGAGGATTTTCATCGGCAGGACTAAACAAAAACCAAGGTTCCAGAACTGATGCTCATCTTTACGAAAAAGATAATGCTGCTAGAGGAGGTTATGATAAAGCAGGAAATTATGATAAACAACAAGGAAACAAAAATGAATACGATCAAAAGGGACATTATGATAATTATCACAATCAGGGAAAGCAAAATGCTGCAAGTGCTCAAGGTGGAGCAGGAAGGCATCATGAAAACAATTATTATAATCAACAGCCTCAGTATCATACGAATTATGCTCCTAGAAGGACTATAACCATTTATGAAGACCCAAGAGATTTGTATCCTGGTCCGGGCTACGACAATAATTATTATAGAAGATACGAACCTTATGACGCTGGATTAGTGCAACTTAATTACAAACCGAATCCGTATTTGCAATACCCAAATAATTACAATGGAAACTATTATTAATTTATTTTATACATTGAACTATGCGTTAATGTTTTCTCTATATTTACATTGTATTTATTACAATGACCTTCAGTCAAATCAGTGTATATCCGTTCATTCACTTTTTTTGATACTACTGTTTCTCTTTATTACATAATTGTAATTGTGACTGTTTTTACACAGTTATTGTTAAATAGAATAGATACATAGGTTACTAATGATATTAAATGAGTTGAGCGAAAGGTATTTATTTCCTCAAATACATTTTTCCAATAAAAAAAAGTGCGAAGCAGCTTGTACTTCAGCTTGAAATTTTCCCTACTCCAATTAAAATTTTAAGTAATTTTTCATCAAGCTTCTATAATTTTCATCGAAATAAGCTTCATTTTTCAAATTTTATCATCTCTCATGAAGAATTCCTGTGCAGATTTTCCAAGAACTGAAATAATGAGTTCAACCACTGAAAAACGACGGAAGTTAATAATACTATACTCTTCTCTAAAACCTTATTCTAACTGTATTTTATAAATAAAAGGTAATTTTGTTTCTTGCCGCTTTTCTGCAGAGCTTTTCTTCCAAAATCCGGTGGATTTTAATATTTCTATGACATTCTTTTTTCAATTGAAATCTCAATTTTTCTCACTTTTTCACGTTTCTGTTATACCGAGTGCCATTTATGTATTTCACATTTCCCACTATGTAAAATGTTATTATTATTTTACTTCAAGTAGAACTAGGATAATTAGTAATCCCAAAATTTTTAGACCCAATTGTACAGTCTAATAGACGGAGAGCTGGCTACAAAAATGTGAACTGATCAAATATAGTGGCGATTTTTTCTCATAAGACTCCTATGACGTCATCTAAGCAAGAGGCCACCTTGCAGAAGTCATACTTGCTGCAATCATGGGGTGGAAAGGATTGAACGTGCAAATTATACCGCAAAAAGGATTAATCGAATATATAGTTCTGCAAATTGGTGTACAGTTTCATTCCTTCCTAATATAATTTTTAAAAATGTTCCCAGAAATGTAGGTAGTAAACTAACTTCTCCCAGAAGCGATAAAGCGGTATCGAAAGGGCCGATATCGGCCAACCTAATATATAGCTCTGCAACTTTGTGTATATCAAGATAAAAATATAAAAAACTTATATATTAATTTGCAGAAGCCAAAAATGGCGACAAGTGACTAAAAAATAATGTTTAAAATCGTGCGCACGAGTTTTTGTAACTCTGTTGATCCTTATAATAATGCGATTCTTTTTCAACTAAATGATCAAATATGTATAGTTCTACAAATCGTTTTCTCGGTATGTTAAAGTTATAGTTGGAATGTAATTTAATTTGCAGAAACTGAAAGTGAAGATAATTAAACAGATTAGCTTCTGGGAGTTAGTTTACCACCTACAATTCTGGGAACATTTTTACTTACTTGTACAAAGTAACAAGTAAGTATTGTGAAACCGACAAAATTCACCTATCGAGATGTTGATGGAAATATCCGTTTCGAGCATCCCTGAATCCAAATTGACTATTTTTTGCTTGATGTCGGTACGTATGTTCGTACGTGCGTTCGTGCGTAACTCGCAATTCTCAAAACTGGTTGAACATATACTGTTGAAATTTTGTATTTAAGACTGGTATATAGTCTAGTTGTGCACCTTGCATTATGGTTTTAAATCGTCTGTACCGGAAGTGCACTTTACTTGAAACTTTTTTCGAATTTCTCTAATAAATCCAGAATGATCAACCGTAGGATATTGAAATTCAGTATTTGAACTTGATGTTGTATCAGAATAGTTATCTGCTATTTTTGTAAGAATCGGCCAGCCAGAAGTGCACTTTACTTGAAGCTTTTTTTGAATTTTTTGCATAAATGTAGAATGATCCTCTATAGCATATTGAAATTTTGTATAAGGAACTTCTATAACATCTTATTGTACATCTTGCATTATGATTGCGATCGGCTAAACCAGAAGTGCACTTTATTTGAAAGTTTTTTTTAATTTTCCGCATAAATTCAGAATGATCAGCCATAGGATACTGGAATTTAGCATTTGAAATTGCTGATGCATCTAAATGGTCATCTTATATTTTTTTAACAATCGGCTGAGCCGGAAGTGCACTTTATTTGACAGACTTTTTGAATTTTCCGCATAAATTCTAAACAATCAGTCGTAGAATATTTAAATTTTGTATTAGGCACTTTTATAATATCTAGTTATACAGCTTGTATTATGGTTGCTATCGTTTAAGCCAGAAGAGCACTTTATTCCAAACATTTTTTGAATTTTCCACATAAATCCAAAATGATTGAACGTAGATTGTTAGAATTCAGTATTTAGGATGATTATATCGTCTAGATGCTCATATCCTATTTTTATTGAGATCCACCGAGCCGGAAGTGCACTTTACTTGATAGTATTTTGGAATTTTTCACATAAATTCGAAACGATCAGGTGTAGAATATTGAAATTTTGGTATTTCAGTCTGCTGTAGCGTCTGAATGATTGCCTACTATTTTCATAACAATAGACTGAACCGGAAGTGCACATCAGTAGGAATTTATTTTTTAATTTTGTGCATAAATTCAAATCTGTTGGTAGCCGTAGAATTTTGGGAATCAGTATTTAGGAATGTTGTAGTATAAGAATAATGACCTACTGTTTCCATAGCAACCGACTTGAATGAAAGCGCATTTTACTTGACAGATTCTTAGAATCTTTTGGTAAATCCAAAACGATTAACTGTAGAACGATGAGATTTTGTGTTTGATGTGTATGATCAAACACAAAATCACATCGTTATATATATATATATATATATATATATATATATATATATATATATATATATATATATATATATATATATATATATATATATATATATATATATATATATATATATATATATATATATATATATATATATATCATCGTTTAGAACAAATCAATTTTTCTTGCATAAATCATAGATTCCAGTAATTTCAAACTGAGAGTACATACTCTAGGAGGATTTACTCATTTGCACACTGAATTTCAGATGCCCATCGTTATTAGCGCACAAACTATAGACTTCGGAACTAAATATACCAACAAGTAGTTAGGAATAATATTTACTATAAATTAAAGCTACCTGGTTTTCGATTGCTGTGATATATATTTTAATTTTAATACTATTAACTACTCAAATTATGAAGTTGTTTAGAAAATGCTGAAATATATTATACTACTGATTCTAACATTCAAACCCACAAGCAGCCGATTGAGCTCGTTTTAGCAAAAGCAAAAATGACTCTAATTATTTCGTGGTCTGTCAAGCCGAGACCCGGATGGTCGCCTAATTACGCGAGTACGGTTGCCGACTAAGCGTCATCTCGTGAAGTCGGAATCTTCATGGCATCACTGAAGAACAATATCCACACATAACATGTGAATATTGTTTGTTCAGTGATCCCACCAAGACCCGGACCGTCGCCGACAAAACGAGCGTTCCATACATTTCCCGTAACAACACCGGCATATAGTCTAAGAATTCCGTCTGCTCCGTCGTTTAGGAGGGGGGTGTTCCCAGAGCTATATGGTCGTGTACCGAATAAAAATCCAACGATGGCCCAAGTTACGATTCAAGGACATTATGAATTATAAAAAAAAAAAAAAAAAATGAAAAAAAACCAGGATAATTGTTTAATAACCAAAAAGAAAAGCAAAACGGTATATTCAAACGAATCATATTACGCCCGAGGGCCTAAGCGCCCAAAAACTATGATGCGCGGATTTTAAGCCCCAATTTAGTTTCAAAATAATTTTGATCTCTAATTCAACGCGAATTTGTACTAATCCCAAATATATTTACAGCACTTTCGAAACTACTCAACGAAGATAATAAACGCGAATTAGAAGCACAAGATATAACACAGCAATTTATATAATGACCTAATTATGCCTATAACATACTAATAGCTACATTATGTTACTTTTTTGCCTAGAATACATATCCGTATTAATCGTTGGATTCAAATGGATCCTTCCAGAAAAACAAAAACATTGAAAGGAATTAATCTATCAAGTAACAGTTATTTAGAATACACCTATAAGACTGCTCATGTTACGAGATCCATCGTTGAGATGTTTGCTGAAGAAACTGCCACCCAAATTACGAGTTTCTCGGAGCAACTGCATCCAAGTGTAGTTGCATTTATTATTCATCACTGCAACAAGTCTCCTAATTTGTCCGCTACTGCTGTCCACCCAAAAATCTGATGAATTTCGACGTCCTTCAGGAGCTGCAAGAAAAAAATACTATTAATCTACTTTTATCATTTTAAATTTGAACAATATGAAATAATTCACTTAAAAGTTGACTAATATTGCAAATATACTACTATCCAATTTCATTGAATAAACGCTAAGGCTGGTACCACAAGCTCTGTTTTTGGCTATACTAGCACTATTATTTTAAGAAGAGTTTTAAGGCAACATAAATATTTCAAGCCATTTCAATAGAAAATATTCAAATAAATTTTGTAGACATATGTATTTTCTGTAATTTGTATCTGAAGATTATTTTCTAAAGTATTTGAAATTCTAATTGTTTTGAAATACACTATGGTGTTTTTAAACCACGAATGTTATATATTATTATTCTCTGTTATTCCATTACCCACTCGTTGCTACAGCAATCAGTGGGTAATGAAAGTCGCATATACTAAACTATCAATAATGCTTAAAATCTTGAAATAATTACAAATGGCTGAAATAATGACCTATTGCTTGCAAACACCTTAAACGGAGATTTTAGCCAAGCATAACAGGCAAGCTGGCTGCCTAAATATCATACATTTAATAGAGCTCAGTTAGAAGCAAGTTGATCTGTCATAAAATACAAAAATATTTATAGATTATGTCAACTTATCACAACCAGCAAAATGAACTGAAGAAGGTACCAAGATATATATCCAACTTTAATATTAGACAAATTATGTTCTAGAAAAGTACAATTCCTACTAAAATTACTATTTGTGAGTAAAACAGTATTGAGAATTCAGTCAATTTTTATGATTTTATTTCTTTCCTACTTTACAATTTCGGCTGTACCTCAGCCAACTTTAGAAGTGAAAAGAATTATTTAGAGTAAAACTAAAAGTGTACATTTATGTGTAATTTGAATGTGATAAAATAGCGGAATTTTTTTTCCTTCTGTCAAATGCCACACCCGATATGTGTGAAAGACGTTGACTAAGTGACTAAACACTTGTTTTACTCACACAAATTCACTCATCCAGTCAGCTTTATCAATTTCATCTAAAATTACTATATTTGAATATTCTAAA
This sequence comes from Dromius quadrimaculatus, assembly GCA_963989225.1. Taxonomy (NCBI): domain Eukaryota; kingdom Metazoa; phylum Arthropoda; class Insecta; order Coleoptera; family Carabidae; genus Dromius; species Dromius quadrimaculatus. The sequence goes on from OZ022324.1 coordinate 10,895,457, forward strand.
TCTATTTCATCTTCCTGGTCCAGAAGCACGTAAATTTAAGTGCTCCCATTTATTTTGATATCAACATATTCTTTAACAACAGTATTCCATTACTGCTGCATAAAAAACTCACGATGTATGGCGTAAGGATGAATTGTATCCGAAATCGATAACCACAAAGAAAATATTAAATCTAAACGTATGCTTTTTCAACATTGAAATTTCTATTTAATCTACTGATATATTACCATGGAGACCTTCTGGAGACCTTTACATAAACTTCAGTTTTTGAGTCTAGACATGCGTTTTCAAATATCTGAAATATTTTCATAATTTCAATAATGTTTGAATTCATGAATATAAGCAATCTATTCATCAATTTACTGCTAAAAAATTTGACGCTGTAATGATCTGAAGATGAGCTTTGCTCGAAACTGATAATCATCATAGAATCAATAAACGTATGTAAAAATATAAATTCCTATTATTAACATTCCTACTGTGAAGATTTCCATCAATTCATCAATAATTAAAACTTGAGCTATTTTCATAATTAAACTTCAAAACTTCAATTTAAAGTGACATCTTAAAAACAAATTAAACTACAATTTAATTTGTAAAGGACTACAAAATACATAAAAATATACCAACATTACATCTTCGTTCAAACCCTGAATATTTTACCTTTTTCTCCAATTGTCAAATTTGTTAAACTCTTCTTCAAATTTATGCTGAGATTTTGCAGGTATTAAATTTAAGGCCAGTTTCACTAAAGCCAGTTAAATTTATCCAGAGGTTATTTTATACGAACATTATTGTTGATACAATTGTTACTATAGTTACTGATTCAGAATAACCTCTAGATAAATTTAACTGACTTTGGTGAAACCGGATGTTAGTGCCAATTCACAACGTACGTAAACGTAAAGAGTACGTAAAGTTGAACTACTATATTTCAATGCTTGTATTCACAATGCTCTTACGTATTTCTTACGTTTACGTATTGACATAAGAGCTACGTAATGAAAACGTAAAGTTGAGATAAATTCAACTTTACGTTATGTTTAAGTACGAAACAACTAATAGCGCATGCGTCAACTCTAAACACATGTTTTCATCTGAAAGTTGACAACACCCTGGATCGAAACATGCTTTAAATATGATTGACATAGAATTATTAATAAAAAAACAACCATTTCTTCCTCGTCGTAATATTTCTCTTGTTGGTGACTTTTATAACGTAGTTTCAATAATAATGAAACAATTGCAAGAACTTTTTCAGACATCATACAATAAAACAAAACAAATTAAACTCCAAACTAATAAAAGTGAAACCAAAGAAAAATATTAAACACGAAACATAATCAAAATCAACAGAATATTTGAAAATGACAGTCAGAGAAACCAACACAATACATCAATAGCCCTAATTTGTACCAAAGTAAAATGAAAAAAACACTTTATTTTAATATTTTACGTTACGATCACTGTGAACATAGATAATTTCTTACAGTTATGTTTTTACGTACTCCTTATGTTTACGCTCATTGTGAATTGGCACTTAATGTTACTAATTCAGCTTGTTCTTTAATATCTTCTGGAACAACTAATACTTCTGGAATATCCATTACTTAATGTGTTATGTATCACTCAGAAGTTTTAAATCACAAGAAATGTTACTCAAGAATTAAATAAACAACATGGACGTAGCTAGGAGGAAGCAACAGTAGGCAGTGCCCATCCTACAAAACTTATTGTCCACCCTAGAAATTTAGTTCAATCGTCAGACCTTCAACTTTACTGCAGATTTGAAGAAGACGCTTCTTTTAATCCAGGGGGACTAACGAAAAAAAAATAGTTATTTGTATATCAAGGCCGTGAAGATTATCTTTTTTAGTCGAATCTATTGTTTCACGAGAGACCAAAAAAGAGCTGCAGGCCGAGGTGCACACAACGTTTTTTAGGCGTTCATCACCAAATTGTTTTATTTTATTATCTTCTAATCCCTACTTCTAATCAAAGTGACATTTGTAAAAAATGTGCATCAATTTCTTGAATTGCACGAACTATAAAGGTTGGCGGAAGAATATAATTAGTATGTATTTTGGCAAAACTATTTTTGAAAGAGTTCATCAAGCAGCCCATTTAGGTATGTATGAAGTGGTTTTTGATAGATCAGTCCCAAAAAAGTAATATTTGACAAATCAGTCCCAAAAAGTAAAATTTGACAGATTTGTACCAAAAAGTGAAACTTCACGGCCGCAAAAGGGACTATAGAAACAATTTTTTTAAACGATCATAGCAAAAAAGGTGTTTGCATGGCCCCTTTTGCGGCCGTGAAGTACCACTTTTTAGTACACATCTGTCAAATTTTACTTTTTGGTACTGATCTGTCAAATATTACTTTTTTGGGACTGATCTATCAAAAACTATTTCATGAACACTGCATACCTACCTATTTAGGCAGTTTGATGAACTCTTTAAGAAACAGTTTTCGCCGAAATACGTACTATATTCTTCCATCAACCTCTATAGTTCTTGCAATTTAAGAAATAAATACGCATATTTCACAGATGTCAACTTGATAGAAGACAATAAAATTAAACAATTTCAACTAAGATTTACAATTGAAATGTTTTAGAAACAAATAGATAAAATTTGGTGATTTTGAATTATTTCGTGATAATCGCCTAAAAAACGTTGTGTGCACCTCGGCCTACAATTATTTTTTGGTATCACCTGAATTGCAGCCTCAGCTACGCATCGGTCGCAAACAACAGAATCGACCAAGAAAGATAACCTTTACGGCCTTGATGCATAAATAATTATTTTGCTATGATCGCCTAAAAAAGGTTTCTTTTTTAGAAATTAGCAAGATTATTTGTGGAGAGTTAGCTTTTGAGATATTAATTATTGTATCAATGTCCCATCCAAAATTTGGAGGGTGCATCATGAGTATGTTCGTATTTTCTGCCAAGAAATTAAAAATATCTCGAGTGATATTTATTTTATAAAAAAATTCCACATAAAAAAATTTTTATAATCAAATTTCCTACAAAATGACTCCTTGTATGGAATCTAATAAAAATCAAAAATATAAAAAAAACTTTGCAATTTATCAACAAACATATTCATTGATAAAATTTCCCATATGGACGTTTTGTGAAATTTTATTTGCAGCACCGTTTTTGCTCATTAGCAAAAACTATGAATACGGATACATATATCAAAAAATCAACTCATACTATAAGATATTTGGATATAATCATTTTTTATAATTTGCGAAAAAACATTTAGGAAAATCGGCATCGTGCAATGTGTTCTTTTGCATGTATTTTAATTCCAGAACTTTTATCGTATATAGGGCCAGTTTCACCAAAGCCAGTTAAATTTATCCAGAGGTTATTTTATACGAAAACTATTGTTGATACAATTGTAACTATAGTTACTAACTCAAAGTAACCTCTAGATAAATTTAACTGACTTTGGTGAAACCGAGCCATAATGTCGCAAGAGATTTTAATTTTATCAATAAGTTTTTCTTGAAACATTTTCCACCTAGCAACATCGTGAGAGTCATCTGTCCGATTAAATCACGAGAGCGTAGCTCGAGAGTTTAATCTGAGCAGATGACTCGAAGGATTGCTTAAAGGTGAAAAATCTTTGAAAGAAAAATTTATGACAAAATTAAAATCGCGAGTGATATTTGTGGAGATTATTTCACTTATGTCAATAATACTGACAAATTCTGCTTAGTTACAATGACATTTATGGCCAGTTGCGCCGCCGTCACTTAACTTTAAGGGAAGAATAATATCTATGGTTACCATTGTATAGACAATTGTTCCCGTGGTAATTATTCCATACTTAAAGTCACGGTCTTATAAACAGGTCTTGACACTCGTCAGTAGTAGGGGTTCCTCTTATTGAAGCAGTTTCTAGTTCTTAAAACTAACACATACGGCGTAACGATCGAGAAGATAATTGTGCGAGAGAAACAGAGAATGTGCATTAGAAAGAGAAGAAACAGGGAGTTTAAACGTCAAACGTCAAAAAATATAAATGAATATACAGAATTTAAACCAAAAAAAACATTTTGATTGGAAATTTTACATTGGAATACATAAATGTTTTCCTAAATTTACATTGAATCATTATTGTAAGTAAATTTATAGTTATTAACTACAAAATATAACATTTTCCCACCTTTTCAGTGATTCTTTATTATTGGAGACTTTGAAAACTGAACGCTATAGTCCAAGGTGCCTCGCCCTGTTTTACATCGTGGTATAAGGCAACAATCAGGCACATTTAATGAGTTTTACTCTCAATTTTTTATTAATTACTCAATATGAAGCATTATGAAGCACGATATGGTTAGTTGACTTAGATTTCATAGTATTTTCAATCGTATAGTTTCTGTCTTTCTTTAATACCCTGTTTAATACACACTCTCCATCTTTATCTTGCGCATACTCTTCTCGATCGCAGCACCTCTTTTGGAGCAAATAATAACTAAAATAAGAGTCAACGCGCAACAATGGTAATGGATGCTAGTGTCAAGACCTGTGTATAAGACCGTGCTTAAAGTTAAGTGATAGCGGTGCAACTCGGCATTATAGTAACAAATCGCTCGCCAACGGGAATTTACCGCGGTAAAACCCTGTTGGCAAGCGATTTATCGCGATTAATTGTCTTTGCCATGGAGAAACAATAGAGTTTTAATATAAACAAACAATCGGTTTTCGAAAATGTCAACTTTAATCGTTTTGGAAATGCATTTTTTGAGGAAATTTGTAATTAAAATGGGAACAAGAAGCCTGTAAATACAAAAAAAAAATGTCAAAAGAGTATATGGAGACAATCTAGTGCATTTTGCAATAAAGGTTAGTAGTTGCAGCCAACTTCATTTAATAAGTACTTATAATAACAACTTCATTCCAGAAATATTCTTTATAATTTTTTTTAGATAAAATCAGTAGTTTTCGATGTATTTGGATTTTTTGCCAAAGAACGCGTGAAAACGCGATTATGAGCATAATGTACCCCTCAAATTTTTGTTGAGAAATTGATACCTAAAGTGCTATTTCCCTGCAAAAAATCTTACTGATTTCTGGAAAAAAAAATTCTTCCCTGCTAATTCCCAAAACGAATGAATGAACTCCATAATATATTTTTGTTGATAGGTCTATATTCCTTATTATTTCTGTAACGATACAGAATTCAACTGTACTGAATTCAAGAAACTATCAACTGTGTTCATATTTTCATTTATAAATGTATGATAAAAGAATTTATTTGTTATTGTAATTGAAGGCTGAAATTGTTTGTTATCTATGGAATAAATAAAAAAACTCACTTTTTGACTTAGGAAGCGACAAGCTTTTCGGGAACAGAAAGTAACAGCTACTCTGGAACCCTCTTCGAATTCATTTTATTTGCAGCGGCTGATCTAAATCCATGTACAATGAAGAATTCTTTATTGACACCTTATACACAATCTGTAAATAAAATTAATCTTAAATTGATATATGATTGAATTTTAAGTAGGTACTACCTGATCTAAGAGTCGTTTGACACGATACATGATATGCTACATTTTCATGAAAAGAAAAAAGCATTGTGCCATACATAAAATCAGACTTCAATGCACAAAATTCTATGTATGACAATATGCAGCATTAAAATGCAAAACAAAATGTATTGTGTCAAACTTGTTATTGAAAAGACAATGATTTCTTTGAGTCTGTGTACTTACTTTCTTGAGTCCCCGAATCAAATTTCAAACTTGAAGAGCCACAGCAACCTATTTACGAAATCCAAATTCTTGCTGAAGAAGCTGCTCCATTAATAAATCGAGTGTAATTGTATTTTCTTCTCTTCCATAGCGGAAGGTATCTTCATTTGTTCAAATAATATGTGATGAATGTTTTAGTTGACTTCGACAAGTTTCTTGAAGAATTCAATATACAAAGATTGCTGTAAAAAAAAATCAAAGCATTACTCACATGACCACACATTAGTATCAACTATTTTAAAGAAATAAACAGCTTTAATATTGCACCGAAGTATTCAATAATTCTAAATAAGGATTATTTACTATTACAAGACAACACATAATATGTTAAAAGTAAAATTATTCCTAATTTCTTGGACACAAGCACACAGCTTTGAAACAATTTTTGTGGGCTATTATCGGAAGCTTCTTCAATCAGCGAACTGAACGTTCATTTAAAAAAATATATATATAATTTTCCAACTTTTTTGTCGTATTAAAACAGTTCTAATTTTTTTAAAAATACAATTAATATAATTCAAAAGTATTTGTTCAATTTGTGGTTTTAATTTTGGAAGGACGTTATTGTCTTTATTAGTGTTCCTGGGATCATCTAAAAAGTGAAATTTACTGTCCTTTTAGTTGACATCAAATCATCACAAAGCCCAAAAATAACAGTATTTTTTTAGTGTAATAGATTTATCTCTAAGTTCTTATGACTTGCCATCAACTAACATGGACACAAACTTCAAATTTAGTCCCATCAAAAAAAAAACTTTCATACTGATTAAGAAAGTTGTTCCTGGACTGTGAAAAATTCAGGATTCAGTCTTTCAAAATAATTCAAAAACACAAATTGAACAAATATGTCTAAAACAATATCAAATGAAACTTCAATCACAGCTGACAAGAACCGTTTAAGGTGTAACAATTAATTAATATAAGATTGTTTATTTGAAGTAAACTATCATTGCTAATTTGAATAATTGTACTTCCCTGTGGTTTTCTACCAAATGAAATAACGTTATTATTATTATAATCATAAATATTTACTTTTGATGTTTGAAATAATTGTAATTTACATTTAAAATAAAAGTTTTTGTTAATTACCTTTAGGAAAACTATTATAAGCTTTGAGATCGGAAGGCTTTCCAACTGCTGCAGGATCCCCAAGCTCTAAACTAATTTGATCCGATCGGCTGAGGAGGATCTCGGAACATCTGTAAATATATAAATAAATAAAATTATTGATTAGATACCATCTTTTATGAAAAATATTAGAAATATAAACCAAAGATTCAAAAATTAATATGTGTAATACAAATGAAAAGTACTTACTTTTGAGACTTCCAAACAATTTTCCAACTTGAAGAACTACAAGTTAACGTTAATGTAGCTAATATACTAAAGAAGCTGCAATTCCACTTCAAATTGTAATTAAATGGGGAACGTTCAAATCGGCTTTGACACAAAGATTACTGTAAAAAAAATTCAGGCAATTACTCACATGTTAAAATATGAATATTTACACTTATTTTGTACTTTCTAAATAAAATAAACACCTTTTCAACATTTATTTATTAATTGGATATAATTACGTCACTAACTTACATAAAGCAACTACCAACTGGTATTCATAGAGTGACGTAATTTTTACGAAATAAATTTTAATCAAAAAAGTAGTGTAAAAATAATGATTTTTGTCATAGGAACAATTTTTTCAAGCAGTTATTTGAAAGTACTGTCGATGTTTTATATTTTCACAGAATGAATTAGTTAATAATCGATTTTATTTCAAAGTAGCCTCTATTTTACCGAATCACTTTGTACCGTGAAATTAATTGAACATACAATTCAGAGAACATATAATACAATATTACTCAAATTTACCTTATATTGAACTCGATGTTCAATGTTTATAACAGGTTTATAACTGAACTGGAACACGACTGGAAACTAGAATCTTTGGATTCAGTTTTTACGGTTTGTAGTCACATTTCAATTAAACATATAATTCACAGTAATACAATAACATTTCACTCAAATTCACTTCATATTTAACCTGTTTGTAATCATTTTTCAATGTTTATAACTAAACTAATATCTAAAAACTTATATTTGTTGACTGATGGACATGACACGCCTGATGCCATTATATCATAGTCAGGGAGTACCATAGTCAACAGGTCAGCAGCAACAATTGAAGTAAACTGTAATTTAAGAAGCCATCTGTTGGACAGAGTGTTAAATAGTCTTAAACAGCAATCTGTAATTTTAATCGTTGAGCCAGTCGGCAAAGCTAGCAATAGTTGCCTGTAATGAATGGTAACAGTTCACTCATATTCTCAGAGATGGCAAACTCAAAGTGCAGGGAGTATATAAAGAAATTCGTGCACTTGACCTAGCGTAGCGTTAGCATAAAGTTGTACGCACGGCTTAAATAATCCTGGACAAATAACAAATTCTATGTGGAACAATCAAATTTCTCGAGAGCCACAAGCTTTGTAAACATGTGTATTGTTTATACTTGCGTGAAAAAAAGCTTGAATAATTATTTTCAAATAAAAATTGAGATAATAAAAATAACGTCACCTGAAAATTCGCTTTTCTATCAATTTGTTTGCTCCGAATTGCTGTTGTATGTATCACTTAGAGACAATTGTATTTCTATTGGATTCAATCGATAGGAATAAACAAATTATAGTTTATTTCAACTAAGAGCAGTCCAAGGGCTCTTATGAGAGTACGATTTAAGCCTTCTGAATGGTCAAAATGCAAACTGAAATTGTGAGTATTTACCCAAGAATATGCAGAATAAATTTAAGCCCACTGATCATTATTGGTGCACGAGCTTCAAACTTGAAAATTAAATATTCAAATAAATAATTAAAAATTTATTAAACTGTTCAAAATAAAATGATTTACTGAGTATTCAAATAAGTCAACAGTTGCCGGGAAATTGATAATTTAAACACTCGGAGTAGCGTTTCATCCCTTACAGATCTTTTGATTCTATTTTACCGCATTTTATGAAAATTACGTAAGTCGTCCCCTTAATTTAACTCTTCAAAATTCAAACTTCCAAACTAAATTTGAATAGCTCTTACGTAATTCACATCCAAGATATATTTATTCAATGCTTTAATTGGAGTATTTGAAGGACAAAATAGTTATTTACGTATAGAGGGCTGAAAGATTAAGTTTACACCCGCGGACAAAGTTTGAGGCCCGAAGCGTAACGAGGGCCTTAATTCGTCCAAGGGTGTAAATTGTCTTTCAGGTCGAGGCACGTACAACGTTTTACGCACAACTGTGATAAAATTTACTTGTGAATTTCTCGTAAGTAATTAGTTTTTGAGAACATGCAAAAATATTTATTACTTCAAAATTATAAGGTGGCGTATGGTAACAAAAAACATGTCATGTGTTAAACAATTGATTTTGTTTATATGTCAACAAAATTCTGTTGGTAGTTTTCTTATTTTAATGCTGGGGCCACACTTACGTCTAACGCCATTAATTTAGGTGTTATTTGACATCAAACGTAGGTGTAGCCACATCTTAGCGCGATAATTTATTCACGGCGTTGGTAATGACGTGAGGCGTTAAGCGATAGATCGGTTGGCGGTCTAATCCGACACATCAAAGTGATCAAGCGCGTTATTTATTGCAATGTTGTGGCTACACTAGCGTTTGTCTCTGTCAACTGTCATTGTAAATTTTGAATGTGGGAATTGAAATTCAGTAAGTTTCTGATTGGAATAATAGTATCACTAAAGTTATACAATGACATGGTGTAATGGAAGAGCCATCGAGTTCTTAGATGTGTTTCAAGAGGAACCTTGTTCATAGAATAGTGCTTTGACGGCCAATTTAGTGACATTTATGATAACATATATCATTGAATGCTAATGTGGCCACTCAATTTGACGCATAACTTAGAGCGTTATATTTGACGCGATATCTATTGCAATAATAGGCATTAAGCGGTAACGTAAATGTGGCCCCAGCATAATGATAATACTGGTGGCCAATTCTCTAGTTTACAGCCCAACGGGCGTAAAGTAGAAGTTACCACCATGGTAACTAAGTTGTAAACAAACAATTTTGTATCAGTTGTGCGTAAAATATATTACATATAAATTTTTACATTCAAAATCAAAGTATAAACAGTTTTCGAAGCATAAATTATGGAAACATTCGAAGAGATTCTTATTGCATTATTTGACCCCTATATACATGAAGTACAAAAATAGAGGGTTGGATTTGGATCTGATTTTGAATAATATAAGTTTTTATATGTAAAGAACTAGTTGTCGGCTCTTATTTTAAATAATATTATTTAATTAAAAATAAAGAATGTAAATTATACTGGATACACCTTATTTCTAATTATTATTTTAGTTATTTGTTTAACTAGGCAAAAAAATAGAAGATTCAATGTCGCGGCTAGTTTCAGAGACGAGGCGTAGTCTATGAATCTAGGCAAGGCAGTAAATCTTCATTTTTTGCCGTGTTTAACACATAATTTTTTTGCCGATTGTTTAAATTCGATTAATTTTATGAATAATTTCAATATTTTGAAAAATATCATCGCCATCAATACATGTTGCTATGCACTTGTTGATTGGTTGCCAAATTGTGATGCATTTGTTGGACGGTTGCTTTGGAAACGGCACTAGGCAGTAAAAGTGACACTTTACAGACTGTAAACGGTGAATAAAGTCGTACTTTTGAAGTCAATCGGCAAAAAATGTACTTTCACGTGATTTTGGAAGCATCATTTCAAGAACTCATCCAAATTCACACTTTTTGTTATAAAATTATTCAATTCACTTACAGTTTTGATGAATTACTTGCATTCACGTGATGATCCAAGAATAAGTATTCAGTTGCACAAGGAACAAGCATTTTTCAAAGTTTTCTTTTTAATGACAAACTACACAAAAACATCTATGATTCACTTTAGGAATTTGTTGAAGAATTCACAAACATTTTGTTGCGTGCAATAAATATCATTGTTATTTCCTGTACCTATTCATATTTCAGCATTTATAATTATCGCAGAGAAATAAAATAAGTACCTCAGTTTCCTATCTATTCCAGAGCAGACATTTTTTCATTGACCAACTTTTGGAATCAATCATGTAACTTACAATGTAACTATCACCTTCGTAATATGAATTTATTTATAAATCACATTGTTTTAACTCATTTTCTTTCATATTATAGAACATATTTCCTCAATTTAATGTAAGAAGCTTCGTTATTCCAATATCGGTTAACTGAATTATTGAAGCTTCCACTACTTACAGGAACAAATAATGAATATCATGAGAAAGCATAGCTTTGGAACATTTCAAAACATGTAACTAATTTCTACTTCATATTTAAATACGCTGTCTATATTTATTATTAATTCGTTGTCAAAAACGTATGACCATATGACACAAGTCGATAAATATATCCGAGTGGACTGAACAACAGGGCAAATAATTGTGGTAACTATGGCGGCCAAAGTTATAACTAGGTTTATCCACTTTATCCAATTATAGTTGCCCAGCCCGTACTGTCATATATGCCTATGTGCACAGTAGATAGTACAGTTTTCTACTTTTTCATGACAGCTATTTTGAAGCAACAAAATACAAATTCTAATTATAAGTTCCCGCGGGGCAACAAATAATTGAATTTCATTTAACAAACGTAAGTTTTTTTCTGTTGCAAAGTTAATTTCCAATTAACCAGTTATGCAAAATAATTACAGGCTATGCCAATAGCATACCGACACCGAATCGCGAATTACTACAATATAATGATGTATTTTTAAACCAGTGACCAAAATTGCACAACTGTGTGAATCTGGAATCTGAGGAATCCTCATACGACTTTTTGTTTATGAGAATTTATACTTCAATTTACCAAAAGATTAATATTTTAATATTATATGTCTATAAGAATACAATTCAGTTTTAGTACGCTTTTTTTCCAATAATTATAAATACCCGCTGGAGTCATGCGCAATAATGTTCGTACTGTCACTGCATTGCTAACCTTAAAATGGATAATTTTAGGTTACGGAGAGAAAATAAAAATTTAACAGTAGAAGAGCTTACAAATCTAACAAAAGAGGTACAGCATTTCAATAAAAACGTAAAAAATTCTAGAAAATCATAAAATTTTCTTTCCAGGAACTAATTGAGAAATTAATTTGTGCAGAAGCGCACAACACACAACTGAAGAACATAATTTCTAAAACTGCTAAAAAAAGTGCCAATAAAACAAGAAATAATAAATCGTTTGATTTTTCCAAGTACGTAAAATAATTTCGACCTCCGAAGTATTTCTAACGGTATTATTTTAGGGCTCATTTTCGTCATGTACTCTTAAAATTCTATTATTTGGGATGGTATTTCCAAGGATATGTAGTCCAAGAGGATACAAGCAATACAGTGGAAAATTATTTATTTGAAGCTTTATTAAAAACCTGTTTGATAAAAGATCGCGAAAGCTCTAACTACCATCGCTGTGGTAGGACAGATAAAGGAGTCAGTTCTTTTGGTCAAGTAATTTCAATATCATTACGAAGTAGATTACATAAAAATAGCCAAAATAATCTTAAAGATGAAATAAATTATTGCAAAATTTTAAATCGTGTTTTACCGGAAGCTATTCAATGCGTTAGTTGGAGTCCAATACCTGAGGATTACAGTGCAAGATTTAATTGTAAAAGTCGAACTTATAGATACTTTTTTCCCAAAGGAGACTTGGATATTGAAAATATGAAAACTGGTCTTCAATACTTGCTGGGGGCCCATGATTTTAGGAATTTTTGCAAGATGGATGTTGGAAATGGTGTTGTCTGTTTTGATCGGAATATAATGGAGGCAGATATTCAATTGTTTTCTAAATCTAACACAGAGCAGCGTAAGAACAAATAATTATTTTGACGTGAAACTACGTCTTTCCTGGCAGTGATGCAAAAAAATATGTCTCATTTTGAAAGCTTTTATCTCCTAAATTGATATCTCCTTGAAAGAAATCGCAGTATAATAAAGCAAATGCTGATAAAAAGCTTATGTACTGTCATTTATCATAAAATCTGCTTCAATTCTTCATCTTTAAAAAATTATAAAATACGTAGTTCTACGTCTTCGGCTTCAACATAACTCTTACAATTTTTTTGCAATTATTATATTCTATTTTTTAGCTTATGATATGTATCAATTAATAATAAAAGGGCAAGCATTTTTATGGCATCAAATTAGATGTATTGTAGCTATTTTATTTTTAATTGGGGAAGGTAATGAAAAACCTGATGTTATTAAAGAGCTTTTAGATGTTGATAAAAATTCTAGGTAATAGGAACAATTCAATATAAAATTTTTGTTATAAAATGTGAATCTGATTTGTTTAGAAAACCTGATTATAATATGGCACGAGATCTTCCATTAAATTTATTCCACTGCGAGTATGATGACGGTGAAAATTGGTTTTATGATAATACTGCTCTGACTGATGTAATTTCCAGTCTACAAAAATTGTGGACAGCTACTTCTGTTCAGTAAGTTTCATTTTGAAAAACATTTTATAAATTACATTTTATTGTTACTGTATTTTAGGACAACTATGATGAAAGCAATGCTAGATGATTTAGAAAGTACATATAAAAAACAACATTTTGAGAAGGATTTAAGTCATTGTAACTTATCAGAGGCTCTAGTACAAGGAGTCAAATGTAAAATTTACAAGCCATTGATGACGAGACAAAAATGTAATGGCCTAGAAGATCGTATACAACATTTTGTTAAAAAGAGAAGATTAGTTAATGTTGAAAATGATAATTCATTATAATATTTTTGTAAATATTTTTATAATAAAATTATAGGAAATTATACTTCAATCCTTTTACATTTTTATGTTTCTAAAACTATTATATTGACAATTTAAAATCTAATATGGACGCCACATAACTTACTTGTACACCTTTTAACTGAATAATTGACAGTTGACACTGACATTGTCATTAGGCTAGTTATTTTGGATTTATGCAATAAAATAACAAGAACTGTCAAGCTAAGTGCACTTCCGGCCCAGTCGATTGCTATCAAAGTAGAAAATGATCATTAGAACGGTATGGCAGTCTCAAATACTAAATTTTATCATTCTACGACCAATTATTTCGAATTTATGCGAAAAATTAGAAAAGATTGTCAAATAAAATTCACTTCCGGCTCAGTAGATTGCTATGAAGATATGAAGTCATCATTTGGATGCTAAAATTGCTTTAAATATTAAATTTCAAGATTCTACAGCTGATTTTTGTGGACTTATCCGAAAAACTGCACTTTCTGTTCAACTAATCGCGATCATAATGCGAGGTGTACAACTAGATGCTATAGAAGCTCTAACACGAAATTTCAATACTCTACGACTGATTTTTTTAAATTTATTCGAAAAGGTTATTATATAAAGTGCAGCCGATTGGTACAAAAATATAAAATTATCAACTAGATACTACAGCAATTTGAAAAACTGAATTTCAACATCCTACGACTATCCATTTTGGATTTATGCGAAAAATTCCAAAAAAGTTCCAAGTAAAGTGAACTTCTGGTACAGACGTTTGCAACCATAGTGCGAGGTGCACAATTAGACCTTAGACCAGTCTCAAATACAAAATTTTAACATACCTGCGACGGGTTTCAAGATATTTATTTATTTTCATCAAAATTTTTAAGTGTGAATTTTGCCGGTTCACAATATTTATTTGTAGTTTGTATATGTCTAAAATGACAGTACGACTTACATCCGACATTTTGGTTGATAACAGCGCTGCCATCGGTATTTTTACTCGCGAATTATCAAATTTCATTTTAGTTCGTCTTCCCGGTACCACGGAGCTAGTGATTTCTCTAAAGGCGTCAGTGGCGGACTAGAGTATCAGCTATCCATAAATATAGAGATCAGTGATATTATTGTATTTGTTGAATAATGTTATTTACATTTGTAACTACAGGTTTAAGCAATCTCATTGGTTGTCATTGACAACAAATTTTGTTTTTAAAGCGAGATACATACCATCCAAATGCATAACAATTTCCACTCCGTACTGGACTCTGTATTTGGAAAACATGATATTAAAACATCGGTCCTCTTCTGAAAAGATCAAAATAACAAATAGCACGAAAAGCAATTACATAAATTTTTAGTTTTTGTATCAACACTTCGCAATTATGTACAGTTTTGTGGTGTAAAGTTTTTTATGTGAACGGGAAGTGAACTAACAAATCTAACCTATAATGAAACAAATTTAAAAACAAACGTCAGTTGTCAGATACAAAATTATTTTTATTATCTTTAATTTTTATTTAATTCAAAGTGTTGTTATAAAGAATGAGCTCCTAAATTATTTAGTGATTATAAAATATCATATTGTTGCTTTTATCGTGTAAATATTGTTCATAATCATGAAACGAAGTGAAAATTTTTATCCATACAATAGTAAAAGAGTTAAATTGCAACAAGAAGTTGATGACATTTGGGGAGATGATCCCGAAATTGATGAAGTTGATAGATGTATTAGCATGGCGACACAAATGTGCCCTCAGGTAAAATTATTAAGTGATGAAATTCTCTGTCTAATGATTTTATTTCAGGATCGACAAGCGCATAATACGTTGAATATGACATCTTACGAAGATTTTCGAGCAAAATCAAATATTCATGCATCAACACAAGCATTTTTACCTCCTAGTCCCCATTCAACAAGTGGCCTTCTAAAACAGGTGTTGTATAAAGAAAATGCATCATTTAATCACAAATATTAACTCTATTTTATTAATAATTTGGCAGGAGAATCAGTTGAGCGGTAGTGTTGTATCAGTACAAAGCAGTAGCAAAGTAGTAACTACTAAAGATACTTCAGACGAGGAAACTCCTAAACTCCAACAGAAAATTAAAATGCTTGAGTCTGAGAAAAAAAATTTAACTGAGATGTACGAAACAAAAAATGGAGAGATAACTATTCTTAGATCTCAACTTAAACAAGTCCAGAAATCAGTGGATAGCGAGAAAATAGAAAAACTTCGAGCTATACAAGAAAATCAGCAAAAATGGGATTCAAAAATTAACACGCTAAATAAGGAAATAAATAGTTTGGGATGTGAATTAGACCTGAAAAACTTAGAAATAGCAAACTTGAGAGAAAAATTGACAGAACTTAAAAAAGTATGCCACAGTAATATGAATATAAGTATTTTGAATGAGGGACTGAATGGTACTCAACGAGTATTCAAAAATAAAATTAATGGGGAGATTAAAACACTTACAGCGTTCAAAAATATTCAAACGGAATATTTCAATCGTTCTTATCCCACTGCATCATCAACAAGTAAGAAAAATTCCCATTTCTTGTCGCCAAGGCTTCTAATTTTTAATAAAACTAATTTCTCATATTCATTTGTATTTAGAGGCCGCTGGTCTTCAACCCCAATTGTTCTCCTCTGAATCTGATGTTGACTTATGCCTGTTTTACACGGTCCAATTGCTTGACCAATAAATTAATCAAGTTTTCTGTCAAGTTTTCAACAATTTATTGTCAATTATTGATCAAGAAAAAATTGTGAAATTTTTGATCGTATTACACACAATAAATTGAAGGTCAACTTTTGAAAATTATTGATCAATAAATTGGATCGTGTAATACGGGCATTAGAGACTGATTTGTCTCCAAGCTGTCTTTTAGAATTAGAATAGGATCTCTGTGCTCCTTTAATTTCTTTCTGATATTCAGCTGCCTCAAGCAGTTCTTGAATTAGGATTTTCAATGTTAATAGAACTCTTTTAAAAAATTTATGGTTCATATTAACAAACTGCAAAGATAAATTTAAAACCTTGGCATTATGAAAAGGGAAATCATGTCTTAAGAAAATATGTATATTGATAAACTCTAATGGTTTTAGTTTTTCCACTCCAAACTTTAATACCGGAAACATTTTTTGAAAAGTGCCACGAGAAAAATAATATCCTAAAATTAAGTGGTAATAAAAATTCATCTCCGTACAGACATTACTTTACAAATTCATCAAATGGGAATACAACAAACCGAGTCCTAGAAAGTAGGAAAGATAATTTAATTTGTATAAGTAATTTTTATCCCAATATTCAACGAATATTAAAATATTCATATAAAGAATTGAACAGCTCAAGAGAAGTATCTGACTTAATAGACACCTTTTTAAAGTTAACTAGCAATAGTCTTCTGATATTAAATAATCAGCTGAATAAATTCAAAGAAGAACTCACTTATGATTATATTGAGAACATGAACACTTTACATTTAAAGGAAAATGGAATCGTTTTTAAAAGTGAATGCATATTCAGCAGCAAGTAAGTTAATCTAATATATAATTTATGGCCAATTTTAGGATCTCGAGCTGAATTAATCTGGTTTAGATGACTCATTTCTTTTTTGGCACCACTGGATCATCAAATTAATTTAATAAATGGAAACCCAGATTATTGGTCAACTCTTTGTCATTTAAAACCAGGTTAATATAACTTCTGGTCATGAAATCGGATATTAGTAAGAGTTTTCGAATGGGAGTGCCTAGGAAATTCCAACTTTGGAGCTCTCTGAAGTATTTCATATACAGGGTATTTAAAAAATAGAGTCCACGGATTTGAGAGTGGATAAAACATCTCAAAACAATGAATAAAGTTTATAAACTAAATTTTAATTTTTAAACCTTAATCCTTATTCTTAATTCTGCAGCATAAACCGATCCATATAAAGTAACTGTTTTAACTTTAAAACTATTCTTATTCTTGAATAAAGTGAGCATAAACCCACCTTTAGTCATTGACCCTCCAGATTCATAAAGCATCATTTATTTTTTTATGATGGACTGAAGTGTATTACCTTAAGATGGTGTTAGGTAAAATATATTAGATGCTGTTATCTCTTCGTCTTTGTCATCATTGCTCTCAGATGAATTTGAAAGGCTGAACTATTCTCATTACAAAGTTTTTATTTCATTTCAAAGTGAATTTTTTGCTGGAAAATGAAATGTTTAATCATCACACGACGCATGGTGACTGCAAGGATTTTGAAGATAAATCAGAAATGCAGTCAAAATTGTGAAACACGTCGGCGCAAAAACAAAGCTTGTACATTGATTTGAGCGTAGCTTCAACTGTAATAAGATTGGCATCTTGATGACAAAGAACTTCAACAGCATGTTTCACCGTGCATATGCTTCTCCACAATCCCGTAGAATCCTGCGCCCGAGATTCCAAAACACTGGTAATTGCGATATTCGAAGCCCTAAAACTAGCCAGTGCCCGCGACTTGGTCTACGTGGATCACCATAATCGGAATAAATAATCTTAAAGAATAAATTAATAGTGATATCGTTGCCAGCAATAATTATTTCTCAAAATTATAATCATTAAAGAGAGCAATTGGATTTTGTAACAGAACTGCACATCATCAGGTTGCTCGCTCAAATGAAACATAGATTTCATTTATAGTACCTGGCCAAATTATTAGGGACAGTCCATAAATTTTTGTACTTTCCACTTTCATTGACTATTATTTTCAACAAACTATTGGTTTTAGGTCTTATTGATCTTTCTTATATATAAAAGTGTTCAGTTGGGATGCTTAAACAATGAAGTACGGAAATGTAGGAATTAATCTAGATTCAAAAAATAAATAAAATAAAAATAAATTTATAGAACTAAATGTACAATATAAAAATAATAATAATATTAATAATATAAATAAAAAAAAATTTATAAAAAAGTTTTTTTTATTAATAGATTCACTTGCTATAATTATTATAAATATAATTTTTCCAATTAAAAAAAAATGGAAAAACCAAAATAGAGATACGAATTCAACAATCAGAATTCGGGCAAAAGGTCAAAATATTAGCAGTAAACTTGAATTTAGTTTTATTTGGAAGTTTCGGCACCGAAATGGCCCTCCATAATCAGCTTATGTAGAAGTTGAAATATTATTACTTTTTTGGTTGAATTTGAAGTTATTTTATAGAAAAAACATCAAAATTTAGACGTTGAAGCCAGGAAAAAAATCAAGTAATACGAGGCCACGGCAAAACTAATATTGATTTTTATTGAGTAGTAACATTGGTGGTTCACGTCATTTATCAAAATATACTGTGACCTTATATTATTGGCAAGCCTTTTTTTTTTCCTGGTTTCAACATCCATATTTTCATGTTTTCTTAGCAAAATAACTTGAAATTTTACCAAAAATGCAATAATATTTCAACTTCATATGAGCTGCATATGAAGGACCATTTCGGCGCTGAAACGTTCAAATAAAACTAAACTGAAATTTACTGCTGATATTTTGATTCTTTGCCACGATTTTTGATTGTAGAATTTATTTCTCTATTTTGGATTTTCAATTTTTTTTCAATTGAAGAATCAATTTTATTTCCTTGTAATCCATTGTTTTAGTATCTTAATTGAACAATCTTATACAAAAAATAAACCAATAAGACTTAAAATCGATAATTTGTTGAAAACAATTGTCGGAAAAACTAGAAAGTACAATAGTTTATGGACTGTCCCTAATAATTTGGCCAGGTACTGTACTTTACGATGAGGCAGAAAGTATTTCCTCTTTTTCCTTCTTATGCATGCATATTTTTTATCATTTGCATAGTTACGGTGGCGCAGATACGAATCATACAAATATTTATGCTTATACTTTCAGAACTCTGTAAAATATCAAAATGAAACACACACGAAAACTTAAGCTAAAATTCCTGTTTTAATCTCTAGAATTTTCTTTGAAACCTGTTGAGCCGTTTCGGAGCCTATTCGAGACAAACTTTCAGACAGACAGACATATAAAAATTCTAAAAACGGTCATTTATGATTGGATATCGTTTGAATAGCAGTTCTCGTTTAATTTTTTTCTGGTATCTCAGATAGTCACCTCAATTTTATTTATTTGTATAGATAAGGATGTTTTATTCATCCTTCAATCCGTGACCTCTATTTTTTGAACAGCCTGTATTTTTAATAGTTCAGGTGCACCTGTATCTCTATCAGACACTGGAATAAAATCTTAAATGTAGATGAGACGAAAAAGATATGCTTCAATACAGGTCTGACCTAGTTTGATTGCTGTATGAATGTTGTTATTGAACGAGGTACAATTTTTTGTCGTGAAAACGTCTTCGACGCTCGATAATGACTATTCGCGTCATTATTTTAAATCACAAGAACGAGAGAGTTATATCTAGATACTTAATAGTAGTCTGCTTCTACCGACCAAGGTCGATGGCACACGTTCGCTTGAGTAGCATCGAGCTGTAGATTTTTAAAACGCGTCAGAGTAGGAAATTCTCTAGAATGTCATCTGGAAGATTACATATGCTCTATTCGGACCTAATAAAAATTTATTTATTGGTATTTTTGAAAATATAATCAGAAATTAATTATAAATATGTTCGGAACTAAAGAAAACGTCAAGCAAAAAGAAAAACAGTTGGTGGCGATTCTAAAAAGCTTCCAACATCTAATCCCGAATACTGGAGGACTTTCAAGGATCATCGGAAGAGAGCGGAATAGGTTAACTTTTGACGGCGAGAAGCGGAGTTGAACTGGCTCGTATGAGTGAACAAAATATCGTAGACAAGCAGGAAATTGATTCAAGATGCTAGCAGTTATAAACATGCAATATTGTCATAGATGGGGAGGCAGTTCGAAAAATTCTCACAGATATGTTTGAAAAGAACGAGTTTTATTTTGCTCTTCCTATTCTACTCCTATACAGGCACATACATAGACGTTTTCACACAAAACATTGCACCTTCTTAGTTTTTTGTGTAATTTAATTTTGAATCATTTATTTGTAGCTTGTGGCATTATAGTGAAACAGCTGTAGAAATTCGAAGATATATCGCAGTTTTATCGTCTTTAGTTGAACATTCCAAGAAGTTACAGAAATATATTATTATATCACAAGATGTAGTGGATAATAAATTTAAAATGGATGTTGGTAGAAGTTCAGAAAAAGAGTTTTTATATTTGTTACTTGAAATTGTTACTACAATTAATAATGTTGTAAGTTTTTCAATTTTTTTCTCGTATTATTTGTTTTCTCAATTCTTAATTTTTAGAAGAGATCTGACCACTTTTGTGGACTTTTATCTGCAATTTTAAAACTACTGGGAAATTTATCTGGCGCACAAATTTTACCTGTTGATAAGTAATGCATCATATAACTTCTTTTTATAATCATAATCAAAAATTAATATTTCAGCTATGAAGTTATAAGCCAAATTTTCAAACAGATTATATTTTCTCACCCCATTAAACCAGTCCTAAAATATGTGGTTGAATTTCTGAAACAATTATCCCAACATGAACTATTTCTTGCTAAATTATGTAATTTGAAAAAGGATGAGACTACACATACAATTATTAAAGATGGATTACTTTATTATTCAGATGGTAATAAGAAACAAGTTGATCTTTAACAAAATTAATTTCTTTTTTTTTATAGATACATGTACTGTCAGAATATTAGCTACATTATTGTTGACTTGTGAGATGGATATTTGTATGATGTCGAATGTTATGCAATTTTTAATTAATTTACTTACTTGTAATGTCTTTTGGATGTATCATCAGGATGAGCAGCGGTAAGTTATTATTTCAATACGAGAATTGATGTATCTTCTCCTCGAGCGTTTTCTACTATCAAAAATATTTTCAAGTCTAAGAAAAAACTTTCTAAACAAGCTGAAAAAATTTAAATTAGCGGTTAAATTAACTGTTGAATGCTCTATTTAAATTAGATTTAAAATTTATTTTGTTTCAGCTGTGGTTGTCTAATGGCAGTGTATAGTTTAGGAATCGATATTTTCTTCAATACCACAAAAAAACTTGCTCAATTAAGTGAAAATCCTAAAGGTAAATAAAAATGAAACAAAAATTATATGGAAATATTTATTTCAAAAAATTTTAGATCAATTGAATTTAAGTTGTCATCACACCATCTTTCAAGCTGGTCTTATATTCGTAGATATTTTAACAGCAAGAATACCAGACTTACTAGTAAAATGTTCTTGTATATTTCCACAATACCAAACAATAATAAAATACATATGTAAAATACAAAAACGCCTTCTCTTAAAAAAAGATAACGGTAAGCGTGATATATATGAAAATTACATGATGATACAATTTATTTGGTTTTCAGAAACAGCACTGGAAAATCTAACTTCCACACTAAATTCTGATTTCCAAAATAAATCGCAGAGCAGAAAAAGTGATAAATTATTCAACAGTAACATTACGTGGTAAAATTTCTCAAAATATCTAATTTATATACAATGTCTACAAGAATAATGCACTAAAGAAGGCGATAATTTTTGTTCATTATTGTCATCAAGTTACCTACTGTTTCACTTTTAGTTTAGTTATTAAATTTTCAATCATATTTGCATCAACAAGACCTATGAACTTATCTACAATTAAACCATTCCTAACTGCTAATACGGCAGGTACTGCTTTTACTTCAAAAGTGTGGACTAATTCTGCGTTATTTTCGACATCAACTATTGCTAAATCTATATTTTCTTGTGGCTCCAGTAGCTCTTTCATTTTAGGAGTTAAAATTTTACAAGGCTCACACCAATCAGCATGAAAATTTACTATTACTGGATTAGAACTACTCATAACTTTGTCCATAAATTCATCGTTATCTTTGATAATAAAAATTTTGTCTAATACTTGTGAACTAGAAAAATTATGTTTAAATAACGATGGTCTTAAATTAGATATTAGTTTTTGACAAATTATGTTAGTAATTGACATTCTGTGGCGGTATTATTTATTCTGTAATCCAAGATCGAATAGGAGATGGTTTGATTGGTTCAATTGCGTATTCGGTGATAAATAACACGATGCTTCCAAAAGAGCACAATCCAAATAATGTTGCTAGTAAGTTGTGCCAGATGAAGTTGTAATCCTGAGTAATAAAAAATATTTTTTAACTTGAAAATTCTATGTAAAACATATCTTAATTACCTTATTTTCTGAAGACGATGTATCACTTTGCGATCGTTTCGGAATGAACAATAAAACAATTGTAATAAGAATTGCTACGAATAATGCAATAAAACCTATTATTTTCTTTGTACGAATTGCTATTAAGCATAAAATGAATGTTGTTATCCAAATAATAAGTAATATAAATGAGCCAGCCCCTATTCCAAGTACTAGCGTGCTCATAACCTAGAAAAAATAATGAATAATCTTTGTTATTTACTTGATAATATCATTGGTTAATAAAACTTACATATATAAATTTATGTAATATTTATTTATTTAAATAACTGCACCCAATAAAAGGTTATTTGACATTGACATTTCGTGAACACGTCATACTATTCTAAAGCATTTTGTTAAGTTTTACACTGGTGACGTATAAACTTACGTTGCATTTTTTAGATTTCACAGTTTTAATTGATCTTTTTCATTTGGTATTATGTACCGGAAACTCTAATATTGCTATACAATTGTGTATAAATTTCAAACAATATTTGACATTTCGATAAAAATTTGTAGTGTAAACAGCTTTAGAATTTCAGTGACGTTTAATAATTTACCTTGCAACGTGTGATAAGAGCAAACAGTGAACATTGAAGTTTTATATTTTGTTATTTAAAATGTTAGATCTATTTACAATATTTAGTAAAGGAGGAATAGTACTTTGGTGCTTCCAAAGTACGACTCAAATATTTACGCCTTCTGTGAATGCATTAATCCGAAGTGTTATTTTACAAGTATGTAGCAAAACATACGTATGTTAATTTATACTTATCCATTGTCATTCATTTATAGGAACGTACTGGGAATAATACATTCGATCACAATGGACTAACACTGCAATATAAATTGGATAATGAATTTGAATTAATTTTTGTTGTTGCTTATCAAAAAATACTACAATTATCGTACGTGGATAAATTCCTGAATGATATACATTTAGAATTCCGTGATAAATACAAAAATGAACTAGAAGATGGCAATTTATATTCGGAATTCAATTTTATTGATAGATTTAAAACAGTTCTCAATTCGGCTGAACAATGGGGTAAAAGTCAAGCTAAAGCTCCTAAGCAAATGCGATCGTTTGAAGAATCCCTGAAATCTAAGAAAACTGTTGCTTCTATGATAGAACGAAAGGGCGAAGAAAAACCAATCAAGCAGAAGAAGAAAGGTGTCGAATTTACTGACGACGGTAAAATTTCAAAAATTATTAAGAAATTTTTGTGAACTTTCATTATTTTAGTGAAAAATGACCAAAAAATTAAGTTGTCTCCAGATACATCACCAAAAGTTAACGGAACAAAGAAAGAAGATATTATTGCAGCTAATCGGTTGAAATTTGCCGAAAAGATGAGCAAAAAGAAGGGAGAGAAACCGTAAGTTCCTTTTTAGACCTAATCGTAAAAATGTTTATAGAAATATGCAAATCGAGTGCAAATCAATTAATTTATTTTTTTTCTACGGCCGTGCGTAAAATAGATACTTTTACGCATCGAAAAAGATACGAAAAATGTATGTAAATCAAAATTCATACGATGAATTTGATATTTACAAACTATTAACAGTTTACTCGCACTTATAGTCTATATCAGTTAAAAACGATCCAACACTCTTATGGAATTACGATTTAAAAAAAAAAACATGTGATGTAAGTATCACAAAAAATAATTTATTCAATCTTTATCGATTTCAGATTATTAGGCCATCGTCGGTTTTTTCGATTGACTGACATAAATTTTCCTACTCAAAATTTTATATTGATATTTGATAGTACAAAGCAAAAAAAAATCATCTGCAAAGAATTCTATGTATAAGAAAAATGTATCGTCTAAAAATAGCTTAAGGTGCTTGCTAGGAAAAAACTGCCATCTGTTAGTCAAACGCTTGAAACAACTAAAAAAGAATGCAGATCGATACAGTAGATAAATTGTAAGATCTTTCTTGAAATTTTGATCAAATGATTGTGAATATTTTTTAGTTTTTTAATAATCTATACATTTTTCAGAATTTTATTTAATAAAAAACTACTTTTGATTTTAAGTTCTGTATATTTCATTCAAAGCTTTGACGTTTTGATCCTTTGACCAAGGATCTTCTTCAGAAAACAATGATACGAAAATAAAACAAACAGAAAATATACAGAATTTAAAATCAAAAGTAGTTTTTTATAAGTTTTTTGTTTTTATTTTTCATTGTATATCGCGGCAATACCGCATGTATAAGTATCGATTTAGGATTCAAATATCTACCAAACTAATCCAGAGGTGATTCTTATTTTTTGATAGGTTGTGTATTAACACTTGAACTTCATAATATCCAAATTTTATCAAAATATCTTGGATGTCGATTTTTATTGACACCGGTCAGCTTCCGTCTTTAATTTTATGTATGGCACTAGTAATAAATTTTTATCTTCAGTCTTCACTATTTACGTCGCTAAAAATTCCTTTGGATATCTTCTTCATTTATGACACTGAGATCTAATTAAAAAAGTCCAAAATACAAAAAAAAATGACTTATTTTATTTATCTTGCCAAATTCTGCAATTATAATATTAATTTCTTGACGTATCAAAAATTATAATGTCTCTAAATCTCTAATTTGCATAATTCACATTTTCTGTTGAAGAAAGAAGTTACGATGTTTATTCTTTTTTTAAATTCTAGAAAAAGTCCTAATCCTAAGAGTCCTCCTCCGGAGAAAGCTGGAAAGAAGCCTCGAGTTTGGGATTTGGGCGGAAATAATAAAGATTTAGCATCTTTGGAACGAACTACCGACAGACCTGAAGATATACAAAGCCATTACACTCCAGATACTGAAATAGTCGGGCAAATGAAAGGAGGAATTAAAGATATTGAAATCGAATCCAGCTCGGAAGAAGAAGAAGAAGATGATGATGATTATGAGGAAGAAAAACCAAAAGCTAAAGCTTCCAAAGGAGGAATGTTTTCTATGTTCCGATCTCTTGTTGGATCTAAGAACCTAACAGAAGAAACAATGAAGCCAGCACTTGATAAATTTAAAGATCACCTAATCACTAAAAATGTTGCAGCAGACATTGCCATTAAACTTTGTGATTCAGTCGCTGCGAAATTAGAAGGCAAGGTGTTGGGAACTTTCGACAGCGTTACTTCTACAATTAAAAATACTTTACAAGAAAGTTTAGTTCAAATTTTGTCTCCAAAACGCAGAGTTGATATTCTTCGCGATGCTATCGAAGCTAAAAAGCAGAATCGGCCATATGTAATGACTTTTTGCGGAGTAAATGGAGTAGGAAAATCAACTAATCTAGCAAAAATTTGCTTTTGGTTGATAGAAAACAATATGAGGGTTCTTATTGCAGCTTGCGATACTTTCCGAGCAGGTGCTGTTGAGCAATTGCGAACACACACTCGACATTTAAATGCTCTTCATCCTGCAGAGAGACACGGAGGACAACAAATGGTTCAGCTATATGAAAAAGGTTACGGGAAAGATGCTGCTGGTATCGCAATGGAAGCAATCCGTTTTGCAAAAGATTCAGGTATTGATGTTACTTTGATTGATACAGCGGGAAGAATGCAAGATAATGAACCTTTAATGCGTGCTTTGGCCAAATTAATCAAAGTTAATGAACCCGATCTTGTTCTATTTGTCGGAGAAGCTTTGGTTGGCAATGAAGCCGTTGATCAGCTTGTAAAGTTTAATCAAGCACTTGCTGATTTTTCTTCCTCGAGTAATCCACATATTATTGACGGAATTGTTTTGACTAAATTTGATACGATTGATGATAAAGTCGGGGCTGCTATTTCTATGACGTATATTACGGGGCAACCGATTGTGTTTGTGGGAACAGGACAGACTTACACTGATTTAAAAGCATTAAATACTAAAGCTGTTGTACATTCTCTTATGAAATAAATTGTTATGTAATATTTATACAAGGATAAGGAATTAATATTATAAATAAATTTTACAATAGTCAATTTTTTTTCTTTCCACTGATGCCACAATTCTTATTTTTTTTAGTTTGTTCGAGCAGTTTAATCCTATTTTGAGTTCACTTATTGATCAATTTCTTTTCGATTCTTTTGTAATTTCAAGAATAATCTATAAACAATTTTTTTTTAATATATCTGAGTTCCGACTCTACAACTTAAGCTTATCTACTATGGTTTATTTTCTAATATAGTAATAATTATTTCAGCAACTGTAACCATAGTAAGTAAAGTCGGTTCAACTAAATTATAGACAACTTAGATTGTAAAACCAGGCCTAAATATGAAAATAAACTATGAAGGCTTAACTGAATTGAAATAATCATTTTATATCTCTTCGAATTTTTTCACAAAATCAATAATTCTTGAAGGAAAAATATGCATCATTCAAAAATTAATGGCGTTAGGATTAAAATTTTTTGTGGAGTACAGAGCCGTAATTAAGCAGGGGTACGTGTCCAGACGGAAGGGGAGCCTCGGAAAGGCTCCAGGAAGATCGAAAAAATTCTCATTATATTAAGAAAAAACTGTACGCCTTTCAACAACTTTTTGAGAATCTGTCCGAAAATAGTAGCACGAATATCTGATTGTTTATGCTAAATTATATTCTTAATGCAGGGGCCACACTAATGTCTAATGCCGTTAAGTAAGGCGTTATGTGACAATTGACATATTGTCATTGACAATGTGTTCATTATTGAATAACGCCCTAATTAATGACATTATACGTAAGTGTGGCCCCAGCATAAGAGAAAGTCAATTAAATGGACTAATCCTAAAACAAAACAACAAAAAATATCGATACATATCTTCCGCGGCGGAGCTTACTGACTGCACCATTTAAACAAACCGTTCAAATGCTGGTTTTTTTTTTTTCGTTGATTCAAAAAATTTTCATCTGTATGCGGGACAATCCGCGGGTAACTGGTAGTATAAAATATAATAGTAATTCTTATTTTATTAAAAAATACCCCTTCTCGTTACAACTACGTTCAAATAACAATAAGCCGAATAAATATTCTAAGTAGGTGATCGTTTAAGAGCTTTTCTTATAAGAGACCAATCCTCCAAGATATCCTGAGGACTTAGCATATACACAATATAAGGTCCAGACACTGTAACAGCTTTTCTTCTTGGCCCACTATTCCTAGACCTGGATCGGGAGCTCCATTCGCTTATATCATTCCAATTTAGTTCTACATTTTGACGATCTTCTTCTAATCGACGTATTTTATCCATCAATTCACTATGAATGATATCCCACGCCAACAGTTTTTCACTCTAGAATAAAAATAAAATGTATTGGAAATGTTTTATAAAATATGTGGAAAAATTTCTAAATTTTACTATGAAATTTAATAAGAATTACGTTAAATTTAAGACATGAAAATATGGGTAAATTTTTGAATACATACTGAAGAAAAAAATAGCATACAGGTAATGTTCAAAAATAATAATTCAAATCAAATTTACCAGTTTTGCTTCTATGGGTATTGTATTTATGTGTGTCTAAATAAATATAATAATCTTATAAGAGCTTACTTCAAAGTTTTGCCTAGCGGCTTGTTCTTCTGCATCGAACTTATTGCTAATATTTGCCAATCTATAAGTCCGTAAAATCCCAGCAACTTCGGTTTTTATTTTCATATTATCTTGTAAGGTTTGCAATCTACCAAGGTAATCTTGCGATCTCCCGCTTTTTACTTCTGACAGCTGATTCTCCACTTGGGATACTTTTTCACGGTACAATTGTTCTCTAATCACGTTCGACTGACGTTCTAAATCTGCAAGAATTTCCATGCATTCGTTTCTTCTCATTTCACATTCGCTTTCATCCATTTCCGAGCTATCATCAGAATCGGCCTCTTCATCTCCTTCACTAGAGTCTCTGCCCGCCTCTCCATCGCGAGTTGATCCGGAATGATCTGATTCAGCCCCTGAAATATCACCTTCACTTTCATCACCACCACCGTTATTACTGGGCACTTTCATTGGTGACATTAGGAATAAAAGCACAACAAAAAGCAGATAGAAGTTGGTTTTTGGTTATGTTTGACAAAACGATGATAAAGAAAGATTAAACTAACAATGGTGCCAATCGTTTGAAATTTAATTTGCTACTTGTGTCAAGCAATGGTGCCACTCTTTCAAAAGTAGTTTTTGTTCATATTAGGCAGCGGTCTCACTGAGCGTGTCGTGTCATTTTGTATCATTTGAAAAACGATGGTCCGGTCTCACTGATCGAGTCGTGTAGAGTGAATTTTTCTCCTTTGACTGGTTAGTATCAATCGAAACATAGCCTATCATGAGTAAATTCTCATCTTTAGCAAATTAAATACAATATCTGGAAATAGAATGATTGTCATTTCTTAGATACAGTTTTCAGATCCCATCCTTTACTGAAAAATGTTTTGCGATGAATAATATTTGTCAATAACATTGACATTTGATTATCCAGGTCATTAAATCCACATTTTCTTCATGGAGATTGATTAATAAATATATTTTGCTAGTAGTCCATTCAATTTTTGCCATTTTTACGAGTGTCAAGTGTCAAAGTAAAATTCAAACAACCGCAAAAAAAAAATGATCAGTTCCACCGAATGGAAGACTTTTTTCCAAATGTACTAAAATTATTCATTACCACAATAATTTTAAAAATTTTGAATGAATGGATTAAAATTTCTACATCTTATGACTCTTTTTGTCACGTCAATTCTGTATATCTCTCATACGCATGCGTAGACGTGTCGAGTTGTGTCGAGTGACAAGTGAAATTCAAACCAAACTGAAAATCAAACAACTCGCTAGCACTCGACAGCACACGATGGTCAAGTGAGACCGCCACCATTGCAATACATGTGTTTGAAATTTTCAAGGCCAACTCGACACAACATTACACGACACGACACGTCCAGTGGGACTGCTGCCTTATGGTGAAACATCACCCGGAAATACTAGCTATCTCTGTCTAGTCTAATCTTGTTTTGGAGTAAGTGAGGCTTATGGAAGGTCAGTGATGACTGCGGGATACACAAGAATTCAAATTTGACATTTCAGAAGAAAAACATTTTATAGAGAAATTTACTGAAATTAATGCTCGCATTCAAAATCATTTTTCAAAGACATAAGTTTTAATGAAATTATTCATAATGAGAATATGAAATTATGATATAAAAATGTCCCAAAATTCACGCAAGAACTAATTTCGATAGTAACATGTTTTAAATAAAAAATTATGATTTTTTTATTGAATCATAAAGGATGAGGTAAAGTAAAGGGTTATCTAATTTTGATAGAAAACTGGTTTTAAATTGAAAATTATGAATTTTTTATTGAACCGTAAAGTATACAGTACAAGGATTATGTATGGAATATTATATAGAGCAAATGATCTCCACGACTTTGTTGGCACATACAGACTCCTGATTATCATGTCGCCTTAGCGAGCACCATTAAATGTTTTTGCCTGATGATCAGTTATTACTTCAAAGAAGAATTGCTCGATGCTACCTTCAGTCCAAAATGTGCAACTGTAACACCTATTACATTTTCATAGTTGTGTATTGCTACTTGCTCATGACTCTTACCCCATTCCGTAGCACTAGTAGATAGATTTCGAACATATGGTATGTTTTCTACTAGGGGTCCGGCAGGCAGTTTTCGCTTATAGACTAGACCAAAATTTGAAGCTGTTAGTCCATGTTTTCTTTAAAGTATTTACCCTTGATGTATTCACTAAGAAATTAATACTTGTAGTTTATTTGAAGGTGAATATCTCGGGCCTTAGAGCAATGCAGATTCGGATCAAGTATTATTATTTGTAGAATGACAGATCCCAATAATAATTGATGGACATAAATATTTTGTCGCTTTCTTGAGAAATATGATATTGATAACTTGAAATTCTCATCTGAACACTTCCAGCTATAGTAGTATTTAGAAATCTAGAAGAGATAAGTTTTACAAAATTAGATTTGAAGATTGATTTTTAATGTATTTATCTAATGAACTTACTGTAACATTGTAAGTCAGATTTGTCAAATATCCTAGAATCCGAACCATTTTTGTTACTAGTGTGACAAGATCGGTAAAACTACACACACAGCCACAAGCAGATATTCAAAAAGGTTTTTGTCACTAAAATCAGTCATAGGCTATTTATTCTCTAATGAATAAATACATGATAAAATTAATCTTTGACACTTGTCATGTAGTACAAAATTTGGATTCTAGATAGCGCCATAGAACAAATCAACTAGTAAAAAGACATATTCACACTAATAAAATAAATAGAAAAGAAATTGAAGAATATTTTCCTAAATTATTATTTTGAAATAGACAGCCACTGAAACTCTGGAAAATATTGTAAAAAATTGCTCATAATTTTTAGATATAATAAATATATTTCTTTTTGTTCATTTGACGTTTCTTCATAACAAAATCTATGATTTGAACAAAAAAAAATTAAAACTAGGAATCTCACGACTCTCAAAAAAATATATTATCTCCAAGAAATAATTGGCCATGGAATATAATTACTTTTGTCTTAATTAACCTTGCAGGGAATAAAAAAGTGTAATTGGACATCAGAGAAGTACCCAAAATATCGAGAATTTTGAGCCCAAAATCCAGTGACCGATGTCAAAAAAAATTAATTATTCAAATATATATAATTTTTGAATACAAGACTTTGATTTTCCTCCAATTTTCAATACTTTTAGAAGTGCACAGAAAGGGTTATATACGGAATAATAATTAATAAAAATCGATAATTTTTGCACAGCACTCTGAAGAATAATGTCTTCTATAAGTCTACCAAATTTTGTCCCAAAAAACTGGATAATCTCTGAGAAATTAATATTTTCAGCACTAATTATTTTTTTTCTCAAAATTGTCAGGTTCAATATTCGTAAAAATTTTTATATGATAACTGCAGATATAGCGCCTAGTATATATATTTTTCCCAGATAAGTTGTTATCAAAGTCTCTGAGATATAGGATTTGCATGCTAATTTTATACGTTAGCATAATTTTATACGGATTTATTGCAGACATAATGAAACTTTGACAAATTATCTAATTTTTAATATACACGCCACTAAAAACTTTGTTAATTTATTATAAGAAAGTATTTATCAAACATATTGCTACAAGATTCATCAATTCAAATTTCGCGCTAAAATAGTACTTTCGAGTGATGTTTCACCTTAAATTTGATATCACAAAGAATTTGAATAAGATGAGTGCCGATGCTTAGCAATAAATACTGTAAACAGCCTGAACAGGAATCAGGAACATAGAAGGGCCACCAAACAAAAATAAGTTCAGACACAAAGCAATAAATGAAAAAAACTGCAAAATATTACAATATCTAGGAAGTAAAATGAGGCCATTGAAAACGCTTTAAGAGCAGAAATGGATTTAGGTTTAACCTACAAAATCCCAGACCGTAATGCCAAAATTGAAAAAAAAATTGGCGTGGACCCCCCTAGGATTGTACAAATTTTTGCTCTCGCGAATTGTCAGTGCCAGATTACTTGAGCTCTCTAAGCAAAATATTTTGACCTGGCTACTCAATTATCATATTAAATAATTTTTCTCTTCTGTAGAAACAAAATTATTGAAAACGCAATATTAATCCAGAACCCAACAAATTACCTCGGAGAGCTCAAAATTTCTTTTTAATTAATGCCGAATAGCATCAAATTCAAATAAGTTTAATTCCTTAAGCAAATATCAAATAAGACACCGAAATTGATTAATAGAAAATAATCCGGCACTGATAATATGGACAAATATTTCATTTAATTACATACCATTTTTCCTACCTTTAAAAATAGTATAATCCGGCACACAATATTTCATTTCATTACATATCATTTATCCTACCTTTAAAAATAGTTTTCACCTATACCTGAAAGAAACAATTCCACATATTCATGATCAAAACTATGCCCCATGTCCCCCCATATTTCGTCGTTATTGAGAGTTGTTTCAACCCTCTTACAGAATATAAAATACATTTCACTTATAAACTAAAGCATTAAATACAGAACATCTACATCAAAGAAATATCAACTATAAAATACATGTCATTTTGAGTGCAAGGGGCATACGCAACTGCCTAAATCTAGGTACCTACATATCATTAATAATATAATAGCATTAGTAGTATATGTAATCAAAATCAATAAATTTGAATGAAAATCCATTAGTGGATAGGGGATCCACTAATGGATTTTTGCACCCCGGCGCAGAATATGTTTAGGACAGCCCTGCATCTTACAAACTAAAACGTAATTTATACGTCATTTTATAAATAAGAAAGTAGAATCCACATCCAAATCATCCTATCTTCGATTGAGCTTGGATTTAATTCGTTTCAGTAGGTGCAAGTATGGGAATTTCCTGATGCAGGACGGCGAAAGACTGTTGTTTGTGAACGACTTGCATTATTGCGAATATTGGAAAATACTGGAAAAAGTAAAAAACAATGATTTTGTTTCCAAATTAATTTTTAGAAATAAAAGAACTATTGATACTAACCCATTTTGTCTCAGAAGTAAATTTCAGTCTCAGAGTAACTTTTCATAACTTCTAGAGTCAGTTCATTATTTGCATCCATTTTACTTCAGAAGATGTTGTTCAGATTCTAGAAACATCTTCTGAAACTCATCCACTCAAAGTTCCATTGTTCCACAGAAAATAGTTTCCAAATCTAACATTCATCCTATTGCAATTCAGTCCTCCTAGTTGATGGTTGAACTCAGCTTGTAGAACTCGCAACTATTTGATCATGTGTGTCTTCATCTTCTAGATTCGTTCCAGTGAAATCCTCTCGGAGGAGAATATTTTTCATTATTTTCCATCTTGAACGATCCTCTTGATGTGACTTCATCTTCTGGATTCGTTGAAGACCACCACTAAATGAACACATTGAAGAGACTATTGCTGAAATCATTCCAACTATAGTATATGAACTCTGTGTTCATTTAAATACATGCACCCACAGTTATTTCTTTTTTAAGATCGACTAAGTCCATTCATTGAAGGTGAATGAGCTTAGATTACCTTAAAATTTAAATGAATAAAGTTTATTTGTTATGATAACAGCCCTCCACCTGTTATCATAGCAAGTAAACATTGCAATAATCTATTCTACCATTAAAATGATAAGAAAAAATTACAGACCTCAGGAGAATTCACCAAAAATGATCTCTTATCCTAGAATCCATCCTTCTGCAGTGTAATCCTCTTGGGGGAGAATATTCTTCATTATTTTTCATCTTGTACGAATCCCTTGAAGTGACTTCATCTTCTGGATTCGTTGAAGACCACAAAAAAATGAACACAGTGAAGAGACTATTGCTGAAATCATTCCAACTATAGTATATGAACTCTGTGTTCATTAAAATACATGCAGCCACAATTATTTCTTTCTTAAGATCGACTGAGTCCA
The DNA here is from genome assembly GCA_963989225.1 of Dromius quadrimaculatus. Lineage (NCBI taxonomy): Eukaryota > Metazoa > Arthropoda > Insecta > Coleoptera > Carabidae > Dromius > Dromius quadrimaculatus. The sequence goes on from OZ022324.1 coordinate 10,929,754, forward strand.
TTCACTGAAGGTGAATGAGCTTAGATTATCTTAAAATTCAAATGAATTAAGTTTATTTGTTATGATAACAGCCCTCCTCCTGTTATCATAGCAAGTAATCATTGCAATAATCTATTCTACCATTAAAATGATAAGAAAAAATTACCGACCTCAAGAGAATTCATCAAAAATGATCTCTTATCCTAGAATCCATCCTTCTGCAGTGTAATCCTCTTGGGGGAGAATATTCTTCATTATTTTTCATCTTGTACGAATCCCTTGAAGTGACTTCATCTTCTGGATTCGTTGAAGACCACAAAAAAATGAACACAGTGAAGAGACTATTGCTGAAATCATTCCAACTATAGTATATGAACTCTGTGTTCATTAAAATACATGCAGCCACAATTATTTCTTTCTTAAGATCGACTGAGTCCATTCACTGAAGGTGAATGAGCTTAGATTATCTTAAAATTCAAATGAATTAAGTTTATTTGTTATGATAACAGCCCTCCTCCTGTTATCATAGCAAGTAATCATTGCAATAATCTATTCTACCATTAAAATGATAAGAAAAAATTACCGACCTCAAGAGAATTCATCAAAAATGATCTCTTATCCTAGAATCCATCCTTCTGCAGTGTAATCCTCTTGGGGGAGAATATTCTTCATTATTTTTCATCTTGTACGATCCCCTTGATGTGACTTTATCTTCTGGATTCGTTGAGGACCACCACAAAATGAACACAGTGAAGAGACTATTGCTGAAATCATTCCAACTATAGTATATGAACTCTGTGTTCATTAAAATACATGCAGCCACAATTATTTCTTTCTTAAGATCGACTAAGTCCATTCACTGAAGGTGAATGAGCTTAGATTATCTTAAAATTCAAATGAATTAAGTTTATTTGTTATGATAACAGCCCTCCTCCTGTTATCATAGCAAGTAAACATTGCAATAATCTATTCTACCATTAAAATGATAAGAAAAAATTACCGACCTCAAGAGAATTCATCAAAAATGATCTCTTATCCTAGAATCCATCCTTCTGCAGTGTAATCCTCTTGGGGGAGAATATTCTTCATTATTTTTCATCTTGTACGATCCCCTTGATGTGACTTTATCTTCTGGATTCGTTGAGGACCACCACAAAATGAACACAGTGAAGAGACTATTGCTGAAATCATTCCAACTATAGTATATGAACTCTGTGTTCATTAAAATACATGCAGCCACAATTATTTCTTTCTTAAGATCGACTAAGTCCATTCACTGAAGGTGAATGAGCTTAGATTATCTTAAAATTCAAATGAATTAAGTTTATTTGTTATGATAACAGCCCTCCTCCTGTTATCATAGCAAGTAAACATTGCAATAATCTATTCTACCATTAAAATGATAAGAAAAAATTACCGACCTCAAGAGAATTCATCAAAAATGATCTCTTATCCTAGAATCCATCCTTCTGCAGTGTAATCCTCTTGGGGGAGAATATTCTTCATTATTTTTCATCTTGTACGATCCCCTTGATGTGACTTTATCTTCTGGATTCGTTGAGGACCACCACAAAATGAACACAGTGAAGAGACTATTGCTGAAATCATTCCAACTATAGTATATGAACTCTGTGTTCATTAAAATACATGCAGCCACAATTATTTCTTTCTTAAGATCGACTAAGTCCATTCACTGAAGGTGAATGAGCTTAGATTATCTTAAAATTCAAATGAATTAAGTTTATTTGTTATGATAACAGCCCTCCTCCTGTTATCATAGCAAGTAAACATTGCAATAATCTATTCTACCATTAAAATGATAAGAAAAAATTACCGACCTCAAGAGAATTCATCAAAAATGATCTCTTATCCTAGAATCCATCCTTCTGCAGTGTAATCCTCTTGGGGGAGAATATTCTTCATTATTTTTCATCTTGTACGATCCCCTTGATGTGACTTTATCTTCTGGATTCGTTGAGGACCACCACAAAATGAACACAGTGAAGAGACTATTGCTGAAATCATTCCAACTATAGTATATGAACTCTGTGTTCATTAAAATACATGCAGCCACAATTATTTCTTTCTTAAGATCGACTGAGTCCATTCACTGAAGGTGAATGAGCTTAGATTATCTTAAAATTCAAATGAATTAAGTTTATTTGTTATGATAACAGCCCTCCTCCTGTTATCATAGCAAGTAATCATTGCAATAATCTATTCTACCATTAAAATGATAAGAAAAAATTACCGACCTCAAGAGAATTCATCAAAAATGATCTCTTATCCTAGAATCCATCCTTCTGCAGTGTAATCCTCTTGGGGGAGAATATTCTTTATTATTTTTCATCTTGTACGATCCCCTTGATGTGACTTTATCTTCTGGATTCGTTGAGGACCACCACAAAATGAACACAGTGAAGAGACTATTGCTGAAATCATTCCAACTATAGTATATGAACTCTGTGTTCATTAAAATACATGCAGCCACAATTATTTCTTTCTTAAGATCGACTGAGTCCATTCACTGAAGGTGAATGAGCTTAGATTATCTTAAAATTCAAATGAATTAAGTTTATTTGTTATGATAACAGCCCTCCTCCTGTTATCATAGCAAGTAATCATTGCAATAATCTATTCTACCATTAAAATGATAAGAAAAAATTACCGACCTCAAGAGAATTCATCAAAAATGATCTCTTATCCTAGAATCCATCCTTCTGCAGTGTAATCCTCTTGGGGGAGAATATTCTTTATTATTTTTCATCTTGTACGATCCCCTTGATGTGACTTTATCTTCTGGATTCGTTGAGGACCACCACAAAATGAACACAGTGAAGAGACTATTGCTGAAATCATTCCAACTATAGTATATGAACTCTGTGTTCATTAAAATACATGCAGCCACAATTATTTCTTTCTTAAGATCGACTGAGTCCATTCACTGAAGGTGAATGAGCTTAGATTATCTTAAAATTCAAATGAATTAAGTTTATTTGTTATGATAACAGCCCTCCTCCTGTTATCATAGCAAGTAATCATTGCAATAATCTATTCTACCATTAAAATGATAAGAAAAAATTACCGACCTCAAGAGAATTCATCAAAAATGATCTCTTATCCTAGAATCCATCCTTCTGCAGTGTAATCCTCTTGGGGGAGAATATTCTTTATTATTTTTCATCTTGTACGATCCCCTTGATGTGACTTTATCTTCTGGATTCGTTGAGGACCACCACAAAATGAACACAGTGAAGAGACTATTGCTGAAATCATTCCAACTATAGTATATGAACTCTGTGTTCATTAAAATACATGCAGCCACAATTATTTCTTTCTTAAGATCGACTAAGTCCATTCACTGAAGGTGAATGAGCTTAGATTATCTTAAAATTCAAATGAATTAAGTTTATTTGTTATGATAACAGCCCTCCTCCTGTTATCATAGCAAGTAAACATTGCAATAATCTATTCTACCATTAAAATAATAAGAAAAAATTACAGACCTCAAGAGAATTCACCAAAAATGATCTCTAATCCTAGAATCCATTCTTCTGCAGTGTTATCCTCTTGCTATTGCTGAAATCATTACAACTATAGTCTATGAACTCTGTGTTAATTAAAATACATGCACTCGTAGTTATCTCTTCTTTATGATCGACTAAACTCATTTACATGAAGTAAAGGAGCTTAATTTATCCTCAAATTCAAATAAATCATTAAATTTATTTACTATAGTAACTTGCGCCACCAGTTACCACAGCAAGTTAATATTATTCTATTCTAGCCTCGATTCTACCTCATGAATAAATAAAAATATCAGACCTGAAAAAAATCCTTTCCTGCTAAAGAAACTTGTAGCTACAAAGCTTATCTTTCTCAGGAAAATAATCATATCAACTATCTATTACCTTCATATAGAAAATTGAGTTAGAAATTTTTGCTCCTCCAATAGTATATATAGTTACCTATATTAAAAGAATCTGAATTTAAAAAAATAAAATTTACAGTTTACGCATCCTCAAAGAACATAAAATAACATGACTCCATAATATCAACTCGTTTCAAAAGTACTCATCTGATTTCAAGTATTTAACTATTTAAGTATCCTTAAATATAGTCTGAATTCATCACTAATCGCAAATAAATCTATAAATGATCCTAAATCATTTCAAAACACTAAAAATTCGTCAAAATATTCAAAGCAGAAGCTAAAATTCAGCTAAAAATCAACAATTTTTCCAATTGTTTGTTTACAAGTATCAGTGAGTACCAGGTACCAGGGAGTAACAGATACGAAGGGTGACGAAAATAATCGAACGCTACCAACCATAAATAAATATTATATTATACCTATATCTTATTTATATAACTTAAAATAATGAGAAGACTAATAAATTTCAAATTTTAATATATTGTTAGTTATTATACACAAACATTTTAATACTGAAAATGACCAAATGATGAATCAAATAATAATAAGTACTTATCTACTCATGTTGATGATGCTACCGTCGCAATTTTTCAAATTCGGTATTAAATTGTTTGATTCCACCATTAACTAACCATATTCTTCCAATATATTCCAAATAATTATTTTTTCATATATTCTAAACTACCAAAAACTGATAAAAATACTTAAATCGAACACAAATAATTTCTTCCTATTAACCAGGGAGTACATTAACAATAATTGTTTTTGTTGTTTACAGGGTTGTTTATATGACAATGAGACCCGAGCGCGTCCGACAATTATCGACAAATTTAAACTTTATTATTATTTATTTTAATCCAAGAGCGAGTGGTACTTGTTATTTTGTCAAAAATCTTATACAATTTTCTTAAATCTGGAACATTCAAGCAAAATATTTGTATAGTTAAATAAATAAATCATACTTTACGAAACAGCAAATTTGTTTTACATCATTTATGGAAATTAATTGATTATTTATTGATATCTATTGCCACCCAATATTCTATTTTTCGTTAATATATGTACAATGTTTGGTTCTTTTTAGATTAGTGGTTCAGTGATGTATCAATAGATCTTTTTCTAAGATAATTGACATAAATTTAAAATTATATTAGTCATGGAACACTTTAAAAATATGCAAATACGAATGAAGAAATTATAGATTAAAAATATAGAATGTCCGATTTTAGTTATTCACGAGTATTATTCAAATATTCGCACTTACTTTTCGAGCTTTTTTTATTCGAAACTCCAGTTGTCGTTACACTAACATCTGAAATATGCAGTATCGGATTGAGACACCTTAGGTTATCTAGGCACTATTCAATGAGGTCCCTACGAGCTGTTTTGAATATATGAAATGCTTTTATTTCTTTCGTCCACTGTTGAGCCATCAGTTGTAAGCTGGTAGGCTGCAAAACTGTACAATCTTAAATAATTCAGAGAACAAATGAACATTATCAAAGCAAATAATCCTAGCTTTAAATTGAAAAATACAACTCAACTAAAGAACACAGAGTTCGCCCTTTATGACAAGAAGTAGCTCAAAATTCTTCGCCCTCATTTATAATTGAACAAAATGTTTTGTAATAAACAAAAACATATACGTACTTATTGTACAATTTGACTTCAAAATACCAACAACCTAGGAATAGTTGATAATCGAAATTTGATTTGAAACACTTCTATAATCGAATTCAAATTGTAATCTACAAAAACAAACAATTAATATTAAAAAATTATTGGTAAAATCCTATAATACGGGGATTTCTATCAAAGCCAAGCACACACAGTTAGAAGATGGCCTCAGGGTTACTACCAACTTAAAACAGGCGAAATTAAATTTGTCAGTGACACTCAAACAGTGGTTTTTTCTATTACAAATTATTTCTATTCTTTCATGAAGACATTTTTACTGCTATATTTAGCTCATTTTTGATCTGAAAGTGCATAGATAAAATTGTCTTAATTCGAAAATTTTATGATCCTCAATAATAAGAATTATTGAAAATGAGACATTGGCTCAGAAAAATATAAGAATAAAGTTAAAAACATGAATAGTTTTACACAAATTTTATTGATAAAATCATTCATCATTTATGTTGATTTTGATATCTTCGTTTTTGTTTGCTTGGTGTCGTGTTTGATAATTTGATTTTTATTCACATTTTTATATCTATAACCTTTCTTTCAATGACAAAAGTAAATAACAATAATGAAATCAGCAACGATTCCATGAAATGAAATAGCGCTACATATATCTATCTCTTTCTATTTATGATAACGACAAAAAGTTTGGGCGCGCCAAACTGTTATGATTACGACTTAAGACTTACGACTTATGACTATGATTACGACAAGAGCAGGAAACGCTCCAATGTTTTTGCGTATGTCAAACTCTCAAGGTTACGACTTAAGACTTATGATTATGATTATGATGGAGGTGGGAATGTGACTTTATTCTATTCCGTACCTCTTCAGCGGAAGCGTAACTTGAACACGTAGCTTGCCGGCATTGTATTTATCTAGATATTTCTTGAATCATTAAATGAATAATAAAAATATTTTTTAGAATTTAATATAAAGTCTAATATTGATCAATAATAATTTATAAAACATTGAACAAGCTTGTAATATTCGGTTATATTAATGTCAGCACTATCCTTTATGATACAACTAGTTCAGTCGTTTTGTCAGAGATAGCAGCAGCACATAGCACGTTTTGGAACAAAATTTTATTTACAATAAAAAATAGCAACTATTTGGCATATTTATTACTTCAAAGTATTCTGAATATTTTATTTTGATCAAGTTTAATATCTTTGAACGAATAAATTAACAAATAATATTGTGGTAAAGTCGTCGGATTGTGGATAACAAAGAGGATAAATAATTAGGTCATCTCCTTTATTGCAAACGTTTCGATATTTATTATATCTTCATCAGTGCCTGAGAGATAGGAAGCAAAACAAAAAAGTTGTTTCTGCACTGTAGAAGGAATTGGCCAGTGACCTCTAATATATAAATGGACTGGAAAGCTGTATACTTCTAACACATAAGGGGCTGGCTCCAGCGAAATGTCATTGGAGAGAGTTTATCCTTGTTCATTTTTACATGCTATCTCTATCTAACGCGACAACTGCGCATGCTCTGTAAATCGGCTCAGCGTAACCAGAGGCGTCGAGCCGACAACTTTTCTTGGGTAGAATAATTCCTTATCTGTATCATAGGCGTGCGGGATCTAATAAGTGTCTTATTGTTGTGCATTGTTTTTAACTTGTGAGTTCACGTGAACATTTAAGATGGTGACGAAGTGTATTGTATTAGGATGCAGTAATACTCATGGAATGTATTATAAAAAAGGCCATAATACTTGGTACAAATGTAAATTACTAGTTATTATTACTATTCTATTGGTTGAATAATGATTGCTCTTGGTAGCTTGAATCATTTTTTTTTTGTTTTAAGAAGACTTTCGGATAGAAATTTGAAATGCAAAAAAATAAAAATAAATACACAGAATTTAAAAAAATAAATATGTTTTATTGGGTATAAGTTCTGTAATTTATTAGAAACACAACGTTTCAACAGCAAAGTGCTGCCTTTTTCAAGTGAAAAGAAATATAATCAAAATTGTCAAGACAACAAAAATAAAAATAAAAGTACAAATAATAACTAGATTAGTTTAAAATATATTAACTCCTAGGATCGTAGAGCTCTGCCTGTAATTGATGATTCAATATCCACAGGTCTTCAGGAGATAATAATGAAGGTCTAAATAGGGAAATTGTCAACTCCTTGTGGTTCTAGGTCAATCTGGCTCTACTCTTTTTGGTTTGGCGCATAACTGAACCATCCACAGATCTTCAGGAGGTGGTGATCAAAAATTCAAAAAATTATTTATACAGAATTTAATCCAAAAAATCTATTTATTATGATATAATTCTGGAAAACATGTATAGTTCATTGAATAATCATGCTAACTTTGTTGTCCGAAAAACTGGACCAGCTCATAAAACTAATTTTTTTAATTGTAGAAAAATGTGAAAAAATGTTTCGGCTAATGAAAATTGAATTTTCAATCAAAAAAGCATATCAACATTTTGGAAGTAGGAGAGGACATTCACGAAATACAGATAATAAAAATAGTTTGTGAAATGTTCCTAAATATTCGTTGCAAATATTATGTTAAAAAATTAAATTTGAATTTACAGAGAAATATGGCAACTATGAGATCAAAATTGACAAAATTGATTCTATTTTCTAATGTTTAAATAATGATTGTAAATTTGTGAGATGAATAAAATAAATTTATCTATGACAAACCATTACCAATTATATTTATAATTAATAATGTTTCCTCTATATTTTCTTATTCACAATATAATGTAACGTATTTTTTATTCATTATCCAATTTTTTAATGGAAAAAATACATTACTGCAGAACCCAGAGATAACATTTTGAGAACCGCATTAGAAAGAGATAGCTTCTCTCCATTTGTGCGTGGTTGCATAACTTCATTTTGGAGCCACGAATACTCGTCTGCTTTCCGGTCCATATATGATTAGAGGTCACTGGAATTGGCAAATAAATTTAAGATCGCAGCGCCGCAGCGGATATTTTTGAACTAACTAAGTTAGGATAAACTTGAAGTTTACATGTATTTAAATGAACTTGTTACGATTTTTAAAGATAATAACCGTGAATATGAAATAAAGATTTGCTTTTTCATGGATATTTTTCAAAAGTATATTGTTCGTAAGTACCAGGCAAGTGAATTATTCCATCTGTTTATTTATATTTAATTCATATTTTTGAATTGAACTTAACCTTTAATTTCTAGATAATGATATTGAAACTTCAAGAATATTTTGATGCAAATGCCATGTCACGCTGTGTGAATGGGGGTAAAGAACTAGTAAATGCTTGACATATTTTATTCTGTCGAAAATTATATGATGATAGTGACAAGAGAGTATTTTTGCATGCTCTTTGCATACAAACATCAAAAGTGCTTGAGAATCCGTATGAAATTAAAGGAGAATTGAATTGTAATGAATATGATGCTTTGAAGATTGAGAATATGACTTGTTCTTGCAAAGCAGAAAGCAGCGACAGTTGCAAGCATCAATCTGCAGTTTTTTTATTGTTTACCATGTCGTGAAAAGTTGAAGTGGCGCGAGAATGCCTTTTAATTTTGTTAAATAAACATTAGATTAGTACTTATTAGTTGGACTGTTTGTTGCTTGAAAAAATCTTTCAATGATTTGAAGATAATTTGTATTTGTAAAGTATACCTGGCTAAATAGAAAACAATCCAGACAAAAATATTCATCAGTTGCAATATCTGAAATGTCCTGCATAAAAGAAAAGATTTTGAAAAACTCTAAAACTTTAGATTCTATCTTCTTTTTCAATTTAAAAGTAAAAAGTACAGCAAAAAGAAATAGCAACCTTAATATATCAACTGTCAGACAGCGAATGCGTAAGCTATGGCTTTATCAGTCATTACTACTACGCTTAATCCTCCATGGTAAATTTTTGTATTTGAAATTTGAACCAATAGACACAATATTTTTTCATGAATTCTTGCTAAGATCATTCAGAATTATTATCTCATACATGTTTTTTATGAATACTAATTAAATAATCGAATATAAAATATGATTTATTGATTTGATTATAAGCTCATGTATAATATATATGTACCGCGCCAAATCTATCCTAACATCACTAGTTTGAAATTCTGCCACCAGATAGAGTATCGCTTATGTTTATTTGCCAATATGTTGTCTTTGACAGCTTTTTTGTTTTGCTTCCTATCTCTCAGGCACTGATGAAGATATAATAAATATCGAAACGTTTGCAATAAAGGAGATGACCTAATTATTTATCCTCTTTGTTATCCACAATCCGACGACTTTACCACAATATAACTTTTACTGGATACGATCAACTACAATTAACAAATAATCTTTTATTTAATACATATATTTTTTGTTGGCAGTCATTGACCGGTGCTGCTACTTGCGGAGAATTTCTGAACTTTACTCCTGATCGAAATAAAACAAGAATAAAATACAAACATAAAATTTATTGTAATAATATATTTAAATTTCAACAATACAATTCATATTTATTTCAAAAATTAAATATACAAGTTAATATTTACTTGAAATTATCTATACATGCTTTCAGAATTATATTAAAATAAATGTGAACTAATTGCTGGACAACCAAAAAAAGCTTCAAGTAAACTCAAATTATTTTCAAAAAATAGATGGGCTACTTCATTTACTACTTTTTGACTAGTACTCTCGTTATGTCAGAATTCATCTTTTCACAAATTATCAATTTCCAAGTGAACAACTGCACTAATCAAAAAAAGATACATGAAGTACCCCAACTAATTTTCAAAAATAATATGATTTAATTTGAAACTATTTTTCGATTGTCGCCCTTATTTAAAAGAAAATCTTATTTTTAAAAGTACTTTAGTATTGTAACGAATTTAAGTCTATAAATTAGTCATTTCGGCTTTACTGGTGCTTAGAATTATTGTGGGAATATTTTACATCCAGCAATAAATGCGAATATATTTGTTTTCTAGAAAATTGCTGGTACCTTCTAGTGCTTTCTAGTAAAGCCTGGACGTTTGCAGGAAAGACCCACCGTATATATGAGTGGCTAACTTAACGAGGAGTATTATTGATTTTGGCTCAGATACCTTATAATATGGACTGCTAGTGGTTGAAATAAATTGTGTTATTTAAAATAAATCAATATTGACATAAATAATTGAAGTTAAATTATAGTCTAGTGTAATAATCTTTAGTTTAAATTAGAATTATTTATTAGAAATAGTGTTAGTTATCTAATTTACTATTTTAATAAATCATAAATATAAATAGTAGTGTTTAGTAACTTTTGCTCCCTTAATTCAAATAAATAACATAACAATAGTCACAGGAAGAAACTTTTGGATTGATTGCATTTATTTTTGATGTATTATATAATTTATTTCAATTTCAATGATTTCAAATGAAGAGACAATTCGATTCCATAAATAATTCCTCGATTCGGTAGCAAAGTTAGTATCGAATACATGATGGAAATGTTTTTGGTAAAGCAATCTTTAAGCAACGATAAAATTATTAATTTTCTTGATCCTGTCATAACGAAAGTGAATTGAAATTGCAGTAGTCAATTAGCTTCGTAATTGAATTTATTCATTAATCAGGGAGTACTGGGAGTGTTCACTGCCATGTTAAATAACTAGCACAAAAAATTATTAATTTTCTCCAAAGCCGCATGGTGGCACTGGCTGTTTTTTTTATTTATTTTATTTAAATTTGAATTTATGAAATAAGACATAAAATTTCTAAGATATTGAATTTCAGGTTGCAAAATTTAAATTTCCATTGCCTCGTGAAAATTTAAATTATGAAGCCTGTAATTCAAGATCTTAGAATTTTCATGTCTTATTTCTTGATAATTCAATTTGATTTCTCATTATGACTGAGATCTCAAATTAATTTAGGAGCTCTTTTGATACAATGATACAATATTCTATACAAAAATAATATAATTACATATTTTATATATTAATACAATAATAATATTTTCTGTATCTCTACGAATTACAATTTATGGTACATGAAAATCTGTTGATTCACCTTCTTCACACAATAATTCTAATTCTGAGATAAATGATAAAAACGATGAACAAATACATTTATAGATAATTACATCGAGTTAGAATCAGACAATCATTTATAAAAAGTATAAAATTCATCATCACGATCAAAATTTCCCCTAAATACATTATTGTGTGAACAAAACTACTCAAAATCGGCAGAAAATATACATTTTGTCTCCCATTCCGAAAAAATTATTACACTTTTTGAATTTTGCGTTATTGTTGAGATGAGAAATTTAGGTAACAATATTCGGACAGGTGATTCGTCTCAAATCTTTCTTGCTCTTCTCGAATTATAGGTGATCGTAATGATTTATTCATCTCAAAAACTACTTGCAGCTATGAGAATTATAATGAATGGAAAATCCTGTGTCCCAGATACTTTCTGTTCTTTTTGAACTCCAAATGAATGACAGGACCGTGAGCTGAAGCCGCAGGGAGTGAAGCGGTAGTATCCTTGAAATAAATATGTCAATTATTTACTCATAATAGCAAAAAATACAGTACTTATATACTCACCAAATACTTGCGATACTTCGATTTCAATGACTTCTTGTAGCGTCCAACCGCAAGTCGTATGGGATCCAAAACAGCATAAAGACGACTGTCTTGTCCACTTGAGTATCTGTTTGTTTATTTGTACCACATAAAAATAGCCCCATCTCGAATTATTCTTCTAATGGAACAATCTACTTCTGTTCAAAATATTTCACACATTCGTACTTATACCGAATAATCGGTCTTTTCTTGTATGAAAAACAATCTTCGACTGATCAAGTTTTCTTGTAGCTCATCTAAAAAAGTAGTAATGTTTATATTCATCAAGATTTTTAACATGACTGATTTGTATATACTTCATATTTACTAAAATGTATTCAAAAATATTGCCAATCTAACTCACCTTTTAAGTCTTGCTCAAAATTTTAAAATATTTTTCATTTTTGCACATCTGACATATTTTCACAAACAAGATAAACAAACATTAATTGTCTGTTGTCTACCTGGTTACCAATCAGATTCCAGCAAAATATTTTACCGCGCAGAAGCTTCTGAAACCTAGCACACACAGCTAGAAATTTTAACTTTCTCCAAACTCGCAAGATAGCGCGAAACTGTTCAATTTGCTTCATAAGAGTGAAAACTCCCAGTACTCCCTGTCATTAATAATGTTAACAAATGAATAATTTTTGTTGTAACTACATTTACATTTTCAGAAAAACTTATAATTCTATTGTCTTCACAGTGTCACTGCCATCTTGCACAAATCGACCTGACCTCCACAGTTCGATTTTTTCGTCCATTGTTATTTTGAGTTGAAAATAAAAAATACATGAAAAATTTAAAAAATATTTATTGAGTAATTTTCCAGTTTGGCATATATTTGGAATACGATTATTTCAATTAATCAACTATATCTATAATTGCAACTAAGTTTAATCTAAATATGGCAGTATATACTCATCAATTACTGATATATTTAAATGCCATTCAAAATGGTTTATACCAGGTACAGTTATAAAATGTAATCTCTTTTTTTTATCCAGCATTTTTAAACCAATTAAATCTCTCTTGTAAATATCACGATCTCTTAATTCAACAATTGTTTCGTTGATATCATAGTAACCAAAATGACTGAAAACAATTGCACGTAAAACAGCTGAAGCAAGTTTGTAAAACAAATAAATACCTAGATTGCCATGGTGTTATAACTCCATCATCTGGTCCACCAATGAGAATAAAATTTTTCAGTTTCAACAAACCTGCCTTGAATTCATCGCTATGAGAAGAGATAAGCTCGTTGTTTGTATAAGGCAGGAAAACGCTATAATTATAATATAAAGACTGGTGATGTGGATCATTCCAATAATTACCCACAGAAGTGTGTTGTCCAACTCTGGAATAAAATAATTCAAACGCAGTTTCACATACTAATCCCGGAAAAAATAGATGCAAAAAGGCAGCTGAAAAATATTTTACTATTTTGTACGGAACTATTATATTTCTAATTGGATTATTTACTTCCGTATTGACCAGCTTGTGGCGCGCTTAAAGAAATAAAATTATGAACATTATGTTGTGGGAATGTTTCTAGTATGACTCTTCCAATTAAACCGCCTTGGGAATAACCCAAGAAATTGATTCCTTCAGGATGTGCCTGAGAAATATTCATCAAATCTTTCCCAAATTCTTGAACTTGATGCCACATTGGTTCTAAACTGGACCAACCACTGAATCTATCTGTTGTGTAAACTATTGTTCCTGGGTGTAACTAAACAAAATAAACTATTATAAATTATCATCAAAACTTATTTATACTCACTTCTTTAATACGAGCAGTAATGTCTATCATGCTTATATTTCCTGTTAAAACTCCATGTAATAAAAATACTGGTTTGTACGCTACGATTTGTGTTACCAAACAAAGAAAAATTGTACAAAACATCAATGCAATATGTTTATTATCCATTTTATTTCATTAAATAGTGTCAAATTGATTTATTGCCACAAAGACCCGCAAAATTGACTAGGATATTGCAAGAATACGTATTATTACTGAGTATGTTAAAGGTTATCCTAAACTAAGTGAGGTTATGAATTCAATTAAAACTCAATCACTTATGCGTAAATAGATTCTGTATTACAAAATAGGAAGTTATCAAATATAAACAAAACAAAGTTGTTTACATTGTTACAAATTAAACAATACAACAAATACTGACATTTTATCACATACATTTCTTTTCGATAAAAATTTGTATATTCTCATAATTGTAGTCCACAGTTTCTAGAGGAATTATTTCAGACCCTAAGATTTCTCCATACGATGGATTTATTTGCACCCAAGGGAAATTCTGATAAACAGGACTTTCCATGTATGCAACCCCTGCACTTTCCGTGGTATGAATTTGCAATGCAAAAGTTACGTCATTTGAAATAGGGTATAAATACTCATTGATGGAGTGTAATTTACACAAAAATGACTTGAATGATTTCTCCAAATCCAGAAAAAAAGGATCTCTAAAAATAAATATTTATAATTTGTTTTCACAGAGCAAAAATAAGGTCAAGTACTTGTCCATGACATGTCGTAAAGCAGAAATATCAAAAACAATTTTTTCGAATATTTCTTGCGAGCGGAGAAAACAAATCACAACTTTTTCTAATTTGTTGTCTTTAATAAAGTGTAAAACAGCTTTCATGCAGTTAGAAATATATTCTTTCAACTGTGGATGTATTGTTTGATACACAATAACTCCATATTTATGTTTTTTAACAAATATTGTATCAGGATAAATTTCTCTTACTTTCAATATACTATGAACGGCTACTTCCAAGAATTCAGTAATTACATGAGCAACTAATAAACAAATAGAAATGACAGTTCAATATAATAGGGTTAAGTATTGTTTACCACTTTACCGGTGCTGTCACTAGAATTCATAGTTATTTGTTTAAGAACATATTATATTCCTCTAATACATGGTTTATCGTGAAAACTGATAACAAAGTTTCACAAACAAAATAGGTAGCGGTCACCCACGTGACATGGTCACGTGTTTGTATGGCAACGTCAAAATGCTCCTCCCACAACTAACGCGCCAATTTTAATTTTCTCTTTGTTGAAGATCATTTGAAATTATTTATTTCGTATTTTTACGAATATAACAAGTGCACTATGAGTGTCTACCACATTCGTACCGAGTGAAAGACATTATTAATATTTATTTTATTTATATGCTGTTAGTTTATGATTGTAATTTTAATTTTGTACTTGTATTGTTAATCAGTTGGTGATTTATATTTATGATTTATTATTTAGGCCTGATTTCCAGCTCTTAACATTCACTAACTAAGTTTTTGTGTTTGACAAATTATTTAACCTGTTTGTTTCAAAGGAGCTGGTATGTTCACATTCAATATGAAATATTTCGTAAAGATATTTTATATTCATGTGAAATGTCATAAATTGAAAAAGGATGACTTGGAAAGTCAATAGAATTCGAAAATATTCTTTCAAATTGTATAATTTAGAGAAAAATGTAGAATACTACTTCGGTTATTTAGGTGAACGCGCCATAATGGGAGGAGCATTCTGACATTGCCATACAAACACGTGACCATGTCACGTGGGTGCCCGCTACCTATTGTCTTTCAATCTTATGCATATTCAACAAATATTTTTGGTCCGCGTGATACGAAAACACTCGTGAAGTTAGATACGAGCATGGAGTATCTACAAACGTGGATACGAAAATGAAACTGGCAGCGACTTATTGGTAGCTATAGTTACCACCGAGGGCAGCACAAGGCCAGCTTAAAATGGCGAGTTTTTAGTGAACTTGTCAAAGCGGTATTGTGAGCACAATATCATTCGTATTTTATCGATTGATTTAAAGGGGTAACTTATGCCCGTACTTATAGTCGATACTTCGCTCGATCTCAGACTTGAGAATTGCTCAAGTATGCGAATATTACCAATAGTCGTTACTTGGCTACGGAGTAACACTTCGCGTTTGCTTGACTCCGGCTTTACTTGAGTCTACTACAAGGCTACCTTGAGTCGTGCTTAAGTATTCGTGTCAGTTATTTTTGACATTCGTATTTCCAACATGGATATATGCCATAGAGGTATACATACTAACTGAAACTTACCTTTCCAATCAAATTGTCCAAAGATAGATTAAATTCAGTGGACAAAATAGGAATATTTCACAAAAATTGTCATGAATGTCAAACATATCAATCAAATATATGTCAAAAACAAGAAATCTCAAGCTTCACGAAGTATCGACTATAGGCTATGTGCAAGGGGGCGGAGTTTGAACAAATATCGATGCGAGCGCTCATCGTGAGCATCATTGTAACCATTGAACTCCATTTCTCAGAATACGTCAATGAGCTGTCATTGAGCATAGTAATTTAAAAGTGAAAATAATTGCATATAAAACATGGGGAAACGTTTGTTCTGTTCCAGGCTGTTGTGTTAAGGATGATTCAAGTGAAATATAGTTTCATAGATTTCATGTACCCAGTTATAACATAAAGAAACGAGTGAAGTGAATCAAAGCGGTAAATAGAGTATTGTCTGTCTTTCATTATTAATCTATATGAAAAATATGTTTGTAATTCAATTGTGAAATTAGAAATACTCATTATCGATTTGGGACTCATGAATTTACCTCTATCTCTAATTTGTAAGATGTTTCAGTGATAGAAGTTTGTCAGATGCACTTCGCAATAATTTTGTTGTTAATATTGTCAGCAACATATTCTTCAACATGTTTACTATGGCAAAACTAATTTCACGCTTTTCTTCAATGCTTCCTCGGTAAAAGGGATACAGTGTTTGATAAATACAAACCCGATCTGCAAGATCACGGCGTCATAATTTGAGGTTATCCTGTCAATTTGGACAGATTAAGACGTTTTCTTTATAATAGGTACGTTATAATTGAAGAAAAAAATACTCAAAATAAATAATTTCAACGTCCCTTTTATGCTATGTAAGTTATATTATACGCACACAGCTGAATTAAATAATATTAGTACATTTAAAAAATTATAGGTATGAGACAATGATAAAATGGAGTTCAATCGTTCTCCATTGCCCGCTAGAGGCGCTAGAAGACTTCATGCACGTAGCCTATAGGCTATGTGCAAGGGGGCGGAGTTTGAACAAATATCGATGCGAGCGTTCATGGTGAGCACCATTGTAACCATTGAACTCCATTTCTCAGAATACGTCAATGAGCTGTCATTGAGCATTGTAGTTTAAAAGTGAAAATATCTGCATTAAAACATGGGAAAACATTTTTTCTGTTTCAGGCTGTTGTGTTAAGGATGATTCAAGTGAAATATAGTTTCATAGATTTCATGGAACCAGTTATAACATAAAAAAACGCGTGAAGTGAATCAAAGCGGTAAATACAGTATTGTCTGTCTTTCATTATTAATCTATGTAACAAATATGTTTGTAATTCAATTGTGAAATTAGAAATATTCATCATCGATTTGGGATTCATGAATTTACCTCTATCTCTAATTTGTAAGATGTTTCAGTGATAGAAGTTTGTCAGATGCACTTCGCAATAATTTTGTTGTTAATATTGTCAGCAACATATTCTTGAACATGTTTAATATGACAGAACTATTTTCACGCTTTTTCTCAATGCTTCTTCGGTAAAAGGGATACAGTGTTTGATAAATACAAACCCGATCTGCAAGATCACGGCGTCATAATTTGAGGTTATCCTGTCAATTTGGACAGATTAAGACGTTTTCTTTATAATAAGTTCGTTATAATTGAAGAAAAAAATACTCAAAATAAATAATTTCAACGTCCCTTTTATGCTATGTAAGTTATATTATACGCACACAGCTGAATTAAATAATATTAGTACATTTAAAAAATTATAGGTATGAGACAATGATAAAATGGAGTTCAATCGTTCTCCATTGCCCGCTAGAGGCGCTAGAAGACTTCATGCACGTAGCCTATAGGCTATGTGCAAGGGGGCGGAGTTTGAACAAATATCGATGCGAGCGTTCATGGTGAGCACCATTGTAACCATTGAACTCCATTTCTCAGAATACGTCAATGAGCTGTCATTGAGCATTGTAGTTTAAAAGTGAAAATATCTGCATTAAAACATGGGAAAACATTTTTTCTGTTTCAGGCTGTTGTGTTAAGGATGATTCAAGTGAAATATAGTTTCATAGATTTCATGGAACCAGTTATAACATAAAAAAGCGCGTGAAGTGAATCAAAGCGGTAAATACAGTATTGTCTGTCTTTCATTATTAATCTATGTAACAAATATGTTTGTAATTCAATTGTGAAATTAGAAATATTCATCATCGATTTGGGATTCATGAATTTACCTCTATCTCTAATTTGTAAGATGTTTCAGTGATAGAAGTTTGTCAGATGCACTTCGCAATAATTTTGTTGTTAATATTGTCAGCAACATATTCTTGAACATGTTTAATATGACAGAACTATTTTCACGCTTTTTCTCAATGCTTCTTCGGTAAAAGGGATACAGTGTTTGATAAATACAAACCCGATATGCAAGATCGTTGGCATCATAATTTAAGGTTATCCTGTCAATTTGGACGAATTAAGAAGGATTTTTCTATAATAGGTACGTTATAATTGAAGAAAAAAATACTCAAAATAAATAATTTCAACGTACCTTTTATGCTATGCAAGTTATATTATACGCACACAGCTGAATTAAATAATATTAGTACATTTAAAAAATTATAGGTATGAAACAATGATAAGCTGGAGTTCAATCGTTCTCCATTGCCCGCTAGAGGCGCTAGTAGACTTCATGCACGTAGCCTATAGGATAGATTTTTAAGTAAGTATCTATGGTGACTTCGCCTTGACTTGGCCAAGTAATACTCAAGAACGAGATTGAGTTTCGACTATAAGTACGGGCATTAAAGACTGGCCGTATCTTTAATAACATAAATAATTAAACTTTTGTTAAAACAATTTATAATGGATATTGACAATAAAAAAAATATATTTTTTATTTATTAGTGAATCTGACAGTTTATTTGAAACGGATATCAACAATGGGTAGGGCTTCAAATCTCTAATATTAAAATCTTGTCTTCTTCAAGCACAGTTTTTTGCATCCCTCAAATGCTCAAATCTTGCCTTATGCATTTCTCTAAAATGGCGGATCACAAATTTATTCAATACCTGCCATTGATATTCCCGCTATGCTCAAAACACGTATCTTCAAATCTCTACAAGTTCTTATGTAGTTCATCCAAATGCAAACAGATGGCACAATAAATATATTAAGACCAAGATTGTCCAAAATTATAACGAAAAGCTTATCAAACATTAATATATAAATATTTAAACATATACTGGGTGGTTCAAGGTCTGAGTTCACATAGTAATCTAAGTCAGAGTCGTAGCTTTGTACATTTTCCTGCTCTCCTATTTATTCTAAGATTCTAAGAATTAAAATATGCATCGAAAACTGTTTTTACATTTTTTCTTCCCGGACCTATATAATAGAGGAAGTATTGTAATCGTGATTTTCTGATAGTTCGAGATTTTTATGGATCTTCATGTTTTAGACCCTACTGAACTCAACAAACATAATTTTAAAAAAGTCGGTCTGTCTGTCTGGAGGTACGATAACTTGACTAATTCGAGCGCGTACGAATTTTCGACTGAAATTCTATATCTAGGTTTTTCGTCAAAAAGCTAGATTTAAGTTATAATATGAAATAAATAAAATTGATCTTCGAATAATTTGGCGCAACATTCACCTGAAACATTTTTCAAAATTATCAGCGGTTTATTTGTTATTATTAAAAATTGAACTATTATACAATTCGTTATATTTTTCTGAAGCAGAGAAATATTGGGAATCATAATGTTAAATTAGAATTATTATCACTCATATTTAGACATCACATGCAAACATCCGTCAATTGTTTTTTTAAATCGTGTTTGGTATCAAAATTGAAGCTCTTGTGAGGTTAATTCCAGTAGAAGTATCAAAGAGGATATTTAAACGATTGTCAATTGTTTCTTTTACAAATTATATAAATGATGTCCAGTTTGGTATCAATTTAAAGCTCTCGGGAAGATGAGCTTAGTAGATATCAAAAATAAATAATTAGTGGAATCCACTTTACCATCTTTCAATTACATTTCTGGCTATAAAATTTCGAAACTGTATGTTCCAATAAATTAAAGACCTCTAAAATCTAAAATAGGACTCTTCATTTTCAAAAATACTAATTTTATGTAAGGACCAAAATATAACCGCCATCTGTCACTTTAACAATGACAGCTCACTTTGGCACTGACAGCTGTGTCACTTTGACAATGACAGCTGCCACTTTGACAATGACACTCTAAATTTCTGGAGCAGCGATGAAACTGGCAATGAAATTTATAGTTGGTGAAGTACTGTAGGGCGACAGCAGATTCTTAGCTTATATATCTTAATTTTAAAAAGAGATTACAAAGTATAAATTGAATCATAGCAGTAGCCATGAACAGAGGCGGCTCTAGCCTACTTACCGCCGGAGTGCAATGATATATAAATTGCCCCTTCCCCCCCATTCATCGTACTTCTCTTTTTTATAGATTTGAATCCCAATCCACAATTTACAATTTTAATCGCAATCAACAATCCACAATTTGAATCGCAATACACAATTTGAATCGCAATTCAAAATTTCAATCCTAATCCACAAACCACAATTTGAATCTCAATCCACAATTTCAATCCCAATCCACAATTTCAATCCCAATTCACAATCCACAAATTTAATCCTAATTCACAATCCACAATCTACAATATCAATCTCAATCCGCAATCCACAATCCGTAATCCACAATTTTGATCTCAATCAACAATCCAAAATTTTAATTCCAATCCACAATCAATAATTTCAATCTCAAACCACAATTCACAATTTTAGTCCTGATCTATAATTTGAATCCCAATACACAATTTCAATCCCAACCCACAAACCACAATTTTAATCCCAATCCCAATCAAAAATCCACAATCACTATCCCAATCCAACATACACAATTTTAATCCCAATCCCAATTCACAGCCCACAATTTCAATCCCAATCCAAAATCCACAGCCCCAATCCAATCAATAATTTCAATCTCAAACCACAATTCACAATTTTAGTCCTAAACCACAATTTTAATCCTAATACATAATTTCAATCCCAACCCACAATCCACAATTCTAGTCCCAATCCCAATCAAAAATCCACAATCACTATCCCAATCCAAAATACACAATTTTAATTCCAATCCCAATTCACAGCCCACAATTTCAATCCCAATCCAAAATCCACAGCCCCAATCCCAATCAAAAATCTACAATCCCAATCAAAAATCCAAATCCCAATCCCAATCCAAAATCCAGAAACCCAATCTCAATCCAAAATCCACAACCCCAATCCCAATCCAAAATCCACAATCCGAATCATAATCCAAAATCCAGAAGCTCAATCCCAATCCAAAATCCTCATCCCAATCCAAAATCCACAACTCCTGATCCAAAATCCACAATTTTAATCCCAATTCAAAATAGAATGGTGGATTACAGATTGTTGATTGTGGATTACCTCTAATAAAATAATTTGTTGAAGAAATTGGTCTTATTTTTAAAGAATTATGTTCGGAGCCCAACTCCTGCCTTCAAGGACATGGCGCCGGGGTGCCGTGCACCCCTTGCACCCCTGCTTGAGACGCCTCTGACCGTATGAACCAAAGATTGATAGGAAGGTTATTTAAATCCGTGATCTTTCAACCCTGATAGTACAGGGGGTAAGTTGTATAAGGGGTTGAATGATGCAACGACTTTGAAAGCTTGTATCTCCTGAAATAAAAATCATAGAATAATGTAATAAACGTTGATTTGAATGTCATGTGTCATGCTAATATCCCAACCCCTGTCAATAAAGGGGGTTAAATTTAACAATAACTTTGAAAGCTAATATCTTCTGAACTAATAATCGTATAATGATGAAATAAACGTTAATAGAAAGCTCATTTATTACGATTTAGTATACAACCAGTTCAACCCTTCATTTTTCAGCCCCAACCCTTACACGTCTTCAATTGCGGTACAGGCACATTTTTTATTTATCTTAATAGTTTTTATTATGGATCTTGCTAAAATGAGTGGTTATTCATGAATAAAACAACTATTTTATGGGGGTGGATTAAGTGTGATGACGAATTTGCAATTTTAAAACTTGATGACGGTTTTTTTGCCGGGAATCCTATACCCGGTCGCTGCCATCCGTAGGCCTTTCTCTAGATGAGGTAGTACCGCTGGTGACTCCTGGCCGAAGGATGGGTGTGGAAGTGCCTGAAGCATGCAATCATGTGATAGATCTATAGCCAGGGGGAAAATGAGGAGTAGCCGCTACGTGGCAGGTATAGGTTGCGTTTTAGGCGTTAAACTCCGGGGCTCGGCAGGGACCCACGTAACCTCTGAACAAACACGCGGCGGTGCTAGTTCTTTTTTTTATTAGCTCCTGAACTGCGAATTGCGAATTGGGGGTCTGAATGTGATGAATGTTGAATGAATGCTTGATCAAAATTCCCTTTCAGTACATCATCATCATCATCATCATCAACAGGACGTAAGTTAATTAAAACAAAATGTCTGTTTCAGGTTTCTAATTTATTTTTTTTTATTAATTTTCAGAGCAGAGGTAAGTTAATTGATAAAATATTTCTTATATGTCTCTAATCTGTTTTGTTTTTTTTTTATTATTTCACAGATCGCTGGAAAGGTAATATTTTTGGAATTCTGATATTTTAATTAATTTTTGTGTGTATTTTATGATTGCAGGACTTCAAGCTTCAAGTAGCAGTCTTCCGTCGTTGGACGTGGCCCAGCAGCTTCATCTTTAAGCCCAGCAGCTTGTAATAGTCCACCGAGGGAGCACCCCGCCGAACTAATCAAACCATTCCCTTTCAGCTCAGCATCATCATCTTCACATCAGAACTTCAAGCTTCAATTAGCAGTCCTCCGTCGTTGGAAGTGGCCCAGCTGTTTTCATCTTTAAGCCCAGCTGCAAACAATCAACCACCGTGGGAGCGCCCCGCCGAACTAATCATAATCTTCCCTTTCAGCTCAAAATCATTGCTACTACATCAACACGTGAGATTTATTCAAAATAATGATGAAACACTTTACTAACCTTCCATTTATTGATATATTTGTATTTTTATGTTTTTAGGCCGTCCAGCAGCAGAACCAGAACCCAGCAGCAGAACCAGAGCACACCAGCAGAAACAGCCCAACAGTAGAACCAGAGCCCAACAGTAAAAACAGCCCAGCAGCAAAACCAAAGCTCAGCAGCCGTCCAAGAAGTCCTCCAGTAGCATCAGAACCAAAGCCCTGCAGCAGTCCAAGAAGTCTTCCAACAGCAGCAGAACCAAAATCCAACAGCCGTTCAAGAAGTCTTTCAGTAGCAGCAGAACCAGAGTCCAATTACCTTCCAAGAAGTTCTACAGCAGCAGCAGAACCAGAGCCTAACAACTGCCCAAGAAGTCCTCCAGTAACAGCAGAACCAAAGCCCAATAACCGTCCAAGAAGTCCTCCAGCAGCAGCAGAACCAGAGCCCAGCAGCCGTCCAAGAAGTCCTCCAGTAACTGCAGCAGCTACACATCAGTAGCTATTGTTCCAGGCCCCAATTCAACTCAACTTTCAAGAAGTCAACTGATTAAATTTGCCCGCCGCTTGCAAAGTTTAAGTAAGTTAATTTCTTTCAAAATTTTCTAACTGGTAATGATTATTTTCTTGTTTCAGTTGCAGTAAGCGAAGAAGCCACTTTTTTTGTCTAGGTTTCGCTGGGGTTTTCCTAGGCCTAAAGGGAGAATTCCCGGAGAAGAGTTCGTCTCTTTCCCCTTAGTCACTGCCTGGGGGCGAACATGGCTTACAACATCGCAACAATTAATCTTCGAACCTTTGTATCCTTTCCTTATTCCCAAAATAAAATCATTCCCACAAAATTTATAGTCGTTTTATTTCTAAAACCTATTTTTATTGTTTTCAGGAGTAATTAATAAATGAATTGTTAAATAGTTTCTAGAATAAATTAAATTCATTAATAACTTGTATGTTTTATTTTTAAAGTAAATACAAAGTTCAGAAACTTATTTTTACTATTTTAATCATACAAAAATATCAAAATAAGGTACTCAAAAGTCTCTGCAATAAATAAACATGCCAAATGTGACTATTTTTTCTATTTAAAAATTTTAGTTCAAAAACGTGCTTGGTGCTGCCATCTCATACTAACTAAATAAACTAGTGCCTATTCAAAAATGCGTTGATTGTTGACGTATTAGCCTTTATACATTATTTTTGATCGAAATATACTCTTAATTAAATTAAAACAAGTATAAATATTAGTTTAAAATTATTATTCACGTAATGACTCAAGATTTATTCAGATAAACACAATACCGGCAAGCGACGCATCGATCGCCGATTAAATCTAATAGCCCTGACAGCTCCCGGTAAAGAGGTATGAAATAAAATAACTATTATTGACTTGCTACCAAATATATTTTAATATAAATTTTGATCCATAAAATCAAAATATGCAAAAATTAATTCAAATTTGTCAACAGTTTTCCAAATATAAGCCCTTTATTAGAAATTAATTTATAAATTTGCGGTTACCTGTTGAGCAGGTAAAAAGTACCAAATTCTCGTTTTATTATTTTATGCCGTGTTCACACTATATGTATATTTGTTGTATGTGTTGTACGCAAAAGAAGAGAACAAATTTGTGAGATGAAAAATATACAAATGTGTTCACACTGGTACAACAAAAAATCATACGAAATCTTCTTCGTTTTCTTCTTCTGTGGTTTACAAACAGTTGACATAACCTGAATTGACTGTTTAAGTTTTACAGAAATTTGTTTATACATATTTATGTCACACTCATTTTTGACTAGCAAAACTTTAAATAATTATAAAATTTTTGAAAATGAGTTCAAGCTCCGATTATATGGTTATTGCAGCGACTTCTGCAATAATTTTAAAAAGTATAAAAAAGCGGAAAGTTAAAAAAAGAAGAAAATAAAAACAAATAGAAAATATAAGAAATGTATCAAATGAAACCAGAAATAAAACTAACGCTAACCTACAAACAACTGTCAGTTGAAATGAGCAGCATATAATTCGTGACCTTGCTTTTGTGCGATCAAAATAGCGGCGAAGCCATTTTCATATGATTTTTTAGTTCCATTTTTCTCCGTACAACACGTACAACAAATATACATTGGTGTGAACACGGCATACCCTCTATTCTTTGTGGGTTTGATCAATAGAGGACTGCATGCAATTTTAAAACAAATAACAATATATAAACTTTCTATTAAAAATCAAATCATAAATCTAAAATCATTTATTTAAGAAATATAAGCTCTATAGTAGAAATTGACGTTTAATACTACGGTTATCTGTTGAGCAGTTATATTGTATGACCTCATTACTTGTTAGTTCACGAAAATCAAAGAGATGACAGCATGTACCTCGTTTTGAGAAATTCTAAGGTAATTTTATTTTCTTGTGACTAAAAGGCAATTTATTCTGGAAATACTTAATTATAATTGTGTATCGATTGAGCATGAAATAAATTTTGTATTTATTACCAGCCCAATAAGGGCTTTAAAAATATTATGACTTTTCGTTTTCTGCACTCATTTTCGAGTAATTGATTCATAATCTATGAAATAGTTTCAAATTAAGTCATACTATTTTTGAAAATTAGTTAGGGTACTTCATGTATCTTTTTTTGATTAGTGCCCGCGTTCACTTGGAATTATTAATTTGTGAAAAGATGATTTCTGACGTAACGAGAGTACTAATCAAAAAATAGGACGTAAAGCGCCCCATTTATTTTTTGAAAATAATGTGAGTTTACTTGAAACTTTTTTTTGGTTGTCGTACTCATTTTTGAGTAAACTGTTATAGTTAGTCCAGTTATTAGTTTACATTTTCCTACACAGGTGGCACCACGTAGCTCATTATGAATGATGAAAACTAAATATATTTTTTGGCCAAACGGCCGATTTTATCAATAAAAATTGTGAAGTACTTTTAGTTTTATTTTTTAATGTCTACCAGATAAGTATCCTATTTTTTGGCTGTACTACATTTATGATTTATTTTGAAAATAAATGGAACAAAATTAATGTTTTATTGAAGGATTTATTTTATTATTCATACAAAAATGATTTTTATAATGACTAGTACCCTTTGGGCAAACGAAAAAAGGGTTTTCAATTTTTAAAAAACTTGCATTGCGTGTTGCCCGCCTATTTACTTATATTTAAATTTGAATTAACAAATGTAATAATTGAATATTATTTATTTTTGACTGAAAAAAAAATTCAGGTTTTTAAAATAAATAAAATACATTTAATTTTGTGGGAAAGGTTTTATTTGGTAATTTTAAAATGAGTTACAGAACAAGGACCATTTTAAGCCTAACAACCCCTGAAAACAATAAAAATAGGTTTTAGAAATAAATACAACTGTAAATTTTGTGGAAATGATTTTATTTTGGGAATTAGGAAAGGGTATAAAAGTTCGAAGATTAATTGTTGATTACTAGATGCTGTTGTCTTGTTGGAAGTCTTGTCCGCGAAGCTGTTGCGTTGTTGTAAGTCTTGTTCGCCTCCAGGCAATGACTAAGGGGAAAGAGACGAACTCTTCTCCGGGAATTCTCCCTTTGGGCCTAGGAAAACCCCAGCGAAACCTAGATCAGAGAAGTGGCTTCTTCGCTCACTGCAACTGATACAACAAAATAATTATTACAAGTCGGAAAATTTAAAAAGAAATTGAACTCACTTGAACTTTGCAAGCGACGGGCTAAATTAATCAGTTGACTTCTTTGAAGTTGAGTTGAATCTGGCGCCTGGAACAGTTGCTACTGATGTGTTGATCTGCTGAAGTTACTGGAGGACTTCTTGAATGGCTGCTGGGCTCTGGTTCTGCTACTGCTGGAGGACTTCTTGGAAGATCATTGGGCTCTGGTTCTGCTGCTGTTGGAAGATTTCTTCGACGGCTGTTGGGATTTGGTTCTGCTGCTGCTGGAAGACTTCTTGGATGGCTGCTGGGCTTTGGTTCTGCTGCTGGGCTCTGATTCTGTTGCTGGGCTCTGATTTTGCTGCTGGGTTCTGATTCTGCTACTGGGCTCTAATTTTGCTGTTGAGCTCTGATCTTACTGCTGCGTTCTGGTTCTGCTGCTGGGCTCTTATTCTGCTTCTGCGGTCTGATTCTGCTGCTGGGCTCTGGTTCCGCTGCTGGATGATCTAAAAACATGAAAAATACAAATAAATTAATAAATTGAAGATCATTATTTACCTGTTTACAATGGTAAAAAGCAGCTACATAATGAGTAATATTATATTACCTAGCTGATGATGCGATGATGTTATGAAGATCCACGGCCGGCGACCTGAAACAGAAACTTAAAACAAATTTTGATGAATCATATTCAACAAAACAAATATTGAGAGTTGATTTTGGCTGCTGGGCTCATCCTCAGCTGCTCCCACGATGTCCATTCCCTCGATGTCTAATCCCTCGATGTCCACCTCATCAGCTGGGCTCATCATCAGCAAATGATCTGTAAAAATACAAATTAATTAGAAATCTGCGAAAAGGCAATACAAAATAGCTGAAAGAAAAATAGATGCGAGCCTGAAAAGCAAAGTTTATTAGTCGACTTACGTCCAGGTTCTTGATTTGTTGGAGGTGGTAATGATGAAATGAAGAAGCTGAAAGGGAACTTTTTTTGATTAGTTGCATACATTCAACATTCAAACGTGTTTTGTGTGTTGGTTTGTTTGTTGCGCGCTTATTTAACGGATCTAATTTTTTGTTTGAAGAGCTAGCTACGCGATGAGTGACTGCTGCCATACTACTTCGCGATTCAATTTTAAAAGTGCTCAGATATATTATGCTACTGTTTGACTCTACTTTACTACCCCAATGAGTGCCTGAGCGCTCAGACACCCATGGCACCGGTGTGCCCGTAGTTTGCAAGCAAAAATAGTTTGTTCGAATACGTGGCCAATGCATATTCCGAGGCCCGCGATACCGCCTAATTACGCGATATGGTAACCTTAAGTATCGGTCTCAGCTAATGTCGTTTCTTGAACTTAATCAAGGACCCCCGCCAGTTACCATATTTTCCGACTTCCGATAGGTACATATCGAGAGTATGCCGTTACTCCCCAGTTAGTTCGCTCGTTCGCCCTAGAACTCATTGCAAACCCACGCGGTGGTGTTCACCAGGGGGGGTGCCTCTCGTAGCGGTACCTACGTGTGCACCGATTCCCACGTTGGACCTTCCATTACAGGCCTTCGCAAAAAAACCAAGACATTTTATTTATTTATTACATAATAAAAGCAAAGATTAACATCGCAAATCACGTGCGCCTAGTGCACATGCAATTGCGGAACCAAAATCCCAATTTACATATTTAAATACACAAAATTTTGATCTCTACGTTAATAGGCAAAATTAACAACCCCAAATATATCACAAAGCACTGTTAAAATAGTTTTTAAACACAGTTTACGAGAGCAAAGACGACGCAAATGCAGCTTCTACGAAGGCTGCGACAGCAGTGAGCCACACGAAACAAAACAGCAAGCTTCAGAAATAAATTATACGAGTTAAGAAGTATACTACGTTTTCCAATGTGTTAAAAAGAGATAGATATGCTAAAAGAAACTAGTATTATCAAAAATCGAAACGAAGTTCTAACGTGTTGCAACCATCAATTAGTACTTGATTGAATTAACTTGCTTCGACGAAATAATTGAAAAAGAATCTTTAAAATAAAAATTTAAAAATATTGAAATAAAATTATTTGAAATATTGTAAAAGTATTGTAAATACAATAAATTATTATTAATAATAATTGTTTAAACATTATAAAATATAATGAAGCAGAATTTGAAAAAAAAATTTAAACAGTTTTTTTAGTGCAGAAATACTGCAAAATATTCATTTAATATTGTATAAATATTATTATAAACAAATATAAATTGTTATTATTCGAATAACAAATTTAAATATTAATACAGTATAGCTACATTGAGTTAAAAAGAGATAGAAATATTTCTTCTACGTCACACACCAGACAAGCTGAAGCAATCGAAACAATTATCTTTTGATTAAGTTTGGTACTGCTTTTAAATAAAAATACAAAATTTTAAAATTATATTCCAAAAACTGTAAAATTGTAAAAAGTGATTCACAAATTATATTTGAATATTTATTTATCTATATCCAGAGGCGGCTCTAGCATATTTACCGCCGGGATTCAAAGATTTATAAATTGCGTCCCCCCTACCTGCCTCTCTTCGTCGTACTTTTCTTTTTTATAGATTTCAATCCCAATCCACAATCTACAAATTCAATCCCAATACACAATTTCAATCCCAACCCATAATCCACAATTTTAATCCCAATACACAATTTGAATCCCAATACACAATTTTAATCCCAACCCATAATCCACAATTTTAATCGCAATCCCAATTGAAAATACATAATCACAATCCTAATCCAAAATACACAATTTTAATCCCAATCCCGATTCACAATCTTCAATTTCAATCCCAATCCAAAATCCACAATTCACAATCTCAATCTCAAATCAACAATCCCAATTCCAGTTGAAAATCCACAATCTCAATCCCAATCAAAAATCCACAATCCCAATCCCAATCCCAATCCAACATCAAAATCCAGAAACCCAATCTCAATCCAAAATCCACAATTCCAATCCCAATCCCTATCCAAAATTCAAAAACCCAATTCCAATCCAAATTCCAAAGTCCAGGAACCCAAGCCCAATCGAAAATCCACAATTCCAATCCCAATCCCAATCCAAAATCCCAATCCCATTCCCAATCCATCATCCAGAAATCCAATCCCAATCCAAAATCCACAATCCCAATCCCAATCCGAAATCCCAGTCCCAATTTCAATTTAAAATCCAGAAGCCCAATCCCAATCCAAAATGCCTATTCCAATCCCAATCCCAATCCAAAATCCAGAAATCCAATCCCAATCCAAAATCCACAATCCCAATCCCAATCCGAAATCCCAATCCAAATCCCAATCCAAAATCCAGAAGCCCAATCCCAATCCAAAATTCCAATCCCAATCCTAAATCCACAATTCCTGATTCAAAATCCACAATTTTAATCCCAATCCAAAATAGAATGGCGAATTATGGATTGTGGATTGTTGATTGTAATGAAATATTTCGTTGAAAAAATTGGCCTTATTTCTAAAGAATTATGTTCGGGGCCCAACTGCCGCCTTCAAGGACATGGCGCCGGGGTGCTGTGTACCCCTTGCACCCCCGCTTGAGACGCCCTGGACATCACATGCAAACATCCGTCAATTGTTTTTTTAAATAGTTTTTGATATCAAAATTGAAGCTCTTGCAGGGCTAATTCGAGTAGAAGTGTCAAAGAGGATATTTAAACGATTGTCAATAGTTTCTTTTACAAATTAATTATCTAAATGATATCCAATTGGGTATCAATTTAAAGCTCTCTGGAAGATGAGCTTAGTAGATCAAAAATAAATCATTAGTAGAATCAACGTTATCATCTTTAAATTACACTTCTGGCTATTAAAATGTCGAAACTGAATGTTCCAATGAATAAAAGACCTCGAAAATCTAAAATAGGACTCTTCATTTTCAAAAATTCGAATTTTATGTAAGGACCAGGTAAGAACTAAAATATAACCGCCATCTGTTACCTCAACAATGACAGCATTGACAGCTCACTTTGACAATGCCAGCTGTCACTTTGAAATATGCAATTAATTGATGCGACACTCTAAATTTCTGGAGCAGCGATGAAACTGGCCATGAAATTTATAGTTGGAGAAGTACTGTGTGGCCACAGTAGATTCTTAGGTTAAATGTCTGGTTTCCAAGTAATTTGACGTTTTTTTTTTTTCATTGTATGTTTGAAAAATATTATTTGTCAAAAAAATTTGTAAGTGAATATTTGTTCGAATGAGGAACGTGTCTTCATTATAAAAAATTATTACTTATGAAGGAAATAGCAATAGAACAGTACGAGATTTGTATTCCATTTAATATGAAAACAGACCAATTCTAAGTGACAACAATCTCAAAATTGCTTGAAAAATTAGAAACTATAGAGAATACAGCTGTGATCGAAGGTAATGAATGCTATTTTTAACAGAATCATAACGAATAATTGGAGAAATATTATTGGCTATAATTATTTTAGATAAAACTAAGATACATGCTTCTGATTTTCGAGTTCTCTGTTTCAACTGCACCATTATACGCTTGGCTAATGGAGTAAGTAGCGCCTCGGTGCGGCAGATTTTAGAAATTCGTAGGTTATAAACGAAGTTTGACGCTGCAAGCTGGCGGCAGTTGATGTATTTTATTGAATAATTTAATTGTTTGAAGTGTGTTGATAAACCATGAGTGGAAAAAAATAGAGGATAGGTCGTAGGTGTTGCGTACCTGGTTGTCAAAACACCCAAAATGAAAATCGTGACTTGATTTTTTACCCTTGTCCAAATGGAAAATGGAAAAAGAGATCACAAAGAAATGGGCTATTTCGGTTTGTCGAGTTAATTAAGTATTGAAATATCCAATTGTTGATGACATAAATATATACAGAGTGATCAATAATGATTGTCTGACAGATGACAGGTGGAAGTTCGCATTATGATCAAAACTATCTTCATGGAATAAAGTTAGTATAAATTCATTTATTTTGAAAACTACGTTACCGACTGTTCAAGAACACAATGGCGTATATTTTGCATATTTTATGACGGATTCATCCATGATCTGATTCAAAAAACAAGGAAGTAAGTAAATAGCTGTATTATTGACTGATTATTGAGATTTTATTATTATTGTACCAAATTATTAGGTTAGAATACTGTTTTCAGAGGAACTGTCATCTGTCACTTAAAGGTCACTATCTCAAGCAGGCGGCAAAGAAAAAATCAGAACAAAGCGGCACAGACAATCATTTTTGATCACTCTGTATAATTATTGGTATAATGTATATTCTTTTATGTTTTACATATAAATTTTGATTCAATATAGGTACTTTTTGTATCAACTTTCAAGTTATACTTGTCATTATAATTTCTTTTTTTCTAGAGACAGTGTCTCGTTTTGCAATTGGGAAAAGATCATTAACTTTGCAGCCCTTGCATACCGCATTAGCAAGTTGCTTTTGAGGGGGACGATTCCATATCATCAGTGTATCCGTTTTAGAGCCAGTATTTTCTATGTTCACATAGATACAAATTGCTGCAGCGTGCTTGCAATATCCTTTTTCTGTCTCACAGTTACAATTGGCAATTTTAATTATTCGATCTTCATTAATCCATACGATAAATTATCCGAAAAACAATAAGAAATTCCGAAAATCGAGTTATACAATCCAACACAACAAAAAATGAGTTTTTACTATTATTCACAATACTATTGAAAAAAGTATGAATATTCACAACTGGATAGTACGTTTTCTGGTTTGTTCATTTTGATGTAAACGCCTGGAGTTTCGCGAAATACAACTACAATGATTTTTCCACATACATCGCTAATTATGTCTTCGAAATTACCAACATTAAAACTATAAACCAATTTATTTCTTCTGAATGAATTTCTCCATGGTACTATTTAATAATAGGATAACAAGACGAAAAGTTTATCAAAGAACATACGTACAATTTGGAATCTTCAGGCGATCGATTTTGAACTCAAATAATTTCCTTTGGGCAAACTTTTTTGGCGTAAGCAATCAAATTTAACTCCTTCAAATCCACAGGTTAATATCAACATTTTTCTTCTGTATATTCAATCCATGTTTTCAAATCAAAACTAACATTTCGTTTTCGTTATCATATTTCTTACCTAAGAGTTTATTCTACTCGCCGCTAGATGGCACGCGTGTTCCAAGCTGTCAAGATTAGTCAAGCGTATAGTGTGACTAACTTCAAATGTATTGTGACAAAAGATTTGGTGGAAAAAAAAATTCTCGTAGATATTGCCATATTTGTACTTTCTTCGAATGGAATTCCCTGTATATTATTGCACTAATGAATAGAAAATAGTTTTTGCTTTGAAAAAGTTCAAGGGTTCTTACCTGCTAAATTTGATAGTTTTTGAGATATTAACGAAAATATCTAAATGTTGCTTCACAAAATCAAGTGTGCGTTTAGAACTAAATCTTTTGACATTTGAGTTATTTTGTGTTGTATTTGCGTTAAGAAAAATTGTGTTGTATACACATCATTGATATTTTTGTGTCAATAATAAGTACGCGGGGCATTACACAGCGTTTATATTTTTTAAATTTAAATATTTTTGCGCGCTCAGACATTTGCACATCATTATGAACGAAATGCATAGTTCAATTACTATTAAAAACAATGTACAAGATAAACAATTTTATTATCATAGTAGAACATAAAGAAGTACGGAATAAATGTTATCGAACTACACAAAATGTTCAAAATTTCCACCGTTTTCTCGAACAATAAATTTTGTTTTATATTAACTGTATTCAATTCAACAACAGCTTGTCTTATTCGGTTTTTCAGTTCATCAAGTGTAGCAACGGACATTAGATAAATTTTGTTTTTTATAGCTCCCCATAGAAAAAAATCTAAAGGCGATAGATCCGGAGATCTTGCGGCCACGATGTGGGGCCTCTGTTTCCAATCCAGGAATTTAGAGATTGTTGATTCAAATACGCAGTTACATCCAATGAATTATGCGGAGGTGCACCATCTTGCTGGAATATCATTCTGCGTCTAACTGCCAATGGTATATCATCCAGATAATCTTGAAATTCATTTTGCAGAAAATTGAAGTATCTCTGTGATGTCAAAATGCCCTCATAAAAATATGGATCCAAAATAGTGTTGTTTATCATACCGCACCATACGTTAATTGAAAAGCGTACATGAAAATTAGAATTAAAGGTTTGACGTGGATTCGTTTCTACTGATTGCCAATAATGTGAATTATGTCTATTTAGTATTCCATTGTTTCATCTGACCATAAAATTGTATCTAAGAAATTAGACTCTGCAATATTTTCCAGTTTTAAGTAATTACAAAATTGTAATCTTCTCACATCATCGCCAGGATGAAGATTATGAATTTTGTAGATTTTATAGGCTTTGTACTTATGCTTTTTCAGAATCTTAAGAACCTTTGTATGTGTGGTATTTATTTCCAATGCAGTTTCTCTTATTGAATTTTTAGGGTATACATTGAAATATGCCAATACATCAACTTCTAAATTTTCATCTACTATCTCACGTGTTTTGTAATTTCTTGAAGCTGACCCAGTCCTACGCAGCTTTCTCTCTAATTTGAATAAATACGAATGGTTTGGATAAAAGCGTTCCGGATACTGTTGTCTGTATAATTGCAGAGCTTGTCTCGAATTATTATTTGATAGATAAAAACATTTTATCATATCTAACTTCTCATTGATTGAATAATCTGCCATTATTAACACCAGATAATAATAGTATTTTGTTCTCAAAACACACTTGATTTTGAGAACAGCATTTAGATATTTTCGTTAATATCTCAAAAACTATCAAGTTTAGCAGGTATGAACCCTGAAACTTTTTTACAGCAAAAAATATTTTCTATTTATTAGTGCAATAATATACAGGGTATTCCATTTGAAGAAAGTAAAAATATGGCAATATATACGAGAATTATTTTTTTTTTTTTACTGAATTCACACAGATTCAGTTAGCTTATTGGAAGATCTAGAAACTTTATTTGAACAATTTTTCGGTATCTATAATAACTTCCGAGAAAAAAGGTGTTTCCAATTTTGCATTCCATCCTGTATGTATAATTATTATTTAAAGATGTATAAATTGCGTATGAGTGTTGACCAGTAAAATGAAATTTTGTCAGAGGTACCTACTAAAACAGTAGCTTTTGGGCAAACTGTCGATGCACTATTTCACCTCTGATTTCAATTAAATTTAATTCATTTTAGGTTTACAAGTATGAAAAAAATAATAACTATTAGCGGTCAGACTAGGTCGATCTTGAAAGCACTATTTATTATTTTATATCACTGAAAAATGTATAAAATTGCGTGGGTAAGATAGTGATACTAGCTAATAGCTACTCACTGGTGAAGTGGAATTTTCACAGTGCCATCAAAACAGTGGATTCTTTTACAACGGGCGGGCTTTGTCCGCTCTGACCAAATTCGATGTGGAATCTTCAGTCCGAGACAATGATGGCAGATCAAACCTAATATGAGGTGATTAGTGTACAGTGCGCCATTAATTATTGTCTTGTACATAGGATTCCACGTCGAGCTTAGTCAGAGCGGGCAAAGATCGCCCGTTAGTTGGATGTGAAGCACAGCCCATTGAAAACAACAACCACTGTCTCAGTGCCAATGACAAAATTTAATTATACTAGGGAGGCGCGAGAATTCATACACACATGCACAATGTATACATGCTATATTATTATAAATTAATAAATAAAATTTTCAAGATCAATCTAGTCTGGTCGCCGATAGTTAATATTTTTCCTATATTTGTTAAGCTAAAACAAATCTTTTCACCAAGTTTCATCGAAATCGGAGGACAGTTTGACCAAAAGACGAATTTAATCCCTAATTTAATATTTAAAGAGTAATTTTCATGATACTAACATTTTTGGTACCACTGGACTACTGGCAATGCATTTGCATTATTCTGTAAATAAAAACGTAATGTTTGAGAGTAATCAAATCTTTATTATTTCTAACGTAATTCATTTTAAGAGTTCAATGAACAAGAGCAAATTTTAAAATTAATATTTTGCAGGATTATTTTCATTGAAAGAAAAAAATCTGATGTGACCAGCACATTATTTCCCTGTAAGCCTACGAAACTGTTCATATTTTTTTTAACGAGAATGAAGAATAATTATTTTTATTTTGTGTTTACAAGCCGTACAAGGAAGTACAAAAATAAACAGCAAGTATTGGACATATTAGTAGCAAATTAGTAACAATACTAATATAAAAAATAAAACATTTCTTGAAAATTAAATCAAAAATAAGCACATAACTCATAAATATTGTTTAAAATTATCATTTCACACAGCTACACACAATGCACTACGTTGAATTAGAGGGAGACTAAATGCCAGGTGCACTATTCTGAAATCGCTTCCTCATTTCTTCAACAATTTCGGAGGGGTTTTGATTATCATAGACCAGGGACTTTGAATGACTCCCACAGATAAAAATCTAAGGGATTGAGGTTAGATAATCTGGGAGGGAATAGTACAGGTCTTCCACGGCCAATCCACCTATTCTTATATGTATTATGTAAATTTTGTCGCATATTTCTTGAAAAATGAGGAGGGGCACCATCATGCTGAAACCATGCATGTTGACGAACATGTAAGGGAATATCTTCTAATAATTCTATAGCAGAATATTTTGCAAAAATTCTAAATACTGGTCACCATTTAAGCAAATTGTAAGATACCAGACCAAACATATGAGGAAAATCTATGTTGTAAACTACTTCTTACTACAACATGTGTTCCAGGAATTTGATAAAAATAAGTCTTTGAATAGATTGTCGTATAGTATTTTATTGTATCTTTAATAACATAGAAGTTAATATCGAGGTAGCTCGTTTAACTGTTACACCTTGTATAAATATTTTCTGAGTTATTTACTGAGGAGCTTAGAAACTTGGTGATCGCAGTGACTCACCTATTTTTATCAAATTCCTGGGACACACTTTTCCACAGCGATATTTTTTATTCTCTCTAACTTCTATGCTAATATAACATGATAGTTTTGTTATTCATGGCTACTTGATGTAAAATAAAAATAATTATTATTGCTAATAATTTTCAATCCAGGTATAAGTTGTTATACATGACAGAAAAAAAATTATTCAATAATTTAAAAGTCTAATATGGCGCCTATAGAAAATAAGAGACTTACTATATCTCGAAAATTATCATCTCGAATTTCATTTAGACATCATTTTCAAGTCTGTCTCATTAAAGAAGATAACTTTTATCTAATTTTTTTTTTTCAAATTACAGAGAAATTTGTGTTTTTAGTTTTTACATTTGGGAAGAGTTGAAAAATTTTAAGTTAATGATTGTAGGAAAAGTTAAGCTTCCATTTATGATTTTCTTTATTAATTCACGATGATTTCGACTCTTGAAGTCATCTTCAGGTATCTTTTTTTATAAAAAATATATAAATAAACAATATAACAAAATATCAACAAATGAAAGACTTTTTCAGTAAAAACACTAAGTTGGCAAAATAAATGGAATAATAATAATAATATTGATGAATACAATTATCATCATTTGGAAATGAATGGATAAATGATAATGATGATAATTCTATTTAGAAAATTTTTATTTTATTCTTATCCAAAAGTGGAGTGTTGTAATAATCCGTAATTTCATTCAATAGATTCTTATTATTATTCAGACATTTTTTAATTTTGTAAAATTCTAATAAATTCAATTTTTTATATTGAGAGAGCAAGAGTTACTAAACACTACTATTTATTTTTATGATTTATTAAAATAATAAATTAGATAACTAACACTATTTCTAATAAATAATTCTAATTTAAACTAAAGATTATCACACTGCACTATAACTTAACTTTAATTATTTATGTCAATATAGATTTATTTGCAACAACACAATTTATTTCAACCACTAGCAGTCCATACTATAAGGACTCAAAATCAATAATGCTCCTCGCTTAGTCAGCGAATATATACCGTCGGTCTCTCCCTGCTACATTTTTCCCGCAAACGTCCAGGCTTTTCTAGAAAACGCTAGAAGGTACCAGCAATTTTCTGGAAAACAAATATATTCGCTTCTATTTCTTGATGTAAAATATTTCCACAATTATTCTAAGCACCAGTAAAGCCGAAATGACTAATTTACAGACTTAAATTCGTTACAATATTTATTTTCCAAATGTAAAATTTTTAGATTAGATATAACACAGGAGTGGCCATTTTCGAATAAATATTTTGCCAAATTTGAGTTTTCAACTTTCCTATATCTTAAACAGCGCAAATGCTCTAAAAAACGGATTCTAAGATTTCGACCTGTTTGTCCTATATACTTAGAGCTACAATTTTCACAAACAATTTCATATACACCTGATTTTGACAATAAGTCCAAATTTTCTCTTTTGTGGTTAATGAAAATAGAATGTATTGATCTCTAAACGTAGTAAGCTGGCCAAATATCTAATAGGGTATATTCATAAATTTATTTTATATTTTTAATTCACTGATTACATCGTTATAACATAGTAAAAAATTGAGAATAATTTTGAGCTGTTTAAACGCCGCCATTTTCGCGCGCTCTATGGATGACATCAAATAACATGTCCAGTGACATTACAGTCCATTGTTTACTACAGGTGTTTTCGTTCTCAGCTTATTTCAGTATTAAAAAAGCTCAAAAGTCAATTTATAAGCATTGCATTGTGCCTGAATGCAAAAAACTATCAGAAATCAGTGGCGGATTTACAGATTTGCCGCCTGTAGGCTATTCAATTTTTGCCGCCTGTAGGCTATTCAATTTTTGCCGCCCCTGAATTTTCATGCCCTAGTCCACAATCATATC
Organism: Dromius quadrimaculatus; assembly: GCA_963989225.1. Taxonomy (NCBI): domain Eukaryota; kingdom Metazoa; phylum Arthropoda; class Insecta; order Coleoptera; family Carabidae; genus Dromius; species Dromius quadrimaculatus. Next base: position 10,968,672 of record OZ022324.1, read on the forward strand.
AATTACATTTTTTATCAATAAAATTCCAACTTTATGATTTGTGCTCTATCATCCTCGTTACATCAACTTTTCCTGTATGGTTAGTATCATTGAGAACTAAGGTACCGTGTCAGATCCTTGATTATTTTTACATCAAAGAATTATCAAAAAACATTATTTTAAGCAAACAATATCTCAATCTTGTACCACTTTCAAAGTGAGGTAAGGTATATGTGCATGCCTTGAGCGCTTGTTTTATGCCGCTCATTGCAGGAAAAAACCATTAAACAAAAAATAATCAAAAATTTTATTTCTGAATAGGGGAATAGGAAAACCCAAGTGTGACTGATAATAGGAATTGGTAAGGGCTTTTTTGATAAAAAAACCATAAAATTCTTGATCACACTGTTCTCTAATTTTGTTTAGTAACCGGTTTCGATCTCTGGGTGATCATCCTCAGACTACCGGAGAGAACAATAAAATTTTTTGATTTTTGATCGAAACCGGTTACTAAACAAAATTAGAGAACAGTGCGATCAAGAATTTTATGGTTTTTTTATTAAAAAAGCCTTTACCAATTCCTTTTATTTCTGAGTTCAATGAAAAAAAAAAATTGTGTTTTTGTTTAAATTTTTCCGCGAACTGTAATTTGAAACGCGAGCTGCAAGCCCTCATGTGTTCTGTCACGTCAGTTATAAGCCGGTACGCATGCGCCTATTGACTCTAGACTGGAGGATCTCTGTTTTACACGAAGGTTTACAATAAAAACATAATATATGGCGGACAAAATATGGGAAATTGTGTATTGCTGTCATTTGTAATAATTCAATTACAACTGAAGGGAACAATATCAAGCCGTGATTTTCAATGCAGCTCTCCAAGAAAGTCTGATGACAAGATTCAAAATAAAAATAAGGCCTAAAACTGAGTATATTTTCAGTTATCGTGACCACATCGCCATAAAATTGACAATTTTTTTTTCACTATAAGTTATTATTTTTTTTACTAAAATTGATAATTATTCCACTAAGCAGTGTTTTTAATCAGTTCAGTATTCGTTTCTTCATTTCGCAGAGTATTTTTTATAACATTATTATGAGAATTATATATTAAAAGTACATTTTAACATGACGAGATTGGAATCTTGATTTTCAGGCATGCAATAACCAAATTTCGATTATAACATCAAATCGCTATTGCGATATTTCGAAAATTCATGATCATTTAAGTATATTTTACAAAGCGTTTAACAATTGTTGATTCAGAAATATTGAATTATCTAGTATTTAGCACTGTCTATAGGACTATATGTCGATTTTTGTTAAATATTTCAATTTCTCTCCAATTTTCGAAATTCGTATTTTGTGTGTGTGTGACAATTTTTTTTTTTAAATTTTATAAATCTAAATAGAAAATTTATGAACTAAATCTGCCGCCCCTTGAAATTTGCCGCCCTAGGCTTCAGCCTACTCAGCCTGCTGGTAAATCCACCACTGTCAGAAATGTACCTGGTAAAGTCTTTTTTCCAATCCAGACAGGTTTTAAAATACGTAAGAAATGATGTAAGGTTATCAGAAGAGATGAAGCATCATAATAAATTTGACAGATCATGAATAACATTATATGTGATTAGTTTTAGCAATAAAATACAGTATATGTATGCAGCTTCGTTTAACATTTGCTCGTTTTAAAATAAACAAAAATTATAGGTTATGTTTACTGCTCATCATATTTCGGATTGTACTTACTAAAATAGCGTACATAATGTGTTATTATTGAATAATTACTTTGCAGTGTTCACTCTTTTTACTTCAGCGGACGTAAAATTTGGATTTGAAAGAAAATAAGACGACATCATGAATAGATCTATTCTTGGCAGATTATCCGACTGTGCTTTTACAAAACCACTTTGTCTTAAATGATCTATAATCTCACTAGGATGCTAAAATTACACTTAAACAATAGATGAATTTACAACACACACGTTATTACTATATTTTCTAATCAAAAGCCTGCAATACCATACAAATGTAAACAGTATCAGTAGTATTTGACATCACATTTCGTTTTAACCAATGGTGTTGCGTTTTAGAACTTTGAATTTCTCGCGCTTAATTTGCATTTTTATTTATTAATTTTGAGCAATTAAAAAGATATTAAATACCAAAATGATGGTTTAGTACAAAAGTCCGGCCAATATAAATTCGGAAAAAAATATTTGAACCAAATTTAAATTTCATGCATATTCCCTATTCTTCCAGAAAACGTCCTATCTTCAGACTCAGCTCACCCATGAAAAGGATTTATCTATATTTTTTTTGTATTTTTGTAATTTGAATTACTGTGGTATAATGCCTTCATTAGTATTTTTTTTTTTATTATATAAAATTTTGTCTATCAATTTTTTATCATAGCCATTTTTTAATGCTAAATAATGAATTGTTTTTAATTCATTCTTATAATCTATTTCCGATAGAGATATTGTTGGTAATCTATTGATATAACAATGAAAAGCTGCCAATTTATAATTTAAAGGATGATTTGAATGAGAAGGTGTAAGCGTGTCTGTGAAATTTGGTTTTCTGAAAATTTTGAAATGTAACTTAGAATTTGTCTGATATTTGAATCTAAATAATTTATGCTGGATCCATTTTCTATTTCCAAAGTGAATTGAATGGGAATATCAAATGAGTTCAATAAAACTTTGAAGTCATTTAATGGAGCCAAAGTACCCGACCAGAGACATAGAATATCATCCACATAACGATACCAGAATTTAACATTGGAAATAAGCGAAGATTAACAATCAAAAAGATTTATCTTAAAATCATTCATGAATATTTCCGCCATCAAAAGTGATAATGGGCTATCCATTGGTAGACCATTCTTTTGTTCATAAAAATCATTATTAAATCGAAAATAATTTTGATTTAAACAAATATTAACTGAAGAAAATATATTGTTTCTGGGTTCTAAACAATGGATTCTATTTGAATTTTGCGATTGGTACACTTATAATAATTTTTTGATATCAAAAGAAATTAAAAGAGAGTTTTTAGGAACATCAGAATTCTTGATTTTGGTAACTAAATCTTATGTATTTTTGATAGATTAGATTGAATCAAAATCTATTAATTTTGGAAGTGACATACTTGAATATTGACACATTTTGAAAATTGGAGCATTTATGAAAGATACGACTGGTCTAACCGGATAATTATTTTTGTGTAATTTAGGAAGTCCATAGAAAATAGGAGCGATTGGATTCATATTCAAAAATTTATAAGTTTCATTATTATCATTTATTCAATCATTTCCAAATGATGATAATTCTACTCATCAATATTATTATTATTATTCCATTTATTTTGCCAACATAGTGTTTTTACTGGAAAAGTCTTTCATTTGTTGATATTTTGTTATATTGTTTACTCATATATTTCTTATAAGAAAAAGATACCTGAAGATGACTTCAAAAGTCGAAATAATCATCATGAATTAATAAAGAAAATCATAAATTGAAATTTAACTTTTCCAACAATCATTAATTGATTTTTTAGAAATGAGTAATTTTCGGTTTTTTTTAGATAATGTGTAAGTCATTCCAAATTTGGATTATTTTTCGACGGCATACAAAATTGCACAATACTGCCCACTTATACTTTGTTTCAATTTATTTGCAAACGAACCTGCCTTCGAAATGAGGGACAAACCGCAAACCAGCAGGGTTTTAATATTTCTATGAGTCAGGGGAGGATTAGATTGATTTGGAGATTACTAGTGCAACTGTATTTTGAACGGCATTTCTTGTGAAGTGCAATAACTGTATTTGTTAATAGTATTTGAGATTAGGGAAATTTTCAAATCCATCTAATATAACGTAATTTGTAGCTTTCAGATAATCAAAGATTTTGCAGGTAACATTTTTCAATCAGCTTATTTTCCACTCTCTGAGGGTAGTTAACCAATAAGAGAAATGATATTATTCATCCCTCTATTTCCTAAAATTATTTAAGATGTTACATTTTTGAAAATTTGTCATTGTGTTAATGTTATACTTCTATTTATCATCGTGAAGCTCATCAGAAACTCTAAACGAACAATGTGGCATAAGCAGTAAACAGAAACATGTACATTTATCGGACTGTTGCAAACAAATTATTTTGAACGTATACGACTCTTTAAAAACTAGTGAAAGTGATAGAGTTCTTATTAAAAAAACGGCAGAATTAACAAAAGTGAATTATGCCACTGTAAGGCGAATTGTTTTACATGGAGTTACACCAAAAAGACAAAGACGTGATTCCGGTCAAGTGCGAGTTTTGAGTGAGTTCGAAATTGATGTAATCCGCCGGAAAATTTATACCATGTATGCAGAAAATATTCTTCCGTCCATAAGAACTTTGCATAAGAGATTAATCGATGACAAATCGGATATTGATTGTTCAGTGACAAGTTTATATAGAGTAATCAAGAAAATAGGATTTTGTTTCAAAACGGTAGATAAAAGACAAGTTGTAATGGAGTCCAAAAGAATTTGTGAGTGGAGGTATAATTATTTAAAAGCAATTTTTGAATACCGTCAGAATAATACTTTTATAGTTTATCTTGACGAGACATGGTACGATTCTCACGACATTGCGAAAAAAAGTTGGACAGATGGAAGTACCAGTTAGCACGTTTCACGGGGAAAAAGAATTATTATTCTGCATGCAGGAAGTGAACAAGGATGGCTCAATGACGCACTTCTATTATCTGCCCGAAATGTGAAAGACTCTAGTTTGGACTATCATGACAACATGTCAGCAGATATTTTTGAAAGTTGGTTTAAAAATAAACTCCTTCCTAATTTACCCTCCAATAGTGTTATAGTTATGGACAATGCGAGCTACCATTCTCGTTTAGCTGTAAAAGTGCCTACTATGTCCAGCAATAAGTCTGAAATAAAAGAATATTTAATTGAAAATGATATGTATTTTGAAGAATTTTATTCAAAGAAACAACTTATGGAAGTCGTGAAAACTAAAGTAGTTGGAAAGCAATATGTATGTGACTCAATAGCTAAAGAATTTGGGCATAGTATTTTACGTTTACCGCCGTATTACTGTATTTTTAATTCCATAGAACTAGCCTGGGCCCAAATTAAATCTAATATTAGGAGAAACAATAGTTCACCTGCCAATTGTGCTTCAGTCATTGAATTAATACAATGTGAAATCAATAATGTGTCCCAGAAAAATTGGTCCAATTATATTAAACATGTGAAGGAAATAGAAAACCAATACTTGAATGCAAATAATATTGTGAATTCTTTTATGATACATGTAGACGGTAGTAGTAGTGATAGTGACAGTGACGGTAGCATACTTGTGGATTAATAATTTTTATATTATATATACATATCATGTATATATATTTTTTTGTTAATATTTTTATATGTTTTGTACTGTATTCCTTGAAAATAAAATGACATTAAATCCTAGACAAATATTTCATCTATTAAATTTCAAATACACTATTACAACCCTGTCCTTTCACCCCTTAAGCTAATTTAAGAAGCCACCCGCTGCGTAAGTCGAAGCAGGTACGTTTGCAAATAAATTGAAACAAAGTATAACCAAATCTCTATATCTTTAAAAATAATAAAGACATACATGCTATCCTATTCTATTTGGAACAGACTTTTAATATGTGCAGGTATTTATTTTCTCTCACTTTTATTTATGTTATAATGCTCAAATTTACACTTTTGCTTCATATTTGTTATTGAATCCTGATGTCTATTTTTAGAATCCTGTTTTTATTTATTCATTAAATAGTTTCCCAATTCATTTCTTTGGTAGTTGAATATTTTACTTCTATGAATTTATGAAATAAATCCCAATTTAGTTATCTTTTGATAATTTGCTGACACATACAATAAAAATTAATATGTTAATAATTGCATATTAATTTAAATTTAATACTGTTGATGTGATTTAATATAATTATTAGTATAAAATGGTGGTGAACTTTTCTGTAGATAATCATTTTAATTTTATTTTGTGTCAACATGAAACAAGTAAGTCCATGCATTAAACTGAGTTCTGAAACTTTCTGTTACAAACAAGAATATTCTTGGTTGTTACGATTATTAATAATTTTGTTTTCAATATTTTTTCACAGATAATCATCTCCACTTTGCTCTTTGCAATATTACTGCAAGTAAGCATTGCACAAACTGCACAGCGAAATATAGTTACGAGGGACACAGATTTTCATGTAATCAGTGAACTACAAAAGCTGGCCTCATCAGTTAACGTTAATGTCTTACGAAGATTTGGCTCTCACCCCGATACTTCCGTCGCCGTCGATATTCTTGGGAGAAAGAGTGAAGAAGGTGGTCCTTTTAACGTGAATGTAGATGTCTTAAAAGATAAATTGCATCGTTCCTCAGTTGACGTCGGTATTTTTAGAAAAAAAATTACGAAAGACGGCATTCCGATTGTAGATGTCAATGTTGAACATCAAAGACAAAAACGTGAAGCTAATTCTATTATCTATAAGCGTCACAATTATCCTCATCATGGAGGTTCTGGACAAGGTCACAGTCATGAGAGTCGGCAACATATTCACAGAATTCGCAATAAAAGATCTGAAGAAGACGTAACTGAATTTGACCTCTCGAGCCGTCATAGGCATTATTCACGTGGTGGCTCTGGACACCGTGGAGGTGATAATTATGATCATCATAGAGAATATGACGAAGAATATTATGATCATCATAGAGGAGTACATGACAGACACCGAGGTAGATACTAATCGAATGTCTTGTGCAGTGAAGAGGATCACTAAAATAAAAACAAAAAAAAATTGTTCAAAAAATATTATAAACATTTACTGGGAAAGTTTAGGGTGTTGATCGGCTCTTACAGAATATAATATTATTATGATAATATTTAAATTATTTCTTGCTTTACTAATAGTTTCACAATAAAAATCTTTTGTTATTAAAATAAGTTTTACCGAACAGATATTATCTTAAAAGTGTGGATTAAAAGAAACTAACTATTATACGTATTACTAGAGAAAAGAAAACGAATATATTATGAAAATCCATAGCTTTTGTGACAAAATTAGTTAATGGTATGTGATTTTTAGTTTCGAATTATTTTTTACTTTGCTGTTACAAAAGGATTAGAGAAATGCGAAATTCAATTATTGTTTAATATGAAAAAGAAAATGATAAAGGTTACTAGATTGAAATACCCATCCTGAGTTGATGAATTGTAATTTAGTGAAAACGAGATGAATACATGAATTATTACCTGAATATGAGAATAATAATAATTTTTTTCTACGGCCGTGCGTAAAGTAGATACTTTACGCATCGTAAACAATGCGTGAAGTGAATTTTTCCCCCTCTTTTTTTTACTTTGCGCCTTCCACGCCTGCCACCATCAATACACGCGTGGCTGATAAGCCCTGTTCAGACGTGGACTCACACAAGACTCACTTGAGAATTTGAGTTTTAAGAAGAAATTTTTTGAAGAAGCAAAATATTTTTGTGTCTTTGCCGTTCATGCATGTAATTTGTTTGTTGTTTCAAAATGTATCTCTCCTTGTCTCCTTCCACTTTTAAAATAAAATGCTTCAAAAATTTATTAATCCCGTTGGTACTTTTGTACTAGAATATTCAAATAGAATTCATATTGCATGATAAAAAACTATTCCACTTATAATATGATAAAATAGTTATTTTTGTATTAAGTGTGCGAAGTGATTGTTTTTTTTTGTTCCGCATGAGCATGTCAATTTCAACCGAGACCGTTAGGTCGAGGTAACAAATTCATTCGAAAGCGCAACAAAATACAATCACTTCGCACACGTAATACAAACAATATTTTTTCGCCAAATGTCAAAAAATGATAGATCAACAATAATTATTGTTTTATTCAGTAAAATGTAGGAAAAAAGTACAAACTATAATCAATTTGCAGACATCTGGGTATTGTCACCAAAAGTATGCGCAATTGTTGTTTGATAAATAAAGAATAGTCAACAATTAATTTTTATATTCAAAAATAAGTAGTTTTGTGTACAAATTTATATTTCTTTTTTGTTGAATACTTGTTTGTTTCTATCCTTGTAGCTTCACTAAACTAAATTATATTAGATTAGGTGTGCAAAGATAGAATTTATTTTTTCACTAGTGAAAAAATATGTTCATTTTTTCACTAGTGAGAAAATATGTTTCACGAACTTTGCGTATCCATAACAATACAAAAATATCATTTTTTTGATAGTTGGCGAAAAAATTGTTTTTAGATCAGTGTTTTTTGAACTTTTGGAGATCATGGAATCACCAAACAGTTATATTTTTTCATGAGGAACCCCTATGAGAGTTAGTATTGATAACTTTTTCGGGGAAAAATCAAAACCCACTAAAAACAGTACAGACTTTACACATATAAATTTTTAGCGCATTTTTTGAAAAAAAGCGCTATTATATTCACTTTGGCTGTCTGGCTGGCTGGCTGGCGTGACGCTGAGTTCTATACTATACTATTTACAGACTTGAAACTGGTACTAAATAAAAGCTACTGTTTCGTAGGTTTGCACAAATTGCTTTAATTCAAGCTCAGTGATTGTGGAAGATTAAATTATTCAATTACTTGTTTCAAGTGAAACAATGCCCATAGATATATATGACATTAGGGATATGGCAGCTAGAATTTATTAAAGTAGATAAAAATTTAGTTACAACTTTAGCCGTGCCTGTCACTACTATTATGTACAGTTGTCAAGTCTGTCCGGGATTCATTCAATGACTTGTTTGTTTTTCATATAGCTTTAATAAAGATCAAATTATTATTTTAAGGTACAGCACTTGACCTCCCGTCAGTCAATAACCAAACAATGAAGATTAGAAGGTATTTTTGAGTTTTTACATGCATAAATTATGTACCTATCGAATAGTCAACTTAAAACTAGTACTAAATGGAAGCTGCTGTTTCGTAAGTTTGCCCAAACTGCTCGATTTCAAGCTCAGTAATTGTGAGAGATGGTAATTTGCGAAATCTCTGAAGTAACAAGCATTCATGAGCTGTCAAAAATGCGCTTTCATCATCTAAATGATTCTTCCATTTTCTTGAATTATTTTCATTACTGTTATCGTTTGATGGTCGATTGCTGTGAAATGTGTAGAATTTTGAATAACTTTTTCTAGGCCTTCACAGAGCCCCTACGAATTATTCTCCGCGAGGCACTGTTTTAGATGATTAGAGTTTGAGTATCAAGAAACTACTAATCTATTTTGCATGTACATTTACAAAATTACTTAATTATTATATACAATTAATAAAAAGCTTGTGCTGTTTGATATTTTTTATAAACTTTAAAATAAAGATATTTCTGAATTTTAAAACTGTTTTTGAGAATTTAATTGGCTACAAAGTCAATGATCGATATAGAATCTGAATAATAGTGTTGAATACCGAATTACTAAAAATCAATTGAAATTGTTTTTCAGGAATAAACAACCCAGAAATATATGAAAATTGATCCAGATTTCGTCGATGCTTGATGCTGAAATTTTATATGTCACTTAACTTATCAAAATTTAGAAGTCAAATGTGACATGAGCATTGCTGTCATTATTCCGATTCGATATTTCTCATTCAAGTTACGCTTAAAACTCAAACTTGAGCAGTGCAACTGGCCATTAGTGACGTTAAATTTAAGTCATAATATGACGTCAAACTTAAGTCATAATATGACGTCAAACTTAAGTCATAATATGACGTCGACATCAAGTCATAAAGTAATGTTGAGCTCAAGTCATAACATGACGTCAAATATAAGTCATAATATGACGTCATATAGTTCCACGCATTTACGTCATATCGACGTCATATTAGGTCATAATTGTTACTTGAATTTGAGTCGTGTTGATGTTTAAATTTTCAAAAAAATCTAGAGACTGGATCTTCTGTTCTTAGTTCCCCTCATATCCTCTATCTTTTGATCCAGAGTCTTTTTTTGGATTGTTCTCAAACTCGTTTCCAATTCAGCAATAATTGAAGAAAGAAATGTATTTGTTATAATTTTCTGTCTTTCGCACATTTCAAATACGATAAAAAAGTTAAATGAGACAAATAACAATGTAACATCAATATTCAAACCAAACGCATGCCGAAATATCTCTCCGACAAAAAGCCAAAGATGAATATTATGAGGTTATCAATGAGAAGAGGCAACGCTCACTTTGCAAGACTCACAATAGCGACGCCTCTATTTGACAGGCGACACAAATTGTATTTCTCCTTTTTAAGACTCAAATTCAAAATGAGTCTTGTGCTAGTCCACGTCTAAACAAGGCTTAAAGAATCATATATAAAGAATAGGTATGATTTCCTAAAACGCTAAGATATAATGTCAAATTATGACGTTAGTTCAACATTTTATGATTCAATTTGGTTCGACATGTGACGCCCGTTTAACGTCTTATGACGTCGAAATATGACAGTCAGTGTATGACTTCATTATGACTAAAATCTGACGTTACAGTTTAGTCGACAGTCAGTCATTGTTATTTGAGTAAATACTTTCCCAATTTATTTCTTTGGAAGTTAAATATTTATTCTGTGAATTTATGAAATAAGTCCTAATTATATTTATCTTTTGATAATTTGCTAACACATACAATAAAAGTTAATATGTTAATAATTGCATATTAATTCAAATTTAATAATGTTGTTGTGATACCAAGTACTTATTGGTATAAAATGGTAGTGAACTTTTCTGTAGATAATCATTTCAATTTCTTTTTGGGTCAACATGAAACTAGTAAGTCCATACATTGAAATCATCAAATTTTCTGTTATAAACATATATTGCTAGTTGTTACGATTATTAATACTTCTGTTTTCAATATTCTTTCACAGATAATCATCTCCACTTTGCTCTTTGCAAAATTACTGCAAGTAAGCACTGCACAAACTGCACAACAAAATAGAGTTACGAGGGACACAGATATTAATTTAATCAGTGAACTACAAAAGCTAGCCTCATCAATTAACGTTAATGTGGATGTCATACGACGACTCGGCTCACACCACGATACTTCCGTCGTCGTCGATATTTTTGGAAAAAAAAAAGAAGATGGTGGTCCTTTTAATGTAAATGTAGATGTCTTAAAAGATAAATTACACCTTCCACTTGTAGAAGTCAATGTTGAACCTCAAAGACAGAAACGTGGAGATAATTTTGAAGTTTTTACTCGTCCTCCACATCACCAGCCTGGTGGTTCTGGGCACGGTCATAATCAAGGAGGACAACATAATAACAATAACGACGATATATACTCGATTCTGGATTACAACAAAAGACAAAAACGTGAATATAATTTTGAAGTTTTCACTACTGCTCCACAAGGTGGTTCTGGGCACGGTTATAATCATCAAGGAGGACAACATAATAACAATAACGACGATAAATACTCGATTCTGGATTTCAACAAAAGACAAAAACGTGAATATGATTTTGAAGTTTTCACTACTGCTCCACAAGGTGGTTCTGGGCACGGTCATAATCATCAAGGAGGACAACATAATAACAATAACGACGATAAATACTCGATTCTGGATTTCAACAAAAGACAATAACGTGACAACATTATAGCTAATTCTAATGGTTTAAGCCGTCACGATCATCCTCATCATCATCAATATGGGGGCTCTGGCCAAGGTCATGGCCATAAGGGAGGGCAACATAATCACGGAAATCGCAATAGAAGATCTAAAGAAGATGTATCTGACGTCTTGAGCAATCGTAGGCTTAATTTAGGAGGTGGCTCTCGACACGGTGGAGGTTGGTTACTATAATCATCATAGAGTATATCAGAATGAATATTATAGCCATCATAGAGGAGGACATGGCAGAGATCGAGGTAGACACTAATTGAATGTCTTGTGCAGTGGAGAGGATCACTAATATAAACATAAAAAAAGTTTAAAAAATATTATAAACATTCACGGGAAAAGTTTAGGGTGTTGTTCGGCTCTTATAGAATATAATATTATTATGATAATACTTACATTATTTCTTGCTTTACTAATAGAATAGTAGTAATAAAAATTTCTTGTTATCAAAATAAGTTTTTCCGAACAGATTCTATCATAAACATACACAGAAAACAGAAAACGATTATATTATGAAAATCAATAAATTGTATGACAAAACTAGCTAACGGTGTGTAATTTATTGTTTCGAATTATTTTCTTACATATCTGGTACAAAAGGATTTGAGAAATGTGAAATTCAATATATATTGTTTCATATGTATGAAAAAGTAGATGAAAAAGGTTACTAGATTGGAATACCTATCTTAAGTTAATGAATTGTAATTTAGTGGAAACGAAATGAATAAATGAATTTATTAATGACTATAATGGAGCATTGTACTTAATATCATTAGGTGTCATTAGTATATAAATTATGGAACTCAACACACTGACAAGCTCAAAATAAACCAAAAATTGCAACAATCTGAAAATGAAATTTGTTGAGAAAAAATTGGAACTGCTTACCGTCATGAGTAAATATTTATCTAGCACATTTACAAAAAATTTTTTGAACTATAATATCATGTCTCATGAGATTTCTATCTTAATATAATATTTTATATTATCATGAAATAGTCGAAATTGGTTAATGTTAGTTTTTCCCCAATAGTTAACAAAAGAGCTGCAATTATTTCCAGGTTATTTCAGTGAAACGATTCAGACAATGATTAATTTCAGAGATTCATGATTTTGATAATAAACGTAAAAAGTGAATCACAGCTGAAAATATTTGTGTAGAGTATAAATACGTGCAATGGTTATATATTTTTTCACTTTATCTTCTTGTATTAGAAGTAACAAATAAAAAAAAATGTACAGTATAAATAAAATGAATTTGGTAAGTAACGATTTATTTTTGAACTTTTTGATTTTTCTTCTAACACTTGCACCGAAAGTACCCTATTACTGAACTGACTGAGTTCTTAGTTCCAAACCTTGCAAACAATTTTCATTAATTCCCTGAATATTAATTCCCTTTGCAGAGGGAGAAAATGGAAATTGTGGATTATGGATGCCGTTGGTATTTATTTATTTCATTGTTATATGTCATATTGACACTTAAAATAAATTTGCATTATAGGATTTGTACGTTGAATGTGAAAAATATTAATCAATAAAATAAATCATGTATGTTATATTTCGTTGGGATTGCAATTGCCAAAATTTGTTTGTTAAATCGATCAGATAATTTCGATACATCTAAATTTATTCAAAAAGTTCAGAAGTGGGGTACTTTGATACACTTGTTACAAAAAGTATTGTATGTAACACGGACACTGAACGACTGACATTATTGTTACGGATGAATTTGGCTGCATGAAGGCCTTGGGCTTCACCTTTGCTTTAGCCTTGTGCTTTGCCCTCGCTTTCAGCGAATGCGGCCAACTTCATCCTGGACAATAATGACGATCGTTTGGTTCTTGTAGCATAATATACTATTATTGAGCATCGACAATTGATATAATTTTCTTGAATACATATATACTCTAAATAAATGTTCTACGATTAATATACGTACCTATCTGTAATAATAAGCGAAAAAATAGTGTTTGACCTCTATTTTCAAAAAAACTATTATTAAATTCATTAGTGGGCAACTATGAAAAAAAAAACCATGATTTGTTCATGATGTCAGATTGTATTGTGGTTTTTCTCTTTCTTTTCGACGATACCAAATTTGATGGCATTTCATTCAATAATTTGTACGGAGTAAATATTTAGGTTTGTTCCAACAAGCAGTCCGGGACTGCTTCTGTATTGGTTTCAGATTTGCCCTAATCGCATGAGCGTAGAATGAATCAGTTTCGGACTGAGTCGAACGTGACGCGTGGGAACGCATTTCTGACAAGTTTTGACTGTTAATTGTCAAACATATAATTTTATGTTATAACTATTTAGTTGTATTGAACATGGAAAGTAAAAATTAAAAATATGGAAAATTTCTCAAAACCATTATATATGCGCATGCGTCGGACAGTTCCGAATTGGTTTTTGTACTTGTTGGAACAAACCTATTTTCGCCTAATTCATTCATTCTGGAATTTTCCTCTCAGATACTTCAGCAAAAAGACAAATAAAGTATAAATTTCTTCAAGTGGAGTTTTCTAATATTGCGTTTTCTTCTGCTTTTATCAGCCCTCTTTGGATTCAGAGAAATTCACAATTTGTCACAACTAATATGCAGGTTTCGAATAGATTGAATTTCAAATTTTAATAAGAAAATATTTCAAACAACAAAAGGAAGCTCATAGATGTGAAAGAAAACGTCATATAAGAATGTTTCACTCAACAAAGATATTTGTAATAATAAAAACTGTGACCTGATTGATTGATTTGATTCCTGAATATTCGAAAGATAAATTTTGAATTGATCAATATTAGAGCAAATATGATATTTATTTTGAATAAACAAATAACAGGTGGATTATCAAATTTGGTATCGTCAAAAATGAATTCAAAATGCAATCCGACATTGAGTGCTACATTCAAGTTGATACCACTTCTGGCTTAGAGCCGGAAATTATATCATTGAGTTTATAAAGTGACCCTGACTTGAATTTAATGTTGAATAATAACACATTTTATGCATCTTATTCTATTTCGAGCTAAAAGTTTGAATGCAAGCTGAACGGACGAACAAGAGCTTGAATATATAGTGATCTGCCAGTTTAAAGCGTACTTGTTTTTCGGATTAGATTCTTCAGAATACTCGAGTAAATCAAATTTATTAATTTCAAGACTAACGTGTTTCTATTCGAATATATTTTACTTGAGTATCTTAAAGAATTCAATCTGGATTTTAGTATGCCTCTAATTGACAAATCATTCAAACATTCTTCAATTATTTCTAGATTTTCATTATTGGTTTTCAATTTTTTCATTTATGTTTGTAGATATAGGCAATAGAAACAAAATGTCACTAAAATTCGTTTGAATATGAGGCTCATTATAGCTGAAATGAATGGATTTACATAATTATATCAGTTGTCTATTATTATCTATTTTGTTGAGTATACATCTTGTGTAGTCTTCCATTATTAATAATTTTTATTTTAATACAGATATTTGTGGCAATTTCGTTGACACTTTTACTTCATGTGTCGTCTTTACCAATGGATTCTCTCCAGAAATCCATACTAATAAATGAAGAGAATCAGTATAAAAATGATCATCCTTCTTGTGATAAAGAAAAGGGAAAAGACAAATTCCCAAAAGAGCCTAAAAAATGCTGTTATAAAATTAAACATCATAATATTTGTGGTAAATGTATTATCTTCAGCTCAGATCATTTGTAAATTCTGATATCTTCGACAATATTTTGAATATGGAAAATAATGATGCATTTTATATAATTCAAAAATTATTGGAAAATTGTTAATTGCTCACCAAATTATATGGAAATATTATTGTTCACTTGTTATTTAGTATATTATGTATAATAACCAAAATATATTTCTAATTTGAAATAAATTGGATTTTCGGAATGTTTTATTTATCAATTATTTTATTAACATACATATATAAATAAATGTTTCTATAATAGTATAAATAAAAGATATTAAAGTAATTCGAATCATCCATGAAACAAAAAAATCATATTGATTTAAATCATGATTTTTCGTGTATTTCATATTTTTGAGATATAATTGTTTTATTTCTTGTTCTTCGGCATTTCGATCAACTTCTATAGATTGATTGTCCTATAATTCCGATGTTCTACCCGTCCATCCTACAACAATTTTTTTTCACAGGTACTTTCGCAGTTGTGTGCCTGGGGATGGAAAATTAAAAATTGTGTGTATATTATTATTTTGATGAAGTTCAAATTTTGTTGAAAGTTAACCTCACTACTCACTACTATTTAATCATGTCCCGTAATTGAGAAAATAAATATTGAGGTTAAACGATTTCGTCGAGCTCTTTTTTGTGAATAGATGGATATGATTTTATATTGGTTACGTACGAGAAATTCTCTAATGCCCGGTTTTATAAAGGGCAGAGTTACTTCCACAGTAAATAAAATTCACTCTGTTAAATGATAGTCGATTTTTTGACAGTAATAATTCTGTTGTCGTAAAGAAATTCAAAACGATTAGAATTTGTTAAGAAGAATAAATTTATTTTGAGAGTAAATTTACTTGGTCTTTTATAAAACTGGCCACAAGTGAGATAAATGTAGAAGTTTATTTAGGCCCGGTTTCACCAAAGTCAGTTGAATTTATCTTGGGGGTATTTTGAGTTAGTAACTATAGTTACAATTGTATCAATAATAGTCTCCGTATAAAATAACCTTTGGATAAATTTAACTTGAGTTGGTGAAACTGGCCCTTAGTAGTTATTCAAATATAGACAAAAGTAACAAAGTGTCACTAAAAGTTGTTTAAAAATTAAGATCAGTACCCAAGTAACAACTATAACCAAATATGACGTCGATATGAAGTCACATTTTTGGTCACAATCGCGTCAGAAAAATATGACGTCATTTTATGACTCAAGTTTAACATCAGTTTATGACTTAATGTCGTCGACATATTATGACGTAAGTTTGACGTCATATTATGATATAAACTCAATGTCACTTTATGATCTTAGCCAATACCTGAAAATTCCTCAAGAAGTAAATAATAATGAAATAAGTAATATAGAATGTCAAATGTTATTTGGTAATTTATGACTACACTTTGACTTGAAATATGACATCGATCTAACGTCTTATGACGTCGAAATATGATCGTCAGTTCATGACTCATTATGACCAAAATCTTACGTCACATTTTGGTCGACATTCAGTCATTGTTACTTGGGTATATCTATTTTGTTAAATATACATCTTAAGTCATCTTTCATTGATAATTTTCATTTTAATACAGATATTTGGCACAATTTCGTTGAGACTTTCACTTCAAATATTCAAGTGTGTATCGTCTTTACCAATGGATTCTCTTTAGAAATCTGTTCTAATAAATGAAGAGAATGAATGATCACCCTTCTTGTGATAAGGAAAAAGGAGGGACAAAATCCCGAAGGAACCTAAAAATGCTGTTACAAAATTAAAGATCGTGATATATATGGTGAATGTATCATCTTCAACTCAGATCATTTGTGACTTACAATACCTTTGATAAAATTAGAAAGTACCCTATTACTGAGCTGACTTCTGCTTCGAAAGTTCTCAATTCCAAATCATTGTAACAATTTTCATTAATTCTCTGTTGACTGGGAATTAATAGATATTAATGTCCGCTGGGTAAAAATGAAATTGTAGATCATGGATCATGGATGCCGTTGGATTATTTTATTTCATTGATATATGTCAAATTGATATTTAAAACAAATTTTTATTATAGAATGTGTTCGTTATAGTATGTGCATTTATTATGAACGAGATAGCACAAAAAATGTGAAACATATCAATCAGTAACATAAATCGTGTAAGCTATGTTTCAGTTTATTGTAATGTGAGTGCATTTGCAAAAATCTGTTTGTCAAATCGATAAGATAGTTTCGATACATATAAATTAATTTAAAAAACTCAGTAATTGGGGTACTTCGGTGCACTCTTGTTACAAAAAGTATCGTATGCAACACGGACACTGAACGACTATTATTATTGTCCCGGACAAATTTGGCTGATCGGAGCTACGCCTTCGCCTCGTGCTTCGCCCTCGCCTTCGCCTCGTACTTCGCCCTCGCCTCTGCCTCGGGCTTTACCCTCGTCTTCACCGAATGCAGCCAAATTTATCCTGGACAAAAATGACAGTCGTTCGGTCCTTGTAGCATAATATACTATTAATATGAGGAAGAATAATTAATTTTGTAAAACGTATGTCCTACTTTTGTTAAGGAAACAATGTTAGAAAAATTGTTAGAAAATTGTTAATTGCTCATAAATTTATACAATAATATCATTGTTCACTTATTTAGTATATTATGTATGATAACAAAAATATGTTCTTAATTTGAAATTAATTGGATTAATGTCGGGGGATACCCTTAATGCTTTATTTATCAATCACCTTATGAATATATATAAACCAATTTTCCTATTGTAATGTAGACATTATCCAAAATGAAGCTGGTAAGAATATTTAATTATTAATAAAAAATTTAAATTCGATGTGTATATTTTACAAATAACCCACGAGAATTATGGGTAATTATTTGCTCTAAAGTATATTTAATATTCGTCTGTATAAATGATGATTGGAGTTAGTCTTGAATATTTGAGTATACGATATGACAGCCGGCTCTGGATGTCAAATTTCCTTACTTGAGAACTAAAATTACGTCCGGGTCTATGAAAAATGAAAACATCGATAAAAATCAGTTAGGTAAACATATATGTCGCAGTCATATATTGCAGAATATGTCCTATAACAAAATGACTAGTCGAGTTGCAAAGCAGTGTGTCGCGTTTTCCTAATTTTTTAATTTATTGTTGAATAAAGACCTAAATATTTTAAAATCAATTATCTGGATAAATGAAGCTAATTTTTAGAATATCTACTGCAATTCAAGAGAGAGGTGATTATACAGACATTATGTATGTACGACGGTATACTGACTAGTGATAGATATTTAGCGATTATAAAAAATATGCTGGATATCATTTTAGAACATATGTCACTATCAACAGTGAAAGATATGAATTTTCAAAGTGATGGAGCTCCAGCCCATAATTCTCGTCAAGCAACGAATTATTATTTGAACAAACAATTTTTAAATCCGTGAATCGGTACTTTAATGTAATATGTACGTTACGACTAATTCAGTTTTTCTTTATTCTCTTTTTAGACATACTTATCAGCATTTGTCTGCTTGGCAGTGTTGTCAGTAAGTGAAGCAAGATCAGCTCCTGTTGATCACCAGTATATAAACCACAGATATCCTCGAGGCACTATAGGTAAAAAAAAATATTACATTAATTTTTGAAGTTGATTTCTAAATCGCTTGATCAAACGATCAAATCTCAAAAAAAGAATAATATGTTGAAATATAAGTTCCATAAAATACACCTCCAAAAATATTGAGTTTTTAATTTCTAATTGTCTGCTTGGCAGTGTTTTCAGAAAGTGAAGCAAGAACAGCTCCTGTTGATCACCAGAATACAAACCACAGATATCCTCGAGGCACTATAGGTAAAAAAAAATATTACATTAATTTTTGAAGTTGATTTCTAAATCGCTTGATCAGACGATCAAATCTCAAAAAATATGAATAATACGTTGAAATATAAGTTCCATAAAATACACCTCCAAAAATATTGAGTTTTTAATTTCTAATTTTCAAAATTTCGGTTAGGAATATTTCACTTTACGTGACTCTGACTCTATTCCAGCTAAGAACGGTCTGAAGCTCTTATGAAACTAAGATGTAAGCCTTCTGATTGGTCAAAATGCAAACACGATTTACTTATATTGAACGCACGATTTAGAGCTTGCTTCCTGAAAATAAATATATTACCTTCAACCTTCACAAGATTTATTTACGATGATTGATAAACGATTGACAGTTGATGCAACCGACAAATAGCCAAATCAGCAAAATCAATTCTTATTTCGGCCAATCCGAAGGCTCAAATCGCAGTCCCATAAGAGTCTTCAACCGTTTTTAACTGGATGTAAGTATTTTGGTACATAAGTCAAATCATAAAATTTTGCCTCAAACTTTTAATGCGTGAAAATACTGCTTTTTTTAATATCGAACGGCAAAAAATTCCACTTTTGTGATTCCGAGTTAGTAGCTTATGAATAATTATTATAAGAATAAATTCACCAATTTGATGTTTGAATGTGATTATATAATTTAAAAAATTAAAGTTAGAATGTACAGGCTTAGATTCAATATTACTTATTAGGTATCGCTCAAACAATGTGATAATACTCATAGCAGACGACAAAAGTATATGTATTTAATTAGGTCTTCTTGTCTTCTGCCTGTTATGAACCTACAGTCCGGCCGTAAATCTACAATTTTGTCGGATTGAACAAATATCTATTCATCTTGAAATACATTGTTTTGCTTGAAAGCAGTAATATAATTTTGTAATATTCTTTTAAATATTAATTTTAGAAAGGAAATTGCAACGCCGCATAGATAACGTCCCAGTAGAAGCATTGCCCTCTCTTGCAACTCGCAAGCATCTTTTAGGAGAAGATGGCCATGGAATTTTGACAACTGAGCCTACCATCAGAGAAGGTAATCATCAAACGCTTTACTATCGAACCTCTTATCTAGGCCGGAGAATGCGACCATGATTACTAACGCTTATTCTAATCAGCATTAAGAATCGCTGAAACAATATCTAGATACCTTCTTGCCTTGTTTATTTTTGTATCACTTTTTCTGAAGAAGACTTTCGGTTAGAGAGTCGAAACGTCAAAATTAAAATAAATATACAGAATTAAAACCAAAAAAGTCTATTTAATATGATAATACTCATAGCAGGCGGAAAAATGATATGTATTTAATTAAGACTTTATGTCTTATCTCTGTTATAAACCTACAGCCTGGCCGTGAGTCTGCAATTTTTTCGAATTGAACTAATAACTATTCAAAAGTTAAAGAAGAAATCACATGAATAGAAATTTCACACAAAGAAACTGTGAAATATGTGGAGTGCTGTGCTATGAAACATTCAAAAAATGAATAATTCTAAAAAAGAATTGTTTTCCATAGAAAATTCAAACCTGAGAGTCGGGGCTGAAGCCACCATCATCTTAGATCGGGGATGCAACTGTAGACTATTCCTTGATCTTTGAGTTGAAATTCATCTTAAAATACTTTGTTTTGCTTGAAAGCAGTAATATGATTTTGTAATATTTTCTTAAATATTAATTTCAGAAAGAAAATTGCAACGCGGCATAGAAAGCGGCCCTGAAGAAGCATTCCCCTCTCTCACAACTCGCAAGCATCTTTTAGGAGAAGATGGCCATGGAATTTTGACAACTGAGCCTAACATCGCAAAAGGTAATCATGATCACAAACACTTCACCACCGAACCTCTTATCGGAGCCGGAGGAGATTACTATGATTACTAACGCTTATTCTATATACTCATAACAGGTGGAAAAAGTATAAGTATTTAATTAAGTCGTCCTGCCTTATCTCTGTTATGAGCCTACAGTCTGGCCGTAAATCTGCTATTCTGCCGAATTGAACGAATAACTATTCCTTGATCTTTGAGTTGAAATTTATCTTAAAATACATCGTTTTGCTTGATAGCACTGATATAATTTTGTAATATTTTTTTAATATTAATTTCAGAGAGATATTATATCGGCCGCACAGGTAACGGCCCAGAAAAAGAATTACCCTCTCTTACAACTCGCAAGCATCTTTTAGGAGAAGATGGCCATGGAATTTGGACCACCGAGATTTCTATCCCTAGAGTCAAACGGCTCGATCTCATCCAAAGAGGGGCCGATTTAATTGATCGATTCACAATTGGAAGTGGTGGAGGTATTGGTGATCAATATTCCAACAGACCTTTAATCGGAGGAGGCCAAGGTATTAATCGGTTCCCTATCGGATCTATAGGCGGTGGAGGGCAAGGTATTAATCGGTATCCCGGTGGATCCCTAAGCGGAGGAAACCAAGGACTTAATCGATATCCTACTATCGGAGGAGGCGGTAGTTACGTTGAAGAGTTCTCTAATAGCGGATCCCGTATTACCGACTATAATAATTATAGACGACCCGTTAGAGCACTTATCGAAGAAGTAGACGAAATAGGTGTCCCATATCTACAGTCTCCATTTTAAATTTTTTGCTATAGTGCTCAGTAAAATATATGATTGAAATTTTAACTCTAATACTTTGAAATATTAAATAATTACAGACTTGTAAAATAAAGATGAATATATTCTCGAATTACTCAAAATACGAAATAAAAGATATTCACAATTATGTCCATAATTAGCTTTCTCTCGTCTTTCACTGTTTATATATATATATATATATATATATATATATATATATATATATATATATATATATATATATATATATATATACATATATATATATATATATATATATATATATATATATATATATATATATATATATATATATATATATATATATATATATATATATATATATATTTTTAGTAAATCCACTGGACATAGAGTAAAAATTCATCAAAGTTTTGTCAAAACTTTCATAATACGCCTATGGTTCATTCTGAATGTTTCTCATTTGTTGGAAGAATGACAGCTGTCGATTGCATGAAGTATTTTGCAACTTTGAGCCATCGCAGTCTTGTCAATCATTCTTTTGAAACTGAAAGAATATTAATATTTTGGCAATACATTGATATTCGCTCACCTCGATGATTCTATTTTTGCATGTTGGAAGAAAGACTAAATTTGTCTCTGTAATCAACAATTTGGTCTTTTAGTCTTATTTATATGTCATTTTTTACAAATTTGATTTTTATTTAGGGATTTCACTTATATTTTTGGACAGTACATTTCTTAAACATAAGATTGTCTGCACAAGTTCATTGCACTTGAATCAGCTGATTTGAATTGTCTGAATCTGGGTCAGAAGTGTCAGACTGTGCTGCAATCTACGAGCAGTTCAAAAAGTAGTTGCTGTTCCCAAGTTACTCCATCAGAAACATCAAGAGGAAATCATTCAACGATTTATTTAAAGAAAACGGTGAAATATTAAATGGAATGCAATTCTAAATTAATTAATTCACTGAATAATTCAATAGAAATATTGCTACATGAAATTTTGAAGATTCTATTCTTGAAGAACAGAAAATATAACCTATAAATGTATCAAACTAAATTTGGTAATTGATTTTAAATATTTTCTGAAATATATGACACAATATTTTATTTATTCAGCAGATCAATTCACGGGGCATACTTTATTGAAACGTCCTGAGTGTGAAGTTTGTAATAATATGAGAAAAACTAATACACATGTGCTTCATTTATAAATTAATGTATTTCATTTATTTCATCTGCTGTTTTACGTTTCAGATAAACGTTAAGTTTCATCCATGGTATTCTAATCATAATGTATAAGTGCATAATATTTTGACATTAAATACATCAGCATAACCACAATAATTCAATTTTTAGTGAAAAATGACAATTCGAAGATCGTTCCAAATAAATTCGCTTAGCTAATCCTAAACTGTCCGTAGAATCGTTGACAGAATCAATAATTTATAATCGGTTTCATTCCACAATTTATTTGAAGGAATTGATAATTGACATATGTCAAAATCAATTATTGTTCTATTGCAACTGCTACTGGATCCGATAATTATGCACCTGAACGACTCGTTAAATTAGAGGGGATAAAAAATGCTGAAAAAAGAATGAGAATTCGGGAAAAAGTAACTAAGAAAAATTGTTGACGAGAACTATCACTGGTTAAAATTATTGTATTCATTTCTGTTATATCCTGTATATATACAATAGAGCAGGAAATTAAAGCATCTCCTATAATACTGGAGGCATGCATACACTTTTATTCATATTTAATTATATTGATTTGATGATAGTATATTTTATAACAAGTATTGGAATGGCGCTTATTGCAAACAAGGAAAAGTCTAACAAGATTTTGGAAAATCACTAACAATTCAGAATTTTAAAATTTAGAAACATCAAATGTTCAAGCTATAGGCTATGTGCAAGGGGGCGGAGTTTGAACAAATATCGATGCGAGCGCTCATGGTGAGCACCATTGTAATCAATGAACTCGGTTTCTCAGAATACGTCATTGGGCTGTCATTGAGCATTATAGTCCAAAAGTGAAAATAATTGCATATAAAAAATAGAAAAACGCTTGTCCTGCTTCAGGCTGTTGTGTTAAGGATGATTCAGGTGAAATATAGTTTCATAGATTACATGTACGCAGTTATAAATTAAAAAAACGATTGAAGTGGATCAAAGCGGTGAATAGAGTATTATCTGTCTTTCATTATTAATCTATATAACAAAGGTGTTTGTAAGTCAATTGTAGAGTTAGAAAAATTCGTCATAGATTTGGGATTCATGAATTTACCTCTATCTCTAATTTGTAATGTGTTTCAGTGATAGAAGTTTGTCGGATGCACTTCGCAATAATTTTGTTGGTCATATTGTCAGCAACATATTCTTCAACATGTTTAATATGGCAAAACTAATTTCATGCTTTTCTTCAATGCTTCTTCGGTTGAAGGAATACAGTGTTTGATACATAGAAACCCGATCCGCAAGATCATCGGCGTCATAATTTGAGGTTATCCTGTCAATTTGGACGAATCAAGACGTTTTCTCTAATAGGTACGATATAGTTGAAGGAAAAAAATACTCAAAATAAATAATTTCAACGTACCTTTTATGCTACGCAAGTTATATTAGACGCACACAGCTGAATTAAATAATATTAGTACATTTAAAAAATTATAGGTATGAAACAATGATAAAATGGGAGTTCAATCGTTCTCCATTGCCCGCTAGAGGCGCTAGTAGACTTCATGCACGTAGCCTATAAATGAATACCTGAGTTGTTCAGATGTAACCACAGTATTCAAACAAACAGTTTATGATTTGTTGAAAATGATAATAGGATGATTCTAAATGGTAAGTGGCATCATTTTAAACGATGTGTTTGGAATTGCACGCATATTTCAACATAATTTTTGATTGTGAAATGTAAAGATTTGGAACAGTGTTGACAAAAGAATATTACATAAATCATATAACCTGAAAATATATCACTCATATTATAATCGAAAATGCATAGAAATACCAGGAAAATTGAGAAATTAAAATCGATTTTTAATCAGTAAACTCAAAATATTATCACCTATTGTACATTGAAGATGCTATGTCAGCAACTTTAACGTAAGTGTCAACAACTATAGAAAGTTTCAACTTAATCAATTGAACGATGCGCGAACGAAAAAATACGACTCATGCACCACTTATGGTGCATTGATAATACTGTGTCAAAAATCTTAATGTAAGTACCAATAACAAGTATAAAAAGTTTCAGCTTTATCAGATGAACTATGCTCGAACGAACCGTGCGCCACTTAATGTATGTTAATAATATTATGCCAGAGACTTTTATGCAAGTACCAACAACAAAAATAGAAAGTTTCAACTGAATCGGATGATTGATGCGCTAACGAATAAATACAAATAGTGTATCACTTACTATACGTCGATGGTGCTATATTTAGTACCTTTATGCGAGTAAACAATAAGTGTAAAAACTTACTCAAGACATTTTTAGAATTATCAGTGGTTCCTTTGCTATTACTAAAATTTGAATTTTTATAAAATTCATTATATATTTCTGAAGTAAAGAGATAATTAGAATCTTAACGTCAAATTTGAATTATTTGGACATCACATGCAAACGTTCGTCAATTATTTTTTCAAAATAAATAATTTGGTCCTATCGTGTTTGGTATCAAATTGAAGCTCCTGATTATCAGTTGCCTTTACATAAGTTATTCAAATGATGTCTAGTTTGGTATTGTCCCCAGTGTGAAATATTTTTAGTAATTAGTCCACATTATTATTTATTTGAATTCGCTATAACTGTAATCCAAGTCAGTATTGATCAAGTCGATGTTCAATTGTCGGACGTGATTGACAGCCTACGGTTACTAGATGTTAGGTAGTTGCCAGGCATCAACTGTTAGAAAATTGAATGTTGGCCCATTTTTGGATTAGGTATATAAGAGCGTGGGCTAGGAGAGTCAGTCATTCAGTACGAGTAACTCTGAGCGAATTTGTGAACATACGAATGTATAAAGTAAATATTGGTACTGTAATCTGAGTAAATAAATAATTAATAATAAAGTTTGTGACAGTATCATTTTGAAGCTCTCAGGGAGATAAGCTTGAAAGATATCTCAAAAAATAACTACTGAGCTCCACGTTATCATCTAAAACATGTGCAAAAATTATTTGCGGTTCATTTGTTATTATTAATATTTGAATTATTACAAATTTCGTTGTGTTATTTTGAAGAATAGAAATAATTAGATCATAATGAAATTCACCTACTGTGAGAGCTACAGTTCTTTTATGACATAATCTGTATTTTAGAGAAGTAATTTATCATTTATTTCATTTGACTTAGTAATCATAGTAACAATGATTCATGTTATTTTTAATAAACTATCATTTGGAGATGACAAATTAATTGGGAACATAAAGATGAAGTACAGTATTTGACTAGCTTATAATATTGTAAATTTCAATCAGTTGATTACAACACTCATTCATGTTATAAATAACTACATTATACATTTAGGATAATAATAATAGGTCATATTATAAACAAAGAAATGTGTCGTTTCAAAAGTGGAATTTTTAATTATCTTGTCTCGAACTGAATATGTAGGGCGTACCTTTTAATGAGATTTGAGAATATGATGACTCGCTCCATGTTCAGTGTTAGATTGGTAGTTGGTCCCAGAATTATTTTTTATTTTTTAAAACAATCGAAAAACGTAGTGGTTCAAATTGTTATTTCTAATAATATAATAAACTGAACATTTCCTATTGTGTCCTAAAAAATATATTTCGAATAATTTCTTTTCTGCTACATCCTAGTGTTTCTCTTTTTAATACTAAAAATTTCATGTTAAAATGTAATTTGTGGCATATATTACTTGTATCGGTCACTCCCTTTTTTTCGAACTATTGTTTTTCATGAATATTCTGATTGTTTCTTCCGTGTACTATCACAATATGGAATTAATAAGTTGATGATATAAATATTTGAATGAAAAATAACATTCTTAGCGCATTTTTAGCGCATTTTTAGCGCATTTTTCCGAAAAAAGCGCTATTATATTCACTTTGGCTGGCTGGCTGGCGTGACGCTGAGATTTCAGCAACTATACTATTTACAGACTTGACACTGGTACTAAATAAAAGCTGCTGTTTCGTAGGCTTGCACAAATTGCTTTAATTCAAGCTCAGTGATTGTGGAAAATTGAATTATTCAATTACTTGTTTCAAGTGAAACAATGTCCATAGATATCCATGACATTAGGGATATGGCAACTAAAATTTATTAAAGTAGATAAAAATTTAGTTACAACTTTCGCCGCGGCTGTCACTATTATTATGTACAGTTGTCAAATCTGTCCGGGCTTCATTCAATGACTTGTTTGACGCGAATTTGAAGCTTATTAGAATGAATTATTATTATTGAATGAAAATTTGTTTACTTTTGGTGTATTTCTTTTATATAGCTTTGATAAAGATCAAATTATCATTTAAAGGTACAGCACTCGACCTCCCGTCAATCAATAACTAAACAATGAAGATTAAAAGGTATTTTTGCGTGTGTACATGCATAAATTATGTACCTATCAAATAGTCAACATGAAACTAGTACTAAATGGAAGCTGCTGTTTCGTAAGTTTGCCCAAACTGCTTGATTTCAAGCTCAGTAATTGTGAGAGATGGTAATTTAAGAAATCTCTAAAGTAACAAGCATTCATGAGCTGTCAAAAATGCGCTTTCATCATCTGGATGATTCCTCCATTTTTTGGAAAAAAGCGCTATTATATTCACTTTGGCTGTCTGGCTGGCTGGCGTGACGCTGAGTTCTCAGCAACTGTACTATTCACAGACTTGAAACTGGTACTAAATAAAAGCTGCTGTTTCGTAGGTTTGCACAAATTGCTTTAATTCAAGCTCAGTGATTGTGAGAGATTGAATTATTCAATTACTTGTTTCAAGTGAAACAATGCCCATAGATATATATGACATTAGGGATATGGCAACTAAAGTTTATTCAAGTAGATGAAAATTTAGTTACAATTTTCGCCGTGCGTGTCACTATTATTATGTACAGCTGTCAAATCTGTCCGGGATTAATTCAATGACTTGTTTGACGCAAATTTGAAGCTTATCAGAATGAATTATTATTATTGGATGGAAAGCTGTCTACTTTTGGTGTATTTTTTTTATGTAGCTTTGATAAAGATCAAATTATTATTTTAAGGTACAGCACTTGACCTCCCGTCAGTCAATAACTAAACAATGAAGATTAAAAGATATTTTTGAGTTTGTACATGCATAAATTATGTACCTATCAAATAGTTAACTTGAAACTAATACTAAATGGAAGCTGTTGTTTCGTAAGTTTGCCCTAACTGCTTGATTTCAAGCTCAGTAATTGTGGGAGATGGTAATTTGCGAAATCTCTGAAGTAACAAGCATCCATGAGTTGTCAAAAATGCGCTTTCATCATCTAGATGATTCTTCCATTTCTAGCGCATTTTTCCGAAAAAAGCGCTATTATATTCACTTTGGCTGGCTGGCTGGCTGGCTGGCGTGACGCTGAGATCTCAGCAACTATACTATTTACAGACTTGAAACTGGTACTAAATAAAAGCTGCTGTTTCGTAGGCTTGCACAAATTGCTTTAATTCAAGCTCAGTGATTGTGGAAAATTGAATTATTCAATTACTTGTTTCAAGTGAAACAATGTCCATAGATATCTATGACATAAGGGATATGGCAACTAAAATTTATTAAAGTAGATAAAAATTTAGTTACAACTTTCGCCGCGGGTGTCACTATTATTATGTACAGTTGTCAAATCTGCCCGAGCTTCATTCAATGACTTGTTTGACGCGAATTTGAAGCTTATTAGAATGAATTATTATTATTGAATGAAAATTTGTTTACTTTTGGTGTATTTCTTTTATATAGCTTTGATAAAGATCAAATTATCATTTTAAGGTACAGCACTCGACCTCCCGTCAATCAATAGATAAACAATGAAGATTAAAAGGTATTTTTGCGTGTGTACATGCATAAATTATGTACCTATCAAATAGTCAACATGAAACTAGTACTAAATGGAAGCTGCTGTTTCGTAAGTTTGCCCAAACTGCTTGATTTCAAGCTCAGTAATTGTGAGAGATGGTAATTTAAGAAATCTCTAAAGTAACAAGGATTCATGAGCTGTCAAAAATGCTCTTCCATCATCTGGATGATTCCTCCATTTTTTGGAAAAAAGCGCTATTATATTCACTTTGGCTGTCTGGCTGGCTGGCTGGCTGGCGTGACGCTGAGTTCTCAGCAACTATACTATTTACAGACTTGAAACTGGTACTAAATAAAAGCTGCTATTTCGTAGGTTTGCACAAATTGCTTTAATTCAAGCTCAGTGATTGTGAGAGATTGAATTATTCAATTAATTGTTTCAAGTGAAACAATGCCCATAGATGTATATGACATTAGGGATATGGCAACTAAAGCTTATTCAAGTAGATAAAAATTTAGTTACAACTTTAGCCGTGGGTGTCACTATTATTATGTACAGTTGTCAAATCTGTCCGGGATTCATCCAATGACTTGTTTGACGCGAATTTGAAGCTTATTAGAATGAATTATTATTATTGCCTGAAAAGTTGTTTACTTTTGGTGTTTTTTTTTTTTTTTATATAGATTTGATAAAGATCAAATTATTATTTTAAGATACAGCACTTGACCTCCCGTCAGTCAATAACCAAACAATAAAGATTAAAAGGTATTTTTGAGTTTGTACATGCATAAATTATGTACCTATCAAATAGTCAACTTGAAACTAGTACTGAATGGAAGCTGCTGTTTCGTAAGTTTCCCTAAACTGCTTGATTTCAAGCTCAGTAATTGTAGGAGATGGTAATTTGCGAAATCTCTGGAGTAACAAGCATTCATGAGCTGTCATAAATGCGCTTTCATCATCTAGATAATTCTTCAATTTTTTCTTAGTTATACCTAAAGTTCATAACACATCGAAAATGATGCTTGAAATGAATATTTTCAGAACTATCTCAGCTACTAGCATTTATACATGCGTTGCTGCCAAATTGCGTGAGCAGAATTTAATCTTTTTGTGATTTGACGTTGGTAACAAGAAGTTATTTGCATTGAACTGTAACTCTGAACTGGTGATTCATGCATTTGTGCTTTGATTCTTAATAAATACCAAAATATGTAGGACCTAAGAATTTAGGTTATTTTCAAAGTCTGAATGTCAACTTTTGTGTGCTATTTTCAAAGCTATTATTTAGGACCAAAGTAAAAAATTCGTATGTAATACGGGTGTAAACAAGTATCATGACACTCGGTCAAAAATTTTAGTGCCTTGGGAAGCCTCATCACTAAATACTTGATTTCATGTCATAATGCTCATTTTTACACTCTTGTTGCATAAATTATTAGTACTGACTCTCCATAAAACGAAAGTTTAAAATAATTATTAATAAAAAAAAAAAAAACATTTCAAAAATCAGCTTTTATTCAATCGCCAACTTGGGGCGTCCGTCATATTGAATTTAGGGTGACATCATTTTACTTTTCGAATTCTTCTTAGCGGAGTCTATCATTTGATTCTCATACCATGGGGATGCATAAAAAATAACTGGTGCGCCATTTTTGGGAGTCTGCCGTATTGGATTTAGAATGACGTCACTTGACTAGCCATGCATTGTCATCCAAACTAAACGTGTATGCAAAATTTCAGCTCAATTGGTTGCGAATAAAATTCAGTTGCAAGATTTGATCCATACTAACAAGGCAATAATAAAAAAAAACTTACTTGTACATCATTTGAGATAAACACAAATTTATTCAATAAAGTTTTCTGTCACTCCAGATTATAATTAATATAATGTAAATAATATTCTGACATGTAAAATGTCAAACAGATGTCAAATAAAATCAAAAAATTGACAACAGATTATCATTGCCTACCTAATCATTTCAATTGAACTGATTGTTTTATACGGCAAATTCTGAATGTCAGTTATAAACTGCACTTCCGGCTCAGCCGATTGATACAAAAATAGTAGATAACTATTTTGATGCTACAACAAGTTCAAACACTAAATTTCAATATGCTATGGCTGATCATTCTAGATTTACGCAAAAAATTAAAAAAAAGTAAAGTGCACTTCTGGCTTGGCCGATTATTACAAAAATACCATTCTGATACAACATCAAATTCAAATACTGAATTTCAACTTCCTACGATTGATCATTCTGGATTTATTACAAAAATTCGAGAAAGGTTTCAAGTAAAGTGCACTTCCGGTACAGACGATTGGTAACATAATGCGAGGTGCACAACTAGATACTATACCAGTCTTAAATACAACAATTCAACATTATACGTTCAACCAGTTTTTCCATCAAAATCTCGATGGGTGAATTTTGTTGGTTTCACAATACTTTCTTGTACTCAATACAAGTAAGTAAAAACGATAGAGCCACCGACGGCACAGTCAGATTTCAAAAAATTGATAACTCATTTCACTGAATGAATATAATTTTTAACATCACTGTTCACACATTGACGTGAGCAATGATGAGGATTTCTTAATAAAGATTAAAAAACCTAGTGGTGCACTCCATTTAGATCTGTGAGGAGAAATTTTGATTTTTGATTCGAACAAATATCGTCTTAATTGTATCATAAAACAAACATAATTTTTTAAAGTGCCTAATGACTCTGGGATAATGGTTTCTATATCCGGTATGGTAATTTTCTAATTTTTATAAATTCCTAAAAATCAATTTATTTTTTATGGTGGTACGTAGGCTTGGGAAATATTCAATAATAATTTAATATTAATGTATTTTTAATATGAAGTACAAGAGGGAATTTAGTATAAATAAGGCAAGAAAAAAATATTAATTATTATTGTTCCACTGACCACTCAGAATGAAATACGTAAGTACAATTTTTTCTGTAATATTTATGAGTTATAACTGATAAAAAGTGTATGTATTCGGTAAAATAACATCTGTTTTTGAGATTTTCATAAATTGTTTGATTATAAACGCATCATGCATGTTACTTCAAATATATAATTCTGCCCGTTATGCAAATATTTAGAAAAGCTTTTATTCATTCGCTATATAGTTTTTTGATACATGGTCTATAAGTACAAAAAAACTTGCGAGAGTTAGAGACGTTACGATATTTTGCCATTCAAATAGATGACACAGGTAGGCTTGGGTTTGACAAATACATTTTGAATCGGTTAATTGCTAACTGAAAAAAGTTATTACGCACTTATTGAATGTCACAGTTTAATTTAAGGACACATTGGAGACAGTCAATATTTCGAATAGTGAGAATATTTTAAACACATTTTTTTTTTGTTTGTTGGTCGTTGACACATGAGTTTTTTCGTAAATTCAAAATATCTTCATTTTTTTTTCGCTGTCAATTTTGAATTTTGTTTTTATTGGCTGATAGCTTCTATGGACTGACCATTTTACAATTCAAATTATCAAAAAGATAATAAGATTAGTGGTATGACATCACCATTGGACAAGCGACTTCTTCGACCCATGCTCCAAAATTTTTTTATCTGTCTTCAATGTTTTCGCTGATCAATATAAATAGCGCCTTACCAAGTCGTCGTCATGAAAAAGTTCTATTTTACTGTCTTTTTACTTCTTGACTTGATATAATGTATATTTTTGCAGGTTATTATCCTTGCTCTTTTCGCCATCGTTGCCTATAGTGAAGCCAGTCACTATCACAGTCATCATGCATATGTTCCAGTACACAAAGAGGTTCATGTCCATCATGTTCCAAATGTGATCTACAATAAACATTATCACTACCAGCCTGTACCGGTGGTACATCACGGAGGACATATTGTCAAGTCATTTGGTGTTGGAGTGAGAGTAGGTGTTGGACACCATTATTAATTGTTTGTACTTATGAGATAAATTATTTTGTTTTCAATAAATGAATATTTTTACTATATAATTACGTTTGTTAATATTTCTTTTTGAGAATACACAAAGAGCAGAACTAATTAGATTTTGTAAATAAAAACCATTCTAGGTGATTTGAAGATTATCACTAATCGATGGTCTTTTATAAGGACCATGAATTCAAACTTGTACCACGATGATAAATAATAAAAATGTCTGTCAAGGGAATCGCATAAAATTCAGCTGTAACTACACATCCAGGAAAAAGTGAAATATTATTATTTAGAAATTTTACCGTTTTATTTTTAACACAAAAAAATAGACAGCCGATGTATATTTGGGATATTGGCTCAATTCAGCTGGCGAAATGCATTCTAAATACACTATATACCAAAATAAAACTTATTTAGCCATAATTGATATTTTCTTCATTATGCTTTATCATCTGAATAAATGGACTTTTCCTAAAGTTCCTAATTATGTTCCAATAATTTAGATACTGGTCATCATATCAATCTAATGATGTTTATGAGTAGTATAAAAGCGTTCTAGTCTTTGGTTTTATTTATTATACCTCAACATCGATACAATGAAGCAGGTCAGTCCAAATAAATTTTACAAATGTTTTTCTTGTTGAGTTCTTTAACACGAGCATGAAGAAACTACAATTTTTTAGTTATGTCTTTTATTACGATATAAATAATGCCATAAATAAACTCGAAGAGATGTTTGAAAAACTTAGTTATTAAGATAGTATTCTGTGGAATTTTCTTCAAGGGCATTAGGAAACTATGAAGCCGATATCGTTTTCGTGGAATTACGGTTTTTTAAAGAAATTATTATTAATAACAAGAGTTGGATAAATAATGAAGTTGAGGAAATGGTTGCGGATGATCCTAAAAAAATAATTGGTAGATCATAAAAGAGTCTATATGTCAAGAAAAAGATAGTCGTGTAGATAAGAATTTTTGTTGACTATTTGCATGTTAGTCAACTTCATGTATGTGAGAGTGAATAAATAGATGCACAAGGATATACTTCAGTACTATTAAATATATGAGTTTTGTTTTACCTAACGTTGGTTTTCTTGTTACTTGTCTTGGTAACCATTGGCGAGATATTTTCTCAATCGTATCTTGATCAGGCAGACCAAGAATGTCTCAAAGCTTGTGCAAATGAAAAACCGAGGCATAAAATGTCAATAGATTACGATTTATCCCCAATTTTTAGATGAGTTGGATATATTATTTTAGTGTTGCCAGTTTTCCTTAAAAAATATATAAATAAACTTTGAATATATTATTTTGAATACATGTGAGTATTTTTTTTTGTATTTTAGAGTAAAAATATGAGAATAATTATTTGTTCAGAAACAAGCTATAAAAATGTCTTTTATATTTATTTTTGTTTTTTTGTTAATTGCATTTTGAGGTGAAATGGAACCGAAAAATTTGTATTTTTATGCTTTTGTAATTGACTTTTCCTATACTATGTATTGTTGGTCTTTGAAATAAATGTATTATCATTATTATTATTGTTATTATAAGCCGCTTGTTGATAATGATCTCAGGCTTAATGAATATACTAGCAGCATTTCAAAATGAAATATATTACAATTTGTAGAGTTTATCGTCACAGTCTATTTGATGGTGGTGGGATGATCGGAACAAATTTTGATCAATATTGTGTTGTGTATGGCTTGCTACATTGAATTTTGCCTTGCATCAATCTTTGTCTTAAACTCTTAAATATCATGTTAATCCCATCACTTTCTGACTAGTTCATAAAATTTAGGATATTGTGCATTAATTTCACAATCGCATTTTAATTATATTCATCGGTATTTATATTGTCAATGATATAGCATACATATTGACATGAATATTCGCTAGAATATTCAATTATTGACCAACAGTAATGAGCAGATTGATTTTGAATTTTTGTGATTGTTGTCTTATAATGGCTATTTCAGTTTTGCTGATATAAGAATTATACGTCCAGCACATCTTCATACGTTTAATACATAGTATATTTTAAGAGCTCCTGTTTGATAAGGAAGTGAAAGTTTCCATTATTAATCTATGATATTATTATTGGTTGTTGTTCAATTTATGTTGGGATTCAACTTCTCTGCACATAATAAGCATCAATAGTACGATGATGTCGATCAGTAGTGAATAAAAATTCATATCATTGATGGGACAAATCTGTAAAAACTCAGATGACTAACAACATTATCTACAATTGACGTTTCTGTATAACTTCAAATGAAGGTCCATTCACAATGAGATCGCTTTGCCAATACCGAGAATTTTGAAAATGTCTTGTTTGATTACTATATACTATTCACAATGCGGAGTATTAGGGCTATTAGGAGTGACAGTGGTAATGGTATATTCATGAGAAATTATGAGTCATTTGAGAACGTCCAATCTAGTTTCAAATTCAGAACAATTCTAAGAAAATCCGGATGTATTTCGTCGTCTTGGTGGTGAAGTGAGCTAAGCAACATACTTACTAATGTGGCTTAACTCTTTTCACCACCAAGGCAACGATTTGTATAACTTCAATTAAAGATCCATTCGCAGTCAGATTGCAATGACAATGCAGATAATTTTGAAAATATCTGTGGCAGTGCCATTGTTATCGCTAAGCATTCCAATTAACTTTGCAATTGATCAATGTCAGTGTAATTTCAAAATGCTTATTCCTTTATTATAATGGTAGAAAAATTATTCCATATAATTTATTCTCATTCATCAATATGGCATTCATTCAAGAACTTTGGCATGGCATTTAAACTCTTTTACAATACGAATTGTTATGATTCAAATCGTATCTTTTCGGAATATATGAAGGTTTAATAAATGAGACGGCAGGGTGAATAACTGTATTAAATGTATTTAAATTTAACTGTTCTTAACACAAGGATGTTTATCCTATGCTTCTCACATAATACTGACATTACTGACTACTTAACATCTCTGAGTCTGCTTAGGAAGTAACACTCCATCAACACCTTGAAGCTCAACTGCAGATGACCGCTGACAACTTTGACGAGAAATAAACAAATAAGTTCTCAACATAACTTTCTCACCTGGTGGTTCTACAGATAATTAACTTCATACCTTTTTCCAGCTTAACCTGAAATATATCTTATATTGACATTTGTAATAATTTCAACATACATGTGAATTATTGAACGAGGACTATTTAGCTTTCGAAAAGTTAGTTTACTGTCTTTTTACTTCAAATATTGATCGGGAAATAATTTCAGGAGAATTGAATTAAATTTTTGCAGGTTTTTATCTTTGCTCTTTTCGCCATCGTTGCCAATAGTGAATTTGGAGTTCTATTTGAACTAATTAGGAGAAAAACATACGTAAATTCCCCACCCCTTGGAGATAAACCCTAGAAGGGAAGGCTCAAAGAAGGTCCCGTTTTTCGGTTTTTTGTTTAGATCTCGAAATCTATGCGTCACTGGAAATTTTGTTATACTGCATTATGAAAGCTGATAGAATTCTCTATAACTTTGATCTCATACAATTTTTACCTATTTCTAATCGTAGTCTAGGTATGAACTCATAAAAACGGTCGACTTTCAAAAATGTGTTTTTTTACTTCACGTTTTTTAACACAGTTCAGTTGTAGATAGCTCATCTAAGAAAAGAAGCCTTCCAGAAAAACTTGCAGAGAGTTAAATTCTCTTTAAAAATATGTAACATATACTTATATACCATTGGTCGTCGAAAAGTTATACCAGGAGTGAACTGGGCTCAGTGGCTTAGTTTAATTTTCAACTACCTTGTTTCTTCGTTTCAAATAGTTTTCGTTTGGCTTGGTGATATTTGGCAATATATGTGTGCCATTGACAAATTGGATCTTTTCTCTAAAATGACGAATAAGTGCTTCGTATGTGATGAAGTGCTGAAAGAAAATGAAGAAATGTTCCAAGGATTGATGAAAAAGAAATTAATTCTCTGATTTCCGCCAGTAAGCTGAGAAATGACCGAAGAGCTCACAGCTCATGGATTTGAATTTTGAAATCACTGAAGGTACACATTTCATGTAGAAAATATTACACGAGACCCGGTAGCATTAAAGCTAACCTGAAAAAGCACGATCTGTTTTCAGCAGGGCGCTTTACAACTCCTACTTTGAGGTCATCAAAACCGATATTCAAGCTTAAAACTCGATGCTTTTTTTGAAGACGAGAAGAAAGAACCAATCGAGAAGCGACAGATAGTGAACACGGTTAGAAACGTAGACGAATGGGGCGAAGAAGTAGTTGGTCGTTTAGCCTCAATAATAGATTAGGTTGCGGTGGAAGCCTTATACCACAATGAATATCGTAAATCATTTTTCAGGCTAACAGTGGCTGTAAGCCATCTCTTGATTTCTGTCCAAACCAAAATCCAGCTGCACCGGAAGCAATATTTAGGGTAATATTTTGCCGGTGCACCACTGATAGCAATAGTGTTAAAAGGTATCCATGCTCCACCATTTGCCACAATTTCCACTGAAGTTGCATGAATGGCATCCCCATATTGGAGGATAACAACAAAGACGACGATGGTGGCGATGATGTAGCAGAAGTAGTGGCTTTCGTATCATCATCTGATCACGATTCGACAGATAAGAAAGTAGAAGAGCTGGATGATTTATTGATTGCTGTTATCTTCGGTGCTAATTTAGATTCATTTTGAGCGTTTGTGGAATTGTTAGTAAATATTCCTTGTTGGAGGGGAGGAGAGGTGTTATATTTAAATTGATATGTGACCTGAAATCTACGGTTGAAGTTGAGAATATCGAATATAATGGGCTGTGCACTATTGAACTGAAATGTATAAATTTTACGAGATTTTTAAAATTGGTATAACTTTTCGACAGTCAATGACATATTAATATATGTATACATATTCTTAGACATAATTCAACTCTCCACAAGTTTTTTTGGGAGCTGTTTTTCTCAGATGAACTGTTTGCAAGTTATAGAGCAATGTATGACAAAAAACGTGAAGTGAGAAACACATTTTTGGGAATCGACCGTTTGGGAATTGGTAAAAAGTGTATATAATCTAAGTTGTAGAGAACTTTTTCAGCTTTCATTATGCAGTATAACAAATTTTCCTATGACGCATCGTTTCGAGATATGAACGAAAAGCCAAATATCTTCTTTGTGCCTCCCTTCCTATGGCTTACCTTCGAGGCGTGGGGATTTTTAGTATGTTTGTCTACTAACTAGTCCAAAAAAAGTTCTAAAATTAAACTTTCTGCATTCAACCTTTTCATTTACATTCATTTATTGCTCGGACTATTGGACTGATTGAGAGTAGGTGTTCGACACCATTAATAATTGTTTGTAAATTATGAAATGTAATATTTCGTTTTCAAATTGATAAGATACAGAAAACAAAATATCTCTGAGTGATTTACAGTTCATCACTAATCAATCACTGGTCTTCTATTTAGGCTTGAAGCTTGTATCGGGTTAATATACTCTAAAAAATATCTATCAATGAGATCCTATCAAATTCAGTTGTAGCTACATACCCAGGGAAACGTGGAATATCATTGTTAGAAATAATTAGCATTTTCTCCATTATGCGTTATCATCTAAATATATGGACTTTTCCCAAAATTTCTAATTACTTTCCAGAAATTTAGTTACCGGTCATCAATAATTCTGACTAATGATGTTCATAGGTAGTATAAAAGCGTTCTAGTCTTTAATTTCATTTATTATCACTCAACATCAACACAATGAAGCAGGTGAGTCCAAATAGATTTTACAAATATTTTTCTTGTTTCGTCTTATAACTCGTGCATGAAAATTAGTCAAAAAATATTAGAACAAGACAAAAACCAATCATTTATAGTTAATGATGTAAAAACTTGGAGAATAATCTTGATGATCAAAGTGCATTTTTGGCAGTTTATGAATTATTATTTTCAACAATCAGCTACGAAACAGCAGCTTTCATTTAGTATCAATTTTAAGGTTGTGAGTGCTGTAGTTGTTGAGAATTCAGTGTCATGTCAGTCAGCCAGACAGCCAAAGTGAATATAACATATTTTATTATAATACAAAGAAAGGCATTAATAAATCCGAAGGGGCGTTTGTGAATTTAATTATTGGAATTGTATATTCTGTAAGATTGTTTCAAGGGCATTAGGAAACTATGAGGCATATATTTTTTTGCGTATGATCTATCTAAATAATAAATGAGTTTTATATTTGTTCCCATAAGATCTGGTATTTACTCTTCATTTAGATCTACCAGTGGTGTGGAACCACAGCCAATTGACAATGATATTAACTTGATAATAGTCAACTCATCACGGAATCTGGACATGTTTCTGATTGAAATTCATCATAGGGATTAGACACTGACCGAATCAAGTTAATCTCCAGTAAAAATAACGGATACAGGTGGAATATGACAGAATTATCAGTAGAAAAGGAACAAAGAGTAATGAGCAAGAAAATACAAGCTCTGATATTTTCAATTAAACAATCAGTTCATTTAGTTTGACTGACGAATAAATCAAAATAAATTAGTAATTTCGTCTTATATCAACCTACAAGGTACTGGAAAGACCCCTTTCTGGTGCTTCTAATACATTGACATACCCAAAAAAAATGAAAAAGTACTTCAAAGGGATATTGTCTGGTGGAACGATTGCTACTGAACATGAAGAGTTGGATAAAGAAACATAAGCTCGAGAAATAGTGGTTTGTGGCACTGGAAAAGAGAATTGGCAGTTATTAAGAATGTCAGTTGTTCAAGAAATGACAGACGTGAAGACAAGATATTTTTTTGACTAATTGCTTGTCAGTCATGTTCATATATATACATGAGATTAGATAATATAATAAATCCATTAAAAATTGATGCAGATGAATATATTTTTGTAATATTAAATATATGAATATTGTTTCAGTTATCGTTGGTTTTCTTGCTACTCGTCTTAGTAACCATTGGAAGGGCAGTTCCTCTACCAGTTTATGATCCGCTTATCATAGGACCTGGTGATCATCACATAGATTTTAGCAAGGATCTTACAAGCACAACCTTGCAACCTGCTGACTTTACACAAGAAAGAGCTTGTTGTATACAAATTTAGATTTTATTCAATAAAAAAATGTGAGAATTTGATAGTGTTGCCTATTTTCTTCCAAAATTACATACTTTTCTACACAGGATGCTTACATAAACGGGAAACATTGAAGTGTAATGAGAGATTTTGAATAAATGCGAATACTCGTTCTCTTGTGTATTTCGGAATAAAAATATAATAATAAATAATCATTTGTTCAGAATTGAATTCTGTTTCAGATTTTTAAATATTTTATTTTATCTATAATACCCTAACCTGTGGATCGTGATATCAAATAATTGATCCCTAACATTTTGATTAAAAATCAGTCAGCCAAATAAAAATAATTTTTGAAGTGAAAGATTGATTACTTATCATTCGTCATTAACATGAACTTGATTTTGCTCTTGCAGGTTTATTGAGATCTTCCTCTTCTATCGGATTCATCAATTTACTCTAGGTAAACTTGATTTACAAGAGCCATCAAATAATCCACGAATCTCTTCGTATGTATTGCTATAGCTTGTACAGAGATATACCGTTTGATACCTTTAATACAAATTGGCTTCAATTAAATACCATTATCAAAATTAGTATTTTTGTAATTACTCCGCGGAATTGATAATTGCCTGTACCTACAGAAGGGATTTATGTATTAAGGGCTTATCATGTTTATATAAACTAGTTTAACGATTATCAGAAATCAGTATTGCATCAACAATTATTGGTTTAACCACTAAACATTCTTTGTAAAATGACGAGACCTTTGAAGATAATGTCGATGAAGCCATCGCTTATGAATAGAATTGTATCGCGAATCGGAAACG
The DNA here is from genome assembly GCA_963989225.1 of Dromius quadrimaculatus. Lineage (NCBI taxonomy): Eukaryota > Metazoa > Arthropoda > Insecta > Coleoptera > Carabidae > Dromius > Dromius quadrimaculatus. The sequence continues at coordinate 11,009,400 of OZ022324.1, forward strand.
TATACATTTACCGTATGAATCTAAGAAAATAGTCAAGAATGTGTTCAATTATTTAAAAAATAACAATAATGATTCAAGTGCTGTACAGTTCTGTTCAAGATATAGTGAATACTGAGCCTACCCCAAGAAAGAAAAGTTGTAATTCGGGTAATTCGCGAATCGTCACTTCTTTTCAAGAGGATGTTATTCATCGTAATGTCTATACATTATACAGTTAAAACTTACTACCGTCAGTGCACATTTTACATCAAAGACTGAACGACGATAACTGCGATATAAACTGTTCAGTGTCAACTCTGCATACTGTGCTTCGAAAGATGGAGTTCCATTATAAAAAAATTAATAAGCGGCAAGCTATCATGGAATGCAGGAGGGTATGCGAATGGCGGCATAAATTTTCAATTGATATTAAAAAGTACCGTGCGGAAAATCGTCCAATCATATGTTTAGACGAAACTTGGTATGATACCCATGATATTGTTGGAAGAAGTTGGATAGATGACAGTAAGCATTGTAAATTAGATGTTCAGTATCTCGAGGGTAAAGGATTATCATACTACATGCCGAAAATGACAAGCGCTGGGTGAATGGTGCGCAGTTTTTATCGGGTCACAATACCAAAAATATTAGTTTGGACTATCACGACAATATGTCTGCTGACATTTTTGAAAACTGGTTTCAGAATAGATTGTTACCAAATTAGCCAGCAAATAGCATCATCGTTATGGATAACGCTAGTTACCATTCAAGACTGAAAATACTGTCAAAATCTAGTACTAAATCAGCCATTCAAGAATATTTAAGGTCAAATGAACTATATTTTGAGGACAGCTATAATAAAAATCAATTGTTGGAATCAGCACAAATTAGACCAGCAAATAAGCAATATGTACGTGACTCTTAAGCTGAGAAATTTGAACACAATATTCTCCGATTGTCTCCTTATTACTGCATTCTTAATCCAATAGAATTAATTTGGGGGCAATTCAAAGTTAATATAAGAAGAAATAATGTTTGACCAACGACAGATAATAGTATTATCGAGTTAATTCAACGTGAAATAAGTAATATAAGCAGTGAAAATTGGAAGGACAGTGTTCGACATACAATAAAAATAGAAGACATATATAGATATTAATAATATTGTTGAACCATTGATAATAAGTTAATGTTGTCGAGTCCAGTGATAAGAGTGAAGTTGAATTATAGGGGTTAAAAAATGTTAAAAAAAGATGAGAATTCGAGAAAAAGTTATTAAGAAAAATTGTTATGCTTGACGGGTTCTATCACTGGTTAAAATTAATGTACTTATTTCTGTTACACCCTGTATATATATATATATATATATATATATATATATATATATATATATATATATATATATATATATATATATATATATATATATATATATATATATATATATATATATATATATAATTCTTACTGCAAATATTTGTAAACAGAATTTGTATCATGTTTTCAGCCTTTAATTAAAATTCTCATTTATTCTTCCAAAGCCCTAGCTTTCACCTCTAATTGGAGGCTGCATCAGGGGAACAATAAGACAGTTAAAACATATATAAAGCAATAAAATTAGTAAATAATAACTCACAGAAAAGTAGAGAATTAAATTCGAAGGAACATTAAATAATTGTTGCGAAAAACCAACTAGACAAGAGTACCATAAAAAAACCAAGAACGCATAAATATAAATATAAATTATAAATTATGAATACGGAAGGGGAGATACTTAAATATATGACACCATGAAAAATACTGTAAAACAAGTAGATAAATAAATAAATAATCAATATGTGAAGCCATTTTGCGTAGAAATTAAATGAATCAAATCGAATATAAAATATTATGAATATGAAGACTTGATTATATTAAAGTAATGACAATGCATTCGTGAGCCACGAATAAACAGCGCCTTATGAAGTCGTAGTCATGAAAAAGTTTTATGTTACTGTCTATCTATTTCAAATTTGATTGAAAATTAATTTCAGAAGACTTGAAATAATCTAAATTTTTTGCAGGTTATTATCCTTGCTCTTTTTACCATCGTTGCCTATAGTGAAGTCGGTCACTATCACAGTCATCATGCATATGTTCCAGTACACAAAGAAGTTCATGTTCATCATGTTCCAAAAAGGATCTACAATGAACATTATCACAACCTGTACATGTACCGGTGGTACATCACGGAGGACATATTGTCAAGTTATTTGATGTTGGAGTGAGAGTAGGTGTTGGACACCATTATTAATTGTTCGTAATTATGAGATAAATTATTTTGTTCTCAATAAATGAATATATTCAATATATAACTACGTTTGTTAATATTTCTTTTTAAAAATACACAAAGAGCAGAAGTAATCAGATTTTGAAAACAAAAACAATTCTAGATGATTTGTAGATTTTCACTTATCGATGGTCTTTTACAAGGACCATGGATTCAAGCTTGTACCACGTTGATAAACTATAAAAATGTCTGTCAATGAAATCGTATAAAATTCTGCTGTAACTACATATCAAAAAAAAGTGGAATATTATTATTTAGAAATTTAACCGTTTTATTGTCAACACAAAAAAATAGAGAGCCGATGTATATTTGGGATATTGGCTGAATTCAGCTGGCGAAATGCATTCTAAATACGCGATATACCAAAATGAAAACTTATTTAGCCATAGTTAAGGCGGATTCATGCAGCCATTTACATTTACGTTTACATTTAATTTTCATCTTCATTTAATTCTCATTTATCTTTTTTTAAATGTAGCATTCAGGCAGACGCACAAATATAAATTAAATGTGAAATGAACGCATGCGCATATCGACTTCTTGTCATCTACAATATTTCTGTATTTCTGAAGCGTCAAATAGTTGAAGGTGTGTGTTCGTCAAAGTTCATATTCCTCTGTCTCTATTAATTTTGAACAATAGCAATACGATGAAATTTCAAAAGATGCGACGTTTGACAGCTACAACCTTGAACATTCTTCACTGCACATGCGCAGTGTATTTCTCATTCTCATTTAATTTAAAAAGATAAAAGTTGGGCATCTTATAAATTAAATTAAAATGATAGATAAATGAAAATGTAAATTAGAATGGTGCATGCATGGTTCCATTCAGTTACACACATTTATCTTTTAAATGAAATTAAATTAAAATCAAATGTAAATGTGAATGGCTGCATGAATCCGCCTATAATATTTTCTTCACTATGCTTTATCATCTGAATAAATGGACTTTTCCTAAAACTCCTAATTATGTTCCAATAATTTAGATACTGGTCATCATATCAATCTAATGATGTTTATGTGTAGTATAAAAGCGTTCTAGTCTTTGGTTTTATTTATTATACCTCAACATCGATACAATGAAGCAGGTCAGTCCAAATAAATTTTACAAATGTTTTTCTTGTTTCGTCCTATGATACGAGGATGAAGAAACTACAATTTATAGTTATGTCTCTTATAATGATATAAATAAAGCCATAAATAAACTCGAAGAGACGTTAGAAAAATTCAGTTATAATGATAGTATATTCTGTGATATTTTTTCAAGGGCATCAGGAAACTATGCAACATATATCGTTTTCGTGGAATTACGGTTAATTAATAGTTATTTTTGTATTAAGTGTGCGAAGTGATTGTTTTTTTTTTGTTGCGCGTGAGAATGTCAATTTTAACCGAGACCGTAAAGTCGAGGTAACAAATGCATTCGAAAGTGCAACAAAATACAATCACTTCGCACACAAAATACGAACAATATTTTTTCGCCAAATGTCAAAAAATAATAGATCAACAATAATTATTGTTTTATTCAGTAGAATGTAGGAAAAAAGTACAAACTATAATTAATTTGCAGTCACCTGGGTATTGTAACCAAAAGTATGCGCAATTGTTTGATGAATGAAGAACTATCAACAATGAATTTTTATATTCAAAAATAAGTAGTTTTGTGTACAAATTCATATTTCTTTTTCGTTAAATACCTGTTTATTTCTATCGTTGTAGCATTACTAATCTGATTTATATTAGATTAGGTGTGCAAAAATAGAATTTATTTTTTCACTAGTGAAAAAATATGTTTTATTTTTTCACTAGTAAAAAAATCATGAACTTTGCGTATCCATAACAATACAAAAATATCATGTTTTTTTGACAATTGGCGAAAAAAGAATTATTACTAATAACAAGAGTTGGATAAATAATGAAGTTTAAGAAATGGTTGTGGATGATCCTAAAAAAATAATTGGTAGATCATAAAAAAGTCTATATGTCAAGAAAAATATAGTCGTGTAGATAAGAATTTTTGTCGACTATTTGCATGTTAGTCAACTTCAATGTATGTGAGAGTAAATAAATAGATGCACCAGGATATATTTCCGTACTATTGAATATATGAATTTTGTTTTAGCTATCGTTGGTTTTCTTGTTACTTGTCTTGGTAACCATTGGCGAGGTATTTTCTCAATCGTATCTTGATCAGGCAGACCAAGAGTGTCTCAAGGCTTGTGCAAGTAGAAAACCGAGGCCTGGTGATGTCCAAAAACATAAATTGCCAGAAGATTACGCAGATTTACCTCCAGTTTTCTGATGAGTTGGATATATTATTTTGGTGTTGCTAGTTTTTCTCAAAATATATGTAATTCTCTATACATGATGCTTGGATAAACTTGGAACAGAACATTTTGAATACATGTGAATAATAACTCTTTTGTATTTTGGAGTACAAATGCGGGAATAATCATTTGTTTAGAAATAAGCAATAAAAATGTCTCTTATAATTATTTTTGTTTTTTTGTTAATTGTATCTTTTATTGAGATGAAATAAAAACTAAGTATTTGCATTTTTTCGCTTCTGTAATTGACTTTTCCTATACCACGTATGGTTGATCTTTGAAATAAATGTATTATCAACGGTAATATACCGATAGAGAGGTGTATTATCGATATACCGAAGAATTTCACGAATATACTTTTTGTCTTTTGGGGAATTTTTTACGAGACAAATTTGGGGATTCATAATCTGATAATACCCGAGAGCTTTAGCTCGAGGGATATTATCGTTGATTATAAATCTCCAAATTTGCCGAGTAAAAAATTACCCAAGACAAAAAGTATTTGAGTTAAATTCTTCGGTATATCGATAATACACCTCTCTATCGGTATATTACCGTTGATAATTTTGTATACATACTGAAAAAACAGGAACGATGATAATCAGCAATCAAGAAAAAAAAAATGAGAATTACAACAGGAACTAATGATAAAATTGAAAGATTCAGCTGTTGGCACTTGGTGAAACATTGTAACAAAAATAATAATTAAAAACACTTGATGTAAACTTACATCAAGTGTTTTTGATTATTTTTTTTTTAGGAACTAATGACATTGGAAAAACGAATACATATAAATACCCTGGAAGCACAATCAACAAAAAACGAGACATAAGCAACGGACTAAATAAAAGGATACAAGCAGATAATAGAATCTACCACGCACTGCAAAGTTTCTGGATCACAAAAAAATAACACAGAAAACCAAATTATCCATCTACAATAGTATATTGTTTACCGAGTCGAGAAAGTGCATGTATGTCACACGCGAGATCAAATCAAAAAACTCATGTAACTATAAATAAATAACTTCTTGTGCATTGTTATCATTTCGTATAAACCTATTATAATACATATTTATAATATGGCGATCACTGCAAAGTGTTTGTCACACGTCACTAGGGCAACGTGCGGCGAACGCTGTTTTCCGCACGTTGCCATGGAGAGGTTATGAAAAGAGCAACATTCAGCACGTATCAGATGCATGGGAACCAATGATTTTTTTAACGCCAGTAGGAAAAACCATGTACCTACCGGCTGCCGGTGTTGCTTTATGGAGAGAAGAACTGGATATTGACTAAAAGGCAACAAGAAAGGATCCAAGCAGCTGAAATAAAATTCCTCAGAAGGATATTAGAAGTAAAGAGAATCGAAAAAGGAGAAATAAGGACATCAGGATAGAATTGGGAGTCAAGTCGGCAGTACACTTACTGGACGAGAGAAAATTAATGTGGTTTGGACATCTGGTCAGAACGGAAGGAGACAGGCAAGTTAAAAATATATGCGAAATCAGACCAGCCGGGAAAAATAGAAGAGGGAGGCCAAGGCGAACTTGGAATCAATCACTGGAGGAAAGCCGGCGAAAACTGGGACTCAGCAAAGAAGATGGCTAGGGACCGCACTAAATGGAAGAACTTTGTGTACCACAGAAGAGAAACAAATGAAGAAATAACCTCGACACCCTAGGATATAAGAGGATCGGATTATGTATGGATGTATGTATACCTACCATACAGAACAAATTTCGCATAATATTTGGAAACCTGTAAACTGTACTTATTGACCTTAATACTTGAATAACTATTATTTTCGATAAACGCATATCTCTATTACATATACAAGGAGCAAAAAGTAATAAGATTCAGAAAACAAAAATCGTTGATCTTTTATTCAGGCAACGGATTTAAGCGCATACCATATCTATAAACAGGCTCTGAAAAATATCGGTCAATGAATTCGTATCAAATTCAGCTGTAAGGTACATATCCAAAGAAAAGTAGAATATAATTATTTAGAAATAATTATGATTCTCTTCATTACGCGCAATCATCTGAATACATGGATTTTTCCTATAATTCTTATAGTAATTTAGATACTGGCTATAAACTCCAACTAATGATGTTCATGGATAGTATAAAAGCTTTCTAGCCTGTGGTTTTATTTATTATACTTCAACATCGACACAATGAAGCAGGTAAGTCCAAATCGATTTTTTAAACATTTTTCTTGGGCGGCCTCGATCTCGGCACCAAACTACCTGAATCTTTAATCTCCTACTCGAACTCGGCTTTATACTAGGGACTAGGACTAATGACATAATCGTTCTGCCTGTGTGAGATTCTCTGGACATATGCGATTTTATATTAATAATAAACCAGACTCAAATACAGTCGTACCTTTGAACATTTGTTTATAGACTAGACTTCGGCCCAACATTCGGTAATATTCAGGGATGTTTTTCAAAAGTGCGAGCATAGCGAGCTAATCTAAAAACATTGTTATAGACTGTATTTCAGCACAACATAAGTGACTCCAAAGTTGTATTCATTTATAAACTTACAGGGTGGGCTTATTTAAAATTGATAGTGCCGAGTTCATGAGCGGGGCGCACATCGGCTTAGCATTGGTGCCGACTTCATTTCCTCGGTGCCGAATTTGTGTACGGATTTTTTCTTGTTTCGTTTTATAATACGAGCGTGAAAAAATGTAAAAAAGTATCAGATCAAGATAATATACAATAATTTGAATGATATAAAGAAGTCTTTAACTACGTTATAAATAATAACATAGATAAATTCGAAGGGAAGTTTGAAGGATTTAGTTATTGAAATTGTATATTCTGAGATATTTCCAAGGGTATTAAGAACACCGTATATTTTTACTAGTACTCATTTGATATGCATGTTCCTATAGGAATTTTATTCAAAGACAGCTTTTAAGTCACCCAAATTAAGAATAACCATTACAGCTTTATACGAAGATATACAACTATTTTATGCATAAATTTCATGGCCAGTTTCATCGCTGTTTCAGAAAAACAGAGTGTCGCATGAATTAATTGCATATTTCAAAGTGAAAGCTAGCATTGTCAAAGTGACAGCTGTTATTGTCAAAGTAACAGCTGTCATTGTCAAAGTGACAGCTTTCATTGTCAAAGTGCTAACTGTCTATGTCAAACTGACAATTGTCATTGTCAAAGTAATAACTGTCATTATTAAAGTGACAGATGGCGGTTATTCTCTAATTCTTACATAAAATAATTATTTTTGAAGATGAAGATTCCTTCTCCAGATTTTCGGGGTCTTTAATTCATTGGAACATAGAGTCTCGACATTTGATCGCCGGAACTGTAATTTGGAGATGGTAACGTGGATTCCACTACTTAATTATTTATTTTTGATATCTACTAAGCTTATCTCCCCAAAAACTTGGAATTGATACCAAACTAGACCTAATTTGAATATATATTGAATTAGTAATAAAATAAAATTGTAGTGCTTTTGAGGATGGCTGAGGTGCAGCCGAAACTGTAAAGCAGAAAAGAAATAAAATTAAATGGACTGAAATTCCAAGAATATATCACTCACATTATTTACAAATCCAGTCAGTGTCAACCATTTTATCCAATAATTAAAATAATTTGTTGAAGAAACAATTGACAATCGTTTAACTACTACTAGAATTATCTCCACAGGAGCTTCAATTTGATACCAAACACGATAGAGCCAAATTACTTATTTTAAAATCAATTGATGACCGTTTGCATGTGATGTCAAAATGTGAGTGATAATGATTCTAACTCCACATTATGATTCTCATTATTTCTTTGGTTCAGAAAAATATAACGAATTTTATAATACTTTGAATTTTGATGGTAACAAATTTTCAAAAAATGCTTCTCGTGAATTTTGTGCCAAATCATTCAAGGATTAGTTTTATTTCATATTTCAGGATGAATAGTACCGTTTATAAAATAAACGCAAAAAAACTAAAAAGTTTCATCAATAAAATTTTGGTACCACTGGTTGAAATTGCTGAACTACGAACCTATGAAATTTCAGTCGAAAATTCGTACGCGCTATCGAGTTATCGTGCTTTCAGATAGACAGACACACAGACCGACTTATTTTAAAACTATATTCTCCGGGTTCACTCGTTATTTACTTTACCTCCATTTTTCGAATGCCTGTTTTCGTTATTAACAAAACAATGAGTCTGTTTACTTTCATGCTCTCTTATATATCTTGACATAATGATATTTTTCGTCCAATCATAAAGCATCTGTTTCCATCCGCTTAAAATTCAATTCTATATTTTAAATCCCTTGGCCCAGCTCGGATAAGGGGATTAGGAATACCTATTGTGCTAACGATGTCTGACTTTCTGGGCAGAGATTAGCCCAGGTACTTGTTTCGTTTTATAATACGAGCGTGAAAAAATGTGAAAAAGTATTAGATCAAGATAATATACAATAATTTGAATGATATAAAGAAGTCTTTAACTATGTTATAAATAATAACATAGATAAATTCGGTCTCGCCCTGTCGAAATATCACGGCTATAATCTAATCTAATCTATTATGTGTGCTCCGGTATAGGGACTCCCGTGGGCCCCTCTTCAGAGTGTGGTATGAGTGTAAGTGTGCCTGAGCTAAATTAATGTTTGTGTCATGTGTCCAAGGTAGATCATCTTACAGTCCGAAGACTGCGCGATGGTGTCCTTGTAGCTCGGCTTTCGTGAGAGACTGGCACTTGTTGTGCAACTGTAGTACAGCTACTCATCCAGAGGTGCCACTGCTGTCGCTTACACGACAGACTGACACTCACGTCTGCCGGAAGTTACTTCCGAAGAAGTGTGTTGAGAGTTTGGGTGTACCTAAGGGGGAGGAAACGGAAGAACTCCGAGAAAATTCTCAAACACGGCACGAAACACATGGAGCCACCGGGAATAGAACCCGGGACCTCAGTGGTGTCAGGCAACAGTGTTACCACTGAGCCAGGCCGTGGCCCTACGACTATAATACTTCCTCTATCATATTATAGATCAGGGAAGTAAAAACCTGACCAATTGATATCATAGTTACAAAACTTTTTGTGAAAGTATGGTTATAAGTGAAGGAATTTTTCCAAATAACAATGAATAATCTAGTTCTCCATTCAAAATAGATGCACAAGAGTATATTATTGTATTGAATATATGAATTTTGTTTCAGTTATCGTTGGTTTTCTTATTACTTGTCTTAGTAGCCATTGGAGGGGCATATGCTCAAAGGGGCTGTAGGTCTTGTCAAGGAATGTGAAAGCACAACCTCGAAGCCTAATGTTGCCGCAGGATCAAAACAGAAATCAAAGATTCTATCAACAATATATGGACCTTTTTAATAATCTCCATAAACTTGGAACAGGCGATTTTGAATACATGTGAATATTAACTCTCTTTTGTACTTCAGAGTAAGAATATGAGAATAATAATTTTTTTCAGAAAACAACTATGTTTTAAAAGGCCTTTTATATACATGCATTTTTTTCACAAATTGTATCCTTGCAGAACCGAAGGATTTGTATAATTATGCTTCTGTAATTAACTTTTTCTTTACCATATATTGTTGATCTTTGGAATAAATGTATCATCATTATTATTATTATTATTATTATATAAACCGCTAGTCAATGATGATCCTGGATGTGATAAATATTCACTAGCAGCATTTGATAGTCAAATATATTGGAATTTCCGAAGCTCATTGTCAGAATTCATCTGATGATGATCGGAAAATCGGAACAAGTTTTGGTCATTGATGTGAATATTATGACAGTTCCATTACTCTTTGACAATTCCATAAAATGTAGGATATTGTACATTAATTTCATAGTCGCATTTCAATCCTATTTACTGATATCTATATTGTCAATGATATAGCGTACATCCTCACATGAACATTCGCTGGAATACTCGATTATCAGCCTACAGTAATGAACAGGTTAATTTTAAAGCGTGGGCTATCCCAGTTGCGCTGATTTAAGAATTATACTTTCAGCACATCTTTATACGTTCATTACATAGCAATCATAGCATATTTCAAGAGCTCCTGTTTCCAATGTTATATTCACTAGCAGCATTTGATAGTCAAATATATTGGAATTTCCGAAGCTCATTGTCAGAATTCATCTGATGATGATCGGAAAATCGGAACAAGTTTTGGTCATTAATGTGAATACTATGACAGCTCCATTACTCTTTGACAATTCCATAAAATGTAGGATATTGTACATTAATTTCATAGTCGCATTTCAATCCTATTTACTGATATCTATATTGTCAATGAACATTCGCTGGAATACTCGATTATCAGCCTACAGTAATGAACAGGTTGATTTTAAAGTGTTGGCTATCCCAGTTGCGCTGATTTAAGAATTATACTTTCAGCACATCTTTATACGTCCAATACATAGCAATCATAGCATATTTCAAGAGCTCCTGTTTCCATTATCAATATTATTGACTGTTGTCTAATTCAAGTAATGTCATTGATAGTCACAAAAAAATAATGAATAATTAAAAAATGCTCCTGCCAATTTTAAATCTGTGACAAATCTGAAAAAATCCAGATGATTGGCAACATTGTCTACAGTTGATGCTTTTGTATAACTTTCACAATGAGGTCGCATTGCCAACACCGATAATAAATTTGGAAATTTTGTCTTACCATTACTATATACAACTCACAATGCGAAGTATGAGGAGACACTCAGTGTCAGTGGCATTGGTATATTCATAAAATAGTATGAGTCATTCGAGAACGTCTAAACCAGTTTTAAATCCAACATAAATCTAAGAAAACCCGGATGGATGACAGCCCTATCATATTCGATGTATTTGTATAACTTCAATTAAAGACCCATTCGCAGTCAGGTTGCATTGTCAATGCAAATAATTTTGAAAATATCTGTGGGAGTGTCATTGTTATCGATAAGGAATCGAGAGTGAATATTATTCTGGCTACAGCATTCCAATTAACTTTGTAGTAAATGTCAGTGTAATTTCAAAATGCTAATTGCTTTTCGGAATGGAGAACAATTGTTCTATGTAGGTAATTTATTCATCAATATGTTATTACTTCAAAGAACTTTTGCATGGCATTTAAATTCTTGTACAATACATATTATTATGACTAAAATCGTATCTCTTCGGAATATGTGAAGGTTTATTTAATAAAAAGGCAGGGTAAATTACTATCAAATATATTTAAATTTAACTGCTCTCAATACACGGATGTTTACTCTACGCTTCTTACATGATACTGGCACTCCACTTGACCAATAGCTGAATCTGCTTAGGAAGTAACACCCCATCACCACTACAGATGACCGCTGACAACTTTAACGGAAAATTAACACATAAGTTCTCAACATAAGTTGCCCACCTGGTGGATCTACAGATTTACGAGGACTGAGAAAATTAATCATAACTCATAGCTATTTCCAGCTTAATCTTAAATATATCTTAAATTGACATAATATTATAATATCAACATACATTTTGTGACGAATTATGCCCAGAAACTCCGTCACAGTTGCACATCCAGGAGCCTTCTGCTACCGTCAAACATTTTTCAAGTCCATCAAAATTAGTTTACCTCTTGCACACCCTGTAAATTTTGAATTCTGTAATTCTGCTTGAACATACAACACCGCTTACCTTCAGTTTATCAGTCATCAGCTGAAATAAATCCGTTTTAATATATTTCACATATGGTGGAATGAGGTTGAGTTTTTGGAAAACACCTGAAATTGAATGCAACCGCTATTGCTTGATCTGTATTTATGTCCTGTGTCTTACCGTTAATAAATCTGAATGTTCTGTAAATATGTTGTATATTGTATATTTTGTTTGACGTTCTTCGTAACCTTTGACCATACACAAATAGATCTGACATTTGACAGTTGACTACATTACCGACATATAAAAGGATATGTAGGACAATTTTAATTTTAAGGAAATAAAATCAGGAAAAGATGTATCTAACCGAAAAGTAATAGGAAAGTTGTTATTGTAAAGAAATTTGTATTTATAAAATTACTTCTTCTTTTTTATCTGTATGTCTTCTTTACATTACTGGAGGCACTAATATGATTTTAATTTGAAAATATGTTAAGTACGGATTCATTAAAATTTAAGTATAAATAAGGCCTTCTGGTCGACTTAAATCACTTCTTTGAAAGTTCAGTCTTCTGAGCAGTCGTTCCAAAGTACGCTTCGTGTTCCGATACTGAGTGTCATCTTCAGAGTGTTTACCGTCCAAGTGAAGTTTTTGTGCTAAGTCCGTTAGCACAACTGTCTAACACAATCTGTGAGTTGATTTGTTTTTTATAAGTCCGTGAAAGGAACTTAGAATATTTTTGCTGTTTTAAACTTAAAATATTTTTGCTGTTTTTGAACTTGGAATATTTTTTGAATAATTTACCGTAGAATCACCACTAGCGAAGTCTTTGTCGACTTTGCAATGTTTGAATAATTTAACGTAGAATCACCGCTGGCGAAGTCTTAGTTAATTTCACAGTGTTTGAATCATTTAACGTAGCGTCGTCGCTGACGAAGTCTTCGTGATTTCGCAGCGTTAGATTGTTTTAACATAGAATCACCGTTGAATGGGTCATCATTGGCTTCACAGCGTTAAGCAAGTTAACGTAGAGTCACTACTTGGGAACCAGTTTGGTTTCACTAGCGTCGAAGATAAGTTAATCCACCGTTTGGGAAATCGCTTCACGATTTGTTTGTTTGAAAATTTCTCGTCATCTGCGACCGCCTGGGTCCGTCCTGCGACCGCTGGTGTCGAGTGTCATGTACAGCCGTCCCGTCACCGTCAGCCAAGTTATCACCGTGCAAGTTTCTGTAAAATATATGTTCTATGTTCATCGTCGTCGTTTTTATGTGTAATAAATCTCATTGTGACACCTACGTCCTGATGATAATTTTTGACAACCCTAACCCTTCCCTTCTGAGCTATCCAGCCGTCTGTCTTAGAAACTGCGTCACCGACCGTATTGGCGCCCGAGCACACCGTCAGCAGTTTTCAACAGCGACGCCAAAGTTAACAGCCCCGCCATCAGCCAGGCCATATCGTCATCGAATGATTGAACGAGAATTATTTAGCTTTCGAAAAGTTAGTTGACTGTCTTTCTACTTCAAATATTGATCGGGAAATAATTTCAGGAGAATTGAATTCTGAGTTCAATTTTTGCAGGTTTTTATCTTTGCTCTTTTCGCCATCGTTGCCTATAGTGAATTTGGAACTTTATTTGGACTAGTTAGGAGACAAACATACTACAAATTCCCGCCCCTCGGAGGTAAGCCCTACGAGAAGAGGCTCAAAGAAGGTCCTGTTCTTTGGTTTCTTACTTACATCTCGAAAAAATGCGTCAGTGGAAGTTTTGTTATACTGCATTATGAAAGCTGATAGAATTCTCTACAACTTTGATTCTATACACTTTCTATCTATTTCTAATCATTGTTTAGGTATAAAAACGGTCAATTTTCAAAAATGTGTTTTTTTTACCTCACGTTTTTCATCATACATTGCTTCATAGCTTGAAGACAGTTCAACTGAGAGAAAAAGCCTCCAAAAATATATATCATACAATATATGTGTGCCATTGATAGATTAGATCTTTTTTCAAAGATGACCAACAAGTGCTTTATTTGTGATAAAGTGCTGGAAGAAGATGAAGTAAATGTTTCAAAGATTTATGAAAACAAAATTTTGACAATGACAGCTGTCACTTCTCCAATGACAGCTGTTACTTTGAAAATGTCTCTGTTACTTTGACAATGACGCTGTCACTTTGATAATGACAACTGTCAGTTTGACAATGACAAATGTCACTTTGACAGTTGGTGTGACACTCTAAATTCATGAAAAACTGATGAAACTGACCATGAAATTTCCAGTTGGGAAAAAACTGTGATAGCCACAGCAGATTTCAATATTTCAATCATAGATTAATAAATATGCGGATTTGAAAAACGAATTGTCAAGATATCAATATTTGGGAGTCTTGAGTCTTGGTAGTACTTTCTTGTCTTGTCTTGGGAAATAGAAAATTCTTTCTGTCTTGGTCTAGTCTTGATCTTAAGACAAAATCAATATAATTTCTTGATTCTTGGGAAGCACTTAGCTATTTCCAGCTCAACCTTAAATATATCTTAAATTGACATAATTTAATAATATCAACATACATGTTGTGACGAATTATGACCAGAAACTCCGCCACAGTTGCACATCCAAGAGCCTTCTGCTATCGTCAAACATTTTTTAAGTCCATCAAAATTAATTTACCTCTTGCACACCCTGTAAATTTTGAATTCTGTGATTCTGCTTAAACATACAACACCGTTTACCTTCAGTTTATCAGTCATCAGCTGAAATAAATCCGTTTTAATATATTTCACATGTGGTGGAATGAGGTTAACTTTTTGGAAAACACCTGAAATTAGATGCAACCGCTATTGCTTGATCTGTATTTATGTCCTGTGTCTTACCGTTAATAAATCTGAATGTATTCAAGAAAGAGGCAAACCGCCCAAAAAAGTGGCGGGTCGAATAATTGAATTATTTATTGATTGCTGTTATCTTCGGTGCTTATTTAGTTTACTTAGAGTGTGAATTTCTACTTGTGTTAATGTGTATAAATGGCATCTTTTATCTTCTTCTTATATATATATATATATATATATATATATATATATATATATATATATATATATATATATATATATATATATATATATATATATATATATAAAAATCAATGTTTGCATGTTTTTACCTTATGCGTTCCGAAACCATTGATCAGATCGTGATTAAACTTTGAAAGAGTGTTCTGGGGACGTACGAGACGGTTCGTGGCACAAAAAATCTATAAATAAATGATTTTTTTTTCAATGAGTTTTTCTGCTTTGGTAGAGAAAATATATATTATTAATGACTCAATACACAAATAATTAATTATTATTATTACTTCATCAAAGTTTATATCGAAAATTAGATAGATATTAGTATTATATAAAACAAAGTCGGGTTATTTACACCATTCATAAATCTAGAACGGCTTGACCGATTCTCAGGATCATTGATTTTTTGGATTTGTCTCCGTCCAGAATAGCAGAATAAGTATTCAAAAATCGGAAGAAGAAATATCATTATCTCATACAATTTGTATTAGACAGATTCTTTGATTATATCATGGGAACTTATTTATCTTATTCAGCTCATAAGATTTGTCCCATGGTGGAATAAACAGAAGCAGCCGATAGGACTTGAAAATGAATTTGGAAATAGGTCGCCATACAAGCGAAGCGAGCTCCATCAACGTCTTACTAAAGATGCGTACTCGGTTAACGGTAAGCTGCGGAGCCAGCGAAGCAAGCTCGATCAATGGTAAACCATCGTACGAGCAACTCGAGCTCGGTCAACGGTAGACCGCTGTGCGAGTAAAACGAGCTCGAATAACTGTAACGAAAAGAGCGAAAAGAGCTCACTTAACGGCAAGCTGCCGTGCGAGTGAAATGAGCTCAGTTGACTGTGAGCTACCGTGCGAGTGAAGTGAGCTCAGTCAACTATAGAACGTCGTGCGAGCGGAACAAGATTGGTCAACGATAAGATGTCGTGCAAGCGAAGCGTGCTCGGTCAACGTTAGGACGCCTTGCGAGCATTGCAAACTCAGTTAAAAGCAAGCAGCCGTGCGAACGAAGCGACGTCGCTCAACAGTAAACTGCCATATGAACGAAACGAGTTTGCTAAACTTGGATTATTCCCAGCACATGCATATTCATTTTATTGTTATTAGACTCAGGCCTGGATTTAAAACCGTGTTCTAACTACGGGCCGTTATGTCCAATATATAATAAACTACTTCTATATAATCACTTCAATAAGCATGTCATGTGAGATTCATATATTTAATGTATAATCTTCAATAAATAACCAAAAAAGAAAGTAATATAAACTCAGAAGATATTCAGTGCGGAAATGCAAATTCTTGGCCAAGTACAATAATCTCCTATTTCGATTGATTTCCTATAAAAGAAGATCTTTTCACAGTGTTACATGTCCTTATCATTTCCGGGTTATAAGGTCCTGATATAAAAGATAGGCTCAAGTACCTTGCAATCTGAATTTATCAATTCTGTGGCGTTACGAAGTACGCCGGGTCAGCTAGTTTTTCTATATTTTTGTTTATCAAATATTCCTTGTTGAAGGATGGGGGGAGGAAGTGCTATTTTTTTTGAATTGAAATGTAAACTGAAATCTATGGTTGCAGCTGAGAATGTATAATTTTTCCGAAATTTTTAAAATTGGTATAACTTTTCGACAGTCGATGATGTATTGGTATATGTATACATATTCTTAGACATAATTTAACTCTCTACAAGTTTTCTTGAGAAACTGTTGATGAACTGTTTGCAAGTTATAGAACACTGTATGACAAAAAACGTGAGGTAAATACACATTTTTGGAAATCGACCGTTTTCGGAGGTCATATCTAGACAACGATTGGGAATAGGTTGAAAAGTGTATATGACCTAAGTTGTGGAGAACTTTATCAGATTTTATAATGCAGTAAAACAAATTTCCCTACGACGCATCATTTTCGAGATGTAAACGAAAAACCA
This sequence comes from Dromius quadrimaculatus, assembly GCA_963989225.1. Taxonomy (NCBI): domain Eukaryota; kingdom Metazoa; phylum Arthropoda; class Insecta; order Coleoptera; family Carabidae; genus Dromius; species Dromius quadrimaculatus. The sequence goes on from OZ022324.1 coordinate 11,026,707, forward strand.
AAAATTGGGATCTTTGTGTCCCCCTTCCTAGGGCTTACCTTCGAGGGGTGAGGAATTTTTGTATATTTGTCTACTAACTAGTCCAAACAAAGTTCTAAAGTCAAAATTTCTGTTTCTGCATCTGCATTCAACATTTCCATCCACATTCATTTTTGTTGCTCGGACTATTGGATTGATTGAGAGTAGGTGCTCGACACCATTATTAAGTGCTTGTAAATAATGAAGTTAATCATTTCGTTTTCATATTGATAAGATTAAAAAAAAAATATTTCTGAGTGATTTAGAGTTCATCAGTAATCACTGGTCTCCTATTTAGCCTATGAATTTAGGTTCGTATCAGGTAAATACATCCTAAAAAATATCTTTAAATGAATTCCTATAAAACTCAGTTGTACCCACGGAAACGTGGGATATCATTATTAGAAATAATTAGCATTCTCTACATTATGCGTTATCATCTGAATATATGGACTTTCCCTAGAATTTCTAATTACTTTCCAGAAATTTAGATACCGGTAATCAACTAATGATGTTTATAGGTAGTTTAGAAGCATTCTAGTCTTTAATTTTATTTATTATTACTCAACATCGACACAATGAAGCAGGTAAGTCCAAATAGATTTTACAAATAATTTTCTTGTTTCGTCCTATAGCACGAGCATGAATAATTGTCAGAAAGTATTAGATCAACACAAAAACCAATAATCTATAGTTAATGACGTAAAAAATTTAAGAATAATCTTGATGATTGAAGTACATTTTTGGCAGTTTATGAATTATTATTTTCCACAATCACTGAGCTTGAAATCAAGCAGTTTTGTAAATGCTGTAGTTGCTAAGAACTCAGTGCCACGTTAGCCAGCCAGGCAGCCAAAGTGAATATAATAGCATATTTTATTTTGATACAAAGAATGTCATAGATAAATTCGAAGGGGCGCTTGGAGAATTCAGTTATTGGGATTGTATATTCTGTGAGATTGTTTCAAGAGCATTAGGAAACTATGAGGCATATATCTTTTTGCGTATGATCAATCTAAATAATAAGTAACTTTTATATTTGTTACCATAATATCTGGTATTTACTCTTCATTTAGATCTACCAGTGGTGGGGAACCACAGCCAATTGACAATGATATTAACTTGATAATAGTCAACTCATCACGGAATCTGGACATGTTTCTGATTGAAATTCATCATAGGGATTAGACACTGACCGAATCAGGTTAATTTCCAGTAAAAATAACGGATACAGATGGAATATGACAGAATTATCACTAGAAAAGGAACAAAGAGTAATGAGCAAGAAAATACAAGCTTTGATATTTTCAATTAAACAATCAGTTCATTTATGTGATTGACAAATAAATCCAAATAAATTAAATTATTTCGTTTTATATCAACCTACAAGGTTGAATGATCCCTTCTCGCGCTTCTAATACACATTGACATATTTAAACAAAATAAAAAAATTACTTTAAGGAGATATTGTCTGGTGGAACAATTGCTATTGATCATAGAGTTGAATAAAGAAACATAAGCTAAGAAATAGTGGTGAGTGGCACTGGAAAATAAAATTGGTAGATAATAAGAAAGTCTGTTGATCAAGAAATGACAGTCGTAGAGACAAGAATTTTTTTAGACTAATTGCCTGTCAGTCATCGTCATATAATGAGATTAGATAATATAATAAATCCATTGAAAATGGATACAGATGAATATATTTCTGTAATATTAAATATATGAATATTGTTTCAGCTATCGTTGGTTTTCTTGCTACTCGTCTTAGTAACCATTGGAAAGGCATTTCCTCAAGCAGTTTTTGAACCGCTTATCATAGGACCTGCTGAACATCACATAGATTTTAACCAGGATCTTACAAGCACAACCTTGCAACCTGATGACTTTACACAAGAAAGAGCTTTTTATGTACCAATTTAGGTTTTATTCAATAAAAGATATGATAATTTTGTAGTGTTGCCCATTTTCTTCCAAAAATACATATTTTTTTTCACAGGAGGCTTACATAAACGGAAAACATTGGAGTGTAACAAGAGATTTTGTATACATGTGAATATTCGCTCTCTTGTGTATTTCGGAATAAAAATATAATAAAAATAATCATTTGTTCAGAATTCAGTTATTTTGGATTTTTAAATATTTGATTTCATTTATAACATTCTAATCTGATCGATATATCAAATAATTGAAATTTAGCATCTTGATTAAAAATCAATCAGCCAAATAAAAATAATGTTTGAAGTAACAGATCGATCACTTATCATTCGTCATTAACATGAACTTTATTTTGCCTGTGCAAGTTTGTTGAGATCCTTCTCTTATTTAGGATTCAACTATTTTTCTAGGTGAACTTGATTTACAAATGTAATAAGAGCTATCTAATAATCTATGAATCTCTCCGTAGGTATTTTTGTTTGATTTTCATGGCAATCTGACTTTGCATCAAAATACTGAGAATTATTGATTATTTATTATTGGGTTACTCTAACTAGAGACAGATTTTTGACGTCATTTTAGAGACCCTCGACACATGGATCACTTAGCGAACATTTGGAGAAGTGATTCAATATCTTCATTGTTGAAGACAGTCATCTTCTTAAAGTAAAGAGACATAATTAAATCAGTTTCTACAGCTCGATGTCAAATTTTGAAATTTGTATATTATCACATAAAAACAGTAGAGCAAAATTTAACTACTACGATTAATAAGGAATTAGAAAAATAAAACTCATGAATCGAAGTTAATTTCAAGCATTGTCCTCATCTTCTACCAACATAAATTAGTAGATCGTTTTGTTTGCAGCAACATATAATATTCAAGTCTCTATAAATGTACATCATTGACACAGAGACTGCGACCTGTCTCCAAGCCAGCTCAACGAATTAAAATAGAACCTACAATCTCGATCCTTGTACACATGCTGTTATATCGAAAATCTATTTCTTAAGAAATTATTGTTCTTGCATTTTCGCTTTAAATGGAATGTGAGATTTGACATACTTGAAGTTCATATGGAGAAGGAGTGCAGAAAACTAAATGTATATACATGTCTCATTTCAATTCACCGCAGCAAATGATATAATTTTTTGCTTGAATATATCGAGAAATATGCATCGAATAAAAAAATGTCTCAAGTAGAAGTTTAACGATTTTTCTCTCCTCCGGAGGGAAATCTTGAGTGGTAATTACTATTTCAATTTAATTTGAAGTCCTAGGGGTTGGAGATTTAAGTTAAATAACGTTTAAATTTAGCAATATAATCAATTACGGTTGAATTTCGACCAATGTGCAAATAATAAGTTAAAAGATGGGCTTATTCAGCCAGGCTTGTGTTTATTTGAAAATCAATCAACAGACAGATGGCGAGACAGTATTTTTCCAAAAAAATACTGATACCGTTTGTTTCCAAGCTAGTGTAGCTTATCTACTACGAAAATATATGGAGCGCACCATTAAATGTACCACAATCACGCCGGTGAAATGCTATGCTATCTCCCTATACCAGCTGTGTATCAATATCTTATCGCGTTATAGAGAGAGGTTAAGTGTGTGAGATGGAAGATAGTAGGCAGCTTTCTCAATGTATTTAGAATTTGCCACTATTGAGTTTGCAGCTAGTTTTGTGATTTGAAGCTTGGAATTTTTGATTATGACATGTACAATGTCAAACAAAATAAAAATATTGACAACAGATTATCATTGCCTACCTTATCATTTCAATTGAACTGATTGTTTTATACGGCAAATTCTGAATGTCTGTTATACATATACGGCTCAGCCGAGTGATACAAAAATAGTAGATAACTATTTTGATGTTACAATAAGTTCAAACACTAAATTTCAATGTGCTATGGCTGATCATTCTAGATTTATGCAAAAAAAAATTGAAAAGTTCCAAATAAAGTGCACTCCTGGCTTGGCCGATTCATACAAAAATAGCAGATAACCATTCTGATACAACATCAAGTTCAAATACTAAATTTCAATATCCTACGGTTGATCATTCTGAATTTATTAGAAAAATTCGAAAAAAAGTCTTAAGTAAAGTGCATTTCCGGTACAGACGATTGGAGCCACAATGCGAGGTGCACAACTAGACCCTATACCAGTCTAAAATACAAAATTCCAACAATATACGTTTAACCAGTTTTGAGAATTGCGAGTTACGAAAGCACGCACGAACATACGTACCGACAATCGAGACAATCGAGCTATAAATAGTCAAAATGGATTCAGGGATGCTCAAAACAGATATTTCCATCAAAATCTCGACAGGTGAATTTTGTCGGTTTCACAATACTTTCTTGTAATTAATACAAGTGCAATCGAAGACGAATAACACGTTAAGGGTTGCACTGGTTTTATAATAAATTGTAATAAATAACCTCCCTTATAACGTTTGTTTTAGCATTATACGATTATTAGTTCAAAAGATATCAGCTCTTAGAGTTATTGCTTCATTTAACCTCCTATATTGGCAAGGGTTGGGATATTAAGGGCATGACACATGACATTCAAATTAATGTTCATTACATTATACTTCGATTTTTATTTCCGGAGATACAAGCTTTCAAAGTTTTTGCAAACTTCCATCCCCCTATAATACCAGGATTGCAACTGATTTCAAAATAAATTTCAATGTTTGGTTCAGCATTCTACGGTTAATATTTCAGGAGATACAATCTTTCAAAGTCATTGCATCATTCAACCCCTTATAGTATCAGGGTTGAATGATCAAGAATTGAAACTGGATTCATAGTGAATAGCACTACATTGGCTCTTAATAATTTTTTTGTTCAATTATATTATTATATTATATTATTATATTATATTATTATATTCAATTATATGATTATTATTTTAGGAGATATTAGTTGTCAATCCCCTATACTAGACCGAAAGCGCAATCTACTTGACAGATTTTTAGAATTTTTTGATGAATTCAAAACGATTAGCCGTGAAATGATGAGATTTTGTATTTGATTATCATATTATTATATGCTAACAAATCCAAAATATCAAAATGTATATAAAAATATATTTGATTGGCAAGTCAACACCAGTTATCCTATTGCATACCTCTGTCGCGGGAGCTCAATCCGACTAGTCAGACTTAACCGGCTATCGACGCGTAGCTTGCCGGCATTGTATTTATCTAAATAAATCTTGAATCACTATCTGAATAAATAATATTTACCAATTATTCTTATCAGAATTCAATGAAGAGTATATTATCGATCAAAAATCATTTATAAATTATTGAATAAGCTGGGAAAATTCCTTTTTATTTATGTCAGCACTAATATATCTAAATACATATTAGTTTGCATTGCTTGTCAGAGATGGCAGCACCTAGCACGTTTTAGAATTGAATTTTTCAAATGGCAGAAAATAGCGACTATTTGGCATATTTATTTATACCGGAGTATTTCAAGTATCTGATTCCAAATGAAATTGATATTTTTGAGCGATTGCAATAGCAAAAATAAATCTATTCAAAAATAAATTTTTGGTAGCACTCATTGACAGATGCTGCCTCTTGCGGGTAATTTTGGAACCTTACTCCTGACAGTGAAAAAAAATATTTTTCAATAGATTGAATGAAAAAATTAAAATATAACTTGATTTTAATTATATATCTACATTTTAACAATACAAATTGAATTTCCAATTGTATTTACATCAAAAATAAAGAATATAAGTTATTATTTTTATTTAATTTGCAAACTATTTAACAATACATTTATTTTCCTAACTACTCCTAAAAACAATAAAAATGGGTTTTTGAAATAAATTAGACTGCAAATTTTGTGGGAATGAGTATATTTTGGAAATAAGGAAAGGATACAAAGGTTAGAAAATTAATTGTTGAATACTCGATGCTGCTGTCTTGTTGGAAGTCTTGTTCGCGATGCTGTTGCGTTGTTGTAAGCCTTGTTCGCCACCAGGCAATGACTAAGGGGAAAGGGACGAACTCTTCTCCGGGAATTCTCCCTTTGGGCCTAGGGAAACCCCAGCAAAATCTAGACCAGAGAAGCGCTTCTTCGCGTGCTGCAACTGAAACAACAAAATAATTATTACAAGTCGAAAAATTTGAAAATAATTTAACTTACTTGAGCTTTGCAAGCGGCGAGCCAAATTAATCAGTTGAATCTGGGACCTGGAACAGCTGCTACTGATGTACTGATCTTCTGTAGCTACTGGAGAACTTCTTGGACGGCTGCTGGGCTCTCTTGGACATCTACGAAGTTCTCTGAAGTCTGGTTGTTAATGCAGCTGCAAGCTGCCATCTCCTGGACTCTAAATTTAAATTATAAATTCAAATATTAGGTAAATTATTCTAGCAGTAGATAAAAACAATTATATAATAAGCAATATTATATTACCTAGTTGGTAACGTGATAATGTTACAACGATTGATGGCCACCAACCTGAAACAGAAACTTAGAACATATTTTGGTGAATCATATTCAACAAAAAAATATTGAGAGTTGATTTTGGCAGCTGGGCTCAACCTCAGCTCCTCCCACGTTGTCCATTCCCTCGATGTCCATCCACCTCAACAGCTAGGCTCATCCTCAGCAAATGATCTAAAAAAATACAAATTGATTAGAAATCTGCGAAAAAACAATACATAATAGCTGAAAAAAATAATAATTAGAGCCTGAAAAGCAAAGTTTATTAGTCGACTTACGTCCTGATTTCAATTTGTTGGAGGTGGTGTTGAAAGAAGAAGCCGAAAGGGAATTTTTTATTAATTACATTCATTCAACATTCGTTCACCATTCAAATGTGTTTTGTGTGTGTTTCGCGGCTTTTCAACGGATCTATTTATTCTGAGAGCTAGCTAACGCGATTGATTGTTGCTTTTTAATTTCGCGAGATAATTTAAAAGTGTTCGGTTATATTATGCTACTGATATTGACTCTACTTTACTACTCCAATGAGTGCCTGAGCGCTCAGACACCCATAACACCGGTGTGCCCGTCGTTTGCAAGCAAAAATAGTTTATTCGAATACGTGGCCAATGCATATTCCGAGGCCCGCGATACCGCCTAATTACGCGATATGGTAACCTTAAGTATCGGTCTCAGCTAATGTCGTTTCTTGAACTTAATCAAGGACCCCCGCCAGCTACCATATTTTCCGACTTCCGATAGGTACATATCGAGAGTATGCCGTTACTCCCCAGTTAGTTCGCTCGTTCGCCCTAGAACTCATTGCAAACCCACGCGTTGGTGTTCACCAGGGGGGGTGCCTCTCGTAGCGGTACCTACGTGTGCACCGATTCCCACGTTGGACCTTCCATTACAGGCGTTCGCAAAAAAACCAAGACATTTTATTTATTTATTACATAATAAAAGCAAAGACTAACATCGCAAATCACGTGCGCCTAGTGCACACGCAATTGCGGAACCAAAATCCCAATTTACATATTTAAATACACAAAATTTTGATCTCTACGTTAATAAGCAATATTTAAAACCCCAAATATAACACTTGAACACTTTTAAAGTACTTTAAATCAACGATTTGTTCACGAGTCACGCGACGTACATCCGAACTGTACGAATTCTAAAGCAACAATGCCATATCGCATATACAAAGCATTGTACGCTGGCCTGAACACCTGCAGCCAAGCAAGTTGAAACTTCGCTACTTAATAAAACCAAATGAGACAAGAATGTTTTAATCAATAAATTTGTATACAGATGTACTTTTAAAACAGAAAAAGCCAATACATGACCTCCCATTCTTAATATTTAGCAATATTTATCCATTTTTTAACTTTATCGTTTTCTAATATAAAATAAAGGGGGTCAAATAAAGTTAAAATAATTTTTAAAAAGTAAAATATGTTTTACTTTATCAATTTTATTCTTATATTATTATTTTACGGACGAAAATACATTTTTCATGGGGTGAAACACCCCTTCGAATGAAATTCGTGAAAGTCTTGCAAAAATTAAGAAATATACTTCAAGAATTTTGGAAAGTGTATTTTATGATTTATTTCTGAACTATAACCCTTAGAAAAATTAAATTGAAAGGGCTATTAAAAACATGAATAAAATTTTCTTCCAACTTTTAAATTAAGAGTAATAGAATATCATTTCTCAAAAACTATGAGTCCTAAATTTTTTTAATCTTGTAGGAAATTCAAATTTATGTAAGTTTTATTTTTTAGTTTTCGAGTTTACGAGCAATAGCTAATTAATATATTTGCAATTTTCTTCCAGCCTTTAAATTATTGGAAGTACATATTATTCCCCAAAAACTATAAGTTTTACAGTTTATTTCACTTAAGAACGGTCCAAGGGCTCTTATGGGACTACGTTTATTATTTTAATGTCTTGAGAAGCTTACAGGGAACAATGACTATTTGACAGAATTTTGGAACTAAATTAATTGTAGAATTAGAAGCGTTCATTTTAAAAATAGATGTCACATCTTTCAATCATGCGAAAATTGACACAATAATATATCAAATTACAGTATTATCCATTATTACAGTATAATATAATACAGTTTGTGAATTAATGAAATTAAGTAGAACGATACACCTACAAAATCGTAATGTTATTTATGAGGTTTTTGTATATATGAATATAAACATTTCAATTATAATTTATTATTAGAATAGAATGAATTGTGCAGAATATGATACCTGTTACAAAATTCAATTATCTCAATTTGTTTAGGAGTTACAGAGGCAAACACTGTGTGCTTCTGATTTGGTTATTCTCTTCTCCCAGTGGCGTAACTATAGGGCGGCAGAGCTGGCAAAATGGTCTATCAACCCCGAATTTTCTAAAACTCGTCAGAGGAAGGTAAAACGCCATTTTGACGAATTTTGCGAAGATGAGCGTCCCCAAGATCTAGAAAATTTGTTCAAAGTGAACATATTTTATCGAGTATTGGACATCATTATTGATCAACTGAAATCACGTTTCCTTCCATGAATGAAATTGTTTCTAACTTCAGTGTTTTGCAATCTGCCACTATGTAAATTTCAAATGACACTGATCTAAAAGCTCTAGAATTTATATATATATATATATATATATATATATATATATATATATATATATATATATATATATATATATATATATATATATATATATATATATATATATATATATACAGGGTGTAATAGAAATAAGTACATTAATTTTAACCAGTGATAGAACCCGTCAAGCATAACAATTTTTCTTAATAACTTTTTCTTGAATTCTCATATTTTTTTAGCATTTTTTGACCCCTATAATTTAACGAGTCGTTCAGGTGCATAATTATCAGATCCAGTAGCAGTTACAACCCTGGTTACAACGAAACAATTGATTTCGACATATGTAAGCTATCAATTCCAGATCAATTCCAGGGAGTACCGGGAGAGATCACTCAAATGAGAGGATTTTGCGCATAGCTACTACCACCTAGCGGGAAGGGGCGCACCTATTTTTCAATTTTATTTGAATCTTGAATCTTAGTTACCGTTGAAAAAAATTTGAACAAATGTTGATTTAGATGAAAAAATGTTTGTCAATGCAAATATTATTTTTTAGTTGAGATTTTCTACTGATTTTAATAGTTAAATGCTACAAGAAGTTATTAAAAAGTGAATACAACAAGTAAATTGTAAGTCTGCTTAATATTTTCTTGTTCATTTATTATAAATCATAATTATTCTAGGCGTACATCCACTAGTTCCAATCTGCGGCCTGCAGTTTTCTATAAGTGCTATAGCATTATTACATACAAGATTTAGATCTATCACAATGACAGATATTGAACTAAATCATTTTTTGGACCTCACAAATACCTGGACTTTCGAACAGTGAACATATAAGAAGCATTTGGAATGGATGAGAATTTTCCAGCTGCAATATTTGAACGGTGCTAGACCTGAAAATTATTTGTAACGGAAGATGCTCCTATTATTATCTATATCTTGATGTTACTTTTGAATTCAGGCAGCCGAAGAAATATAGATAGATTCATACTCGCAATAAGTTCATGCTTCACGAAAATGCTAAGACTTGCCAGTCAATATAAAAGAAGTAGAATCAAGAAGAAAAGTAATATTTGTGGGAAGAAAATCTTAAATTCAGTAAAATTGACTCGGTTTAATTTATGTTCAGATAAAGTGAAAACAATGCAGAACGTCACTTTAGCTCAAAGTAAATTGAAAAAATTCAGTAGTTATGTTATAAAATACTTTGAAATAATGCTATTTTTCTTTTATTCATTTTCTCAATGAATTACACGTCTCAAAATAATTTGAACTAGTCTACAGTCTTGGATTAGTGATTTCCCTGTCCTATTTTTTTCAGTTTTGTTATTAAAACTCATTCTAGGTCATATCTATTGCTCATTTATCACCATAAGTCATTTTAGATTGTATTTGAAAAAACTAAATTAGAAGAGAATTCACTAATATAAAATTGTGGGTTAGTATGAGCTCTATTGGGAATATGGCTATAAAATTTCATACTTTAATAGAATAATTTCGAATTGTTTTGACCGTTTGTATTCAATGTTTCTCTAGTCTTGTTCACAATGAACTTGGAATACTGTGAAAAGTAATTTCAACAGAAAGTATGACCCACAGTTGAAAAAACATTTCTTGAGGATAGACACTTTGAAGTAATTGACCTATTATGACGTTTTAGCTCAAATCACTAATTTATTCAATAACTACAAAGGTGAATAAAAATTAATGCATGAAATGACTTCATTAAATTTTGAGTTTGTAAGCTACTCAATGTATTGCAATACTGTGGAAAGTAATTTTATTCTAAGGTATGATCCACAGTTAGAGAAGGCATTATACAAAAAAGATTATTCAAAGTCATTGATTCATAACGTTTATAATACAAATTTTATACTTTACAACTGCGGATTTATTGACTACAATTGGATCATACTTTATGGATAAAGTAACTTCATATTTTATCTCAGAACCTGATATTTGTACATATATTTTGTCGTTGAGATTGATTTACATGTACAGACATTTATAATACATGTATTTTTGTTGAAAAAGTTTCGTGATTTCTTTCTATTGATAGATCTAACCTCAAAATACTAATTTAGACTGGAAACCATGGTAACATAGCTATCAGAGACCTCATGTGGCAAGGGGCGCAACTATTTTCATGCGCAAAATTTTTAACATTGAGTGCTCTCTCCCGGTACTCCCTGATCAATTCCTTCAAATAAATTTTGGAAAAAATCGTCTAATTATTATTATTGTAACAAAAGTTAAAACCTGTGAAAATGTCAAGCTCTCCTATCTGCGATTTCGCAGACAGTGTAGGATTAGTTCGCCGAATTTATTTGGAACAATTTCAGAAATATCATTTTTCACTAAAAATTTAATTATTGTGGTTATGCTCATGTATTTAATGTCAAAATATTGTGCACTTATACATAATGATGAAAATACTATGAGATATTGAGAACTTATCGTTTACCTGGAACGTAAAACACCAGATGAAATGAATAAAATACATTAATTTATAAATGAAGCAGCTGTGAATTAGTTTTTTCTCATATTATTACAAACTTCACAGTCAGGTCGTTTCAATGAAGTATGCCTCGTAAATTGATCTGTTGAACAAATAGAATATTTTATCTCATATTTTAAAAAATATTTAAAATCAATTACCAAATTCAGTGTGACACATTTGTAGGTTAGGTTTTCTGTCTTTCAAGAATAAGCTCTTACAATTTTTGCGGGAATATTTTCAGTTGAATTATTCATTAAATTGATTATTTTTGACTTGCATTCCATTTCATATTTCACCGTTCACTTTAAATAAATCGTTGAATGATTTTCTCTTTATGTTTGAGAGCCAACAGTAATGAAGTAAGCTGAGAGCAGCCACTACTTTTTAAGTTGATCGAAGATGGCAGCACAATCTGACCCATATTCTAACTGTGTTACAGGCTGTATTCAGACTATTCAAATCAGCTGATCCAAGTGCAATGAACTCGTGTTGACAATCTAATGTTCAAGAAATGTACCAACTATTTGAAAATATTCGTGAAATTCCTAAATAGAAATAAAATTTCTCAACAATAACATATAAATACGACCAATATACCAAATTGTTGATTTCAGAGATAAATTTGATCTTTCTTGCAACATATACAAAAATAGAATTATCGAGGTGAGCGAATATCAGTGTATTACTGAAATACTGTTATTCTTTCAGTTTCAAATGAATGATTGATAAGACTATGATGGTTTAAAGTTTCAAAATAATCATTTGAATCGACAGCTGTCATTCTTCCAACAAATGAGAAACATCCACTTCTAACCATAGGCGCACTATGAAATTTTTGACCAAACTTTGATGAATTTTCACTCGATATCCAGGAGACTTACAGAAAAAAGTTATAGAGAAAAATGGTTAGGCTTGAAGAGATCTATTGCAGGTTAAAATTAATGTACTGATTTCTGTTACACCCTGTATATATATATATATATATATATATATATATATATACAGGGTGTAACAGAAATAAGTACATTAATTTTAACCTGCAATAGATCTCTTCAAGACTAACAATTTTTCTTCATAACTTTTTTCTGTAAGTCTTCTGGATATCGAGTGAAAATTCATCAAAGTTTGGTCAAAAATTTCATAGTGCGCCTATGGTTAGAACTGGATGTTTCTCATTTGTTGCAAGAATGACAGCTGTCGATTTAAATGATTATATTGTAACTTTAAACCATCATAGTCTAATCAATCATTTATTTGAAACTGAAAGAATAACAGTTTTTCAATAATACACTGATATTCGCTCACCTCGATTATTCTTTTATTGTATATGTTGCAAGAAAGATCAAATTTATCTCTGAAAGCAACAATTTGGTACATTGGTCGTATTTATATGCTATTGTTGAGAAATTCTATTTCTATTTAGGAATTTCACGTATTTTTAAATAGTTGGTACATTTCTTGAACATTAGATTGTCAACACGAATTCATTGCACTTGGATCAGCTGATTTGAATAGTCTGAATATAGCCTGTAACACAGTTAGAATATGGGTCAGATTGTGCTGCCATCTACGATCAACTTAAAAAGTAGTTGCTCCTCTCAGCTTACTTCATTACTGTTGGCTCTCAAACATAAAGAGAAAATCATTCAACGATTTATTTAAAGTGAACGGTGAAATATGAAATAGAATGCAATTCAAAAATAATTAATTAAATGAATAATTCAACTGGAAATATTCCCGCAAAAATTGTAGGAGCTTATTCTTGAAGAACAGAAAACCTTACCTACAAATGTTTCACATTGAGTTTGGTAATTGATTTTAAATATTTTTTGAAATATGAGATACAATATTCTATTTGTTCAACAGATCACGAGGCATACTTCATTGAAACGACCTGACTGTGAAGTTTGTAATAATATGAGAAAAAACTAATCCACAGCAGCTTCATTTATAAATTAATGTATTTTATTCATTTCATCTGGTGTTTTACGTTCCAGGTAAACGATAAGTTCTCAATATCTCATAGTATTCTCATCATTATGTATAAGTGCACAATATTTTGACATTAAATACTTGAGCATAACCACAATAATTCAATTTTCAGTGAAAAATGACATTTCTGAAATCGTTCCAAATAAATTCGGCGAACAAATCCTACACTGCCTGCGAAATCGCAGATAGAAGAGCTTGACATTTTCACAGGTTTTAACTTTTGTGACAATAATAATTAGACGATTTTTTCCAAAATTTATTTGAAGGAATTGATAGCTTACATATGTCGAAATCAATTGTTTCGTTGTAACCAGGTTTGTAACTGCTACTGGATCCGATAATTATGCACCTGAACGACTCGTTAAATTATAGGGGTCAAAAAATGCTAAAAAAAGATGAGAATTCGAGAAAAAGTTATTAAGAAAAGTTGTTATGCTTGACGGGTTCTATCACTGGTTAAAATTAATGTACTTATTTCTGTTACACCCTGTATATATATATATATATATATATATATATATATATATATATATATATATATATATATATATATATATATAAGAAGACATGTCTGCATCATTTGCCAGGGAAATTCTCAATTTTTGGTCCACGTGTATTAGAGAATTCACTGATTTATTAATAATAAAAAATCATTTTATGTCTTGCAACTTTCCTGAAGTATGTACTGCATTAATGTAATTTGTTACAATTTCTGTGACTACAGCTAGTGCTGAACGATCGTTTCCGAAACTAAAATTAATAAAAACTTATTCAAGAAACTCTATGGGGCAAGACAGGCTACGTAACTTAGCAATTCTGTCAATTGAAAACTCTATGGCCCGATCTTCCGATCTTCAAACTTTGATGATGTTATACATACTTTTGCGGAACAGAAAGCTCGGAAAAAAGACTTTTATTCATAAATATCTTCTTAAAATTGAATTATTTCATTGTAAATATGCATAAACATATGGTCTTGAAGATGAAATTAAGGTGAAACATCACTCGGAAGTACTATTTTAGCGCGAAATTTGAATTGATGAATCTTGTAGCAATATGTTTGATAAATACTTTCTTATAATAAATTAACAAAGTTTTTAGTGGCGTGTATATTAAAAATTAGATAATTTGTCAAAGTTTCACTATGTCTGCAATAAATCCGTATAAAATTAGTGCTAACGTATAAAATTAGCATGCAAATCCTATATCTCAGAGACTTTGATAACAACTTATCTGGGAAAAATATATATACTAGGCGCTATACTTGCAGTTATCATATAAAAATTTTCACGAATATTGAACCTGACAATTTTGAGAAAAAAAATAATTAGTGCTGAAAATATTATTTTCTCAGAGATTATCCAGTTTTTTGGAACAAAATTTGGTAGACTTATAGATGACATTATTCTTCAGAGTGCTGTGCAAAAATTATCGATTTTTATCAATTATTATTCCGTATATAACCCTTTCTGTGCACTTCTAAAAGTATTGAAAATTGGAGGAAAATCAAAGTCTTGTACTCAAAAATTATATATATTTGAATAATTAATTTTTTTTGACATCGGTCACTGGATTTTGGGCTCAAAATTCTCGATATTTTGGGTACTTCTCTGATGTCCATTTACACTTTTTTATTCCCTGCAAGGTTAATTAAGACAAAAGTAATTATATTCCATGGCCAATTATTTCTTGGAGATAATATATTTTTTTGAGAGTCGTGAGATTCCTAGTTTTCGAGATATTAATTTTTTTTTGTTCAAATCATAGATTTTGTTATGAAGAAACGTCAAATGAACAAAAAGAAATATATTTATTATATCTAAAAATTATGAGCAATTTTTTACAATATTTTCCAGAGTTTCAGTGGCTGTATATTTCAAAATAATAATTTAGGAAAATATTCTTCAATTTCTTTTCTATTTATTTTAGTAGCGTGATTATGTCTTTTTACTAGTTGATTTGTTCTATGGCGCTATCTAGAATCCAAATTTTGTACTACATGACAAGTGTCAAAGATTAATCTTATCATGTATTTATTCATTAGAGAATAAATAGCCTATGACTGATTTTAGTGACAAAAACCTTTTTGAATATCTGCTTCTGGCTGTGTGTGTAGTTTTACCGATCTTGTCACACTAGTAAGAAAAATGGTTCGGATTCTAGGATATTTGACAAATCTGACTTACAATGTTAAGCCTGATTTATAGATTGGAATGGAATGGAATGGAATGGAATAGAATACAGAACAGAAATATAAAACATGGAGTACGCGTGTAGTGATTTATAGATTCGCAACACATATAGGAATGGAATGGAATAGAATAGGAATTAACCAAAGTTTATTTAGTATTCCATTCCATTCCATTCCTGTTCCGATCGGGTATATCCGACAATGTTCGTGTCAGTTCGTGCGATACTGACCTGCGCAGTATAGAATTTTTGTAGCATTTACTATTTGCGACATATATATTCGCTATAATATATGCAGGAGCAGCAAAAAAATAAACTGTATCCATTTTAAAATTATCAAAACACTTAAAACAATACCCAACGATGCTACTAAAGTCAAACAAAGAAAACAAGGTTAGGATAACGAAATGTCAGATAACATCATTCTATTCCGTGTTGTGTTAATCTATAAATGGGATCAGACAATTTTTGTGTTCTATTCCATTCCATTTCATTCCATTCCATTCCATTCCAATCTATAAATCAGGCTTTACAGTAAGTTCAGTGGATAAATACATTAAAAATCAATCTTCAAATCTAATTTTGTAAAACTTATCTCTTCTAGATTTCTAAATACTACTATAGCTGGAAGTGTTCAGATGAGAATTTCAAGTTATCAATATCATATTTCTCAAGAAAGCGACAAAATATTCTATTTATGTCCATCAATTATTATTGGGATCTGTCATTCTACAAATAATAATACTTGATCCGAATCTGCATTGCTCTAAGGCCCGAGATATTCACCTTCAAATAAACTACAAGTATTAATTTCTTAGTGAATACATCAAGGGTAAATACTTTAAAGAAAACATAGACTAACAGCTTCAAATTTTGGTCTAGCCTGTAAGCGAAAACTGCCTGCCGGACCCCTAGTAGAAAACATACCATATGTTCGAAATCTATCTACTAGTGCTACGGAATGGGGTAAGAGTCATGAGCAAGTAGCAATACACAACTATGAAAATGTAATAGGTGTTACAGTTGCACATTTTGGACTGAAGGTAGCATCGAGCAATTCTTCTTTGAAGTAATAACTGATCATCAGGCAAAAACATTTAATGGTGCTCGCTAAGGCGACATGATAATCAGGAGTCTGTATGTGCCAACAAAGTCGTGGAGATCATTTGCTCTATATAATATTCCATATATAATCCTTGTACTGTATACTTTACGGTTCAATAAAAAATTCATAATTTTCAATTTAAAACCAGTTTTCTATCAAAATTAGATAACCCTTTACTTTACCTTATCCTTCATGATTCAATAAAAAAATCATAATTTTTTATTTAAAACATGTTACTATCGAAATTAGTTCTTGCGTGAATTTTGGGACATTTTTATATCATAATTTCATATTCTCATTATGAATAATTTCATTAAAACTTATGTCTTTGAAAAATGATTTTGAATGCGAGCATTAATTTCAGTAAATTTCTCTATAAAATGTTTTTCTTCTGAAATGTCAAATTTGAATTCTTGTGTATCCCGCCGTCATCACTGACCTTCCATAAGCCTCACTTACTCCAAAACAAGATTAGACTAGACAAAGATAGCTAGTATTTCCGGGTGATGTTTCACCTTAATTAGATGTTCAACGATTTTTACTGGGAGGGCCTCATCCAAAGAATTTGCCACGGGCCTCACATAGTATAGTTACGCTACTGTCTTCTCCGTTCGTTATTCCAGTTATGTATATTCCGTGCGATTATAGCCTCCTTAGGTGCTACCACTAAATTAGTTATAAAATTGGAAGTATGGTGTTTATAACAATAAAAATTATCAGAATCAATTTTTATTGATAAATTTGATCATTAAATATACAAATTTCAGGATATTCAGGTCTGATATTTTAGAAATCAAGCAATATGTGTTATTTTATGTCAAATTTTTGTTGACAAGTAATAGTTTTATCATTTTATTTCAATAGATTGACAATATTTTTCGTTTTCTAATTGGAAATATATGATTTCATGACATTTGGATCAAATTGGTGGAAAATCAATTATGAACGAACAATTCCAAATAAGCTTGACTATTCTATTCGTAGTATTTATAACAAGATTAACAATGCTAAATCGCTATAGAAACAATGCATATCAGTGGGTATTTGGACGCGTAGAAATATTTACCATCGGATATTACACTAGAGGTAAAAGTGAGTATATTATTCAAAGATGTGGATGCCTCCAATTTGTAATTTCGTGCTTTCTTCGTGTTCAATTGAATATTTTTCTGAATATCTTCATCAATTTCATCTTCTGATTTATCACCAAACCTTCTTGAACTAGCTTCTATATTAGAACGAAATCTATTTCTCTATTACCAATATGTTAAAATCCCTGCATTGGCTAGACATAACAAATTTACTTGAATATCACACTTTAGTTTTTATTCATAAAATCTTAAACAAAGAAGTTCCGCCATACATAGCTGATAAAATTGAATTTGTTAAGCAAAAACATAGTTACAATACACGACAAATGCAGAATTTACATATTGGTAGAACTAAAAAGAATGCAACGGATATATCTGTATTTAGAAAAGGTCTTGCTATTTATAATAATTTACCTGATAATTTAAAAAACGTGTCGACTAATGTGTTTAGAAGAAAGCTCAAAAATCATTATTTTGAAAATGTCTGCAACAATTTGTATGATTATTAGTTTGTCTGTTTTATTATACTTTTTATTTTTGTATTATATTAGCTCCAGCTAAATAAACGATATTATTATTATTATTCGGCGTCAAAGAAAATGCAACAAATTCTAATTTTTCAATTTGACAGAAGTTTGTTTACTCGTTCCTATGAAGATTACGTGATTTCTTTCTTGATTCATAAGAAACTAATTTGGAAAAATCTGACGTGAACATCCCGAGACTTATTTGTGAAACCGACAAAATTCACGTATCGAGATTTTGGTGGAAATATCCGTTTTGAGCATCCCTGAATTCATTTTGACTATTTTTGGCTTGATGTCGGTACGTATGTTCGAGCGTGCGTTCGTAACTTGCAATCTCAAAACTAGTGGAACGTATATTGTTGAAATTTTGTATTTAAGTCTGGTAGAGGGTCTAGTTGTGCACTTTGCATTATAGTTCCAATCGTCTGTACCGGAAGTGCACTTTATTTGAAACTTTTTTTGAATTTTTCGAATGAATCCAGAATGATCAACCGTACGATGTTGAAATTCAGTATTTGAACTTGATGTTCTATCAGAATGGTTACCAAGCCGGAAGAGCACTTTATTCAAATTATTTTTTGAATTTTCCGTATAAATCCAAAACGATTGAACGTAGATTGTTGAAATTCAGTATTCAGGACGACTATACCGTCTAGATGCTCATATCCTATTCTTATTGAGATCCACCTGGCTTTACTTGACAGTCTTTTGGAATTTTTCGCATGAATTTGAAACGAGCAGATGTAGAATATTGAAATTTGTATTTCAATCTGCTGTAGCATCTGAATGATTGCCTACTGTTTTTATAAAAATAGACTGAACCGAACGTGCACTTCAGTAGGAATTTATTTTTTAATTTTGCGCATAAAATCAGATCTGTTGGTAGTCGTAGAATTTTGGAAATCAGTATTTAGGAATGTTGTAGTATAAGAATGATGGCCTGCTGTTTCCATAGCAACCGATTTGGCTGAAAGCGCATTTTACTTGACAGATTTTTAGAATCTCTTGGGTAAATCCAAAACGATTAACTGTGGAACGATGAGATTTTGTGTTTGATAATATATATCCAATGATATATATGATCAAACACAAAATCACATCGTATTATATATATATATATATATATATATATATATATATATATATATATATATATATATATATATATATATATATATATATATATATATAAATTCTAGAGCTTTTAGATCAGTGTCATTTAAAATTTACATAGTGGCAGATTGCAAAACACTGAAGTTAGAAACAATTTCATTCATGGAAGGAAACGTGATTTCAGTTGATCAATAATGATGTCCAATACTGGATAAAATATGTTCACTTTGAACAAATTTTCCAGATCTTGGGGACGCTCATCTTCGCAAAGTTCGTCAAAATGGCGTTTTACCTTCCTCTGACGAGTTTTAGAAAATTCGGGGTTGATAGACCATTTTTCTTCTACACTAGTTGTTGATACCTTTCCAATTCTTCTAGATAAATTTTCAAATTATTAAGACTGAAGTGCTTTAGAGGCTGCATCGATAGTTTGTAGAATTTTGCAATGGAAAACCAATAACATAATAAAATTGTAGTTCTCGATCTTCTTCTTGAGGGAAATAGCTTCATTTCTTTCATCTGATTTGCAATTTAACAGAATTGTTTTCGTTCGACAAAAAATAAAGCAACCAATGGATGCGTTCTAAAATTGATTGACATCTTTTTGTTTTGAATGCGTTGCAAACTTAATGATTAGTTTGAATTTGTATTGTATATGGTCTTTATTAGTTGTGCCTTGTGTCTCACTTTAATTGATTTTAAGTACTCAATGATGGCCTGCTGTTTCCATAGCAACCGACTTGGCTGAAAGCGCATTTTACTTGACAGATTTTTAGAATCTCTTGGATAAATCCAAAACGATTAACTGTGGAACGATGAGATTTTGTGTTTGATAATATATATCCAATGATATATATGATCAAACACAAAATCACATCGTATTATATATATATATATATATATATATATATATATATATATATATATATATCCAATGATGTACAAGTAAGTCACGTGATGTTCATGTCAGATTTTTAATTTCAACTACCTATCACTTTCTTCCGAAAAAATTAACTATTCTAAAAATAGAGAATGATTTTCAATCATAAATAAGTCAGGTGATAGCAGGATGTATGAAAATCGTGATAATTAAAAAAATTAAAAAGTATTTATATAGAATTTAAAATCAAAAATAATTTATTATTCATTAAAATTCTGAAAAATGTATGAATTATTATTTATTAATTTAACAAAGGACGTTTAGGATGTAAATTTATTTGAGTAAACCAAGACTTCCCACAAAATGTGCATTTGTTCCTTTACTGGAAGTAATAGGAATTTTTGTATTTATCTGAAGTAAATCCATGATTTTTATTTTAACAAATTGCATTACAAATTATTATAAAAAATAATTTGATTTGAAATGAATACAACCTGATCAATAATAAATCAACTAAAAATTTTGAGTGATTTTCTAGAATTGTTTCATGTTAGTACATGCCTACTATTTTCCATCTCTCTCTTCGTTCGGTGATAAGAGTCTGTGCCGTGTACAAGCGCTTCGTTTCAACTCCTATATATATTTATACTTCGTAGCCACAATATAGATATCGACTGTTTTTCCCATTCGTTGATGCGCTCAGCAATAGATGACGCTACCCATCTTGCACCGACAGATGGTGCGCACTAACAAATGAGTGAATGAAGCAGCTGTGGCCTAACATTCAACTCTTTTATTTTTAAAGATTTTATTTCTTATTTGGTCTAGAAGCCTCTTGTATACCTACCTACTTTGTAGGAAAATAGGGTAAGTTAAGATAAAATTTGTGGTAAAATGTATCATCTATTGCAGTTGATCGATATACCATACAAAAAAAATAAAGGCGTTAGAAGTGAAACATCAATTAATAGATTATTTGGTCGAACTTCGTAATAAACATCTAATTCTTTGATGAACCATTTCACAATCAAAATGCATCATGATAGCTCACGAATATCGTACATTAAACTTTTGTTAAAATTCATGTAGATATAGCAGATTCAATAAAGACAACAAAAATGTTTCAGCAATTGAACTGACAAGGACATTTCTCAGACTTTTCTCTACGAAATATTAGAATGTAAGATTATCTGTCTAATTATCTCTATGTTTTAGCAAACGGTCATTAGAAAGTGAAAAAGAGTTTTAAATTTTATAGATCAATCTCAAAACTTGTACTTGGGTGTTCCATAAAATTTCACTTAGAGAAGAGATTCGGGAATATATCATTGTGAATGGCACAAATAAGTTGTAGTACAAAAATTAGTGGCAGTAGTATTGGCAGTACGCTCTCATTGTAATTTGATCCTCACACTATATCTATGAATTATATATTTCATTCAATTTTGATGTTTTAAAGCTACATTATTAAATCCATAGCAACAGTCATAAGTAAATCTTTATTCACTAATGATTTGAAATGAATTATTAGTGATTTGAAAAAATTTAAATCACTGTTGGAATTCCTTTTCATAAAAAGATTTCGATTTCTGAGGAATAATTTTCCCAACTGCTGCGGCTGCTTTGTACAAAATGGTATCGGGGACGAGAACATTGTTTTAATCACTTTCTTCCATCATTTCAGACCATACTTCTCACAATTATAATCTGATTATAGCGCTTCAATTCAAAATTCACAGAACTGACAGTTCACTGACAGTCACACTCCCGAATGTTTGAAAAATAAACACTCGTCGCGATATCAACGAAGCTTCCTTGCAACTACAATTTAATTTTTCTGAATTTTGTCCCTCAGTTTCATGTTACAGAAATTTACGTTAAATTGAATGAATTATGTATACAAACACGTGAATTAAATCTCTTTATTTGCTCGAAAAGTTAAACCACTCGCGCCAAACACGCTCGTGATTTTGAACTTTCTTCTCGCAAATAACCAGTGGCTTAATTCACTAGTTGTATAAATAACTATTATATCACACTCAGTATCACTTGTGAAATTCGTTGGATTTGAAATGAATAGCTAGTGTGCAACTTCAATAGAATTAAGTCTATTTATTTATATTCACAGTACAATATATCAACTTCCACTTTGTTACTAAACACTGAACAGTATCTATTTCGACAGATTCTGATTTTTCTAGCTAATTTTTGTTCTAAAGCGAACATTGAAGTAGTATGTTTTTGATATATGAGGTATGAATTTTCGAAGAGTTTTCTGTTAACAATTTCGCATACATATCAGTTTTCGCTTGAATAAATATTTCGAATATGCTTTAAAATATAACAATTTGTGCCGTAGCTTGGGTGTTTTTAATGAAAACAACACAATTTCTACTATATTTGATAGAATAATATTAACTTTTAATTTAATTCTTCCGGCTTATGATATTTTCCGGTTTTCTTGTTTATTTTCCGTGGATCATATATTATACAAAGTGGTATTTCTATTTTGTAAACACGTATGTATTCCATTTAACAATTTGGAATTTGAATCCCGTATATCTACCATAGGCATACAATGGAAATTTATATTATTTTAAAAGAATGTTTGCCGTTAAATTTTTTTTTATGGTACTGTTCAATAGAACTATATCATACAATGAGAGCATTAAAAGCATCAATATTGCAGACTAATTAAGAAATAATAGCTCAGTGCAAATATGCTGGCATTGTAATCTGAAAATCGTGGGGTCGAAATGAAAAGAATAAGAAACAATGAAAAAGATAATGTTTTTGGTGGAGTGTACCAAAAATCCTATTAACATTATAAACAAGAAAGTTTGTGAGGATGCATGATATTAATCACGATTTTCCATATATTTCTCATTTTTTTCTGACGGTATCGAAGTCCTCCCAACCAAATGGAGTATGTATATCGATTGAAAAAAAATCGCTTGATCTGTTTTTTCATATCTACAGTCCGACAAGCCTATCCCATCAGGTGAGTTCGGTAATCGTATGATTCAAGATCAGCTAAAATAGAGACCTCGCGGCAACAGTGCTGCGGTAGCGGTATACATTCTTAAAACTTTTAAGTTTATTGAAGAATACTTCATTTATTAAATATGTATATGAAATGTACAATAGTGCTTTGAATCAATCAAGTGGAGAGAAGGAAGTATTCAATTTAGTTATATTCAATCTTCACGTGACTTAAATCTTATTGAATAACTAAAAAAATTCTCTAATTGCACTCATGGGAGTGAATATATTGAATAATTTCACGCAGACATACCTTCTCACTGATATACTGATATAGTCATTTCAGAGATAACTGGAAGAATGACTGACTTACTAATTGGAGTGTGCAGTAATCGAACAAATACCACAAAATTTTTCAAGAATAAAATGGGAAACAAAACACAGTTGTACTGGAAAATTATTTTTTCTTGGTTTTTCTTTTGCAAAATTTTAAACAAAGTCAATGATATAACAATAATAATTATTATATAGATCATACACAAACATATTTTATATTTGGGAATTTGTACTTATTTTAACGGTACACAAACATTCACACTGATTGCAAAATTTTCCTAAATACAAAATACATCCCTTACTAGCAGGAACAGACATCCCCTGCTGTGGCGGTGCGGCCTTCCAATTATTTTTCCCGTCCCACCATCCTTCCAGTTATTTTTGAATACTCTATATAAGACGGTAATTAGTGTTTAAAGAAGACATCAGCAATAAAGTATGTCGAAACTTGGGCAAAAAGCACCATGTAACGATTGTCCCTTTCATACTATTAATAAGAGAGAGATAGGTACAATTAGATCAGGCTCTTTTAAACTCCAGAGACCAAATTCTTAGAAGACTGCTTACGCTTGTTCGAGTATATGTATATTATATTTGTATCTTCACTCGTACAGTCTACAGACTTGATGGCCCGTAGTCAGAACGCGGTTTTAAACTCAGGTCTGAGTCTATCTTATATATAACCATGACGACGTTTAAAAATCGATTAGGTTATAACACTGTTTTGACATGTTGTCATGGTTATGCATGAGCCAGACTTAGAACCGAGTTTAAAGCCGCGTCCAGACTAAGGGCCGATGTGTCGCTTCATCTACGGTGTTGTATATTCTGTTAAGATATCTCCTCCTTTTGATCATATGCAATTACTTTAGTGGTATAACTTTTGACTACACAATACATTAACCATATCATCGAAAAAAATTACTTAAAATTTAGGGAATATGTCTGTATATTCGTTCAAAAGGATATTTGGGCTATATCGATAAATCCATTAAAATTTTGCAATAATGAATGTATAAAAAATAACGTCTCAATAAATATAAACTAATGCAAATCAGTAAATGGAATTATAATTATCAAACAATAAATATATATGTTGTGACGTATTTATATGGAGGTTATATAGTTATTGGGCTATTAATTCTTAGTGTAATATCAAACAAAATTCAATTTATTGTATATTTAATTCAATAGTAGTGCATTTACTTCCAACAAGGTTGTGTTATGGTTTTTTCCTTGTGATAAAAAATTCATGAGAACTATAATTTTTATGTAAGTTTGTGA
Organism: Dromius quadrimaculatus; assembly: GCA_963989225.1. Taxonomy (NCBI): domain Eukaryota; kingdom Metazoa; phylum Arthropoda; class Insecta; order Coleoptera; family Carabidae; genus Dromius; species Dromius quadrimaculatus. The sequence continues at coordinate 11,051,742 of OZ022324.1, forward strand.
TAATTTATTCAATATCTTTTAGTAATGCATTATTTTATTTAAGTTCTAGAATACATACACAATATTTTATAAAAATCACACAAATATTTGTACATTATGTACAATAAAATCAGAGGCAAGAAAATTTACCTGGTATAAATAAATAGTAATTGAAAAATTAACAATATATTACTTCAAGGTTGAGCAAACGGTTTGCTAGAGGCTGTTTCCAAGAAGTAGGACCCAAAAGCACTAGAAATAAAAAGTTATTATAAATAAATTATTTGTAGACAAAATATATTAGATACAAAGAGTAATAGTTCAAGAGCCGACTGCACTATATCTTTCCTGGTCGGACGTACAGCAAAATCGATCGGGAATAGTGGTTAATAGGGTGCCAGACTTTATAAATCCAGGATCTTGTCCTAAGTGTCGGAAAAAGGACGTTTCCAGTCAGTTACATTGATAGAACCTCCTGTCTTGTCCGGGAAAGTTGAATACGAAAGTATTTGACCTTCGCTAATGATTGGTATTAGTTTCAATAGTAAGTTCTATCAAGGAGGTTGACTCCGAAAAGATTGACCGAAAATACCTTTTCTCTCGATATTAAAGACAGGATCCTTTATTTATAAAGTCTGACACTCTATTGACCACTATATTTCTGACCGATTTGTATACAATTTGGTCGTGAATTCGATCAGGGAACATAAGGTGCGGCCAGCTACAGCTGAATTTATTCATTATATTATTAATTTGAGCGTAATGAAGCGGTACAGCATGACATTGATACTCTTTTTTATTCATAAATACTTCTCTTGTTTTTGTTATTAAATCCGGTTCCACTAGCATTAGTTAATAATGCTAGACTGGATGATTTTTTTAATTCACAAAAAATCATTATTCCGAGATTGCCGAAGAAATCTAATTTTGATCTTTATGTGAGAAGTTAATTTTTGTAATTTATAAAAATTGTTGGACAATCAAACTTACTTATCATCTAAATGATTTCCTCCCATATAAGCATAACGATTATTTTGACATTTTCCTTGTTTAAATTTTGTGTAGTCATCGCAAGAATGAGACAAAAAATTATTGTTGCGGATCGATTCTGCGAAATATAGGTACGCTCTTACATGGGAACACATTCCTAAAATGAAGATTATTCATTATATTAGTAAAATAACCGTTTAAATCACAAAGCGCTCGATTAAGGAATAATAGTGCAAGTAGTTTTCATTTACTTACCGAAAATATCAACACCACATCCACTTTGAACTTTTCCACCATTTGGATAAAAATCGGAATGACCTAAGGGTTGCATGTAACCTAATTTACCTCCATTAGTGTGAATAACTTGAACATGCTTAGCATCAGAAGGATCTAAACGATCCTCCAAATTTTTATAGTTGAACATTGGCAAAGCTGGATCCAAACCTAGACAAAAAAATTTACTGCATGATTTTTCAGTCACGATGTTATCTGTTACATGCGAAGCGAGTGGTTGTTATTTTTTATTTATGCAAACTATAAACACAAGTCGATGTATCAGAACAACTTTGAAATGAATGTCAGGAATAGATTGGTCAACTTTTTGCGCATATTCTGGCTTGAGTTTCTATTCAAATTTTATTGAAAAATAGTAATTAGAGAAGCATGGGAGTGCATGTAAGTGAGAACGTAGCACTGATAGAAGGAAAGAGAAGATGGTAGGCCTCTACATATATTTTATTATGTCTAAATTTGAACTTCAATAATTTTTGGGATATTGTGTTCAATTTTTTTTAAGGTTCAGTGCTGAAATATAATTTGGGTTAGATCAGATATGAATTGATTTTAATTCATTCCTCACTTTTAGATTTTTCTCAGTTTTTCTGAAATATTTGTTATTTTCTAAGGTTTTAATTGAGACATGTCTTTTATTTACATTTGTTAGTTGAATTGTTAGTTCAGAATATTAGTTTATAGCTGTCGCTGTTTGAAATGTGTGCGCTGAAGACAGAGTCGCAACGTAATTTTTCAAGTTAGTTGTTTTTGGTATCGCTACTTCTCTACTTCATCTGTCTTTCTTGCATTTAGTGACAGACAATGAGGTGGCTATTTTTTACTGATAAAAAATGTTTCTTTCTCCAGTTAAGTCAAATCGATCGGATTTTTTTGATGTTATTTTTTTCTTCCAAGTTTCTAGATGACACAATAATTTTTTCGAATTTTTAAATTGATATTTAATACATGTGAAAATAGTTTTTGAAATTAGCGGTCGGTTTCATGACAGCGTAACGGTATCGCGCGGAACCCTATATTCAAAATCGAATAAAAAGTATTTACAATTATGGTCAAGTACTAACAGTCAACATTTTCTCTTGAAAATTTCCTCCTCTTCAAGAATCTGTTCGTGAAATTTCTCTAGCACCAATAGTTTCAGAGTAATTTTCAAAAAAGTAGACCCCTTTTTTGGAATTTTCAATTGTTTATGATTCTTGCAATTGTTTATGTGCGGGTTTGAAATTTTTGCAAGTTTCTTAGACATCACAACAAGCTCAACGAGCTATCGCACGTATTTTGACTCGAAGTAGCTACAATTAACACGTTTTTTTAACTTAATAACTAGACTATATAGGATAAATATGTTTGTTTTTTTTCTTGTTTTTGCATAATTTATATTTTTGCTCTGATCGAGATTTATTTTGAACCAAATGTTAAACTGTTAAAAATTATTTCTAGTGTGCAATTCTGATTACTTGTAATACTCCGAGCTCCGTATTTTGTTTGCGAAAATTTGCAGTGTGTTGACAAAATTAGTAAATATTTGTTTGGTACTTTCGATATGTAACAAATGTTTCTCTTGAAACGTGTGTTTATGACATACAAGGTACCGTGTTTATTGTATTTCTGAAGTAATCAGTTCACCTACACGAGCATGAATTTCGGGGTCGTGATTGATCCAAAGATAGTACTTATGTAAGAAAAAATCATGATAGTAGTTAAGGGTTAATAAGCCTTTGTTTTAGCTGAATTTTAGGGCAATTTTGGCCATTTTGTGTTATTTGGTGAAATTAGAGATTAGTTAAATTGTGAGTAGTCATTCCATTTCTTATCGCTACTACCTGAGATCAAATGTCGTTCAAAACCAAGGTACATCACTATGGAAGTACGTGACTTCCACCCTGGACTTCTCCACCACTTGAGATCCAATGCGATTTGATGTGAAAACCAAGATCCAGACGCCAAGTACAGGTGTCGAATAGGATCTCTAGCGACATCACTAGCTAAGTGGTTCAGTTTTTAATTTTTTTTGCTACCTGAATTTTCTGGTTGCCAATTTATCAAATTAGGCACTTCGTGACTTGCGGTAGGCATTCGTTGTCATCTTTTTATGTTTTTTTTTCACTACGTTATAAGCGCTACGTCCTGTTGTAAACCAGGTCGATCGATCATCTCTGACCTGATTTTAATTTTTTTGTACTTTTTTGAAGTAGGTTTATGAACATATTTGTTCAACTTTGAATTCAATCAAAATTTTGTCTTGTTATTTAAATCTATGCCATCTAAACTTTTTGTTGTTGCATCGCTTTAGGTTGCTACTGTTATGTTTCAATCTATTAATTTGCAAATTTACATTTTACATTAATTTTGTCAATTTGATCATTTTGAAGCCTACTACTCATGTAGAATAAATTTAATTCTTATTTATTTTATCTAAAGAAATACCTATCAATTTAATTTTCAGAAAGTGATTTGTGTAGTATTTTCTTTCAGCTGTTTGAGATATTTTTTTATTTTATGTTCTGCGGCATCCCGAAAAAAGCCGACAGATTGTTAAATTTAAACTATACATTTTTATTATCTTGCTAGATAATTTTAATTCATTGAATTTTTGTGATTGAATTAAAATTATGTACATAATGAAAATTCAGAATTATTATTATCTTGCAAGATAATTTTAATACATTGAATTCTTATGATTGAATTAAAATTATGTACATAATAGAAATTCAGTATTCTTATTATCTTGCGGAATAATTTCAATTCATTGAATTTTTATGATTGAATTAAAATTATGCACATAATGGAAATTCAGAATAATTATTTTCTTGCAAGATAATTTCAATACATTGAATTTTTATGATCTAATTGAAATTATGTACATAATGGTAATTCGGAATTCCTATTATCTTGCAGGACAATTTTAATTCATTGAATTTTCATGATTGAATTAAAATTATGTACATAATGGCAATTCAGAATAATTATTTTCTTGCAAGATAATTTTGATACATTGAATTTTTATAATTGAATTGAAATTATGTACATAATGGGAATTCGGAATTCTTATTATCTTGCAAGATACTTTGATTTCATTGAATTTTCATGATTAAAATTATGTACATAATAGAAATTCCGAATTATTATGACCTTGCAAGGTAATTTTATTCAATTGAATTTCTACGATTGAATTAAAATTATGTAAATAATGAAAATTCAGAGTTTTTATTATTTTGTAAGATAATTTTAATGCATTGAATTTTTATGATTGAATCAAATGATGGAAATTCAAATTAATCATTTTCTTGCAAGATAATTTCAATACATTGAATTTTTATGATTGAATTAAAATTATGTACATAGTGGGAGTTCGGAATTCTTATTATCTTGCAGGATACTTTCAATTCATTGAATTTCTACGATTGAATTGAAATTATGAACATAATTTTAATTCAATTCATATTCAATCATAAAAACTCAATGGATTATAATTATCTTGCAAGATAATAATAATTCTGAATTTCCGTTATATACATAATTTTAATTCAATCAAAAAAATTCAATGAATTAAAATTGTCCTGCAAGATAATAGGAATTTTGAATTACCATTATTCACATAATTTCAATTAGATCATGAAAATTCAATGCATTGAAATTATCTTGCAAGAAAATAATTATTCTGAGTTTCCATTATGTACATGATTTCAATTCAATCATAAAAATTCAAGGAATTAAAATTATTCTGCAAGATAATAAGAATACTGAATTTCTATGATGTACATTATTTTAATTCAATCATAAAAATTCAATGTATTAAAATTATATTGCAAGATAATAATAATTCTGAATCTCCATTATGTACATATTTTTAATTCAATCAAAAAAATTCGAAGAATTAAAATTATCTTGCAACATAATAATAATTCTGAATTTTCATTATGTACATAATTTTGATGATCTCGATACCTTCTTGCCTTGTTTATTTTTGTAGCATTTTTTTTTCTGATGAAGACTTTCGGTTAGAAAGTCGAAACGTCAAAAATTAAATTAAATATACAGAATTAGAACCAAAAAAGTCTATTTATAACATAATTTTAATTCAATCATAAAAATTCAATGAATTAAATTATCTTCCAAGATAAAAAAAATGTATAGTTTAAATTTGAGTGGAATAAATTTTTGCTATTAAATAGCAAAACGGCGTGCCATAAACTGACATGTGTCCACCCTGGTTGATGAGGTACTGACGATCCTCCCTCCTTATCAGTCAATACTCATTTTCAACCCCACCCACAATGCTGCTTTCTATTACCGTCCCCTTTACACTTCCAAGACCTTAGATGGTCAATGATTGCAAGAGACTCCCCTTAATTCCAATATTCTACCTGTCTATTCTACCACGTTTTTTTTTACAGGTATTTTTCCAGATGTGTGCTTGGGGGACGAATAACAATTAACAAGTCCGTGGCGCTTCATGTTTTTTTTTTATACAAATTTAGTTTATGTAATATCTGCTATATTATTTTCATAAAGCACTAGTTTTGTTGGAATCTCAACATCACTACCCTGTCCGGCTCGGGATTATAATTTTTTGATATTACTGGGCTAGGCTTTTTTAAAAATAGATTTTTCGGGGAATTTAGAACTAATTAATTTTGGACTGCTATACCATTAAATTTGTTTGTGTTTGTGGGATCAATTTCACATGTGCAGTAAAACGTTAAAAATAATCGATCCTATGACATGTTCTCCTTCATCTTTTTATTTTTATCTTTATCTATAATATCTCTATTCGGATGATAAATAATTAATTCATTTTAAAAACTGTTGGTCGGTGGCTGTGGAGAATAATACTAGCAGTAATGTGATGTATGCATCAAAATATAATATTTCATATGAGATGAGATAAGGAGATAATTATATATTTGAAAGTGAATACTAAAGTATCTATAGTCAAACAGCTAGATAAATGTGTTCAAAATGTTATCTACTTTTATGACAATTATTGAAAGTTGAAGAGCCTTAATTCTGAAACTCTTGTGACAAAGTAGGATTGTTATATGTATTTGAATTTTTTTCTCACCCATAATGTGAGCAGCTTCTCCTTTCAGAAGTGCTCCAACTCTTCCAGACATCTGTCCACCTAAACTGTGCCCAGTAATGTATAAGTTATCCATTTTCAGTCCTGTATTATCCTTCAAATAATTAACAAAATCGGCAATGATCTCTGCAACTGCAGGAATAGCTCCTTTAGAAGCGATGTAGTTCTTACTAGCTGGTCCATGCCAATCGACGTTGAAGATGTTCCAGTCGTCCATATCCAGAAGAGCTGCAAAAAAAATTATTATGTGAAACTGAGAGCCTCAGAAAGAAAAGAAAAGAGTTATTACCGTCTGTGAGGAGGTCATTCATTTCACTTTGTCCGTTGCTGGTCCAGCCATGAATGATAAACATTGTTTTACGAGCGGAAGAAAAATCGGTGTTGAAAATAGTACGGATATTTTCTAGTTTGAGTTCTTTTGATCGTGTCAATCTAAAATAAACAATTTATAGCTTCATTATTTCACAAAATTAACAATATTTAACTAACATTTCCCCTTATTTCCAAAATATTTTTTTAAGTGGATTTAGATTTTTTACTTGGAAATGAATTGACATTACAAATGATTCCATTATATATAGCAATAAGAGAACGTAGTCTACAATGTTGGTAAATTTTAAAATTAGCATATCTGTTTATATCGACATGAAGGGTATTCATAACTCACTTGTGTTACAAAATTTATAAAGCTTGAGCCAATAACGTTTAGATTAAGAACATTATACAAGACTTCTCATAAATCTTCGTTGATATACCAACAGGTAAAATGAAGTGCTCTCCAACATAGTAGCAAAAACACAGTAAAAATTTTTAATATGCGTTTCTCCCGTTTGAAGTTTAAAATTGCTAAAACTTACACAATATTTCACAAGTGTTCATACCTGGAGAAGTAATAGAAAGTAATATCTGAGTCATCAACATGCACCCTCGGAACCGCGGCTCGAAGGTTCACGAAGTGCAGATGGTTCTGCATATCCGGTACCACCATCCATTCTGGTTCCGGCTCACTCACAGGAAGTGCGATCACAGCGCAAACTAACGACCAATAACGAAGTTAGAAACCGTTACTAGCATTAGTACTGAGCAGGAGTTCTTGAGCAGGAGTTCTTTATTGGAGGATTACAAAGATTTTGCAAATTTGGGAAAGTGAAACAAATGTTACAAGTTTAGAAATTACAATTAGATATAAGTGGTGTTATTCTTATATATTCAACGTGGCTTGCATCAAAATAGCTTTAAAATTGGAAATTAAATTATAATTGTTCTTCAAATTGGATTTTATGAAATTATTCCTATGAATTAAAAACATCTCAATATATGCTTTTTGTATCTTTCCATGCGGTTATTTCATTATCACCGGCCGTAATATTTTTTGGCTACTATATTTGTAAAAAATTGATGTTTTTCGAAATACAGGCCTAAAGTAATTCAAATTAAAGATCGATATAACTCTTGAACGGTTCAATAGATAAATATTTTTTTTCTAGTGCTCTAGAATATCGTTGTGCACAATTTTTGGGGTTTTACTGAATTTTCTGCAATTTTGAGATCGGACTGAACTCATATTTGACATTTCTCCCAGGATAATTTTTTTCAAATTTATTTGTGCTGCCTCAATTTGCGTTCGCAGAAAAAAGTATAGTATGTATCTTGTTTTATGAATTCTTTAAGTAGCGCTTTAACAAGAAGTGCAAATAATGATCATTTTCTTTGAAATATTTGATTCTAAAGTGCAATTGGAAAAGATTTGTTGACTTGATTTTTTTTTTATCTAAGGAGGTTTATACTTACCGAACACTTCAATCAGCGTAACACTAATAGCAAACTTCATTTTCAGTTCTTTAATTTAATTGTTCACTTCTATTTCTAAGACGAATATGGCTTTCCGCGAAATATCTCCCATTTATATTAGCAAACTTTATCAATATATTTTGCATTTTCGCGAAGATTAAGCTGTTTTGACGTTCGGATTTCCGTTTATTAATAATTGTTTATTTATTTATTATTTATTGTCCGATTATCATTATCTTGCTATTTTATTATTGAATAAAGCGGTGTTGTAAAAGAAGCCATAAAGTTATTATTCGTTGCTAAGTGAGTAAGTTGTTTGTATTTGATTTGATGATTTGCAATATAAACAAGTAAGTAAAAAGTGTGCATTTCCAAAGAAAATTGAAGCCTACTATTATACAGTTCAGACATTTCAACCTAGAAGATCTACTTATTACCAACACTTGGAAGTTCTTCAAGTTAGTTATACGAAGCGTTTCTAAATTTTAAACGTGCATATTCCGTGTTGGGCTTTAGATCCCTTCATCAACAGATAGTGAAGACTCATCAAATCTAGAGTAGGAACTCTTCAGACTCACAACTAACAAAGATCTCATAGCAAAATTCATATATGGATACCAATAGTTCTGGCTTCAAAAATCAATACCCTGGATGAGGGGCAACAGTACAGAAGTTATTAATTCCTCGTCCTATATGAGTGAGCCTGGATCCATGATTGTTTTCAACATTCGAAATTTCTATTATTTGCCGACGATTTAAAGCTCTTTATGCCAATTGAATTTCCTATTGATTGCCAACGTCTTGAGCAAGATTGATTAAGATTGCAAAACTATTGTATTGAGAATTATTTACATCTAAATCCTGAAAAATTATTCAAGAAACATAGAAACAATAAATTTCAAATTTAGTCTACATGGATCAAATTTAGAGCGCAAAACATCTATACGTACCCTAGGCATACTCTTTGATTCAAAGTTATTACTAAATGAACATGTGGACAATATTGTTAAAGTAGTATATAGAGCTTTGGGCTTCGTATATAGGATGCGAATTCCTACAATAATGAACACTCCTTGATTTTGTTGTACAACGCATACGTTAGACCCATTGTTAAATATGCTTCAGTTGTTTGGAATCCCTTGTATGTTCAAAATATTCTTATGATCGAATCCACTCAAAAGAAATTTATTGTTTTATTGAAATATAAATTTAATATTAGCTCCAACTGTCATACCGTAGTTGATGAAATTGAGTTACTTTCACTTGAGCAAAGGAGAAAGAATGCAGATATGCTGTTTCTATTTGAAATCTTCAACAACCTAATAGATAATTTCGAAATTGTAGATAAATTTAATTTTCATACACCATAAATTCATACAAGAAACAATATTTTATCCTCCATACAAAAATCTTATACTAGCAGCATAAAAAATTCACCTATTAATAGATTGATGTCCACTTATAATGATTACTATCAGAATGTCGATCTCTTTTGTTTGAGTCAAAGTCAATTTAAAAACGTAATTAAATGCAGTACAAATTGATTCATTTCTTATTATCATATTTTCTATTATCGTCATTGAAGCTTTTTCTGTTTTGTATTTTGTGTAAATGAATAAATAATCAAATAAATAAATAAATAACTAATTTACTATCAAAGAAGATGAACAGATTACACATCATTAAACGTGGCGATCTGCGATTGCTGTCAACGAAATTGGATCCCGACAATCAAAAATTGTCAACATCTCACCAGCCTCCAACATTTCATTAATTTTTTCATTTATCATTTTTGTATTTATCTCATTATTTTTTATCACTTCTTGGTTCTGTGTTAATTTTTTGAATTTCAATGAACAATTTTATTGCTCATTTGGTTGTCGCTTTATTAATTTCTGCTGTATGATTTTTAATAGATAATAAGCAGATAATTTCTGTACATACATGCAACAATTGTTAATATTACATGTTAAATCAATTATTATGGGCTAGGGCTAAGGACTAGAAAGATGTTGAGATTTTTGTTCTTTTCTAAAAGAGGCAAAAGTCCCCATTAGGTTGGGAATCTTCATACAATCCATGTCCATCAATATTTCATCTCTTTAAAATTCAGTCACTAGTTTCTTTGAATCTTGTTATGTTAAACTTAAAGCCAAAAGATGCATTCATGATATTCAAATTAATTGCCTGAAATCTACTGCTTTTTATAAGAATGTTACATTTAGCAAATCTAAGAGAGAATTATATTTAGGCTTAGGCACTCATCATTAATACTGATATATATTTTACTATGAATAACCCAATTTTTTTTATTGTTTTATCTAATAGCTAAAGATTGTTGTGCGAAGTCCTCGCATGATGATATTTTATACTAGAAGTATTGGTCAGTTTTGATTTGATCATAATATCTCATCCTTAGATCAGAGTGTTGATCAAGACAGCTCAGGAATAGATCCTATGAATAAAATTTAGGTTCCAAACCAATGGGTGTGCTTTTTTTTTATTTCTCAGGCTGTAAATATGTTAAATGTGACTGACTCAAAAATAAATAATTCTTGAGAGCATTTGAAGTATGCAAATACCTACTTTTCGATTTATTAAAACTACTTACTTTTTAAGTTTTCACGTGGTCAGAACACAAACTCGAGTCAAACTGTTATTTTTACTTACTTGTGCTAAGTACAAGAAAGTATTGTGAAACCGACAAAATACACCTATCGAGATTTTGATGAATCCATTTTGACTATTTTTGGCTTGATGTCGGTACGTATGCTCGTGCGTGCGTAACTCGCAAATCTCGAAACTGGTTGAACGCATAATGTTGAAATTTTGTATTTAAGACTGGTATAGGGTCTAGTTATGCACCTCGCATCATGGTTCCAATCGTCTGTACCGGAAATGCATTTTACTTGAAACTTTTTTCGAATTTCTCTAATAAATCCAGAATGATCAACCGTAGAATGCTGAAATTCAGTATTTGAACTTCATGTTGTATCAGAATGGTTACCTGCTATTTTTGTAAGAATTGACTAGGCCAGAAGTGCACTTTACTTGAAACTTTTATTAAACTTTTTGCATAAATATAGAATGATCCGCCATAGCTTATTGAAATTTCGTATAAAGAACTTCTATAACATCTTATGGTACATTTTGCATTATAGTTGCGATCGGCTAAACCGGAAGTGCACTTTACTTGAAACTTTTTTTAAATTTTCCGCGTAAATTTAGAATGATCAGCTATAGAATACTGGAATTTAGCATTTGAAATTGCTGTAGCATGTAAATGGTCATCTTCTATTTTTGTAAAAATCAGCTGAGCCGGAAGTGCACTTTATATGACAGACTTTTTAAATTTACCGCATAAATTCTGAACAATCAGTCGTAGAATATTTAAATTTTGTATCTATAATATCTAGTTGTACACCTTGCATTATGATTACTATCGACTAAGCCGGAAGAGTACTTTATTCGAAACATTTTTTAAATTTTCCGCATAAATCCAAAACGATTGAACGTAGATTGTTAGAATTCAGTATTTAGGACGATTATACCATCTAGATGCTCATATCCTATTTTCATTGAGATCCACCTAGCCGGAAGTGCACTTTACGTCACAATCTTTTGGAATTTTTCGCATAAATCCGAAGCGATCGGGTGGAGAATATTGAAATTTGGTATTTCATTCTGCTGTAGCATCTGAATGATTGCCTACTATGAAGTGCACTTCAGTAGAAATTTATTTTCTAATTTTGCGCATAAATTCAGATCTGTTGGTAGTCGTAGAATTTTTGGAATCAGTATTTAGGAATGTTGTAGTATAAGAATAATGGCCTACTGTTTCCATAGCAACCGACTTGGCTGAAAGCGCATTTTACTTGACAGATTCTTATAATCTCTTGGGTAAATCCAAAACGATTAACTGTGGAACGATGAGATTTTGTGTTTCATTATATATATCCAATGATATATATGATCAAGCACAAAATCACATCGTAATATCCAATGATGTACAAGTAAGTCACGTGATGTTCACGTCAGATTTTTTACTCACTTGTACAAAAGACTGGTATAGGATCTAGGATCTTGATGTGCACCTCGCATTATGGTTGCAATCGTCTGTACTGGAAGTACACTTTATCTGATAATTTTTGCATTTTCCGCATAAATCTAGAATCATTAGCTGTAGGATACTGGAATTCAGTAGTTGAAATTGCTGTAGCATCCAAATGATCATCTTCTATCTTCGTCCCAATCGACTAAGCCGGAAGTGCACTCCATATCACAGACTTTTTGAATTTTTCTCATAAATTTAAAATAATCAGTCACAGAATATTGAGATTTCGTATTAAGCACTTTTATAGCATCTAGTTATAAACCTTGCATTATGATTGTGATCGGCTAAGCCGGGAGTGCAGTTTACTCGAAACATTTTTTAATTTTCCGTATAAATCCAAAACGATTGAACGCAGAATATTAGAATACAGTATTTAAGATGATAGTACTGTCTAGATGCTTATATCCTATTTTCATTGAGATCGACTGAGTCGAAAGTTCACTGTACTTGACGATCTTGGAATTTTGCGCATAAATTCAGAACTGTTAGCCGTAGAATACTAGGGAATGTTGTAGCATAAGAATCATGACATACTGTTTCCATAGCAGCCGACTAGCCGTGGAATGATGAGATGTTGTGTTTGATTATATATATCCAATTATGTACAAATAAGTCACGTGATGTCCACGTCAGATTTTTTTTTCATTCCTCAGCCTGAAAATATGTTGATTGCGACTGACTTAAAAATAAATAAGACTTGAGAGCATTTGAACTGTGCAAATTCCTACTTTTCGATTTATCACAACTATTTAATTGTTCAAGTCTTCAAGTAGTCAGAATACAAAGTCGTGTCAAACTGTAATTTTTATTATATTGACAATATATAGTATATATCTTGAAATATATTGTTTAATTGTGAAGTGTTCATGGTATGAAAGATGAAATGATGAATGATTCGATGGCTGTATTGTTTACCATTGGATCAAGTGAATGAATTTGTATACAGTGTAATGTCAAAAGATGGGAAAATTGGCTATGAAATTGATAAAGTAGTCTGATGGTTGTGGGATTCTTGAATCATGAGTGCTTCAAGGGATAACGGTCAAGAGTATTATTTCTGAATTGACTTGTGGCAGTAAATGCTAGGTATAATTGCAGAATTTTTGTGGAAATGAAATTTTTGTGCTGTATTTGTGTGTAGGTATATGAGGAGATCAAATACAAAATAAATTTGTATGTGAAGACAGTAATATTTGAAAAAATTTGATCGAAGAACTATGGAAAAACTAAATGAGTATGAGAGAATAGCTGGATGTCCCGTGTGTCAGGTGATGGATATGGTTGTTGATTTGTTGCGTATGAGAGGATTTTCGAGTGTGACAAATAAAAGGGCTTGAAGTTTGTATTGATAGAATCAAAAAGGTGGCTTAAGTGGGTGGTTGATAGAGTCGTGATATTATAAATGATTAAAAGTTCTTGCCAACTTTTTTCAGAAGCTTATTTAATCATCTGGTATATTTTTATAAATTCCTTTAGGCTGTCCATATTCATCTATTTTTGTAGATAATAACATTGGAATGTGATTTGCCAATTATAATAACAATTTATTTCGCAATGAAGAAAAATATTTATTGCATTGCAAATATAAGATAATACTGAAAAATATTCTGAAAATCTGGAAGAGAAATAGTTTATGACAACGTTTATTCTGTAAGCTTTATATCAAAATTAGAAGGTATTCATTCACAAGAGAATAACAACAACAGGAATAGGGAATCTCACGATATTGTTCAGATATTTTAGAAAACATTAATGGTAATTTTCTATGCAAAAATTAGATATACGAATACATATGAATTCATTTGAGAGAAATAATGTCACACTATTGTATTTGCAATGGAATTCAATAAATAGTTTATTACAAAGAAATTATTAGGAAATTTATGTTGCCTGAGTATGAGTCAAAGAATAAACTGTGATACATTTACGATTTAGAAAGAGGAAATTTAATATTAAGTTTTGTGATTGTCAGTAAATAATTTATGATTTGTGTTTATTGGCAATAATTTATTGTCAATTGTTGGAGTACAATAATAAAAAATAATTTATTGATATTTATCTTGTAAAGAATGTGCAGATAGTCAGTTGCTCATTAAAATAATTGTAAAATATTTTATTATGGGCTTAAAAGTAATATGTGCTAATTTTATTGATCTAACATTGTTTACAACCATTTTTTACTTCATTTGTTAGATATTGCATCAAGAAATGATGGTTTTTCCCTCATGATGAATTTTCTTATATCTTTTCCATGGAACATATAGATTTTTCATCAAAATTTCAACAATTAATCAAGTTTTATTGTTTTCAAACATGAAAATTGATGGAAAATTCCACTTTTTTTGATACACTCGTAATTAACCTTAAGATTAAGTACTTGTACTCAATTTAATATATTTCAAGTGAATAAATCTCAGCACTTCATGTTGTGCCAAAAGATTACTGTAGATAATAAAACAATATAAAGCCCGAAACAATTTTCAATTACTTTGTTTATTTTGTTACAGAACTTTGAAACTGTAATCATGAAGACGGAAATATTATTTATCAGTTCGTGTTTGCTTCTCACATTTGGTAAGTTTTTATTTTAATTTAATGAAGAATAGACATCTTTAATATATATATACGCGATAATAAATTCCAATAATTTTGAGTTCATGTCGAATTATTCTGGCTTACAACAGTAAAAAAAAAAGTGGGATTTGAAAAAAACAATGCTTTTTGTGAACTCTTTAATGATTATTTAATTGCATAACAATGCGATACTAATATCGATGTGAGTGAACAATTTTGTTTGAAAAAGTATAATAGTTTTTGTGAGATGTACCAATAAATTCAGGTGAGATACATCGTTGATTGAGCGAGAGATTACTTTGGAATTCCATTATTATATTAATTGGACGTGAGGATATTATTGCTGGTTTATTGCTTGTAAAGACAATTCTTGATGAACTGATAAAAATGTGTTTGGATAAGAGATGAGTTACAAAAACTAATCGCTGGCCTGAAAAATTATATAAATAGCACATTTATGTTTATGATAATTTTTCTGTCAGTCATCCTAATATGAAAAGTTCACTTTCAGGTATAGTATATAGAATTTATAGTCGGAAAAATAATATTTTTTCGGTCTTGGTAGAAAGACTGTAGTTATGGAAAGGAATTAACAAAGACCTTTGGATATAATTTTGTTGCTTCATCTTATCTATTCAACTCATTCAAGAATAGACTGAGTTTCACATACCTTGAAACTTATCTGATTTTAGGTTTGATGAAGATTTAATCGTTGTTCCCTGATTGCTTCATTCAGAATCAGAAACTTCTACGATATCTAAAGTACCTATATGATATTTTTAGACCAGAATGAACAATAAAATCTATATGATGTATGGTGACATTGAAATATGTATTTAAAGTCATAAATTTAGTTAAATTACTCATGTTAGGAGAAAAAATCATGTGATCAATACAACAGAAAATTGAATTTACTGCCTTATATATAAATTCGTGGTATCTAGATGATCAAACTTCGATATAATGGGACACTATACGTAGTATATCTGTTGAATTATTTATTTTGTTTTCATAAACTATTATACTTTGATATGTCCTCCTCAAAATTTCTTTATGCAACTAGTACAAAGTGTAATTCACATTAAAATTTAGATTTGATAGTTCAAGAATATAGATACAAAAGTAAAATTAACCCTCTCCCATATTTTCATGACGCATTTCCATAATTATTCTTTTTCTACAACATCCTCCTGCATTTATTTATTTGAATTTGCACATGATTTGTGTGCTTTGAAATTTAATTGAGATAGTCGTCTAATATTTAAGATATTTGTAATAAATAGATATCAGTAAATTTTTTGATTCAATAGTGAGAGCTTCAGATTCTATTTGAAAAGATATTCTTTCTGTTTTAGCTAATGCGTATACGTATGTACCGACTGAAGAGTTGGAAAAAGGGAATGGTAGAATATTAATTTTAATAGATAGAGACAATAGACCATTATTTCTGAATACTGAGACAACAGAAGTTACCTATGTAGATGTGGATGAAACCGAAGTTACTTTCCATTACTCATCTAGGTGAGTATTCTATAAGACTGCGTGAAAGTTCTCACCATTTTTTTTTATTCCCCCTACACTTGTGGATCCCGCAATTATTAATAATTGATTAGTGTATTTATTGATTGGTGCGATCAGACTTATTTGTTTGTTTCTTTGAATTCTATTTTGTGTGCGTAGGATATTCTTAATATAATCAATCAATTGTGTACACAGAATACTATCTTGATCGTAACAATACTAATATTTTATTTTCTCAAATTTATTGTATACTAATATTTATTTGCCTTGAATGATAAAATCGATAGATATTCCTGAAGACATCCGTTTGTTTCTAATAGATTTTTAAAATGTAATCGGTATGCCATAATATATTAAACTAGGTGTATGCAAGGCGCCTTAGGCGCGCGTTGAAAAATGATGAGTCGTCAGTCAATTAGAAGATATAATAACTAACATGAAATACCTTAAATGCAGATACTGATGCTTTAGGTAACTGAAATTAATGAAATGGTAATCTGTAAAAAGATAAAAAATATGAAAATTTCAACTTCACCAGAACGCGATTCGAATTTCTATCTGTCGAACTATAGACCAAAGCTCTACCTCTGAGCCATCAACTGCAGTATTAAGTTGTTGCTGTAACTTACTTATATCTATATGTCTGTCTATTATAGTGCGTTACAAAGTTAGTGAATCAGTGATGAGCGTTAATATAGGTTCAGATTTCTTTGAAATGTGTCTATAGTATTCATGCAATAATATTTTAGGATGACTTCATAGGAAATATATATATATATATATATATATATATATATATATATATATATATATATATATATATATATATATATATATATATTTATACAGATACTTATTGAAAATAAAACTTCAGGTTTCAGATAGTTGGTAATTGAGAAAACGTAGAGAGATATTTGGAAGAGCTACTTTAATATATTTTTGAATGATATAATTTTTGATACAATTAAATAACCTATTAGCCCAGTCAAATTAGGGTTTCATCTCGGAATGAGAGATAACTAGCTGGAAGCTTGTACAAATCTTTATTTTGGCATTCTAAAAGTTGTCTCATAAGTCTCATGAAATCTCGTGTTTGTGTCTTGAATTATTCAAGGTCAAAGGTCGCAAAAATCGGTTTCTATGACTCCAATAATGTTGACATTTATTACAAAAATTTTGGAATATAAAATCTGCAACAAATTTTGCCTTGAGCATTTTTTCATGCTCTCAAACGTTTTTGACAATGGGGAGAACGCGCAGTGCTCAGCCATACATACTGTAATGCAAGGTCAACAGTGAGTTTCGGTGGATAATTCCTCGTGCAATAAAAATTATCTATTGGTCAATACATTATATTTAATAATAATTCACATATATACAAAAAAATTCAATAATACTCCTTAATTAAAAACTCATCAAATACTTACAGTATATCTTATTTTAATCCTAATGCTGTTAATTTGGATTACGCAGCATTGAGGCAAGCTTGCGCATTATATTGGCCACAAGCTAGAGTGCATTGTAACCCTGATTTGCAAAATATTATTTTAGTAATTCATCTGGAGCCGATGGTGATGTTTTTGTCATTGGTTCCAGAAATTCATTACAGTATGTATGGCTGAGTGCTGCGAGTTCCCGCGCTCTATTTGAAAAACGGTTGAGCACATGAAAAACGATAAACGAGATGATCAAACGAAAAGAACCGATTTACTGTTCTTATTGAATAAGTATGATTTTCCAACGGACACCTCTGAACTTGCTGGTTTATACTTTACACATAGCAGACATGGCGTTAACTTCTAATTTTTAGGTTATTGGTCAAGTCTAAATGTCAATTCTTGTTGTGTTGATAATTGTCAAATTATAGTTGGGCACTGTTGGAAATATTTTGTATGTAGAACGTGAGTGAACAAATATATTGACATTTGGACAACAATTTTCGTAACTCAACAAGGATCAGCTTGAAATATAATTGTCTTCATGTCACATATTACTTGTGTGAATAAATATGAGTACATTGAGTCATATATCCAATATTCAAAATTTATAATTTCGGATCCAAGTCCAGATACTTTCTCTTGAAGCTAATAAAGGGCCAAAATTTCATTCAATTTGGCAGTAATGAACTGAGCGACTTGCAAAATAATGTGATTCACATTCTATTATTTTATTCTTTTGACACATGTATCTAATAGTTTCGTAATATTTATAAAATTACAGCAAAAGATAAGCTATTGTTTTCCAAACGTGAAAAAAAAAACAAGATAGTAATCATTATCAAAACTATTGAAGATAGTAATCTAATCAATATACCTTGGAATAATAAATTTTAAAGCATCCACATGATATCTCCAAATAATAATAAAATATTATTTCAGAACTAATCCGGAAACAGAATTGATAACATTAACAATCGATGACATTCAGGAAACAGATTTTGATCCCCAAAGAAAGACTATGTTCATTGTCCATGGATGGCAAAATAATAAAACTAGTGACCTCAACCCAGCAATAACCAGTGCACTTCATCAAGCAGCTGACTGGAATGTTTTTGTTGTTGATTGGAGAGATAAAGCGAGTGCTCCATACAATGTCGCATTAGGAGCTGTTCCTGGAGTGGGTGAAGTTGTCGCCAAGTTTATTCAGCTATTAATGGAGAAAACAGGAATAGTTTTTGATAATATCAATCTAGCCGGACACAGTTTGGGGTCGCATGTTTGTGGAAGAGCTGGGAATTTACTCGGCGGACAGATTGCAACCATTATGGGTAAATAACACTTGAACGATCTTCTTGAAAAATATTACGTTTGAAATTAAAAGCTCAATATCCAATTAGATTCGTGCAATTAAGAGCACGCCTACAAAATTGACAGATCAAGTTAGGATTACATTGATAATCTTTCTGGGAATAATACCATTTGCTGAGCAAAAATACCTTTTCAATAATCGGTGATTATTATAAATTAGAAGTAATATAATGAATCTTGTGGAATACCCTTTGATCATTGTCAAACACTTATAATTTTGACAGATGCCTCTAGCACGCTGCTTTCAGGTCAACCGTCTTGCACCTTCGGTATTGGGCTCATTTCAAATTGTCAAAATTATTTCGTTATTATCAATGACACACAATTGAATAGCTCCTGATTTTTTTCCGTAGTTATTTATAGCTATTGGAAGAAATGATATTATTGACAGTCATATAAAATTTCCTGATGAAAGTAATTGTGCAAAATATTGAAATATTTCTATTTAATTAGCTATGGATCCTGCTCTTCCTCTCGTTGACATAAATGACATTGATGCTCGCATTGATACCACTGATGCTCAGTATGTTCAAGTGATCCATACAAATGGTGGAGTCTTAGGATTTTTGGAACCTCTTGGACACACTGATTTCTTCCCCAATGGTGGAATGAACCAAAAAGGATGTGGACTTGATCCTGTCGGTAAGGCAACAAATCTACAGAAATTTATTATTTACTTCATGAAAGAGTTGCTTCGCAATATTTAGAAAGAAATGATGTTTCATTGACACAGTCTCATCTTCTTCAGAAAAAATGACTAATTCAATGGAGAAAAGAAAAGATGATGAATAAAAGAAAAATTACATCTTTTCTGAAATTTCTTAGCTGGGATATCTATACTCTCTTGAATTTTTAAGAATGATAAATCCTATTTGGAAGATTCATAATGTAATTAACAACCATATTATCTTGTTTTTCATGAATTGTATTTGTTACTTATTTTTATGGATATCGAGGTCTGGTCGAGATTCAAAAATATCATCAAACAACTCTTCCTACCAATTATTTTTTTCCAAATATTTTATGAGTTGTAACAACTTATCATCTTTCTAATTGTATCAAACTTTTCATGCGCATTGGATGTACAAATAGTTTTTAAGACTGACAAAAATTTCGACAAATATCACGTCTCTCAAAATTACATTTAACATTTTTTATATCTTTTGCTTTACTTGAACTATGTGATTTCACAAATATTTATGTTTTTATGTTAACCAGGTGCATGTGCCCATTCTCGATCCCATATGTATTTTGCGGAATCCATTATTAACAACAATTTCAGAGCACAACAATGTGAGACATATGCTAAATGGAAAAGAGGCAAATGCGATAAAAATGCGGAATCTTTTATGGGAGGATTAGAATTGAACAGGTTTGTTTTTATCTTTTACTTTTATTTCCGTCAACTATTTTTATTGATAGAAAAAATTCAGATTTCCATATTCATATTGATTTCCTTTTTATAGGAGAAGAAATTATCTTGCAAATGCACTCGTGCTCTGATATGTAAATATCAACGTGAGTCAGTGATCATGAATGGAAGGGTTGAAGATTTAAAAATCAATACGGGTTAAAGATATAAGAGGAGATTATAGGAAAAAAAATATTATATTCTAGTGTTATTGGCAAATCAAATCCATTATTTAAATTGAAGCGTAGATTATTGGCGGACGCTTTTTTAATTTGGTATAATTTATGAAAACCCAAATGTAGCAGTCATTAATTGACGATATTTTTAGTTGACGTGATACTTGAAATCGTAGCGATATCAGCATTGCAATTTGTCTTTGCTCTACATTTATTAAAATTTTCAAAAATTCATTCGGTATTAGATTTATATTGACATTTTTTTCTTCTTAAAATTTGCTCGAAAGCCAGAAATAATCACGATAGACAAGTTAATCAGTTGAAAAGTTATGATCGTTAAATTAAATTTTACACTGCAAAGTATTCTAAAAGTTATATCGACCTTTTAGGGTTGTTCACAGGAGCAACCTCAAGACAGAATCATTTAGCCTTTTTAAAAACCTCTAAGGTGTGGGAGTCTAGTCTACCCTCGAATTGATTTTATGATGAGTGGATCATATACCCTGAAAGTGATGCTCACAAATACTTCAAAGTGACATACATATATTTCTAAGTATGATCCGAAGCAACTACTTCGGAGGTACTTTCCTTAGCTGACCTGCTTCAATCTTTGCACTAAGTTCTTTCGACTATTATATCTCTAATCAACTTTGCAGTGTATGGAACAATTCCATCGGTATGATTTTTGTGACAACATTTAGATAAATATTGCAAATTTTTCCATTATAAAAATAATTGGAGTAAAACTTGTGTTAAACACTACAGACAAGCATATCTACTGCCTTAATCGTATTTCTTGATTTGAATGGATTGATGGAATCAATTTTTTTTCTAATAGAAACGGAATTATGCTTGAAAAATTCAAATGGAGCATATTGAAGTGGCTTGGTTTTGATTATTAACTATGAATTTAGATTTAAAGATGGGCCAGTGGCTCAGTGTGTTAACGCGCTGTTCACTGCATGTCTGAGACGTACGAATCCGGGGGTCCCTGGTTCGATTCCCGGCCGGTATGTATGATTCACGAAAAGCACTTGAATCATACTCGGTATAGGCTTATCACCTGTATATCTGGTAGCATAAGAAATCTCTTGGGTGCCGCTCAATCGTTCGTGATTTGAGATCGTCGCACAGATTGAGGCTTCGAATCTATCAGGATGATTCGGCAACGAAACGAGTACGCATGTACTTGAGGTGCTTACTACAAAAAAAAAACATCTATGTGTTAAATGCTTGTAACAGCTAAAAAATGCTGGTTGGTCATGTAGATAAATTATGTGAAAGTATAAAAGAAATGGAGTTTTTTCAACAATACTTATTTTATGTAAGAACTCAAAAGTAATCGCCATCAGTTACTTTAACAATAACAGCTGTCATTTTGACAATGACAGCTTCCACTTTGACAATCACAGCTTTCACTTTGAATTATTCAAGTAATTGATGCGCCACTCTAAATTTCTGAAACAGCGAATAGCGATGAAACGCCCATGAAATTCATGATCGGGGAAGTACTGTGTAGGCCACAGCAAATTTTTTTCATCAAATGATTGTGAATATTCAATATTTGATCTGTTGATTCATTATATCCAAAATTCATTGTAATTTCTCAATCGTTAGTTTAATGTAATATGAATGAAATTTTCAAACCAAGTTGTTAGAATTTGAATAATTCTATTTCGGCCGTTGATTGGAGAAGAAATTATATGTCTTTAGTTGAAGAATGCTTATTCAAGAGTCGTCTCTTACTCGCTCCAAAATCATGCTTTTTTATAGTAATGAAACAATAAGCTTTTTGTCATTTGTTTGATAATTGATTTTTTTGTTTTCAGACTTTTCGGAACATTCTATTTGAATACAAACCAAGAACAACCTTTTGCATTAGGATGATTTTTAATTAGTTTTAATAGGTACTTGTTATCTGTAGTAGCAGTAATCTTATGGCAGTTAAGCTTATTTTAGATTCAAAAAATCATAAAGATATATTTTTGTGCGTCTGTGTACAATGAAAAGTATTTTAAATAAATTAAAAATTATAGTACGTACTTTCTTAGTTTTTTTTTGCACATTATCATTAAGAATTGTATTTATTTGTAAACTATTGAGATCAAAACTGTATTAAGCAATGAAATTTTTGAAGTAGTACTATATGATTGCCTTTTTAAGGAAGTGATTTACATCATTTTTCAGTAGTAGCTACAGTAGTGACAGAAAAAGGAAACTATTTTTTGTTTGCGGCCATTTATAGAGAAGATGCTTACAGCTCTAAGTTTAAGATATTTGAATTAGAAAATCTCTGCTAGGTGTTAATGCATATTGAAAATAGTTATTTTTGATTCTAGATTGCAAAATAACACTTTTGCATTCGCTCACAAAAAATTATTCGAGAATGCAAAAGAATATCGCAATCATGTATCAAACAACGTTTTTTCGAAAACCATGCTTAGAATGAATAAAAATGTAAAAAGAAAATGTTGACATTTCGAATCAATCAATGTCACTTCCAATGTTGCTATGATACCAATACAGTTTTTCTAACTATTTCGCATCCTGGCTGCGAAGTATTTCGCGTCCTGTAGACAAAACAATCATTTTGCATGTTTAGCAACTAAAAGTATCTTTTTGAACAACTTCTTACAGTCTGCTATTTTATTGAGCGTAAAGCAACTCTCATATAACATATATAAACATTTAGGATCGTAAATAGACTAACAAAATGATCGGCAAACGTCTTGTGCATATGAACAGTACTAACAAACGTGAATTAACAGATAATTGAAATTATATATAAGTATTCGCATTGTTTGTAATCTGTGAAACATTAGGATTAGATGTGACCATAAAATACTATATTGTGAGATAAGTTTGATTATATCACACACCTTGGCAACAACCAATGAAATTAAGGGATTTTACATGGTAACGAGGTATATCGCGATTATATTTTCTCCTAACTCGATATACCACAGTAGCTTTTTAAAAAATAATAAAAAATATAACAATTAATAAATTTTATGGTTTGTGAAATAATCCTTGCAAATACACCTCAAGATTCGGTGTATTGTCGCATATACCTTGAATTTAACTCAAATACTTTTTGTCTTGGGTAGTTTTTTACTCGGCAAATTTGGAGATTTATAATCAACGGTAATATACCGATAGAGAGGTGTATTATCGATATACCGAAGAATTTCACGAAAATACTTTTTGTCTTTTAGGAATTTTTTACGAGACAAATTTGGGGATTCATAATCTGATAATACCCGAGAGCTTTAGCTCGAGGGATATTATCGTTGATTATAAATCTCCAAATTTGCCGAGTAAAAAATTATCCAAGACAAAAAGTATTTGAGTTAAATTCAAGGTATATGCGATAATATACCGAATCTTGAGGTGTATTTGCAAGGATTATATCACAAACCATAAAATTTATTGATTGTTATATTTTTTATTATTTTTCAAAAAGCTACTGTGGTATATCGAGTTAGGAGAAAATATTATCGCGATATACCACGTTACCATGCAAAATCACTTGATTTCATTGGTTGTTGCTAAGGTGTGTGATATAATCAACGATAATATCCCTCGAGCTAAAGCTCTCGGGTATTATCAGATTATGAATCCCCAAATTTGTCTCGTGAAAAATTACCCAAAAGACAAAAACTATTTTCGTGAAATTCTTCGGTATATCGATAATACACCTCTCTATCGGTATATTACCGTTGATAAGACGTGATTCTACGGCACGCGTTCTTGTTAGTATGAGCTTTATTGCATGAAGATGAAGTTGAAAATGTGTGGTAATCATTTGATTCTATGAGAGTGAAGTATTATTATATATTGATCAAGATTCATATAAAAATGATCATTACACTGAAAAATAAATGAAGTAATGTTACTATAATAATTTATTCGAAGCAAAGTATTATAGTTATAAAAAACTGCTAGTAGTCCAAGAGCCCGCTCGGAAATACTACCTTGAATCGTTAGACGATTCTTACGTATTCTAAATGATTCGTCGTGAAAATATTACCCTTGAAAGTTAACGGTGCCATTCTCAATTCTGTCAGAAGCAATTAATATTAATTATTCATTATGTGAATTTAACGCACAAACTACCTTTTCTGTTAGATACTTGGAAATTACACTGAAACATATATTTTTATATGTAAAACTAGAAAAACTCACGGTGCCGAGTTTCATTCTGCCACAACCCCCGGCACCGTGGCTTCAAAAAGGTTGGAAATATCGATAAAGTACCTTTTTCCGTTAGACGAAAAAGTCCTTCACAAAAATTGTAGGCAGTGAGTGACCTGACGAATTGAAAGAACCAACGGTGCCGACTCTCATGTTGCCAGAAGTCCTCGGCACCGTGGATCAAAGCGGTTGCTCGCGCGGCCTATTTTCAGTCTGAATAAAATTTGCATACATTTATTTTTGATGCAACAGTACCTTAAAAGGTGTAAGGTGTAGTATGGAATCATATTTGATATAATTCCATCCTATCATCTAAGAATGATTAAATCTAGAGTAACTAAGTTTTTAGAATAAATGCATACCGTTTCAATTCCGGTAAACTGATAAAAGCAATCAGAGAACAAATGTATAAATGAAATGAAATAAATCAATCATCGAAGCATACCAATGAAAAAAATGGATTAAGTGAGTTTCATACTTACTTGTACAAAGTACAAGTACAAGTACAAGAACAAGTAAGTATTGTGAGACCGACAAAATTTACATTTTGAGATTTTGATGAAAGTATTGGCATAATGTTGAATGTTTGTATTTTAGACTGGCTTAAGGCCGTATGACACGATGCATAATTTCTCTCAAAATTATGTACATTTTTATGTTTCAAAATTATGACCAAAAAAATGTACTGTGGCATACATCGGAATACCTTCAAAACAATGTTCAAAAAAATCTCTCGCTCTATATTCTTACAAATTCTCCTTCAAAATGTGCGCAATACGAATGCGCATTGGCCTAAATAAAGATTCTCATTCGTCTGACAATTTATGTCCAAATATGAATTGTTGTTGTAAGAGTTATGATTATTTTAGAAATATTGTGCTCCATAGATGAAATCATAATTTAAATTGAGAAATTTTATTCCATCCATTTTGATATTTTTATTCAATCTGAAATTTGTAACGTGAAGTAGGTTATGCGTAGATGCGTGAACATTCAAAATGTGCGCAATATGAATGTGTATTAGCATTCTAGTCTGTTTGACAGTTACTTTTTATATACATTGTTGGTTTGAGATATTGTTATTTCCAACAATCACTATTATTGACGATATAATTTGAATTTATGCTCCACAAATCTTCTTTCATCCATCTTAATATTTTTGTTCAATCTGAAAGTTGTCACGTGAAGTAGCATGTGCGCAGATGCGTGAACAGATTAATGTACAAAATTTTGTAGTAGTGAAATAAAGGCCTTCAAAATAATGTTCAAAAAATTTTAAAAAATATTGGCAGAAATTTTGTTCAAAATTTTGAACATAATTTTGAAAGAAATTATGCATCGAGTCATACAGCTACAATTTCTAACAAAATTTTTTAAAATTTTTTGAACATTATTTTGAAGGCCTTTATTTCACTACTACAAAATTTTGTACATTAATCTGTTCACAACTAGATCTTAAAGGCCTTAAGATCTAGTTGTGCTCCTCGCAATGTGGTTGCAATCGTCTGTACCGGAACTGCACTTCACTTCAAACTTGTGAAGTGCTCTTTATATAACAAACCCTCCGAATTTTCAACAATTAAAAACAATCAAAAATTCTGAAACATCCAATTATTTGTTCCCAAAAATTTCAAATATAAGAATCGGTTTTGACACCATCATCTCAGATCGGGAAGCAATTGTATACAGGTGTTTCGTCCTTATTGGGACTCGCCAGTACAGTATAGTCAAGAGCCCAAGATAGTCAGGGCTTGGCTCCCAAAGTGTTTAAACTCATCTGGATAGATGGACTGCAAAAGTAAAAACTATATGCAGCGCCATATATCGAGCATAAAGCCAGTTAAGGCATGTGAATAAAGTAGAGGTCACAAATTAATTGTGATAAAGTTTATAGATGTCCTAATAAGGACGAAACACGTGTATACAGTTGCTTCCCAACCTGAGATGATGGTGTCAAAGCCGATTCTTATTCCTGTATTACACGATACAATTTATTAATCAATAAATTGACCAAGTTTTCTGTCAAGTTTTCAACAATTTATTGTCGAGCTCAAAAATATTTTGTACCATATTACACGATACAAGTTTTCGTCAAGAAAAATCAGAACTACCAACTTATAATTTCTGACGTAACATCAAAAAGTGTGGTTGGAGAGAAAGTGAGATAATAGAGATGACAAAAAATTAATATACCGAGGGCAACTGTATATATAATTATATTAATACTTTGTCAACACTAAGATTATCATTTGACGCGAAATAACCAATATGAGTAATGTTGGCAACAAAAAATCTCCCTAGAATACCCCAGAATATTGGTGAGAAATAGAGCCAGTTCTATTTCAAAAATAACTTGGTCAATTATTGGTCAAGAAAAAATTATGGAAATTTTGGACATATTACACACAACAATAGTTTCAAAAAATCAACATTATACGAGTATTTTCATCAAAATCTCGAAATGTGAATTTTGTTGGTTTCACAATACTTACTTGTACTTTGTACAAGTGAGTATGAAGCTCACTTAATTCAATTTTTTCATTGGTATACTTCGATGATTGATTTATTTAATTTCATTTATACATTTGTTCTCTGATTGCTTTTATCAGTTTACTGGTATTGAATCGGTATGCATTTATTCTAAAAACTTAGTTACTCTAGATTTAATCATTCTTAGATGATAGGATGGAATTATATCAAATATTATTCCATACTACACCTTACAACTTTTAAGGTACTGTTGCATCAAAAATAAATGTATGCAAATTTTATTCAGACTGAAAATAGGCCGCGCGAGCAACCGTTTTGATCCACGGTGCCGAGGACTTCTGGCAACATGAGAGTCGGCACCGTTGGTTCTTTCAATTCGTCAGGTCACTGGCTACAATTTTTGTGTAGGACTTTTTCATCTAACAGAAAAAGATACTTTATCGATATTTCCAACCCCTTTGAAGCCACGGTGCCGGGGGTTGTGGCAGAATGAGACTCGGCACCGTGAGTTTTTTCTTGTTTTACACATAAAAATACATGTTCCAGTGTTTTTTGAAAAAAGGTAGTCTGTGCGTTGAATTCACATAATGAATAATTAATATTAATTGCTTCTGGCAGAATTAAAAATGGCACCGTTGACTTTTAAGGGTAATGTTTAGAGTACGTAAGAATCGTCCAACGATTCAAGGTAGTATTTCCGAGCGGGCTCTTGGACTATAGCTGTAGGCATAAGAATTCTTTTATCACAACTATTTATGTTCAATACAGTGTGAATAACATTTTCATACAAATCAAAACACATGAAAAAATGTTTGCTACGTGAATATCAATGTAAAAAACGTCAATAGGACTTAGTGCTAATAGTAAATAGAATAATATGAGCATAACGACTATAATTTTCAGGATGCAATTCTAACGCTGGACCAATAATTATGTATTTTGTCTCCAATTAAAAATTATCATGCGATTTCATATTCCACATCAATAGAGGAGTCTAATTCCAAGATGGCTCTTCAAAAAATTTGTTCCTAATAAAATTATAAATCCGTTTGAAGTCTTTGCACATCTTTCGTCATTCATGATATCTCAATATTTACTTCTTACTTTCTCGAAATCCCTGGCAACCCTTACCGTTACCTTTAATTCAATAATCATTATCCTGGCAACAAAAGCGCATCATAGCTGTGGCATGAAGAGAGGTGCGCTAGATATACAAGGGTGGTTTAGAAGTGGCTGAGATGGGTTGGGAACCGAAAAGGGCGCATTGTGATGAGCACGACATCCATTGTCCAGCGATGATTGATGTGTACGCGATATTGCACGGTGAAGACAGGGCAGAATCTGCATGAATTTTGCTGTAATTGATAAACAGGGCAAACAGGAATATACGAACTTTATTTCATCTGATTATTTGATAAAACTCATGGGAATTATTTTGAATTTATTTATTTACGATTAACTTTAAGCATGTTTACTCATATGAGGATTAGGACTATTGATAGACTACAATATCAATAAAATACTTATTAATAATTTCATCTACTAAAGGTCGATAGAAAAAGAAATTTAACGCGCATGGTCGATTGTGTGAAAATCCGAGAGAGTTTTTCCAAAAATAAAGCAATACTGCTACGGGTTAGCCCAAAGACTTTCTTACATTCTTTTAGATATTTTTATTGAATAAAAAAATCTTACAAAAATTTAGGATCAAAGAATTCAATGAACTTTTTAAGAAACCAAGAGACTATGGTCCATATTCTCACCTCTTAAAATAGCGCTACTTCCTAAAAATTATTGCACTTTCCCTTGCCATCTCATGTTACATCATATAGCGCTATCTCCTTTTATTGAAATTTTTGCTGAAGTAGTGCGATTTTAAGAGGTGGGAATTTTGAGTCCCAAATTGACTGATAATTCGAAATGGAGATTGATTCGTGACAGAAAATATTCTAGTAGCCTATAAATCTCAATCTGATTTGGTGAATTATTTTCTCGTACAAGACGTTATCTTCTTTCTTTGTGAGAAAGTGATTCAAGAAAAGAGATACACTTTCTTTGGAAAAAATGAGCTTTTATAAAAAGAAATCCAAGCATTGAACAAAGAACAATGGCCTTATTACATTTTCTATAAATAATTCGCTACGGCTCTGTAGTATTGGTGGTATAGGATATTCATGCCTTGAAGGGCTTTAACCCTTTGCATTAGACGAGGCAAAATATTCCGGTGACATTTCGACGACATTTCATCCCTCCTCTGTACAATACGTCACCTTTCAATTCATGTGCACAACAATATACATTGTATACTTAATTACAATCAGATTTTCTCTATATAAGTCCAAAATCAATTTTAATATTTTATAATTAGAATGATGCACTGAACGACGAGCTTCATTTTTATAAGATTTTTTTGGCATTTGGTATCACTTGCTACGCTGAGCAGCTATTATACGAATTTGTAGCTCATAGTGTAATAGGTTGTCTTTTGAAATCCAGGTTCTATATACATAGCATTCTGCTGCAAACTCCTAGACAAAAGAACTTTTGGTAGACGATTTATTATTCGAAGAATGAAAATAGAAATATCAAAGAAAACCAACGGTGAATAAACTGCAGGGAAAACATATGAAACTGATTGTCACAAATAAATATTTTGAGAATACATTAATCATTTTTATAGCTTTATGCTTGATTGAATTCTAGTAAGAATCGTTTATGTCCCAGAAAATTTCAATTGATATTATCAATACTTCATTCACCCTTCATTCTACTACCTGCACAGATATTATTTTATTACGCTTTCATTTGGAGCAACTTTTCATCAGTATGAATGAATATGTAATTCAGAGCAGAATAAAAAATCGGCCAATGAGTTTTCATCCATTCCGCATTTCATTTAGAAAACGGTCAAAATTCTTGAGATACCAAAATTTATTTTGTATCACATAAAATTAATTTAGATTACGAAATAGTGCACAAAGTTTAGAGATGGCCGTAAAACAAAACCTGATTTCTTACAGTTAAATGTGAGTTGATATTTTCAGACATGCATCGAGAGCAAATGCTACGTTATGAAGTTGTTAGATGCAAAACTAAAATTGAAGTATTATTTTATTTCCAAATAAATGTTACACACGAAGAATTTTGCTCCAAGTTTAAATACAAATAAAACTAAAAAATGAAACAGGATTTAAACTACATTTTCGCGTAATTTTTGCTAACCGGAAGCGGAAATGAAATATCCTGGGATAAAAAGTATATTACGTTCCATTTCTTTTGCTTGTATTTTATCAATAATGGGGTTGAGACATTCGCAGGCTCGAAGATGAATCTATATTGTTCAAGTTTATAATTATTCACTTTTTCTTATTTGTACAAAGTGAGACCGATAAAATTCACATTTCGAGATTTTCATGGAAATATCCCTTTTGAGCATTTCTGAATTCATTTCGACTATTTTTGGCTGGATGTCGGTACGTATATATGTGTGTGCGTTTTTAACTCGCAAATCTCAAAATCCGTCGAACTTATAATGTTGAAATTTTGTATTTAAAACTGGTCTGAGCCGAAAGTTTACTCTATATAACAGACTTTTAGAAATTTCCGCATAAATTCGGAACAATCAGTAGTAGAATATCGAAATTTTGTGCTAAGCACTTCCGTAATATATAGTTGTGTACCTCGCATTATGATTGCAATCGTCTGTACCGGAAGTGCACTTTACTCCTAGATGCTCATATCCTATATTAATTGAGATCGACTGAGCTGGAAGAGCACTATAATTGACAGTCTTTTGGAATTTTTCGCATAAATTCGAAACGATATCAGCTGTAGAGTATTGAAATTGATTATTTCAGTAGTCTGATATAGCATCTGAATGATTGCCTACTATTCTCATAAGAATAGACTGAACCGGAAGTGCACTTCAGTTTTCAATTATCGATTGATTCATAAATCTGCAGTCATTTGTTGAGTAAATATAAATAGTAATTGTATGACAGTTGTCACAATATTTAGCCCTTCAAGCAGATCTAGACCTGGCTTCAAGATAAACTGTATAAAATAAGCTTTCTATTAAAGATTGATTCATGCGTTCACGATTACTTGCCCAGGAGATATAATCTTCTTATTAGCGATTGATTCAAAAATTTACGATTACTTGTTGAACGAATATAAATACTTTATATGACAATTGTCACAATATTTAATCTCATGTACTGAAGGAGGCTGGATCTGGTTTAGAAATAGATTGTATAAAATGAGGTTGTAGTGGAAGTTGATGTAAGTATATGTTTCGAAATATCCCTCAATTGTTTAAATAAAATATTGAAAATCCTACTGATAGACTCTACAACTGAAATTGTGCAATGAAGCTTCTATCACTCAGTTTTCCATGAGAATTTATTTATTATGTTGAGAATTTTTTGGGAAACTATCAATTTTTATATGGTCGTACATAATATTTACTTAAGAGTACGAAACTATTTTTTTCAATGTGCAAGACGCTTGGTTGAAAGTATGAGTGTATGTCTTACGAATCTAGGAAAAAAAAACCCCGGGAAATAGAACCCCGGAAAAATAACACCCGGAGAAAACCCCCCAGGAAAAGAATCTCCGGAAAAAAGCCCCCTGTGATAAAAACTGAAGAAAGTTTATTTAACGAATATTATAAATTAGGTATATAAGGGTGTTTTCATTATGTTTGATAATAAAACCAAGAGCTATAAACAACAATTCTATGTAACGTGTACAAGTTTTATTTATCTATTAGCGTCAATAATAATAAAGTAGAGTAAAACATTTACATGCATTCAATTTTTGTGCATGTTTAAGAGACAATCTCAAGAATATTTTTGATTTTTGAAAACTTTCCAGAGGTCACT
The DNA here is from genome assembly GCA_963989225.1 of Dromius quadrimaculatus. Lineage (NCBI taxonomy): Eukaryota > Metazoa > Arthropoda > Insecta > Coleoptera > Carabidae > Dromius > Dromius quadrimaculatus. Next base: position 11,084,046 of record OZ022324.1, read on the forward strand.
AGATAATGACGAAAAACTGATTTTGTTCGATTGTTTATTCTGTAAATAGTTCCTGAATTGTCGCAAATGGGGAAAAAGGTTTCAAGTAAAAAAGTTGAATATTATTAATGATCTATACATTCTTTCAGAATTATATCATAGTAAATAGACTTTTTTGATTTTAATTCTGTATATTTTATTTTATTTTTGACGTTTCGACTCTCTAACCGAGCGTCTTCATCAGAAAAAATGATACAAAAATAAACAAGGCAAGAAGGTATCTAGATAATTAGATATTAAAAATTGAAAATATACAGATAACTAGATGTGAATACGTGGATTCCACATTTAGTGCGAAAAGAACAAAATTCCTCTGGCATTTACCCAAAAACTGAGGAAAAACCACGTAAAAACCTCAACAGAGGAATCAACGATATGAGTCTTGACAATTATTAAAGAGAAAAAGATTTAATTGATATAATACATTAGGACGATGTCCCGTTTCTGCAACGCACACAGTTCCAAGGTCCAAACATGTCACATTTTTTTTTTTTTTTTTTTTTTTTTTTTTTTTTTTTAACAGAAAAACTGAATTTCAATAATCTACATCTACATGAATATAACAAAACAAGTGTCAAGACAAATATTTCACAAATCAGGAATAACTATTACAAATGAATAAAATAATATGAGTCTTGACAATTATTATAGTCAAAAATGAATGAATTAATATAACATACAAGGACGATGTCCCGTTCTTGCGGACGCACACAGTTCCAAAGTCCAAACATGTCATAAAAATTTTTTTACAAAAATTGAGTTACAATTATGTACATGAACGTAATAAAAATAATAATCAAGACAAATATTTTACAAATTATGTATGTCTATTATTGATTATTGGAAGCCAAACATTTGCCAATTCAAAACCATCAGTATGGTTGAAATTATTCGGATCTTTAATTATTTCAATCGCTTCCCTGACCAATCTACCATGAATGGATGAGCATCTTGCAATTATTCTTGTTTCTTCGAACTTGATGTCGTGCAAAAACTCAATGGCATGATCAGCAACCGAAGACTTATCTGGGTGATTGAGTCTTATGCATCTTCTATGCTCAGCAATGCGAGTATTCACAGTTCGGCCCGTCTGTCCAACGTAGACTTTTCCACAGGTACAGGTAATCTTATAAATACCCGAAGATTGTAAAGGGATCATGTCCTTGACAGGTCTCAAAAACTGCTGGATTTTCGTGCTAATCCAACCTAACATCGTGTGAAGCCAATATCGCATAGCACCTATTACAATGTCCAGCGGCGCAACCAGCTAGGAACCCATCAGCGTAACCAAGCAAGAAATCCAGCAGTGAGAAAAGCGTCGTGTGACGATAGGCTTAACTCTAGGTTTTATCATCAAACGTAATGAAAACACCCTTATTTATCAAATTTATAATATTCATTATATAAACTTTCTTTGGTTTTTATCACTGGGGTCTTTTTTTCCGGGGGCTTTTGTCCTGGGGGTTTTCTCCGGGTTTTTTTCCGGTTTTTTTTCCGGGGTTTTATTTCCCGGGAGTTTTTTCCTTTTACCGTGTCTTACAACGCGTTTTATCTTCAATCGTTCTAATTTCTGTATTATGCGGTAAATTTTTATGAACAAGTTGCTATAAATGACAATATCCAGTTCAAAATATTAAATAGTGATCTTAGTGTTGCAGACTAGTTCCAAAAATTCCCCTAGATCTCTAAAATACTGATAATTGGAACAGATGGACCCTCTCACTAAAATAGTGCATCAAAAGTGTGCAATCAAACTTTTATTGCACAATTCTTCATGAAAGTCTACTTTATACATTGAAAATGATCTAAAAAACTGTAATTTCAATTCAGCCGAAAGAACCTTTTATAACATCTTTGCATCAATTTTAGCAACAATCCCAAATCGTGTTATTATAGGGTTGGTTACTCAAATTGAGTACTTGTTGTTATTAGATTCCAACTCAGAAATTGTTGTTTGTATCCACTTAAAATACGTAGGAATTGTTACTGTGTAACTTTTTGTGTATTGGACAGAAAGGGATTTGATTATTCAGCAATCATCTACAAGACAAAGTACCATGATATGAAATTCTTAGAATATATCGTAATTTTCACAACACATCAAAACATTTGGCCTGAGTTCAAACTTTAGTTCTTGCACCTCGGTAGAGATGGCAGCATATAGATCGTTTCGAGTCGGCAGCGCTCAAGATTGAATAGCCTACTAATTCATTGAAAAATGAGTTATAATTAGACAGTTTTCGAAGACAAAGATTATGACAGTTTAAAAATATGAGCTTTGAGATTAACACACTCGCTCATTTCTTACTTCCACTTTTTGAAAGCTCCTAACCACTCCGATATTTATCAATATACAACATTATTGCAAAATTTTGCAAAGTACTTTATTATCAAATTCACTGTTGAAATTTTGGAATATATTGTAATTTGAACTATGCTAACATCATTACAATTGAGAGAGTTCAAATCTTAGTTCTTGCATGTTGCTAGAGATGGCAGCATATAGCTCGTTTCAGATCGGCAGTGTTCAATATTGAATAGAATATTATTCTAACAAGAAATACAAATAATTATATTCTAGAACTTGCTTTGAAGGTGCACTCTTCATACAAGGATCATATGCTCATCTTTGAGCATAATTTTTAGAACTTTATTTAAAACTAGCCAGTGCGCGCGACTTTGTCTGCGTGGCTCACCATAATAGGTATAAATACTCCTGAAGAATTGGTAAATAGAGATATCGTTACTAATAATAATTATTTATCATCAAAGAGAGCAATTGAACACTATAACAGAATTGCACATCATCATATGGCACACCCAAATGATTATTTGAATAATTATACACTTGACCATTATTTCCTTCCACTTTTCAAAGCTATTAGCCACTTACAAAAAAAAAAAAAATTGTGTGTGAAGCCCATACTGTTGAAGTGGAATATAACATGATTTTTTGTTCTCTATGTTTGTGAAACAAAAAGCATGCAATATTTCGTCTGATCAAGGAATCAATTAATATTTAATTTATCACTGGAAATCAATTCAGATGACATTATATTTTTCGCACTTGAAAAGGATTTGAATTTTTAATCAATATTTCGTTAATATTGGAATAAAGTGTTTGATATTCAACATATTTCAACGGTCGCCTTGAGAGCCTAATTATTCATTAGTTAAATTAGATAATCTTTAAAATGAGGTACAAAATTCATCATTGGAGTGGAAAAGTGGAAGCTGTGTAAAGCGGTTTGTAAATTGACAATTATAATAATTCCTATATTTGAGCTTTTTTGGATCGTAAAAATAGAAGTGAAGAAAAGTATTCACGTAATTTGTTCCAATTCCAAAATATCGATATCTTCCTTGCCATCCGCATAATAATTTTCGTGGAAGTTATTTACGATTTTCTTTTATTACTTCCGTCGCTGCGTGTATGTTGCTCAGGTAACATAATTCTTTTTATTTTATTGATACTTTGTTTCGCGTTGTAAATCTGCTTGCGTGATTAGATCATATTGCCATAGCCTCATTTTATTTCTTCATTCAAATGTTCTCCCTTCATTCCAACAAGAAATAAACAACAAATTTAAGCAGGAAGGACCACATAATTTTTTACCTGGTTTAACCCTTCCCAAAGTTGATCCGGATCAAAACTCACGCTCAAATTCATCCTTTTACTTGAAAATGAAAAAGGGATGGATGGAAATGAACGCACCTGTATGCCATGTGTGTGGTATTTTTTTGAGGATTTATAATAAATCAAAACAAAATTTTAATATTGTAACGCTTTAGATGGTAATAAATTTTAATGTTGTATGCTTCAGCAAAACACAGCTGTCTATTTCGAGGCGGTTGTATGGTCAAGCTTTTTGAGAGAGATAAATACATCTTTATCATATCATGTAATATCTGACCATTTCCTAAACATGAAGATTATATCAATTTCATACTGTAATTTATTGGAGAGAGCAACTTGGCCCTGTATTTTAATTCATAGAAGAGGACTGTACAATTTACAATATGTATTGTCTTTGAGTAGAAATGACCTCTTGAAACAAATTCTGTAGGCTTTTATTTATGAGGTCAACTATTTTTGCAAGAGATAGTCTTCTCTGAATCCCTGCACTGCAATCTTTTGGCCTATTGCCCCCATGAATTTGCTCCCCTGACAGGATTCCTGTCTGTCTAAGGAAGTCCAGGATTTTCTTCAGATTTAGTTCTTCTGAAGTCTTGGAGTGCAATTTCTCCGTTCTGGAAGATCGTGTCTGCTGGCAGTGATTGCCTCGCAGTATCATATATCACGTGTTCAGAGGTTTAATCCTCTTCGCCACAACTCCTTTCTTGCTTGAGTCCTAATACATGTAGATATTTATCCATCTTTTTTCCTGAATGTTTCTTCCAGGAAAAACTTTGCTTGTCTTTAGATCTAGTGATTGTATTCAATGGAACTTGTGTAATTCCTGAACAAAGTTTTGATCTCATATTTGTCGTTTGGTAAAGAAATACCACAAACGGATTGAGGTCCAGAGAATGGTAATTGCATGTTGTCTTTAGCTAGGCAGGCTCCCTCCAATCTCTCAATGTCCACGTTCAATTAATAATATTAACTTCAATTAATTTATTGTTCCTAGCATATTGAGTATATGAAAGCAGTCTAGTCGTTATTTTAGAAGACTCTGATGCTTTCAAAGCGGTCTGACAATCTTAACTATAGAGATTTTCCTATTACCATAGTTTTTCTTCAACAGTACACTAATTTGAAGTATTACTGAGTACATCCAGTAAGTTATCGATGTCAATCTTTAGGTTTTTCCTGACATGCCTGCAGACCCACAAGACCATTATTGCTCTCTTTATAACTATCTTGAGTGTGGTTTGAATCTATGTTTACTCGTTAATATTTGACTTCTCTCATCGTAATTCTCTTTTTAATGTAGATATGACTACTTTTGTACAATCATTTTCCATTTTCTTGTAAGATTTACTGATAATCTTTCTGTGTCGCACTATTTCATCAACAAAATTCGTGACTCCCTGCATCGTTTTCGATAGGTTTATCAAACTTTTATGTTACTAATATTATCATATCGTCTGCATATTCGATTGTAGTGTTTCCTACCTCGTTCAGACTTCAGGATTTCGTCTATTACTAGACACCACATAAATGGAGAGACAGCTCCTCCTTTTGGACATCCTCTTGAAACCTTTAGTTCCCACAGTCTCTTTAGTGGAAGAAGCGTAGATTCCTTTCTGTTTTCCACTCTCGTAATAGTTCTATTGTCTAAGTATTTTTGTAGAATGTAGGAAGTGTTGTCAAATCCAGCAACTTCTCTATTCTTGATAGAGCTTTCAGCTATGAGTAAATAACCTCGCGTATGACCATTTCGTAGATTTATCCTACTTGATAAGCATATTGGTACGCCTTTCGAATACTCTTCCCAGTATTTTAGAAAAGAACATTATTGAGAGCACATCAAAGGATAGAAGAGCTCAAATTAACATCAGGCGTGATAAAAAATCCAATAAATAGATCAGTGGCAGATGCTAGCAGCATGAACTCACAAAAAAACTGAATTTAATTACGGAAACTAATTGCCGAGAAGTGTTTTATGAATTTATGATGATAGAGCAAGTATGCGAGAAATAATTAATTTAGTAATCGTTTGCGACGCGTGAATAATGAAGATTAGAGGTGGCCATAGGAAATAGTATTTTATGCATCAAGAGTATGAAGATGAGTATGTAAACATGGGGCCAAGTATTTGAGGACAAGGCTTGTCACATTACTAAAATTTTTGGCCAAATGTGATAATGCTTGTTCACATTTGTATTGCACAAGATTTTTTCTATGGTCCTAAATAAAAGCTGTGAAAATGATTCGGAAATATAAGATAGCACTTGAAATTTATATTTCACAGATAACCTAGACCACGGATCGATGACAATTGTGCATAAAGAGGTGTGTTTCGTGGACACAATTCTTAAATTCAATGCCCAAGTAACTATCTTCATCATTTTTGTTATTTTCAACTTTCCTATTTTGACACTTATTAAAAACCCACAGATCTGTAAAAAGCAAGAATGCATTCAGCATCAGTTCAAAACGTGACAGAACAAAAATAGCTAAACTTAGACTACGCAATTCAACAGTTACGATTGTATTGATGGTGGTAGCAATTCTAAATCGTGGAGACAGTTTCTTCACGTCATTTTAGATGCTCTTGATACATGCACCACCTAGCTTATGATTGGAGAAATGATTCAATACCGTCATCGTTGAGGACAATCATCCAGAAGTAAGAGACATGACCAAGTCAGTTTCTTCACTATAATGTTACTTTTCAACATTTTAATGTTATCAAATATCAAAATTAGGACAACATTTAACCACTGTGATTCATAATGAATTAAGAAAATTTATAATCTTGATTTGGTTTCAAGCATCGTCCTTACTTCGTAGATCATATTGTTTGCATCAACTTACAATATTTAGATCCCCCAGAAATATGCAAGATATTTCTCTCAAAATGGATTTAAAAAGTTGATTCTTGAAATCTTTGAGTTTTAAGAATAATGTATAATGTCATACCTATTTGATGCAATCTGTCTGAAATTCTGTATTCAAGCATACTCCAATTTTTTGAATATTCAGACGTTTATTAGCGCTTTCGCCATGGAAGCCACAAAACAATCAAAATCTTATCGATGCCGACAAAGGAACATCGATCTCTGATATTAAGAGGCGTTGAATGCTATTAGCAGCGCCACCTGTGACGGTATTGTGTCCGGCAGTATTAATAATGTTGTATCATTTGGATGTATTGTTTCACACCCGAAGAAACAGAGAGTATAATGTTTTTCTTTGTTTGGGTGTTAATTGTACTTCTGATCGATTTTGGATGCCCGCTGCAACAATTTATACTTTGTTTCAGTTTTTACAACGATGAGTTCATTACTATTCGGTGAGCAATGGCAATTGCCAAATAACTATGGATCATCACAATGAATTTAAAGTCTGAAATTATTGGAGAAGTTATACCTACTATAATAGAAGGGGATAGAACATACACTAATAAATTTAATTAAAACCATGTCAACACAACTTTAGAAAGTGATCATTGATACAAATTGGAATGAAAATCACCAATAAATTTATAGTAGACTCCCAATAGTTCTATTGGAACAAAATCATTACTGAGACTAATTCAAAGCTGTAGGTTTGAAGATATTTCATAACGACTTCAAATGAAACAAGATTACAAGAATTCATTTTTGGCGATATAAGAGAAAAACGGTAGAATTAGCAAAGGTTCTTAAAAGCAGTGACATAGTAACATACGTCACGAGTTTGGAGAATATCCTCAGGAATGGAACGACAAAACTCAGTAAATCTTCATACAAGGCCACCAAGGATGACTGGACACTTGCCATTCTAATGTTAGGCAGAAAACAGATTAAATAGGCAGTGAAAGAGTTTCTACTTTCTTAATCTTCAGGAAAAGACGGGATATGTTATAGAACGGACATCCATTCTATATATTATGCTTAGAGTCAACTTTGCTCTGGCATTTGTATATGGAGCCAAGCAAAAGTCTTTATACCCAACCAGGGCAAGAGACATATACTGAGGCCAAGTTTTTCAGGCCAGTTGGCCTGACATCTTTCGTTCTTCAACAGCCGGAAAGATTAATCAAAATACTATACTTCACAGATACCAATATACTTATCGAGCGGAAAAAATCGAACAAAAATAAAGAAGTGCACTCGGAAGAAGAAAAATGCAAATTTCTTCCTGGATGAACCATCCGACAAAAAAAAACCAATAGTCTATTTTCCATGAGAAGGCAGAACGTCAAACTAATGACAGAACTTAGAACAGGTTCATTACATAAACATCTAGATATATTGGGACTAAAACAAGAACTTTTATACAGAAATTGTGAATAAGAGGATAAAACCTGAACACAATGTTACCACGAGGCATATACTGTCAGCAGATTTAGTCTTCCTGCAAAGCTCAATATCTAACAACAGTGTAAAATTAAAGATTATGTCATGATAGCGAATACTTGATGATGAGGCTTGCCGAGTGACTAAAATTATTGTCATGATGATGTAATGCTTCTTACACTCGTGTTGGTTACAAGATTTTTCCTTAATTCGATAATAGGGTCTTCCACGATATGTCAAGAATCTCGAAACTGAGCTCTGAGCACATTGAAAAACTTATTGTCATCATTTTTTTTTGTTAAGGAAAATCGTTGTGATTAGCACATAAGTTTCCAAAATGAACGATGTTTGAAAAGATTACGATAAGCCATAATGCTGCTGAGGCGTCATTACGCACGTTGGCGCTCATCTATAGCATCGTTTTTAAGGCAGCAAAAGAAATCTTGGTTCTGAAGAATGAAAGATGGCCAATTAGTATCATATTGCATCTGGATGTCATAGTAGCAATCATCGCGAACCGAATAAGTTATTTATAAATGTCCCAACTAGGGATATACGAAAAAAGAAGTAACAACAAATTTGATGTCGTGTTGACACTCCATTTATTTTGTTGTGAAGACTATTTCAATGTGAGTACTTATTTTCAATACATCATTGACAAAAATCGATATACAATATTAATTAACGATAATCGTGAAATAGTTTTGAGAGTTCCAGTCCAAAACAAAATACCTTTCACATAGTTATCACATTGCAAAGTACTGTGAGATTCCAAGAAAACGTTTCAATTATATGAAACTCTCAAAACAAGTAACAGAGAACGAACTTTATATCCATCAAGATCTATTGCTATTCATTATTCTGTATGCATATGAAATATTAGGTTGGTTTCTTGTAATGTGACGCAAATGTCAATTCACACAACCAAAATAGTATTTCCCAAATTTCACCAAATAAATATTGAGTTATTATTAATGTTTTTTGCGAGACAGGTTCAAATGCAATGTCCAATGAACTTTCATAGGTTATATCATATAATGTGTTACAATCAATAAATTACTAAAATCATATTTTACTACATTTTGCACACAAAAAAATACGTTATACTGTCAAAAGAAAAATTCATAGTGAAAACTTATGTTTGAGTTTTACCAACATGCGTTTCAGCTGCGTTAAAAAGTCTTTTCGAGAAAATGCTGGCATCCATTAATTTGTGAGCCTCTGGAAAATTATCTGACTATCCCTTTACAAACCCATCAGAACACATATTGTGTCTGATTCTATTCTAAGTCGGAGTAATCCACGGTTCCTATTTCTTATGCACTAATTTCTGATCGCCAACATGCGTGGTGACGTCACAACGGCGCTTGACCAATAACAGCGTTTTGTTAGTCACGTGACAATATTTGAAAGTTTCACTATTTTGTATGTTGTTTGTTGACAATTGCAGGTTATAAACCTAATGTTGAAACACAAAAAGATTTTATTAGTTTTTCTCAGGAAGGCCCTATTATTGAACTCAACAAATAACTGAACTATTAAATTAGTGATAGGTGACACAAACATTAATTTACAGAAAAACTAAATACAGATTATGAAACCCGTTTAAATGATGGAACACAAGAAAAATTCAAATATCTGCTTTTCGCACAGCTGTAGAGGAATTTTCATTCTTCAACACCGATTTATAATTAACTTATTACTATGATCATTTGAAATAAGTACTATCCAGTATTAGTCACTCTATGAGAGAATACTAAAGAAGTCACGTGAAACAGTAAGTATCATAATAATTATGTCATAGCTGCTTTGTATTTTCTGTAAGTATTTAAATGTCAAGTCAGAGTCAAAGAAGATGCCAAAACCTCAAAATAATTTACGTCGTTGTAAGAAAGGTGTTGGATGAAACGTTATATTGAATTCGTGTAAAATATGTTGGCTACTGAAGAAAAGTAGCGTCGTGAATAATCTTTTTTTCCAACATCGATTCATAATAAGCTTGATACTATGGTCCTTTAAAAAAAAAATGGTTTCCAGTATTAGACACTCAGTGAGAGAATAACAAAAAGTTAAGGGAAACAATAAGTCTATAACAATTTGCTTATGTGGCTACTTTGGAATTTATATATTTTAATAATACCTTATGAATGAATTGCCAGTCTCAAAAAATAATATCAAGATAGGAAAACGATTTTAGTCGTTTTATGAGGACTGTTTGATAAAACGTTGTATTGCACTGGTAATAAATGTTCTTAATTACTCAAGGGAAGTAGTCACTCGCCTTTCAGTCCTCGTGGTTAAAATTTTCCTTTCGTGACTAATCATATTCCACACTTTGATTTGAATCAAGAGGTATATAAAAAACTCACTTGAGCAGTGGACTTCCCTAAAACCTGATAAAAGAGGATTTGAAAACCAAACTTCCAGAATACAGCATCTTTCACGATATTTCACCGGTGATTTAATAATTTTTATACTCAACTGTTGAATCTTCTCTTAATTAGTATCATGTAATCATAAATTAATCTACGCACCTAACATATTTTCAAATTAATGAAAAATTATAATGAAATCAATAATCATCCAATATATTTGCAATATGTGGTAAAAAACTTTTTGAAAGTCACTGGCCATTAATTAGGTGTTCTGCCAGGTCTGCAATCAGTTGTCAGAAGTCGAGTGATCAGTGCATGCATATCTAATAAGCTTTGAAATATCAAATAAGGTTTCGATACAATAATTTTATCTGCGAGGTAAATAGAGTCGGTGAATATGAAGTGTATATATTTGTTTACGCGAATATATTTGTTTTTAAGCAAATTGATGAACATTTTGTTGTTTGGACATTATCGATTTCAATCATATGTGGACAAGAATCAGCGAAGATTCTACGTTTGGCAACATTCTTCAAGAATTAATTGGAATCTTCAGAAGGTCAGACAAATAATATTTTTGTAATTTTTCTATTTATATCATTTAGATGAAGTAGCTCTTAGTATAATAACTTATTGAGTGAAGAAGGCTGTGTATTTTTACAGCTCCATTTCATTCAGAGTGGCAATTTCACAAAATGCATTCCTCAAGCAATAAACACATTTTTCAGAAGGCCTTTTTAAATAAGTAGGAGCATAAAACAAGAGGAGACTGACATCCTGCACCCTACAGGGTGTAGGCTGTGTTAGGGTGCGTTTTATTACGGAAAAGCGTTTGTGGTTGAAACGTCTTTATATTACTGGGGTAACTACACAACGCATAAATTATATAAGCTGCCTACTATTCTTTTGGAGAAGTGGCGGGACGTCTTATGGCTTGTTGTGGTTAAGCCACTTTACTGATGCCGAAAGTGGGAAGTAATATTTTTCAGTGGCGGAGAACTCTTGTAAAAATAAGGGAGTATACAATAAAAGTTACTGAAATAAGTATTTCAAAATTTCAATTATAATTATTTATTTTTATGAGTGAAAAGAAAAAATAGAAATTAACAACATACATTAGAAATACTCTCGAGAAAGGAAGCGAATTTCATCAAAAATCTCGACCAACTTTCAGGCCAGGTAATAGCAAAACAATTTTTGCCCATCTTGTCTTCTTTGCGTGTGATGCTTCGCTTTTATTTGCTTCGACATTATTTCTTGCATCTCCATTGTACAAGACCCTATTGTTTCAAACCGAATAACAGTGATGATATGAAAAAAATGTCTTTATATTAGTAAATTTCAATTGAAAGAATATTGGCTTTACATTTATTCTATATAATACTTAAAAAGGGTCGTACGCCTATGGTTCACCCGCATTCTATACCAGCCCTGATATTATCTTCTTTAGTATAGCGTCTTCAAATTTTAATGCTGCCGGTTTCAATAAAGACAAGATGGACCCAAAACCAGACCATGTCATAAATTTATTAACATTTGAGACAAAATACTGTCAATAAATACGAAAAATCCTTCCTTTGTTCACTTTTCATATCAAATAACATATTATGAACAAGTTTATTAACAATTCTAATAATCTAATATCAACATTGGATATTTCAATTTTTGCTTTATATTAATGATGTGGGCTAATTAAAATAGCATAAATGAAAACAACGATATTATTATTTATAGAGTAATTGAAATTTGTACTGGAAAAGCAGATTTTGAATTGGCTGTGTCATATTCTAAATTGGAATATAAATTTTCTACAATACTTCATTATTTTTTAATGGTAAATTAAAACTCAGTTCGTAACCAAAATATATACATACATCGCAAAATTATTTATTATATTTATGAATATAGAAGGTTTAGGGTGCACTATTTGTCGACTGCAACGATATATAAATAACTTTTTGCCAGATCTCACATACAGTGATTTTCAGAGGTTCTAACAATATGATTCAGACACGTTGGGGCCCTAAGTCGGTGTAAATATATAAAATTTTAGAGAAACATCTAAGGTTGGGGGTCACTAAAGCCAAAGGCCTTGGTTATGTGCCTAGTGTAATTAGTTAATAATCTGCTATTGGTCATAGATAGCAGGCCAAGAACAGTAGTAATTTAGGTGGAAAGTGTGTAACCTCTAGAATGATCACCGAAAATTTTGCACCTTAATATTTTATCATAGCATTGTATTCATAAAAAAACTACGCTATGGTACAACTTGCGTTCATCTTAAATTTGCAAAGTACAGAACAAAGATGAAGGAAGTCCAAGAGCTGATGACGAATTTAGGGAACGTATTTAAGGCAAGTTGAAACGAAAAGAGAATAATATTTTATTAATTGGTGAATCTAGAATCTTGCGTCTGGCAGAGGTTTGGCGGTTATTTCACTACTGTGCAACTTATGACATTTGCAAGAAAATTAATCATCAAAATATGTTTTAGACAATTTTAAATTTATTTAATCTTCAACTTTAGCATCTATTTAACCCAGAAATTGAAGTCTTAGACTAATTTTTGGGTTTTAAAGTACAACCTGACCCCCCTGAATATATTTAATAATCATATCTCAAAAATATACATTAGGCATTCTGAAATATTTATAGCATGTTTATTAACTAATATTAAATATTATGTGTAAATCGCCAGACGAATTGAACGGTTTTTAGTGATTTCCTGACGCGAATAAAAATTCAAAATGAGTGCGACGAAAAAGTCTCATGCGTAGCCATAAGTGCGAGAGATATAGTTTATCAAGAGCTACCGAAAGCTGACAAGGGCCTGACTCCTCGGGCTGTGATTGGCAGGTTGTATTTTAAAACCCAAAAAAAATAGTCAAGGACTTCAATTTCTGGGCTATATAGATGCTAAAGTTAAAGATTAAATGAATTTCAAGTTGCCTAGAACATATTTTTTTGATTCATTTTTTTGCAAATGACATAGGTTGCGCAGTAGCGAAATAACCGCCAACCCTCTGCCTGACGCAAGTTTCTAGATTCACCAATTGATAAAATATTATTTTCTTGTTGTTTCAACTTGCCTAAAATACGTTCTCTAAATTCGTCATCAGCTTTCCGACTATGATATTTTGTTATCAGTTCCAAGTTAAGAGATAAATCCTCCAGTTCATGTCTCAACCTGAGAGGGACTTATCATTTATAAACCAGTCCTATCGTAGTATTAAGGCAATAGGAAAACAGATAATTGATACGATAACGCTAACGTAGAAAACAATTATTTTGAGAAATGCTCGCTCAATAGTGCTAGCTTGAATCATAGTGTACCTACAAGAAACTTCAAGGATTAGCAAACATCAATAACATAACAATGAATATATTTGTCAATTCCAGTAACAGTACCCAAAAAAAATCTTTTTTAACGTTTCATAGCGGTGGCTTGCAAAAACTCCCCGATGAATAATTCATATTTATTTTATGTAAGTTGAGAGATCTCTAAGCTAGGCTGCAGGTTGCCAGAAGAAGTTTAAAATATCCAAATATTGCAAAATCTTTTTTCTAGTATCACCCATTAATCTACTATAAAAGCGAAAAACCTCTCACTGATTCAACACAAAATTTCAAAAACTGCCTAGCCGATTAGCTGAAATTTGGCTGGTGGGTGGTATGTGGGGAATAGACATCAGCTTAGAAAGGATTTTGCAACAGGACTGAATTGAGGGAAGATTTATATGAAAGTTCTATGGTTTTGCTGGTAGAGGCATTAAATTCAGGAGTTAGGTAGATAACGTGAGAAAAATAAATACCGCAATATTATATTTTCGACAAAGTTGGATGACGTGGGTAAAACTATATCTGGGAGTTCTTATGTTTTTAATATCAGGGACTTGAATTTTGGAATTTTTCGCATAAATTCGAAATGATACGCTATAGAGTATTGAAATTTGGTATTTCAGTCTACTGTAGCATCTAAATGATTACCTACTATTATCATAAAAATAGAATGAGCCAGAAGTACACTTCATTTGGAATTTATTTTTTAATTTTGCGCATAAATTCAGATTTGCTAGTCGTACAATCTTGGAGATTAGTATTTAGGAATGTTGTAGCATAAGAATTATGACCTTATATTTCCATAGCAACCGACTTGGCTGAAAGCACACTTGACAGATTTTTAGAATTTTCTGAATAAATCCAAAATCTCATCGTATTACATATATCCAATGATGTACAAGTAAGTCACGTGATGTTCACGTCAGATTTTTCAAAATTAAATATTGCATATTGTGATGTATGGACCTCCTTGATCCTTGATCCTAATGGGTTTGTGAGAGTACCGGGCTTTGAGCCCTCACCTCTCTTATCGGATTATTGCGGACGGTTTGTTATAAATTTTGCACTGTTGTGCAACGCCTTCTTGGCGCTAATTTTCCTAATTAACTGGGTAATTTCAACGGTTGAGGATGAGTTTTGGCCGTTTATGGCGTGATGGCTCATCTATGTCGTAGTTGGCCAGCCTCTTCACGCTGGCATTTGGGTGATCCGGTAGCTTTCCGTAGAACTTATCCGAAATTTTTAGAGCAAACTCTCTGACTGATGGGATCCTGAGATCATCATGGAGCTGTTGGCTTGTCATGAACCAAGGTGCATCTGTGGCCATCCTGAGGACTTTATTTTGTAATATTTGCAACTTGTTAATGTTTGTGTCTGCGGTGTATCCCCATACTGAGATACCGTATGTGATGACTGGTCGGATGATCGATTTATAAATCGTTATTTTATTTGTCAGTGACAAGGCACTTCGTCGATTTAGCATTGGATATAGTGCTCCAATGAGTGAATTTGCTTTTTGAGTGATTATGTTCACATGTGGAGCCCACGTCATGCCCCGATCCATTGTAAGGCCTAGATATTTATTGGATCTTTGCCATGGGATGTTACTGTTGAACATTTGAATGTTGCCTTCGGGTTCTAGTGGTCGTTTTGTGAATAAAACCGCAGCACTTTTTTCTGCATTTACGTGGACTCTCCACTTTTTGAACCAAGCCTCTAGTTTGGTGACTGCTGTTTGGAGTCGCTGCGTGATAATTGCAGTACTCCTGGATTTGTATAATACAGCAGTGTCATCTGCGTATTGTGCAAGAGTTGTGCCTGCTGTTTGACTGGGCATGTCTCTGCAGAATAAATTAAAAAGGACTGGCGATAGTACAGATCCTTGAGGTAGGCCGGCAGTTGCTTTTCTTGTCGAAGATTTCACCTCATTTATCTTCACTCTGAATTTTCTATGACTGATAAATGAGTGGATTGTTTGTATCAGTGCAGGATTTATTTTAGCTTCTTGCAGCTTGTGGATGAGGCCCTGGTGCCACACTTTATCAAAAGCTTTGGCTACGTCCAGGAATACAGCGCCTGTGGCTTGTCGATGATTGAAGCCTTCCGTGGCATATTCGACTACTCGTAGAAGCTGGTGGTTCGTGGAGTGTTCCTGTCGAAATCCATGTTGGTGCTCAGGTATGAGCTCGAGCTTCTCGATTTCATCGTTCAGCCTTCTTAGAATTATTTTCTCCAAGACTTTTCCGAGAGTGCAGAGTAGGCTAATTGGCCTGTAGCTTTGAGGAAAGTGCTCATCTTGACCAGGTTTCTTAATGATGAGAATGTCGGCATTTTTCCAGGCTGAAGGGAAATAGCGTAGGCGTAGTGCTGCGTTAGCAATGTTAGTTAGAGCCACAACTCCTTTTCGTGGTAGCGCACGGAGAGCTTTGTTTGACACTCCGTCATTCCCGGGTGCCTTCTTCTTGTTGAGATTTTTCAGGTGATCCCATACCTCCCGGGGACTTGCCGGTTTGATCGCTTCTCTATCGTTTTCTTTCATTGTTCGCCGAATGATTCTGTTAATGCGGCCAACGAATCTGACATCGCAGTGCTGATAATTAGGGGAGAATTGCTGTTCTAGACCATCAGCAACAACTTCTGCTTTATCTGTGTCTGTATAGACTATTCCTCTTTCTCCGTGGAGTGGAGGAATTTTATCTTTCTCCTGACGAAGCACTCTGGCCATGCGCCATACCGACTGACATTCGGTACTCAGATGCTCCAACTTTGCTTGCCATCTGGCTGAGCGATGCTCTTGAAGTTGTATTTTGACC
This sequence comes from Dromius quadrimaculatus, assembly GCA_963989225.1. Lineage (NCBI taxonomy): Eukaryota > Metazoa > Arthropoda > Insecta > Coleoptera > Carabidae > Dromius > Dromius quadrimaculatus. The sequence continues at coordinate 11,100,562 of OZ022324.1, forward strand.
AATCTTGCAAGACGGTTGCTGATTGTTCGGTCTTCAGGTCTGGAGTAGCGCTGCCAACGACGCCTAGCCGCATTTTTCTCGCGTATGAGATTTTTTATATCTGCAGGAAGATCAGCAACGGGATTTGCAGTTCGCTCTGTTTTGACTTTGCTTGCTTGCTCAGTGGCTTGATGGATTGTGCTTGTCAGAGTGGCTACTGCCTTATCTATGTCTTCTGTAGAGTTTAAAATTGGGAGTGGGCCAATGAGTTCATCAAACTTGTTGCTGAAATATTCCCAATTTGTTATTTTAAACTCTTTTATTTCAGTCGAAGGCTCCCCTTCGCCAAGATCAAGCAAGACTGGTAAGTGGTCAGAATCGAGATCGTTGACAGCTTCTATGTGATAAGCTGCTGAGACATCTCTTAGGACTGCGATGTCCAAGACATCGCTGTTTGCTCCGGTATCAGAAAAGTAGGTGTGTTCGGAGGGTGCGATTATGGCAAGGTTTTTGTTGGATGTGTAGTCGAGAAGCGTTTTGCCATTTCGGTTTGCGCGTCGGCTATTCCAAGCAGGATTTTTTGCGTTTAGATCACCAGCTATGATTGCTGGTCCTGGTTGTTGGAGAATGGCATCCAGATCGCTTGTGATAAGCTGCGCTGGAGGATTGTAGATGGAAATCAGTCTTAGTGGGCCATTAAAGGCTGTATTTACCACTATTGCAACAGCTTCTGAATGCTGTAATTCTGGCACAGGAGCTTCGTAATGCTCGATTGTATTTTTAATATATGTGGCGACTCCACCGCCTCTTGCATTGATACGATCTTTCCTGTAACAGTCGTAGCCACAGATTTTCGTGCTATTTCCTGTTCTGAAATGTGTTTCATTGATCATGAGAACGTCAATGTTGTGTCTGAATGCAAATTCTTCCACGCTATCACGCTTGTTGGCCATGCTATTCGCGTTCCAGAACGCGATTCTCATAGAGACAGGCTGTCTTCGTTGTCTAGTCATGCTTGAATAATGTCATGGCTTGGGGGAGCGCTTTGGCAATTATAAGGAGCATTTCCATACCACTTGAGGCTGTAGCTAGTTCCGTAACTACTGATTTTAATATGGTGAAGACATTACTCATATTTATGTCTCTCAGTACATTGAAAATATTATTTTCGGTACTATTATTGTCAACTCGTGTGACGTTTTCAGTGTTCGCAGGGATTTCTTGGGTTGCTGTGGGCTGGGCGCTACTGCCTGTAGCAGCAGCAAATGATATTCCTTGTCTCACTGCATTTGTTCTATTGATTCCAGACGTGTTTGAACGTTGGTATGGACCTCAAGCTTCAAATATTATCTGAATACATAGTCTATAGACTTGATGTGTTTACAATAATAGCACAACTCCACCCACAATGTCATGTTTCCTAGCAACATATCTCGTTCTCTTAACTGTATTATCAAATTTAAGTTTGGGAAATTGTGAGAGACTCGAAGAATATTGTGGAAAAAACAGTTTTTTTATTGAATCGGACGTTTTGGCTTTAAAATGACCGCCATTTTAGGTTGTAATGAAATTTAGGTAAAATCTTACGTAATAATTGTTCACTTACTATAATAGTTTATGTAATATTATCCACTCTGTGTATTTTGAATCTTTTGTTGTATGATTTTCGACTATTTGAGTTCTGAAAGTTCAAAATAACGGAGATAGGTACATTATATTATTTCATTGATTTTTTCAAGCATGAAGTAGTTAGTGGAAAAAAAATTCTTCGGCTAAGATTGTCAACAATAAAAGGTCTCTAGGCTGGAAAAGAATAGCAATAATAATAATATAATGAAATTGAGTCCCTATTTAGTTACACCAATGTTGAATAGATATGCGTGGAAAACATATGCAAGTGCTGTGGCTGCGTGTGCGAGATCTCTAAACTGAAAAATAAAGTATGCAACTATCTCATGGTAATCTTTTAGATTTTTTGATGGATACATTATACTACACTGGCATTTAGGGTTGTCAGGTCTCAAAACCGAATATCCAGACAGCCCACCCAGTGTCCCGGACATCCCTAATTATTGAAGATTTTTTTCATACAAAACCAGGATTTTCTGATTAATTACTAGAAAATCTTCTTCAATTCTGATTGGGTAACAATAAAATTGAATGAATCGGTCTCATTCATTAATAAATTATTTATTAGGTACTATTGAAAAACACTCATTGACTGAATATAATTTAAAGTAATTGAAATAAGAAAAATTTATATTTTAGATTGGTAGATACTTGCTTTGAAAGCTAATTTTCCTTTAAAATTGAGACTTAGGACTCTTTACATGTCAAATGCCTTAAATAAAATTCTACAACCAAAATTTTAACTATAGCGTCTACATGTAATCTGTTGCGTTTCTTTGATTATTCTTGATCCATTGGAGAAAAAACTGTTCCAACATTTTCAGTCCAAGATCGTGAATAGTTTACTGCCGTAATGTATACGTTTTCGACAGTTTCTTCGAACACAGTAACTTGTTGAGAGTTTTCGTTCTTCTCATCGAATTAATGCAGAATACAAGTCACTTTCAATGGTAAAGTTTTGTTCAATCTTAGCATTTATGTTATTCGTTATCCTGATAGCGATGCAAGGTGGGGCGGGTAAAGCAGCAACGACCACATAACTAGTCAGATATTAAAAGCCGGACAGGTCGGACGCCTGGCAACCCTACTGGCATTGCTAGAACAAATGTGAGCTGAAACAAATTTTTATCTTGGCTTGCATCAATTGATTTTTTGACACTGTATTTACCAGCAATTCCGAACATACAATTGATAAATATCTAAGTGATCCTAGATGAATAAATTATTAGTTTTATCGTGGGAAAATATCGTTTAGCGAAAAATTGTGTTATTTATAAATATTTTATCATCCTATTTTTATGCATGAGATATCATAATCAAGATCTCATATTTATATTTCATATGACGTGATCGAGGTGACATATTTTGTGCAGTAAGTCTTTTTCACGTGTTCATTTATTCTTACTGAATGCTAGAATTATTTGAATAGGATATTCGTTAATATTTCATCAGTTCTGATCAGTAAATCACAAAAAAAGCACATAAAAATTTGATTCGAAATTGTATATTGTATACAATTGTGTATTTAATGCATAATAGTGGATGTGTAATTATTTTCATGGAAATATACCATTTATTTAATAATAAATAGAATTGGTTTATAAAATATTCATCCATGAATATTAGATATATGGAATAATATTTAAAAATCAATATTTATCGCATATTCTATTTATTCATATAGATATGGAACAATAATAAAAGAACAGTATTCACAAAATGTTTTTCAGACTAGCAGGCATGGAATGCGAGAACATAAACAACGAGAAATTGATTGAGCTACATCACTAATATAATAGTGATGTGTCAAGTAAATTTTTACTTCTCAGAGCAAAAATTTGGATCGAAATATAATTCGTGATACACAAGTTATAAATCAAATATTTATCGGGTACTTGAGTTTACTAGACAATTCCATTATTACAGTTTAGAGCTCGTGTAGATCTGGTGTGCAAGATTTGCAATATGCTAACGATTTATAGATGATATAGATGATAGAAGGGCATTATGCTGTGCATGATAGATTTTTATATAATTGAAGGCGGTATTTTGCATATTTCTGCTGAATGTCATTTCATAGGAATCGAATTCTGTTCTCAAATAATATGTTGATAGTAAAATATGAGACATATCTGTTGGAAGGGTGTTTAATCACTTTTACAAGATTTGTAAGTGTAATATTATATTTGCCACAATTTTACGGTTGATCAAATCTTGTTTCATGCCAAGATCTAGATTATTAGCAGAACAGAAAATCTTTGTGATAATTTTTACTTTCAATATAACAAAATACAAGGTGATCTATTTTTTCATAAAGTTAGATCTTGAGTTTTTTGCACACAAACATTCTTATCTTTCTAAAAATTAATCGTTCGTGTTTGGGAATGAACTAAAAGTCTTATCCTTTATCTGAACCCTTCATAGTTGATCAGGGTGCCAACTTCTTTTAGGGCTGACGAATTTTTCGCATGTATAAAGCATGAAACGAATCGCAGTCGATCGCCGACAATGTCACAAAATACTAGCAAAACAACAGCCTCGGGAAAGAAAAGAATCAAATTTTCCGTACCACTGACTAACAGGATAAAGATATAAAGGAGAAGGCTGAATTTACCCTGCAAGAAAGCGGCGTGGGTCTGAGATATATCAGTGAATACAAAACTTTTATTTGATAGAAGGTAAATATCAAGAAGTTGGTAGAATTTAGAAATAGTAATATTATAGGAAAAAATTCGCTATCTGAATGTCATTCAAATTTTTTTGGGGATTTCTCGAAACTACACAATTTCATACGAATATTCTAGGAATATAAAAGTCTCATATTGGTATACTGATTCGTTAGATTTCAATATTAATTTATTTAGGTATTATAGCATAATAAGGTCGAACCATTTATATATTTGTCAGTGATTAATGGAGCTGAGATAATTTTTAATGTAGAGTTTGAGCGCAAAGATTGATACAGAGCGCAATTCAATGTAACATACCATATAGAATAATTGAACAATCATAATATTTATCACCTGTTTCGTTCTTCCGACTATCATCAGGTATGAACTGAGAGAAAATACCTGATGACGGTCAGTTGCTGCAACGTGCCTTCTAAAACTGTCAAAATATTTCCGATATTACTTCGATCTCAGTTCGTGTTCAATTTCGAATCATGCTTGAAATGCACCAAGCTATGATTTACGGTATATTGTAACGAAGCTCAATTCATTTGTGTGTAAGTGTGGAAACATCAGGTTTAATATGTAGAAATCAGTAAAGAAAAGTGCCATTTTACCAATTAGCAACACTTTTCCAATTAGCAACAAAAAATTACAAACAAAAAACGAATTATGACACCCGCCCAAATGATTGCTTTGCCCTAATTAAGAAAAAATTACAGCTTAAACATATAAGAGCACAAAAATTCTCTTGTTCTCGCCGGAGACAAATGTGAAGTCGCTTCTTTAGCTGCATTCGGAATTTCGCGAGAATCTTAGCTTCTGATGTTCCTGACAAATTGATTTTTAATATTGTTTATCTGTTACTATGCTTTTGCTTGGCAGTTGTCAAAACCGTTACTACAATTTTGCAAGAACACAACCTGGATTAGTATTTCTGTAGAAAATTATTTCTATGCTTGGCGTCTTCCACTCAAATATACAAAAAATAGCATTGGATAAAATTAATGAAGCTGACTGGATGAGTGAATTTGAGTAAGTAAAAAATTTTGGGAATTCAGTCAATATTTTTGTTTTAATTTCTTTCCTACTTTACAGTTTCGGCTGTACCTCAGCCATCTTCAGAAGCGCTACAATTAAATTATTTTTTTATTATTTATTATATATGCTAAATTTATCGGAAATGCTTACAAAATAATTATATTGTGTAAAATTAAAATTGTACATTTATGTGTGATACCGAGCTTAATAGAATAGCGTCAAATACCACAACCGACATCTGTGGAAGACGTTGACTAAGTGCGAGTAAAAAATTGTGCGTGCACGCATTGTCAAAAAATTACAAATTATCACAGGTAGAAATAAGTTAGTTGTAGTGTCAAACAATTAAAAATAGATGCAAGCTTGCTACGTGATGTAAGGTGTCAAAAATATTAACAAAAATCGGGAAAAGTAACTTAGGTCTTGAAGAATATTGTTGTATATAGTGCTGAGTGCAATAGTATCTGCTTTTTCATTAATATTTTGTTTATCTTGTTTTATATACAACATTTCTAATGTAAGTCTTTTGTTGAAGTTGATAATACTAGTTTCATCAAAATTGAAAGTTTGTCCTGAATCTATGCAACGAGTGACTAGAGAACATTTTGGCGTATTTTTATTTGATTTTTTACAATTTCGTTTATGTTCATCAAGCCTTGTTTTTAAATATCTTTTGGTATGTCCTGTGTATTGTGCCCCACAGTCATTGCATGGGATTTTATAAATTAAATTAGATCTTAAGTTTTTATCTGTTTTATCTTTTATTTTGGAGATGAATTACCCACTGTCTTGTACTGTTTGAAACAAATTTCAATTCCCTCTTTATTTTTGAATACTTGATTAATCTTATAGCTAACGTTATCTATGTACGGAATTGTGAAGTATTTATCGATCAAAGATTTTTTCTTATTCATGTCATTGTCATTTAAATTAGATGAAAGATTCATAATTTGATTTTTGATACCATTTATGATGCCAAGTGGGTATTTATTTGAACGAAGTAAATTAGTTACTGTGCTGCTAGCTTCGTTATACTTTTCAGATGTCAATTTAAGTGCTCTGCATAACATATTTCTAGCAACATTGAGAAGTTGACTTTTTGGATGATTCGACTGAAAATTTAGATACCTCGTACTTGCTGAAGGCTTTTTGTACCATTTGGTGGTAATTTTGTCACATTCTTCTTTAATCAGTAACATATCAAGGAGAGGTAGGATGTTATTAACCTCTGTTTCCACTGTGAATTGAATATGGGCATTAAAACTATTGAAAATAGTTACTATCTCATTCATTTTAGATCTTGGCACTGTTGTAATCAAATCATCCACGTACTTTTTCATGAACGGAACCTTAAATGATAACTTTGCAACAACTTCTTTCAGAACCAAATCCATAACCAAATTTGCCATTACTGGAGACACTGAATCCCCCATTGCTGCACCAAACACTTGTCGATAAAGCTCACAATTAAATTTGAAGAAACAACTTTCAAAACAAATTGTAATTAAATTAAGTAACTCGTCGAGTGGTATGTCTGTCCGTTTCGATATGATATCATATTTTTGTTCGACAGCTTGAAGCACTAGATCTATCGGAATATTTTTGTATAAAGAGACCACATTTAATGAAATAAGAACATAATCATTATTTGAAGTTATTTGAGTGACAAACTCTTCGATTTCGAATGAATTTTTGATGTAGTACTCATCTTCATATAAGTCACTAAGTATTCGAGTTGAATACTTTGATAGTTTATCAGTTGGTGAATTTGTTCCAGATAGGACGGAGCGGTTTGTCGTTTTTGTGTAATTTAACAAGACCATAAACTCTAGGAGGGATTGCATTATTGGATGTTAGACTTTTCTTTATTGTTACATCAATGTATTGTTTGTCAAATAAATTTTTGACTAATTTATTTCTACCTGTGATAATTTGTAATTTTTTGACAATGCGTGCACGCACGATTTTTTACTCGCACTTAGTCAACGTTTTCCACAGACGAAGGTTGTGGTATTTGACAAATGGAAGAAAAAAAATTTTCCGCTATTCTATTCAGCTCGATATCACACATAAATTTACAATTTTAATTTTACACAATATAATTCTTCTGTAAGTATTTCCGATAAATTTAGCATATATAATTAGTAATAAAAAAATAATTGAATTGTAGCGCTTCTGAAGATGGCTGAGATACAGCCGAAACTGTGAAGTAGGAAAGAAATTAAAACATGAATATTGACTGAGCTCCCAAAATTTTTTACTTACTCAACAAAATAGCATGTTCAACACGTTAGAAAAGTGATATCACTTTGCTCGCGTTAATTTAATTCACTCGCTCGTTACTCTCGCTCGTGAATTGAAACATTTACACTCGCTAGTAAACTCTTACTTTTCTCTATTTGTCAAACAATCTACTATTTGCTTATAACCCAGACTAAACTGTACACTAACACTACACTTATTTAATATTTACCCAATAACACTGGCTGCTACTTATTTTCACTGTTTCTTATTCATCTCAACTAGTTCGCTATTTATTTTCAAACTTACTCGCTCCCTATCGAAACTACCAATAATGATTGGCTCGATCGAGTTTCTCGAAGCTCCTAGAAAGTTCTAGTGATTTTCAGAAATAACACCAGATGTCACTACATCCTTGATGCATGTGACTCACTTACGTTTGCCACCCGTTTATCCGAAGGTCCAGTATATAGGTTCTCTGTTCGTTACAATATTTTCATAGTTCTACGTATTATTCATAGGACAATCATAACTTAATGTTAATTTTGGGATTAGCAGCCTGACAATATTATAATCTTGAGCATAACATTATATATTTTTTTTAATATCAGGCTACTAATCTTCCTCTATTTCATTGAATAAATAATATTCCATTAATAATATGTATAACAGCGATAATATTGTGTGTCCATTGTTCCAGATACACTGTATTCTTATGAGTTAAGAATGATTTAAGTACAATAGAAAAAAACTGGCTGGCTGGCTGAGTTCTCAACAACTACAGCACTCACAGACTTGAAACTGGTACTAAATGAAATCTGCTGTTTCGTATGTTTGCACAGACTGCTTGATTTTTTATTCATATACCCAATTTTAGGTGAAAAATCAATTAAAAATTCAAAACTGAACTACGCATAATTGGATTCTGAAAATTGCTGCACAGAATGAGCAATATGCCAGTTATTGAATTTCATACCTTAAATTAGGAGCATCCATGAACTGCTAAAAATGCGTTTTTATCATTAAGATGATTCATTAGCTCTTGTATATAACTTTGATAGAGATCACATTGTTATTTTGAGATACAGCACATGACCTCTCGTCAGTCAATAACAAAACAATAAAAACTCAAAGATCCTTTTGAGTTTGAACGTGCACAAGTCTATATAAATAAAAATCGATGTTTGTATGTTTGTACCTTATGCGTTCCGAAACCATTGATTAGATTGTGGGAAAACTTTGATAGAGTGTTCTGGAGACGTACGAGACGGTTCGTGGCACAAAAAATCTATATATAAATGAGATATTTTTTCAATGAATTTTTCTGCTTTGGTGGAAAGAATGTATTTTATCAATGAATCAATACACAAACAATGAACTATTATTATTACTTCATCAAAGTTTATATCGAAAATAAGATTGATATCAGAATTATGTAAAACAAAGCCGGGTTAGTTACACCATTCATAACTCAAGAACGGCTTGACCGATTTTCATGATCTTTGATTTTTTATGATTTGTCTCTGTTCAGAATAGCAGAATACGTATTAAAACATCGGAAAAGTTCATGAAAAATGAAAAAAAAACTGGCGAAATAGATTTTTTGATGATATCATGAGAATTTATTTATCGTATTCAGCTTATAAGGGTGGAATATTCAAAAGTAGCCGATAGGACCTGAAAATGAATTTGGAAATTTCAGGTCCTATCGGCTGCTTTTTTTCGCCATGCGAGCGAAACAAGCTTGGTCAAAAATAAGTCGCCATGCAAGCGAAGCGAGCTCTGTCAACGTTAAAATGCGAACTCGGTTAACGGTAAGCTGCGGAGCCAGCGAAGCAAGCTCGATCAACGGTAAACTACCGTACGAGCAAATCGAGCTCGGTCAACAGTAGACCGCTGTGCGAGCAAAACGAGCTTGGGTAACTGTAAGCTGCTGTGTGAGCGAAGCGAGCTCGGTCAATGCCAAGCTGCTGTTCGAGCGAAAAGAGTTCAGTTAACGACAAACTGACATGCGAGTGAAACAAGCTCGGTTGACTATAAGTTACCGTGCGAGCGAAGTGAGCTCGGTCAACTGTAGAAGGTCGTGCGAGCGGAACGAGATTGGTCAACGGTAAGATGCCGTGCGAGCGAAGCGTGCTCGGTCAATGTTAAGACGACGTGCGAGCGTTGCAAACTCAGTTAAAGGCAAGCAGCCGTGCGAACGAAGCGAGTTTGGTAAACTTGGATTATTCCCAGCACATGCATATTCATTTCATTGTTACATTTTGGTTAGGTTCATATTCAAATAGGCAAGTTATGTCCAATATAATAATTACTTCTATATAATCACTTGAATAAGCATGTCATGTGTGATTCATATATTTAATGTATGATCTTTGATAAATTAACAAAGAAGAAAGTAATATAAACTCAAAAGACATTCAGTGGAGCTGCAAAGTCTCGGCCAAATACAAAAATCTCCTATTTCGATTGATTTCCTACAAAAGAATTTCTTTTCACAGTTTGACATGTCCTTATCATTTCCGGGTTATAAGGTCCTGATATAAAAGGTAGGCTCAAGTACCTTGCAATCTGAATTCATCAATTCTGTGGCGTTACGAAGTACGCCGGGTCAGCTAGTTATGTATAAAATAGTCTCAACTTGTAACTGGTAGTAAATGAAAGCTACTGTTTCGTGCTTTTGCCAAAACTGCTTGATTTCAAGCTCGGTGATTGTGAGAGATAGTAATTTGTGGAATCTCTGATCTAACAGACATTCATGAACTGCCAAAATACGCTTTGATCATCAAGATGACTCTTTAAATTTTGATTCGTAGCAGCAAGTTTTCTATTGAGTAGCAATTTCTTTCATAATTTGAGTAAGTTATAGAACAGTTGAAAAGAAGCATATTTCTATAATAATAGTTATTCGAGCAAATCAAATGGAGAAACATCCTCTTAAATATGGAATGTTTTATATTGCAGAAAATTCAATTCCGTTGTTACAAATGCTCCAGAATTTTTTAATTGGATAGAAACTTGAAGATTCTGTGAAAAAACAGTACATCGCTTACGCTGCGTAAAGTACGAAACATGACAAAAAATTGATGGCATATTTTTATGAGATACAAAACTATGTACGTAAACATCAGTGAGAGCATAATCTACAATCAAAACCTTGGTGAATTCATTTAGCTGCAACGGCTTCAATTCAATTTGATAATCATGCCTTTTACCTGAAACGGGTGTGGCAGATACTTATTGTGCATTTGGTGGTATGATTGACATTACCTTGACCGTAGGGTGCGGTTATCGGTCGTCAAGCTACGGGTACTTTCAGTTTTGTGGAGAGTACGTCACAGAGTATATTAAAATTCAGTGAAAATCTTACCGACTCGTCCGTAGAAAAAGTATATTTGGTAATAGTTCATATGAAGTATGAAAAACTCTTGAAAACACTATGAACTACCATTTGTTAGAGACTAGGAAGTTGAATCTCTTGAAGATATTGTAATCAGTATCATTTTAGGAGCAATGGGAGAGTCACTAAAATTACTTGTATGTCGTTCATCATGTTGTGATCTCGGTTGTGACTTCTCTCTAATTTTTATTTCAAGTTTACATGTAATTTAACTTATATCGAGCGTAATTCGCCCAGTACTGAGAAGCAAAATTGTATCAAAAGTTTGAAATTTTTAGGAAGCAGCTTCAGGTTGCTCTCGTTTCCGAAGCATCAATTATAAATATATGATTTCTTGACATTTATGTATATAATTTCAAGCTCTATCTAAGGATTTCATGCATTTTTGACTATCACTGTTGCTTTCTGCAATGTAAGCGTTAAAATATGGAAATGTACCGATTTCTTGATCAGAATTTTAGGATCTTTAATAACTTCAACAAATTTTGGAACACTTTTAATATAAAAAATTTCAATTTCTACATTCTAATGAATTGGGTGGCGTGCTTATAACGATCGTGCTTTTAGCAGTCACCGTAAAACTGTGCTCCCAGTGGTCACTTCTTTTTCTTCTTTGGATTCTTATCTTTCAAAATATTTCGGTCGGGCTTGAGACGGTCAATAATCCTTCTACATCATTTATTAATTTTAACAACTTAATTTAGATTTATTTCCTAATTTGAATGAGGAAATTAGCGTGCCAAATATTGAATATTTTCTAATAATCAGCTTGATCCTATAATAGACGCTCCTTTTGCGGGCTTGCGGGAAAGTCACATATGTAGTTTAGTAGCTCTCAGATAAACTAGATTCCAGTTTAACACGATTGTTTCGGGTTCAAGTGCGGTCCCGTAGGCGCGTGTAGCGCAATTTTGTGCTGTTCAGAGATGATTTCTGAGAGTGCGAGCAGAACGAATTACATAGATTACTACCAATTTATTGAAAAAGGCACTGTATTAGTGCCACTGACAAAATTTCATACCACCAGTGAGTCGCAGGTATCACCATTTAAATACAAAAAAAAGAGCACGGAAATATAACCGCTGCGCTGCGCTGGAGGCACGATTTTACGGTGACCGCTATGAGCACGACCGCTATATGCACGGAGCTTTAGATTTGGCCGAATGGCCGACTTTATAGGAATTGGTAGCAAAGATAATAGTTGTCTTAATTATAATTTTACTTTTCACATAATTCTTCCAGGAATATTATAGAAATCAATGCATTTGAAATATGAGAAGTAATGAACTTATTTAAGTCTTTTGTTTTCATGTTTGTTTGCTAACCTCTCTTCCCTGTTCATATCTCACAGATGTATGTCATCTGTCACTTTCTCTGCAGGGTTGTGGAACAAGGACTTCTATATTTAGTGTAAAAGAGATAGTGCAAAGTTTTGGCGCGTGTTTTAATTGCTTTTCAAACAAGCGGGATGTTTTAATACTTCATTTGCGTTGGACGTTCTGGAAACTCAGTGTTTGATACCCGCTGCCTTTTTATTTAGACAAAAATGGGTTGCAGATCGGAAGTGGAATATTGATTTTACTGGAGCTTTGGGAATTCATTAGTTGGAATACTTCACGATCTGGGAATGTACTCCCAGCAGAAATAACACTCTTGATTAAAAACAATCAAATATCAGGAGAAATAAATGACATGACAAGTACAACATACTCAATTCTAAATAATTTCATGTCTAATAAATTCGTATTATTTAATCATATATCATATAAGTTATTCATGACACGTGATTAGAATTTAGCGATTCAAGTGAAGTATGAATTTTAGGAGACATATCAATATTAAAATTCTAATTTAGTTTTCTCAATTTATGAAATCGTAAGTTCCTAGCATCAAAATTTCCACGAGCACATATCAACCTAAATTCTAAGTTTGAATAGATCTCTAAAATTTTATGTTTCGTAAAACGATGTATTTTACGATCAAAGTATGCATGTGAAAATAACTACTAAACCAATTTAGTTGCGCATATTCTCACTGCAGTAGATACTAAAACTTTTATCAAACGATCGGTATAAACTTCAACTCCACAACAAGAGAAAAAAGTCTGAATTAACTTGATAAACACAAATCCGTAATTACGAAGACAATCCACTATCGTTATCGACTATGCCATGATCGTGAAGCGTAGGTGTGATCATCCCTGGACCGCCGCCAACATATCGATAGCATCTACCACACACTGTTCAATTAACAATTTCAGATTTCAGCAAGTTTCGTGAATCGCGGCAGCATAGCGCTGAAAAATCTAAAAATCTAAACTGCGACATGGCACGAACGAAGTTGAACACACTGGACTATCATTTGCGGGGGAATTTTCACTTTGCGTGTTTGAGGAAAGTTTTTTTCAGAACTGTCGCTTACAGACACGTTCGATGAATTTGAACAAATTTATTGTATAATTATTGTAAATACTAGTCGTGGAGCTTATCACCATTTCTATCGATGTACAAGTATTAGATTTCAGTTTCTAAATATTATTTACCGTCAGGATATAGTTATTTATTATGTAAATTATTGAGCTGAAACAGAACTTGGAAAAATCAATCTTTGACCTATTTATAACGATTTCATCACATTTAATAGGAAATAGAAAAAAATGATGTACTCCTAATAAATTACTAGTAATTGAGTTGCATATTCCAAAAGAGGAACAATAGATGCCTGTCATGAACAGCAAGCTGGAAAGAAATAAAATAAAAGATTATATCTTTGTTACATTGCATTTTCGACTATGTAACACCTTCATTTCTCTTAATATAGTATAGTAACGAAGCTCAATTTTTTTGTGGGCTCAATAAAATAATTTTCACATGAAAATTCACAAATAAATACTTTTACGTCTACTATCACTACACTTTTTTATTATTTATACAGCAATACTGTCTGTTACCTATTTTCACTGCTTCTTATTCATCTCGACTAGTTCGTTTATTTATTTTAAACCTTACTCGCTCTTTGCCTGAAATACAATAACCGTTGGCTCGATTTTGTTCGGGCTTAAATATCCCTGCCTAGAGTTTCTCGAAGTATCTAGAAAGCTCTAGTTAGTTTCCAGAAACTCCACCAGACGTCATTACGTTCTTGGCGCATATGAATCAGTTGCGTTCGCCTACACGATGGAAGTCTAACTTTTAGGGGATCTGTTTTTACAGTATCAATTGATGTTGAGCAATCATCTGAAATATAATTTTCGGAGATAATTCTGGCACATTTTTTGCGGGTTTTGATTGGAGCTTCTTCTTCATCATATGCTATATAATTTTGATCGGCGAGAGGCCCGATTACTGGACGTCCGTTAAAAAATGATTCTTCTTCTTCTAACATTCGATCTTCCACAATTTCAGCCTTATGTTGGAAGATACATTTGAGCCTGCAAGAAATGTTTGGTTGTTATGAGCTCATCTCCTAGAAATTAGCAGCAATTCTATTCCAGATGATTGCTATCAGTTGACATTATGTTGAGACGTAAATATGAAGGCGATAAATAGTCAAAAATGCGATGTTAACCCCAGAATTTTTCTCTATTTTGGAAAAAAACTTCTCAGAAATGGATAAGTATGTTGAAACGTTGTGTATCTTATTATTTCTCATATACAGAGCTTATACCCAATAAAACATATTTATTTTCTTCGTTTGTTTCACAAAATATTGCTTAAGGTGCGAAAATTGAGTGAATTTTTGGCAAGTATCAAAAAATGAGCATACTCTGATAAATTTTTCAAAAAAAATAAAATGATTGGTTGTGACAACTGGTTCGGGATGCTCCCTGATCGGACTTACGGCCAAATTATTTGAATCGATCGGGTATTTAGTGGTCAATAGAATGCCAAACTGCATTAATGTCCTAAGTGCCGAGAGAAATGCCAATTCTAGTCAAGTTCTTCGACACAACTTTCCTGATAGAACTTACGATTGAAATTAGTACCAACCGATAGCGAATGTTGAATACTTTGAGAAAAAACCAGGGTGCCACCCGCTGTCCTGTTCAGGAGTGCGATAGTCACTCCTAAATGTGATCCATTTTCGTATTGAACTTCCATGATCGAGTTAAAAAAATTATTTTTTTCAAATTAAAGCTGGAACTTTTCCGACCAAGAAAAAAACCTGTCCGGGAGAGCGACAGCTACACCTAATATTACTCCATTTTCTGGTCCCAATTTCCAGCGCAGCTGTACTTCTTTCATCGAATGTACTATTATTTTTTCCAATTATTGCTTGAGCTCTCTTGAACACGAGAATACCGAAGTGCTGTCTTCTACTCTGTCCGAGAGAGAGGCAGCTATTCTTAAATTCTATCCGATTTTTAGGTCCCAATTTCGATCCTCGGTTTTTCCGTATTCAAGGAATTCTAAGCTTCAAATTGAAAAAAATCGTTAGCTCAATGAAGAAAGTCGAATACAAAAATGGGTTACACTTAGACATAGCTGCCGTCCTCTCAGACAGAGATAGACGCAGCACTTCGGTTTTTTCGGATTCAGGAAGGCCTGAGTTACAATTTATAGAGAATAATTCGATGAAAGAACAACAGCTGCATTCGAAAGTGGGACTTAAAAATCGGATAGACTTTAAGAGTGACTGCCGCCCTTCCGAACAGGATGGTATTCTCGTGTTCAGGGAGTCTTAAGCTATAATTAGAGAAAATAATCGTACATTCGATTAGAGATGTACAGCTGAACTCGAAATTGGGGCGTACACGAACTCGGCACCAAGAACATGAACTCGGCACCAATGCTAATCCGATTAGCGCGGGGCGCACACGAACTCGGCACTGTCAATTTTTAAATAAAACCATGATCTATCTGCAAGATTCGGTTTTATAAGTCTCTATATTTTACTTTGGAATCAATAAGTATTAAAAATAATATTGCAAATAATATTTAGTGCAAAAAAAAGTTGTTAAAAAAAATATCTACATATCTACATTATCACAAAAACATACAAATATGTATAGAACACACTAAAACATACGTCAAAAAAGTTAGCACCCCCACTTTGAGCAAAATAAAAAAAAAGTAGCCTATAATTTAGGACTAATTAAGGACTAATTTGTACCCAAAAAATTAGAATTTGTACCCACGCACTTTGGCCATAAAATCAATTTGAAAAGTGGGGGTGCCAACTTGAGCAAAAGCTGGCACCCCCACATTGGCCAATCGAAAAAAAAGTCAGCTCACTATGAAGAACTAATTTAGGACTAATTTGTACCCAACAGGATTTTTTGAAAAAAAAAAATTTAATAACAAATTGAACTTTTTTTGCAATGGCGCTACGTAAAATTTGGAACAAGATTTAAAAAATACTTTCAGGACCAGAAAAAGTTTGGAAATCTCTATCTCAAAGTCAAGACTAATATGTCATAACAAAATTTTTGCTATAAAAAAATTATTTATGTTGAAAATCAATTATTTTGAAATTGCGCTCCGCGGAATTCATGCCATTATAACCAAATAATTTAAGAGTAGGGGAAACTTGAGAAACTTGATTTGGAATTAAGGTCTAATTTGTACCCACGTAGATTTTGTTATAAACAATTTATTTTTGCTGGAAATCAATTATTTTCGAATTGCGCTGCGCAAAGTTGAAAGCAATTTCAGGCAAACTATTTAAGAGCATAGAAGACTTGAGAAAACTCAAATTTGAATTAAGGACTAATTTGTACCCACTAAGATTTTGTTATAAACTAATTATTTTTGCTGAAAATCAACTATTTTCGAATTGCGCTGAGCAAAGTTGAAAGCAATTTGAAGCAAACTATTTAAGAGCAGAGAAGACTTGAGAAAACTCAAATTTGAATTAAGGACTAATTTGTACCCACTAAGATTTTGTTATAAACTAATTATTTCTGCTGGAAATCAATTATTTTCGAATTGCGCTGCGCAAAGTTGAAAGAAATTCCAGACTAACTATTTAACAGCAAAGAAGACTTGAGAAAACTCAAATTTAAATTAAGGACTAATTTGTACCCACAAAGATTTTGTTATAAACTAATTATTTTTGCTGAAAATCAACTATTTTCGAATTGCGCTGCGCAAAGTTGAAAGCAATTTGACGCAAACTATTTTAGAGCAAAGAAGACTTGGGAAAACTCAAATTTAAATTAAGGACTAATTTGTACCCACTAAGATTTTGTTATAAACTAATTATTTTCGCTGAAAATCAACTATTTTCGAATTGCGCTGCGCAAAGTTGAAAGCAATTTGAAGCAAACTATTTAAGAGCAAAGAAGACTTGAGAAAACTCAAATTTGAATTAAGGACTAATTTGTACCCACTAAGATTTTGTTATAAACTAATTATTTCTGCTGGAAATCAATTATTTTCGAATTGCGCTGCGCAAAGTTGAAAGCAATTTCAGGCAAACTATTTAAGAGCAAAGAAGACTTGAGGAAACTCAAATTTGAATTAAGGACTAATTTGTGCTCACTAAGATTTTGTTATGAACTAATTATTTTTGCTGAAAACCAACTATTTTCGAATTGCGCTGTGCAAAGTTGAAAGCAATTATAAGCAAACTATTTAAGAGCAAAGAAGACTTGAGAAAACTAAAATTTGAATTAAGGACTGATTTGTACCCACAAAGATTTTGTTATAAACTAATTATTTTTGCTGAAAATCAACTATTTTCGAATTGCGCTGCGCAAAGTTGAAAGCAATTTCAGGCTAACTATTTAACAGCAAAGAAGACTTGAGAAAAGTCAAATTTAAATTAAGGACTAATTTGTACCCACAAAGATTTTGTTATAAACTAATTATTTTTGCTGAAAATCAACTATTTTCGAATTGCGCTGCGCAAAGTTGAAAGCAATTTGACGCAAACTATTTTAGAGCAAAGAAGACTTGGGAAAACTCAAATTTAAATTAAGGACTAATTTGTACCCACTAAGATTTTGTTATAAACTAATTATCTTCGCTGAAAATCAACTATTTTCGAATTGCGCTGCGCAAAGTTGAAAGCAATTTGAAGCAAACTATTTAAGAGCAAAGAAGACTTGAGAAAACTCAAATTTGAATTAAGGACTAATTTGTACCCACTAAGATTTTGTTATTAACTAATTATTTCTGCTGGAAATCAATTATTTTCGAATTGCGCTGCGCAAAGTTGAAAGCAATTTCAGGCAAACTATTTAAGAGCAAAGAAGACTTGAGGAAACTCAAATTTAAATTAAGGACTAATTTGTGCCCACTAAGATTTTGTTATGAACTAATTATTTTTGCTGAAAATCAACTATTTTCGAATTGCGCTGTGCAAAGTTGGAAGCAATTTTAAGCAAACTATTCAAGAGCAAAGAAGACTTGAGAAAAGTCAAATTTGAATTAAGGACTAATTTGTACCCACAAAGATTTTGTTCTAAACTAATTATTTTTGCTGCAAATCAACTATTTTCGAATTGCGCTGCGCAAAGTTGAAAACACTTTGAAGCAAACTATTTAAGAGCAAAGAAGACTTGAGAAAACTCAAATTTGAATTTAGGACTAATTTGTACCCACAAAGATTTTGTTATAAACAAATTATTTTTGCTGAAAATCAACTATTTTCGAATTGCGCTGCGCAAAGTTGAAAGCAATTTGAAGCAAACTATTTAAGAGCAAAGAAGACTTGAGAAAACTCAAATTTGAATTCAGGACTAATTTGTACCCACTAAGATTTTGTTATAAACTAATTATTTTTGCTGGAAATCAATTATTTTCGAATTGCGCTGCGCAAAGTTGAAAGCAATTTCAGGCAAACTATTTAAGAGCAAAGAAGACTTGAGAAAAGTCAAATTTGAATTGAGGACTAATTTGTACCGACAAAGATTTTGTTATAAACTAATTATTTTTGCTGAAAATCAACTATTTTCGAATTGCGCTGCGCGAAGCTCAGAAGCAATTATAAACAAACAATTTAAGAGTAGGAAAAACTTGAAATACCTATATCCGAGTTATGAAGTAAATTATATCTACAAAGAATTTGTTATAGAAAAAGTATTGTTGTTGCAACATATGTTCTCTTACTGTACCTTGTTCAGTTTTTATTATGTTTGTATTAATTGAGGAAAATAAGCTCATAGACGTTCAATCTTGTTAGTTTTTCTTTTATTCTTATTATTATAATTTTATAATTACAGAGCATAACTAACCATAATAATCTTATATCACATAATCCTCAAAATCTGTTCTAGTTTATACGTTTATACATTAGTATAGACGGGATTATAAAACTTTTATTGGTAACGCGGAAAGCTTTTCTCTTTAAATCGTCAGATTCATACCAAATAGTCCTTAGTTCAGCAAAAATAATTAGTTTATAACAAAATCTTAGTGGGTACAAATAATCCTTAATTCAAATTCGAGTTTTCTCAAGTCTTCTTTGCTCTTAAATAGTTTGCTTCAAATTGCTTTCAACTTTGCACAGCGCAATTCGAAAATAGTTGATTTTCAGCAAAAATAATTAGTTTATAACAAAATCTTAGTGGGCACAAATTAGTCCTTAATTCAAATTCGAGTTTTCTCAAGTCTTCTTTGCTCTTAAATAGTTTGCTTCAAATTGCTTTCAACTTTGCGCAGCGCAATTCGAAAATAGTTGATTTTCAGCAAAAATAATTAGTTTATAACAAAATCTTAGTGGGTACAAATTAGTCCTTAATTTAAATTTGACTTTTCTCAAGTCTTCTTTGCTGTTAAATAGTTAGCCTGAAATTGCTTTCAACTTTGCGCAGCGCAATTCGAAAATAGTTGATTTTCAGCAAAAATAATTAGTTTATAACAAAATCTTTGTGGGTACAAATCAGTCCTTAATTCAAATTTTAGTTTTCTCAAGTCTTCTTTGCTCTTAAATAGTTTGCTTATAATTGCTTTCAACTTTGCACAGCGCAATTCGAAAATAGTTGGTTTTCAGCAAAAATAATTAGTTCATAACAAAATCTTAGTGAGCACAAATTAGTCCTTAATTCAAATTTGAGTTTCCTCAAGTCTTCTTTGCTCTTAAATAGTTTGCCTGAAATTGCTTTCAACTTTGCGCAGCGCAATTCGAAAATAATTGATTTCCAACAGAAATAATTAGTTTATCACAAAATCTTAGTGGGTAAAAATTAGTCCTTAATTCAAATTTGAGTTTTCTTAAGTCTTCTTTGCTCTTAAATAGTTTGCTTCAAATTGCTTTCAACTTTGCGCAGCGCAATTCGAAAATAGTTGATTTTCAGCGAAAATAATTAGTTTATAACAAAATCTTAGTGGGTACAAATTAGTCCTTAATTTAAATTTGAGTTTTCCCAAGTCTTCTTTGCTCTAAAATAGTTTGTGTCAAATTGCTTTCAACTTTGCGCAGCGCAATTCGAAAATAGTTGATTTTCATCAAAAATAATTAGTTTATAACAAAATCTTTGTGGGTACAAATTAGTCCTTAATTTAAATTTGAATTTTCTCAAGTCTTCTTTGCTGTTAAATAGTTAGCCTGAAATTGCTTTCAACTTTGCGCAGCGCAATTCGAAAATAATTGATTTCCAGCAGAAATAATTAGTTTATAATAAAATCTTAGTGGGTACAAATTAGTCCTTAATTCAAATTTGAGTTTTCTCAAGTCTTCTCTGCTCTTAAATAGTTTGCTTCAAATTGCTTTCAACTTTGCGCAGCGCAATTCGAAAATAGTTGATTTTCAGCAAAAATAATTAGTTTATAACAAAATCTTAGTGGGTACAAATTAGTCCTTAATTCAGATTTGAGTTTTCTCAAGTCTTCTTTGCTCTCGAATAGTTTGCTTTAAATTGCTTTCAACTTTGCGCAGCGCAATTCGAAAATAATTGATTCCCAGCAAAAATAAATTATTTATAACAAAATCTACGTGGGTACAAATTAGACCTTAATTCCAAACCAAGTTTTTTAAGTTTTCCCTACTTTTAAATCATTTGGTTATAATGGCATGAATTCCGCGCAGCGCAATTTCAAAATAATTGATTTTCAACATAAATAATTTTTTTATAGCAAAAATTTTGTTATGATTAATTAGTCTTGACTCTGAGATTGAGATTTCCAAACCTTTTCCGGTCCTGAAAGTATTTTTTGAATCTTGTTCAGAATTTCAAGTAGCGCAATTGCAAAAAAATCAATTTGTTATAAAAATTTTTTTTTTTTCAAAAAATTCTGTTGGGTACAAATTAGTCCTAAATTAGCTCTTTATAGTAAGCTGATTTTTTTTTCGATTTGTCAATGTGGGGGTGCCAGCTTTTGCTCAAGCTGGCACCCCCACTTTTCAAATTGATTTTATGGCTAAAGTGCGTGGGTACAAATTCTAATTTTTTGGGTACAAATTAGTCCTTAATTAGTCCTAAATTATAGGCTACTTTTTTTTTATTTTGCGCAAAGTGGGGGTGCTAACTTTTTTGACGTCAAGAAAACGCCGATATTCCCCCTCGATGTTTTTGTAACAGGTAGTCTATTTGAAGGTGAGTGGTAGTTTTTGCGTTGCCGGGTCAGGTAATTGGCAGTGGTATTGTTTTTAACTTGATTTTCCAAATTGCAATCAACAATCGATCTTTTTTATTTCTAAAACAGTTTCTTTCTCCTTTAAATTCAACAAAGAATATATAAACCATTATACAATCCACTTTATATCGAAAGGTGAAAAATTATATTCACCAGCATTCTTGTTTTACTCTCATACTTGTTGGTATATTTTAAGTGAAGTGATTCTAAGCAATTGAATTAGGCTTTTGTAGTTTGTTTTCGAAAATTGTTTGAGAAATTTCAACCTGCATACTAAGACTATAGTATACTGAGGCTGCACATCGAAAAATATTGTCCATAAAAATATGTGTTTTTTTTTATAAATAAATTTTTGCAATAAAAATACCACCTGAAACTTTTATCACTTACTTAAAGTAAATAGTAATGGAAAATGATGCTCCCTTATTGGTAAAATATATGATAAATTAAACAACTTTTGTATATAGCTCATGTCCCTTATTCATGAATATACAACAGTTATGGTAACGGAGGAATAAACTGTAATTCAGGAGTTTGAAATTTATTGAGGTGCGTTGAACATATCAACTCTTTTGGGTGGAATCCTTTCTACTTTCACTTTATTTGTAGGTGTGAAATTCGTGTAATATTTTAATATTTTGGGCATTTTTATAGCGTCCGGCCCTGTCAATAGGTCCGAACACAATATTAGAATTAATGAGCTATTGTAATATATCGTAATAATAATTCAATATTAATTCAAATATGGATGAATGCCCACCTTTGTCGTGTTGAATCCACAGGCGAAACGATTAGCGAAGTATCGACTGAAACGTGCCTAATATATCACACCAGCCTCTAATGAAATTTAACGACCAGGCGACAAATTATATCTAATTTATAATATATGGTAATTGTTTAGATATATGATTGTTTGTATCCAAATAATTAAATATATACTGTGGTTGACATGTATTAAATACATAAAATCTCGAAATTGGAGTATTTCGTGCCTCAAATAATTTATATTTAGAATTATTTTCTTGTATATTTATACGATATGATTTTATTTTAATGTGATATGATTAAGATAATATTGATTCCAATATGTATCTTGAACTATTACAGAAAAGTAAATATTTTCTAACAAAAATTAGGTCAGTGGTTTAATGGAAACAAGAATTATTGAATCAATGGAGAATGTTCGAGTCATTCAATCTCTGACATATATTGCTGACAAATATTGTAAGTAATATTGACTATTCTGTGGAAAAATTCTATTACAATACTTCTTGATGTTTAAACATATTTAGCTCTTAGTAGGGGCTACAAACTTGTAACAATGGCAGACGTATCGTTGATGAAAATATATGCATTTCCACATTTATGGAGTATCTTGTAAATAAATTCAGTTCAAATGAACTATATCTGATGTTAGATTAGGCCTGGATTGATCAACTGGTCTATAAAAAATCAAAGTCACTGAACAGTCTAACACAATTATTCTGCTCAGAATATGTGCGGAAGTCTCTCCAAAATTACCCCCATCCTCAACGCTTGAGAGTATTCTCCACAGATGGCATTGTTCTAACAAATTAAACTTAGTGAATAGAACAGCAGTATAATAATTCGAATGTCTTGTGTATGAAACTTGCGTCCAGGGCTGAGTTAGCGAAACGGCTACGGCACCGTAAGTAATTATGAATGTAGGGTGGGGGAAATGTGACGAATGTAGTTTCGCCTCACGTGGCTAACTTCACTTCAGGGAGTAAGAAAGCACTGTTATCTTCACATGATGAGGAGGCTTTATTTGAATTGTGGGTAGTTTATCTTTAAAATGGATTTATAAATGTCACTGGATTTCTAAATCTCGGAGCCTTGATCTAAACTGTTCAGTTCATGCTTAAAGACCCTAATTTTACAAATTTATTTGTTACCGGTTGATATCAGTATTTCAACATGAAAAATAATAGACCGAAAATAAATGAAATCATTTTGATAGTTCGAAGTCCTTTCGGTCTGATAATAAGAAAATGACATTTTCTTTTGTGACATTTGCCTATCGCTTAATTAGATTTTGATGTCCTTTCAATATGACGCTGCTCTCTTAATGACGCTACGATATTTGAACTTCAAGTATTCAACTAAAGGTGAAAAAGTTTCCTTTTTGTTGTTTTACATACTCATTATGATTCTGTCATTATATAACAGTGTCTTAAAAGAACATTTATTTTTAACAAGCTGGAAGAAAATTTCTTGAAATGTAGCATCTGCAGGAACTAACGGAACCTTATCCTACGAAGTGAGTTGGTAGATTCATTCTACATGAAATATTTTTGAAGGGGCAAAGTCTTGTGATCTAACAAGAGGGCCGTATTAAGTTTATTTACCGTGAAATTCTCTTCAAAACGTGATGCGGAAAATTAAATATTCAGTTTACATAATCCAGAAAGGGGAGACTGTGATGTCTGGA
Source organism: Dromius quadrimaculatus (assembly GCA_963989225.1). NCBI lineage: Eukaryota > Metazoa > Arthropoda > Insecta > Coleoptera > Carabidae > Dromius > Dromius quadrimaculatus. Next base: position 11,124,493 of record OZ022324.1, read on the forward strand.
TTTCGTGTGAATTCGAGAGATCTTTGATATCTCTGATTTGACGGTGGAACAGGGTAGTTAGGAATAGAATTACTAGGGGTGGCAATATTTGAGTACTTATTTCATAATCTAATTCACGCCCCAATTCAATTTATACAATGTATTTGTGAAGATCACGTTGATAGTTATCGCAGAGCTTGAGGCTCTTGGAATCGACCTCCCAATTGAGTAGTCAATTCGGTAGTTTTCTAAATGCAATATAAATATGAATAGAACTGATTGATATATTGAATCAGAAATAATTTGATTGAATTCGTGTCAATATTTTAACAGACTCCTTGAATAATAAAATTTTTGCGACTGTCATGACAAGCAGCTTGAATCAGAATAAGAAAAATATTGAGATCATCTGAAAGTCCCAGGGCATCTTATTGATTATTATATTTGAGATTTGAATCAGTTGAAAATTGTTGGTGAGGACACTATTCTTATATGGGGTAATGAGTTGTTACACAGAAAATTATTGAATTTTGATATAGAATGAATGGAAAATAAAAAATATACATAAGAATATTGTATGATGGAACAAGATATTTTTGACTTGAGAAAAATATTGTCACAATTCTTATTACGATATAACAATAATACAAGTTACCGTTCGCTTATTTACTTTGAATTTGTCTGGCGCGTCCGAATTCCTCCACTTTCACCTGTTTTAATCCTTGATAACAAGGATCAGGAATGAATTGAAGACTTTTTTTGACCCAACAGGATATGTATAGAGCACCACTGTTTCAAGCTACGCGAGATTCCGCAAGTCGAGCTCGGTCAGAGCGAGCGAAGCCTGCCTGTTCATTTTGGTGCGAAGCACCATCGGTTAAAACAAAACCACTGTTCTAGTGCCACTGACAAAGCTTCATTTTGGGGTATAGCTACCTGAGACTTCGTGGAGGAATTCGGATGCGTTCGTAATTCCTTGAAAGAGATGTTGTGGAGGAATCCGGATATAGAGTTGGAAGTGCACTTTACTTGAAACTTTTTAAATTTTTTTTTGCATAAATATAGAATGATCCGCCATAGCATATTGAAATTTCGTATAAAGAACAATTAGACCATCTTATGGCACATATTGCATTATGATTGCGATCAGTCGAGCCGGAAGTGCACTTTACTTTAAACTTTTTTATAATTTTCCGCATAAATTCAGAATGATCAGCCATAAGATACTGGAATTTAGCATTTGAAATTGCTGTAGCATTTAAATGGTCATCTTCTATTTTTGTAACAATTGGCTGTGCCGGAAGTGCACTTTATATGACAGACTTTTCGAATTTTCCGCATAAATTCTGAACAATCAGTCGTAGAATATTTAAATTTTGTATTAGACACTTTTATGATATCTAGTTGTACACTTTGCATTATGGTTGCTATCGACTAGCCGAAAGAGCACTTTATTCGAAACACTTTTTGAATTTCTCGCATAAATCCTAAAAGATTAAACATAGATTGTTAGAATTCAGTATTCAGGACTATTATACCGTCTAGATGCTCATATCCTATTTATATTGAGATCCACCAAGCCGGAAGTGCACTTTACTTGACGGTCTTCTGGAATTTTTCTCATAAATGTGAAACGATCAGGTGTAGAATATTGAAATTTGCTATTTCAGTCTGCTGTAACATCTAAATGATTGCCTACTATTTTCATAACAATAGACTGAACCGGAAGTGCACTTCAGTAGGAATTTATTTTCCAATTTTGCGCATGAATTCAGATCTGTTGGTAGTTGTAGAATTTTGAAAATCAGTATTTACGAATGTTGTAGTATAAGAATAATGGCCTACTGTTTCCATAGCAACCGACTTGGCAGAAAGCGCATTTTACTTGACAGATTCTTAGAATCTCTTGGGTAAATCCAAAACGATTAACTGTGGGACGATGATATTATATATATCCAATGATGTATATATATATATATATATATATATATATATATATATATATATATATATATATATATATTTTTTTTTACTTAATCAGCGTCTTCCACAGATGTAGGTTGTGGCATTTGACAAATGGAAAAAAAATTTCCTGCTATTTTATCAAGCTCGATATCACACATCAATGTACATTTTTAATTTTTCACAATATAGTTCTTTTCGCTTCTGAAGATTGCTGAGGTACAGCCGAAACTGTAAAGTAGGAAAGAAATTAAAACATAAATATTGACTGAATTTCCAAGACTTTTTACTCACTCAAATTCACTCATCCAGTCGGCTTCATCAATTTTATTTAATTTTCTGATTTGTTTGCGAATGCTGATTTAGATCGTTATTAGAATGAATCATGAAATAAATAACAAGTGTGGATAAATATTAGTGAAGACTTATAACTTAAGATATTTCATATTTGTGACAGTATTGGTACCATTTATTTCCAAGGAAATAGAAGTAAAATCTAGTTTTAGATTGATATTTTGTATAAGGAATAATTCAATTGGAATGATGTGAATATTTCAACAGATTCCTTGAATAATAAATTTTTCATGGCATATTTTAGGTCATGGCAAACAGTTCAAATCAAAATAAAAAAAATTGTTGGCTTTTGATAATTTTTGCACTCCATGAGAAGTTCCATTTCTAACGGCGTTAGGTTTCAAGTGACACAATTTTTTTTTAATTCATTGTGAATCAGAGGAGAGAGCACTTAATGTTAAAAATTATGCGCATGACACTAGTTGCGTCTCTTGCCACCTGAGGTCTCTGTTAGCTATGTTACCATTTTTTCCAATCTAAATTAGTATTTTGTTATTAGGTCTATGAATACAGAGGCACACCGTGAATTTGGGTGCCTACCTAATTAATTAAACTTGCCATTTTGTCAAAAATCTGTTTTCTGTAATGATGTGTACGGTATACGAGAAAGATACAGACAATATATTTTATTAATTCAATATGAGTATAATATGTTGATGATCCTTTATTCAAGTTTCCATATATTTGATAGTTGCCAACGGATCATGAAAAAACCTTATATGAGTCGTTTCGGCGCTGAAACAGGCCACCATCATCAGCTAAAAAATAATAAGAATTTTTTCACATAAAGTTGACAAATAGTAGTTAAACAATAAAATACAACTCAGTTTGAAGTTCGGCGCCGAAACGTCCAATCAAACTTGAAGTGTTTTTTCCACTATAAGGTTCTTTTCTTGAACCCTTGGCCATTATTCAATACATGATCATTAGTCAATCTTATGATGAAATTTAGTTATTTTTAAAATTCGCAATATTGTCTATTGTCTTCATTTGGGACTGGGGACTCTTTATATCTACGAGGCCCAAAGAGCCTATATATAGATCCGGCTCTGTGTGAATAGAAATGAGTCAGAATTTTCTTCAACAGAAATACATGTATTATAAATGTTTGTGCATGTAAATCAATCTCACCGACAGAATATATGTACAAATATCAGGTTTTGAGATAAAAAATGAAGTATGCATGAAGTATGATCTAATTGTTGTCAATAAATTCGCAGTTGTAAAGATTTGTACTAAAACGTTATGAATCAATGACTTTGAATAATCTATTTTTGTAGAATGCGTTTTTTAACTGCAGATCATACCTTAGAACAAAATTACTTTTCACAGCATTGCAATGCATTGAATATTTTACAAACTTAAAATTGAATAAAGTCATTTCATGCATCAATTCTGATTCAATTTGGTTGTTATTGAATTAATATTGATCTGAGCTAAAATGTCATAAGTCAATCACTTTGAAGTATCTAATTTTACATTGTGAATTTTTGAACCAAGATATTAATAATAGGTCACATTGGACATGCAGATTGAGATGTCAAATTTGGATTTTTATACATTATTCGTTATTTTTTTTGTTTAGCATATACCAGGAGTTTAGTCTCACAGAGCGATAAGGCTTCATTTAAAATCTGCACTCCACAATATGGGAGTAATATTCGCAGGAACGGTTGAAAACGTTCAGTCAGCTCTGAAATTTCGATCGTTCAACCTAATTTGAATATATTATAACCACTGAGCTCTGTAAATACTGGAGTAAGCCGTCCGTCTACTGAACAATGTGGGGTATGTTCAGAGCTCAATGGTTATGACCAGAACCTTAAATTCAAGGTAGGAAATGTAGAATCCAGATAAATTATTAATTGGATTCTAATACGATATTCCTTGATGAAGTTAAACTTCAAGGAACAGCAGTAATTGACTATGAGATATTTTGATGGAGTATGTATTATAATAAATAATGAATAAATAAATACCCTGTGTATCGAAATTGTGTCTATTGTGGTCGGGCATATTCGTATTTCAATCTCAGTGTCGAGAATTCCAACGGAACCAATATTTAACTGAGTATGCCTGTCCGCAGAGTGAAAATTAATTTTTTGTGGCCTCCTCGCGGCGAAACCAAGCCTAGAACAGCATTTAAACAATAGAATCAGTAGTAGTCGAGCAATATTTCACAAAGGCAATGTTCACGTACAGTTTTATGTGTAGTGTATGATTAGTACGTCTTGTGATTGTTTCTCGACTAACTTGGATCGTTTACACATAGATCCCGCAGTGATGTGCCGGCCACGGACATCGACCTGCCTGCTTAATTGCGTCTGAAATGTTTTGGTGAAGCTTGAACTACACGCTGACAATGACGGAGATAAACGCATAAATTAGAGGAAACTGTAGTGAAGCAATAGTAATCCTTACTGATTGATACATTTGATTGAAAATTGATAATGTTTTGTATCGCATAATGGAAAGTCCACTTTATTTGACTTTGAATAGAATAAATTTCAATCACGTCTTCTACTCGATACGGGTGTGGCAGACATTTATAGCGCACTTGGTAGATTAGACTTGACCGAATTGATATTCATAACTTTATTCATAAGATTTGAACAACCACAAAATGTATATGAGAATCTGTTTATGGCTAAATAATAATGTTAATCTACTTGTGTGACACAATGAATTTTCCCAGAAAATCCCGAAACTATCGATTGATATGGAATTTGATTAGATAAAAGTTTGTTAGGAGTCAAAATAAGGGAGAATATGTTTTAGCAGTGGCGGCTCATAGCTAAAATTATTGAAAATGCCGCTTCAGGAAATTTTCAGCCTTCGTTTTAAGACTGTGTAAGGGGAAACGTTTTTAGCTAACTTCAACTTAAGTTGCTATAATTCAAGCCTGAAAAAATGAATCGGAACTGCGAAAGCGACAGTGCTCTTTTGCCTGCGGCCTCGCATGCAGATTTCTATGTGCGCATGCCCATAAAAGTAAACACCACGCCGCTGGAACTGTGAAGCGCTCAGTTTAATACAAAGATTTTCATATCTTTTCCATCAATTAGAGAAAGGCTACTGCGTTGAGTTTGAGGATTATGTATAGTAAAAATATAATGAAAAAATAAGGGAAGAAGAGAAATCATTTCATTACATGTTATTGATAATAGTGGAAATATAGAATGCTGCAGTTCCACAGTGTTTATACATCAGTTGTCTTTATGATTCAATAACTTTGAATATCAATAATTTTATTTGAGTTCTCTATTTATTTGCTTATTTATTGTAATATCCTAGAAAATTGTTCTGTCAGTGACATTTGAATGACAGTTGATTGTTGCAAAATGTAATTGTTGCACTCTTCTCTCTTAAGCAGCAAGTCTTCTGATTGGTGGAGTATTCTAGAAAATCTAACGATGACTTTTAGTGGTGGCAAAGGAAAGCGACCGAAGTTTGCGTAAAATTGAATTGTTTCAATGACTATTTTACTATAACCTTTGAATTAAAATGAACTTATTACTATAGGATGAGGAGAAAAATTTTATTTATCATGTGAACTGAAGAGAACGTGTCTTTAAGGATCAATTTCGCACGCCACTGGTTGCATGTTGTACTCATTATTTCAAGTCGCCTTAGGCAAAGATATCCATGTATATTTTTTTTCATCTATCAGACGATTGTAGGCGGTCGAAGAACCTTCTATGGTTAAAACGAACTGAGAATGATCTGCACCCACGCTGTAAAGTACCTGATCATCGACTGATTTGACTGATCATTATGTTCTGTTGCTCTTAAATATGGGTCAGAAGTTAAGAATGAATTATATTCGAATTGTTATTGATTGAATAAGCAATTGTTTGCAGAAGTGTAGATGAGTAAGTATTATCTTCATGCTCTAGAATTTATAAATAGGTGAACTAAATTTTCAGAAAAATTGTGTCACTGCTTTCTTTTTTATTTCTTATTTCTGGTGAGCAAGCATTTTTTGCCATATTAAAGATGTTTTCAAATGTTTTTTTCTATGGACACAGTATATTTGAGAGTAATACTTTCGACACGCAGAATGTTAAGATTAAATAAAGTATTTTTTTTTAAATTAAAATCGTAACTCTATAGAGTTGTCACTTGAAAAGTTGGATGGCACTGAATATCGAGAATTTTTTTCAAGCTGCTATTCATAGGGAAGATATTTATAGCTGTAGGCTGAAGTAATTTGCATCTGAAAATCCCTATTAGGTGTTATTGCATATCGAAAAATTTTCCGAATTACGTAGTAAATTCACAAGTTGACATGAATATGCTTTAGTCTTGGACTCATGTAGACTGTCTGCCAATATATTTCCAATTTATTCTGCAAACTTGCCTTACGTTCGAAAAAATCACAGACTGTAAGATGTTTCCTAAAGGAGCAATTTTTTGTTGCTAATTAAAATCAATTTTTTCAATATGCATTTACATCTAGCGCGAGTTTTTAAATGTATATCTTAAGCTTTTCTATAAATCGCAGCCTTTAAAAAATTGTCACGAACGCCCGATTCAATGTGGAGGGAAATAGTATATTGTACAACAAGTATGGAAAATTACATATTTCACATGAGGTGTGTAATTTTCACTCACTGTTACATCAAAACGTATGTTGCTTACTCCAACTACTCTCTTAGCACATTTATTGAACCTCTTGTATTCCATCAAACATTTAATACAAACACTACAGAACAATTCTTTTATACTTGAAAATTTCGAGTACGTTTTCATTTTCTCTGCAATCACCTCTTTCACTTTTTCATTCGACCATGCATTTTTCGGTCAGCAGCCTAAACTACATTTGCCACAAACATCTTTTGCATATTTAAGAACAGTGGCATTGAATCACGTCCCAACATAATTTGTATTGCAATCACAATTAAGCTCAGACTCTAGTAGAGATTCAGCCAAATTTCAACAAAAGATTCTCTAACGTAATCATTTAAAAATAGAGTTAACTTCACGCGAAACATTTTACCGGATTCTCTCACTCTCATTTACAAATATTTCTTCAGTCGTTCGCGGAGTATAACCAAGTAGTGTTCATCCGCACCAAAACTCGCACCGTGCTTCATTCTCGTATCAACTACTATACTTTTCAATTTTTCATCGTACAAATTGAGATCGATTGAATTTCTTTTCTTCACTTACTTATTTTATGAATTATGTTAAATTCAACCTTATTTGTGCATTTTGCAGAAGAAGATAATTTACGTTTAAGTACGATTTTTCAATTTGGATGCTCAGCTCCACTAAAAAATCTGAGTCTCAATCTAAGTTTTCCTCCAAATTTACAGATTCATCCGCATTTCTCTATACTGTACATAAGCTTCGCAGCTTTCAAGCTTTCAATAAGTTTATACAGAGTTAATCTTTTAGTAGGAAAAGCACTCTCCACTGACCACAACCATGAACATCACCTCATCTTTGCTGATTTTGCATGAGATTAGCACTCCTGTTGGAATCAATTTCGTAGTCCTGCACTTCTTTGTTTGCTTATAAAAAGGATCATAGTGCAGTCCTTCGTCCTGCGCGCGCGCAGCTTTATGGTGGGGGATAAAAAGCTTCGCGGATCTAAAGCTCGCGAGCGGTGCTTGTCAGTTGGTCAACGCGGATTGCATTAACCGGTTGAGAGGCGACCTTCATTGCACCTGCAGTTGTTACGAGAAGGAATTGTTTCAAGGCAATTCTAGTGAGAGCTTGTGGGTGGATTTTTGATTTTTGTGAGTGTGTGGTAATTTTTGGGATATTGAGACTGCTCTAATCAATTTTGGTGAGCACCAAAAATTTGATAATGCTAAAACATACAGAATGATGTCAAGATGATTATGTAATATGATGGCCGTAATAGGAAGTCTAGGAACTACAATGCTATTGCTGCATATATATTTGAATTGAGTTCTATGATTCATGGATGCGAAAATTATTTTGATCTGATCTGAAATAATATTAATAAAACAAGTTTAATTTATTCAGTGAGGCTGAACAGTATTCTGTAATTCTATGGAATATGTCAATATGAGTATTGAATATATTTATTTTGATAGATAATTTATAATTTATGACAATAATATGTGCACACACATTTGCGTTTCACACAAAAACAAAAAGATTTGAATGCATTATGTTGTGTAATTTATCATGATTCATTTGATTCATTTTATTATTGATGTTGCGCTACTGATTACCAAATGGAAAAATATATAATATGAATTTCGATCAACTCAGCAATATTATTCATTTATTTTCATCCGTTACACTAATTCTGGATTGTGAAATTTATGTATATTTAATACTTTAATAAAAAAATTAGATACATTTGTCTACAAAATTATACAAATATGAAAAATGTCCAAAATTATCTTCATTTCTTCAATTGATAGAAATATTACATGATGATCAAAAATAAATAAATTTATTCAAAAGATGTTTGGAGTTATTTTATTAGAACCGGCAATTTGATGTCAAAATAATTCAATGTTGGCACAGAGATAGTGATTTTCTGTTCATATCCAAAATCTAACGATCAGAGAGAAATCAATCCTAAATTCTTGGATCATTAAGATTTCATCCTTGTTGTTTAGAAGGTAGATTAAAATGTGGAGCTTTTTAGTCTTTCATTGAAAAGCTTGATCATTTTATAGAAATAGAAGATTAGGAGTTTGGGAACTTAGGGCTTTCAGTATTACAGCTGATATTCTGACATATAAAATAGTTATTTTGTTTATTTATTTTCATATTTCTTCACACTTGAAAAAGGCAGCACTTTGCTGTCGAAATGTTGTGTTTCTAATGCCCGTACTTATAGTCGAAACTCAATCTCGTTCTTGAGTATTACTTGACCAAGTCGAGGCGAAGTCACCATATATACTTACTTGATAATCTATCCTATATTCGATACTTTGTGAATTCTCGGCGAAGCTTGAGATTTCTTGTTTTTGACATATATTTGATTGACATGTCTGACGTTCATGACAGTATTTGCGAAATATTCCTAGTTTGTCAACTGAATTTGATCTATTTTTGACTATTCCATTCGTAGTATTTATAACAAGGTTAACAATGCTAAATCGCCATAGAAACGGTGCTTATCAGTGGGTATTTGGACGTGTAGAAATACCATCGAGTATTACACTAGTGGTCAGAGTGAGTATTTTACACAAAGATGTGGATACCTCCAATTTGTGCTCTCTTCGTATTTGATGGAATATTTTTTTGAATATCTTCATCAATTTTATCTTCTGATCTATCACCAAATCTTTCTGAACTAGATTCCATATCAAGACGCAATATATTTCTCTATTATTCGTCAAAGAAAATGCAAGAAATTCTAATTTTTCAGTTTGACAGAAGTTTGTTTACTCGTTTCTATGAAAATTACGTGAGTTGTTACTAGATACATGAAAAACTAATTTGAAAAAATGGTTTGACTCCTGGAATAGTCCTCCATATACCATTTGTAGTTAAAGTATTATAGACTATTTTTGAGGTGCAATCACTCATGTTTATTGTGCTTGTGAATACCACTCGTGCTGCACACTTGTGGTATTCAAACGCAAGCACAATAAACATTCGTGATAGCACCACAAAAATAGTCGATAATACTTCAACTACTTATGGTATAATAAATGAATATTTTAATTGGAAAGGTAAGTTTCGGTAAGTATGTATACCTCTATGACATATATCCATGTTAGAAGTACAAATGTCAAAAATAATAATAAATAAAGTCTGAGATCGAGCGAAGTATTGACTATAAGTACGGGCATAATTAATTTATACAGAACTTATATACCCAATAAAACATATTTATTCAAAAAATGAGTTCTGAAAAGTTTTTTCCCTCATTAATAGTTATTTGTGTTTTAAGGCCGTGAAGCACTTATGGCTAAGGTGCATATAATGTTTTTTAGGTGATAATTCATCATAAAAGAATTCAAAATCACAAAAGACATCATAAGACATCGCATGTCTTGATTGCTGTTGGAATATATCTAGTTGTCATTTGTAAGAAATGCGTATTTATTCCTGATTTACATGAGCTAGAGGGTTGACGGAAGAATATACATAATATGCATTTCATCAAAAACTGTTCTTTAAATATCTCACATAGGTAGATAAAAAGTGTTCATGAAGTAGTTTTGGACAGATCAGTTCCAAAAAAAATATTTGTGAGATTTGTTCACAAAAAAAGGACAACATTTGAAAGGATGGGTTCAAAAAGTGGCAATTTATGGCAGCAATCACATTTTTTATAATGCCCGCCTGGAGAATTTTCGTTGCATGCTAAGGCTCGGTTGTACAATCTAAGCTCATCTACAGTTTAGTTGAGCTGAGATTATTTACCATGGCATAATTGTAGCCATAGACAGTAAAATTGGTTCAACTAAACTGTTGATAAATATAATTTCAATTATAAAATATGAGATCTATACATATTTTTGTAAAACAAGAGAGTGCAAGATGAGATATCAAAGAATGAGAAGGTATAACAAAACAAAAAAAAAAAGGTAGAATTTGTGTTGTGCTATGGTACATTTAATTGAAATTGAATGATTTTAACAAAGAATTGTAGTCCATAGAAATTTCAAATCTAAGTGTCGGGACCTTACCATCATCTTAGATCGGGGATGCAACTGTGGGCATATGTTTCGTCCTTATCAGAACAATAAAGCCGAGTCCAGGATAATCAGGATTTGGATCCTAGAGTCTAAGAACTCATCAGAATATATCGTGGAGTTCCAATAAGGAACATATTTATATTCAGCATTAAATATATGTTGTGAGAACTACAGGCCCCAATATACAAAAGCCGGACTTGGCGCTGTATTAGGCCAAAAATTTTGCCCTTAAGGCCTGACATTTTTTTTCTTGAATCTAAATTTACCTCTAAAAAAACGAGGGGGGCATCTTTATGATCGAAGCGCATTTTTAGCAGCTCTCTTCATATTGAAATTTATTTCGCGAATTACTATCTTCCACAATCACTGAGTTTAGAATCAAGCAATTTAGGCAAACCTACGAAACAGCAGCTTTTATTTAGTACCAGTTTCAAGCCTGTAAGTGCTCTCAGCGTTACGCCAGCCAGCCAAACGGTCAAAGTAATTATAATAGTGTACTTTTTTGCATAAATGCACTGAAAAATAGGTATGGTTTGTATTAAAATTGTTTCTGAATCATGATTTATTGATGAATCACAGTTTTATTATTAAATGAACTACAACAATTTACCAATCAGTCCTATACCTTTCATTCCTATGGTTCAGTCTTCTGTAGACAATATGTATGCAGATTAAATGGAATGGTTCGGTCCATAGGCCGAATTAATGCCGGACAGGCCGGATACGTTTATATTTGGCCGGATATGACCGTGAAAAATCAAACATGTCCGGCTAAAGCCGGATTCGTGGCAATCATAGGTAGGAAACACTCAAAATATTACTCGCTATAGAGTGAAATTTTGGAATGGCCTAGTTTGCTTTGCACTCTTTTTTCTTCCTCGCAATATTTGGTAGCAAAAACTTATTGTACTTTTGATTGACACTGAATTTAGGTATTGGAATATCCTACCTTGAAAGTGAAGAACCAGGCTAGCTATTAATATATCTGAAAAATAGGAAATGGGCGCCACTCCCAGTGAATAATCAAAGGAGAAAAAAGTACTATTCTGGGAGACAATAGCGACAGCAGAAAAAAAATAAAGCATAGACGTCGAAATCAATTATAAACAAAATTACTATGAATTTGAAGCAGACAGTTTCAAAAATTATAATTAAAAAAATTTGGTAACTCTCGAAAATGGTTAAAGCTGTAATAAGAAAAAATCTCAGTGCAACAACCAAAAAGGAACAGGAGAGCACGTAACAGACGTTCAAAATAACGTTACAAAAACAAACTAAATATCCTCTTCAAGCGGAACTCAAGACCATTATCGGCAGAGAAGGTAGATGACGAATTGTTAGCCACAAAAACAACGTCAGACAAGAACGTTCCCTGAATTAAGTACAGTTGATCTTGCGTCTTATAGGGCCGTGCGCCTGGTAATCAACTTCGGGACGTATTATTGTTCTTCTTAATTTCGTAGACGTGTTAATGTTCTTCTTAACGTAAAGTTGGCCAGAAACTGGTCTTAAGTGGCCACGGGTTTCTAAAATCCCTAGCAGTTTACACCGAGAACAAATAACCCAACCAGTATCCAATTCAACTGAAACAGGAGGTTCCTATGAAAAAAATTGGAGAGCTCTCTCCAAACGTGAAGCGTTGAACTTGAATAGATAAATTTAGATTTAAATTGAAAGACGGATAAACTGTAAATTTAGTAAAGATTAAATAAAATAATCAGTGAAGTTATTTATTTGCCCAATTTTAAACTGTGCACTAAGAATTTACAAAGTTAAAAAAACTACGCTGAGCATCAAAGAAAAGAAAAACAAAGAAAATACAAAATCTGGGAAGACAAAAAAAAAAGGATTATTAGCGACGAGTCGATAAATTTATGAACGTGGTTCGTTACTGAAAAAATTAGATCGATCTTCACAAACTCGTAGGATTTTCCAGCTTAAAAACGGGAACCAAAGCCCACAACAAGATATTTGAAGCTTTGAAAACCAAAAACTACACAAACAACGTAAGAAACTAAGCTACGAGTTGTTGAATGACAAATCCGCAACGCGTTGGATCCAAAATATAGTTAAATGTATTATCAACCAATTTCACTGATCATTCATACATCAAACATACTTAGGTGAGGAAAGTTAAGGGAAGGAACAAAGATAGCCACAAATCTCCTAGGTTTTTCACTTCGAATGTATATATATATATATATATATATATATATATATATATATATATATATATATATATATATATATATATATATATATATATATATATATATATATATATATATATATATATATATATATATATATATATATATATATATATATATATATATATATATATATATATATATATATAGAAATCGCGTATCACCGAATCGATATCCGCCTGATCGCGTTTGGTAGCAAAATGATTTAAATTTGGAACAAAAATATCAATTTAGTATGAGAGTTTCAAGGTTGTAAAAAGTTTATGAACACAAAAAACTAATAAAGAATTAAGAATGGAAGAGATAAATTTGGAAATCAAAAGCTTAACTACGCGGGTCGCCTTCAAACGAAATCACTAGCAAAAATTATACTAAATTTGGAATAACATGAACAAATAATAAACAAAATACTAACAAAATCATAACACTGATTTCAATAAAATAAAATAACCACAAAATTAAGAACAACTATAAAAATTACAAGACTGCTTAAAACAAGTACGTCTGCAACAACAGCTCAGGAACCAAAGAGAACAAAGAAGACGCGCATGCTCCCCGAATTGGCACCCTTCAATCAAGAGTCATTAGCAAGTACTAATTTACAAAATTAGTGCAAATTCATTATACAGATAGCGTTATAGGTATGGAATGAGTAAAAAATTGTTCAAAAAAGACGTAAGACGAAATTTCTGTAACAATCTTCAGAAAAAGTTGTTCGATGGGACAATAGGATCTATCTTTGGATACAATATTTCGATCTAATATCTTAATTATTATGGCTATTATGTAGAAAATCTAAAAATCAGTGTTTTATTCAAGGATGTTGTAGCAAACCGATTCTACCAAGTATATAATAAGGTCAAATTTTGATGAAATTTGGCCTGTATTTGCAGTTTAACAGACCGTCTATACTAGAAATCATCTCAATCTCAATCCGGGGTTCTATTCTAATTCATAGAGACAGCTTGGAAATATGTCACAGTCTCTATGTCAATGTCATTATGACGTAGTTCATTTATAGGTACGTGAATATTGTATGTTGATGCGAACAATATGATCTATAAATTTACGTTGGTAACAAGTGAGGACTATGCTTTAAACTAAATTCAATTAATGATTATTATTTTTTTCTATTCATTATTATTCATAGTTGAATTTTGTTTGATTGTAATTATTTGATGACATACAAATGTCAAAGCTGAGGAAACTGATTCAACTTTGTCTCTTACTTCTGGAAGACTTCTCCAATTGTCCGCTAGGTGATACGTGAGTCGAGAGTCTAAAGTGACGTTATGGAGCTGTTTCCACAAATTAGAATTGAACCCCTGGAAATGCATATATCTGATATTTTAAAAAGAACAGCAAGATTATAATACTTCACCTTCCAAGCAGATCGGAGAAGTAGAAATATGAAATAGAAAGTATTATCGAATTTCTATAAGTTTATGATCTTTATTGGACTATGTTTTTTTTTTATTCCCTCGATCTTGGAGAACTTTATGAACTGAAATTGGAATATCTGCCTATCACTCAAATAAATCATAAAGATCGCAGAATGTATGATCCATCTCTACAAATAATTATGAAGAGTATGGCCATTTCAGTCCAAATTTATTAGTCGAAGACTTAAAACTGAAACATTTGTGACCTGCATCGACGTCTTATATTCTTTTACTCCATGAGCCATACTCTGGCAGAAAAGACATTCAATTATTAGATGGTCTTGTTGAATGTATCTACGGATCAAATCTCTCAATCATTACTTGAAAATTTGTATGAGGAGTATTCTACGTTTTCTTCGTGATAAGATTAATCGAAAATTGACTGTATTGGGGTTTGAAGCGTATACTTCACTTTTATTGATCTAATCATTTTGTATTTTCAAGATAATCTTAAAGTCTTTTAACCCAGAGCTGTTTGGATAGGTTGCCAATTTGATTTTCAAGGATGGCGTAAAATTTCTGTCAGCATATCAACAAGATATTTTCAATATTCTCTAAATGGATCATAAAAGCTTAGCAGCTCGGCTTTTAATGTAAAGGAATAATTCATATTAATCCATTTGCAGAATGAATTTTTAATATAACAAAATTCTGTTATCTCGAAGTGACATTTAAAGTACTGCATCGTCTAGAAAATCAAAAGAAAAATCATGTTTACAAGATATGTATAAAACATTCAGCACATGTCAGGGATCTTCTAAATTCGCTATTTTATTAAAAAGCTGCAGTGCAGCAGTTTTTCGTTTAGGATGTCTTGAAGTAAAGTGAAATAAAAGAGGACAGCCAGATGGTGCAAGGATGCAACACTGAATACATCTATGTGACATGTTATCTTTAACATTGCACTAATATGTTTCGCGCTTGTGGAAATGCAAACGAGGGAAGCTGAGCTTTGTCGTTTCATATATTTATATGACGGCAAAACCAACAGAAGCGCAATTTACATGATTAATTCCAAGAAATTCTTTATTATATGTACGTTTTTATGATCCTGATACTGATATATTGATGATATATGTATAGTAATAATCATAACTTATTGTACTAAAATAATATTTCATATAATGGCCTGTCACCAGAAAGACGGATAATATATTAAATTGAAAAAATCATTATAGGAATGAGAAAAAAATTCTGTGATATTGAATTAATAGTGTAAGGACATGAGATGAGTAAGTATTTCGGTTATATCAGATTAGATAAAAGGTTTAAAAACGAGATACTGAGTTTTTTCTTGTTACAGAACCGTGTAGCATGTAGTATATATTGATCGTAGCAAATATTCTGGTTTTCATGTTTTTTTGTTGAGAAAGGAACGAATTTCATACTTCTGCTGTTTTCTATATAAAATTGATACACGACACTCATGTGGAAAAAAAAACAGGCCACCAGCACCAGAATTGTTTCTAGTTTCCTGAGCATATTTTTGTTTTAGGTGTCAAATGATAAAATGGACTATTGTGGTTTGAAAAATGACAATATATAATTCCTTCAGTTCAATCAAACAAAGTATAGTTATCAAATATAAAATTTGAGGACACTCATTCTTAGGTATCGAATTCAAATTCGGTGTATCCATTTTCAACTTTAAGTTTGATCATGATTTTGTGTTACTCTCATTATAATTTTGAATACAATTACTGGTTTTGATGATGCAGTTATTGCAGGAGATAGAACAAACCAGCGTTATATTCACTTAAAATAAGTTAATGGACCATCCAAAAAGTAATAGAATTATTTAAGGGGACTGGATGAAACACATGCCGTCTTAAATATTACTACGGCTGAAAGAAATCAATTTCTTATTCTGAATAGTTTTCACAATTTTCCTGCCCATTTCACAGGCTAATATCAATTTTCGGAAGTTTATAGTTTGTATGTGAGTGAGCAAAAATCGGAAGCTATTGATTTATCACCGTACGTCAATCCATACAAAGATATCTCTTAATCTATAAATTATATAATACGTGAAGAGTAAACTTTGCACCTCTTTTTGAAAATTTCGCGTGCACTGAGGAATATGAGATTTAGCATACTCATAATTTATATGAAGGAGTACAGACAGCTAAAATTATGTACAGGATGTCCTACTTCAATTTATCGCTAGAAATCTTTTTTGCTGGAATGTGTCTGGGAATATCCTCCTGGAAAATCGGGGTTAGGAAGTCACGTTAAAATCTTCAATGATGACCACTATTCTTATTTCAGATTTGGATAGACTATCCAATACTGAGTTAATTTTATCTAGCACTCGTGGGATGGAAGGTTGAATTAAATAACGTTCGAACTTGAAGATTTAACGAATTTCGGTTGAATTTTGACCACTGGGCGATCACTGGTATATTACTATTGCTACTTCCCAAATCCAAGTCTGGGCTTTGCAGTATATTATGTAAATCGTACTCATTTTCATACCAATACAGTTATTCTTATTTTTGATGTATGTGGGCACAGCCTGAGCCCAACACCAAACAGTATTCTACTTGATTGTGCTAAAATGATGTGTGCAACTGATGAATGGTTATTCGATTATGTAGGAGAAAATCAGGTCTAATGCTGATCTCAAAGATCCTGAGCCGTCAAGCTGTAGCTCCTCGAAGTTATTTTTCATATACTTACTTGCGAATCTTTAGCTTCTGGAGGTTGATATCAGCCTCTGAGTGAATCTTGTGCTGCATCCTATTCAGAACAAGATACTGATTTCTTTCAGTTGTAGTACCTAAGTTTTCACAAGTTTCAAAATAGAACGAGTCTCAGTCACATTTGAAGTGATGGAACCGGGAAGTATCCTAATATTTGAAGTCAAGTCAATTGAGGATCTACTGTGCTAACCATTGCTATCATCAGTTCGGATCGAGCAAAGGAGGGACAGGGATGTTTATGTGTTTGATAAATTCCTAATAGGAGAATTAAGATAGATATAATACATGAAATCTATGAAACAGTGTTCTTTATTATTATGTTGATATAAGCCTATTGCGTATCCTCAGTGGCTCCGCTCTGTCGGTTAAATTTTACATCCACGAGGTGTGCTGTCAAAAACGTCAAACTGTCAAATTTCATTTTTGTATGTCATATTATTCGATAATGATGAGTATAAATCATTCACTCAGTTGTTGTGTTGTTGGATGTACTAATACCAAGGCAAACAGCCCAGATCTAATTTTTATAGGTCTCCGGGAAGAAATTAAGAAGAGATACAAAGAGAAATGTGGATAACAGCAGTTAAACGAGTGTGATTTTATGCAATAATCTATAAAAATGTATTAGATATCACTCAATTCTCAGTATCAACCATCTTTAAGAGAAGGAAAATATTATAATTGTAAAGAAACTCAATAAATACCACTTAAATAAGTTTCTTAATTTACTGAACAGTCACATAAATTCGTCTCAGAATCCTTTACTGAAAGCACCAGATTTTTGCTTGATATTTTTCCTTTTCAAAATTCAAGAATTCTTTTAATGATAAACAAGGTGAGAAAATCTCTTCCCCCCAAGGATTCTGCTCAAATTCTGTACGTATATAACACATTATAAATCTTATTGTAATAGATTACCTTCAGATGAGTCACATGAACAATAAAAAATAATAATGACCATGGTTCATTTGCTTCTTTTAGGATATTACTGTCTACAAATGTTGTCATAAATTAAATACAATATTATTATTAGGAATAGAAATGGTACGTCATGAGTTTCATTTTGATTTTAAAACTGATTGACATATTTTAAAACATTGACAGATGACATCACACCTCGAAGTTGTGATTTTTGGATAATATGCGGCGCTTTCGTCGAAATTTGAAGATACGCAGCAGGCCTATAGCGTTATATGCTCAACTCTGGGAATAATATATGGAACTCGACATTTGTTAAATTATCTTGAGAAGAATACCAGATTCTGACAAAAAAATATTGAATGAGATCTTGCACTGATTTTCTTGTTTCATTTGATTCAAAATTCGAATTAAAAATGTCAATAGCATATTTTGTGCTCATTTTTTGAGTATTTGGATCAAAATATATCTAATAAAACTAGTTTATTATTGTTGATTATTATTGTAACGAATTTTCTTGGTCAGCAGTCTGGAATATTCAAGATAACTATCAGCCTCTCAAAAGACTGTAGAACTATTCCATGCCAGCATAGTTAAACAAAGAAGATTTTCTCTAGCTTATTGTATTTGAAGACACACTTTTATGCAGTATACAGGGTGTAACAGAGATAAATACAATAAATTTGACTAGTAATAGAACTCGTCGAGAGTAATAAGATTTCTTGATAACTTCATTCCGAATTCTCAATTTTTTTCAGCATGTTTACCTCACAGTAGCAGTAACAATGAAACAATTGATTTCCAGATAATTTCCGCAAAAAGTCGATTAATTTATCACAAAAGTTTGAATTTGTGAAGATGCCTACCTTCGCTTATAGTGATTTTGCAGGCTGTTTAGGATAAGCTCAGTGCATTTATTTGAAACGCTTTCCGAATTGTTATTTTTCACCAAAAATAAAATAATTGGGATCATGTTGATGTATTCCATGTCAAAATGTTACATATACTCAATCAATTTATAAATGGAGTACGTTTATTTCTCACATTTACTACATATTCACATTTTAATAATGTGTGTTTCGTAAATTGATCTGCTACACAAATAAAATGCATCTGATATTTTAGAAAACATTTATTCTCTTACCCAATTTATTTCAATTACATTTATAGGATCTGCCTCATGTATAAGAATAGAAGCTCTCAGAATTGTAGCACTATTTTCAATTAAATTCACTAAATTCATTATTTCAGGATTGAATTTCATTTTATGTTTCACTGTTTCCTCCAAATAAATCGTTAAATGATTTTCTCTTTGTATTTGAGAATAAGAGATAGTGTATTCAACGCAACGCACATGTTGGGACTGCTGTATCAGCCAGAGGTATCAGCTGTTATAGGAAAGTGCGATGAACTTGACGAATTCTATTACTGATTAAAATAAATGTACTTATTTCTGTTACACCCTGCACAATTTTGATTATTTTATAGTACATAATAAATAGCAACTTTTTTTTCTTCTGAATTTACTAATTACCGTCATGGATAAAGTTTGATTCTCTTGGAAAAATTCTGTTAAGAGAGCTATAGCGATAGATATCTGCACTGGACCTATCATAACGTAGCCACTCAGGACGGCAATATGAACCAGTCAATCTCAAATTGATTATTGAAGTGATAATGGACCATTTCTTGAATGCATGATCTTAAAATATGTATTCTATCAAATTGATAAAAAAATCACAATTTAAACAATTCATGCATGACCGTATCAGTACGACCGTAGGATGAATTGTAAAAGAATCAAGTGGGTATGAACCATATAATGAATTAATCCTGAAAAATAATATCGGTATATCGAAATCTGCATAATGCTTTCATTATTTATTTTTAATTTAATATAAATTTCAAATGAAGCAAATCCGATACGAAAATAAGAGATATCTAGTAGCCCTTAAAAATTATTCCGGTATATTGAAATCTGCATAATATTCTCATCATAAACTTTTTATTCATTCTAAATTTGAAATGAAGTAAAATCCGATAGAAAAATAAAAGATTGAATTGTAATAAATGTACAATGATAATTTAATATAATTGATTACTTGCGAATCTGTTATTGCCGCTGGCTTGAGTTTCATTGAAATCTCTCATTTGCCTTTCAAATATGATCAATTAAGCCAGTCAAAAATAAAAAAATCATGAGAAATAGTTTTTTTCTATTTCTGTTTTTTTGGTGTCCAAATTTAGATGTAGACTACAATTATTAATGGTTGGTTGCACAAGAAATACATAAATTTTATTTGTCACGGAAATGAATAACAATGAACTAACTAAATGAGATATTAATCATATTTGTCAAAGTTATGATATATTATATTTACAAGCAGTAGATCTCAAAGCTAAAAATACTATGTGCGTGAAATAATTTTCATACGACTAATTTTTCTAAGACATATATTATTAATTATTATTACACAGTGGGAAAGAGATCAAGAGATTCCAAAAATTAATATTATTCAACTAAGAATAGGAAAATTATTGAGAATGGAGTTTTATTGAATTAAATTGTTGAGCTACGAATCATATATAACCGATTTTTATGGCTTGCTGGAAGAGGTTCAAGATTGATGGATCTAGCTATTATTATTTTGACAATGGGCCGCTTATATATCTTAATGATGAAAATTCTGCCTATTTTTAGCAATCAATTCTTACTGATATAATAATGTATGTCAATCAGATCTTGATTATGACATAATTGACAACAATAAGTCGCTGAGACATTATTCATTGGCCTCGGTAGTAGCGTTTTCAATCTATGAATATCTGAATTAGGCATGGGAATTTTCAAAAATTTCAACATATCGACTATCGATAATCCGGTAAAATTTAGGTAGCTTATCTAATCGTTGAAGTAAAGCATGTAGAACAATAAGTATATGAAATAAACATGAATTTGCTATGAAGATGCTATGATTTATGCATATGATTCAGCTTAGCTGATTTTCATATACGTCTAACAATTTCAATCGTGATTTCCTTTGCATATCTTGTATTCTACAGTGTACAATGACTGACAATCCAACAATGCTGGTTGGCGTCGCGATGCTCTAGAGGCGACTTATCAACCCGCCACGTCTTACGATCAAAACAAGAAGATAGGAAGATGCCATGTACCATACAGCGGTGTCTGACTTTGCAATGTAGTGCATTATAAGCATGACGCATCTCCCGCATCTACACAGAGTTGGATTTAGAATATTTGATGCAAAATTATTTGGAGCATGACAGGAATTAGCAACAATTTACAAGATATAAGTATGCGCGTGTATAATTACTAAATACTCATACTGAATCATCTCAAATATGACAGGTGAGTGGTTCTATTATTTTGTTGGTAGAAGGTAATTCGGCAAATATGTACATTCAAAATAAATAATCAGGAAACTACATAGGGCTATACAGATTTAGTAAATATGAATAAGTATTTCCAATCCTTATTATTCTTTCAACTTTCATATAATAATATTTAATTGAGGAGTTGGAGAGTTTTCGAACATATAACTGTTTGATATTCAGCTATCTTGCATTTACCTGTAAAATTCCTAGAGTCATTCTATTCTTATTCTTCTTTTGTTTCAAGATTTCTGGTGGAATTCAAAACGTGAATAGCAGTAAGTTTTTTAATGTAACAACCGTACTTCCGCAAGTGTCCAAATAAAAAATTAATAATATTATTTGTTTCGGTGAGACTAGACTACACTTTATTATATTATTATCATAAAAACTTTGTCGCTTTGCCATGTTGATACGGATGATGTTATTTTAATGATGGCAGTAGAAAATTGTCCTCAAATTGTAGACAAGCTGCCCAGCCGTGAAGCGTAAAATTAAGCCTAAATACCGCATCTTTGTCAAGAATTAAACATTTCTTTCAAACTGATCGATAAACAGCCATTACCAATCATTTTTGCAGATAGCATAAACAGTGATCAGTGAGCGACCATTGTAATGTTACCTGAAATTTCAATAATTTTAGCATTTTAGAGGAAAAATCTTATTACTGAACAAAATTTGTGATTAGAGTTTCAATATCACATAAGCTTATTCAATTTTATATTAAAAAATTAAAATTTGTTGAATGAATGAATATTATGGAACTGAGTTCACATGGCAGTTAGAATAACTCGTCATTCACTTGAAAATCAAGAATTACGAATTCTTCAATGACATCAGACTCTTCTCAATTAAATCATTAAGAAAATTGTTGGATCTCATTTTAATATTCTTAGAGAAAAAACTATGGGTTGCTACTATTTGATTTTCCACCTAGTTATCTTGAAATTGTGACAAACATGTTCAAATTTCATCAAACTGCGGATGAAGTCTGCTATCAAAGATTTCAAGAACTTGCATTGCATTAAAATGTATACTATGGTTTCAATCGAATCACTAAAATTCTCTAAGAGTTGAAAATCAAAGAATAATAATTAATATTTCTCACATATTCCAATCCAATTATTTCGTATATTTTTCGACTATCTTTTCCAGTGGAACTTCTCACAGTACATGAACATGGGTGTCAGCTGTAAAACTAATTACCATTGGCCATAAATGTACTTCTTGTGGAGTCTAATTAAATTATTTTGCCGGTTGTACTTTATTTTTTCATTCTTATTCAGGTCAAGTACCAATTGAAATTGGCATTTATACTAAGTATTTTTTGTGGTTAATGAGTGAAAAACGGCAGTCAATTTTGAATGTAGCATTTTATTTCCTATTGGACAAAACACCTGCTTTATATTTATTGTTCAGTGACATGTCAGTTGCAAATGCCATCACTAAAAACAATGGCTGGTACCACAAGCTCTGTTTTTGGCTATACCAGCAGTGTTATTTTAAGAATTGTTTTAAGGCAATATAAATATTTCAAACTATTTCAATGAAAAATATGCAAAAAAATTTTGTAGATATATGTGTTTTCTGTAATTTGTACCTGAAGATTATTTTCTAAAGTATTTGGGAAAATTCTAATTGCATTGAAACACATCTTGACACAACGCTCTCAGTACCGCCAAAAACAGAGCTCGTGGTACCAGCCAATGACCTTAAGTACAAAATGAGGTGGAAATTTATAAATTAATATATTTTTCTGCCGATTAACATGAAAAATCTGACGTGGACATCACGTGACTTACTTGTACATCACTGGATATATATATAATCAAACAGAAAATCTCATCTTCCCACGGCTAATTGTTTTTGATTTATCCAAGAAATTCTAAAAATCCGTCAGGTAAAATGCGCTTTTAGCCTAGTCGGTTGCTATGGAAACAGTAGGTCATCATTCTCATGCTACAACATTCCTAAATACTGATTTTTAAGATTCTACGGCTCACAGTTCTGAATTTATACGCAAAATCGAATGATAAATTCTAACTGAAGTGCACTTCCGGTTATTATTATTGTTATGAAAATAGTAGGCAATCATTCGGATGCTACAGCAGACTGAAATACTAAATTTCAATATTCTACAGATGATCTTTCTGAATTTATGCGAAAAATTTCAATCGATTGTCAAGTATAGTGCACTGCCGGCTCAGTCGATCTCAATGAAAATAAGATATGAGCATCTAGAAGACGGTACTATCGTCTTGAATACTGAATTCTAATCTACGTTCAATCGTTCTGGATTTATGCGGAAAATTCAAGAAATGTTTCGAGTAATCTGCACTTCCGGTTCAGTCGATCGCAATCATAATGCAAGATGTACAACTAGATGTAATAGAAGTGCCTAATACAAAATTTCAATATTGTACGACCGATTGTTTTGAATTTATGAAGAAAATTCGAAAAGTCTGTCATATAAAGTGCACTTCCAGCTGAGCCGATTGGTACGAAAATAAGAGATGACCATTTGAATACTACAGCAATTTCAAATGCTGAATTTGAACACCCTACGTTTGATCATTCGACGAGTTTTGGGATTTGCGAGTTATGCACATACGTACGCACATACATACGTACCTACATACGTACCAATATCAAGCCAGAAATAGTCAAAATGGATTCAGGGGTGCTCAAAACAGATATATCCATCAAAATTTCGATATGCGAATTTTGTCTGTTCCACAATATTTCCTTGTACTTTGTACAAGTAAAAATGAGGTTATACTGACAGCTCAGATTGGAAAAATAGGATCTCTCCAGCCTAAGAAGAAAATTATTGCTATGGACATAATTTGACAAATCTGACATTTGCATTTTGTAACGTTTGCAATTAATGAGAGAATCAGAGCTGGAGTGGGATGCATACTACACCACAAACTGGAGAAAGCAATAAAGGAGTGGATTTTTGTGAATGAAAAAATTTCAATAATTAAATTAGAAGATACCGATCAGATAATGGCGAATATTATGATAATATATGGCCCAAGTGAGGATGAGAGCAAGACAACTAAAGACGATTTCTGGGACTTGTTACAAGTGGAATACGAAAAACTAGAAAAACTCATTTATATTATGGGAGTCTTTAATGCTAGGGTCGGAAACACAAATGTGGGCATAGAGAAGGTGATGGGAATACATGGAGAAGTAATAAAGAACAACAACGGAAAGCGATTGATAGACTTCTGTATTATAAATGGATTAATAATACTAAATACGCTTTTTGCTCAGAAAGAAATTCATAAATTTACTCGGGAAGTCAAAAGTAGAAAAGAAAAATCAATTATAGACTACTTCATAGTCAGCAATAAATTAAGAAGAGAAGTCAATGATGTAAGGGTTAAAAGAGGTAGTGAGATAGACAGTGATCATTTATTAACAGTCGCGAAAATTAAAAATAAGGAAATAATAGAGCTAAAACGCTACACTAAAAAGAAAGAGGTGAAAATATTGAAACCAGAAATCGACAAACTGAAAGATGAAGAGATGAGAAAAAAATACCAAGAAAAAATAAGTCAACCAATAGATACAGCACCAACATCAGATATAAACAGCGTGGAGGACATGTGGAGAAGTTTTAGGGATACATTAATGGAAGCAGCAATATCTACATGTGGTACCATGAATGAAGCACAGAATAGAAAAAAAAACTCAGGAGGTAAAAAGAGAGGTTAAAAAAAAAACAAATATGGAAAAAGTTCCTCAACACAAAAAATGAAAAAGACTATGAAGACTTTAAGAAAGAAACAAAGCAAGAGAAACAATAAAAAATCAAAGATGAGGACGTGGGATGAATTTGGAAACAAATTAGGAACAAATTTCAAAGAAAACCAGAAATTATTCTACCGAACACTCAAAAACTGCAAAAAAGTAAAACAGATGACGCTGAAACTATTGAAAGATAAAACAGGGAAAATAATAAATGGAAGTGAAGGAATAATGGAAAGATGGAAACAGCACTTTGAAGAACTGGTGAAATAAAAACGGCCAACAAAGGGAATGGTACAAGACGGGAACCACCTATTCAAGAGAAACACACAGAAAGAGTCTGAAGCTATAGCCATTGATGAAATAAGAACAGTACTTAAAATATTGAAGAATGGGAAAGCGCCAGGACACGATAAAATCAGAGCCAAGCAATTAAAATATATGGGCGAAAAAGGAGAAAAAATACTATTAGAAAGGTTGAGTAGGATATGGATACCAGGAAAAATACCGGAAAACTGGGAAAAGGCGGTTATATTCCCCATACATAAGAAAGGGGATAGTAGAATATGTAACAACTACAGAGGAATTTCTTTGTTGTGCACAACTGCTAAAGTGTACGAAGCGATCCTAGAAATCAAACTACGACAGGAACTGGAATCAACTCTGGAAAATCGCAAAGTGGTTTCATGAAAGGGCACTCCACGCAAGACCACATATTCACAATAAGGAAGCTCATAGAGAAAACGAAGAAACAAGGCGGCAAACTTTACATAACATTTATAGATATGAAGAAAGCCTTCGATAGGGTGCCACGAGAAATGATGTGGGAAATACTGAGGAAAAAAAAAATTGATGAACAACTATTGGAATCAGTAAAAAGTCTATACAAAAGAACAACCAACTATGTACGAACTGGAAATGAAGTATCCGAAGAATTTGACACCAAACAAGGACTAAGACAAGGAGGATCACTAAGCCCGCTATTATTTATAATATTTTTAGATGATATCCTGAAGGAGGTGAAAAATAAAACAAGGAAAGTATTATAAATTGGCCATAACAACCATAACAGAATGTGCTTTTGCCGACGACATTGCAATCCTGGCAAAAAATGAAGAGGATATGCAACACAATCTAAACATATGGAATGAAGAACTACAGAAACATCAAATGACAATAAATGCAGACAAAACAAAAATCATGGTGATATCCAAGGCTAATATAAGAGCAAACGTAACACTGAACAGAACAGGAGTAGAACAGGTTGAAACATAAACTTACCTAGGAACAGACATAGGCAGTAAAGGAGAAATAGAAAATAAAATCAACAGGAGAATTCGCGCAGCAAATAATAGCTTTTTCGCGATTGATAAAGCAATATTGAACAATAAACAAGTGCCCAAGAGAACAAAAATCACGCTATACAAAACAATATATAGGCCAACATTATTGTTCGGATGTGAAACGTGGATAATGAACCAAAGAACGAAGACCAAAATACAAGCAATGGAAATGAGATATTTAAGACGGGTAGAGGGAGTTACTAGGATGGACAGATTGAGTAACGATTACATGAGAAGTAAACTGCAGCTTGAGAGAATCCAAACTACCATTGACAAAAAAAAGTTAGCATGGTTCGGGCATCTAATACGAATGCCGGAAGAAAGACAAGCAAAACAAATATGGGAAGCAAGAATAAAACACAAAAAAAGAAGAGGAAGACCAACCAAAACCTGGGAGAACAACATAGTTGAAATATTAGATAGGAATGGCATTAACTACCAAGAGGCAAAGATTAAAGCGAAGAACAGGAAAGAGTGGAAAAATGTCATAAATAACATCAAGTGAATAGAAAGAAAAAAAATGTCGACACCCGAAAGGGTATAAGAAGATTTAAAACCGTTTATAATAGTAAAAAAAAAACGTTTGTTGAGCTTGAAACTAAACAATAATCAGTTTCAAAAATGAATGGAAATCAAATCTATTTATTGGAATAGATAGAAGATACATGTATACACACTACAATAGTCATCTATACTATGTCATCGCAATTATTTCCATCGATTCTTGCTTGCCATTCAGCTTAGATTCTCACACCCTAAACGGTGAGCTTTATTCATCGGTCTGCTCAATTCCTAAAATTGCTGTAGGAGTCTTGTTACAATATGATTTAATGAGTTTGTGTTATGTCTTTGACTTATTCAGCAGCAGATTTTATGTTTATCTTTTTTTTGGCGGCCTCGATCTCGGCACCAAACTACCTGTATCTTTAATCCCCTATTCGAACTCGGCACTACGCTATGGATTAGGATTTGTGACTCAATCGTTCTGCCTGAGTAAGATTTTCTGGACACATGTGATTTTATATTATTAATAAACCTGATTCAAATTTAGCCGTACTTTTAAACGAATCTAATCACACGTGGTGACATCAACTTAAAAGTCCTGCATATCGTAGATAAAATATTTTGTTTCCATTTGATGCAAGAAATTCCAGTGTCAAAAATATTGAAAAAAATTGAATGTTTTAGTGTGTTCTATACATATTTGTATGTTTTTGTAATAATATATGTATGTACGGACATATGTATAAAAAAGTCTTTTTTTGACATTTTTTTCTTCTGATGTTTCATTAAATATTATTTGCAGTATTATTCTTATTACAAATTAATTTTAAAATAAAATATAGATACTTATAAAACCAAATCTTGCAGATAGATCGTGGCCTTATTTAAAAATTGACAGTGGCTGAGTTCGTGTGCGCTCCGCGCTAATAGTATTAGCATTGGTGCCGAGTTCATGTTCTTGGTGCCGAGTTCGCCCCATTTTTTGGAACCTATTTAATTTTGGGTGAAATGAATATTTATTTGTTACTCCTTCATTAATTCAATCACTTGCCATTGAGAGAATCAAATAGTGATTGATTAGAAATGCATGTACATTGTCTAACAATAAATTCTGAAATACATGTCTTTTTTGTTGCATACATATCCTCATCCTACCTAAAAACTATTGCGGATTTCAGGAAATGAAGAACTTGATAAAATCTTATCAGACAGAAGAATGACATTTTTACTGTAGAATGGGATGACATTCAATCTATTCCACTCAAAAAAAGGAAAGTTGTTCATAGAAAGACCTTTAAAAAATCGATTCAAGATCAACAAGAGTTGATTAACAGATGTTTTTCTCGACGCCAAGTAACTTTTGTCTGTAATCGAAGACAACTGAAAAGGGTGATGCATTAATTTGAGACACGTTGTATGATAATACTTTCGACCGAAGCGAATTACTTCATTCTGAGTCCATCAATGTAGGCACCTATCTATAATATTCACGTGATGATTTTTGATGGCTCAATTGAAGTTTAAACGTATTGTAGATCTTCTAGACACTAATTAAGTTCAATCTTCTATCAAAATGATTGAAATTGAATCTACTCTAGTCACTAAATGAGTTCCTATGTATAACTATTAACAATCTGGCATTAAATATTCAGGATGATCGATTCCTGGCTTTCATGAGACAAACATCTATTCGAAAAAAAATTCCAATAAGGCGTCTCTTTTTACATTTAGGAACCAATTTCCTCCCATTTTTTGAGAAATAGTCTCATTCCACCAAGGCTTTTAAATCAGAAATGATAATAAAATTCAGTTCGAAATTTATGCAAATCTTGAAAAAGTGTGGTTAACTGAAAATCTGTGAAGATGAATTGAAAAATATTATATTCTGAAATCAGCTGTCATTTCGATAGGTACAGGAATAAATATTTGTTCAACTAGGCAGAAAAGTGATATATTTACTATCATTACCAAGGTAGTAAATCTAATTTATTGGCGTGTTTAATACATTATTCTTCCGCCGTCAGAAGTTACTCGAATAACTAAAATCTTATGATTTTTATACTTGAATGTTATCACAAATATTATACTGATGGTATTGTTTATGTAGTTGTTATATGAAAACCAGGTCGTATAATTTCATATTCCACATCTTGAAGAACTAGGAGATTCCAAATTGTGCCTCATTTTGCCTCCACAACTTAGTATAATCTGGGACTTATGGACGATATTGTATTTGAAGAGCAAGGATGGAAAATAATCGTGGACCGTCATATTCTATCAAAGATAATTTTCATTCAAAATAACCGACAGTTCTCAAGAATCTGATTTGCATCGAGTGAGTACAAAATCCATTTATCATTAAAAATCGACCTGCGACGCTTACCGTTCAGGATATGAAGCATTCATAGAACTTCAGAGTTCATCTAAATACTCGTACATGTTTGAATCTGTTTCACTGAATGAGTTTTGGGTTGGTGTTAGGAGTGAATACCCTGGAATCGCCAAAAAGGTTTTATTAACTCTGCCCTCTGTGTAACAACGTATCGTTGTGAAGTAGGCTTTTCTACTTATACTTAGACAAAAAACAAATTCAGTTCGAGATTGGATGCTGCTTCAGATTTGCGTTTACAACTATCAAACAAAACAGTGAAATAGTTTCGTTCTTCCCATTAATATTGTTTCAAATATTTCTAATGAATGTTTTTTACATTTTTTCAAATTGCAGTGTTATTAATTTGATTCCATTTGATGCAGGGCTCTCTAATCTAACAGGGATTCGTTGATTGTTCCATAGCTTTAGAGGTTCAGGAACCGCTGCTCTAGAGTGTATTAGATTTGGCAGAGATTATCGACTTGTGTTTATTTTCAAAATGAGAACATTGAGAATGTCCCAAAAACTTGAGTATGGGAAAATATTAAAGAAAGAATGTTGATAACAGTAATTGGAAAAAAAAGTACGATGACTGTAAGATAGGATAATTTACTAATTTTCTGTACGGCCTTTTGAACTATAAGTGGTAGTGAGGACAATTGGTTGTACAATATATCATGATGAGAATATTTGTTGAGGCTCCTCTTAACTGTAAAATGAATGTTATGATAATTTTTACTCGATGAGTAACTTGATTTTTGAATACACAATGTCAAACAGTATGGTTACAAAGCATGAATAAGTTGAAAAAGAATGACAATCTGAATGATAAATCATATAATATCAAATACAGAATTTTATATCAAGAAACATAGCGTCACTCAATATTTACTATGATTAATATACTTAACAAGAATTTATTGATATTTTTTGTTACTATCTGACAACTAGAACCTTCAACTCGCCATTCAATCGTTTATTTGTAAGAATGTCGAATTACATGACAGTTGAGATGAACAACTGTGCTAATACATTTATAACAAACATTGTTGCCAAAGAACTAGAAATATGTAATTGAAATTATCCATAATCGAAGAAATATGTAATAAATATGATAAAATATAGATAAGAGCAAGTAATTGAGACAAAAATTCGTTAACTCAACCTTTGTGGAGCAATTCAAAATGTCAAAATATGAAGGTATCAACTGAAAGGAACTAGATAATATTTGTTATACATAATTATTCAACAAATGAATTATATTCTTTCTATCAAAAAAAAAAAAAAACTATCGCGCTTTGAAATACTGCTTCAACGCCCTCGGTTGATAATAATTTTCAAAGTTTTGTTTGTCTCCTCCAAGAAATCTTGAATATCAGAAGGCAGTTCATAAAATATGAATAAATTCACATTTGTGGTAGTTGCCTAGAAATATTTTGCTCATTTGTTAACTTCACCCCTAGGTTTCCGTCGCTGATGACTATCAATTTGCCGTGTCCATGCATTTTGAAATTAAAAAAGTGAATAATTCCAGACTTAAAGTGCCATAAGTCTTTGTGGTCTTATGCTGCCTATACAAGACAAGTAAATTCATGGATTCCATCTGTCGTTCTCTGAATTCAAGTAACATACTCTGTGTACTCTACGAGGAAGGCTTGCTTTGCTAACCAGCTGTAATTATATATTTGTCGTGCTTGCAATTGCACAACGACTTTCCACAAATGATATCCCCACTCTGTGGAATTGAAAGGATATATCATACTCGACACTCTATATTTATCATTAGGTGTTCCGAGAAATATTTATTACCCAATGTTGATGCGGTCTATAACTATGTATTTCAACCCATGCATTACGCTCGTTTCATACCTACATGTAATTTGTTTAGGATCAATAATATTTTTCAGAATACTTTTCTATATTTTCCAATTTTCAATATTGAGCTTCAACACAAATATAATTGGATTGTTGGGAATTATGGAGACATCAAATTTTCAAGTGAAATATAATTTATTAAAGAGAAATACAGTACATATTATTCAAAAAGAAATATTAGGTGGCATATATTGGAGCTCAAATCGGTTGGGTATTTTCCATTAAAATCATGAAAATACCAACTCCAATTTTATATATTTCCAATTCACAAAACATCATAAGATTTCCATTCGCCGATAAAAGTTATTATTTTTTGGAGAACGTAATTTTTTCTCTCTTTTACCAGAATGTTTATGAAGCTATCAAGCAGGTGATTTTTCAAGCTGACGTTCGTCTGTCGAGAGCGATTGCGATTTGTTTTTGCTTTTACGTTAATATTTGCGAATTTATCAACTTCTTGGATATTGCGTGATAAATGGTCGGGAATGTTGGGATTATATTTTTGAGCGGCCTTCAAACAAATGTGGGAAAAAATCTGATTTCCATTTTAGCAGTCATAACAAATTGAAAAGTGTTCACAGTGCTTGGCTGTCTGCCATTTATTTATGTAACACTCCAAAGAAATAGATTGAAAAATATTCGGGGCTTGAAAAGCCCATAATTTCGTGAAAGTTTTCTGATAGAGAAGAAGAGGAACAAAATGGACAACAAATTGAAAAAACCGAGCCATTTTTCGGGATCGGACCGTTCCTGCGTTTGAATTGAAACTGAGTGGTATGGCAGTGGAATACAGATGAGACAAAATATTTCCAAACATCTAGAGAGAGCTACAAAATTCATTTTAAAACGAACCTCATCTGTACAACTGACATACATTTTTATCTTGATATACTAAAAAACTTAGTCACTAATAAGTACTTATAAGTCGGTACATGACAAGCTGTATTCAATCAAAATAGTAGTTTTCTTAAGTCCAAATTATACTGATTCTATTGCATATCTGCCCAAATAAGGAACTCTATAATCAAGCTACTATGGTTGAAACTCATTGTATAGATATTGGAATAAATGGAAGAAGATATACCTGTAAGAATTTGCGACGATTTAGCTAAATTTGATCGATGAAAAACTTTTCAAATTTCTTGAAGCTGTCTGGGAATGTTGATGATATTGAGAATGAAACTTTGATTATTTCTAAGATATTCTTGACTTTGAATATTAGGATGGTAACTTTTGTAGTTGGTTTCCTGCTTCTATCACTTCATAGCGTGAATTAAAACCTTCCCGTAAAATTTAAAGGTAATCGGGAACGATCCATAATGTTAGAAATAACGTCTTAAGCTTTACTTTCTTCATTTATAACTTACGTTATTTTTTGACAATAAAACAACCGGTTTCGACAATTTAGAACATGAAATTATAGACAGTCAATGGTGAGTGAATATTAGGCAAACTGACAAGAGATTGCTAGAGTTTTTCACAATTTATCCACTCCAGGAGGGCCATTCCTTAACTCTGAAGAGCATTTTCTCATTCCGGGAGGAGTGGCGGACTACAAATTATGCCATCTTGGAAAATGATTTAGTTTCTCTGCTTTGTCTCATTTCTAATTGATCATATTTTGAGGATGCATTCAAAAAGCTCTGTGGAAAGTCAAATCTCCCACAATCATCATTCGCAGCATTCTGTTATATCGTCATTATTTGAGCAACTGTAGAATTATATGATATAATAGAAAATAGAGGGATTTAACTGTGAAACATATACTGTATAATTTGTTGATGATCGATTGATTGAAACTATTTGTATTATAGTGTAATATATACTAAACAATTTTATATACTAAGCAGTCAAGTTCAATTATTTATCAAGCCTACACATCTATTTGATAGCATATTAAACCGATTTTAGGAGCATTTCTCAACAGAAACTCTAGCTATTTGAAATTTACATCGTTGTTCGATTATACCAACAAACATAATTTTGAATAGTTACAAGAAATAACTGACTTAGAATTAAATTGGCAGAAGTCTTGACAACAAATACACGAAATTTGTTGAATCTAGGTAGATGATAGGAATTAACAACGGAAAATCAATTATTATAAAATTATATTCTCATGTGTTTTCAATGCAGGACCAACAGGAGATGAGAGAAAGCGGAGAAACTGAGTTCAACTCACAGTAAAAACATGGTCTTCAAAGTTGAGCTTTTCTAAAGAGCTGAATTTGAGAGAAACCTCTGGCAACTCCTCATTGACGGAACTAGAAGTTTATATCGACAATTGATAGTTCACACATAGAAGTTGTTGGAAGCTGCCTGTTCGGAATTCCAAATTTTGATGAGACTTTTAATGTAGTCAAGGTGCTATAATTGCACTTAATATAAATCAGAATCGAACGTTAACTTGAAATAAGCAATTTGATGAATATCACTGCATTTTGATCTTTAACTATCTTGGGATAATTGAGAAATAATTAATTTTTAGTAGCATCATATTGAACATTACATCCATAGCTGAAATTATTAGTACCCCAACAATTTGATTGTTGACAGAATATAAATGGCTTTCATATTTTTATGAAATCTTATTGTCTGATCGTAGGTCATACTTTCTTTTGTATTTTCGAATCCACTTTTATTTGTATAAATTATCATCCAACTGAGGCTGTAAGTACCAGTGCTAGGGTTGCCAACATTTATTCGGCGGAATATAGTATTTTTCAATATATGAAAATTAATAGTACTCTTAAAAAAAAAAGTATTTTATGGTAAAAGCAAAAAATAGATAGGTACTGATGTATTTGCTACTTATTCATTCTCATAAAAACTATATTTTCTTGTGCTTCTTGCATTTTTATACAATTTTTTGTCTGAAATAAAAGTCTTATGCTTCATTACATTCCGTTTTTGAATTAATGTGAATCAAAAGCTGAAATGGTGTTCGGGTACATGCTATGGCATCATTACATTAGTTAAAAGATAATGTAAAGGAGCGTTCATAAATTTTTAAGATGAAGGATTTGTTTGTTGGATTTCGGTGTTAAAAATATAGGCTGGTACCACGAGCTCTGTTTTTGGCGCTACTAAGAGCGTTGTGTCAAGATGTGTTTTAACGCAATTAGAATTTTCCCAAATACTTTAGAAAATAATCTTTAGATACAAATTACGGGAAACACATATGTCTACAAAATTTATTTGAATATTTTCCTTTAAAATAGCTTGAAATATTTATATTGCCTTAAAACGCTTCTTAGAATAACACTGCTAGTATAGCCAAAAACAGAGCTT
Source organism: Dromius quadrimaculatus (assembly GCA_963989225.1). Lineage (NCBI taxonomy): Eukaryota > Metazoa > Arthropoda > Insecta > Coleoptera > Carabidae > Dromius > Dromius quadrimaculatus. The sequence continues at coordinate 11,159,241 of OZ022324.1, forward strand.
GTGGTACCAGCCATAGTATTTTCGCGAACTGTATATTTCTTCAACAGTATATAGTACGTAGACTCGAAAAATAGTACAATACTATATATTATAGTAAGGTTGGCAGCCCTAACCAGTGCGTATGAAGTTTTGGCTGAAATTCTATGACTCTGAAACTCAATCAATTAATCGTGCATGGTTTAATAATGAAAGGAGCTTATATCAAATTGTGGTTTCTATTTTTTTTTTGTTGCTGTATATAATTGGTGCGAGTAAATAAAACGGTATTATAACTGATTCGGATTATTATTGTTAATGACAAGCACCAAATAACCTGACATTTTTTGCCAAACGCGTGGCATGTGTTGCCTGCACTGATCTCTGTATAACACTGGATTGGGTTTAGGCTAAGATCATAAATAATATCCAGATGGAAGTAGTCCTATATCACATAATACATTTTTGCGAACGGTTATGCCAGAAAGAGAGGAAAATACAGTTTACGTTAGAGGGACAAAGAAATAAAATATAAAGAAAAAATAATGAAGTGAAACGAACTGCGCATGTCTATCGAATTTTATTTGCTATTTATAAAATTTCTTACAATATATCTTCCATCTCTTTCCGTCGTAACCGTTCGCAGCTTCTTCCATCTAGATATTATCTATGATCAAAGGGCTTAGGCCGTATCCTGGCATCTGAAAGCGGCCCCGGTTGAACGGCGACCTTGACAGTAAAATTGAGGTTTTGTGACACGATTCAGCGGCAAATTCGAAATACTTAAAGGAGATACTCGCTGAGATTCGAAGCATAATACAAGTTAGTCGATGAAATTATTCTCAATATACGTCAATATGCACACATTTATAATCAATAATAGTTAAAAGTATTTAAAAATTGTTATAATAGATAAAATATTCATTAATAGTTCAAAATATTTGTTAACTTTTTAGTATCAGTATTTTAACTATTTTTTAAACATTTTAGCTCTGAATTATTGAATTCATTGAATAGTTTTATGATTTTTGTTATAAATCTAAACAATAAATAAATCGTATTGAGAGTTGTGTGACTATTTGAACATTTTTTTTTGGTTTTGCAGTTAACGCAATAGTTTTTGTATAGATCGTTGAAAATAGTCGGAACAGCATCATTTTCCAGAATCGTCTATCTTTTATTCTGTTTTAGCGCGGATGCAAAAAAATTTTGAGAACATAATCTCATGTTTTTGGCTATTTCTAAGTTTGGCAAACCCATTTGTTCGAGCCATTTTTAGAACGATTGTTCATCGGATGGAAATCTTGAAAATATTCACATCAAAGCATAGCAATAAAAATAAGTAATTATTACTTATTTCAGTCATAACGACATTTACTTCAGGTTATTTCGTTGTACTTACTTGTGCAGTGGCAAAGACATGCACTTGATCATTATGTTTGATAAATAAAATACCGTCAAACCAAACAGCTAAATTTCAAATATCGCGGCCCAACGCGGTATTGATCTGTCACAAAACCTCAATTTTTGCCAAGATGGCGGCGCTCAATTGGGGACGCATCTCAGCGGCCTAAATTCAATCCAGTGTTATTATAGAGATCAGTGGTTGCCTGGCATTGGTTGCCCAATGCGTGGCATTTGTTGCCAAACGCGAGGCATATGTTGCCAAATGCATGTGTTGCTCGGTATCACTGAGTATGAAGCAGTAAGTGTGGCCATTATTCCGCAATATGAGTGTATAGGATGATTATTCAGGATTACTGGGTTGATAGGCATGTTGAGGGCAGTTCTGTCAAAGAAACAGGTTGTATCAAGATTTTTATTGGATTTGGCTCCTTCTGTTTTGGTACGTAAGTGGGTGAGTGACCACAGCTTTGTGTTGCCTTACAATACTGTACTAAAACATCCATTAATTATTGCGTAAAAATATGGACTTCACATCAAATAAAAACTCTTGCACTTTACCTCTATTCTAGGTAATTCTGAGATTAATACGATGAGATCTAGGAAAGGCTGTAATAAATTGCGATAATTTTGATTTAATTTTTACTGTATTTGATGAGAGAACAGATTAAAACACATCATATACTCACCTATGTGTCACACGAATTTTTGCAATAGGTGAGACTAGAAATATCTTGTTTCGTTGACACGACACTGTTTCCATCCTCACTTTCAACTGTAACTGTTCCAGATTAAAATTCCAAACAAGTGTTCGCACAATTTAGAAGTAATTACTTAGATGAATTCAGGTGAATTTCATGGGTTTGTAGGTTTGTGTATTGAGAAAAAGGGAAAATTCTTGTGGCACATGCTATGCGTTTATTGGGAATTGATTCTTTCGTGAAGTTGGTTATTTTTATTTTTACTTGGTTTTAAGCGTTGGCACAGATGTCCAATGTGAAAAGAGATTTATACCTGGCAGTTGCTCTTTTTAGCAGTATAAAATGTAGACACCTCAAAACAATTGTAAGATTCCCATTTAGTTGACCAAATTCTGGTATATTGAAAGAAACTAGAATTTCGTTTTCAACATTGAGATTTGCTAACTGATTTATGGAAATTGTAATAATGTTCCATTAGAATAAATGAAATCGTTGTTTTCATACACTGCAAAAGTTTCTTGTAATTGTATCAACCGTTTCAGGTAGTAAACAAGTGTAACCTCAAGGTAGCATCATTCTACCTTTCTGAAGAACAGGCGTACCAATCTCTTCCTAAGATATTGGTGTCTATGAATAAAAACTGAACACAAAATAGTTCTTATAACATTTCTTTTACTTATTACTTTTTCCTGTACTTCTTCAAGAAATTCTAGTTTTCCTCTTCTTGAAAACTTCTGTGTGACGATTATATTTAAACATTGAAAATTAATTATGAATTTCTTCCAATAAATAAAAATGAGTACAAGAAAAACATAAAAAACAGAGACGTACGAATGTGGAACTAATGTTGAGCACCGTCACCGCCCACGCTGACAGCACGCGTCAGTGGAACGAAATTTTAATAACAAAAAGTGAAAGATAGAATTTCGGAATAAATTAAGTATTCATGAAGCGGACGATTCCAATGGCGATGAAGTATGAAAATATTCTCCACGCAGGCTTAATTAATTCATATAACGGACCGTGTCGCGTATGTGAAATATGTGCGACCAATTTGTAAGTGAGAGCTTTCAAATACCCACAAGCCCGTCTGCTTTTAGCACTTATTCTTAGAAAAGAACTCAGATCCATGAAGTATTATTTCTTCAAGATGAAAATCAATAATGATTTTCTTACTTATTATTTAGACATAGGAATTATCGCAGACATGTTTTTGATTGATATTCGTTGTGAATTTTGTGATATTTCGTTCGTCAACATGAATCCCTAAGCTGTATTTCAAGTTCGATTGGAATATCACACTGTTTGTCTAATTTTGAGCATAATTTTCATATTATTGAAAGCATTGAATTTAAATTTGTTATTTGGTTTGGTTCGGTCGAGGAAGTACCGGGACGAAGTTCGACAGATTTTTTTGTGAGAGTATTATGTTTATAAGAGTCAGAAATCTATCCTTTCAAATAAAAAGGTTTGCATTAATAGCTTGAAACATCGGGGTATCGATTGTAATTTATAGAAATGGAGCTATTCGTTTTTGTTCGGATTCAAATCATAGCTTTTGATTCCAAATACATAAAAAAACTGTTGGAAATGCTCGTATCTCTTGTATCAATAATGATTTATTCTAGTTGTATCCACTTATAAAGAGTGTAAAACAGTTATTTGTGTCATCATCCGGATTTTAGAACTATATAAAAACAAGATTGCTCAAACGAATCAGTCTCAGCTTATATTTATTCAGGTACATGATGCTTTCTGTAATTGAACAAGTACGCTTGGAATTACGTGCGACCTGTGATAGATGATTATTGTGAAATAATGATCCATTAAATATAATTTTCCATTAATTAACTGATTAAAGAAGATTTGATGATAGAGTACAGTTTTATTTCTCTAATAAACCAATAGCAATTCACGCTTCACATAGCACGCTAACACGAAGAATACAAAAACTTTTCCGGAGAGATAAAACATAAAAAAATCATATTTTCATCATTATAAAAAAATGTTTGCTCTTGAATAATGACAGAATCTTGTCCTAATTCCATCGGTAATCCTGCACAAACAATAGGAAGTTGGTGTGTCTCCAATATTGGTTGTAAGGAGATTATCTTCTCTTTCACGTGCTAAGTCCTAGGAAGGAATTTGGAACAACCGTGCGTATGCTACAATCTTTTTTATGTTGCTCCTGAGGCCTCAGGCTGTGCTATCCTATGGGAAACAGGAACAGGCGACTTAGATTTACTCCTGCGTGCCTGCGATTTCTGTATGTGAACGAAAAAGAAGTAGACAGAACAGGAATGAGTGAAATTTTTTAACAGAACGAGATATCCAGTTGCATATAAAAATTAATATCTTCTGCGGGACATTCGAACGCATGGTTCAGCACTTGTAATTGAACAGTAGCGCTGAAATATTCAGCCAGCAGGTTATTCGGTTTAGGCAGGGATTGGATTTTCGATATTATTAGTCGTGAATTTTATTTGTTCAAGACAACTTTCATCAAAAATTGCTCAACATGTAGATTTAGCAGACAGGGATTTTTTTCTGCAGGTGTGAATCTAAATGTTATGCAGCTTTACTTAAGTATTATTTCTAAGGGTATCAAATCTTGAATTACGTAACGAAGCACCAAGTATGACAAAAATGAATCTTAGATTTAAATTAGCAGGTGAAGGCATTTTCCTCTAATCTGATGCTGGCCAAAAGTATCTATTCATTTATACAGAATTCAAATAAAATAGTTTTATAGGCTTTGATTTCAGAAGGACACTATTTTTTTGCTGTCAATTCCGTAAACACGGATATAAAACATTCCATGATCTACATAAAAATTATTTCATAATATTCACAACTTTTTGAATAATTCTCACAAAATTCTGTTTGTGAGAAGATATTGATTTCATTATTTGATCGAGTTTATGGCCGGCAGCAGAAAAGTATTCGAATTCATTTATTCGTCAAAATTAACAATATCGAATTGAAGTCAATTACAAATATGTAATTTGCTATCTTGACAGATGATTGAATTTGGTAAATGTGTTTGAAGTCTAATATAATATTTAAAAATTTCATTGGATTGTTTTCCTGGATCTCAAGGTGCGGCCTCATGCAGATGTTTGACGCTCGTTTAGAGCGTCAAATTAAGTCACGTGATAGAACTTGAATTTCCCGTAATATGAAAAAATAGCGTCAAATTGCAGCTTCAACATGGCTGCTCGGCGTCAAAACAAATCGAAAGCTGGTGTATGCCTAACTTAACCTAATAAATTTGGAAATAAAATCGTTGCAAGGTTGTGTTCTTGAATAATCGAGTAAGTGTTGCCAAATATCAATAAATATCAAATGTGAGTTTATGAGTGTCAAAAAATTATTCACAGAGCAAAACTTCGAAAAATCAGGAAAAAAAGAGTAGTGAATAAAGTTTTCCGACAATCAAATAAAAACATTATAGAAAACATTTTCAGATTCATCTATTAATTGAATTACATGGTAAATATAAATAAACAAGAACTTTTTCACGTATCACTTATTAATATCTACTGTCGCTCCCTTTCTCACTTCTTTCAAACTTCAAATTTGAGACTCTGGTCTTCAGAACTGGACACAGTTTAGTTTTGACGCTACTTTTTTCATTTGGCGGAAGATTCAAAATTGTACCACGTGACTTAATTTGACGATCTAAACGAGCGTCGAGCGTCTGCATGAAGCCGCATATTCAAGAAACAGATTTTGTCGACTGTCATATTATTTCTCCTGTCAATCCTCTCAATTTTCACAAATCTAGAAATAATGACATAACAAGTGTCAACTTGACAGATAACAGAAAGTAGTTTTTGTTACTTTTTATTACTCATGCGGGGTAAGTACTACTTTGCGCACGTTTTCCTGGGCGGTAAATAGCTCTTTGTTTTTTGAGTGCGCCAAGTATAATTTGAGTGCGACAAATAATCTTGTCGCATGCAAACTATCTACCGCCCAGAAAAAAAAACGCAAAATAATACTTATTCCACATTCGTAATAAAAAATAGTATCTGTAACTCGTGCAGTGTTGTCAATTGCCCAATTGCCCACTTGCTCTCGTGGGCAATCGACAACTTATCGCACTTGTTACACAATATACTATTAGTGGCGGTGGAGTATTTTAATCCAATAAAGTAAAGCGGATGTAAGGCGTTTATAGATGGAAAATAACAGACAAGAAATAACAAAACAATCACCGTCCAGAAATTGGTACGTAATGTATTCCTTCATGTAGGCACATTTAAATAAGAAATAAAATTGTACGTTTTATAATCTATACATTCTTCAGAATTTTATTTATTAAAAACGACTTCTCAAAATAAAAAAATTAAAGTCGTTTTTATTGAAATTGTATGTAGCCATGTACCTTATTAACCAATATCCGGAAAGTAGGTAACAGAGAAATAACTCAAATTGTAATTTAACGTTCGCATACAATTGCCCTTATAATTTATGACACAGTAATTCAGTAAGCTTCAATCAAATATTTCCATCATAATAGTTCAATTATAGAATCAATTTTCGAGTTATCGGTGAGACCAGATCTGGATTGAAAATGTTGCAGAAATTTGACTCAATACAAAGAATGCAAATTGAATAATCTTTGCACACTTTTTGTCATAGATTTGATGCAAATGTGTAAAATAATTATATATTTCCTACTCCTAAGACTGGATTTTTATTCGGAAGTAATCGAAAATTTGCTTTTTTTTTTATAAATGTGAGAAAAATTTTTAGTCCTCTCAAATAACAACAGTTTTCAGCCGTCCACATCTGGACGACTTCATATTTTACCATTATGCATTCTATGAAGGACAAAATAATATTTTTAGCCTTCATGATAAAGTCTAGGAACGATTGCTGGAATTCTTTAACGATTGTCAGCTACTATTCCATTCGTAGTATTTATAACAAGGTTTACAATGCTAAATCGCTATAAAAGTGGTACATATCAGTGGGTATTTGGACACGTAAAAATACCATTGGGTATCACACTAGTGGTCAAAGTGAGTATTTTACTCAAAGATGTGGATATCTTTGATTTGTAATCTCGTGCTTTCTTCGTATTTAATGGAATATTTTTCTGAATATCTTCATCAATTTCTTGCTCTTTATCATCAAACCTATTTGAGCTAGTTGTCATATCAGATCGCAATTTATTTCTATATTATTCGTCGAAGAAAATGCAGGAAATTCTAATTTTTCAATTTGGCAGATGCTTGTCTACTCGTTTCTATGAAAATTACGTGACTTGTTACTTGATTCATAGGAAACTAAATTGAAAAATGGTTTGACTCCTGGAATAGTCCTCTGTATACCATTTGTAGTTAAAGTACTTATGGTATAATAAATGATTATTTCACTCATGTCAATTATACGGACTAATTGTGCATAGTTACAATAACAATTATAGTAACGGATCGCGAATTTACCTCTGTAAATTCCCAAGACTATTTATCGCAATAAATTGCCTTTGCCATGGAGAAACAATACACAGTTTTAATATGAACAAAAAATCAGTTTTTCAAAATGTCAGAATTAAATCGCTTTGGGAATGCATTTTTCGCGGCAAGTAATGAAATTGAAAGCAAGAAGTCTGAAAATATAAAAAAATGTCGAAGGGTATATGAAAACAATTTGGCGCATTTTGCAATTAAAAAGGTAACTAGTTGCCGCCAATTATAATAGCGCTTTTATTCAAGAAATACTCTTCACAAATATCACTGGCGACTTAAATTTTATTATAAATTTTTCTTTCAAACTTTCTCTACATACAGGCAAAAACCTTCGAATCATCTGCTCTGATTGAATCTCTCAAGCCAGCTCTCGTGATTCAATCGGACAGATGACTCTACCAATGCTGCTAGGTAAACAATCCCTTGTGATGTTATATACAATAATATCCCTGAATCATTGATAATCATAAAATAATTTTTATCGTCTTCGAGAGCACGTTTATTAATAGCCTGAAAGCAAATTAATCAAAAAAGATGTCTGAATTATGAGTAAACATGAATGATCAGAGAGTACTCAACAAGAAAACTTTTTGCCATTCTAGTATTATGTATTAATAATTAAAATACAACTAGACGTATGACTTTTGATATTTCTAATTGATTTTCATCTTAGGAAGATTTCCAATGTAATCTCAATTTTATTTATCATTGATGTATATGTGACTACAAATAGCTGGATATTATTGGATTTGATTTTGAGCTTTTCAGACAGTTTTTCAATAGAAAATAAGGAATGAAGAGCGCTGTCTCCAAAATGATACTTCGTAAGAATGATCTATTGTAGTTGCAATAGAATTAGACTAGTACATACATAGACTATGGAAGAAATTATATTTTCTTTTAAGTTTGGTAACATGAACAACTGCTTACCTGCATTATGAAGATTGCAGAACAATACAACATGTGGAGTGCTTCAATTTTAGTCTATTTACAAAAAGAGTCTATAATAACTTAAATCTTTCCAGTACAAACAGATGTACGTTCTCTTTGATTTCATTCCAAGTGACCAAAAAATGATTCAAGAATCAGGTCTTCTGTTGTTTAACCTATTATTATTCCACTAAAATTAGAGAGACGTAGATTTTGATTCACTTTTTTTATGGCAGTGCGCATTGTAAGTATTGACGCATCGCAAACGATGCGTAAAGTGATCCTTCTTTACTTTCTAATTTTATGATTATTTGAATGCGTATCAGTTGAATTTCTGTGAATTTATATGTCTAGTGACGCTTATTGATCTATTAGTTCGGATATTTATTGAATATGTCAACTTGTGCTCTGAGCTTCCTTGCTGGGTGCTCAATTGTTAGAGTATGGAACTTAGTAACCGTATGCAATACGAGTGTAAACAAGCATTATGACATTCGGCCAACAATTATTTGGCCTCATGTCGTAATGCTCAACTTTACACTCTTGTTGCATGTATTACTATTATGCAATTCATCAGGAAGATGAACTAGTCTGATGCAGAAGAGTGTTCAGTTGGATGCTGGACATCTTACTGTAGAAAATTATTTCGAGTTTTTCATTTGTTTCAATAGAAGAAGTATCAAAATATAATTACAAAATTACCATTTGAAGAATTTTTTATATGTCCGAATGATTAGCATTCTCTCATGCATTGCAAAATGTAACTATTTTCGACGTTATACCTCTGTTAACAATATCTCCTATTTAATAATAATATTTTGAACATTATAAGAACTATGTGGGATATTCCGTGATACTGTTGTTCAATTTTAGACCAAATTCTTATGAGTTCTCACACAACTAATCATTTATGCTAGATTTATGTTCAACTACTGTACATTTTTTCAAGATTTAAAATCATATAAGCTACAAGAAGGATAATACATAATAAAATTTTGATATATGCTTTTATGTCACGGTTATGTTCATCCACATTTATTTCAGAGTTGAAATATAGCTCAGATCCAAAAATATCGGGTGGCCAAAGCATACAGATATGAAGACAAAAACCTGTATTTTCATCTTTTGATGAACCGTTTCTTTCTAGTCTTTCTTTGTTTCATCGTTTTTGCTATTGCATTAGATTCAATTTTTGTTTGAGAGGTAGAAATATGAACCATATTTTTTTATTATGAGTAACTTCAGTGTCTTCAAGAAGAGATGCTCTCATGTGATGGAATATTTCGTCATGCAGGGGAAAATAGCAGAAAAAAATATCTTTTCTCATTACATCAATTCGCTGATATTTAGTAAAAATTATTTGAAAATAACAGGGATGCATTTTACTTCTCAAATATTTTTTAATTATCATATGTATTCAGTCGTATCCATACTTGACGGTTTTTATCCATACCATTTTTCATCCTAGCTACAGACCTGAACTGTTCCTCATACGCAAGATATGTAAATATTCGTGTTGGCTCCGGAAGCGTTTCAGCTTTTCTGTCCTTAATTCCCGGAAGGATTCACGAGTGCGTTCCTATTTCGCTAAAAAAACACCCGCCTTCTTGATTGAATATGTGGCTATAAAGTACGCAAGATTATCAGCGGGAATTGTAGAATCAACTTTGTGTTTGCTCAAACAAAATTCTTTCTCCACTCTGAGAGAAGAATTTTTAAATTCGTTTATTACTTGTTTTCGTGTTTTTATATGATTATGTTTTTGTTACAAGGGAGGCATTTGAATATGTAAAACGTGAAAAGTATAAAATTTATTGTTCATAGAAGGTAATCTATTTATCTTCTCTGAGACGGTCATATTATCTAATTTGAGTACAAGTACATAGTGTTCTGTTACTTGTACGTACATATTTATTCTATCGTAGTATGATTATGTGAATGGATGTTTCGTATTCTGATCTGGATTCCTTAATATCATATTATTTTATTGGATTTGTTCTTCATAATTTCGAATTTGGAAATATTTCATCTTCCTTTTATATCTGTTGACGTTTAATAATTGAATATAACCAATGAAATTTTGCCTACGTACTTATTGGTGAAGCCCTCAACACATGATGCGATGAAAGAGCTTTCTCAGTTTTGCACAAGCTTATTTTTCAAACAAAATGTGCCACACAAAAATGTGATAGACCGAGTGATCAGTAAAATGATTCGTGTTCCTATTTGAGTCAAATTAAAGAAATCCTCGATATTTTCATTGAACTATTATCTCTTTCATCCTTTATCAGTGTGATTTATATCCTGACCCAGTTGTAAACCTACACAAAAACTTTTATTTTAATTACGTTTTGACTGCATTGAAATCAATTGTTGTAGTCCACAATAAAACAAATGATAATTATAGAATTCTTGTTTCACCGAAACAAAAAATAAATCGAATCACGCAAGCAATCGGCCTAATTGCTTCAAAATAATTACTTCTCACAAAAAAGGAACAATGATTCTCTTTTAAAGAGTCCATTTCTAAATTGAATCAAGTTTGAACTTATAAATCATCTGATTGAAAGAAAAATTCAATTCATTCTGATTGTACAAAAAATATATGTTTGGTACCCGTTCCAAATGATGTATCGATCAAATAATTCCGAACGCGGGTGTCGCGTGTTTGAGGGTAATAAGCTCACCCCGCATGCGACGTGCATGGGCAGATTTTCATTAATGACGTAAGCGTAATCATCACAAATACAAATTTTATTTCGTTCAGCTCTTTTTGTAAGAGAAAAAGATTGTTATCGTAGCGAAAATATGCCCCTATGTAGGAATCATAATTTTCTGCTTTAATTTATAGCACAATTTAGATATGATGGTTGTATGCCATAATATTTTTGTTCTTTTCTGACTGAGCGATGCCCAATTTGAGCAATAATCATATTTCGACAGCGATTGACATATCTTGCCTATTCAAAATTCAGTTATCAACAATTTTATTTTAATGAATATGTAGCTCATACATGCTTAATTCAAGAACGAGTGGAGGAAAGTGGCATTATCATGGCTAAATATCCTCTTGTTACTTATTTGAAGTACATCTTTCCTTCTGAATTGACATTATTGTAATCTGAATTTCCAATAAAAACCAAAGTAATTCAGTGCAGAGTATAGCTGTTCTTTTTCGTTAATACTCTCGGAGAATTAGTTCAAAGTTGAAGAAACTAAGAATATGCTGATTTTTTTGCAAAAAACTATTCTTCGAATAACAGAACTTGCCTTTCGTTTCTTTCGGAGAGAAATTTTAAACTTTTATAGTCGGCTACAAAACTTGAAACTCTTGGGATATTTTGAATTTTAATTGAAGTTGGAAGAATTGAAATACATTGCGAATTTTCCTATGTACATAAGTTTCAATGTACGTGAAATATACGATAACTTGGTTCAATGTATTTCTTTGGGTGAGGTTAAGGCGATTTAGGTGCATTTCAAGTAACTGATAAGTTGCGATATCTGCATAAGAACCGAAGGAATGATACGTTCTAGTAAGATTTGTGACAAAAATGTGGTGAGCTTCAAAACTGAACTCATAAAATCTTTGACCTGAAATTACAAATAATAAATTACTTTTGATTTCAAATTCTGTACATTCTTTTTGAAACTTTGACGTTTCGATCCTTGGTATTATTTGGTCTTTCTAAAATCACAAATATTGCTTAATTTCTAAAATATGAGACCTAAATATTCTGAAATTTGTATATTCTAAGGCCCAGTATTTCAGTCCTCGGTTTTTCTTAAGCGAAGCTTAATTACCTTAGTTACAATTGTTCTAACAATCATCACTATGGAAATTAAGCGCGTTTAAGGTAAACCAAGGACTGAAATACTGGACCTAAGATATATTATATCAAGAAGAATCGATTCTGATAATTTTTGTTCTTGTTCTTATAAACATCTAAACATGCTACAATCGCACGCTGTATTACTTGAGTAACGGACGGAGGAGAGAATAGCCACATCCGAAGCATACACTGTTTGACTCTATCTCCTAGACAAATTGAGATAATTGAGGCCTGTGAAAAATATCGTACTCTACACGATTCATTCTAATGTAATAAGAATTATGATTTAAATATTTCGAAAAATACAAATATCATTACCTGATAAATAACATTTAGAGTTTGTAGCTGTACCTTTGGACTCAACTGAGGTAATCAAAATGTGTGAAAATTATTGTGATCTACACACTTAAAGATAACGCGGTGAGGAGTTTCATCAGAATATCTCCAGAAATACAAATATGATCAATTGAAAATCAATATTCAATAATAATTCTAAAATCGACTATTGTAGTAGCACAATGTTTGTTGCTGTATCTTCTGAACGAGACAAGATAATTAAAATTTGTGAAGAGCATGTTGTCCAATACAGTTAATAAATCAATAAAAATGTCTTAGAAACTGAACTGACAAAATATTTCTGTTTTAAAAATCTGACGTGAACATCACGTGACTTGTACATCACGTGATTTGTACATAACGTGACTTGTATATAATTGGATTTATATATAATACGATGTGATTTTGTGTTTGATCGTATATATCATTGGATATGTACATATAATCAAACACAAAATCTCATCGCTCCACGGTTAATCGTTTTGGATTTACTCAAGAGATTCTAAAAATCTGTCAAGTAAAGTGCGCTTTCATCCAAGTCGGTTGCTATGGAAACAGTAGGCCATCACTCTTAGGTCCAGTATTTCAGTCCATGGTTTATCTTAAACGTAGCTTAATTTTCATAGTGATGATTGTTAAAACAATTGTTACTAAGGTAATTAAGCTCCGCTTAAGTTAAACCGAGGACTGAAATACCGGCCCTTAGACCCAGTATTTCAGTGTTCGGATTACGAAAACTGTAGATTAATTTCCGTAGCAACGATTGTAAGAACAATTGTTACCATAGTAATTAAGCTTCGTTTAAGTAATCTATAGATTAAACTGAGCCCGAAATACTGGGCCTTATACTACAACATTCCTAAATACTGATTTCCAAAATTTTACGACTACCAACAGATCTGGTTTTATGCGCAAAATTAAAAAATAAATTCCTACAGAAGTGCACTTCCGGTTTAGTTTATTGTTATGGAAATAGTAGGCAATCATTCAGATACTACAGCAGATTGAAATATCAAATTTCAATATTCTATACCTGATCGTTTCGAATTTATGCGAAAAATTCCAAAAGACTGTCAAGTAAAGTGCACTTCCGGCTCGATGGATCTTAATAAAAATAGGATATGACCATCTAAACGCTATAATCGTCCTAAATACTGAATTATAACAATCTACGTTCAATCATTTTCAAAAAAATGTTTCGAATAAAGTGCTCTTCCGCTTTAGTCGATAGCAACCATAATGCAAGGTGTACAACTAGATATTACAAAAGTGCCTAATACAAAATTAAAGTATTCTACGACTGATTGCTTAGAATTTATGCGGAAAATTCAAAAAGTCTGTCATATAAAGTGCACTTTCGACTCAGTCGATTGTTACAAAAATAGAAGATGACCATTACGATGCTACAGCAATTTCAAATGCTAAATTCCAGTATCCTACGGTTGATCATCCTGAATTTATGCAGAAAATTTAAAAAAAAATCGTAAATAAAGTGCACTCTCGGCTCAGCCGATCCCAATCATAATGCAAGATGTACAATAAGATGTTATAGAAGTGCTTAATACGAAATTTCAATATTCTATGGCTAATAATTCTAGATTTAAGCTAAAAATTCGAAAAAAGCTTCAAGTAAAGTGTACTTCTGGCTTGGCCGATTCTTACAAAAATAGCAGATAACCAGTTTGATACAACATCAAGTTTAAATACTGAATTTCAACATCATACGGTTGATCACTTTGGATTTATCAGAAAAATTCGAAAAAAGTTTCAAGTAAAGTGCACTTCCGGTTCAGACGATTGGAACCATAATGCGAGGTGCACAATAAGACCCTATACCAGTCTTAAATACAATATTTCAACATCATACGTTGAACCAGTTTTGAGATTTGCGAGCTACACACGCACGCACGTACGAATATACGTACCGACATCAAGCCAAAAATAGTCAAAATGGATTCAGGGATGCTCGAAACGCATATTTCCATCAAAATCTCGACAGGTGAATTTTGTCGGTTTCACAATATTTACTTGTTACTTTGTACAATTAAGTAAAAATGAAAATAAAAGATTGTCAACAATAACAAAATCCGATAGACAATATATATATATATATATATATATATATATATATATATATATATATATATATATATATATATATATATATATATATATATATATATATATATATATATATAATCTATTTAAATCTCATTTTACCCTTTCGGGTGTCGAGACAATATAAATATATAAAATAATTTTTTCGCAGAATTAAATGTCTTTATTGGTTCTGCATGCTTTAATTCTTCACAATTTCATAAACTCAGGATAATAACTGACTGATTGTATGATTATCACTTGTACGAATTTCACTTCACCTAATGTTTGAATTGTTCTTAGTTTTCTTGGAGTTTAGTTGTCAATTGATTCCAGCTTGAGATTTTATTTTGAAGTTTTCCAATGAGAGACAAATTTTGATTTTTACTTCCCCGACTTATAATTTTAAAAAAATTCTGTCTGTCTTGAAGCACAATAACTTGAGAACGCGTACGAATTGTTGACTGAAATTTCATATTAAAGTTTTTCATTATAAAGTTAGGTTTATGTTCATAGATGAGCTTTTTTCAACCAGTGGTATCAAAACTTTATTGATGAAACTTTCTTGTTTTTCTGCGTTTATTTTATAAACGGTAGTATTTAATATAAGATGTGAGGTAACTGAAACTAATCCTTAAATGATTTCGCACAACATTCACACAAAAAAATCTCAAGATTATCAGTGGTACATTTCTTATTATCAAAATTTTTCTCAACCAAAGAAATAATGAGAATCATAATGTGGAGTCGGAATTATTATCGCTCATATTTTGAAATCACAAAAATGATATGACTTCATTGTGTTTGGTAGGAAATTGAAGCACATTTGGAGATAATTTTAGTAGAAGCGTCAAATTGTCAATTGTTTCTTCCACAAATCACAGCGATGAAACTGGCCATGGAATTTATGGTCGGAAAAGTACTGCGATGGCCACAGCGGATTTTTGATTTATAAATTCCGATAGTAAAGGAGACTGAGTAACATCTTTGAAACCTTTGAAATGTTATTTGTTGTAACGAAATTTGGAAAATTTTTTTGGACCTTCCGTGTTATTATATCTTTCATATGAGAGAGTGGTTATAGCAATCAAATAAGTGAGTGTAAAATTCAGCTTCAAGTTCATAAAACTTTGTGTATATGGAATTGAAAATTGAAAGAATGTATGCTCCTTATAAAAATATAAATTAACTGCAATTTTTGATGCAAGGGATAAATAAGGATTATTTAATATATTTACTCATAAAAAATATACCTGATTCTGCAGTTTGAGTACTGGTGAAAAATGCTGATTTGAATTCTACGGAGACAGAAATTTAAATATTTCGAGTGAATTTTTTCCGAGATGTCAGTTGTCATTCATGACTTTCGATGTTAAAATTTGCAATTTTAACTTTTATACCGAACTTTTTTTTGATTTTGTGGCATGATTGACAAGAATTGCAGTTTCAGTGTCGCACTCAATGGGGTTAACGGTAACTTAATTGACCATCATGTCAATTCGAAGTTATTTACCGCTATTTTATTGACTATCAAACATTGAAGAGAGATGATTCGCAATTATACTTAAATTATTATATTACCCATGCTGTGAAAATATACAAGCCACGCAATTATAAATTAGTATTCAAGTGATAGTATATTGGGACGTATAAGTTACAACCTGTGCTCCACAAATATGGGCGGGTTGAAGGTGCTTGGATAGCCTTCTGTAAAAAGATTTTAGACAAAATCTTCCATTTACAAATTGCAGGTTCGAATGGAGTAATAAGAGTGAACCTGATCATTATCTGCTTGTAATATGCTGTAGCATTGGTCATCTGGTAGTGTGCTCTATTTAATTAGAGATAATAAGTAATACATGAAACTTTGATCCAAGATATGGACAAGTGCAAAGTGCAATCCTCTATGCTCAAGGCGCATGATCCTAAATCTAAATAACGACTCATCTCTATATTTTATTTATTTAATGAGGAAACATCACTGTATTGTCTCTGAAGTCATTTTTATTTACTTTTTCCAGTCCAGTCCACAGGAAACATTCAGAAATAATATTCCAATATCAAATATTTTCTATTGAATTGTAGCTTTCAAATCGCTATATTAAATTTTCAAAGTATTTCAAAGTTGTTGCTCATTTTATGCTACTAAAGAATTGTGGAATACAGAGACATTCGCTTGTCGAAACGACGGAATAAAATCCAATATAAAATCTAAACAATACAGAAATGTTTTTGGAATTCAATCTTCATTTGATTGGTTGCATTTTATTGTACAAAATATTCTTTTATCCACATTCTTCGATCCAAAACGATGTCTTAGCAAACGGTATAAGAGAACATTCGATTTTATGATATGCATTTTCTGATCATAAAATTCTTCCTATTTATTTTAAATTTGGAGAAGCTTTTTATGTCGCGATAAAATTATTTCATTGTTTGGAAAGCATTGAATTTATTGGCAAGCAACAAAAACTTCATCAAAAAGCTATTTCGCATGAATACTTGTGAACAAAATATGTGATATTTATCATGTAAACAAAAGATACTAAACATGCTTTTGGATTCTGTCAGTTGCATGTTTTAAATCGTTCATATCTCTTCTAATATAATCGAAACAGAATCGATGCATCAAGGCTTGAATTAATGTGGCTCAAATGAAATAAAAATTGAGCTGTATTTCTGTTTGAATGTAAAAATGCGGAGTTCATTCATATATTTTTTATATTGATGTAGAATTTTCAACAATAGCGCAAAGAAAACAATGTTATATTGTTAGCAATTGTGGAATATGAATAGAAAATATGATAGAATGAGAGAATTTGCTATTATTTTCATGATAAGTGAATAAACTGCTCCTGAACACGTACCCACCTACATAAAATGAACAATAAGTTCTCACAAAACTGTATATACTTGTATTTTGCAGTGTATTGTTTTTTTGGTGCTTTGCTAGCTGTATGTTTCTTTTTTAAACATTGGAGTTTAATTTTTTTCATATTCTTGCTTACGGAAGTTAATGAATAAATAGTGTTATAATGTATTTAAATACCTCTTGAAATATAATTTGTCATACATTTTCGGGGTGAGTAGATTCAAGTGATTGTTTTTCTGTTTTGAAATCTTACAACTTATTATCACTGTTACACATGAACACTCATTTATAGACTGGATTTCAGTCCTAAACGAGAAGTTCAGTACAACTTTTTCGTCTATCTTATGGGCTCAGGTTCTGTCCCACAGGCGCGCGCAGTACAATTCGATAATATTCAGGGATGTTTTTCAAAAGCGCAGGTGTACAGAGCAGACTACAGTCATCATAGACTGTATTCCAGTCCAACATGAGTGATTTCAAAGTTGTGCTTATAAAACCAAATCTTATAGGGTGATCGCTTATTTAAAATTGATAGTGTCGAGTTCATGTATGTATTAAATGGATTTAAGTTTGAATGACGTCATCAATTTGTTCAAAAATTTTAACCTATATTGCTAAAAATTGCTTTCAGTTTATCTCAATAAATTTGTCAATAATCTGATCATTGAGACGCACCGGCGAACGCAATCCATCTTTTTCAGGCAATAGCAATTGAAAGAATCCTACGAATTATTCATGTCTTCTGCGATGTCCTCTATTTGATATTAAAACTCCAATTTCCTGATTATAATTAAAAGAGTTGATATTAAAATATATCTAACCATCTTTCTGTTCGTTCACCGCACTTGAACTACAGCTCTGAAGACCAGTAGCATCGCTTGAGCGCCATCAAGCAGCAGTTACAGTCATAACACCAATTAACCCGGTTCTGCTTGCCGTTCTGGTTATCGTTGTGTTGCACGGCTACCGGTGATGACTGGTCGCGCCACTGCACTTCCGGTATTTCGCGCCGGATCTAAACGATTCGAAAAAGCATGAGCGAGGAAACAGATACTGCAATAATTCTTTTTATGCGGTTTGAAAAATGATTTTAGTTGTTTTATTATGTATGTTTTGAATATGATATAAAAAAACTTGGAACACGATCATATTGTCAAATATTTATATATCTGTACATATGTATGCCAATAAATATTATTTTATATGGAAATATCTGCCTATTTTAAAACGTAACAATATGCAAATCTATGTCACACAGCAAAAGAAAATAATGTCATTCGTTGATCGTGAAATCCATTCAGAACTTGGAACTCAGGTTGAATTTTGAATAAATGCAGTAAGTGTCTACTTGTACTTAGGATGATTGGATCTATCTTAAATTCAATAAGGACGCAATTGTTAAAACAAATAACTTTTGATTGTCTCACGAATAGCTATTCATACAGAATATGAAGAGAAGTGATTTATTTCTCTTTACTATGTGTAAGATTGAAAACTAACCTATATGTTGTACACTAGGTTTTTCTAACACAATTTGGAATTAGCTATTCACAATCGATTGCCACCCAGGAGGGTCCATCTGGACCATTTCGTGAATAACTGCGTTAAACCAATATTTCGCATGCACAACGATAGTTTTGTTTGAGAAACGATCGCAAAGTAGTTTTCCTTCAACTAGAGCGCTGTAGATTACTTAGCACACTTGGCACAATTTGTAATGAGTTTTTTGGCATACAAAATTTATTCCAATTAATGAATAAGAAGTCTGGAGATATTCAGTGCCTTTCAGTGCGTACCTTCATATTATGACATTTTGAATTGCTCTAGAAAAGTTAAGTCAACGTATTAATTGTATTCTGCTTTCGATTATAGATAATTTCATTTATATATTTCAATTTTTTTGATCAC
This sequence comes from Dromius quadrimaculatus, assembly GCA_963989225.1. Classification (NCBI taxonomy): domain Eukaryota; kingdom Metazoa; phylum Arthropoda; class Insecta; order Coleoptera; family Carabidae; genus Dromius; species Dromius quadrimaculatus. Next base: position 11,178,778 of record OZ022324.1, read on the forward strand.
AGTATTCATTATAATTGTATCAACGCAGGTGTTTATTTCAACTGTCTTGTTTTTTACAAATAAGCAATTGAGCATATAGGCTATGTGCATGAACTCAACTAGCGCCTCTAGCGGGCAATGGAGAACGATTGAACACCCATTTTATCATTGTTGCATACATATGATTTTTTAAATATACTAATATTATTTAATTCAGCTGTGTGCGGATATTATAACTTGCATAGCATGAAAGGTACGTTGAAATTAGTAATTTTGGATATTTTTGAGGATAACCTCAATCTATGGCGCCGATGATCTTACGGACTGGTTTTGAATGTATCAAACACTATCTCTTTTACCGAAGGAGCATTGAAGTAAAGCGTGAAATTAGCTTTTTGCCGTATTAAACATGTTGAAAAATATGTTGCTGACAATATTAACAACAAAATTATTGCGAAGTGCATCCGACAAACTTCTATCACTAAAACACCTCACAAATTAGACATAGAGGTAAATTCATGAATCCCAAATCGATGATGAATTTCACAATTGAATTACGAATATCTTTGTTGTATAGAATAATAATAAAAGACAGATAGTACTCTATTTACCATTTTGATCAACTTCACTCGTTTTTTGATGTTATAACTCCGTACAGGAAATCTATAAAACTATATTTTACTTGAATCCTCCTGAAAACAACAAGGGTTTTTCTATGTTTTATATGCAATTATTTCCACTCTTAAACTGCTATGCTCAATGACGTATTCTGAGACATGAATTTCAATTCTTTTAATGATGCTCACCATGAACGCTCGCATCGATATTTGTACAAACTCCGCCCCCTTGCACATAGCCTATAGATGTTACGATCTGAAGAATATGAGTTTTAGTGCAGGAGCAGATATAGTCACTATCAAAAGACAGCGTGGATAGAAATTATCTAACATCACAGGAGGATATGTTGATAGCTCTGTATTAATCAAATTTCGAATGTCGTCAAGAGTTCTAGGTTAAAATGATCTGAAAAATATAAATACGAGTAATTATAGATTCTCAAATTAATCTCCTGTAATGACTTCGAAATGTCACAATTCTTCACTTATTATAGATAACAATGTTTTTTTTTCTACAATTAGTTTACCCACATTTCTATGTTCCTATTCTAATTCTCAAGGATAAAGATAATGAAATGGAAGAAATTGAATAAATAAATGAGTTGATGTAGGTATGTCAATGTTCCGTATTTTATAAGTCACAATTTGTATATTTTGTACTTATACTATAATTATAAAATAAGTCATCATTCCATGATTTATAATTCACTGTAAGTTTTTTTAATATATTTATTTACTTTATCCGTGATTATGTATCAAGACTTTGTATACTATTCTCTTTATAGAAGGCGTTACGTCAAGAAATAAATACTCATTATTATTATTATTATTATTATTATATTCTGATTCTCAGAGATACTTTGGAGACAGGTCGCAGTCTCTATGACAATGACGTCATGACATAGTTACATTTATAATGACTTGGATATTATATGTTAGTGCAAACAAAATTATCCACAAATTTATGTTGGTAGCAAGTAGGGAATCTAAATCAAACTCAATCAATGATTATTCATGTTTCCAATTTATTATTTAATCGTAGTATGTGTGATTAAATGTTGTTCTACTGTTATTCATCCTAATTCTATAAGGGAATGGTTGAGAAGCAATCATTGCTAAGTACCACGTGAGTGGTTGGTCAATAATTTTCCCTATATTTCATATTCTATAAAATCAACATGGTTAAAACATCAACCATTTTGCATAACAACATTGCTGATTTTAACAAGACGTCAGATAGCATTTGCTGAATGTTAACCATGAATTCTGTGGGATTTTTATTTGAATAGAATACTCTAAATGCTCGAGAATAATGAGGATAACTGTATGTCATTGTAAATACTATTAATTTGAATCTTGATTCTCAATATGTGTAGAAGAGAATTGAAAGTGGAGAATAAATACTTACATAATAGAGGTTATCCGTTCAAAATGAGAGATTATAAATTCAAAACTTTATAGATTACCAAAAGCTATGTACCAAATGTACTTTTACAGGAAATTTCATTCCATATGCGTGAAATTATCAAAGAAAATTACGTTCCCACTCACCCATATATGTGTTATTGATGTAGATATATGCACGCATATCGTTAGAAGCTAGATTTGTAAAATTGAAGTATTCATGCATTTTCCCATTTTGTGCTGCGAATTAAATCGTCAGCATGATTTTTTTGATTTAAGAATAATACGGAGTTCGTTTCATTTGATAAAAATTTTCTTACTTATTAGAAATGATGTAGGAAGCTTCAAATTTTGTAATTCAAGGCTCATACCAAGCCAGAATTAGTAAAGATTCTCATCAAGCAATATCATAACTAGCCGTACGTCGATGTATACGCGGAATAACAGAAACTTTTACAAATATTTTGCTACCTAGATATATAAAATTTAGGTTGATTTTCAAATAGAGTTCGTGGTGAAAACTCAAATAGATTGTACATTTAGTGTCTAACTCATGATGAACATTCAGCAATGTCGTTAATTTTACAAAAGTTGCTAGCATACTGCTTATAGAATATAGAAAATTGATCTATGTTTAATTTATGAATATTAGCGATGTTGCCACTGAACCATCATATTAACAATAATCTTATAGAATGAGATGGTGTAAAAATATTAAAAACTGACATCGAGCAGAAGAACTGATTTGATCCTGTCTCTTATCTCTTTATAAGACTGTTTTGAATGATTACGGTATTGAATCACTTGTTTATTGTCTACTAGGTAGTACATGAGGGTTCCCAAAATAACGTCAAGAAGCTGTCTCTACGAATTAGAGTTGAACGTCAGTAGTAGTGAGGAAAAGTTTCAATGTTTTAATGTCGTTTGAGTGAGCTCAAATGAATACTGAAATCAAAGACTTTATAAAACGGTAGTAAAAAAATTAATTGATTAACTGAATTTCACAAGTTGCACTAAAACTGATCCAAAAATTGAGAGCTTTGAAGATGCATCATTTTTGTATGAAGGGAGGACAACAAAAATTGCTATTGAATAACAGCAATTTTTGATTTTTATATACTTTCCGATACTTCCAGAAGACAGAAAGAAATACAATACTCAAACTATTCTGCCTAAGCAATTATTGAGTTTTAAATAGTATAGTCCGTGATAAATGTCAACATAATTATATTTTTTCATCATTCGATTATTGCGATCCCATTTTACAGCGAGGATCAAAACCCTAATTCCATCCCTTGAACCTTGTCGCAAGATATTTATGTTTGAAAATATGTAGTCACAGATCTGAATGTGTGATTTTAGCCGAAAAATTGTTAAATTGGACTTTAAAGAACATCAATTACAGATTCATAATATGGTATATAATCGTGCATCCATGTTCTTCGCCTATAGTTTGCTTTCTTAACAATAGAACTAATATTCCAACTGTGTTCATTCAATTAAATATACCAAGCGAATGATGTGTTCTATTGAGTAGGCAGGATATTAGAATACATATTCCACGGTTTGACAAAATTCTGGTTAAATAGGCTGGTTACCGAGATATTGTAGAAATACATTCATTTCTTCAAGACTTTAGATTTCATAATGGTATGCCATGATGGTCAGATACAACTGTATCGCTTTATTAATAAGCCTAAATCAAATAACTTCAGTTTGCAGCTCAATTAAATGCCAATATAATCACAGTTTTTGACATGATGAACTATAAACCTAATTTCTCACTCTCAAAATTGGGCTAGAAACTAAAATAACTTCATTTCATTATGAAACTGGAGGTTGTACAGATGCCTGAAATCAAGAATACATGGACCCTAATATTCAAGAAGAATACTAAAAAGTAGATTAGGGGTTATTCATATTTGGTGATCCTGGACTAATCATATTCTAGGAAGAAAAATGGGGATTATAGAGTCTCTATTTTGGATTATGTGGTCCTCTATGTGATATAAACGACGACACCGATTCTGATAAATGAGAAGTCAATAGAATTGTATTAGATAGCCGAGTGCCAGAGGGCATGTAATGTGACAGAAAATTCAATATGACGCCAAAATATTGAACGAAATGATTATACAGTAGCAGCTGAGACCAGAATGTACGTGCAGATTCTTTGTTTTTGTCTCTTTATTCATTTTTCTAGTAGTCAGCTTTCTGTTCCTTTGGTGGTATTTTATACTTACATGTTCTGCTGTATTATCATGAAAGTAATTTCAGCAATGGAAAAATATTGATTGATATATCAAAATTGATAAGAATAGTACAGAGCATAGATATTCATGGAACAACTTATTTACACCAGTTTCACCTACAAACGTACCTATCAATTGTTATGTTGTCTTTCTCAGAGTGATGATTAGATTTCAAGATACATGAACATCAATTTATGTATCAAGTGTTTGAACTTGAGTAAAATAATGTTTCTTCTACGCACAAATTGCATGCAAGTTTTTGTACAGTCTGTGCGTAGTGATTTTTCCCTGAATTCCCAATATTCTTCAATTGCCTATATTTATGTAGAAGTTTTGTTGAACCGCACATTTGATCGAAATTAAAATTAATACTAGCGAATGAATGCAATCACGTGAACCTGTTATGCTCGACAGTATTGCATTTCAATTGAAATATGTCTGAGGTACAGCTAGTTTGGAACTGCTGATGTTTGTTCTAGCGGTCACTCAACTAAACCAGAGTCAAGATATTTTCAAACTTGAAAATTATTCTCTATCTTGATATGAGGAAAATTTAAGTAAACCTATTCGCATGCGGCGGAATAATACTTCAAGAAGAATAGTGTATTAGAAGATAATGACCGGGTTGAAACACGAAGGGGCATTTGGAGGAAGTTACGTAAAGTACTCCACATAAACTTCACGTACTTCACGAACTACGAACGCCGAGTGCTTATAAACAAGCACTTGTCGCTTTTTAACGTAGTTTGCACGGTTTTTAATTGTACCTTCCACAATCCTTAGGAAAGGGAGTGAGGGATACTTAGCCACTTTATTGAGGGCTGTAAAGTTTACAGTTGCTGTTTGAGGGACATTCACAAGTTATAAGTAGTTTGACGCCCGGAGATGAATTTCCGTTGTTTCATATTTTGTGTTTCATTGTACACAACTTGAGGGAGTGCTACACTTTTTACTTTACTTTGTAGTAGAAGTATACATAAAACACAAATACTTCTAGACGGTATTCTTACCCATAGAGCTGAAAGCAACACATGTTTACAATTGATAAAGAAATAATGTGTTTTTGCTTGAAACAAAGAAACGAATTTTTTCTTCATAACAATAATGCATGTATCAATTTCAGTAAGGAATCAATCATATATTGGATAGGCGTCCAGTAATCTGAATGGTAACGCTTCTTTGATATCAGTATATTAAAATACGATCTCAAATTTCTTTGTGAGACTGCATATTATTGATTCAAATCCCGGGAAATTCCAGGCTCAAAGCTGACATTGGGTAATGAGATAGTTTTCTCTCACACATTTTTGGGATTTGCATATTCCATAACCAAAAATTATGTTGGAACAAGTGCCATTCCAACATGTTGTGTAGAATAAAGAGCTTAACATTTTTAGTGATTCTGTCAGCCCTACGAGTATTCTCCCAAAACTCTTATTGTACCAAACGTAGTCTCACTTAAAAAACCGGAGGAACAATTTTAGGCTGATTTCATGGTATCGGAAGTGGAGTGACTGTAATTAGTGTTGTAAATGCATTGCATCTACTTAATGATTGACTACAACAGTAATTTCATTTGGCTGTTAATAGCTGTACATGAATGTTTCGTCATTCATTACTACATCGAGTAATACCTGTTGGTTTCAAAGTTGCTTATTTATAGGTAAATTGCAGTTAGAAATACGACTGAATGTCAAGGAGATTTTCTTTACAACCTTGTTTGACCGTACGACAACTATCCACATTTTTTCCATAGCAGGTATAGCAATCCCACAACAGGAAGCTTTTCCATCTACAGGTACAAGTTGTCGCGATTTACCGCCATGTTGCAAAAACGACAACATACTACGTAGGAAGAAACACATACAACGTACGCATACGGATAGCGGTTCTCAACATTTTTAGATCAAAGTAATTTATAACAGCTTTGACTTTGTTTTTGCAGTAAGAAACTAACTTGATGAGTATCTCGCATTGAAATGAATATTTTTATTCAGAAATGATTGATAATTAACTTGTTACTATAGTCCTTTGAATTAATTAACAACATCAGTCACTCGGTGAAACAATAATGAAGAAGTCACTAGCAACAGTACGTATTGTAATGTTTATTGCTCTTGAAGGAATTGTTTACTATTAGAATAGAAGCCACTATTTAATGAATGAAAAAAATAAAAGTTTTATTCTTTGACGTATTACTAAAACAAACACTATACAATTTATTTCTTATTCCCTACTATTACACTTCAACTACAAAGCCACTAATATCTTTATTAACAACAACTCATTAGTTATTACACTTAGCTGATTACGTTCTGAATATTCACTCCTCTTGATATTCACTATTGACAATCGAGGTGTTCGCCCTTATATATACGGAATCCATACAACTAGAAATTTCCACATCATTCTAGTAAGCTATTCGAATGTTGCTTGTATAGAGCGGCGCGACGCAAAGAGATAAAAGTCTCCGCCCAGACAACAGAATCGGATTCAGGGCCTATTTTCACGATTTATGACACTTTCGCACATTACAGTATCAGCACAACCATGTAATAGCTACTTTGTGATTTCTACGTTTTGTTAATTCTCCATGGAAAGTGATTGTAGTGCTCTCTGGTGGTAGAAAATGAAAGTTGTCCAGGAGAAGTCATAATTATTCTTGAGAATTATTGAGAAACTAAATATCATTGATACTTATCTCGCATCGTTTACTATCCATTATAAATAAAAAATTACCCGTCTGCACTATTTCCGTTTATAATATTGACCTTTCATAGAAACCTTCATTTTCAACCACCAGATTAGCGTTAGTATAGCATGTAATGATACTTAGGATAACAAATAAATGTTTGCAGTCAATCTCTCGATAAATCATCAAACATCATCTAAAACTTTCAAAGAAACATATTATAAGATGAACAATGTGTTATACGATTTGTAACTTTGTGGGCTATTGAAGTTGTCAAAGACGTGACTTGTTTTTCACAAATAATATCACTTGTTTTTATCCAATGAAGCGTTATTTGCTCTTAAGATGAGAGAAAAAAAATCATTAACTGCAATGTTGTTGTTTTTGACAGCTTTGCCCTTACAGAGATAAACACAAAAATTGTAATTATGGATCTGTCATTATCATTATTTTCCACCCACGTAACGGAGGTGAAGACTGTAGCAAGTGTTCGGTAGATAAGAACACGTAGCACGTAGGTATCAAGTTCCTAAAGATATTGCAATTGATATTTACATGTTGGTATGTGACATTCTTTACTCTCCCCGCGCCCTTCTCTTTGGATGAGGAAGGCATTACATTCATTATGTGACTTAGCTTCGAATCGCTAATGATATTCTCATACATATTTCGATTTACATGTGCAGTGAAATGCAGATTTCATATTAACCGGAAGATCGGATGGTTGATCACTGGAGAAATAATGAGCTATACACGGATTCTTGTTAGAGCAATAAATGAATTCCGTTCGGACATTATGTTAAATGTAGCTGTCATGTTTGGTATCAGAATTATTGTAAGTTTATGAGTATTTCAATCTACTTGTCTCCGATAATAGTTTTTTGTGCACTTCTGTTTTCGTACCTGTATTATAGTGATATGGATATCACTCCCAGGAAGCGAGAAAAAAATATAACTTTGAATAGGCATACTTCTATGACTCAAAGGCAAATTGCTAGAAAGTGTTCCGTGAGTTTAGGAGCTGTAAATGGTATTTTGAAGAGGAAGAAGGAGACTGGTTCTGTTGAAGTGCAACGTAAAGGTCAGTGTGGAAGAAAACGGAAGACAACTCCAAGAGACGAGGTATTTTTAGTACGGAACAGTAAAATAAATCCTAGAATGACCCAGTTTCGAATTACAGCAAGATTTAGAAAAGATTGGAGTAAGAATTCATGACTCGACTTTTAGAAAAAGGCTCATAGAATATGCTCGGCAGACTTTTCGTCCTCAAAAAAAACAAGTTCTCACTGCAGTTATGATGACTCCTATGGGCAAAAAATATGCCAGTTGGACTGAAGAACAGTGGAGGAAAGTGTTGTTCTCTGATGAATCCCATTTTATAGTTCAGGGACAGCGATCAAGATATGTGAGAAAAGGTGATAATGAGATGCTTACTCCAGCTCACATCGACCAAACCGTGAAACATCCCCAAAAGAAAATGTTTTGGAGATGCTTCTCATACAAAGGTACAGGATCGTTGATTCCAATTGATGGGATGATGAACAGCGATAGATACAAAAAAAATATTGGAGCAGAAACTTCCCACAGAGTTGACTAAAGTGGCTCCAAATGGCGAAGCAATTTTCCAACAGGACTTAGCGCCATGCACCAAATCCAAAAAAATGATGAATTTCTTCAAAAACAATAGTATTACACTTCTAGAATGGCCTGGAAATTCACCGGACTTGAATCCTATTGAAAATTTATGGGCCATTTGTGAAGCCAAACTTCGAAAAACTGGACTGAACTGCAAAACAGAAAATGATAGAATCATTAATTCAGATTTGGTACAGAGATGACCAGTTTAAGGAAAAGTGTGAAAAGTTGGTGGATTCAATGCCTGCAAGAATAAAAAAGGTTTTTAAAGCTAGAGGAGGCCATATTTACTACTAAAACTAACAGTCATAATCATTTGGCTTGTATTCATTGTGAATTTCACATTAATAAATTTTTTATATGATTTCTTTTCATGTTCACATTAATTCGCACACTACTGTAGTGGTAGAACTGGGATGCAAAGCACTTAGCAGAGAAAGTGTCTTCGCATTTTTGGCGATAAATCTGGAGGTTGTTGAGGTAAAACATGATTTCAGTACTAAGCCAACCCATATTATCTGATATACAATGTGAATATGACGAATGCTGTTCTAATGTGAATTTTACTTTAATATATAAAACTGTAATAGATTCAGCAACAACTGATGATGAATTTCTCGTACTTTCACCAATTCTTGACCGTTAAATATAGAAGAAGTTCGAGAAGTAATACTGTCAATGTCAAAGTACAATAGAATGAAGAATTTAGTGACTGGATATGCACTTGTACTGTGATGTGTGAACATTAACGTGTCAGTAATTGGAGATTACAAAATAAAACATTGTGCAATTTTCATATATTACAATAATAATGTTAGCTGTTGCCAGCATAGCGAAGCACTATCCACTCAATCGCATTATCGAGAATTCAGTGACTGCATATGCACTTGCACAGTGATTTGTGATCATCAACGTTAGTCAGTGATTGAAGATTAGAAAATAAACCACTTAGCAATTTTAATGCATCACAGCTAATATTGTGAGCTGTTGCTAGCATAGCATAGCACTATCTACTCAAACACAAGTGATACATAATCTCAATCCACAATACCTCACAGTTAGTATGAATATTTACACATAAAAAAATATAAATAAATGCAAAACAACCTCGAACTAGTCTTGTGAACATTTGAAAATGCCTTTTTCGTCATAATTTTTGGTATTTATTATTGTATCAAGTACCTTCCAAGTTTACACTTATATTTGTCCAAGGCCTGGTTGTACAATAAGAGCTCATCCACAATTTAGTTAAACTAAGTTTATCTCTCATGGTTATTATTATTCCGGCAATTGTAACCACGGGAAATAAATTTGATCCAACTGTGTTGATGAGTTTAGATTGTACATGTACAACCAGACCTAGAGTTTTTATTCAATTACCTATTCATTGTATGACCTGACATTGGGAACATTGAAGAAAATTTTACTGTCAGTTGCTATACATTCGAATAATAGTTCATTGTCGCAAAATGTGATTATAACGTAGTAGAAAAAAATTGTGTCCGTTTGGTCCATTGCCTGCCTGATGACGTTATGATATTTTCGAATACTTCGAGATAATCAACGATGGTATGTAAAAAACCTGGAAAACTAGAAAATGTTCACAAGTGGTAGCAAAGTGAAAGCGAGTGATTGTGGCGCGAAATTACATTATGCGATAATTTATCAAGTTGAATTTGTATTACAATCAGTATCACTAATTGAATCACAAAAAATTTGTGTGGAAACCTCTTGCGTCTAATGTTAGTACAATTTGATAACTACAGCTGTGTTTATGTTGACTGCGCTCTCAGAGTTCTAGATAGTAATCCATTACCAATGTGATAGACTACGATCCGCAAAATGAGTACATTTTTCAATAAAAAGCGTTCTAAAATGAAATGTCAGATTGCTTATATATTATTTTCTTTGTATTTTGACTTCGAATGTATGACTTTATTGACAGTTTATAGTCTATAAAGTGTCAATTTTACTGCCTAGGCAGTCAGAATGTCGTTTCCAAAGCAACCACTCAACAGACGCATAACAACTTGGCAACCGATCAACAAATGCATAGCAACATAATTTGACGGTGATAACATTTTTCAAAAATATTGAAATTGATCATAAAATTAATCAAATTTAAACAATCAGCAAGAAAATTATGTGTTCAACGCGGCAAAAAATAAAAATTCACTGCCTAGTCGCGTCAGTAAATCATTTATTTTTTTACCTAGTTGAAAAAATGTAAACTATTATTACTATTCTCATCATTACATTATTACAACTGGAAGATTATTTTTCAGGCGATCATAACAAGAAAAGTGTTTCTATGGCTCCTTTTGCGGCCGTGAAGCCTCATTTTTTTGGTACACATCTGTCAAATTTTACTTCTTGGAACTCATCTGTCAAAAACTACTTTTTTGGGACTGATTTGTCAAAAACTACTTCTTAAACATTTCATACTTACCTATATGGGCTGCTCAGTGAGCTCTTTGAGATATACAGTTTCCGCCAAAATACATATTATATTCCTCCGTCAACCTTAATAGTTCGTGCAGTTCAAGAAATTGATAAGCATTTTTCACAAATGTCACTTTGATAGAATCCAATAAAATAAAACAATTACAACGGCAACTGAGATTTACAATTGGAATGTCCTAGAAATAAATAGATAAAATTTTGTGGTTTGGAATTATTTCGTGTTGATATCATAACGTCATCAGGCAGGCAGTGGACCAATCGGACACGATTTTGGTCTCACAGATTCGACTAAAAAAGATAACCTTTATGGCCTTGATACACAAATAACTATTATTACATTCTGAAAGTTGTCATTTCTAACTGATTGTTATTTCAAGCGTTTCCTATTCTCTTGCCCAAATATCTCATATCGTGATATATTATGGAGCTTCTAGTAAGCTCTATATTTGTCACTTCTGTTTGTTTCATTCATAATTACTTTGTAATAATACAGTATGCAAAGTGATAGTTCAAGACAAATTGTGTGTACTGTTATAGTAAGTAGTAGTAAACAGGAATATGTAGTTATGTGAAATTACAATAGTTAAATTCATGATATTGTTCTAGAAATTGCAATCGCTAGTTTGAATGAATGCAAATGGTTGCTACGATGTGGTGAAATTATTCATGTATGGTAACAAATGTACGTTGTTAATTACAAAACGTGGTGTGAAATCGTCCTTCCGACAAAATCCAACTTCAACATCAATAAATCGAACGGTAACAGTTCGCATGTATATTATTTGAATACAATCTGATGTGAACACCATATGACTTACTCGTATAACTTTTGATGGAATAATTGACTAAAAAACCGACGTCAAGTCGAGAGTAGTGATTCAGGGATGCTCAAAACGGATATTCACATCAAAATCTTTAGATGTGAATTCTGTCGGTTTCACAATACTTGTACTTTATACAAGTGGAAAGTGAATTTCTAGGTTATTACCATTACATTACATATTACGAGTCTCAACATTTTTACAGTTTGATTGATGTACTATACTCTACAAATATCAAAAGACCCTTGCATTCGTTCAAATTAATTCAATTGTTACTGAACAGAAAATGATTTAATGATTCAACATGATTTGTGTATCAATTGAGATGTCTTTTTTTTTGATTTTGTACTGAAATTGTAGCAACACAGCCGCATTCTGAGACAAAATCTTTTTCACTCTTAGAGAACGGATAACTTCTGTTGGATTCTCAATTTCAAACACGTAAACAGTGGGATGACGTCTATTTCTGGGTTCGTAGGAATTATTTCATGAATACTCACGCTCTTCTAAGCTGTATGAGTTTTCAATCAAACCAGCTCAAAGTTCCTTGACGCCAATTGGATGGACTGTCTTTTGTTCATCGGAAGCCTTATTCTTTCACACATGTTGAATAGCTTAAGGTGTCTCAACTTTATGATATGTTAAATTTATATCTTTTGATCATTTGGCGCATGGTATAGATGTTTCTCTGGTTGATTACTCTTCTTAAGAAACTTGTTGTGGAATCCTAGCTGAGACTAATGTGTCCAGTTCAAGATTCGCAGTATTAATGCAGTTAGTCTTCTATTATTGATATTACAAATATTCTAAGAAAATTTCGTGATCCAATTCCACATATCTGATGACTGATATATTTTTTGTAACACGCATGCCTCAAAGTACCCTATTACTCAACTGTTCTTAGCTTATGAAGCTCTTAGCTCCAAATTATGGTAACAATCATCATTCATTCCTTGTCGCCTAGAAGTTAATGACAATTATCTCCTTGCTGAAGAGGAAAAAACTGCTGTAGTCAGTACAGCTGTCATTTTCAAAGCGACAGATGGTAGTTGTATGAAATAACTATTCTATTTTACAATGGCCATAAGTATTATATCCAGTTGCTTCAGTTGATCTCAAACTTGACATAATCTAGTTGAGTTGTAAAAAAATTCATCAACAGTCGAAAGAGTTATTCAAGTAATTAAGATTTCAACTGAGCCATTATTCTCGAGGGCTTTAGATTGATATCAAACTAGACGTCATCTGAGTAAGCTGTGAAAAAATAAATAAATGACAATCAATAGATAAAATATATATGTTATGTTCCGTAGTATGTATTAGTTTGTTAGAAATTTGTTTGTAAAATCAATCAGATAGTTTCAATATATTCAAATACAATTCAAAGTTTGGGAATGGGGTACATCGATGTACTTGTCACAAAAAATATCCTCAAGTGCAACCAACTTCACTGTGGACAATAATGACGGTTGATGTTTCTTGTAACATGATATATTCCGGATCAACAATTGAATCATTTGCCTTATCTTAATCTTACCTCATCTTGGAAGACACACTCAATGTGGCTCTATGCAAAGCAACTGGAAAGAGGAAAACTTATTGATTATCAACAAATAAATTCCACAACTTTAGATTCACGAAGAGAAAAGCAATTCTGAAACCCAATACTTACCACTTAATTGAATTAACTTTCGCTTATTTGAGAACAACGAATGAATTTATCAAGCATCCGTAATAATTATTGGAACCAATAATTGCAGGGTCAATATTCAAAATAAAATTGAAGTATCGATACAGTGCACACGTAAAACAAATGGTCAACTCCAAAGCTGACGATCATTCATACGGCGACAATGTTATCTCAAGAATAGCAGCGCCGTCAATTGATACTTATCTTTCGTCACAAAAATAAAATGACAATGATCATGATAGAGTTGAGAATGAATTAATTGATAGGACACGATACTCTTGAGTGCACTGTACGATAATTGAAAAACTATTCGCAATACTTCTCCTAGAATTCAGAAAGTGAATCTTGCATTACTAATGAAAGAAATTGGGTGTTAAATATCACCTCGCAGTACGACTCATCATGTGAGAATAACCCGGATTCCTTTCCGGATGATTCTACGGTGGATGGCAAGTATCCAAGGGTGCGTGGACATGACACACGCACTGCTTCACACATCGTTTGTCCTCAGGCTTTGCAGACAAATCGACGCCACGTCAGCATCGACACGAAGTGTTACACGCATCCAAAAAAAGAATACCCTTGAAACAGGGTTATCAGCCACTCGTTTCTTCACAAGATACATGGACTGTTCCATTCGTAAATTTTTTTGAATGTTTTGATGTATGACTAGATATAGACAATAGAAATATCCAATGGTATATACTAATATGGCAAAAACACTCAGGAAATGACACAAAATATTGAAAAAATTGAAAAAAAGCGATAATTGGAAGTCGTCAACAATTTAAAATGTTATTTACACAAAAACCGATGTCTTAGCAACATTGTTGCCTTCTTCGGTACTTCGCTCCCATTCCAACCAAGTCGCTTGTGCATTAAAGAATAACTTTTCACACTAATACCCTAAATATCTGTCAATCAATATGGAAAAAAAATTTTGATTAGTACTTAAAATTTCATAGTTACTCCCAAAATGTCTTTTTCGCTCATGGCAGAAAATTTATTGCAGAGAATGGGAATTATTTCACCTTCTTGAAGTGGCATGAAAAATGTACCTATAATCTTACGTAAAATAGCACCCAGATGAAAAGGAAATACTCAAGGAAAGTTGCAGGTGAAAATCATTTTACATTATGTGTGATTTGTGGAGCAATTTCACAAGAATTTTCACTTTATTCCTGTTCCACATATGTGCTATCCGTCCAGTAACTTCCTATCAGTGAGATGAAAGCAGGGGCGTCGAAAAGAAAAGACGTTTCAGTTCTTTGAGCTATATTTGAAAAAATTTGTAACCGCGGTGGAAAGATAGCTGTTGAAGGATAAGTATTATATTATTTTCTTTCTCTTGAATGCTCATACAGTAGTTCATAATTTAGATGAAATAGAAAACTGTGAATTCCAATTATCTGCAGATGATGATAAATGTCGGTTGGCACAACATCATTTCATTGGAGCTTATAATAACATAGTAAACTATAGAGAAATTATCATTTATTATACCATAAGTAGTTAAAGTATCATCGATTATTTTTGTGGTGCTATCACGAATGTTTATTGTGCTTGCGTTTGAATACCACGAGTGTGCAGCACGAGTGATATTCACAAGCACAATAAACATGAGTGATTGCACCGCAAAAATAGTGCGTACAACTTCAACTACAAATGGTATATGGAGGACTATTCCAGGAGTCAAAACATTTTTTCAAATTAGTTTTCTATGAATCTAGTAACAAGTCACGCAATTTTCATAGGAACGAGTAAACAAACTTTTGTCAAACTGAAAAATTAGAATTTCTTGCATTTTCTTTGACGAATAATAGAAAAATAAATTGCGTTTTGATATGGAAACTAGTTCAAAAAGGCTTGGTGATAGATCAAAAGATGAAATTGATAAAGATATTCAGAAAAATATTCAATTAAATACGAGGAAAGCACAAATTGGAGGTATCCACATCTTTGAGTGAAATATTCACTTTGACCACTAGTGTAATACCCAATGGTATTTCTACACGTCCAAATACTCACTGATATGCACTGTTTCTATGGCGATTTAGCATTGTTAACCTTGTTATAAATACTACGAATGGAATAGTCAACAATATCAAAGGTTATCTTGAAATTTCATGTTAACTTCATATATTCTACATTGCCTTGGGATAGTTACCTAAAAATTGAAATATGAGGCCACTATAATTTTGAAGGCATACAAATTTATCTATCGAGTTTTGTGGAGACCTTTTGCAAAAATACTTAAATTCATGGAACAGAATACCCTGAAAACTATTAATCCAATTCAAAATAATGATAATAGTTGTTACAGATGAACTCCCAGAATGCCCATTCACACTGTTCTCGTGAATTTATTTAATTGCCAGTTTCGACCATTTGCTGGTCATCCTCAGTGTTATACCGACGAGAGCATCGGAAAACTACTGCAAACTGGTGGAGATTTAGTAGGATTTTGTGATGTCCATTGAGTAAATAAAATCGGTCTGTAAATCGATGTACGAGAACAGTGGTGTGAAAAAAAAAATTGAAATTGCTGTTCCCAAGAACCATTCTCTCTCAAACAATTTTTCACAATTTGGGCACAACGAGATTCATTATAAATCAAATTAAATATTATTCTATGAAATGTAAGAGTGGTATGAAGAACTATTCATCCAAAATAGTATGAACCATGGATTTTGCATAGCAATCAAGGACAAAATCAGGGTCTTGTAGAATTATAATTTTGTGGAATTTGTGGATTATCCTTGTACGCCCATGATCTCCTGCTCCGTTTTTCCTGGATCTTGGAATAAAATTATTAGAACTACTGTTTTATAGTATCGAACAAAAATAATTTACTACTGTTGCGATATGTTCTCTTAATTTGTTTTCTCCCTTGTGAGATTTTTTCCGGAAATATGATTACTATGATCATGTTACGGTTTATGTCATATATGAGTGATGATATTTAGGGGCCTGTGATTTTTCCTGGTTGAGGGTTACCTCGAATTTTGATGTAATTTATTCATCGGTGTAATATAAAAGACGTAGATCAAGGGTAGATAATAGTTCTGTTGTTAAAACGAATGCTTCAATCAGTAGCAGTTTACTTTCTGTTCATTTGTGGAAAAATGTAACTAGTATTGAGAGAAGTAATTTTTTTGTCAATTATTATAGTAATATTATTCACCGTCAAGATGGTTCAAATTATTTAGTTTTTGACCGCAATAATGGTAGATCTTATTAGTGAAAAATATTCTTATAGGTTGTCAAAAAACAGTCATATGTCTCTGTTATGATAAGATAATCAGTGCTGTAACAGTTTTTCAAATGGATAATCGTCAATCTCATATAATTTTTTCTATTTGGGCTTTCTGCCGTTAAATACTGAATTTTCTAGTTTCTGTTTGGGAAAACATTGATTGGGAATACTCTTTTATTTTTCTTGTGACTGTCAGTAACACCGAGACTTGATTCAAATTCAACTTCTTTTCTCTTCGAAATACATATTTTGATTAATAAAAATGACAGTAAGCTGTCGGAAAACGCTTTTATCAACCTAATGAGAACTGGGTTTGTCCTCTTTGAGAGGGTATATCAAGTAACTCAAACAAGTCTCATAAAGTACACATTGCAGAGCTCGAATTGATAATAATAAGACATTATTTCAACTACCAATATTGAAAACAGGGCGATATTATTTTGAATTAATGCATTCAAAACGAAATTTTGCTGAGATAAAGAATGTCTACAATTTCTGTGGAAATATGAACAACTTGATCCGTAAATACAGAAAAGGTCCAATTGATGGTTTTATTTATAATTGTTTTCGTGGATTACTACATCAAACTATTCTGTTTTGAATAACGAAATTAAATCAGAATTTATTTCTGTAATAACCAAGTGTGATTGTCAA
Source organism: Dromius quadrimaculatus (assembly GCA_963989225.1). NCBI lineage: Eukaryota > Metazoa > Arthropoda > Insecta > Coleoptera > Carabidae > Dromius > Dromius quadrimaculatus. The sequence continues at coordinate 11,196,241 of OZ022324.1, forward strand.
TGAATCAGAATACAAACAACAGTGAGAAATTGATCACAGCCTTGCCCTTCATCTAACAAGCTTTAATTGATAAGCTCTTGGCTGTAATGGAATATTTTGCATTTAATTAAATATAGTATTGATCACTTAAAGAAAATAATACATTGTTCATTATTTTCAAGTATTGTAATGGCATCTGCATTTCAAGTACTATGAGGACCAGCTGCACCATGTACCTTGAAAGAAAAATCTGACGTGAACATCACGTGATTTACTTGTACATCATTGGATATATATATATATATATATATAATCAAACACAAAATCTCATCGTTCCACAGTTAATCTTTTTGGATTTACCAGAGAGATTCTAAAAATCTGACAAGTAAAATGCACCTTCAGCCAAGTCAGTTGCTATGGAAACAGTAGGCAATTATTCTTATACTACAACATACCTAAATACTGATTTCCAAAATTCTACGACTGCCAACAGATCTGAATTTATGCGCAAAATTAGAACATAAATTCCTACTGAAGTGTACTTCCGGCTCAGTCTATTGTTATGAGAATAGTGGGCAATCATTCAGATGCTACAACAGACTCAAATACCAAATTTCAATATTCTACACCTGATCGGTTCGCATTTATGCGAAAAATTCCAAAAGACTGTCAAGTAAAGTGCAGTTCCGGCTTGGTGGATGTCAATAAAAATAGGATATGATCATCTAGACGGTATAATCGTTCTAAATACTGGATTCTAACAATTTACGTTCAATCGTTTTGGATTTATGCGGAAAATTCAAAAAATATTTCAAATAAAGTGCTCTTCTGGCTTTGTCGATAGCAATCATGATGCAAGGTGTACAACTTGATATCATAAAAGTTCCTAATACAAAATTTATGTATTTTACGACTGAAGGTTTAGAATTCATGCGAAAAATTCAAAAAGACTGTCATATGAAGTGCACTTCCGGCTAAGCCGATTGTTACAAAAATAGAAGAGGACCATTTAGATGCTACAGCAATTTCAAATGCTAAATTCTAGCTCTGAATTTATGCGGAAAATAAAAAAAATGTTTCAACTAAAGTGCACTTCCGGTTCAGCCGATCGCAATCATAATGCAAGATGTACAATAAGATGTTATAGAAGTTCTTCATACGAAATATCGATATGCTATAGCGGATCATTCTACATTTATGCAAAAATTCAAAAGAAGTTGCAAGTGAAGTGCACTTCTGGCTAGGCCGATTCGCAGATGAGCACTCTGATACAACATCAAGTACAAATACTGAATTTCAACATCATTCTGGATTTATTAGAAAAATTCGAAAAAAGTTTCAAGTAAAGTGCACTTCCGGTACTGACGATTAGAATCATAATGCGAGGTGCACAACTAGACCCTATACCAGTCTTAAATACGAAATTTCAACATTATACATTAAACCAGTTTTGATATTTGTGAGTTACGCACGCACAAACGCACGCACGTATGCACGCACGTACATACGTATCGACATCAAGCCAAAAACAGTCAAAATGGATGCAGGGATGCTCAAAATGGATATATCCATCAAAATCTGGATTTGTGAATTTTATCGGTTTCACAATACTTCCTTGTACTTTGTACAAGTGAGTAAGAAGGAATGGTGAAATTAAATTGAGATAATTACAGCAAAGTTCTTGTTTCATTCTAATTTTGGTTTATTCGAGCTAAATGGCACTAAGTCCTTAATGAGAAGCAAAAGGTACAAAGTACAATTTCAATTTTGATTTATGCATTTTCCAATCAACGTCATGTGTTATAATCAGGTTTACAGTTTTGAAAAATTCTTCTAATATTTGACACGACAAGCAAATACAGTTCGGTCTGTTTCCAGAAGGATAACAATTTTTGTGACTTCCTGAAAAATTTTCTGGAGAGGACTTTGCAACTTTCGCTTCTATACCCTTTATTTGTTGTATGGAATGCGGGCTACTGACTCCGTCAAAAATGGTATTTGAAGTTTCATCCAAAGGATACAAATGAAAAACGAATAATCAATCATCTAATTTTTTGATCATAATTTTAACTAGCTTTAGGAAAAGAATAACTCTTGAATCAAAGTTACTCTTCATTGTTTCGAAATATATTGTTCTGGAATCTCATCTATAAAATTAGGGAGTAGATAGATAGATAGATAGATAATTTATTTGTTTTGAAGTTTACACTTCTTACAAAATAGAGAGTTGGCAATAATAATTATAATATGCTACCGTAGGATTTCCAATATTTACAAAAAATTAAAATAAAAATGATAAAAATATGATGACAATAGGATTAATTTTCTACAATGACAATGATGATGAAGGTTACCCTAATTAATATGAATTAGTATATATATTTTATTACACATACACCCAAAAACACACATATGTGTATCGAGTCATTTAGCTGACAAACCTAATATTCAAGCGGAGTGAGCTGTGAAACATTATTTCTATTCGTTTACACTTCTTACAAAATAGAGAATTGGCAATAATAGTTATGATATGCTACCATAGGATTTACAATATTTACAAAAAATAAAAATAAAAAAGATAACAATATAATGACAATAGGATTAATTTTTTACAATGATAATGATGATGAAGGCTACCCTAATTAATATGAATTAATATATATATTTTATTACACATACACCCAAAAACACACATATGTGTATCGAATTATTTGGCTGACAAACCTAATATTCTAGTTGAGTGAGCTGTGAAACATTAGTTCTATTCGTTTAGGTAAAAACTTCTCAAGTTTAGTGCGTTTATTGTAAAGTAATATAAAGCATTTATCTTCGATTCATTCAAGTTTTCCAATAAGCTATGCAATTCTATTTCACTTGATATATTTCTTTTATAATTTCCTAAATAATATTCTCTGAAAATTTTATATCTTGGACATTCTAGTAAAAAGTGATAAAGTGTTTCATTCACTTTTAAATTACAAACTGTACAAGTATTTTGGCCTTCTAGTGCGTATTTTATATTTTTATTTACAATTCGGGGGCTTTTCTTATTGTAAGTTCTCAACTGGGCAATTATCCGTTTTTTATTAAAAGATACAGATAAATTTAAATAACTGTTGATTTTATTCTGAATCATATCAAATTTATTATAGAATAAGTTAAATTTTGAATCAAGTGCATTACCAACATCCTCCTCGTATTTCTTGTTTTTGTATTTTTCGCATATTTGTATAATTTTAGATTTACTAATATTTTCATTGCTCCATATTTCCGAAAAATCCAATTTTTCCAAAAACACACGTAACTGAGAACACCAGTTTTGTTCGGGTTTATTTGACTCCCATTGATCCAGCTTGCGCAAACGCATATATAATAATTTTGGGTACCGGTTTTCAGACATATTTATAAGTTTGAGCCACCAATTTAAAGACCTCTTCCAAATTTCTACCGCAATATGCGAGGTGTTAGTTTCTAATCTGATCGCAAAATTTGGGGTTGTTACGCCACATTGAAGCATACTTTTTATATAATACATTTGGCATCTTTCTAACGTCTCTGTTTGACTTTGTCCCCATATCTCGCATGCGTAGAGTGCATTCGCATTTACTATAATTTTCATTAACTTATTCTTCTCAACCCAACCCGCTGATTTACCTTTTGCTAGTATATTTTTCACTGCATGTGTAGCTATTTTGGATTTCCTAATACTTTCTAATGCCATTTTAATAAATTTCCCTGAACATGTGAATACTGTTCCTAGATACGTAAATTGACTTACCATTTCTATACTTTTACCTTTGTATAAAAACTGTGGAATATCTCTGCTTAATCTACCTTTATGAAAAATCATTATTTTAGTTTTATCACAGTTAATATCTAGTAAGTTCTTATTACAATATAATTCTAAAATTTCCATTTTTTTTCTGATATCAACAGGAGAGTGTCCTAAAATGACTAGGTCATCTGCATATGCAAGTAAAATTATTTCATTTTTACTGTCTATGCTAAGACCCCTCACACCTTGGTCTTTAAAGAAATTTTCTAGATCATTTATGAATATAGAAAATAAAAAAGGGCTCAAAATCTCTCCTTGTAAAACTCCTTGTGATATATTGATCTCCTTCGACATTTCACCTTTGCTTTTGATTTGTAGAACTGACATTGCATATAATTTACTTATAATTCTTATATATTTTGATGATATTCCGTTTTGATACATTTTTAGCCATAATATCTGATGATTTACGGTATCAAATGCTCGCTTGAAATCTACAAATATTGCAAAAACTTTGTTGGCTTTTAATCTTAAATGTACATTTATTATTGCCGATAAACTGAATATGCAGTCTGTTGTTCCTCTTCTTATTCGAAAGCCCATTTGGTTTTCCGATAGTATATTGTTATCTTCAGACCACGTTTGAAGCCTGCTATTTAGAATTTGAGTGAATAACTTAACTATACAATTTACTAAAGCAATACCTCTATAGTTTTGTGGGTCCAGCATGTCACCTTTTTTAAATAGTAGAGTGCATTGTATTTTAGACCACGAATCAGGTATTTGCTCTGTTTCGAAAACCGTGTTGAAAAAGTTAAGGATATAGTGAATCCATTCAATTGTAAGAACTTTATAGAATTCATTACCTATACCATTTGCTCCAGGGGTTTTATTTAATTTACTATTGTTTATACTGAACTCAAGTTCATCTAATGTTATGGGGATATCTAACTGTGGGTGCCTACAATCCATAAGTATAATGCTTTTTTGAACCAACTGCGGATATTCGTTTTCATAAAATATTTCCCACTCGTTCAAAGGTATTTTATTTATGCGCTGTTTGTGTTGTTTTAATGCGTTAACCGTTTTCCAAAATTGTTGAGAGTTTCGTACTGATGCAAGAGCATTTTTGATCTCATTCAAATGTTGTTTTTTATAGAATCGAATAGTTTGTAAATATACATTTTTTGCTTCTAAATAAGCTTGAAGATCTGAATCTAGATAAAATTCATGATAGGTCTTCAGTTGCTTTTTAGTATTACGTTTGAGAATCTTACATTCCGTATTAAACCATTTATTCTCGTCGTTGCTGCATTTCGCCTTAGAATTATGAATTATTTTAACCATACCTGCCCAACATGCTGCATCTTTTATAGCAATGTGTAGATTTTCATTTAATTCATTCGAGTTCCTACTATTATAATAAATTAAATTTGAATCTCTGATTGCTAACTGAAAGTTATCTACTGCTTTTATATCAAATATAAATTTGACGGAATAGTAATTGCTATCGTTATTTATATCTGGGCATTCAAGAGATTCATCTATCAAATTAGTGCAATATTTTATTTTACAGATACTATGAGCTGATGATGTAATTGTTGGGATAAATTCCATTTTTTCAACTTTATCAACAAATGACATGTTTGCCCAAACCAGATCAATAGTTGACCTACCAGTTGTGCTCAGATAGGTATATACTCCAGGCCTGTCACCTTGCACTCTACCATTCAAGACAAACAAGCCTAGATTTTCCATGGCTGCGGTTAATTTGATTCCTCTGTTATTAATTTTATTATGCATTGAAATTCTCTCATCCCATATTTTACTTGAAGAGAATGTGTTGCAATCCACCTGATTCATTTGTCCTATATGGGCGTTAAAATCTCCTACTAAAATGAAATCAGAATTAACATATTTTATAACAACTTCTGACAATGTTTCATAGAGTAGATTGATGCAATTTTCATCTTTTAAGTTGGGTTTCAAATAACTACAGCCAACTATGTATGACTTATGATTTAATTTTACTTCAACATATACCCATAAATTTGTTTTTTCGATTAAAGAAGCTTGATTTTCACTTTTAACCAAAATAAGTACTCCTCCACTACTTCGGCCTCTGTCCTTTTCCCTAGTGGCAGGGCTATGAAATATACTACAATAATGATTTTTTAAAAATTGAGGCAAAATAATTGTTTCACTGCTCACCCATGTTTCACAGAGACAAACAATATCAGCCTCAATAATTTTCTTTTGGATTTCAGAATCTAGATTATTCATATTGGCCAGCCCATTTATATTCCAGAAAATTATACTGCTGATATTGTTCGTTGTATACCTATTATTATTCTGCTTGTAGTTAGAAGCACACTGAGCTACGTTTATGTTGCTATGTGCTGCCAATTTTGCAAGTGGTAGTCAGCTTTTTGCTTTTGCTTCTTTAAGACTGCTACCGGAAGCATTACTGAATTTGGCCGCTGGTTTGGTAGGTGAATCTTCTGAGGAAATACTATTATTGATTTTTTTCCTTTTCTCGCTGGTGGTTTGCACTACTTCATCTTCTATAACCAACTTGTTTTTGACCCATTGCACTTTTTTACCTTCTTGAATGGCAATTTTTCGAGTTTGCAATAATCTCTTCTTTTCGTTGTACTCTTCTGCTGTCATATCATTATTTATGTATATTTTCGAACCTTTGAGTAAACTTCTCCTTGCAATCACAGCTTCTTTAGTTTTATATGAGTTGAATGTGATAAATATCGGCCTGTTTTGCTTTTGCACGCCGCCAATTCTGAACAATTTTTCGAAGTCTGATGCTTGAAGTGAAAGTTGTAACTTAGTGTTGAGAAATGCTAGTACCGTGTTTTCTAGCTCTTGTGGGGTTTTTCCGTTATATTCTATGCCATGTAGTGTTACGTTGCATCTTTTTGCGTTTTTCTCGAGTTTATTGACTAATTTGTACAATTCGTCATTCTGATTTTCCAGATTACTACATTTTTTCTTCAAAGAGTCAATTTGCTCGTGGAATTTACAAATTTCCTTATTTGTTTCAATAATTTTTTCCTCAATAGAGTCTAGTTTTGAGAGTTTTTGCAGTATTTCGTCCAATTTTTCACTCATCATTGTACTTTAAGTGAGGTTATGTTTTACCATATATTTATATTTTACAGAAAATCTATTTACTGTTTTTATTTTAGTATTTCAAATCGCACTTACTGATTTTCCATTATTATTTTAATTTTTTATCACTAAAATATTAAATTTAATAACTGCTTCTTAAAATCCACGTGTTATCTTCTAGCCAGTGTTACCAACTCCTCCCAAATTAGGGAGTATCAAACTCTAATTATTATATACGAAAATTATTATATATATTGTGCAAGGCTTTTTTTCCAAAACTACTTCCTCATGATTTATATTCTTACTTGATCTAGGAATGTGCAGCCTTCTATATTGAATAAGAAGGAGTCTTGACTAGCATAAGAGAAACAAGACTGGTTGAACAGAATAGAAGTTTTGTTAGGAGGCATATAGAAGCAAAAGAAACAAAGCTCACTCTCTTCAGAAAATGAGTTATTGGCATTGGCGGAGTCTTCGTTTTTCGCCGGATCAAATGAAAAGGCGTCATGAACAGAATTGCACAATTCAACGTAGTAAAATGGTCCTTAAGTTGTGGGCACGCCGGTGAAACGCTATGCTATCTTCCTATACCAGCTGTGTCTCAATATCTTATCGCATTAGAGAGAGAGGTTAAGTGTGTGAGATGGAAGATAGTAGGCATCTTTCTCAATGCATTTAGCATTTGCCACTATTGAGTTTGCAGCTATTTTTGTGATTTGAAGCTTGGAATTTCTGATTATTCAACTTTAGAATCGGAACAAAGTGTTTTAGTCCCAATTGCAATAGTAGGTACCCAAATTGTAAGAAGAAAATCTCTATTTTTAGTGCTCTGAAGGACAAAAAGACATTAATGAAGTGGAGACTTGTAATACCGCGAAAAGATTGGTTATTTTCATTTAATCTTATTTTTTTTTTCTGATGTTTTTGATTATTATTATTGTTATCTTTAGTATTTATTTGTGAATATGTGGATGAAAAAAAATGATGTATATGATACTCTTCACTATTTCTTATATTTATTCCTCCTATGTCCATAAATTGCTGATGGATAATTATTTCTAGTAACGTGAGATACCTGGATTATTTTGAAATTTATAACATTGATACTGAAGAAAGTCAATTATAAAAAATCTAACACAATTCATTAATTTCAACTACCTATCATTTTCTTCCGAAAAAATTAACTATTCTAAACATAGAAAATGATTTCCAATCATAAATAAGTCAGGTGATAGCAGGATTTATGAAAATCGTGATAATTAAAAGAATCAAAAAGTATTTATACAGAATTTAAAATAAAAAATAATTTATTATACATTAAAATTTATTAATTTGATATAGGATGTTTCAGCTCTCAATTTATTTGAGTGAATCAAGACTTCTCACAAAATGCGCATTTGCTCCTTTGCTAGAATTAAAGGAGTTTCTGTATTCATCTGAAGTAAATCCATGATTTTTATTTTCAAAAATCGCAGGACAAATCATTATAAAAAATCGTTTGATTTGAAATAAATACAACCTGATCAATAATAAATAAACTAGAAATTTTAAGTGATTGTCTAAAGTTGTTCCATGTTAATACATGCCTACTATCTTCCATCTCTCTCTTCGTTCGGCGATAAAAGTCTGTGCCGTGTACAAGCGCTTCGTTTCAACTCCTATATATATTATACTTCGTGGTTGTGGGTAAGGCGAAAAGTACAAAATCCAGCTGATGTTACCTCATTTACTCCTAACCGCCAATTGCAGCAGGCCTTTCAATCACGTGGCAATCATGCGTTGTGTGCTATCTTTATGTTACTGATGTGTTGTTTTCACTCCAAATGCTTCGCATACTATCAAAAAAATATTTTTTTTTGCCGTTTACTAAATATAATTTGATGAATAATGAATTTGCCTATTAGCCTACGTTCTGTAACCTCCAATGATGGGTAATGAAATTGACGATAACTGTCAAGAAGTGCTGTGCGAAAAGATGAAGGAGTCTGATGAACTAGCAGTGTAGTTCTAATAATAATTTCCAACAGAAAACAAATCACTTATTTCATTGTAGAAAAAATTATTATCAATCATGCCTCTTATCAGCTACGGGTGAGGCAGACATTTATAGTGCACTCGGTAGATTAATTGATATTTATTTAGTCGTAGGGTGCGGTTACTAGTCGTCAAGCTAGTTTTTGTGGAGAGTACGCCACAAAGTATATATTTTAGTTGAATGAAAATCTCTATCGATGGAATTCGACCATGCAATCTTCGGATTACAAAACTAGCATGTTTGCATTGAGATGTGAATACTCATTTATTGTTATAATTATAATCAATATCATTCATTCATTTATTTTATTGAAGTCTTAAACTCCCTTCCCAGTACCAAAAGCTTATTCTGTTTAGGAGCCAATGGTACGAATTTGGGAGCAAAAGCTACAAAGTCCTAAATTAGAAGCGAAAGATATAAAATACAATTTCAATTTCGATTCATGCATTTTCTGATCAATATTATGTGTTATAATTAGGTTCACAGCTGTGAATAATCTATTCTTTTCATATTTTTAATATCAAATAAATAAGATTCGGTCAGTTTTCATGAGGATTACAGTTTTTCTGGACAGAACTATACCCCTCATTTATAATGCAGAATCCAAGCTACTGACTCCGTCAAAATTTTCTATTTTTATCCCCTGAATGAAACTTTATATTGGTATTTACAGTTACATTTAGAGATACGAATAGAAAAATAAGAATCAATCATCTAATTTTTTGATCATAATGGTAACTATCCTTGGGGAGAAAATAACTTTCAAATTGAAGTTGCTCTTCATTGTTCTGAAATATTTGTTGTAAAATCTTATCGTTAAAATAAGAGTGTCAAACTCCTATTATTATATATGACATGTTGAAAATCATGATACATGATGCAGTATTTTTCTTGCAATTCTCTGCAGCTTTCTGGTTTTTTGCTTGTTCTAGAGATAGCCTTCTGAATGAGGAAGACTCCCAGCTTGAACCAAATTTTCCAAATCAAACCGACTTCTATTGGTTAATTTCGTCCTGTGTTGGTAGATCTCTCAATATACGAGTCAACTGCACAAACATTCTATCGGATATCAGTGTGGAGCTGTGTTGATAGTGGTTGATAATCTGCATTTCATTCACGCAATTCTCATTCATATACTTATATAAAAAAGTAATCATTTGTTCAGTTACAATACGATCTATATTTTCATTCTAGCTAAACATTTCCAAGTCTATTAACAAACCATTCTAGGATAAAACTTGAAACAAAACGTGAGAATTGGGCTCAAGTAAGATATTGGACTAGTATACATAACAGGATCCCAAAATTCACCGGCTCATGTCTCTGGCTTGAACACACACAATTAACCATGGCTTTACACCGAGATTTGGTACTGTGACAATAGTGGTCAGTGGAGAAGCAGTTACAACACGAGTAAACAAATAATAAATAATCGTACATTGTACATTAGAAAGAGAAATGGATAGTTCTCCCTGGAATGCAATTTTAGACTAATAGGCAAGATAGAGCATTGTGGAAATCTGTATTATTTTTGGAGGTATATTCGTATGATACAATTATCAACATATCAATGATCGACTGCAATTTTATGCATATTTATTTGGAATTGACATCCAATTCATTCATATGTCAATAACTGAGAGTGATCGGGATATATTCCACAAGTTTTAATTATTATTCCAGGGTAAACAATTACAATTGACAGTTTCGAGCTATGAAGTTATTTCAATTGAATTTTGTTTTCCATGTTATTTTGCTGAAGTGACTCTGATTTTAGTTTATCCAGAGGAAACACCATTTATTAATAGGTACTAGAATAAGCGGGATGTCATTTTTGATTTGGACATTTTTACATCTACATATTTTCTCAAAATTGACGGCGAACAAATTGCATCTAATGAGAATAATTGTGATTTTGCCTTCAATTCATTAATATATATTCCACCAGTGAGCTACAATTATGTAACTATGATTCAAGACTTCTGATTGGCCAGCATGCAAGCCCATTCCACATTAGTTTAGAAATCGTAATTGGTTATTTATAAGTTGCATCAACTCTTGAATTGTCATTAATCATCATTAACATGTTTGAGTAATGTGTTTTATTCCTTGAATTTCAAAAAGTTCTTTTTGAATTCTGTATTTGATATGAGTGAATCGTGTCTGCATTTCAGCCAATCAGTATAAGAATATAGCTCAAAATGTACTTGTGAAACTTTGGAAATGAGACCTAACTCAGTATAAATCTAGAACTTAGATACTTTAAAGTGGATTGAATATATTTTCTTTTTTCAATGAGCGATTCTGTAACTTGAAGTTGAAAGAGAATGGATAAGTTCCATGTGTTCTTTCTATTCTCTATTGTCCATCTTTGTTTGCTGTACCGCCTGAATATGTCAATAAAGTGTAATTTCGAACAAGCATTGTAATTGGATATTATTTGTGTAGTGCTTACCGTATGATTATCAAACATGCAAATCAAACCGATGAATCTATTGATAGATTTGGGTTGAGTAGCGGCTACATTTATTCCACTTGCTTCATGCGTATTTTCATCATATTCACGATATAAGAGGAATATTTTGAACTTAAAAAGCAATATAACACACATGGAAACTCCTAATTCCATCGTGAATGCAAAATTTAATTTTGTAGGAGCTCTGAAACAAGAAATTCTATAAGTTTGAGATGAATAACTTCCAGTATCTTCACAGCCAATGCTATTTTTTCAATGTAACTATTCAAAAGTTGCAGTTACATAATAAAGAAAAATAAATGTCAATTTCTTTCTTCTATCTGTTAGAGTTTGTCATAATGTTGGTGGATCAACCTATACATGTATAATTATATATATATATATATATATTCTCGCCGGTTAATTGCTTAGACCAAAGAAATTATATTTCTCTAGAACTATGCGAAAAAATGTTGTCATAAGAAAAATTTTGAGGAATTGAGTTACGAATACACTAAAACTGTTTTGAATCACTTCATTTGAAAACCCAAAAGCTCTCATGATATTCAAAGCATAGAATACATATATAACAAAATTTTTGATGTCAAATGATAAAATGAACTATTGAAATGTATAAAATAGCAGCATATAGTACGTTTGGATTTATTAATCAACGTATAGTAGAAAGATATAAAATTTCAAAAGATTAGAAATAAGAACTGAAGAAGAGATTCAGGAATTTTTTTTTCCATAATCTGCTAAAATAAATGACAGAAATCTGTGAAACATTAGTTGCAAGAGGAATATGATTGAAAATGGTGCACATTCGCTAAATGGAAGACTACATTTCATAGTTTATTCTAACTTAAGTACAATTAAAGGTTATTTTATTTCTGAAAGAGATCCGGGAAATGTTAAAGCTAAGTTTACTTAGAATATTACAATTGGTCACATTGTATTTTTCAGAATAAAAAAATTTTGATCTCACTAATGAAAAATATGAAACGATTTACGGTTACGGGTGATTTATCCCAGAAATCTGCATGATGACTTTACAACATGATCAACATGTTAATGACACGCAAATTTATCATCAAAAATCACATCAGGATCTTCAAACTGAGAAACTCGATCAAAGTGAACGTTGTCCATTTCATGTGAGTAAGTGTAGATAGATTTTTTCAGGCAACTGATAATTTTTCACTTGGCCAAGTTGAAGAATAATTCAGAAGTCTGACCAAATCAGTATACTATTTATGTCTTTCTGTAGCAGCTCACAGTCATAATATAAACTTTATGAAAACTCATGATTCGCGTGTGGGTTCCCAATTTTTTTTCTGGATTTCGCAAACAGTAAGTTTATTAGTTTTGTAACCAACAGTAGACCTGAACTATTGCAGTATCTAACGTTGAAACATACAAAGATATCTTGGAATACACTACTACTGCATCTCCTCATATTTAGCTCTAGTATTTACTCGGAGTAAATCGTTCTCATTTCATGTATGTAGGACACAGCCAAAGCCGAATACAAAACAATAATTCAGTTAATGATGCCAAAATGATATTTGCAAGAAAATCAATCGTTGATTACTTGGTCATGTAAAAGTATTTCAGATCAGCTGCTGGTCTCAAAACTCCTAGACCTACAGCTTTGATCTTGATAGTTTCGAAGACTATTCAGAACAAGTAATTGATATTTATCAGCTGTAGTTCCTGGGTATTGACATAATTTGGAACGACATGAGTTTCAATCAGTCTCCTTAAACAAATCAAATATTTTTGATGGTACCTACATGACCTAATTTTTCGTACTTTGGTGACATAGCACTGGTTTCTTCTATCTTTCACAAAAACTGCTGCTATTGCACTGCTTTTCCAGCCGACATATTGTAGGTAGGGTAGAACACAAATAAAATAATATACTTCTCATCCTTCAAGCTTTTGATTGGAGGTTCCAATTCTGTGCAGTTCTATGAGTCTTATGTATTGTGGATTGAGATTGAAATTGAATTGGAAACGATGTACTGGTCAATCTAATGAAATGAACGTAGGTATTCTACAATTTATTTATGAATTGAACACAGAAATTCTGCTAAAGCAGGGATTTTACTGCTAGTTTTTTTGATTTCCTATAACATTTTATTCAAATTAGTCGTAGCCCAGTAGTCAAAATTCGATTGGTATTGATTATACTGCTAAGTTTAAACGTTATTGGATTTAACTCTCTATTCCTTGAGGTTTTAGATAGAACTAACTTGGTATTCGACGAGGAGGGAACAATCGTTAATTTAATTAAAATGCGACATCTTGTATATCTTTTTAGTTTTCTGCACTCCTTTTCCATATGAACTGCAAATATGTCAAATCTCACATTTCTTCGTGAGCGCAGTACGAGAGTTTTCTCTTCACGTAAAATTGAAATAGAACATCTTGCATACAATTTTAGCTTCTTGCACACCTTCTTTATATAAACTTTGAGTATGCTAAAGCTCACATATCTTCGTGCATGCAATATGCTTAAAAAGGGGTACAAAGTTTTTTTTCACGTATTAATATATATTTAAGGGCTGTATCCGAGTTGGGCATTGTTCCTGAGATAATCCCTTACAACCGAAAGGGTGGGCGTAATAAGCTCTTCTTGGGCATTTCTCTACCTGTTTTTTTCTGTATATAAGATAGTGAGCTCGAACTGCTTTTATTTGTATTCCATCAAATTTCAATTATCATACGAGACTCTAAAGTTATGATACTGTTAATTTATTAAACACCAAGCGAATCAGCTTGGATGGTTTTTCGGTAAGGTCGGAGACTGCTTTTCTTTCGACAATATTACTTAGCGCCTGCCGTTCAATGTTTAATTCTTCTTCGTGATTATGAACCAAGTCACTGTTTATTATTTTGAACTCGCGATTTGTATATACTTTAGCGGTACATCGATAATTTTTATTTGTACAACACCATTTAATTCTGTCGTTTGTTGTCAAAGATACGCAAGATTTAAAATTGTCAATAACAAGCAATTCCTTTCCTTTTTCACTAACTATGCGATTTATTTCTTTGATCACTGAATATCAAATAACTGATGAAACGCGAATATTATATTTTCTTTACTTTCATTTGTTGATGAAAACAAAGCTCTCAATTTGAATGCAACTTTTTCTAGAACTTTTTATCTCTTGAAGCTATACATACAACTAGGGAAATGACCAATCAGTACATAGTATTAGGAGTAGGCGAAGTTAAAAACTAAATGTTATGTAAAATGTAAAATATATAAATATTTTGCAAACATTGTAATCATATAGTCATGCAGGCGAATAGGTACTTGACACAGGTAAATCCGATATCTGCATTGTAAGGGATTAAAATACCCAACTGGAATACTCAGATTAAGGTACCCTTTACCGAATGCCCAACTAGACTGCAGCGTATATGAGATGGGGCATCCTGTATATAGTTTTTGCTTTCTGCACACCTTCCCCATATAAATTTTAGGTATACATTTTTTCGTGCATGAAATATGCTCAAAAAGGGAATGAAAGATTCCTTCTTCACGTATTGATATATAAATGAATGTGAATGGAAAAACATAGTAATCTATCAGTAGTAGACAATATGACCGAAAGCTAACAGATGATGTCATCGTTGGTATATTGGTAATAATGACTTCATCCTGAATATAGTAGATGTTCTCATTGTTCAATGCTTCAGTTTGAATGAAGTGTAACAGTTTTCATCATAAATCTTCATCAGCAGTATTTTTTTAATGACTATCAAGAGTTATTAAAGAACGACTTCTTGATCAAAATAAAAAAAAGGTTTTAGAGAATTTTTATAGTTTTACTATTTCTGGGTTCTCCAATCTGCCTCTGGGAATACGTGCACATCTATGTAAAAGATCAGGAGAAGTCACGTGATGCTACAGGGTTGAGATAGGTTGTGGTCAGACGGTGGAAGAGAATTCCCATTGTGTCCTCGATGCGACGTGTGATGCGCTAAGCAAAACTACCACGCGTGTTATTGAATCACTTTACCAGCTTTCACACACGAATAAAAGACAGTGACAGGGAAGCGATATCTTTGTGTAGGGACAAGAAGATTTTTTCGAGAGATTCTCACGTTGCGTGGAACAGTTAGATTCATAAATGCCAATCTATTCAGAGGACCATTTTTATGTTGCAGTATTTATATTAAATTGAATCAATCTCTGATCAAATAATTGTCAATAAATTGAAATGGATCTGTGACAACAATATGGAAACTCTGATCTCGAGGCAACTTTGTATTGATGATTATAATAGGTATTCGTTTCTCAGTTGGCCCAAAATTAGTTCATAATTGAATCTTGTCTTATGATCAAAACTTAATAACGGAACCAGTAATCGACAATGGGAACGCTTAATTCCTCAGTGTATAAGCTGTTCTTTTTTAACTAGTCTCTAACTAATGTTCGATTAGACAGTATGCGGCTACGAACTATTTACTGAATAGTTTGAAACTAACAGTGTATTTATGCATGTGTGTGTATTGTACACTGATATAGACATCGTGTTTGCCTTGTGGAGATATTGAACTTTGTATCATCTTGGTGTAAAATGCTAATGGTGTCTGCTATTGCTATGCGAGTTTGGGAGTAAAGATTTTATCGCCCTGAGACTTTCTTCAAACTTAACATGAGGCATATTTACTATAGTTTTTGTTGCAAAGTTGGAAATGTTGCATGCATGATGGCTTCATTACTCAAAGACTTGTTTTAGAATTAAAAATATCTTGGAGAAAAAATTGATGTTACTATTAACTTTTTACATGCACAGTGAACACGAGAGGAATTATTTTAAAGCGGTTTTGTTTTCTACTGCATATAAAATTTATTGTTTGAATCACTTGAGGGCAATTCTCTCAAATGTATGTTTCTTTTAAGATATTAAACTTTAATATTGTTTTACATTACCTCACGATCGAGATTTGAATTTGGAGTTTCCTGTGAACACGGAATTCATGTATTCAGCAGTCAATATCTGCAAGACCAGAATGTTAAAGTTATCGAAAGACAACTTGGAACTTCGGTTTAACTATTCTTGTATGTTTTCATCTGTTTCTGTAGCATTCATTCATCAATCAATCTTTGCCAGGCACTTTCATTTCAATACACTTTTTCCAATACTCTATTTATACAAGCTTCTACATCCCCCTCCCTTGAAAACTATTTTGTAGAAACATACTATGAACAACTTTTACTCCCACACATATACATATTATTTGTTGAATCGTCTTAGCTGGGAGCCTCTTCATTCTCCAATTGATTACATGCATTCATAACTAAATTATATCTGGCGAAGTGTTTTGGCAATACGCTATCAAAACGATGATATTATATTGAAGTTATAGTCCGGAATTGACAAATTTCACCATTCACTAGAATTTATATCCACAACACACTGTAGAAATAGCAATAAGCTCGAATTGTGCTGTGCGTAATGCGTGAATTTATTAGCATTATTTCGTTCATTGAGTTGAACATATTACTCATAACAGGTCATGATTAAATGACCAAAATCCGCTACATTATTGAACATATACATATCGTATGGATTGTTGACAAATTTCGACAGCTTGTGGACCTGATTATGAATTTGGTAATTACATAGATGAAAGTAACTTCCCTTGAAAATGCAATGGAGGTAATTATTTTGGCTTTGGTTAGTTAAATCGGATGTTGTGTTCGATGTACTTTGTTACAATAATCAGAACCAAATAATCCGTCGACATATTCGATATTATTTCATTTAATTAATTTGTAACGATGCATCATACTGGTCTTGGTAGATTTCAGCTGTGGTTATTATTTGGAATACAATAAATAAATAATTATATGTAGATATTGAAATACAGGAATTCAGCCAAGAGTTCGATTTTATCTTTCTACTCTACAGTTTCGGTCTCACCTGGACCATTCTCAAGAGAACTACAAATTCATATAATTGCAATGCTGATGGACAATTTCATACAATAAATCAAAATATACTTACAGAAGAATATGTGAGTTCAAATTTGAATATCTGTGTCATTGGAGTTATCTTATTTGGCCTCCATCCATTACAAGTTTGAATTGTGTAAAGATAATTTGGGATAATCTTTTCTTTTTTTGAAATTGGAATTCAAATGTTCGTAAAATTACCGCTAAGAAATTGGTTTCATAAAAATTACCATTTCTTGTTTGCAGATTGCTTATAAGAATCAATGAAGTTAATATAAAAATTATGGAATAAGTGCAACGTCTTCGGTGAAGTGATTCCCAAGTTAAATTTATTCAAAAGTTCTGTTTGCTGTATCCCTCTCATGGGATAAGATCCGTCTGTAATATAAGCAGCCCATTTTAAAAATTTGCGTTGCACTTTTCAATGCCATCGATGTAGCTTGAATAAAGAGGATTGCATATGACCGTACAATACTCTAAGTGGGGCGTACGAGTGTTGTGAACAATTGAAGAACAATAATGTCACTGATATCACCACCATTACGAATCAAAAAGCCCAGATATTTGAAAGCAATGGTCGCAATTTCATCTGAGTGTTTATGAAACGTTAAATTAGGGTCAAAAGTAACACCCAGATCTTTTATAAAATTTGGTATGTGTAAAATATTACAGTTTATATAATATTGGTGAACTAGGAATGTGGCTTTTCTGAAATATGTCATTACATAACATTTATTTATGTTCAGTAATAAATCGTTATCTAGACACAAAGAGTAAAATTTGTTCACGTGATGTTGCAGATTTTGACAATATTTTTCAGATTCAATTTTGCAGTACATTTCAATATCATCTGCATACATTGAAAATTCAACATCAATGTATTTAGAGGCATAGTTTATGAAGATATTGAATGATAATGGCCCCAACATCGTCCCCCTGCGGAACACCTGATACGATTGGAATTTGAGCGGAAGCTGCAAAAATTTAGAGTACAATTGAAATATTGCACTTAATCGTAGGTACATAAATAGCAATCACATGATGATTGATCAAAAATGGTGACAACCAAGCCAAAAACAATAATTACCAAATCAATCAAATGGTGTAGCGAGTCGCTGAATTTGGATGCAAGCGATTGAGAAGACAGCAATTTTTTTTTTCATCATATCCCAGTCGAGAGTACGTACTTTCGTCCCTAATAACAGGGACGAAAGTTTGACATTTACTCCCTGTGAGAAGTACACGCGCGCCCTCTATAACGGCGGGAGGAAAGAATTTCTCATGCGTATTTATATATTCGACAACCTGCAGCACTCGCTTCACTCGTACCGCATATGTCGGAGCATGCATCGAAAACATGCTTATCAACAATCAAAGTTAAAAAAAGTAAAATTAATAACGTACTTTCGACCGGCAGTGAATCTCGGTCCTGCGCGAGGCGAAGCCAAGAGCATCATGACGCGCAGGGCCAAAAATTCAACTTTCGGCCCTTGTAGTGTAATATACTATTATTCCAACATGGAAAAATTTTGAAATGAAGTTACCTTCATCATGTAGAATCACGGCAGACTATTTCAATTTGAGAAATTATTGAGAAATGCTTGGGAAAATTGTAACATTTAGTACATCTCGCAGTATTGAAAGAACAAAATATTTGGAGTAAGATAGTTTTTTGTTTTGGTTTTCATATATTCCTATTGAAAAGAAATCTTTGGTGTTCGGAGTTGTCTTGTACAATCAGAAAATTCTGTGGGATGACGGATTAGTATATTCCGATACAAGTGCAGAATGGAGATCATTCCATGGGAATGTGAATAATTCACGAGACGAAGTCGAGTAGCAGAATTCACATGAGCATGGTATGATCGATTCGCATGAGTGACGGATGCTATTTTTTCTACAGTCAAAGCTGTCCGTGTGAATATCTATAACTAAAATATACTGTTTTTTGAGAAAGAATTTACTTCATTGATCTTACTTCAATTCATCAAATGTAGATAAAGTTACTCATATTGTCTCCATTTTGAAGAGGAATGATAAGAAAATCAAAAAACATAAAAATTATGACAGTAATGAAACAGTTTTTTTGCGGCGCCACGCGGCTTTCTTGGGAACCTCTTAGCGTGCGGAATGGCCGCTATTCCGCACGCTACAGCGTGTGGCATAGGTATCATTTTATAGTGACTGTAGACTGTAGACTGTTGGGACTAGATTGTACGTACATATACTGACGCTGTGAATATCTCTGAATGCCAGGAGGATTTCGTTTGAAATATTATTCAGAAACATAAAGAGAAATATTACTGCTAATTTGTACTGTCCAGCGGAGCTGCAGTTATCCATCCAAGGCAGAACATTAAGATGTGGTCAGATTATTAGAAAAAAAAAAAAACTTTGGAATTAGTTGTCCTGTAAAGTTAGAAAATTCTGTGGAATGGCGGATACCTACATTATCCGTTCTTTGTGAATTTACTCGTAAAGTGACGCTGTTAGTTTTCCTGGATGCCACGGGAAGTTTTCTGAAATATCAATCTATAATTTAGAAAAAGGAAAAACTATTATTGCTGATAGGATGCTGTGCAGCGGAGCTGAAAGTATCCATTCAAGAAAACACATTCAGATGTGCTCAAAATGAATTCTTGTTTTTTCGTTAGAATGCAATTTTTTTTGAGAAAAACTCAGGGATTTTTGTTCTTTGTATTTGATTTTGCTTTCTTAGATTCTCTGTTATCTTTGAAATTTGATATATTTATGGATAAAGGAGGATGTCTTAGCAACGGTATAACAAAAATAGGTACATTGATTTCAACTAGTAATAGAGTTTTTTAAGTATATCAATTCTGCTCAATAACCTTTTCCTGTAAGCCCTCTGGGTATCATGTGTAAATTCATGAAAGATGTGTCAAAAATTTGACAGTGCGTCTATGGTACAAATCTTATGTTTGTCATTTGTTGGAAGAATGACAGCTCTCGATAAAAATTAATATTTTGTTGCTTTGAGCCATCGTAGTCATATCAATCCATTCATTTGAAACTGAAAGAAAATTTGTATCTTGGTACTACATTGAAATTATTACTTACTTTGGTGATTCTATTTTTGTAAATGTTTCAAGATTAGGTAATTTGTTCCTCGGATCAACAATTTGATCTTTTAGTCAAATCTATATCCTACTGTCAATTAAATTTATTTCTATTCAAGTATTTCACCTATTTTTACTTACTTGTACTAAGTACAAGGGAGTATTGTGAAACCAACAAAATTCACCTATCGAGATGACTATTTTTTGGCTTGATGTCGATACGTATGTTAGTGCGTGCATTCGTTCGTGCGTTCGTTCGTAACTCGCAAATCCCAAAACAGGTTGAACGTATGATATTGAAATTTTGTATTTAAGACTGGTATAGGGTCTAGTTGTGCATCTCGCATTATGGTTCCAACCGTCTGTACCGGAAATGCACTTTACTCAAAACTTTTTTCAAATTTTTCCAATAAATCCAGAATGATCAACCTTAGGATGTTGAAATTCAGTATTTGAACTTGATGTTATATCAGAATAGTTATCTGCTATTTTTGTATGAATCGGCCAAGCCAAAAGTGCACTTTACTGAAAACTTTTTTGAATTTTTTGCATAAATCTAGAATGATCTGCCATAGCATATTGAAATTTAGTGTTTGAACTTGTTGTAGCATCAAAATAGTTATCTACTATTTTTGTATCAATTGGCTGAGCCGGAAGTGCAGTTTAAATGTATAACAGACATTCAGAATTTGCCGTATAAAACAATCAGTTTAATTGAAATGATAAGAATGGCAATGATAAATCTGTTGTCAATTTTTTGATTTTGTTTGACATTGTACATGGCAAAATATTATTGAAATCATATTAATTATAATCTGAAGGGACAGAAAATTTTATTGAATAAATTTGTATATATTAACTGATGTACAAGTAAGTCACGTGATGTTCACGTCAGATTTTTTCAGATAGTCCACTTCTTATATTTACACATGGAATACGTTAACAAAATCACAATAGATCCTTAGTGAAAAAATGACAATTGGGAAAGCGTTCCAAATAAATTCGCTGGGCTAATTCTAAACAGCTTGCGAAATCGCTGTTGTCAAAGGTTGACATTTCCACTGATTCAAGCTTCATATTAACTAATCTTTCTCTAGAACCTCGTCAGTCCAAATCAGAAAAATTCACAGGACGAACAAAAAACCATTCAGGTGAATATTGCCCTCCAGTTATTAACATATTCTGTTTAATTATGTTATGATTCTCTCACAAAATGTTATTTTGCAAATAATAATGGACTCACGGGATTTCCTACATACATTTTGGACTTACGAGGTTTTCTAACAAACTCGACAATAGATCAGAATTATTTTTTTCATTGTTATCGTTACTGGACTCAATAATTTATAATCGTTAAGTTATGAGAGTGTAAAAATGCCGAACAAAATGGATAATTCGAAAAAAAGTTATCAATAAATATTGTTGCTCTCGACGATTTCTATCACAAGTTCAGTTTGATTTATTCATTCCTGTTATAGCCTGTATAAGTAACAAATTGAGGATCTGAGGAAAAGATGGATATGATAAATTGATTTTCTAAAGGATCAAATCATTGAATAAAATTTGTTCATCATCAGAATTATTCTACTGTTACTATTCTCACAGAAAACATTTTCAATCAACACTCGTCGTTTATTAAATTCAATTTTTGACACCCACAAATCATCCCAAATAGGAAAATATCTGAAATACGTTCTTATCTCTTTCCGCTGTATCGCATTTTCAATAAAGCTATGAATGCAGCAGTTTAAAATGATGAATAAATAACTGAACTTCGCAAAAAATTGCTGAAATAGTCAGGATAGTACTGGGCTAAATCTAATTCATTCTGCACATTTCTAGATAAATTCCAAGCACGTATACTCCGACGATAAAAAAAACAGATTAATAAAAAAAATACGCAGCGCAGTTATCACATCGCATCCCAACACAAAAATATCATAAATTTTTTCCAAGCCGCCTGCGTCGCTTCAAATGGCGCGAAAGAATCTGTCTATCTAAATCATCTCCATGAAAATGGTTCCACGCATAGTGTAATCAGGGTGTGCCGTGCTCATTTATACCACTACAATAACCCATTTCCACCATTGTTGCCAATGCCACCGCACATACGCATTGTGGATTTAAATTATTGGTTTTTCGTGCATTCACCACTAATGTTAAGATTAATAGGCACTGATGCTTTGGGGAGATTTAAGTAAATAATACATCACCATCCCACCCCCAAAACAGATTTATCATTTCTTTAACGTAAAAGCTCTCTTTGAACATTCAATGAACAGGAATTTATAGATCTGCAGAAATTATATCTCTAGCAAAAAAATATTAATGAAGATTTCTAAAATCAATTATTCCATAATTCATGTCACTAAAATTCAAGTGTATTGTGTTCTAATCTTTAAGTCTGTCAAACGCTACTAAAATTAATTTGAGAGTTCAACAAGTGAAAATTGAGGCCATGTTTGCTCCCCATTCATTTGTAACAAATAAGATTACGCTCTATCAATTAATGGACTACTAAAATAGCTCTGTATGCATTAGTTTTGCAAAGTTATATTGGATATTATTGCATTTGTTCATGTGAAAAAGTTGAGAATTTGGTCAATATTTTCTAAATTCAAATTAGAATTACTGCATTGTCTTGATTATTGTAATATCTATATGTTCAATCGTATACATGCAATAGAACTGCATATTTTTTATTTCTTATTCACACAACCTATTCTTTTACTTGTGAATCAAATAGAAATTCACTTATTTCATTAGTTATTTTCGAAATTATGTTGACACACAATAGAATGGTTTTAAGTTTAAATATCCTTTGTTTGTGCTTATTCGAGAGATCATTACAATGCTAAAACTTTTCTGGTTCGGTGAAATCAACAAGGAGTATATAAAAGAATACATAACAATGTTCAGCCAAGTTTCAAATTTCCATTACAAATAAGTTTCAAGATGAGAATCAGTGAATTATCTCCAATATGATATGATCAGAGAGAGCAAAAAATAAACAGACCTATAAAATGAGAACGAAACGCCCCGACTTTTGCGGGAAGATGTGGCATTTATTGACATCCCAAATAACATACTATGGAGCGACTCGAGGTTTTCCATGAAATATAGATAATGTTTATAAGTTCGAATACTTTTCTGGAATCTTGAGAAGGAGGTCAGTTGTTGCAATACCAATAGAACTATAAATTTCTTCCCTTTTCAAAGGCCGATATTTACACAACAGTAATGTCGACGTCTCTGAAAGGCCGATGTATAACATTTGAGATATGCTTGTTTTTTCATATCAGAGAATATGAAATATTTCATTTACTATTGTTTGAGTATAAATGCATGTAATTATGTCATTACAGAAAATGAAGTTCACTCATTTGCAACTGATCTTAAGAAAAACCTCATTCTCATTTATGTAATAATTATGTGTGACAATTCAGTCAAAATAGAGATTCCCCCTTGTATGAATCCCCAAGAAGCTGAAAATTGACATTACGTTAGAGACACCATCATAATAAAGTTGTGAGAAGTCTCCATCGATCCTGTGTGTGCAAAAAATTTTACGCGAGGTTAAAGTTCGCAAAAATGGGGTTTCTGGATTTTTCAGCAAAACAGATAGTTTCATGCTGAAAATAGCTGCGATATTATTGAAGTTCAATATAATATTAAGTCTTTTTATCAGTGGCGTAGCGTGACAGGGGCGGTTCGCTCCGGGCGGCACACTTAGGAGGCGGCAAAATTTCACAATGAATAATAATAATATCCTGTAAATATTTCAATCATTTCATATTTTCAAAATAGGTTCTAAAATCAGCAAGAATTTCCAAGGAACGAAAACAGGTCATAAATTATTGTTCAATAAAAATATAAAAATAAACAGTATCGTTATATTTCTGATTGGAAGTCAATTTGCGTTTTTTCATTCAATTCGGTGATAACTTAATCTTGTCTCTTGTCGATCGACAAGGTATAATAATAAGTGTTCTATATCTGTTATATCAAGTGGCATACGTGTAATACGTGTAGGAGTTATTGTAACGAATGTGATTATTATATTATACAACATATATAGGGTGTGCAACGAAACGCGGAACATAGGAGTTTAACATGGGATTTTTTAAATGAGCGGATATTGGCTCTTCTGTTTATTTTAGAGCAAAAGTACAGAAATGGAAAGTTGTTGAAAATCTATTTTTACCTATGAAAAGTCTTTATTTAATGCAGAAAAATATCTGTAGCATTTGATCTTTATAAAATAGAATATGCCATTTTCGTCAAAAATCAGATTGCCATGAGAATAAAAACGAATGGAACAAGTTTTCATTCTGAAATTTCATTCTGTTATTATTGCTGATTTTTATCAGATTCTATAGATATTTAACTGCATTGAATGAAAACTTTTTATGAGTAAAAATTGATTTTGAACAACTCTTAATTATTGATAATGATTGTTGTAATAACAATAAATTGGACTGTCAGAATGGGGGTGTGTTTCATTCGTACATTATTTCCATGGCTATTTAATTTTTGATGGAAATGTCATATCTTATTTTCTAAATATCTAATGCTACAGACATTCTTCTGCATTAAATGAGAGTTTTCATGTGTGAAAATTGATTTTGAACAAGTTTTCATTCATGTACTTTTGCTCTAAGATATACAGGAGAGCCAATATCCACACATTTTAAAAATCGCATGTCAAACTCTTATGTTCCGCATTTCGTTGCACACCTGTATTCAACTTTCCATTTGTAACCTACACAATACACAAAAATGTGACTGTTCTTGCCAAAAAATTCTCCAGAATTATTGTATATTAAGGCTTTAAATTGGAATACCTAAATAAGAGGGCGGCAAAATCTTCTTCCGCCCCGAGCGGCTGATACCCACGCTACGCCACTGCTTTTTATTCAATTTCTTCTTCTCTTCTTCCACCTTCTTCTTCTTCATCTTCATCTTCCTGAGTTGACGTGAATTGCTCAAACAGCGATACATTAGTTGTTTCATGTGAGGGTCATCTTCTGTTGGAGATTGAGTATTTGAACTCGACTGGCCTTGACAGCTGGTGCATTTCAGTAAACAAAATTAGCCTACTTTTTTGCAGCTGCATTTCGAATTACACCCCTTTTTGCAGTTGCAAAAAATAGTATAAGGGAGATTTTCTGGTGCTGGTGGAAGTAGAGTGTGGATACCACTTTAGAATGGTTTTTCCCAAAAATGGTGAATCTTAAGAAAAAAATCAAGATCTGTTTTTATAGAGAATTGAAAGGTCTACAATCTTTTTCTGAGCTATTTTTATCATAAAACTAACTATTTTTGCGACCTTAAAATTTTTCCGCACACGGGATCGATGAAGAGTTATTACAAATTTGTTATTATGGTATCCCAAGCGTTCATGTCAATTCTCAGCTTCTTGGGAATTTATGCAAGGGTACCCCTATTTTTAGGGATAGCTTATTATTGGATAATCTTGCTGAATCTGACTGGAATAGTGAAGTTTATTTGTTTTTTCTCTCCTAGCTCTACTGTTTCGGCTAAACTTCTTGAAGATGGCTGAGATATAGCCGAGACAGTCGAGCTAGGAAAACAAAACGTAATATATTCAAATCTCATTAGATTCTCTACCTTGAAGCATTCTTGTTCTTTCTTTCAATAATATCTTCAATTATAGCCTCATTCTATATTTTTACCGGTAATTTTCACTAATTTGTAAACGTTCCAGCCAGCTTCTGTGGTCTACAGTGCTGTAATTTGACACTTATTTCACAAGCATTGCTCCCCGCCACTAGACGAAAAATTCAATATCATCTTTTAGATCTTTTCTTGTAATAGCTTCAATAACAGCTTGAAATGAATAACTTTATTATTGCAGTTTTCTTCCTCCCACAGCATATTTTGAAAATAAATTCAACATTCCCTGCATCCATTCAGAAAATATGCCTGATAGGGGAAAAAAATGTAAGGGTAGAAACTTTGTTACATGTTCCTATATTTATTCTATCTAGATCTAGTACTTTTGGCTTGATACGAGTCCTGCGGCTTCAAAGTTGTGCTTGTGCCCAGGCTGCCTGTAATGAAATTTCAAAGTGTAGCAGATCAAAATCAACTAATTCTAAATGTTCCATCTTCATAATGGCCTAGCTCAGTATTAATTGAAAATTGAATGAAAAAATTTTAAGCTCAGAGCCGATCTAGGTAGTAATGAGGCTAGCTTCCAAAAAAATTAACTAGAACTTCATATAACAATATATCGGACGTAACGTACAATAACTTCAAATGAAACAAGGAAGTAATAGGGTACCACACAATTATTATTTTTCCGTCTCCAGTTATACAACTGCGAGAGAACAATTATTACACACAGCGAGACTTACTCATCAGTTGAAAGTAAATACTATAAATAAAATCACTTTGAGTTTGAGTTTGAAGTTTGAAGAAAAAGATTCAAGATGACAGAAAATGAGATATGTAAACTAGTAATTTCCGACAAAAATTATCTTATAAGCTGATACTAGCATCTGAAGTAGTGCAATAATAAAGCAAATTTAGATGAAGTTTTAATGAAATAGCAGCAGTTTTGTGTCTCTAACGCAGACATCAACAAGTCTTAACTGAATTCTATGTCCATAAACCTACTCCAAAAAAGTACAACAAAATGAAAAACAGGTTCGAGATCGATCGACCTGATTCACAGCAGAACGTAGCATTTATAACTTAATAAAAGCATAGAAATAGGTGACAACGAATGTTAACAGCATAACTTTAACATAAGATAGACCAAATTTTGTGGTGAAGCTACGAGGCGCTAAATTAGACAAATTAGTTCCCACAGATGTCAAAGTAGCAGAAAAATTTAACTGAACTATTTATCTGACGATGTCGCTGAGGATCCTGATTGATATCTCCGCTTGAGGTTTGAGTCTAAGGCTTTGCAATTGCACTGGATTCCAGGTGGTGAGGAGATCCAGGGTGTTGTTTGACGATGATGACGAAAATTGATGACCACTCACAGTTTCTAACACGTGAGCTACTTCGCCGAATAATACGAATGGCTAAAATGCTCCAAAATATTTGGACGAAGCAAAAGTTTTTCAAAAAGAAATCCATAAGCTTGAGTTTGCAAACGCAATGAACTTTGAAATAATCAACAAAATTATATTGATATACAGTAGAGAAATAATAAGGTCTGTCCTAAAATAGGGTTGAGGCTGACTCCAGACTCAAATTAGGTCAAATCCGATCGACTTGACTTAATTGAGACAAAACCGTTCTTCAACAGAAAGTCATTAGCCATCGCTAAGTTCCAGAAACAAACAAAAAATATATGAGGGCAAGAAACAGTAACGACAGATGAAAAACTACTCTGACGACAGCCAAGACAACAAACCTGAAAAAAATACCAGACAATTTTGCCTTCCAAGCATGCAATTCAAGCAGCGACAGCTATAGACAAATATTTTGTACTAACAATTTGATTAGATAAATAAATGACATATTACTATTTAACCTTAAAAAATTACGAAGATTAAATACAAAATATTTGGTAACAATAAAAGAAATATGAATTGAAAACTATTGAATTTATACCCAAAAATATCTGTAACTGAAAGTAGATAATGAAGTAAATCACTCTAGCATTTCATTTGAACAGAAAATGGAAGCCCAATATCTCAAAAATGATCTAAATTGACATGTAATTTGCTAGTGAAATTCGACTTAACATGAATAATTTAGTGCATGGCTCTTGGTTGTCTCAGGCTCAAGTTCGATACTTCAGGCGTGCATAATGCAAATTGTTACTAATCTATTCATTCATATTACTATTGTAGCATAATTCTCAATTTTCGGAAATTTCACATCTAAACAGAAAAGTTTAATGTAAATATCTCTGCATGAACATTTGAAAAGAACAAAATCAATCGCCCTGCTATAAATTCCCAACAGTAACAACACTATGGGTGTAAGTAGGTTTGTATGTATGTGTTATCGCTGTATATTTATTTCCAATATCCGCAGGTTGGTGCTGAAGCACACACACCATACACACACACATTAACACAAAAGCATTCTACTCTAAAATATCTACGCACTTCTACCCATGTCGTTTAAGCACATTTTAATTAACACGGAACTGTTGAGTTTTAATTGTTTCACTTGTGATAGGCACAGCGAGCTATAGAGAATCACAGAATTGTCTCGGATCACGCGATGTGGTACTAAATTTATTTTTCTGCGCGCGCTATTCAAATTCGGAGCGAAAGCACTAGAGTTAATTGAACAGATAAACTTGATACTTCATTTGATAAACATTTTCTCACTTTCAAATGGTGGAAAACTGTTTTTGGAGTGTTATTTTGAATGAAATCATAAATAATGTTGTTGCTAAAGGTTTTGTGTTATCTACTCTACTTGTATGAAATTATGCTAAAGCTTATCACGGTCAATTTTATATATTTTCTTTAATATGAACCGTCTACAACAGTGGAAACTTACTATCGATAATTTAGGAAACTTGTTTTCAATAGAAAATATTCTCCGAGTTTTACGCCCAATGTAATAAATTTTTCGAGAAATCTCTCATCGATGTTATTGTTTTTTAAAATATAAAATGTCTGAAAAATAACGACAAGCAAAGAGTTTTGAATTTGGACGAAGTTAATATTTTGTGAAATATCTTTAGTTATTGTGATATGACAGGAGACAGTAGGTAAACTTTCTATTCTACTAGTCTTTAAGTGAACATATATTCACAACTTTATTGCAATATTGGACCCATCGCAACAGCTGCCTTGCTGTGTATGCAGTGTAATAAGGAATAAAAGTAAATTTTCGAGCAGCGAATGCATCAGGCGCCCAATTATTTATTTTCTTGAATATTTCGCAGCAATTTTCACACTACGAAATAAAAACACAAGTTGGATCATTACAGTCTCATCAGTCTCACAATTTGCGATAAACATCTTACATCTGCAAAGAGCTAAAAGCCAAGGCGAGTGTAACTCTATGGACTATAGTGTGTTGTTTTGTTGTTTAACAACATGGTATCACACACGTGATGTTGTTGGCGCGCGTGTTCCATAGCGGATAAACACTCGACAATCGCTCGAGCCTCTAATTGTCCGCAGACCAGCCGCAAGAACGTGAGAATTTGTAGGGCTCTGATCTTGAGTCTTCAGATGATAATGGTCATGTATACGCGGTGGAAGAAACTATGTGCTGAGACTCAAAGAGATTTCTTCTAGAATTTATCACCTAATTTTTCCGAACGGCTGTATGAATTATATGAATAAGGAAATTCATTGGATTCACGTGTAAAGTATCTGAGCTAGATTCTAGCAAGTAATTTATGAATCATTAAAAAATCCAAGATTATCTCAAGATAAGTTTTAAAATCTTTGATGATGATCAACAGAAATTTGTTGTTAGATCTGTAATCATGAATGAGAAATCTGCGCATTACTCAACTCTGCCCAACAAATAGTCAAAATAATTTAAAAAGTCGAGTCTCCTTGTCTCCTGAAGCTCTAGCTCTAGATTTTTAGGATTTCAGAGTTGCTGACATGACAGATTTCATATAAAGAGATCAAGTCATGTGCCCTAATAACTACTGGAGCATCTTATGGACTGTCTAGTCTAGACTCACTGTCAGAGAAAATGCAGTTATATCAGAATAACTAAAAGATTTGCATGTTGGCGGAGTCGAGGGCGGGAAATAACAATAACAATTGTTGCTACTGTTCTTATTTTTTGATTTAGTTTCAACGCACGTTCCTCTGAACTGGGATAGATATTTGGCAGGAATGGAAATATTCTGACGGCTGCAGAGGCTCGAGTAAGGGCTGATGGGTACAAAGATCATCAAAGATCAATTTTTTGATAATAAAATGGAAGCTTCAGTCTGTGAGGAATTGAAACACGAATATTAAAGCAATCATGCACATGTGTAACAAAAATCTGACGTGGACATCACGTGACTTACTTGTACATCATTGGATATATATAATCAAACACAACATCTCATCATTCTACGGCTAATCGGTTGCTATGGAAACAGTAGGTCATCATTCTTATGCCACAACATTCCTAAATAATGATTTTCAGGATTCTACGGCTAACAGTTATAGTGCAATTTCGACTCAGTCAATCTCAATGAAAATTGAATATGGGCATCTAG
Source organism: Dromius quadrimaculatus (assembly GCA_963989225.1). NCBI lineage: Eukaryota > Metazoa > Arthropoda > Insecta > Coleoptera > Carabidae > Dromius > Dromius quadrimaculatus. The sequence goes on from OZ022324.1 coordinate 11,226,848, forward strand.
ACAGTATTATCATCTTGAATACTATATTCCAATATTCTACGTTCAATCGTTTTGGATTTATGCGGAAAATTAAAAAATGTTCCGAGTAAACTGCACTCTCGGTTAGCTGATCACAATCCTAATGCAAGGTGTACAACTAGATGCTATAAAAGTGCTTAATACAAGATCTCAATATTCTGCGACTGATTATTTCAAATTTATGAGAAAAATTCGAGAAGTCTGTGATATGAAGTGCACTTCCGGCTTAGTCGATTGGGATGGAAATAAAAGATGATCATTTGGATGCTACAGCAATTTCAAATACTAAACTCCAGTATCGTACGGCTAATCATTCTAGATTTATGCGGAGAATTCAAAAAATGTATCAGGTGAAGTGCACTTCCAGTACAGACGATTGCAACCATAATGCGAGATGCACATCAAGATCCTAAATTCTATACCCGTCTTTTATACAAAATTTCAACATTATACTTTTGACGAATTCTGAGATTTGCGAATTGCGCACATACACACATACATACGTACCGACATTAAGCCAAAAATAGTCAAAATGGACTCAGGGATGCTCAAAACGGATATATCCATCAAAAGCTCGATATGTGAATTTTGTCGGTTTCACAACATTTCCTTATACTCTTAGACCGTCAGATAGTCGTTTATTTCAGTGCCTCATTTTGTTTTTCATGCCTTCATGAGGTTTGATAAGTATGTGTATTTGGAGTTCAATAATTCTGAAATTAAAGATGGACCGTGTGACCAACATAATGAAAATTAATTTCAAATTTGTATGAAAAAGCATGTCAAACAAAATTGAATAATTGACAACAGATTATCATTGCCTACCTTATTATTTTAATTAAACTGATTGTTTTATACCGCAAATTCTGAATGTCTGTTATACTAATAAGCTGCACTCTTGGCTTGGCCGATTGATACAAAAATAGTTGATAACTATTTTGATGCTACAACAAGTTCAAACACTAAATTTCAATATGCTATGGCTGATCATTCTAGATTTATGCAAAAAATTGCTTGACCGATTCATACAAAAATAGCAGATAACTATTTTGATATAAGATTAAGTTCAAATACTGAATTTCAGTATCATACGGCTAATCATTCTGGATTTACGCGGAAAATTCAAAAAAAGTTTCAAGTAAAGTGCACTTCCGGTACAGGCGATTGCAACAATAATGCGAGGTGCGAATCAACACCCTATACCAGTCTTAAATATGAAATTTCAGCATAATGCGTTCGACGGTTTTTGAGATTTGCGAGTTAGGCACGTATGAACGTACCGACATCAAGCCAAAACTAGTCAAAATGGATTCAGGGATGTTCAAAACGGATATATCCATCAAAATCTCGATAGGTGAATTCTGTCGGTTTCACAATATTTACTTGTCACTTTGTACAAGTAAGTAAAAATGGAATAATAAACATGAACTACGTATTCTATATTTGATATTTGGTAATTGCTGTCTGCAATATATTTCAGACTGTACAATGAACTCAACATTCGATCAGAGAGCTGCAGATTACATATTATCTTCACGTATAATCTAACTAGATATGCTTCTAATAGTTTATTACTTCTTCAAGTTTCATTTATGACTTATTACTTCTACAAGTTTCATTTTATCCTTAGAAATATCCTTATAACTGAATTTCAAGAATGATGCAATACTCTTCTCTAATTGCTCAAATCTTGTATTACTGTTATCCTGGTTGATTGATACAATAGCCATGTAATTCAGGAATTAGTTTGTATCAGAAAGAATAGTTACACTAGCTACTTGTAATGAAACAAATAGTCGGATTGAATTAGCGCAATTAAAAAAAAATTGATAGCTTGAATGATTTTTTTTATTTGTTAGTTTATAACGTGGCAAATGACATATCTCATTTGTGAGCGGCTACGTTGTTGGCCAAGCTGTCAAAAAGTTGTTAGAAACTACCAAAAACGGTTCTTTGCGTTTTACAAAAAAAACTATGTATCTGATGGAAAAAGATGATGTTATAAAAAATGGAAGAATCATCTAGATCTAGATGATGAAAGCGCATTTTTGACAGCTCATGAATGCTTGTTACTTCAGAGATTTCGCAAATTACCATCTCTCACAATTACTGAGCTTGAAATCAAGCGGTTTGGGCAAACTTACGAAACAGCAGCTTCCATTTAGTACTAGTTTCAAGTTGACTATTTAATAGGTACATAATTTATACATGTACAAACTCAAAAATACCTTTTAATCTTCATTGTTTAGTTATTGACTGACAGGAGGTCAAGTGCTGTAGCTTAAAATGATAATTTGATCTTTATCAAAGCTATATAGAAAAAAATACACCAAAAGTGAACAAATGTTTATCCAATAATAATAATTCATTCTAACAAGCTTCAAATTCGCGTCAAACAAGTCATTGAATGAATCCCGGACAGATTTGACAACTGTACATAATAATAGTGACACCCGCGGCAAAAGTTGTAACTAAATTTTTATCTACTTTAATAAATTTTAGTTGCCATATCCCTAATGTCATAGATATCTATGGACATTGTTTCACTTGAAACAAGTAATTGAATAATTCAATTTTCCACAATCACTGAGCTTGAATTAAAGCAATTTGTGCAAACCTACGAAACAGTAGCTTTCATTTAGTATCAGTTTCAAGTCTGTAAATAGTATTGTTGTTGAGAATTCAGCGTCACGCCAGCCAGCCAGCCAGCCAGCCAGCCAGCCAAAGTGAATATAATAGCGCTTTTTTCGGAAAAATGCGCTAAAAAGAGCGCAATGAAAAGCAAAATCAAATAAGTTTTCTTGAGCCCCGATTGGCTTAGTAGTTTCTAGGTGAATTACAAAATACCGTCGTTTTTGACCTTTTTTTTCGAGAAATAATAACTCGTGTTCTATATGAAATTGGGACTTAAAATTTTGGGAAAACCAAAAAAGGTTTATACCAAAACACGGCCATAAAAAGTTGTTAGCCGACGTAGACCTATTCTACATAATAGACCGTCAGATAGTCGTAGATTTGAGTGCCCCATTTTGTTTTCTCTGCCTTCAAGAGTTTTGATAAGTATGTATATTTAGAGTGTAATAATGCCAAAATTAAAGCTGGACCGTGTGGCCAACATAATAATAATTAATTTAAAATTTTTATGGAAAAATCCTGTTTTGATCTAATTTTCTCGTCTCTGCCATGCTTACGAAATGAAATTTAGGGAAAAAAGAGTCAGCGAAAAACGATAGGCAGAAGTGATCCACTTGGCCAAGGGTTTGGAATGAAGGCTCGATTATGCAAAAAAATATATCAATTTTTCACGTTCTTCTCGTTTCTGCCGTTTGGCCATATCTATCTGACGGTCTATAATACCTTTTCTTCGTCAAGAGTTATAGTACAACGTATTCAAATGGCGTTTTTTTTTTGAGCAAGTGTAAGTATAGGAAAAAATCGATTGTAAAAATTGCATTTCATTAATACAAGGTCTATTTTCCGTATTTTTGTGTGAATAGCGATGTATTACTTGTATTCAATATACGATTGTAAATCAAATGAGCGTGAATAAAGCAAAAAATGTACTCCTCTGATAAAAAATGATGTAAGAATATAAACTAGATTGAAGTTCGGAATTTGTTATTATTTATTACGAAAAAGCAGTATTATTGCCACGCGTCCTTCACTTGTTGTACTGGCCGCTTTGGTGGGGGCGAGAGAGAGAAGAGAGCTGGTGAGCAGCAGCCAGCAATCAAGGCTTTTTGATGGCGGGGGAGAGTGGGTGTCGTTCGAAAATCTGTTTGTTTTCGTCATTTCTCTGCTCATGCAGATAATCATCGCGATAGGAGCTTCGCTTCAAAAATCACACTTCTGCGCGCTGGTTTGAGGCCAGTGGTAGGAGGCCGCTAGGCTCGAGAGGCCACGTCCAATTTGCGTGGACAGGCTTCGTTCATTCTGTCCGTTTGTTGAAATGACCAATGTACAATAACATTATAACGATTCGTGAAGCATTCTCCATGATTGTTGATATTTTGGAAATCGTCCCCGCAGAAGTGCAGTTTTTGCGATCGATTTTCTTCACATTTATACTCGCCAAAAAAAAACGTCTTCTGAGTACATTGTGAAGTGACTCTTGGCGAAGGAAAAGCTTCTTGTAAAATAAGTCTACGTTGGCTAACAGCTTTTTTAGGGCAGTTTTTCGAAAGGTTCTTTTCTTGGCTTTTTCAACATTCTTCGGAAAGTTTACTCTTGATCTTTCTGAAATTTGACGCGTATTTCGAAAACTACTGAACTCATATTCTGTCAGAATTTCACTTCTTAATATTGAATCCAATGCAAGTTATGAATTTATGAAAAAATGGCCGAAAATAAAGGATTTTGCAATCTACCCAAAAGCTACAAGACTGATCATGAGTTCAAGAGAAATAATTTGATTCGTCTTTTTATTATGCGTTTTTTTACAACAATACTTTTTTCGTCAGATGCATAGTTTTTTTGTAGAACGCAAGAAAACTGTTCTTGGCAGTTTTCGGTGTTTTTTTTTGACAGTCAGCCTGATAAATGCCGCGTACAAATGTGATATGTTATTTGCCACGTTACAAACTAACAAATAGAAAATAAAAAATGGAAGAATCATCTAGATGATGAAAGCGCATTTTTGACAGCTCATGAATGCTTGTTACTTTAGAGATTTCTTGAATTACCATCTCTCACAATTACTGAGCTTGAAATCAAGCAGTTTGGGCAAACTTACGGAACAGCAGCTTCCATTTAGTACTAGTTTCAAGTTGACTATTTGATAGGTACATAATTTATGCACGTGCAAACTCGAAAATACCTTTGAATCTTCATTGTTTAGTTATTGACTGACGGGAGGTCAAGTGCTGTACCTTAAAATGATAATTTGATCTTTATCAAAGCTATATAAAAAAATACACTAAAAGTGAACAAATTTTCATCCAATAATAATAATTCATTCTAATAAGCTTCCAATTCGCGTCAAACAAGTCATTGAATGAATCCCGGACAGATTTGACAACTGTTCTTAATAATAGTGTCAGCCGCGGCGAAAGTTGTAACTGAATTTTTATCTACTTTAATAAATTTTAGTTGCGATATCCCTAAAGTCATATATATCTATGGACATTGATTCACTTGAAACAAGTAATTGAATAATTTGATCTTCTACTATCACTGAGCTTGAATTAAAGCAATTTGTGCAAACCTACGAAATAGCAGCTTTTATTTAGTACCAGTTTCAAGTATGTAAATAGTATAGTTGCTGAGAACTCAGCGTCATGCCAGCCAGCCAGCCAGCCAGACAGACAGCCAAAGTGAATATAATAGCGCTTTTTTCCAAAAAATGCGCTGAAAATCGAGCTATCAATTTTTCTATTGATTATGTTAATTCTATACGAATCAAAGATTCTGGCGAAATATTAGTTCTCATGAGACTCTCATGATGTGAGTCGGGAATTACAAAAATAAATTCATCTCAAAAAAATTACAATGTTTCTTTCTTTACAAGAAGAGCAGTTCCGCTTAATTTCATCTGAATGAAGAAAATCTTGTTCTCAATAATTTGTTGAAAAATATATTCTTATTCATTCAATCTGCTTATTTTTTTAATAATTGCTGCAATACAGCTATGTAGTTCCCGGTACAGAGCTTCATATACATTCTTAGTGATTATATTATTAGTATCAAGCAAGAAAGCTACTATTTTACAATTTATATTAAATAACGCATCGTCTACACTAGCAGTGACAAAGGCGCATAGCCTGAGGAACGTTTGTTGAGTCGCCGCTTGTCTCTTTCAAGCGGACGATGGAAATTCCTAGCAATTTAACAATTATGGCATTTGTATACGGCAAGCAAAACAAAAGTAAATTGCGCACAAAAATTGAATTACTTACAGAAAAACAAAGCTGCAAAATTTGTTTTGTGGAAAATAAAATCACACAAATTAGAACTGAATAATGATTCGTATAAGATAGGTTTGAAGTTCGTATGCACTATTACCAATTCATTCCAGAGAGGATGCAATTAATACTTAGGTGAATATCTGGGTGCTTCTTACAGTACTTGAAAACTCACGTCATTTTGCAATATATTAAAGATGTAAAGAAATATCAAAAGAATATTAACGAGAGAAAAAGTAGGCCATGAGTGATCCACGTTTCTCCAAGTTGCACCGATCATCAATAACAAGTAATTTATTGTAGATTTTCTCATCGACGCAATGGAGAAGCATAGAAACCTACCAAAAGTTATGGGGCAACAGCTATGGTAACAAATCTATTGCTTTCATGCCAAAGTGCAGAGCAAAGTGAACGTAAATGAAAAAACTTTTCTCAACTCATTTTGAATAAATATGTTTTATTGGGTAAAGTTCTGTATAGTAAAAATTAATAAAAACAAAACGTTCCAACAGTAAAGTGTTGCCTTTTTGAGTAAAAAATTCAGTACTCTGCTATTGTAATGTTGTTTTTCATTCATAGAACTTTAGTCAATAATGTAAATATTTATTTAGGGTGAACGTACTTGAAGTAAAAAGCACCTCCGTTTTACTGTCCAAATTACATGAAACTTTTATTTCTCAATAAATTCAATCCAAATTAGCCTTAATGCAACTGTCAATTTCTCATTTCATTTCATTCGGTAAATCCTCTCAAGAAAGTTTCCTACATTCAGAGCTTTAATCTCGTAAAGAAAGAAGTTCCTCAACTTTTGATTCATTTGCAATGATTTCAGGAAGGCTGAAGCATCAGAATTCATATTTTATCAAGCATACCAATACCACAATTTGTGAAAATGTAAATTAAGATTGATATAGTGTACACATGGCTGTGATATTTCAGATGCCCAACTTTTTTGTAATCATCTCCAATATCTACAAACAGAACAAATGCTCAAAATACTGACTAAAAGTTTGACAGTTCAAGATAAATGAACGATTGACAGATGCTTGTTACCAATTCACAAAAATATTGGAAATATGCTATCCAAATAGCCAACCGCGCTTTAATTGATTAATAAAAAATGCAAAAAGTACTTATTTCATGAATTGTTTGCGGAACGGAGAGATCACTTCATGCATAACCGTAGAAAAATGTATCGTATAAAGTTTTTAGGGCTCGAAATAAGAATGCAATACTCTTATTCAAGAATGAAATTTAGTTTAAATTGATCAAATGAATCAAAACCTCGTTACTAAATATTGAACTACTCTACACTTGGAAATCTTCATGCAAGTAATATTTATTTTTAAGAAGATTCATATCACACTGATTCACTGATTATTTCTGACCGTCCAGTACAAAGGATGCATTCACTTAACGTAGATTGAGAGTTCACTACCTGCTTGGATCTGGAAAAGTTCTGCTGTCTTTTGAGAGACCGCTAGAATCATTCTGGTAATATTCTAAGCTAGACAAATCCCTTACAATATAAATTATAATAATGGGGTAATAACCATGCAGCCTAAGTTGAATCCGAGGATATGATTACGGTTTTGAGCTTCATCGTTAGTCATATTTTCCAGATTATAAAAAGGATCAACATGAAAAACTTAGTTAATTATAGATGAAATTATGTATACAAGAACATTGCGTTGTGTTTTTGTCAACACTTCTCAGCTTGTGAATCTCGCCTATCATAGTAATATAATTTTTAATTATTCTCGCGATATTGTTCTATGTTCTTTACTATTTGTCAACTTGATGATTATCTATTTCGCAAATTGTTTCTTATAATTAGCTTTACACCGAAAAATATGTCAACATTTCAAAACTTTTAACAATTATGCATAATTTCACCGACTTCCGTTCATCAAAATGAAATAGAAATTGTTCAAAGAGATTTTATTTTAGCGGTATGTGGGAAGGATTTTAGTATGTAAATGGAATTGTTAGCATTTTAGCTTGATGGTGTATGTATATGCAGCCTTTATGCTGTGTTGAGCTACCGACAGCGATATACATAATTGAATTCGTGCAGTTTTTCGTTGGAAAATGCATACTTGCACGTAAACATTCAGAGAGCATTAATGAGTTTCCACAATTCAAATAGAAATAGTTGAGAGCAATATTTACATCTGACGGAATCCTTCTATTTTTGTTACGGCTGTCTTTCTGTCAGAGACTTCCAGGAAGTGGATTGCTTAAGATAGCAGGAACTGTAACTGTAGCGAATAAATGGAAATGAGTTAAACTTGCGCAAGAAGATAATTCATTCCCATATTGATAGCATTTTAGTGCACAAAAGGGAACAAAGTTCAAAAATATTAAGAAACAGGATACTTTCGGTATTATTGGCCTTCTTTTAAATAACAAAGTGTTGAATTTTGAGCCAATTTGTGAAAATCGCGTCTGGTAAATACATAAAAATGTGTGCTGCTACCTCCATCCTTGACCGGAAGTGTAACAGCAGTTCCAAAGAGCAAATTATTCTGGAGGTTGCTGCTGCGCTTCCGATCAAGAACTACAATGATGAAAAATCAATGATCTACATTTCCAGCACTAAATTCCTTCTGTTCACTGTTGTTTTTGTTTCATATTATCCAGAATGTTTCATCTCTTGTATGTGCCATGCACTGTTCTATGCGGCATGACTGCACTGCTGTTTGTTTAAAACATTTCCTCTTTTGGAAGTGTTACCGTCACTCCAAACTCCTCTCGGGTTTGTATACCGAGCTCGCGAGCGCCAACGTTTATTTTTATCGAGCGAGCTTTTATAGGTGCCGAAGCTCACCCGTACATGTACAGAGCTTTTTACAAATACAAAAAAGTTAAATGAAATTTCACAGCAGCTCTCGACGGGAAAAAAGATCGCGTAGTTGTTGCTTGCTAGGACTACGAACCTAACATTTAACAGGTGAAGGGTAAATGTTGATAATGTAATGAAATTAATTTAGAATTTGAGAGCTTTGTGAGCTCAAGAAATGGATTTACATATTTTAAATAGATCACAATTAATAGAATGTTGGTTAATATAGCATCTCATTTGTACTCGTATAGTGCAGTAAAAAAAAATTACAAAATTACTATTATGTGAATATTTTTTTTTCCAATTTACACGTAGCCGGCGCTGAGATATTGAAAGTATGATAATTCAATATGGTTTCTGAAATTTCCGAGCACGGAATCCTAAAATCTAGGATGTGAAAAACATTTACCTGTATTTTAACGTGCTTGTTATTATTATACGACTTGTGTGGCTGTAGGAAATTAAACCTTGGTTAAATCTTATTTCTGTTTTTGAACGGGAGAGCAAAAACTTAATCTATGATTTCAGCTATTACTAGATTATAGCCCCTTTTGTGCTATTGATATAATTACCTATCTCACATGTAATGCTTGGTATAAGTTTGCAATCGTCGACTGAACATAATTTCCGATGTCGATGTAATGATAGACATTTAGTGTTCTCCCAGTGTTATAATATGATTTATAAATCTTTCGGTTCACTTGAATATGTACGTGTTGGCAACGGGTTGTTACCGAGGTCAGTTTCAAGGTCCTTCGATGCCCAAATTATCGCACATGGATTATAATTCTCTGAGAATTATTCTGAGGATTTCTAAAAATTTTTTGGTAACTTGATGATGCAATCCAAAGTAGGACCACTGTGCAAATTTTTCTGTTCTATTTAGAAGGATAAATCAGGTTATTCTTAACTCTTTTTTTTCTAGCTACTTTGTTATATTAAAATTGAGATAACTGAATGCTTACCTTGCAAATTCTCAATGAAACTCTGACGTATATAATATACACAATTATGATAAATAACAAGATCAAACATTTTTAGCGCATTTTTTGGAAAAAAGCGCTATTATATTCACTTTGGCTGTCTGGCTGGCTGGCTGGCTGGCGTGACGCTGAGTTCTCAGCAACTATACTATTTACAGACTTGAAACTGGTACTAAATAAAAGCTGCTGTTCCGTAGGTATGCACAAATTGCTTTAATTCAAGCTCAGTGATTGTGGAAGATTAAATTATTCAATTACTTGTTTCAAGTGAAACAATGCCCATAGGTATATATGTCATTAGGGATATGGCAACTAAAATTTATTAAAGTAGATAAAAATTTAGTTACAACTTTCGCCGCGGTTTCACTATTATTATGTACAGTTGTCAAATCTGTCCGGGATTCATTCAATGACTTGTTTGATGCGAATTTGAAGCTTATTAGACTGAATTATTACTATTGGATGAAAATTTGTTTACTTTTGGTGTATTTTCTTTATAAAGCATTGATGAAGATCAAATTATCATTTTAAGGTACAGCACTTGACCTCCCGTCAGTCAATAACTGAACAATGAAGATTGAAAGTATTTTTGAGTTTGTACATGCATACATTATGTACCTATCAAATAGTCAACTTGAAACTAGTACTAAATGGAAGCTGCTGTTCTGTAAGTTTGCCCAAACTACTTGATTTCAAGCTCAGTAACTGTGAGAGATGGTAATTTGCGAAATCTCTGAAGTAACAAGCATTCATGAGCTGTCAAAAATGCGCTTTCATCATCTAGATCTAGATGATTCTTCCATTTTTTATTCACTTCAACATAAATTGTTACATGAAGTTGATAGATTCGATGCTAGGCACTTGATGAAAAGTTTCTCAAGAAGAATTCAAAAATATATAACACTTGCTGTGAATTATACAATTTTTTGATCAAACAACTCAATCGATTTAGGTTTGTTAGACCACTATTTACTTCTGATGATGATCTTACAAATCGGAGTCAATCAGGTATTACAGGCCTTCGAATTTATTCTGAATTGTCAAAGTTCAAGCCTAATTCAATCATTTGAAAATGAGTCGGCACTACGGAAGTGACAGTACTCTCTTTCTCTCAGCTTTGCGTGTAGCTCTCTTATTTGTGCGCATGATTACAATAGAAATACATTACACCGCTAAAACTGTAAAGCACACAGTTCCATACAATGATTTTTTACATTCTTTATGAACTAAAGGATGGCTATTCATGTTGGATGTTACCGATAATATCAAATGAAAATATGAGTACTGCAGATGTGTTTCTATTCGCGAGCCGCCATAAGTTTCTACTAAAATGAAATCTGAGTCAAAGTAAATGAAAATGATGGGAATGTATAATCGAAATAAAATGTTCAGAATCAGTACGAATGGAGGGTTGACACAGTTTATTACTGTGGAGTTATCAAACTTATTGTTCTCTGCATACCAACAAATTAAGTGTTACTTTAGTTAAGAGTATCGAGATAAAAGTAAAAATCTTCCTACAGTTGTGCACAAGTATGCAAGCAATGAGTAGCTTGAAAATTTTCTGTGCTCAGTATCACTACAATTTTTTACTTACTTGTACTAAGAACAAGAAAGTATTGTGAAACTGACAAAATACACCTATCGAGATTTTGATGGAAATGTCCGTTTTGAGCATCCCTGAATCTATTTTGACTATTTTCGACTTGATGTCGGTACGTTCGTACATGCGTGCGTAGTTCGCAGATCTCAAAACTGGCTGAACGTATAATATCAAAATTTTGTATTTAAGACTGGTATAGGGTCTAGTTGTTCACCTCGCATTATGCTTTCAATCGTCTGTACCGGAAGTCCACTTTACTTGAAACTTTTTTCGAATTTTTCCAATAAATCCAGAATGATCAACCGTAGGATGTTGAAATTCAGTATTTGAACTTGATGTTGTATCAGATTGGTTATCTGCTATTTTTGTAAGAATCGGCCAAGCCAGAAGTGCACTTTACTTAGACCTCTTTTCGAATTTTTTGCATAAATCTAGAATGATCAGCCATAGCATATTGAAATTAAATTTTTGAACTTGTTGTAGCATCAAAATAGTTGTCTACTATTTTTGTAACAATCGGCTGAGCCTGGAAGTGCAGTTTTTATTAATAACAAACATTCAGAATTTGCCGTATAAAACAATCAGTTCAATTGAAATAAAAGGTTGTCAATGATAATCTGTTGTAATTTTTTTGATTTTTTTTGACATTCTACATGTCGAAATATTATTAAAATTATATTAGGTAACTATAATCTAGAGTGACAGAAAACTTCAGTGGGTAAATTTGTGTATATATCAAGTAAGTCACGTGATGTTCACGTCAAATTTTTTTTTTAGTTTCATTACTGTTTAAAGCGTTGCAGTTCAATCCCTTTTAATTCATGCTTGCAGCACCTCTTATGCATTATGATGCTAGGCCAACAATTTTAATGACTCAGCAATCTTTTTCACCTAGTTCTTGGCCTCATGCCATAATGCAATGCTTTGTGGCACGCAAGTGTGTATCGTTTTATTAGCAACAATTGATCCATTATTCAATAAATGTGCATTGCATGATCATTCAATAGTTCTATTGTCCCACTGAACTATTCAATAACATTAATATCTGAAATTAGTCTTCCAATTTTTATAAAGTAGATGTCTCAAAATAATTGTGACAAATTTTATACTGTGGAACATTTGAATATAGAATTTTGTGGAACAAATTAACGAATGTTTCAGAATTTTCATATTCCAATTTTTACTTACTAGTACAAAGTACAAGGGAGTATTGTGGAGCCGACAAAATTCACATTTAGAGATTCCCGTTTTGAATCCATTTTGACTGTTTTTGGCTTGATGTCGGTACGTATGTATGTGCATAAATCGCAAATCTCAAAACTCGTCGGAAGTGTAATGCTAAAATTTTGTATTCAAGAATGGTATAGAGTCTTGATGTGCACCTCGCACTATAGTTGCAATCCTCTGTACCGGAAGTACACTTTACTTTGAACTTTTTTTGAATTTTCCAGAATGATTAGCTGTAGGATACTGGAATTGAGTATTTGGGATTGCTGTAGCATCCAAATGGTCATCTTCAATTTTCGTACCAATCGGCTAAGCCGGATGTGCACTTCATATAACAGATTTTTTGAATTTTTCTCATAAATTCAAAACAATCAGTCCTAGAATATTGAAATTTCGCTTTAGCACTTTTATAACCTCTAGTTGTACACCTTGCATTATGATTGCGATCGGCTATGGCGGAGTTGCAGTTTACTCCAAACATTTCTTGGATCTTTCCCATAAATCCAAAACTATTAAACGTGGAATATTAAAATTGAATATTCAAGACATTAGTACCGTCTAGAATCTAGATGCTCATAATCCTATTCTTATTGGGATCGACTAAGCCGGAAGTGCACCTCAGTTGGAATTTATTTTTTAATTTTGCTTATAAATTTAGAACTGTTAGTCGTAGAATCTTGGAAATCAATATTTAGGAATGTTTTGGCATAAGAATGATGATCTACTGTTTCCATAGAAACCGACTAGGCTAGAAGCGCATTCTACTTGACAGATCTTAATAATTTTTTAGATAAATAAAATAAAAAACGATTAGCCGTGGGAGGATGAAATTTTGTGTTTGATTATATATATCCAATGATGTACAAGTAAGTCATGTGATGTCCACGTCAGATTTTTTATTGATGTAATCAATTTCTAAGCTGGGAATTGATCTTTTTTTCAATATTTTTATTTTATAGTGAGAATGAGATGATAATAGTTATTTGGAAAATTAATTTTCAAAGTATTGATAAACCATTCGTTGATAGTAATCTTTATGTATACGGTAGAATATTATATTTCATCTATTCATATTATTAGGAACAGCTTGATATCAAAGGGATTACAAACCGTAATCTTCCTCTCAAATATTACAAAACAGGCGTTTCGTATAAGATTGGATACAGCATCGTAATTTGACAAAACATTGAATAAGTAAAGAAGTAGTAAGCAATATTTCAATGTTGAAAGATTGTATTGGTACTGTAATAAGAATTGATGCGCATCCAATAATTGAAAGAGTGTAATCTCTTGAAGATGTTTGAATAGAATAGTTCAAATCGATCTTGATGATTCCGTAGATGAGAAATTATTATTTTCATCAAATGTATAGTGTGTGCATATATCTACTACTTTAATTGAACTGGCTGTAAGTTCAAGATGGGAGATGGATCTATTAGAAATGTTTTAAAAGTTTTTTAACCACATTTTGCTATTTGTATCAATCGTTTCACTTCTTCTTTATAATATCTCAAGCTTGGAACAAAATATGCATCTCTTTCGTATAGGTCTTTCCATATTCCATAAAAATATTCAACTTATGGATATTATTATAAATCTATTCTCATATTATCAGAGTACAAACATACAAGTTTAAATCTGAGAGCAGTACAAATTTATTTGTGATGATGCATTTCGATCCATATATACCATGAACATTTTTGTTTAATTTTTACTCAACCTTCTTGAAGTTAGTAAATGTATGAATTTATTGATCCAGTTACTATTGATACTATAATTTATTTATCCAAGGCTTTTGAGAAGATACTCGTTGATGTTTCACAAATTTCATTTTCAACCAATATTTATTGCAACTTCAATAACTGCGCCATCATCAAAAGATTTATACTGAATGCTCTGATGATGGTTTTGTGGCTGGAATTGCAGTAAAACTTCCCAAAACAATCTTATCATATAACCGAGTGCCTACAGCTTCTCAAATTTATTTTATTCTATCAATTGGTTGCTCTTTTGTCAGTGGATTCGTCAATTTGAAATTTATTTTGATCTTTTTGTTACAGGTGAGTGGACATTGAGAGAGAATAGAAATGGAATGATGTTTAATCTGCAGGAAGATCTCAGCAATTTCAAGTTTATCTGATTCAATTCAGTTAAAAGGTAAATACAAATACTTACAGATTGACTTTTCTTCAAAGCTTTTTTCGGAAAACTTCCTCCTAGTATCATCTATAGGTAATACAATAACTAATGCGCATTCAATAATTCTCTCTCAAAATTTTGCAATAGCTATCAATGTACTTGGTATCTTACTAATAGCTTCTCTAAATATATACTGTTGAATTATTTATTTCGTTTAAATTCAGTAACTACCACATTTTCCTAAAAGCTTCTCATGAAAGAGGCACAAGAGGAAATCCAGCTAACGAAATCTCGCCTTGCTTCCTTTCAATTATCCGTAAATAAACCTTAGGTTTTGGAATAGGTACGGTCAATACAATGTTAACCAATTACTTTTCACGGCTAGAAAAAAGGACACTTTGTAGAAAATAGATCCTGATGAAAGGTAATCTAATTTGAAACGTATGACTAATTACTTATTTATCCTCTTTAACCACATCTTCGTTTCATTTTAACGTGAAATAGTGTTAAAATTTTTCATACGATAGGCATAAGGCCAAATAAAATTACAGGAGAAACAATTAATATTTTATATTATTGTATCGATTATCCATTTTTGCTTACTCCTGAATATAGTCGAACCGAGTCGAGAACTCTTTATTTTGTCTGTTAATTGAATCGCTTCTCGCAGATAGATTTTCCTCTTCGCTATCTGCTCAGCGATTTCTATCAAAGAATTTGCACTGGGTGTATGTTTTTATCTCATTGTTACACGTCAGTAATTTCGGAAATTATCTCGGATGTCGTAAACACTCTTCTTTGCTTGACATGGAGATGATGCCAGACAGATAGCTTGACACAGTTGCAACTTGACACGTACACGGATTTCGCGGAAGGCGTGATGCGACAAAAGGCAAAGAGAAGAAGACAGAATATTCTCAAGACACAAACACGCTTTAAAGATGTTTTATAAATGTATTTTACAAGATGTTGTCGTTGTTGAAATCCAATACCTCTTATTCAGCTCTATGAAAAATTTTCATGTTCTTAGCATAACATATCAACGCATATGAAAATAGTCGTGAAACGTTCTTGCATTTAACTTCAAGAAAATAAGGAAGTTCATCATGCAAATTCATGGAAATGAATTCCTTTCAACACATTTAACATATTTTGACATTATTATTATTGTCCCCATCATTTTCTGATCAATTGGTTCATTGATTACATTTGTTAGCTTTCATTCATTCTAGTGATAGTATTTTGTATCATAGCATGTATTCTTAGAAGAAAATTAGGTATTCATTCTATTTTATTTAGTTATCATGGTTAAAATGTATCATGCTCTTCTCAATGTAATGATTTTTCAAAAACTTAAAAAATTGATAACTTTTAAATGAATTTCAAACAAAATAGTTTTGGATCAATAATAATATTGAACTCGCGTATAGTGTCCATTATTTATTTGGAAGACGACAGCACTTGTCTTCTAACATGTATTGAACTCAAAATACAACCTCTTTAATACGTTCACTGGGTAAAACTACCATACGATTTTGTCAGAGTATTAATACAATTAGACACAGTCCAGATATTTTAGAACAACTTTTAGATATATTGCAATAAGATTTAACTTCTACTCGTTGACATTACAGAGTGAAAAAAGAAGTTTATATTGAATAAATATAAAAATAATTATGTATTGGGCCTACTATTGCTGAAAGATTAAAATTAAGTACATAAGATCTTGGCTAGTTTTTGTTCAAATAAACCTCATCCAAATATGTCTGAGAGGTAGAAGAATATAAAGACGTTTTTGTACGATTTTCATATGTCTGAATCTAAATGTAATGAAGAGTTATTTACGTTATGAGCGATCGCTTCTAAATCGCTTTTTCTCGTCTTGCGACAAACCGGTCGGTGAATACAAATAAGATGATGAATGGCACAAATAAAAGAAGCAAAGATAAACAAAGAGCACAGAATACAGTCGACAAGTCGAAAAAGGCATTGTTTTTATTTATTCCGTGGAAAGCACCTTATTGTTTCGTCTCCGATGACGTTTGTGTCAACGTTGAGTTATAGCCGGCTGAACGGCCATGATAACACAATGTGCGGACTATTTTAATGTCACTTTTTCTCTCCATGATTCGTGGAATTGATAGAGAAGACAATCCCAGATGGAATTCTGTCTGCAGAATTGTTTTAAATTGTAATTTTTAATTAACGTTTTTATTTGACAACTCTAGTGATTTATAGCCGACTGAAATGAGAAGTACGCGATGCCACAGAATTCGAAATGTGAATTATGCTAAACATTAAAGCCAGACGCGAAACACCATACTTTTAGCAGCTGCGTCAAATCGAATCAATTAAATTTATTAATATGTCTATTATGTTGGACGAAATGGAACATTTCATGATTCAAATGATTAGATAATTAGGAAATTTGAAACTACGCTAGGCAAACTATTATAGATTGGGCTTTGATTTAATGATCAATTTAAAATTGAGTGATATTCGAAATTATTTGTTATAATAGATATAGTTTATTATTATCTGCTGTAGAACTGAATCTGCTAGCGAATTAGGAGTGCATCCGTACACTTATACATGATCATTGATAAAAGTACCTTGCTAATATAGCTTTGGAAATAGGAATGAAGTTCCTTCCCAATATTAGAAGTACAATCCGATATTCTAGTTTGAGAAAGTGATGCATGGCAACTGTTCAACAAATTTCATGTCCAGATATGATCGTGGAGTTTTTTTTTTTTTTGAGTGATTTAGCGATGCAAGTAGTTGATTCTAAGTTTTATTGTACACAGATCAAGATTCGTCAGATTGCAAACCATGGTTGTGTATCTTCTTTGATTCTATCATGCACCACTCATGAAATGATTCCCTCTCATAACAAGTTACAATATCAAAGCATATTTCTAGAATGTGCCATTTCTTATTAACACTTAATGTTAGGCATGGGTGACAGGAGCCATCGCCCAAAGAGCAAATCATAAAAAACTTTTCAAGATTTACACACAGTCCTGCGAGTGGGTGAAAATAATGACTTCCAACCTTAGGAATTGTATGAAGAATTACAAACTATGATTCTAAATGTACCAGACTTTTTTAATGATGAAAGAACTGTTTCAATACATAAAAGAAAATAACTTGAATGAAAATCCAAATATTTACATTGTCTATCAAATTTTATTATTTTTGATAATCTCTTATTTTCTTTTCTAAAATATCTCATCGGTTCAGTTGTCCAAGATATTTTTATTGATTTTATTAAATCATAAATTTATAAAAGCAACAAACATTGTGCTACTACAATAGTTGATTTTAGAAATATTATTGAGTATTGAATTCCTATTGATCATATTTGTATTACTGGAGATATTCTGTTGAAACTCTCCATTGTATTACCTCTAAGTATGTAGATTACAATACTTTCCACTCATTTTAATTATCTCAATTGGAATGAAAGAACAAACTCTAAATATTATTCAGCAAGTGATGGTATTTGTATTTTTTGAGATATTTCAATCATAATTCTTATTACATCAGAATAAATCGTGCAGAATACGATATTTTTTACAAACTTCAATTATCTTAATTCATTTAGGAGATACAGAGTCAAACAGTGTGTGCTTCTGATCCGGCTATTCTCTCCTCCGTCCGTAGCTCTAGTAATACAGAATGCGATCGTAGCTCCTTATGATGTCTACACAAGTCTATAAGAGCAACAATTATCAGAATGTATTCTTCTTGATATATTTTATCTTAGAATGTACAAATTTCACAATATTCAGGTCTAATATTTCAGAAATCAAGCAATATTTGTGATTTTAGAAAAAGCAAATAATAAAATACTTCCAAGATTTACATGCGGTCTTGCAAGTGGGTAAAAGGAGAATACATAATGGTAAATAACTTGAGAGAAATTTACCCAAATATGGACATTGTCTATCAAATGTTGTGGCCAATACTGGTGAGTTCAGCCTCCGTCGAAAGAAGCTTCTCGAAATTAAAACTAATGAAAAGTTATTTGAGAAGTACGATGTGGAAGAGAAGACCTTCAGCTTTGGCAGTTTCATCTATTGAAGCATCTAAGCTGAATACGGTAGAAAAATTTCAGTTTCTTTTATTTTAGTCCAAGAATATAGTCTCATTTGCATTATCTATACTATATAATCAAGTTGGTAGTAAAAGGCTATGTTTCAACTGTTTTCGAATTCATAACATTGCCACCACCAAAGGGTCTCGCAAAATACACTTTGCCCACATTAAATTTTGGTCTTGCCCCGCCACAGCACTCACTATACTCAAGCATAGAAAACTCCTCTACCTGATTATCAGGAATCTCTTACACTGTGATTTTCGAGAAGAGTAGATTACAATTACAATTTAGTTAGTGTTACAGTTAAAGTATAACTCTTTGTAACTGCGACGCAGTATGTCGAACATTACACTCGAATGAAACATGATATTGATTTGACGTATTTGCATTACAGTCTTGGAGATTGTAATTCCTTTATTATTTTAAGTGGTAAATGCTCTTGAAAGTGTTAAATTTTGTCATAGGATACTGTTTATCAAAGTTAAAATTTAAAGAATTTCATAGAATGAATTTCAGTGAGCTTGGACAGTTCCAGTTATAACTCAGAATTAGGCGAACAATTTGACTCTCAAAGTCGTTTTTTGATACAATATTGATATCATTCTATCTCATTTTATTACTATGTATAAGATTTTTCTCAATTCGCACTCCAACATCAGGTCTGCCGATAACCGATGATATTGAATTGTTATTGAGAGAATTTCTTTCTCAATATGTGTTGTCCTTACTTACAATTAATTAGACTTGGTTCTTTTGGATCTCATGGAATTTTAATGCATCGCAATCACAGAACCTTTGAAGGTTGCTCATGCACTAAATCCAGCCAGCGTGCCACATTTTCACTTGGTGATTTATTTAATCGTACCTGCACTGAGGGGGACATTAAGACAGGAATCAAAGATTTTTATATTTTCTTGTTTCTTGCACGCGGATTCAAGCCTGCATATCAAGTTTCAGCTCTCTTGGACTACGAAAAGCTCCAGTAAGTTCATGACGAACAACAGTATGAGTAATCAACGATCATTGAAGTTTGCGTATCAATAAATTCCAATATAACAAGGCTACAGAAATTCAATTTGGTGCATACATAAACAAGTAATTCTTTTCTCATCCGAGAATATGAGACCTACAATGATTTTTGAGATGAAGTTATGAGGGCTCAAAAATAGTCCCAATTGCTTCAAGCAGGGCCGGATTTACCCTTCTTGCCGCCCCTGAGCAGTAGTGAATCTGCCGCCCTTCACCTGTCCTTCTTATTTTGGTCCTAGTTCTTTTAGACAAAAACCGATGCAATCGAAATCGTTTTTTATTCAACTTCTAACGAATACAACAATTTTTTTCATATTTTTTTTCCATGTACTTGCGGACCTGCGTAAAAATTAGATGCAAGTATAAGTATACATCCCTTACACATTTTCATCAGATATGATCCAGATGGCTATAAATGTGAACTGTGCACTTGTTACTTATTTAAATTTTTAAAAGTTCGACTTAAGACATCTACTTGATTCAGTTCTTGCTGTTCGAAAATTTGGATGATATCTTTGGAACAAAAATTATTTCCTCAAAATTTGCCGCCCTGGGCAGTTGCCCATAAATGCATATGCTTAAATCCGACTCTGGATTCAAGAGCAGGTAGACATTGCTTAAGGTGATAGCTTAATAAATTCAACTTTGTCATCTTATTTGGAATGACTCCTACCGCAAAACACTTTCTGTAATAGTCTAAATCCAAATGCAATTAAATAAAAAAATATTGGTGGATAACTTTTTGGATACAATGCTAATATTGAAATGCACTTAAGAGAAGATTCTTCATGAATAATAGCGTGAAACTTTAAACTATATTTAAATAATATTCGTGGGTGCTCCATGCTTCTATTTATGGAGATCCAGGGAGAAAAATATCTTTTTATTCTCATTGCAATTTGTTATGAGCATAATTTTATTTTGTACATTGAGTTTCCTGTATATTTTTTCTAATTTTTTCAAACTCTGTTGAGAGATATTATCAACATTTTTCTTCTTGTCAAACCTTTCTATTTGATACCCATGTCTGGGAGACTATGAATAAACAAGTGATCCGCCATCTTGGCATGGCAGCCATATTAGATTTAGTAGGACTTCATTCACTTTCTATTTCCACTCGTTAAACCCTCATTTGATATCCATATCAAGAGGGTTGTAAAGAAAAATGTGATCCGTCAATTTATAGCTGCGGTCATTTTGGACAAATTACAGTATTGAGTATATTAGATTTCATTGACATCGGCACCGAAGCAAGATTGGACAATGGGAAGTGATTTAAAATCACGACTACAAAATTTGACGCATAGCAACGACACGGCAAGCTAAAATATATATAGGCATGATAAAAGGATGGAAATTTAGTTGCTATAGAAATGTTTGATTTTAATTCCAAGCAACACAAAATATAGCATTTTGGATCCTTGATGAATATTTCCAATTTATCATCATTCCTTTACTTCTATTTATTATGTTTGTTGGGGATTAATATTGCGAAGAGAAAGCTTACGAATGAATGAAAGCTTCATTCGTCTGCGACATTAATTTGTGTATTCCGTCATAATTCCCAACTTCCGAAAACAGCTTCGGAGGAAGATAAAACAAATTCGCTCCATTTCATAACACCCGCATATGCATCACATAGGCTCTGACGAGCCACTTGGGAAGAGAAAACCCCTTAGCAAGAGAGAAATTCTCTCCTCTCGAGCAGTAATTGTCGAGGCGTCACCTTTCACACGGAATTGTTTCATTATCAGACAAATACCGCGTGGTCTAAGCGCTAGAACACTTCAAACTTTGTCTCTTTCTCTCTCAGCCTCTTGTGGGGGTGAAGAGAGTAAAGAACGTCAAACAGTGTCAAGGAGCGACGTCACAAGCCGCTCAAGTACTTTTGCAAACGAACGCTTTGAATATTCGCAATTTGAGTTTTAATGATAAAGAAAGATGCTACAAGAAGTTTCAGCGTTAAATAACTTGTTCTGTAAATCTGTTGATTGGGAATTCTACCACTCTAAACAGACAGAATTCAAAATGTTCTTGTTCAATAAACTCAAACAAATTAGTACAATCTGTCTAACAAATCTAATTATAAGTTCTCTTCCTGATTAAATTCGTTATTTTGAGCACGTTTTTCACTCAGCAGACAGTTTTCAAGATTTTGTGTACTGTATAATGTATAATGAAATAACAATGATAAAGAAAAGTTTTCAAACTTACGGTTTCGCTCATTTATAATAGACGCTTGGAGAACTATTATCAAAAGCATTTCAAAGTTTCACCGAATCGTGATAATCATATACTAAAACAGTTGAACAAGATTGCCCAAACTATTTTCTCCATGAAAAATGTGACCAGGATGATTTCTATTTGACATCATGAGAATACAAAGTATAATTTGCGCCAATGCCAACAAGTGCGCACTGCTTACATTTGTATGTCATTGCAAGCTTTTGATAAGAAAACATAGTAATAACATGTGTGTTGTAAATTCATTTATTGTTTGAGTGTAATTTTAGCATCCTAATGGAATTACAAAACATTCAAGAAAAGTGGTTTTGTAAAAACACAATCGGATAATCTATCAAGAATACAACCATTCATGATGTCGTCTTATTTTCTTTCAAATCCAAATTTTACGTCCACTGTAGAAAAAGAGTGGACACTGCAAAGTAATTATTCAATAGTAACACATTATATACCATGTTTTAATAAATACAATCTGAAATATGATGAGCAATAAACATAACCTATAATTTTTGTTAATTTTAAAACGAGCAAATGTTAAACTGAGCCGCATACATACACTGTATTTTATTGCTTAAACTAATCACATATAATGTTATTCATGATCTGCCAAGCTTATTATGATACTTCATCTCTTCTGATAACCTTACATAATTTCTTAATATTTTGAAATCTCGTCTGGATTGGAAAAAAGACTTAATCAGGTACACTTCTGATAGTATTTTGCATTCAGGCACAATGCAATACTTATAAACTGACTTAAGAGCTTTTTTAATACTGGAATAAAAATGAGAACGAAAACACCTGTAATAAACAATGGACTGCAATGTCACTGGACATAGTATTTGACGTCATCAATAGGAGCACGTGAAAATGGCGACGTTTAAACAGTTCAAAATTATTCTCAATTTTAAATATTTTCCGAATCTTTTTAACATAATTCATATTTTTTACTATGTTATAACGATGTAAAAAGTGAATTAGAAATATAAAATAAATTCATGAATATACCCTATAGCAGAATATACATTCTTAAGCTCGACGAGTTGATAAATTTACCATTATCTCAAATTTTTTGATTAACGGTACTAGACTCTTTACAGTATTATCAGAATTCCAAGTGAAACTTTTTTTGAAGTATTGCGTTAATTCGTTGGGCTTATTGAGAATCTGAATACCTCCGAGAATTTGGGTAGTACCATACTTGATTATATTCAGCTAGTTATAATTTTGACATTTGACAGAAAGATATACTTATCTACACTCAAATCTCAAGAATGTTTCGCAAGTAGTGGTATTTGATATAGAAGGACTTCTTCGCGTGATTTGGAATATATTTTTTTCAATACTGTTTTGGAACTTGCATATTCCATAATCAAAAATTAAGTTGCAACGGATGAAATTTTGAAAAATCGTTTAGAATGATTCCGTAGGCCGTTTAGAATGATTCTGTAAGCCATTAGAATCATTTCGACGAATCAAAAGCTGTTAGTTTGGCTACTACCATGGTTACTTCCTAACAATTCAAGTGTTCATATCTGGATTTGACGTTTGACATTTAATAATTTTTTGTTTCCTCTAAGATATTGGTGAGTTTCCAAAACCTTGTTAGAGAAAGTATAGCCTACAACATGTTTGGAATGGCGTATTCCACACTCGCGAAACTTTTCGCTTGTTCAAAATATAGGCCATTCCAATACTTATTGTAGAATATACTATTCTCGCACCTTATTTTTAAAACTTGGCTTTTGTAATAAAGAGTTCAAGAGCTGACCATACTAACCGTGAATATCGAATTTATCGGCGTTTTAGAAGAAGTTAATTTTCAGTGTAATTCGCATCACTTGGTTTGTCATCCAACATAACCTATAGTGGCACTACTAATAATTGACATTGATATGACCTTGATAGTTAGAGTAAATTAATTATGGGATCTGGAGATGATTGAAGTTTTTCATAGATATTGGACAACGACCAGATCATTTATCTTTTTATAAAATAAAATCCAGATCAAGACGACTGGGATTGAGGGCTCAGGACGAGATGGGATTATGTCAATGTCAATTCGATATGGTACCACCACAGATCAGACAGCTGTGGATTTTAATTCCGATATTCATTTTGTGTATTGATCACATTGAGTTAGAGCGTCAGACTTTCAAAACAACTATTAAAGTACATAGAGTTAACTAATAAATCTCGATTGACCCTATATAGCATTCTAAACTCATCGATCCAGTAATACATCTTGAATTAGATTGCCTTCTCTTAATTTCTATGATGCGTTTCATATGAAGGCTTAGAGATCGATCAGAAGGCTCATTTGCAAAAAAAAAAATGGAAAAAGTTCGTAATTTTGAATTATTTCAGTTCTTCGCCACCTACTGATATTGGCTGTTGTTCATATGTAGTTTTGTTTCTTGTGCTTGTTTTATTCACGATCGTATGAAAAGTGACCGTTTTGTACATAACTTTCAATGTAAAAAATAGGGTTCCATGAGAAAATGTACAATCCAAATTTTTTGCAGGCTTTTAGTGTATGTATCTGTGAGAGAGTCTCAATTATCAATATTTGAACATCTGCATATATGGAGACTTATCCACAACACTGAAATTTAGACATATTGAACTTGATTTATTTCAATACAAATTTCCAAGAACATTTATGTCAACTTCAAAGAAAATAGTTGATTTCATTATATCGTTTTCTTGTCAATGTGTCATTAACAAAACAAATATAATTGATTGATTTGATTGATCTACAAGAATTGGGATTATCGAAGATAAGACTCTGCATAACTCATGTGGATATGTCTAACATACTCATAGAGCTTTAGAAAATACCGCTTCATCCGTATTTTCAACCAAACCGTCCGTGCATTAGGGAATAAATCTCACTTGCATCTTGAATATCTATTGAATACCAAAATTTTCTATCGAATGTTGCTGATGATGGACGATTATTCTGATGCTTTCGGAAGATCAGATGTTTCAAAATAAAGGAAACTCTGTAGTTTTGAGCCTCAAGCCGAAACGGATCACTAAACCTTTTTCATGGATCTGATCCACAAGATTATCTCTTCTTTTATCTCAACATTTGGCAGCCTATTATTGGAATGAGCATTGACATCTTATATTTTCTATTGGAATAATTGGTGCTTGATATTCTGATATCAGGATGTACAGTAACAACATTAAAATTGAGAAAGCGGAACTGGCATATCCTAAGATTTGAACAAGGTTCGAAGAAACAATTTCCTATATCTCAATTGAAGACTTTTAATTTGATATAAGTTTTAAGCTTCAAGTTCAAGTTAGTAGCTGAATCAATATTTTACTCGGATGGATTTTATGTAGAGCTGCCACAATTGCCAAAAACTTGACTTACAATGAATAGTATTGCCACAAATATGAAATATTTGTAGCAATTAGGTCACATAATTATTCATTTGGATTCGCTGTAACTGTAATTCTAGTTAGTATTGACAAGGTCGATGTTCAATTGTCAGACATGATTGACTGGATATGATCACTAGATGCTCGATGGTTGCCAGGCAACAACTGTTAGAGAATTGAATGTTGGCCCATTGTCGGCAAAGGTATATTAGAGCGTAAGCTAGGAGAGGCAGTCAGTCATTCAGAAATTCAGTAAGAGTAACTTTGAGCGATATTGTGTTCATACAAGTTTGTAAAGTGAATATTTGTACTGCAATCTATGTTTATAAATTATTCTAAGCTAGCAACCCGTGCCGGCTTCGCACGGATGGTCATTTAATAATATTCAACATCTTTGTATGAATCTTTAGAGCATAGTTAGATAATATAAGATAATTATTGAGATTAATACCACATTTCTTGCTTGACTAACACAATCAAAACATGAGCTAAACTGTCAAAATTTCACGATAAGTGCGTAGATCTATGTATAGATAGCATCATCAGTATTTAATTTAAAAATTACAAGAAATAAAAGATTATATTGCAGCGCAGGCAATGTAAGGAATTTATTTGATAATTTTTTCACATCTTGAGTTACATGATGGAAGTTTTTGTGGGCAGCCCGTATTTTTAAAGTGAATTATAGCCCATGTTACTTAGTGATAATAGGTATAGGATTCTACTGGTCAAAGAATTCTTAAAATCGGTCCCTACGCAAGCGCCAACAGCAACTATACACAGTAGTACTTTGTCAGAACCTTCATGCAAGTACTGACAACAACTATATAAAATTCCAACTCTAACGGATGAACGATGTGTGGACGGACAAATACGGCTCGTGCGCTACTCAAGGTATATTGATAGTACAATACTAAGAAGTTTCTCTTAAGAGCCAATAATAACTGTAGTGAGTTTCAGCTCAATCGGATAAACGATGCGCGAACGAACAAATACTGCTCGTGCGCCACGGTGATGACACTACAATAAGAACCCTAACGAATGTCCCAACAACAACTATAATGAGTTCCAATTCAATTAGACGAACAATGCGCGAACGAACAAATACGACTCGTGCGCCACTTATTGTACGTTGATGATACTATAATTAAAACCTTCACGATATTGCCACCAACAACTATAGGTTGAACGGTGCGCGAACGAAAAAATACGGCTCGTGCACTACTCAATGTATGTTGATCCTTTTTTATTTAATCTACTACTGTATTAAAGCGAACAGAATGAAAAAGAAATCATTCAAATCGGTCAAGTCGTTTTTGAATTTTAGCGAGATAAATGAACAGCGTTTCATTTTTATTATATTAGATAAAATTTGTGACAGTATTTTTCTTTGAAGTCTCGTTGATTAACTTGAAAGTTACATTTTGTCACTAATGAAGAAATTGATAAGAAAGTCATATTCTTGTTCTCAAATCGATGACTTTCTTAAGACAATATCAAAGTTCTACTTATTTCAAGTATTGTAAATTTTCGGTAAATCTTTCATTGAGCATAGTTGTGTATTTTCCTTCAAATTCATGTAATAATACTTGAAATGGTATTATATGAGTTGAGCTAACAAATTTTATTGAATCTTCTAAATGAGTGTATGTCGTGCGCAAATCTTTTCAAAAATGTATGATGCAGGATATTATATTTGCAGCATTTTAATGCATGCATGCAGTTCTCGTTTTTCTTGCTGTAATATACATCATGAAATACTTTTATAGTCGAGAGGATATTACTCTCGTATTTATATTGCGAAGTGCATTTAATGTTGATGTAAAAGGATCAAGAATAGGTTGAGTGGTGCGCTAAATGTGTACGGAAATAAAGAAAAAGAATCAAATAAATTACACGATTTCCAAGATTCACTATATTAGGTTCTCTCAACAGATTTGGAATTATTCGATTACACTACTCTAGAGCTTTAGTTTGGTTATTCATTTTCATATACAGAAGAGGTGTTTGCTTTAAATTTCTTGTAAGGTTGAATGACAATGTGATTTTTTATTAGGCTTCAATTACTTGTCTGTTCAGACTCAGTTTAATTCCAGGCTCGGTGCAGGCTTTAAGTTTATTCTGGATAATTTTGGCCTAGGTTCAGGTTCAATAATATTGTTACAAATATGAAATATTTGTAGTGATCAAGTCACATAATTATTTATTTGAACTCGCTGTAACTGTAATCCTAGTTAGTAATGACAAGGTTGATGTTCAGTTGTCGGACATGATTGATAGACTATTGTCACTAGATGTTTGGCGGTTGCCAGGCAACAATTGTTAAACAATTGAATGTTGGCCCATTGTCGGCTTAGGTATATGAAAGCGTTAGCTAGGAGAGGAATTCAGTCATTCAGAGATTCAGTAAGAGTAACTTTAAGTGAAATTGTGAAAATACGAGTTTGTAAAGTGAAGAGTTACATTGTACCTTGTGTTAAAAAATTATTTACGATGAAATTTGTGACAATATGAAACTATAAATACGATTTTCAAGGTCGATCAAGTTTGATCACTAATAGGTCTCATTTTCTCCATGTTTGTAATGCTAAAACAAATCTTTCCGCCAAGTTTCATTTATATCAGAGGTGGAGTAGTACATCGACAGTTTGACTTATTATATTCCTGAACATGTTAAATATTAGCAATCCAGATATAAGATTGCATTCATGGCAATTATGAGAATCTTTTACAAGTATATCGCTGCCAAATTATGACAGCAATTATTATATTGTGTATCCTAAATTCTGTTAGAATCTTTTTGAATCGACGAATTGAATAGTGAAAATAGGCACCATTTATCTCTTGCTTGAAATAGAATCCTCCCACATTCTACTAATAACTACATAAGTCAACGCAGTGAATTTCAACTTTGAATTAACTCAAGCTGTTACTCAATTACCCGGGTTACTAGTAACCACCTTTCCTTATACACTCTGTGGTTGATTCCTCAGAGGAGTTAATCGCAAATAGCACCCCACACAGGTCGTTTAGCTACCTGGTTATTCCATGAAGAATGGATTCTAGTTTAAATCACTAGTTAAGCATGTGAATAGAATTAAGAGCGAGGAACGATGGAGTTGAGATCTAATGTGTTTAGAATAGGTAACTTGGACCCTTCGAAAAGTTCAAGATTCTTCTCAACAAATATTTTATCGATCTATATATTTCTAGTCTACTCTTTTCAAAATTTAATTCTACACATAAGTCTCAATTCGGACTATTCTTTAACGATGGGAACTTCTATTTGAGCTCCTTCTTAATAGAATAAGCCCAACCAACAAAAATATGTTATAGAATTTAGACTATCTTCTAGATATTCATTGGAATTAAAACATTTTTCCAGTTATTCTTATAGATGATATTGTGAGCTTCAGAGAAATTAACGTCCTTATACCTAGATAGTCTTCAGAGAGATTTCTAATATTTTATCTATGGTATTATGCTGGGTCCATATTGTAAAATGAACAAATTGTACATGACAATATGTTAATTGTTACTTAACGGCATGAGACGTTGACGTTAGTTTGGCTTCTGCATGAAAGTGAATCCATAAGTCAGAATCTTGACATATATTTACGCTTATTAGTGATTCACTGACTCCGTAACGCTCTAAGATAGATATAGAGATATAATTCAGTTACAGCAATCAATTATAACAATAGTCTATGGCTCAATGGTGAAGCATTGGACTATTGTTCAACCGGTACGAAGTTCGAATCGCATTCAGGGGAAGCCAAAATTCTCATATTTTTTTCATTCTTACAAACCATTTTATCAACATTACTTTCCTAAAGCATCATCATTTACATTTAGGATATGTTATTCTGATTATTATGTGCTAAACATATCTTCCATTTAACTGACGACCCAACACTTTTCAACGGGCGCCTAAGGCGTTTTGCATACCCCTAGTAATATATAATTGTTCAATATATTCTCTGCGAACTTTCAGATTCTCGTTATAAAGACGTCAAAAAACTCATTTTCTTTTTGCCACAATATTTTACTTCATGAAAGAGGAATTTATAGGAATTAAAACTAATTCAAATTGGAAAATACTTTCTGGTATTGAATTTGGATCGTAAATGAATACAAGCAGAAAAGACTAATTTACACTCAACGTAGTTAATGTCCTAAATTCGATTTCATCGTCCTGTTAATGTTGAAAGCATCCTCAAGATTTTCCTGTGGACATTTTGTAGAAGAGGAATCGATTTGGTATGCGCGAAGCGTGACGAGCACGTGAGCGTGGCGTCACGCGAACTAGACGTGCTCCAGTTCTCTCGTTCTTTAGTTCCGTAGTCATTGGGACTTAATCCGGCCCTGGACGTGCACGAATCGC
Source organism: Dromius quadrimaculatus (assembly GCA_963989225.1). Taxonomy (NCBI): domain Eukaryota; kingdom Metazoa; phylum Arthropoda; class Insecta; order Coleoptera; family Carabidae; genus Dromius; species Dromius quadrimaculatus. The sequence goes on from OZ022324.1 coordinate 11,256,715, forward strand.
AACGAAGGATGAATTGGGTTTAGTGGCGAGCGAAAAAGAATACCAAAGAAAGGAACTCTTTTCTAAAGCTATTTTTTAATATAAATAAAATACATAAACCATATATCCGTGAAAGCTTTTACCGAGTCTAAGAGCTCATATACCTGCAAATTTTATCAGATGCAAATATATCTCTTGAAAACTAAATTATTCTACATATCTACAGTGCACTTAAAAGCACAAAGCTTTAAAGATATTCTGAAAGAAGGAAAGTTATATTTATATAAAATGCGTATCATCTCTGCTTCTAATGGAAAATAGTTGTGGTGATTGTCAAAGAGATAATATACGCCAGGGCTGAATTTTTTTTCAAGAAAAATTTAGTAGAGTTGAGTCAATTATCACATTTTGATCTTAAAGCCAAGTTAAAGAATCAAAGTGTTTTTGCTACACTAGGTGAACATCAAAATCGTGGGCTCACATATATAGAAGTGGACATAAAGGGAGACTTCACGTACTCATGTGCGGGCGAAAAGTTTAAAAAACATTATTTATCCAGCAAAGATCCATATTGAGTTTGGTACTATGGTGCTTCAAAATTAATAATATCCAGCATCAGTTATAGTTTGGACAGACTTTATCTACCTAACAATGGTTAGAGGTCTATTGGTAGATCACAAGTTCTTCAAAGCTTATTATCATGGTTGTATTTAAAATTTTAATCTTTCAATCTTTTATGAACAATAAAAATTCTTGGAGAAATTACTCGTTCACTTGTAGCTAATTTTGTATATTTAGATAAAACATGGTATGACAACATGATGTTGTTAGGAAAGAATGGGTTGATGATGAAGGTAAATGTTCGCCGAATGCACCTGTCTTATTATTATTATATATTCAATCCTATGGAACTAATTTGGAGCGAATTAAAAAACAATATCAGAGAAAAAAATGTTTCGTCGCAACTAAACTCCAGTGTCGCTGAATTAATCAGACAAGAAATTGAGAATATTGGACAGCGACAATGGAATAACTGTGATGAAAATGGAAGATAAATTTGTATCGCTTTAACAAGACGTGCAGCCACTAATTACAACTTTCAGTGATTCGGATGAGTCCGATAATAATCCTGACGATGAAGAGATGGACAAGGACGAGTAAATGTCCAAATAAATATATATTTTTCAAAATGACATGTGATTTATAGGCTTCTTGAGAAAATCGCCACCATTAACAAAGGTTAACGGTCCGCAATCAGTATCTCTTGGATGATTATGGAAACCTGATAATGCAACAATCTATTAAAAACATAGTCTACATACTGAAGACATGTAGAGTACGTTCTACTAAATGACCGCAACGCTCACGTTCACGAACGTGGTTTTTGCTGTTCCACTAACTCAAAGTTGATGTGGCTGGCGCTTCAAGTGGAATCATGCGAGTGTCTATTAAATGTCAAATAAACTGATAATTTGTGGTTAGGATCGAAAAGTAAGTCATTAATAAGATTAAACTAACCTGTAGCAAAAAGGATATACGCATGGATTCAATCCAATATGCCTGTGTGAATTAATCGCTCTTGAATGATAAATAATGATAATGAGAGACCATGAAATTATCTGTCATATTGACAAGTGAGAAATCTTGAATCAATTGATATAACTTGAAATTGAGAGTATACATTGGAAAAAGATCTACTGATTTAATTTGAATTTCTTGACGATTTCTGTAAAAATGAACGCAACGACCGCTTCGACCCAACTTTCAATCGCGGGCGTTGTGAGCTTGAAGGATACGTTCCACTAGACGACCGCAACGCTCATGTCGCCTCATTGATCGTTCCAGAAGACGATCGCAATCTTGACGTTCAGGATAAATACTTCATAGATGACGTCATTGATATCGACCAATTCAAGCTCACAACGCCCGCGATTGAAAGGTGGGTCGAAGCGGTCGTTGCATTTATTTTCGCAGAAATCGCCAAGAAGTTCAAATTGAATGGGAAGATGCCTTTTCAATTTGTACTTTCGATTCCAAGTTATGTCAATTGATTCAAAATTTTCCATTTGTCAATATGACAGATAACTTTATGATCTCTTATTATTATTATTTATCATGTGGAAGCGATTAATTCACACAGGCATATTGAATTCATTCCATTCATATATCCTTTTTGCTACAGATTAGTTCAATCTTATTATTAATCTACTTTTCGATCTCAACCATAAATTGTCAGTTTATTCGACATTTAACAGACACTCGCCTCGTTTCACTTGAATCACCAGCCACATCGATCAAAAGCTAGTGGAACAGCAAAAATCGCAGTCGTGAGCGTGAGCATAGCGATCATCTAGTGAAACGTACTCGAAGTGGTCAATATCAATGACGTATTTATCAGTAACGCCAAGACCGCGATTGTCTTGTGGAACGATTATTGAGGAGACATGAGCGTTGCGGTCTTCTAGTGGAACGTACCCCTAGTGTTACATCAAGACAAGATGACAATGACGCTGTCACTTTGATAATAACAACTGTCAGCTTGACAATGACAAATGTGACTTTGACAATTGGTGTGATACTCTATATATGGAACAATGATGGGACGGCCATGAATTTTATTTTCGGAGAAAAACTGTGACGTCCACAGCAGATTTTGATATTTTAATAATAGATTAATAAATATGCGGATTTGAAAAATTGATAGTCAAGATATGAAGATTTCTTGACAAAAAGTCTTGAGTCCTGATAGTACTTTCTTGTCTTGTCTTGGGAAATAAAAAATCTGACGTGAACATCACGTGACTTAATTGTACATCATTGTATATATATATATATATAATACGATGTGATTTTGTGTTTGATCATATATATCATTGGATATATATAATCAAACACAAAATCTCATCGTTCCACAGTTAATCGTTTTGAATCAACCCAAGAGATTCTAAAAATCTATTATAAGTAGAATGCGCTTTCTGTCAAGTCGGTTGCTATGGAAACAGTAGGCCATTATTCTTATACCACAACATTCCTTAATACTGATTTCCAGAACTCTACGATTACCAACAGATCTGATTTTATGCGCAGAATTGAAAAAAAAATTCTTACTGAAGTGCACTTCCGGTTCAGTCTATTGTTATGAAAATAGTAGGCAATCATTCAGTTGTAGCTACAGCAGACCGAAATATCAAATTTCAATATTCTACACCTGATCGTTTCGAATTTATGCGGAAAATTCCAAAAGACTGTCAGGTAAAGCGCACTTCCGGCTCTGTGGATCTCAATAAAAATAGGATATGAGCATTAAGACGGTATGATTGTTCTAAATACTAAATTCTAACAATCTACGTTCAATCGTTTTGGATTTATGCGGAAAATTCAAAAAATGTTTCGAATAAAGTGTTCTTCCAGCTGATTCGATAGCAATCATAGTGCAAGGTGTACAATTAGATTTTATAAAAGTGCCTAATACAAAATTTAAATATTCTACGACTGATTGTTTAGAATTTATGCCGAAAATTCAAAAAGTCTGTCATATAAAGTGCACTTCCGGCTCAGCCGATTGTTGAGAAAATAGAAGATGACCTTTTAAATGCTACAGAAATTTCAAATGCTAAATTCCAGTATTCTTTGGTTGATCATGCTGAATTTATGCGAAAAATTGAAAAAAAGTTTTAAGTAAAGTGCACCTCCGGCTTAGCCGATCGCAATGTACAGATCGCAGATGTACAATAAGATGTTATAGAAGTTCTTTATATGAAATTTCAATATGCTATAGTTGATCATTCTGGATTTATGCAAAAAATTCAAAAAAAGTTTCAGGTAAAGTGCACTTCTGGCCTGGCCGAAAAATAGCACATAACCATTCTGATACAACATCAAGTTTGAATACTGAATTTCAACAACTTACGGTTGATCATTCTGGATTTATTAAAAAAAATCGAAAAAAGTTTCAAGTAAAGTGCATTTGCGGTACAGACGATTAAAACCATAATGCGAGGTGCACAACTAGACCCTATACCAGTCTTAAATACAAAATTTCAAAACTATACGTTCAACCAATTTTGAGATTTGCGAGTCAGCACGCACGAACGCACGCACGACCGCACGCACGAAAATACGTGCCGATATCAAGCCAAAAATAGTCAAAATTGATTCAGGGATGCTCAGAATGGATATTTCCATCAAAATCTCGATAGGTGAATTTTGTTGGTTTCACAATATTTCCTTGTACTTGGTACAAGTGAAAATACTTCTTGTCTTGGTCTTGTCTTGATTTCAAAACTAGATCAAGGCTGTTTCTTGATTCTTATGAAACACTGAAGATATGAAATATATCGAAATCTAACTTGAATCAGTGGTTTTGCTATTGTGTGACTCGGAGTGACTTCAATAAACCATTAAGGATTATTATTAGGTATAGATGAAGTCCGTCCAAACTATACTTGAGCTCAGTTGTACAATTCAAGCTTATCTGTAGTTTAGTACAACCGAGCCTATCAATTATTGTTCATTTAGTGCTAAAATGGTTGATTCCACAGGGAATAAGTTTTGTTTCACTAAACTGTAGATAGGATTAGATTGTACAACTGGATCTTAGTGAGAGAAAAATAGGAAAATTACGAAAAATAATACCAAAACAATTGTGTTATGGCTAATTTGTTATTTATCATAGCATTCAAATGATAGCATTCAAATGTCTTTTATATGTGAAGAATCAAATCAACATAAAAACGGTTGTCATTTGGGAGAGGTGTTAGATAAAATTTTGTATTGCTCTTGTAAAAATGTGGTCAGTAACATGTAAGAATTAGCCACTCATTTTTCAGGACTTGGAGCCTGGGTTTTCCTGTTTTGAATCGCTTGATTCAAATTGAGATTCAAATTATAGCTCAAACTAGTATGACTATTCCAACAAAATCATTTATTTTTTCTGTATTATTCATGAATTTGAATATTTTTCTATTGTATTATCATAATTACGATTCAAATCAAGTGATAACTATTCAATATTGATTAGACATTGATTTTTCCAAAGAACATTCTAAGGGTTCTGAGCGGAGCATTGAACTAGCAAGCTGGGAACACATTCATTTTATATTTGTGCTTAAACTTGAAATGCATAATAATAATCCAAGTCAAAACCTACTTTCTTTCAAATGTATTTACTATATATACACATGATTATCCATTGATAATTCTACTACATTTTGCGATGCGCTTCTCAAAAATTGGAACAATATGAATGAAATTGAAAATAATCAGTGCTTTCAGATTCTATTTATTCAAATCATAACATTTTAACTCTGGTCGTTGCTCATCTGTCTCTCTCGTGACTAATATATTACTTCCCGAACTCGTACAGTAAATAACTATTATTAATTTCCAAGTGATTTTTGTTCTCTGCTAAGTTGAAATTTGGAACAAAATGTGTATTATATCTAGATTTGTAAGGATTAGAAAGATTGGCTAAAAATATTGTATGAAACCTAGTACCTATGTTTGCTTGGCTTGGTGCAGAAACTCAGATTTTGTCGTTGATACATAAACTAATGACCGGTTTTATGAAAGACCAAATTATCAATTTCCACAGTGATCAGTTTGAGTTTCTTCATGACAACAGAATCATTGCTATCAAAAAATCGACTGTCATTTAACAGAGTGAATTTCATTCACTCTGGGAGTAAATCACTCTGTTGTTTATAAAACCGTGCATTATTGTATCTTCTAAAGTGAGAGGAAGGTTCCACTGTACAGTAGAGAAGTGTGTTGATTGAAATGCCAGAGAATCAGATTTACTGTACAATAAGATTTTTATTTAATTGTCAATTTGAGCCTTGACATTGTCTCAGCTATGAAATATTGTTGAAGGCAATAAATCTACTTCTTTTCTGTTTTTTGGATAAATTTGTTCCATTAGTCATTACTTTAATATATTTTTTTTGCACTATTCTGTTATAGATACACGGAATGAGAGAGGATTACAAATGGCTAAGGCAATTGTATTTAGCATAGTTTGCATAATCTTTTCATTATAAAATAAATGTCAAAAAACAATTTTTCAACTTGTTAGTACAAATATTTGTAGGATTGAGTCGCTTCAGAAGAAAGGATTATAAAGTAATCAGGAATTGATTACAGTAGACTGAACATTTCTAAAACCAAGCTTAGTAAATAAAGAAGTATTTACTAACAACTCTAAGGACTAAACTCGTTTAAAGTTTTAAAACCTGTATCGTTTCACCATTTTATACACTACACTGAGAAAATAAATAAAACTTTGTTTGTTGGAACTAAGAGAACACAAGTAATCTTCTCTCCATTTATATACAAGTAAAACGTGTGTAAAATGTAGATTTTTGAATTTGCTTGCCCTGAAAATTTAATTTATAAATGTTTGCTAAATGAAAAAGAATCGCAGATCATTTAGTCTGGTTAGGAGCTTCTATAGGAAACTCCGAAGTAAATATATAAAGTCTGAATCTCGATACGGCACAAATTTGTCCTGATTTGGAGCGAGGATAACCTCGCGTCTGAGGATAAATCGTCGTGGCGAGTTTTTGTCTGTTATTTTAATTAAATACAAGAGATTCATTCACTAGATTCCACCCTGGAGTCAGTTAAAATTTGTTTTGTAAATGTGTTTACATCCAAGTCAGAGAAGATCGATATTAGACTTCTCTGTGATTAGTTCGCATGAAAGAAAATATTGGAGGGAAGTGATGCACAAGAGGAGTTTCATAGCGTTTGTTTTAGGAGTTCAATGCAGCATCAGACATAAAGTGCAGAGTGGATTTTGGCAAATGATTCCTGCTGACTGTAGTATTTGCAAGAATATAAATCTGGGAAGAATTGATTCCTTCTTTGTTCCATGAGCATCAAAATATATATTCTTCAAAGGAAAGAGTTTTCAGAACTGATTTCAATTAAATATGTTCCATCGGCTTGAACTGTGTACTTTTCAGGAGTAAATATAAATTTATTTAGTTACTAAATTTACATATTTCTGTTGTCTTGAATAGCTAATTTCATTTATTATTCCACAAAGTGGAATCTGGACCAAAAATATTTCCTCAAGGACTCCAAATTTATTTTTCATAGTTTATGACTTTTGCTCAATTTTATTCTTTGCTGTGCCAAGCTTTAGTTATTCTTGTCTGGAGATATTTAAGAGAAGTTTTCCGTTTTTCCAATGTTGTCACTGGTCACTAAAATATTTAAAAACAAGTGTTGCATCAGGAAAGTTATTTGGATCAAATATGGTTTTAACAGCGAAGAATGAAGTTGTTAAACTGCGTCAATCTTGTTCAAATAGTTAGATATTGCCATAATTGTTACAAATAGAGTTGAACATCAATATTTCAGGTATTCATATTAAAGTGCACATATTTCTCCTAATATATGCACAAGAATTTAATATCTTTCACCTGTAATACTGTCAGTGTTTGTTCGAGTTTCCCTGCATTGTCAATCACTCGACTATCTCGCGTTTCAAGGCGTGATGTTCTCCTAAAATTGATATAAAATTTCTGCGAAAGAACAATATTGTTCCACATATTGTTTCTGCAGCTTTTTCCACAATCATCTCGCGTTCTCAGCTTTCGAGGTATTGTTTTTGACAGACGTGGGCTAAAAAATGAACCAACCGCAAGCGAATTGAACGCAGACAGGTTTTTCGTGAAATTTGACAAGAGTTTTCCTTTTGCGACTAGAAAGGGCTATGATGACGACTCGTGCGCAATTCTTTTACGCTCCTGTCAAACTCAACGTACACAAACAAAGGAAATACTTCCGCTTCAATAATTCACATAGAGGGTGTTAGTTCTGTATCTATCAACAAGAAAAGAAAATCGGGAGAAAATATCGAGCAGAACCGCAAAATATTACACGTAACAAAAGAAATAGGAAATGTCTCACATTCGAATGGTTATTTCAGTTCGTGTGTTATAAAGGCTTGAAGAATCCAAATTTCAGATGCTAATGGATGAAATAACATTTCTTTTCCTGTATTTCAATTGAAATCCATTTGTAATATGGGGCATACTGGCATAGAGAATGCGAGAATAATTAAAGACAGTCCATAATCAAGTGCAAAGCTTAGTTTTCCGTCTTTCCAGTTCAGGGTGCATGATTTGGTCAAGTGATTCTATTCGCATCTTGTTTGTTTAGTTTTCCGTACTCGATGACATGTTAATAATCAAGGATTGATCTTCAGGTTGAATAAGAATAAGCAGGATGGAATATATCTTATCTGGCTTGACACATCAAACAAGTTAAGACACCAAATGACGATATTTATCTTGACTTGAATGATGGATCGTCGGATGTTGGATAATTCAGGATCAGTAAATAAAGAACAATTCACATCACTTGAGCAAACGTTTCGAATCTTATTGACTCTTCATCAGTGCCTAAATACAAACATTAAATACATTTCCTCTTTTTTTACACTTATCAATATTATGTTACATACCCAGTGATTAAAACTCTAAGTTGCCATAAAAAATCATTAGAATACATTATAAAAGTTACTTATTTCAACAGTGTAGTGTTCATCTTACAATACAGGCACAGACTGAAAGTGATAACAGCGACCATACCAACATCCGTTTCCCCCAACTGACCTGGCTGAATCTCTTCTTCATTCCGCAGTGCAGTGCACATTTGGCGCGTACTATGAACTGTTTTGCAAGTTTTCTAAAATATTTTGATAACATTTACTCAAGTATTCAGTGTCTGATCTAAAATTGATACTTTTTTTGTTCATAAATATGTGAATCATCTCCAAAAAATTACGAGTTCTGAATTCTATTGCTGAATCTACTATTTCTACATTTTTAAAATCAAAATGATGATGATTATCGATACTATGTTGTGCTAAAGCTGTTTTTTCAGATTTAAAATTCTTACAATCATTTCTATGGTTATTTATTCTATTTTTTAAGTATTGCTTAGTTTGCCCAATGTACACCGCACTGCAGTCCAAACAAGAGACCCTATAAATCACATTTGATCTGTCCATTTCTGGAACTCTATCTTTCAACTTACTGAATAAGTTATTAACTTTTTTGTCATTGTAAAAAACTATGTTGACACCGTCGCTGCTCAGTAACTTGCCAAGGTTGTGTGACAGACCCCTGACCAAGGGCAGCTTGAAATACATGACTTGTTTTTTATTGTTATCAATCTCTTCATTGTTACTACGTTCTGCGTTATTGTCACTTCCACTCTCATTCGCCACCCTAGTATGTTCATTAAAAATTTTATTTATTAAATTTGATGGATAATCATGTGATTTCAATTTGATTTTTAACTGTTCTAAATTTTTATTATGGAATTCTACACTACTCAGTCTTTTAATCTTTAATATATTACTTTTTATAATTGCAATTTTTTGTGTAATAGTGTGATTCGATTTAAAATGTAACATTCTATCTGATGATGTAGGTTTCTTGTAACAATCTGTCTTTAGAGATCCGTCATCATTCTTTATTATCAAAATATCTAAAAACGGTAAACAATTATTATTTTCTGTTTCAATAGTGAATTGAATTTTATCATGGTATCGGTTGAAACTATTCATAGTAACATCCACGGAATCAAATGGAATGGCTGTGACAATATCATCCACGTATAGATAAATGAATGGAAGATGAAAAGGTAATTTTTTTATTACATTGTCAAGAAGTTTAGTCATCACTAAATTTGATAGAATAGGAGAAGTTGGATGTCCCATCGCACTTCCTTCAATCTGCTGGTAAAATTTATTATCAAAGCTAAAGTAACTGCTGTCAAAACAAAATGCTATCAGTTTTTTAAAAGTATGCTGGTCAATAATCGTGTGATTAGTGATTTCACTCCAAAACTCGTCAATAGCATCAACAGCAGTTACTTTAGCTTTGATAATAAATTTTACCAGCAGATTGAAGGAAGTGCGATGGGACATCCAACTTCTCCTATTCTATCAAATTTAGTGATGACTAAACTTCTTAACAATGTAATAAAAAAATTACCTTTTCATCTTCCATTCATTTATCTATACGTGGATGATATTGTCACAGCCATTCCATTTGATTCCGTGGATGTTACTATGAATAGTTTCAACCGATACCATGATAAAATTCAATTCACTATTGAAACAGAAAATAATAATTGTTTACCGTTTTTAGATATTTTGATAATAAAGAATGATGACGGATCTCTAAAGACAGATTGTTACAAGAAACCTACATCATCAGATAGAATGTTACATTTTAAATCGAATCACACTATTACACAAAAAATTGCAATTATAAAAAGTAATATATTAAAGATTAAAAGACTGAGTAGTGTAGAATTCCATAATAAAAATTTAGAACAGTTAAAAATCAAATTGAAATCACATGATTATCCATCAAATTTAATAAATAAATTTTTTAATGAACATACTAGGGTGGCGAATGAGAGTGGAAGTGACAATAACGCAGAACGTAGTAACAATGAAGAGATTGATAACAATAAAAAACAAGTCATGTATTTCAAGCTGCCCTTGGTCAGGGGTCTGTCACACAACCTTGGCAAGTTACTGAGCAGCGACGGTGTCAACATAGTTTTTTACAATGACAAAAAAGTTAATAACTTATTCAGTAAGTTGAAAGATAGAGTTCCAGAAATGGACAGATCAAATGTGATTTATAGGGTCTCTTGTTTGGACTGCAGTGCGGTGTACATTGGGCAAACTAAGCAATACTTAAAAAATAGAATAAATAACCATAGAAATGATTGTAAGAATTTTAAATCTGAAAAAACAGCTTTAGCACAACATAGTATCGATAATCATCATCATTTTGATTTTTAAAATGTAGAAATAGTAGATTCAGCAATAGAATTCAGAACTCGTAATTTTTTGGAGATGATTCACATATTTATGAACAAAAAAAGTATCAATTTTAGATCAGACACTGAATACTTGAGTAAATGTTATCAAAATATTTTAGAAAACTTGCAAAACAGTTCATAGTACGCGCCAAATGTGCACTGCACTGCGGAATGAAGAAGAGATTCAGCCAGGTCAGTTGGGGGAAACGGATGTTGGTATGGTCGCTGTTATCACTTTCAGTCTGTGCCTGTATTGTAAGATGAACACTACACTGTTGAAATAAGTAACTTTTATAATGTATTCTAATGATTTTTTATGGCAACTTAGAGTTTTAATCACTGGGTATGTAACATAATATTGATAAGTGTAAAAAAAGAGGAAATGTATTTAATGTTTGTATTTAGGCACTGATGAAGAGTCAATAAGATTCGAAACGTTTGCTCAAGTGATGTGAATTGTTCTTTATTTACTGATCCTGAATTATCCAACATCCGACGATCCATCATTCAAATATATTAACTTCTGGATACGATCTATATTTCAATTTATCTTGACTGTTTGGTTGTCATTGAAAATTTCTAAGCTTTCGCATGTGATGTGGCTATTTTCATTAAAGTTATACTATACAATATAAAGGGATATGAAGAAATGCAAGACACTGTAAAGTGACCTCTAAATTATGTCCGTGAAACAGAATTTGATAAATTATTAAAAAATCAAAACCTGTTAAGTTTCACAAATATACAAATTCAGGTGTCAGTTTTCGCACTATCGTCCTGAATTGGACAGCAACGTGTTTCGTTCTTATTAAGACTCTTCAGTACTGTATATCAAGTCGCAATTAGTCGACTTATAGCCGCAAGACTAATGAGAAGTGAGTTGATACATGGCATGCAGAGAAATAAATCTGCAGCAGTGCCATCTACCATAATACAGCCGAGGTGGTAGGTTTAAAGAAATGCAGGATACTGTAATGTGACCTTCAAAGTTTGTACGTAAAACAGAATTTAATGAATTGTCGAAAAATCAAAGCTGATAAGTCTCACAAAAATAGAGAGTTTTTGCAAGCCTCCGCTATTGATACGATAACGTTAAAGTGAAAAACTACTTTTCAGGGAATGCCTCAAGATACTTCAAGGGCCAGCAGACATCAATAACGTAACAATGAATTGATTTGCCAATTTCTGTACGAATGCACAGGGAAAATCGTTTTTGACGTTTAGCGTTAACGCTTCATTAGCGGGGGCTTGTAAAAACTCTAATATAAATTCTGGACGATGGTGTGAAATACGACTCCTAAATTGGTATTATTGTGGAACTTATCAGGTTTTGATTTTTCAGCAATTTATGAAAGGATATGATATTCAATCAATAAAAGCAATATATCGTTATATTTAAGATTTATTGTAATGCCTGAAGGCTCAAAGCCGCCAAAGAAAAAAACATATTCTCTCGTCAAGTGGGATATCATCTGTGCAAAGTCTTCATAGTTATTACATTTGGAAAAAGTGGCATGATAGAAAGTTCATTGGATAACTCTAAGGGACATATTTTTAATAGCAATCAATAACACTTCTAGAAGCGCCTTGATGAAAAATTTCAAGTTCTAATCAACTTGCAATACAAATTAAGATTGAAACTATATCATTGACAATTATTGAATAATTTCAAAAGGTCTTGAAAGCATTATGCTGAAGCATTTCCATTCTCACTGTTTCAAATATTCAACTTACATGCTCAGAGACAAAAATCATGCTTAATTTACACGTCAATCCGATCCGATTCGGGTCAAAGTCCTTGGACATCGAAAGTGATTATATCTACAATCAACGTAATCTCAACTGTCCTATGGTGATTCATGAGAAATTCCGCTTAGAATACTCCGTTTCTCGAAACACAGTTTGCTGTCCTGTATCAGATCCAACGTCGATACCACACAAGTTACAGAATATTTGATTCTGCAACTTTCAACACATTAGACGCCCCAGGAAGCAGGGTTTTTTGATCCTATAATATCTCTTGTACCTATCAAAGCACTGGGAATGTGAACAAGTAGACTGCCAAGGAGACAACTTTACCGACTTTCAATAAGACATTGATATTGACTTGATAACACTAGTTTACAAAATTCAACTATTTGTTTGTTGCTGAGAATTTTATAGTTGATAAATTTCACTTATGAATTGTTCTTGTCAAAGATGACTTAAAAATTTTTTGTACAGCTCTAGTTCTTTTGTTTTTGATTTTATCATTCCTGCGTACTTATTCGTCGATAACGTGCTTATTTCACTGTGTTAAGATTGATATCTGAAGTTTTTGTGACATGAGTAGTTCAAGGAAACGTTGTTTGAACAATCCAAATCATTTTTGCTACATATGCGGAGAATATTTGTTCAAGGATTGACGAAAAGTTCATCAGTGTTGGTTGAAAACACCTATTTTCTGTATTTTGGGATGCTCTTGGATAAGAATGACAAATCTTGGGCTCCGGAACGTGTTTGTAAATCGTGTGTTGAATATTCAAGATTATGAAAAAGTGGTAAAAGAAGTGCTTTCAAATTTGGAACACCAACCATTTGGCGAGAATCCCGAAATCATCTCGATGACTGTAATTTTGTAGTGTGAACATAAACGGCATAAACGCTAAAAATCGAGCGAAATGGCAGTATCCAAGTTACAAAATTATTCTACCACCATTGCATATAAGACTGCGCATCATAAATCAGTTGATTGAATCACTAGATGGAGACGGGGACTGCTTTTCTTACGTTTGCAAAAAATTTCCTCAGCTCACTATTGAAAAGATTAGAGCATGATATTTTTGATGGCCCCCAAATAAGACAACATACGGAAGATACTTAATTCAAAAATTCTTTGACTGAGCTTGAATTAGGGGCTTTGACAGATTTTGTCTCTGTGATGCAGAACTTTTTCGAAAATACGAAATCAGAAAATTATAATGAACTTGCTGAAGATCTATTTTCACAATTCAAATATATGGGGTGCAATATGAGCATAGAACCTCACTTTCTCCATAGTCACCTGGACAGGTTTCCGGAAAATTCAGGAGATATGAGCGAGGGGAAGGAAAGCGTAAGCATCAGGATTTACACGTGATGGAAGAACATTATCAATGTTTCTGGGATGAAGTCTGACTATTTCCGGTTTCTGATACGCTATTTTCCTAGGTCTACACATAGGAGAAGAGCTCTAAAGCAAAGTTTCTCAGAGCTCAATGATTAATTTGATTTTTTAAAGAATTTTTTCTATGAAAATACATGTTTTTTCTGTTTTAAACGTACATAGCTGAAACCCAAAAACTAGAGCTGATGAAAAAATCTACTTACATATTCAAAATAGGGATAACATATTCACTCAGCAACAGCTAAAATTTTTCCGTCAACAGATGTACTGTAAACTAGTGTAATTATAGACAATTTTTTATAGAAGCTGAACATGTCCCTAATTAAAATTTATCATGACTTGACAGGGACCAGGTCAGGTTATTTTTCTAGAAAAATGAGATCTGGACCAAGATGACAAGGAGTGAGTGTTCAAGATGAGATGAAATTTCGTCAATGTCAATTCGATGTGGTACGGCCACAGATGTGCCCAGATTGCTTCAAGTACACGGCAGTCAAACTTGATTTGATGTACTCGTGAGAGTCACTGCACATTCCACTGTTTATTTAATCCATATTGATCTAATCCGATTCATGCTAGCTCATCGTAGATAAATCTCTGAGGTTGGTTACGCACAAGGCGAATTTGACCTTGAAATAGTGGCTCATGGGATTCAGTGTAGGCTTACACACACAGTGGTGTTTCTACCGTTTTGCTCAGTATGATTTGGAATTTGATACCAAGAGGAAGCTCCGAGACAATGAATAGGATAAGTGACATTGATGACAGAAGACAGATAGAAGACAGACCTGTCCTATGGGATGAAACCCGCGATATATACAAGGACAGAAATGCCACCACAAACACTTGGCATCAAGTTTACCTTGGATTGCGAAGCGACTTTCATCAGTTGGAAGTCATCGATATTCTAAAATAATTGAAGTATTTCGTGTCATCCTACCTCAGTTTTTCAAACAGCGTGTGAAGAGCTCCGTTCTCATCTCTTTTTTGATTAGTTGGATGAACCCAAATTAATCAATTTTTCATCCGATTTTTCATCGGATTAACAATAATGCTACATACTGCTATTTGTTCATTGTCAATTATACTGATCAATTAATAGTTTGAATAGCACAGTTATTCACCGCCGTGTGTGTAGCATGGTAACGGAAATTTCTCCACGCGAAATGTGTGTGGGTTCAAGATTTCTATGAGCGGCGACGGTAAATTTTCCGCGCGATGAAGATCCGCTGTTGTTCATTGAATCTGAAGAGGTTAAATCAAGTCAATTTTTAATCTAATGCCGAGCGGGTGAATCCATTTTATCGCTCTGTTTTTGATCAAAGTAGCTTTCCGTCTACTGAAGTACGGCTGAATCCAGTTTGATGTTGATCATTTCATCCAGTTAGATTCAACAGCATCCTATTTTTAGTCAGCCCAACACGACTAAATTCAGCTTGCCGTTGTTTGCTAGATCCTAACAGATTAAATCTGGTCTATTTTGATATTAATCAGAATTGATGTTCACTGTTTATGCCTTTATCGAGCTTCGCTGTTATACTGTCTATTTGTTTTTGTAGTGCCTTGAGTCAAGAAAATATCCCAAGCATTATTGATCAGATGAACTCCACCCGATTTCTTTGATCTACTCTGTTGTTTAGGATTCTTACTAGAAGCTCTAAGGCTCCTAAGGTACCTTCAGCTTGACAGAGCCTAGCGTTACTAAATGGTTCTTGAAAAGAATGTCATAACAATTTGGCGATCGAGTAGGCACCGTAGCTTCGAATACATCTCTGGCCAGAAACCTTACTTCAAAGGAGATGTGGGTAATGCATACGATGCAAAATTATGTGCTATGTTCAAGTCGTGAAATCTGTGGTTGTCTTTCGTGGTATTTGCATACCTAATGAAAATTTTGATGTATTTGGATAGTGTCTTTGTTGTAATATCACTAAACTCTCTTCAATGGTATTCATTCCATAGCTTTGATATTTTAAAATATTGTTAATTGTTCAAATGAGATAATTGGTAATTAGTTCCGTTGTGTGATTTGTTTGTTTGCTAAGAGACTTTTCTTTTTGTATTCATATCTTGTTTTGATAGTATATTACCTTTGGTAATTCCTGGTTCTGAGAAGCGAAGTACGGCAATGTCATTAAAGAGGCCGTAGGATGTGACCGCGTAAAACAAAAGCAGAGAATCGTGCGATCTGCACGTAATTAGGTCAGGTGAATTAAGTTTGTCGTCGTTGTTGTCGCAAAGATTCAAAGACGAATTCACACAATGTGTAACGATCTTTACAAGATGGAGACAATATTGTGAATAACAAGTAGAATTTCACACAAGAAAATATGAAAAGGGGTAATTAGCTCTGGAAAAAAATATTTATTACACATAGTGAGTAACATTGATTATATTAGAAATAAGATTACACTGATAATAATGATTTCCAAGTGATCTGAGTCATTCTAGAGTTTTATGGGGCCAAAATTTCACGAATTGTACATTTTTGAAATAACATTCATGATAAATGATTTGAGATGTTAACAATATCTTGTTCCTAAATACTGCTTGATTATTGATACCAAACAACGTGCTTCCGAGATTTAATGACCCAGACATATTACAGCTAATAATCTGCCTGTGAGGTTTACTGATTAACCTAGGTGCTAAACGTCACGTACGTCTAATTGGAGTTCCACCAGTCGTACATTTTATAGGTTGAATTGAATCGAATATATTCATTGAGCTGGAACAATAACATTTCTCTCCCTTCAGCTCGATAATTAATAGATACAATTAATTTTGTAAGTTTTATCTAAGAACGATATTTTAGACTAACCGCAAGCCAACTTTGGTGTCGTGTTGTTATCAAGCAATGCGCTGCCAAAATAATCAATCATCAATGACCTAGGGTTGCTATAGTTGATAAGAACGTAACGCATTGTCACTATGATGAATAAGTGATATAAGATGAACATGAAATTTTTTCGTGAGAGTACATTTGGTGATACAAGATGTTAGTATTGAAAAGATCAAGAGTTCAAAAAATGTATCAACATTTGACACGAACTAGTAGTAATGTGCCCAGTTTTCTTATCAAGGAATGTCAGCCGGTGAAATATGGAATTTAATATGCAATTAGTTGTGAACTAAATCCCACAGATTAATTGAATTTCAATATTTTCTATTTCCAACAAAAGTAACCGTGTAATTACAGTATTTGAATGAAAGTCTTGATAGCAATTCATCAGTATGTACTACATGTTGATAATAAAAATTTAGATTAAATTTCTGAGGGTGAATGAACTGTCATATGTGCGTTATTAGAAACGTGAAAAAATGTGGATTGTCTTGTTTTGAATGGAATTTTTTAGATAGGATCTTCAATGAAGGATCCTTTTGTAAATAAGTTTCCGAAAACATTTTCTACCTAATTGAGTTTGTTAGGTATACGAGAAATGTATTATGAATAAGCTTATCATTAAAAATTTCCAATATTCTCATTTAATATTCTTTTCAAGTATTCATGAGAAATACCAATATCCTGGAACAGAATCTAAAAAAATATTATATGAAAAATATATCAGCACAACAAAACATGGCATATTCAAAGATAAGAAGATTTTTATTATATCACGTGATATATAATTAAATCAAATTCTGGAAAATGGGTGGAAACTCCTTTGCCGTACGATTCTCTATTCTGGATATGATGAATATATTATTCACTCATATTATTGGAAAAATAATATGTTTTCAACAATAGAAAGCATTTATTTTGTATTGAGGTCAGACACTTGTCGTTGAAATATTAGTCGAGCCTATGTAAACAGAGCGAAAGATAAAAGAGCATTCTGCTTCGGATAACATACATTATTTCTTCAAGTATATTTAAATAAGAAAAACTTCGGCTAAATGTAAGGGATACAATTCCATCATTCTACATGTGGGAGAGGTGTATAGCTGTACGCTAACAGAAAAAAATTACACAGTTACACAAAATCTCCTGTTCCAGATTTCCATAAATTATTTCACAGTTTACCAAAAAAATTATCATCAAAGATTATTTTAATTCTGTTTGGAGAAAAAAAGGCCCATTCCAACAATGAATGCAAATCAACAAGTTCATGAACTTCTTATCCCCTGATGTCATCACTATTCTATACAGGTCCTGAAATAAGAGTATATTTGGAAAATCTACCGGGAGTATTGAAAATGGATAACTTTATAGATTCTGATGTGCTCTTTCCGAATTTTAACTTAATCACCTCATATATTTGCCGTTTGCGCCGCTATAATCGAAAAAATGCGCTTAAAAGTAGTTTTTTGACAATATCTTCTTTCCTACTCATTTAACGATGAAAGCATTCACATACAAAATGACATCAGAGAAAATTTCCTATAACGTATGTGATAACCTTTTTTTTTTTCATAGAATCAATAGTTTTGGCGTACGAGCGTCGCAAACAATTTATACATCCACGCTAACCCGTGACATTTAATTTCAACTGGAATTTGTGGATTATAAAATTGACCTGCATCTAAAAACTATATTGAATATTATATATTGAAAAACCGGCTCACTATGGCTCGTCCTCCGCAGTTATAAACAAATGCGTCGTCTTCGTGTCGGGCGCCCTTTTTTGCTTTCACAGTGTCGTTTGCATTTATAGAATCATAGCTTCTAATGAGGTAAGTTGTTTTTTTGTATACTTGATGGAAAACATCAGGTTTAATATGCAGAAATCAGTAAAGAAAAGTGCTAGTTTACCAGTTAGCAGCACTTTATTAATTAGCAACAAAGAATAACAAACAAAAAATGCACTATGACACGCGCCCAATTGACAGCTTTTACCTAATTGAGAATAAAATATAGGTTGAACATACATATAAGAATATAAAAATTCTCTCGATTTCGCCGGAAACAAATGTAAAGTCGCTTCTTGAGCTGCATCCAGAATTTCTCGAGAATCTTCAGCTTCTGACGTTCCTGAAAATAAATTTTTAATATTGTTTATTTGTTACTATGCTCTTGCTTGGCAGCTGTCAAAACTTACTACGTTTTTTCAAAAACACAATCTTGATTAGTATTTCTGTAGAATAGTATATTCTACAATAAGTATTGGAATGGCCTGTATTCTGAACGAGCGAAATGTTTACGGTTCGCGAGTGTGGAATACGCCATTCCAAACATGTTGTAGACTATACTTTCTTTAACAAGGTTTTGGAAACTCACCAATATTTCAGAGGAAACATAAAAAATTATTAAATGTCAAACGTCAAATCCAGATATGAATACTTGAATTGTTAGGAAGTAACCATGGTAGTAGCCAAACTAATAGCTTCTGATTCGTCGAAATAATTCTAACAGCATACAAAATCATTCTAAACGGCATACGAAATCATTCTGAACGATTTTTTGGAATGCTACATAATTTTAGGTTATGGAATATGCAAATTCCAAAACAGTGTTGGAGAAAATTATTTCTATTTATGGCGTCTCCCACTCAAGTATTTCCATTTGGTATACAAAAAAATTGCATGTTCAACAAGTGAAAAAATTGGTATTACTTTGCTCGGGCAGATTCAACTCACTCGTTCGTTGCTCTTGCTCGTGAATTAAAACATTCACACTCGCTTATAAACTCTCACTTTTCTCTTCTTGTCAAACAATCTACTATTCTATTATTTGTGCTAATTCATTGCATAAAAGAGAAGTGATTGAAGTGAAAGAAAAAGGATAGGAGACTTGTCGTTAGTCAAGTATTGAAAGAAAGGACAACAAGGATAAACTTTTGATGGGACTGGGATCGATAGTGGTTCACGATGTATGTTCAAAACGATATAATAAAGATGTCACGACTTCTTATTCACAACTGTGATCTACGCGTTCAACTATATTTTGCGGCACCAGTACGCCAAAATTATTGATTTTGCGAGAAAAAAAAAGTTATCACAGAGACTGTAGGAAATTTTCTGTAGCTTCCTTTTGTATCTAAATGTTTTTATCGTGAAAAAATTCGAAAAGGAGATATTGCCAAAAAACTACTTTAAGGCGCAATTTTTCCAAAGTTGAGATTCGGAAAGAGCACATCGAAAATCTATAAAATTATCCATTTTCGAAACTCTTGGGAAACTTTCCGGGTAAAGCCACCAAATGACTGTACTAATATATACGCCATGATTTCAACATAACGCTAAAACGAAACATGCCATAATTTGGAGCCTACAAGAGTAAATTGTGGACTTATATCAATTAATTCAGCAGTAGTAGACTTCTTTATTATATTTGACAATATTAGAAAAAGGCCTCTTCCGGTAGTGTTGGCAGTTTCCTGAATAACAGAATGTTGGAATATGTGCCAATCTGGCACATGGTCAAAAATATGTGCTGTAACTATTTATATAAATCAGAAACGCGGCAGCAATCCCGAAATGCGAATTATTATCAGTCAATTTTATATGCTTACTATACATATTTCTGGCCACCAATTAGCTTGATATTCAAGCTTCTATTGTCTAAGATGGCGGAAGTGGAATGTTTTCGAATATGCTGCTTATGTCTTTGGACATATTTAACCTTATGTCTCTTCAAATCCTCAAAAAGCCGTCAATATGAATCAAAATTTATTTGTTATGTCAAGATGAGTCCGATGCGGTCGGTTCTAGGAGCCACAGCATTCGAGAGAGAGGAAAATCTATATGAAAGTCGCTCGCTAGCTGCATCCATGAATCCGCTGAATTATCAACTCATGACGTCATGAGCTCGTAGACAGAAATTTTAAAATTCCATTTCCTCCAGTCACACCAGCTGAAATATTCATAGCTTAGTGCAAATATGCTGGTTTTGTAATAGGAGATCGCAGGATCGAAGCCCACCAACAGAAAAAAAGTCAGTAAGATTTTCACTGAGTTAAGCTCGCCGCACACGATGCAATTTTTCAAGCAATTTTGTTCACTTGGCGCCGCGCTGGGTGCCACGCTTGCTCCGATGCAAGAAATTTGGTGCGATGCGGGGTACTAGACTTACCACGAGACTTGTTTTTCAAGATAGGTTCGGTGCTATTTTTCGCACTTGCTGCGCCACTGGCTGCTGTCCACAGCCAATCAAAGCAGACGACGAAATCACGTGATTACATCACTGAGTTGTATGTCGCATCAGAATGCTGTGCCTCATTAGTACATTGTGTTTTGTGGTGTTTAAAGATACAAATACATAAAAATTATGGCTAGTGGAAATTAGGTTATGTTTATGTACCCTAGCTCAGGGTGTATACCAAAAAATTAGATGAAAATTTCCTGACTTCCAGGTTTTCCAGGTCATTTTCAATAAAATTCCAGACAGTAAAAAGCAAAAGTTTGATACAAGTTTACATATAATCACATATTAATGTTGCATGTCTGCGTGAACCCTATGAATCTGTAAATTAAAAACAAAATCGCAACGAACTTGATATCCTCATGAACGAATTTACATTAATCGACAAAAGTAAATGTACTTTAATGAATTTTGTTTTCATGAATTTATAGATCTGGAAGACTTATAGATTTGCACAAATGGCCCTAGTATCCTCAAGAGTGAAAATAGACTTTTATGACTAATAATGCATAAATATCCTATAATGTATTTTTTCCAGAGAAATATCAGAAATTCCTTGACGATTCCATGACATTTCCAGTTTATCTAAATTCCCTGACATTTCCAGATTTTTCATATCTTTCTGTTTCGTAATTCGCAAGCTATAACTGCAGCAAATGCTCCTGCTCTCCTCCGACGATTATTTTCGGCAACATCCATACTTGTAATGTGCAAATCTACCAAGTCTACGTTCTAGTGTTAGAATGAGTGGCGCAGCTTGCATCGTGTGATGCGAGAATAAGTGTCACACCAAGTGTACCTCAAAGTGGCCCAGTGCGCAAGAAAACTTGCTGCAAATTAAGTGAACAAAATTGCATGGAAAATTGCCTCGTGTGCGGCGGGCTTTATGGTATATTCTGTGGCGTACTCCTCACACGTAGCTTGACCAAGTGCACTATAAGTGCCTGCCACACCCGTATATATTTTTATTTCACACAAACTTGCATCCATCGCCAGAATTCAAGTATTAATCTTATATAAATTAATATTGATAATTCGAATAAGGAATATTTGATCAGAAATTTGACGTAATTGGTATTAATTTGATGTCAGCGTTTAACTTCAATTGAAGAAAACTTAATATTGATCGATTATTTCGAATAAATTGAAGTCAATCGACGTTCAACCAATAATTAATTCCATGCTTGGTTCCAACAAAGAAGATAAATTGAAGTCCATAATAAAAAGCTCCTCAATTTATAACAAATCTTTAAAATACCTGTTGTTTTATTCAGTCATGACTTAGTATAACGTGAATCAGAATATTCAGAAATATTGCAGTACTCAAATGCTTTTGCTCATCTTGATAATAATTCATCAGATATCTCATCGAATAAATAATAATAGAATCTCAATAAATTTTTCTCTTAATAGCTCAACCATTATTCGCTCTTAACTCAGGCTGAAAACGGTAAAATATGGTGAGATAAACATTAAAACCGTGGTGCCTACATGCATAAATAAATACACAACGAGGCAAATGAAAAATGTCTGCTCTTTCCAACGATAAAGATGAAATTTATATTAAACATTCTTGTACCAGCGCTCAAGTATGTAAGCTATGTGCGCAAGATTCGCAGTGCCCACCGCAAATGTGGAGGGAACGGCGAATCCAAGAATCGGGATAGAAATATCTCTTTTTTGTTAGGATTTTGTAGAACTCTGTATCGGAATTTTGTTGCTTATAATCATTGAATTATAGAAGTTTGTGAAAATTTGGAATATTCACTGGAATTCTCAATACACAATTTCAACCATAAAATCCAGAATTAATTTAAGCTCCTTCAAAAACACTTATTAATTATCTGATAACAATCGATTTGCTCATCAAAATTGTGCGAATTATCAAAAAG
The DNA here is from genome assembly GCA_963989225.1 of Dromius quadrimaculatus. Taxonomy (NCBI): domain Eukaryota; kingdom Metazoa; phylum Arthropoda; class Insecta; order Coleoptera; family Carabidae; genus Dromius; species Dromius quadrimaculatus. The sequence goes on from OZ022324.1 coordinate 11,279,669, forward strand.
CAAGGTCTTCTACCGGTAGATATTATGAGAATATGTCATTTTGAAATGAAGTAGGATTTCGAGAACAGGCTGCGAAAAGTATTCACACCTTGGCGTAAATTAATTGTTGCATGCACTTTTTGCGTAAAGATATCAATAAATTCAATGCCCCTATCCAATATACGAATACTTGAAATTGATTATTCAGCTCCATAAACATCTGCTGCAATAATTCATTTAACCTTTAAATTTAATTAAAAATTTCCTTTTAAACAAACCTGCAATTAACATACATTTAATTCTCCATAATCAAGTTTCGTGCCGTTAGGTTGGTGCACCATTGGATCTCTGTATGCATCTTGCACTTTTGCAGTGCATATTGTTGCAATACCGGTTGATATGCGTGCGCCGCGCCGTGTGGGTCACTCGTGACCTCTGCACGTGCACCTGACCCCAAGAAGAAGAGGGAACTCTTACCTCTTTGTTGTTAACCTCAAGATTCGCATGCCTGTTAGTGTGCTTACCAGATATGAACAAGTACTAGAAGAGAGTTTTTAATTGGCAATATCTCAGAAATTAAGATACCGATGGAAACTTTTATTTGCAAATTCGATATATAATGACGTGGATACATTAAATTGATTTGAATTTTTTCCGAAGAATGTCCTGAGGGCAGATTTATTATGGATTTAGTTTACAAATTTAGATTCACCCAATCATAACTTCAGCAAGTATTGGCTGACATGTAAGAAATTTCAAATTAATGAACTGGGAAGACGCCCACTTTCACATGACACAATATATTCAAGATACAAGTGTAAATCAATGCTTCATCTGAGATCTCTTATTTTCGTCGATGAATAAGCAACGATATCATGGATTGAATTGTTTCCATTGATGTTGACATGAATGTTCGTAGGAATTTGATGAATTTGATTGATTATTATAGAAATTTTTGGTGTTATTTGTACCGTGATCACACATAATTTCTCCCATTAAAAACACTAGTCAGCATCTTTAGAAGATATCTTAGTGAAGCTGGAACGCTAAAAAACTCTCATTATGAATAAAACTACAAGAATTTTTGTTGAAAATACATTATTTACATAAATCCAGCTTTTAGTTATCAGTATTGAAAATTTTATACTTAAAACTGAATAGAATAGAAGCTCTCCACTTATAACTGTTATATGCTCGAAGTACCTACCTAAAGAGTTTTGAGAAATTTTTTCTCAACATAAAAGTATTACACACAAAAAAAATCTAAAGTTTCTTCACAAATGACTAACCATTTTAATCATCACACATGGAGAATTAAAGGGTGGGTGTGAAAGAAGCCTTTCAAAATATGTTCCACACCAACCAATTAACACACACATTGTAAGACTCACACTCACACTATAAAATCGTATCAAATTACTAAAATACAAGCAAGTTGATATAGAATAGGTTTCAATGACGTACCCCTCGGTAAATTAGGCTCGATGCGGTTCAAGATATCTTGTCTGAATATAAACATATCATATTTCAAAATTAATAATGTTTACTGTAAACATGGAATTAATATCTTCAATGACGTTGATTGAAATTTCTGACTATTAGGCTCTGGATTGTTGGAAGATATCTATCTACTTGAACATGATATTCGAACTAAAATTTGTAATTAAATATTAGTTGTTGTTTAAGGAACATAATTGTCTACTTGATATTCTTGTTTAGTGGAGACTCAGTGTAAATTAGTAGAAAACATGAGAAGCTACATTTTTGAAGTTGGTTTTTGATATATATATAGAGAGCAACACCGATTCTTAACCAGATGTCCTTTCAATATTTTGTGTCACAAAAAGATCTGACGTGGACATCACGTGACTCACTTGTACATCATTGGATACATTTCTTGCATATAACCACCGTTTCACAGCTAATTGCTTTGAATTCATCTGAAAAATTCTAGAAATCTGTCAAGTAAAGTGCGCTTTCGGCCCAGTTAGTTGCTATGGAAGCTATAAGTCAACATACACATGCTACAAGATTTCTTAATACTGATTTTCAAGATTCTATGTCTAATATATCTGAATTCATGCGCAGATCTAAAAAAAATCGAACTGAAGTGCACTTCTGATTCAGTCGGTTGTTATGAGAATAGTAGGCAATCATTCAGATGATACAGCGGACTGAGATACTGAATTTCAATACTCTACCACCGATCGTTTCAAATTTATGAGAAAAATCATGGCACGCTGTTAAGTAAAGTGCACTTCCGGCTCAATCAATCTCCATGACAGTAGGACTTGAGCATTCCGACGGTTCTATCGTCTTAAATACTGAGTTCTATCATTCTATGTTCAATCGCTTTGGTTTTTTGCGAAAAATTCAAAAAATGTTTTGATTAAAGTGCATTTCCGGTACACACAATTGCAATCATGATACGAGGTGCACAACTAGATGTTTTAGAAGCACTTATTTATGCGGAAAATTTTCAAATAAGTTTCAAGTGAAGTACATCCGGTACAGACGATTTGCAGCCATAGTACCAGTCCTAAATACAAAATTTCAACTCTACACGCTCGATAGGTTTTGAAATTTGTGAGTTACGAACGAACGCACATACGTACCGACATCAAGCCTAAAAATAGTCAAAATGGATCCAGGGATGCTCAAAGCGGCTATGCTTATCAAAATCTCGAAATATAAATTGTGTCGGGTTCACAATACTAGCTTCAACTTTGGACAAGTGAAAAAATGAGTAGAAAGAATATTCGTGCCGCATACGGAGCCCAGATAACAGAACAGAGTCAAAACGGAATCATCAATCACCATCTTTTGTTACTCGTATTTTATGATACCAATTGAATATTATCATGTATATAAATTTTTGCTCATATATTTTGAGAACCGCAGGAAAAATTACTACAAATTACTTGGTTGCAATGGTTCGAACAAGTTAGCACATCTCAATGAATCAAAATATTCAGTATGAGTGTAAATTTACTGTGAGAATGTATTTTATAAGTGTTCGTGGGCTGAATTATATTATTTTTTGTAGATCGAGAGTGTTTTAATCATCAAATTGTGTTCTAGACTTGTTAACATTAGTGGTTGGGAAGTATAAAATCTTAAGATTGAACTGTACCCGTTTTTGTTATTTATCTACAAGAAAGTACCGAGGGAGAGCAATTGGATCTTCTAAAATAAGGTTAGGAAAATTACACATATCATTGTTATCTTCTAAAATATAATTCATCAGAAAAAAAAACGATATTATATCAAGTTTCAATCAAAAAATTAGGTATGTTAGTAATGTAGTAAATATTTTATATTTAATGAATAATAATAGCTGTTGAGATACTTAACAACTGTTCAATATCGGAATTCTCGTCTCAGCTATTCGATTTTGTAGATTGCCATATATACAAGATGTATCAAAATAATGGAACAGTGCGGTTTACTCGTTTATATGAAAAGATACACAGAAAAATGATAAAGATATTTTATAAGGCACAGAAAATGATTTAGGTGGGACCAAAAATGTAGAGTAGGATAGGAAGAAGCACATGCATCGTTTCCTTAATTCAATTATCATTCTAAATCCAGTGGTACTCAAACTATTAATCAATATTATATTTTATTCATTTGATCATTGAATAGTGATTTTTCTCCCGAATTCAACCATATAATAATATTGTACTCTTACATTGTTGAAAATTTGATAAAAATCAATTCAAAGTGAGTATTTTATTGTATCATATTTTTTTAAGAGTCTGCGCAAACATTTAATCATTAAAACAAATGAAACTCTATTTTTGCTCCATAATATTCAAGTAAGCGAATATTTTAGCAATAAATTCATAGCATTGAAAATAAATGAATATATTCTACTGTTTTCCACCCGCTTTTTCCGTAATGCTCCAAAATTTGTTATATTTTTTTTTAAGCCTCAAGATTATTTGTGATTTGGTCTGAGTTTATTTGTTAATTTTTCAGCAGATTCATTGCATGCTAGAACTGAATTTTGACGGGTCTCACCGTAGCAAATCAATAAATCGAAATAATCAGTATTTATTAAGCTGCCATTATTATTAATTATTACAAAGAGGATCAAATTACCGTTAGTATGATAGTGTGTAACAAATAAATGGAAGAATGACAGATTATTATATTATTGATCGAATTCTTGCACAGACTACTTAAAAAATTATGATAAAATGGAATAATAATATTAAATTGATTTTTATAGAATTTCTGGCGATGTCAGGATATAATATTATTAAATGGTTGAATTGGAAAAAAATCTATTAAATGACCTAATAAAATATATGTAATCCTATTTAGAAGAAATATAATATTGGTTCATAGTTTGAGTACCACTAGATTGAAAATGAAATTGTTTCCGTAAAAATGTGCCCCCTCTGTGCCCAATAAAATATCTCAATCATTACTTACTTGTACTAAGTACAAGAAAGTATTGTGAAACCGACAAAATTCATCCATCAAGATTCTGATGGAAATATCCGTTTTGAGCATCCCTGAATCCATTTTGACTATTTTCTGCTTGATGTCGGTACGTATGTTCGTTCGTGCGTTCGTGCGTTCGTGCGTAACTCGCAAATCTCAAAACTGGCTGAACGTATAACATTGAAATTTTGTATTTAAGACTGGTATAAGGTCTAGTTGTGCACCTCGCATTATAGTTCTAATCGTCTGTACCGGAAGAGCACTCTACTTGAAACTTTTTTTGAATGTTGAAATTCAGTATCTGAACTTGATGTTGTATCAGAATGGTTATCTGCTATTTGTGTATGAATCGGTAGAGTCAGAAGTGCACTTTACTTCACACTTTTTTCTTTTTTTTTGCATAAATCTAGAATGATCAGCCATAGCATACTGAAACTCAGTATTTGAACTTGTTGTAGCATCAAAATAGTTATCCTTATTCTTGTATTAATCGACTGAGCCGGAAGTGCAGTTTATATGTATAGCAGACATTCAGAATTTGCCGTATAAAACAATCAGTTTAATTGAAATGATAAGGTAGGCAATGATAATCTGTTATCAATTTCTTGTTTCCGTTTCGCATTGTACAAGTCAAAATATTGTTAAAATTATATTAAATATAATCTGAAGTGACAGAAGACTTTATTGAATAAATTTGTGTATATATCAAATGATGTACAAGTAAGTCACGTGATGTTCACGTCAGATTTTTTTGTGTATCTTTTTATATAAACAAGCAAAACGCACTGTTCCATCATCTTGATAAACCCTGTATATTACAGCTTCGAATTGATATATGTATATAAAGACCAAGAGCTGGTGACTGACTGAAGCTCTCCGATTATATACCGCATGCCTTTTCTGAAGGTTGATAATTATTCACCTTTTGATTAGAAAAATGCAAAAATTATTGTCCGATGTATGCTTGTCGGCCATAAGTGTTGATACCAATTATATATGCTTTTTCAAATTGTGTCATCTTATTGCCTACCTTTGTAGAGTAAAAAGTTAGTAGTGATTTAAAGCCTTGTAGGCTGAAAGGCATGCATTCCGCAACAGCTTAATGACTCGAATGGTCACGTGAACTTGTAAAAAAATCTGAATTTGGCAACTGATACTATATTTTTATCATTGCCTACCTTATTATACGTGACTTGTACATCGAATGAACATATTTTTTTGTACATAATAATATGATAATCAAACATATAATCTCATCGCTCCATAGCTGATCTGAAGTGCATTTCTTGTTCAGACGATTCTTATGAAAATAATAGGCAATCATTCGGATGCTACAGCAAACTAAGAAACTAAATTTAAATACTCTACGACCAATCGCTCCAAATTTATGCAGAAAATTCTGAAAGACTGTAAAGTAAAGTGCACTTCCAGCTCAGTTAATCTCAATTAGAATAAGATATGAGCATCTAGACCGCACTTTCGTCTTAAATACTGAATTCCAACATTTTGAGTTCAATCGTTTTGGATTTATACGAAAAATTCAAAAACTGTTTCGATTAAAGAGCTCTTCTGGTACAGACGATTGCAATCATAATGCGAGGTGCACAAAGATGTTATAGAAGTGCAATAAGAAAACTCATATATTAGCTGAAATTTCGAATCCCTAATATTTCTCACATTTTCACAGAAAAAAAGAGCTTATGTGATATATTAACGATTTTAAGAAAGCCAAAGTCGCATAATGAAATTTGAGACAGCCAAATGTTTAGAATAGTTAGAATATGGCTTCCTTTAGTGGTCCAACCAATTAGATTATTTTCTGTACCCAATCATATTTATTCACAATATCTGGCTTCAGTTCTCAGAAAAGTTCAATCCAAAATTTTGAAATAACAATTTATATCTCAATCTGTGACAACTAATTTGATTGCATGTTTTATATCAACATGAGTAAATGCTAGGAGGATACAAACTGAACACTTGCTCTTCTTTTGTTGCTTTTACTCACAATTCTATTCTATGATAATTACAGGAACAAACTAACTTTGAATTTCAAATCAAAAATTAATGGTATTCATCTTATCAACTTTAATGTTCTTCTTCTCTCTCTTAAAACATAATTGCGGCGTCCGTGGTCATTGGTGTATATTAGAATATTTCTAGATGAATGAAGTGTTAAAATAAGATCCGAAATCACTGCAATTGTATTAGGGATCAGACTGTTTGCATCCAAAGCCCAGTTGTACAGCCTTTGTTTAACCTAAACGTAGCCTAATTACCTAAATAACGATTAATCAAACAATTGTCATTAAGTGATTAAGCTACGCTTAGGATGAATCAAATACTGTATAACCAGGCTAAAATGTTATGTGAACAAAATTTATCTGAATGATTTCTCAACGAAAATTGGAAGCCTCTTAGCTTTAGCGTGTGTAAATTTAAATTTGCTCTTATGTGAACTTCTTTGGATAACGAAACATGAGAAATGAAATTGGAATGTTACATTAGATGCGTTCAATAAGCTAAGCAAAGCAGCTCGCTAGCTTATCAGATAGGAAATGACGTCATTTTTGATTGCTTGCTAGCGTAGCCACCACCAGCGCGGATTTTATTTTGACAGCATTGCGCGCAGCAAAAGAATCATAAAATTCAATTGGGAGTTTGAAATGTCAGGCCTGTCCAAATTATGTATTTATAAGAACGGCACATTATGTGAAAAGCTGTTATTTCTCCTCAATAATAAATTTCAAGACTCATATTATTGTTTCCTGTGCTTTAGGCTCTTCCCTGTAGTTTTTTCTTGTTGCTCATTTTGTACCTAATATGCTCATGTTTTCACATCTACTCTTCGGTATATTTTTGAATTATCTAGTTACCTACTTGCTCCGAAATGTCACAAAATGAATGAATAGACAAAATTTTGATGAAAAAATCTATTTGAGTATAATTTATTCTTGAAAAAATATATAGAGAAATGATATAATTGTAACTCATTATTATTTAAACCCTCATAAAATGTTATGGTATCCATCTTAATTATAAAATAGGATTATAGTTATAAAATTCGATCTTCCTTATTCATGTGAGTGACTGAATCCCAAATTGGGAGGCATAAAATTAATTTAACACCACCAGTTAAGAACAAATTTACATTCGGCGGAGTGTCAGAGGTATAAAAAATCTCCGTCTTATCTTAAAGGCTCGGCGCACAGCACTGTCATAAAACCGTGTAACTTTACATCGACACTAAAGCCCTTACACCCGAAAAATAAAATCTCGGCAAGGTTTATGAGTCCTTTAATGCTACTCTTACAACGAACTAATCAAACGAACCTCGTCTGTGATTTCTACTGAGAAGGAAAACTCTCAAATTAAGGAGGAAAGTTTATCATGTAGCATTTGGAATCGAGATCATTCTGGATTCGTTTTATCATTCCCAACTCACTTTATTTTGAAGTGATATTGATCTTGCTTATTTCATGTATTGATCGTGTGATTGGAGTGATAGAAATATCAGTGTTATTCGCTTGTCAAGAAAATTCTAAGAGAAAGGATTTGGAATTTCTCAAATATTCCACAATAAAAGACCAATCTCTTGGACCTCAGTAAAATGCGGAGCCTACAAAATAATGTGTTAATTAACATCTGACTTAATAGATTCTTGTAACACAAATGAAAATTCTGAAACATTTATTTGTTTATTCGACAAAATTCCAAATCTAAGAGTCAATTTGACACTATCATCTTAAATCAGGAAGCAACTGTAGACACGTGTTTGGCCTTATTAGGATTCTTGAAACGGTTTCACGAATATCAATATTCTTTATATACCACCCAAGATAGAATTGCCTCTCGCACAAATTATGTTGTTTCCTGGAAAAAAATCATCCATGTGAACGTGAGAGCAACGTGAAGCAAAAAACCCTCGTTTTTATTTCAATTAGGCTTATAGCGCAGGTGGACAGTGAACTTTTTCTCTTTGTTTCAATACAAGGCTGAATTTAGCGGCAAAAGTGTTTTATTCTCCATCAAAAGCTGTGTTGATTGTTAATTCATATTCTCAAGCATATAATTTAGGTAGAAGTTGCGAATGTAGTTTTCTGAATTATCTAACGATTTTATAATGACACAAATGGGGCGCTTGGCACCTTCACAAAGTGGACACCTGTCTGACGACCTCACAAAACAAAATTTAGCAAAATCATAAATCATGTCATACATGTATTTCTAATGTTTTTCTCCCACTATTCAGAATTTATATCGAGAGTTTGTTAATTTACTTCATTAAATTTCAATGTAACGCGGGACAAAATTTGACGAGGGTTTGTGCTTTCAACTCAGAGTTCGTGTTTGTTTGCAAAACATCTATGTAATGCTAATTGGACACTTGAAAGCATATAATTTCACCTCTTTTATGTGTTTAAAAGCTGATTTTTACATGCCACTCGCACGACTCTCGATGAGTAAAATACTATTGAGGTATTTCATTTATCACACAATTACTTCAATTAATTTACATTAAGTATTTATGGTACGAAATTGAATGAAATGAGCTAGCAACGATGTCACTAACTGATTTTAACTCAGAAAATTCATATTTTGAATAAACCAACTGATTTAGAATAAGGTGTGAATAATTAAGTGGGAATATTTTAGATGAAAAATCTTATATGGGCCAAACTGAAGTTTTAAACAAAAATAATTGAAATATCACAAGCAAACATTTTGGCTATTTTAAGAGGTACATCGTTCTGAACACTCAATTCAAATCTTTCTCATTTTTCCAGTAGTATCAAATACTTGATTAATTCCACCGATTTGATAACATTATTTGACAATACCTTGAGATTGCTATAAAAAAATCGTACGGGCATTGAAGAAGAAGTTGAGTGAAGTCCCAATTGCTAAATTTTTTGAAAAATACCATCGCATTCCTTTTCTGTCATATTTAAATGCATAATCTTGACTTTGTACAAGAAACTCCAATGAAACAATAAAATTCATTCCTATTCAGAGAGTACCCTTTCTTCATGTGAACAACTGAATCGCGAATAATTTTTTTTAGTTGCAAATAGACACTTCTATATTTCTGTTGCTTTATTTGATGAAATAAATAAAAACTTACTGAACTAATTGGAGTCAAAGATAAAAATTGAGTTGATATTAGTCGAGACAAAAACGACATTCCAGTTTGCATTAATTCCCAAGAAGCTAGATTTTTGTATAGGTCTTGAATATGTAATTAAAACGGTATGTTACAGGTCTTTATTGATCCCGGTTGTGCATTGTTTTTTATCCGATGTCAAAGCTCACAAATCTTAATTTTTTTGCGTATATCTCTGAAACGGTGAGAACTATTGGAAAAATGGGAGAAAACTTCAGATCATATGCACACATTCCCGCACCATCTATGAAATGGCACTTTTTTCCACATAGTTCTCCCAGTAGAAATACTCCACAATGTTTTTCGATCCAGGAAATTCATTGGGACAATATTTAATTGATATAATAAAAATTCTGGCAGGAAGAAAAATACTTTATATATACTTAATCAAATTCTACATGATCACTTCTCCTCGCTCTCTTCTTCCTCCTCTTTTTGCTCAATTTGTGTTGACTGCTCTAAGGAGAGAGATAGATCAGTAAGATCTTTATCGATTTCGAAAGAATCTTCATCTGTTGCATTTGATTCAGCATTAGTGCAAGAGTGGCCTTGATAATTGGCACAGACTGGTGAACAAAGCAATCCAACTTCTTTACACCCACAGTTGTTCGTGCAGCCTTACTTGCAATCACAAAAAGTTGCATTCAGCAGTTCCTCTGGAGCAGGTGGAAGTAAAGTCTGGATTGGCTTTCAACTATTATTCATTAATTTCCTGTCCAGTCTTCAGGGTTAATTGTCCAGACATATTTGCACTTGATAGAATACACGGAACGAGTGTAGATGAACAGAAGCAATGTTGGAAGCAGACAAGATAACTGCACTCTTCAGTCAAAGATTCATTGCAAATGAAGCAAACTCCCACCATTTCCATGAAATTTTGTAAGGGCCCAGTTTAAAATGAAAATACCATCAACAAACACTCTATTTACTACAAGAATCCGTTTTAAACTTGGCTAGACTGTTGATGTTACTCAAGATCAACTGATCGTGGAATTAGGGACGACCGTAATCTCACTCAAGTATCTGAGTGCATCAGTCAAAAAATTGAAGAATCATCTAGATGATAAAAGCGCATTTTTGACAGCTCATGAGTGCTTGTTACTTCAGAGATTTCGCAAATTACCATCTCCCACAATTACTGAGCTTGAAATCAAGCAGTTTGGTCCAACTTACGAAACAGCAGCTTCCATTTAGTACTAGTTTCAAGCTGACTATTTGGTAGGTACATAATTTATGCATGTACAAACTCAAAAATACCTTTAAATCTTCATTGTTCAGTTATTGACTGACGGGAGGTCAAGTGCTGTACCTTAAAATAATAATTTGATCTTTATCAAAGCTATTTAAAAAAAAAAATACACCAAAAGTAAACAAATTCTCATCCAATAATAATAATTCATTCTAATAAGCTTCAAATTCGTGTCAAACAAGTCATTGAATGAATCCCGGACAGATTTGACCACTGTACATAATAATAGTGACATCCGCGGCTAAAGTTGTAACTAAATTTTTATCTACTTTAATAAATTCTAGTTGCCATATCCCTAATGTCATATACATATATCTATGGGCATTGTTTCACTTGAAACAAGTAATTGAATAATTTAATCTTCCACAATCACTGAGCTTGAATTAAAGCAATTTGTGCAAACCTACGAAACAGCAGCTTTTATTTAGTACCAGTTTCAAGTCTGTAAATAGTATAGTTGCTGAGAGCTCAGCGTCACGCCAGCCAGACAGCCAAAGTGAATATAATAGCGCTTTTTTCCAAAAAATGGAAGAATCATCTAGATGATGAAAGCGCAATTTTGACAGCTCATGAATGCTTGTTACTTCAGAGATTTCGCAAATTACCATCTCTTACAATTACTGAGCTTGAAATCAAGCAGTTTGGGCAAACTTTCAAAACAACAGCTTCCATTTAGTACTAGTTTCAAGTTGACTATTCAATAGGTACATAATTTATACATGTACAAACTCAAAAATACCTTTCTATCTTCATTGTTTAGTTATTGACTGACAGGAGGTCAAGTGCTGTAGGTTAAAATGATAATTTGATCTTTATCAAAGCTATATAAAAAAAAATACACCAAAAATGAACAAATTTTCATCCAATAATAATAATTCATTCTAATAAGCTTCAAATTCGCGTCAAACAAGTCATTGAATGAATCCCGGACAGATTTGACAACTGTACATAATAATAGTGACACCCGCGGCGAAAGTTGAAACTAAATTTTTATCTACTTTAATAAATTTCAGTTGCCATATCCCTAATGTCATAGATATCTATGGACATTGTTCCACTTGAAACAAGTAATTGAATAATTCAATTTTCCATAATCACTGAGCTTGAATTGAAGCAATTTGTGCAAGCCTACGAAACAGCAGCTATTATTTAGTACCAGTTTCAAGTCTGTAAATAGTATAGTTGCTGAGATCTCAGCGTCACGCCAGCCAGCCAGCCAGCCAGCCAGCCAGCCAAAGTGAATATAATAGCGCTTTTTTCGGAAAAATGCGCTAAAAATGGAGGAATCATCTAGATGATGAAAGCGCATTTTTAACAGCTCATGAATGCTTGTTACCTCAGAGATTTTGCAAATTACCATCTCTCACAATCACTGAGCTTGAAATCAAGCAGTTTGGGCAAACTTACGAAACAGCAGCTTCCATTTGGTACTAGTTTCAAGTTGACAGTTTGATAGATACATAATTAATGCATGTACAAACTCAAAAATACCTTTTATTCTTCATTGTTCAGTTATTGACTGACGAGAGGTCAAGTGCTGTACCTTAAAATGATAATTTGATCTTTATCAAAGCTATATAAAAATAAGACACCAAAATTGAATAAATTTTCAACTAATAATAATGATTCATTCTAATAAGCTTCAAATTCGCGTCAAACAAGTCATGGAATGTATCCCGGACAGATTTGACAACTGTACATAATAAAAGTGACGTCGCCGGCTAAATTTGTAGCTAAATTTTTATCTTCTCTTATAAATTTTAGTTGCCATATCCCTAATGTCATATATATCCATGAACATTGCTTCACTTGAAACAAGTAATTGAATAATTCAATTTTCCACAATCACTGAGCTTGAATTAAAGCAATTTGTGCAAACCTACGAAACAGTAGCTTTTATTTAGTACCAGTTTCAAGTCTGTAAATAGTATAGTTACTGAGAACTCAGCGTCACGCCAGCCAGCCAGCCAGACAGCCAAAGTGAATATAATAGCGCTTTTTTCGAAAAAATGCGATAAAAATGGAAGAATCATCTAGATGATGAAAGCGCATTTTTGACAGCTCATGAATGCTTGTTACCTCAGAGATATCGCAAATTACCATCTCTCAAAATTACTGTGCTTGAAATCAAGCAGTTTTGACAAACTTACGAAACAGCAGCTTCCATTTAGTACTAGTTTCAAGTTGACAGTTTGATAAGTATATAATTTATGCATGTACGAACTCAAAAATACCTTTTATTCTTCATTGTTTAGTTATTGACTGACAGAAGGTAAAGTGCTGTACCTTAAAATTAAAATTTGCTCTTTATCAAAGCTATATAAAAAAATACACCAAAATTAAACAAATTTTCGACCAATAATAGTGATTCATTCTAATAAGCTTCAAATTTGCGTCAGACAAGTCATTGAATGAATCTCGGATAGATTTGACAACTGACATAATAGTAGTGACAACCTCGGCTGAATTTGTTACTAAATTTTCATCTACTTCATTAAATTTTAGTTGCCATATCCCTAATGTCATATATATCCATGGGCATTGTTTCACTTGGAACAAATAATTGAAAAATTCAATCTTCCACAATCACTGAGCTTGAATTAAAGCAATTTGTGCAAACCTACGAAACAGTAGCTTTTATTTAGTACCAGTTTCAAGTCTGTAAATAGTATAGTTGCTGAGAACTCAGCGTCACGCCAGCCAGCCAGCCAAAATGAATTTAATAGCGCTTTTTTCGGATGCGCTAAAAATGCGCTAAAAAGAAAAACAATATTTCAATATTTTTCTTTCAAATGATGTAAACTTGTCACATATGAGTGCATATTCGTATTTCCTAGATTTGAAATGGCGGTAAATCGAGAACGGTGCTTCAAAGAAAAAAAAATATTGACACCTTTTTGTAGAAAATTTCATCACCCATATATTTTTCTTTCGCGAACTTTTCCAGTAGCTCTCATCATTTCAGAGATATATGCAAAAACTGAAATTTGGTGCTTTTGACTTCGGATAAAAAACAACGCATAAGCGGGATCGATGAGGACTTCTGACATGGCATATGTAATGACGTATCCAAGATCTGTACAAGAATTCAGCTTGTTGGAAATTAATGCAAACTCAGCACTTTTTCTTCCTCTATTTTTACTGAGTTATATAGATTTTCAATCTACAATAGAATTACAATGAGGAACAAAACTTAATCATGATGGTAGGGATTGATTTATTTCTCAAAATTCGATCACTACGTATTTACAATAATATATGATTCATATGATCTATTGTTATATAGGTGAAAGTATACATATGAATCACGTCATCTCCTCAAGCGAGTTTGGTTTGCATCTTATTTTACATTCAGTCTCCAAACCATCTTCCCTAGATACGTCTACCCAGGTACTCCTTTCTTGCTTCATTCATGTTAATAATTCCATCTATATAAATGTGTTTACTCTTTGCCACTCTGAAACTTTCTCATAGGAAGAGAAAAATACCACATTGATGGCCAGTTGCACCGCTGTCCCTCAAATTTTAAGTGTCGCTTAATTGAACAATATCGTATCAAGACTCAAAAGTCAAATGTGACATAAACATTGCTGTCATTCCGATTGGATATTTTTTGTTCAAGTGGAACTTAAAATTGGAGCTAGAGCGGTGCAACTGGCCATGAATCTCGTGACATTAGCTTTTTCTTGTTAAGTTATCCATTTGTACCTTTTGGGCTATAATTAGTCAGGTCTTTCTCTTCATGCATTTTATGTTACGCTCACTTGGTTGTATTTATTGGACAATTCGTTTGCACATGTGTGTACAGAGTGATCAATAATGATTGTTTGACAGATGACAGGCAAAAGTTCGCATTATGATCAAGAACACAATGGCGTATATTTTGCATATTTTATGACGGATTCATCCATAATCTGATTCAATGAACAAAAAAGTAAGTAAATAGCTGTATTATTGACTGACTATTGAGAATTTATTATTATTCTACCAAATTATTAGGTTAGAATAGTGTTTTCAAAGAAACTGTCATCTGTCACTTGAAGGTCACTATCTCAAGCAGGCGGCAAAGAAAAAATCAGAACAAAGCGGCACGGACAATCATTTTTGGTCACTCTGTATATTGTTCACTATAATAATTTTACCTATCTGAATAGATGCATCATTTAATAGGGCAAATTCATGTCATCCGATGAAGGGACGGCTTAGTAAAATCCCCATAACAGAGAACAATATCAGATTATTAGGTACTATAACTGAGTGAGTTAAATCGGCTTACTACATATAATGACGTATGAATTTGCATTATCAACGCCCATTGGTTAGCACATGATCACATATAAACATTCAAAAACAGAGTTATCTTACGAAGCTTTGTTTCAAATGATTTGGTTGGAGATTAATACAATTATCCGCCGTCTACGTAGTTTATTTGTAGAGTTATTAGGGTTTCCTTACATCAAGAGGTTCTAAGAATACAATGAAACTCTTGAGTAAATCTATTGATTCGTCTGTTACAGCTAGTATCGTCGAAAACGTACTAAAATATCTTAATGTAATTTATAATACTCCAGAAACATGTTTGTCCACAGCTTGTCCGAAAATTCAGAGCTGCCTACCAATTCTTGAAGTGATTTCGCATATCATTGAGCCTATGTAATATAATAAATTCAATTCTCACGATTTGTTACTCCAGAGTTTATCAATTAGTAAACTTTATTGATCTCATCACTCATTTACTAACGGCACTTTTTGTGATATTTTCCTCTGTGAGATTCCTATAGGCGTAATAAGAAAGGAGCTTTTAAGAAGTTGTGAATTTTGTGTATGGATGCTGGATACCGTTAGAGCTGCTCCATTTTATTGTTACTGTCAAGTTGGCATTTGAGAAAGATATGTATCCATTCTTAAATGCTTCCCTGGCCAATGAACTCAGACAGCTATGAGATACCTTTTTTTGAGTATGAGTTACATAAATTCTATTTGTATATTGAAAATCAACTGTTCTACTTATATAAATCCATTCAAATGAATAATGGAAACAAGAAAATAGCCATTCGTTATAAATTTTCATTCCTGCAGGCTATCATCTTTAACTAAGAAATCAAATATTGAAAGAGCTGCATCTCGTCTTATCCCATTCCATTTTGCAAATAGAAAAGTGGATTAAACACAATTAAAGTTGCTATGATTCAATTAAGTCTTGTGCAAGATGGTTCACTAATTCGTTCATGTCTTCTTCAAATCTTTCAGACGTTGAATTAAGTTTTTATCCTACGCATCAAGAATTCTAATTAGTTCCACAAATTTATCTTTTCGAATTTAAGTGAATCCTAACCTTGCTCAAGTAGAAATTGATTGTAGAGGCGCATGAATTAACTACAAATTCTACAGCAAATTGAAAGAAAAAACTATTACTACATTCGTGTTTATCAACTGGTATTACTCAATTTTCCGGTTCTCAAAGCAATTTTGAGAGATTATTGATTTAAGATGTTTTGTTTTTAAGATAGTATCTGCAAAGTTTAAATTTCAAAACCAAGTAAGAGCACTTGGAATTCAATTCAATTTCAAATTGTGTGATTATGATCACCATCATCCAACTGAATCACGTTCCTGTTTCTAAGTTTCAAAATACAGCAGGTTCCTCATACCAAGTACATTTCTAGCAAACAAAAAAAGTCTGAATGAACGCGAGCCGAGTTGATTCGGGATATCCATATAAAAACGAATGAAAATTAACCGAAGTTATTAAGCTTTGAAAACAAAAAATGGGTTCTTGACAAGTTCATCGATGGATTCACGATGGATTCTTCGTCGGATCCTCTACTGAATTTCTGATTTCAAGTACATCTATTAAACAATACATAGAATAAAAACTAACCAAGATTGCAAAGCCCTGAAAACAAAAGAGAAGATCCTAGATGGGTTCATCGATGGATTCCCCACAGGTTCTCCGTTGGATCCTTTAATGGGTCATCCTTTGGGTTCACTAATGGAATCCTGATTGGTCCTCGAAAAGTCCTCGACGGGGCTCCTACGGAGTTTTTGCTTAAATATGAAGATAAAAAATTATACAAGAATAAATATGTTTTATTGGGATTAAGTTCTGTAATTTATTAGAAACACATCGTTTCAATAATTTGAATTTGAATACTGGTTATGAACTTAATCGATCATGGCTACCAATCATTTGTTCATAATTTCAAGTTATTTGTATCTATGAATCTACTTGCAAGAGTTACTTCATCACCACCTCCTGAAGATCTGTGGATGGTTCAGTTATGTGCCAAACCAAAAAGAGTAGAGCCAGATTGACCTAGAACCACAAGGAGTTGACAATTTCCCTATTATTATCTCCTGAAGACCTGTGGATATTGAATCATCAATTACAGGCAGAGCTCTACGATCCTAGGAGTTGATATATTTTAAACTAATCTAGTTATGATTTGTACTTTTATTTTTATTTTTGTTGTCTTGACAATTTTGTTTATTTATATTTATATTTCTTTTCACTTGAAAAAGGCAGCACTCTGCTGTTGAAACGTTGTGTTTCTAATAAATTACAGAACTTAATCCCAATAAAACATATTTATTTAAAAATGAGTTCTGAAAAGTTTTTTCCTTCATTATACAAGAATAATTTCTCGAAAAAACACCTAATCTTGGGGAAAATTACTTTGTTTTGAGGGCTTGAATCCAAAAATAGGCTTTGAACGGGTATTAACTTTCACAAGATTTTGTCTTCTTTTTCTATTGTTCATAACAAAAAAGTTTTTTCATATGACAGGATTTCTTGAACTGAAAAAAAGTATCAACTTGTTCATGTGGATATCTCATATTGTCACAACGAAATAATTATACTTCCATACGTCTCAAAACACTCCTCAGAATAATTTGCTGAACTGTCAAAGAATATAAATAAGAGATTTAAAGTTGCGACGAAATTAATTATGACACGATGAATTTGTGGAAATATGCTCAGTGAAATAATGGCAAGGGAAAGAAAGAAAATCCTCAAATGGAAATTGGTGTTCTTCTTCGCCTTCCCGATTCAAATTCTTCACGATCTTTCTTATCATCAATAATTAGAAGATTATACCATGATTTATCTTCTGGCTTAACATTCTTTATATCTAGAAATTGGTAAAACGAAGTGAGAACTCTCTCTATCTATGATTGCAAAATGTATCTATTTGTTAAATAATAGATGTAAATATTGATTTTATAGACTTCTAGTTTCAATTTATGAGATATTTGTAATATAGCGGCCAAGGGAATTGTATTCCTTTAGTTCTCTGTTTATTCTGTAGATATTGAAAGTGGATGTTTATGAGATTTCCGATAGAAATTTATTGAATGTGGACCAGATCAGAACAATGTTCATCCATTAAGTTGATCCGTAGTCATTATGTTTGAAAATAAATGGCGCTCACACGCGGAGAACGCAACTGACTGTCGCATAACGAGCCAGTGATGAATGAATACAAAATGAGACATAAAGCGCGCCGTTTAATGTCAAAAGCTTTAAGTTTAATGAACAAGAAGCTCTAACCGTTTTTCCGACGCCAGGCTTACTTTGATCACCGAGTGAATTCTTCTTTGCAATTTAGAATATTGCTATGGACCGTTAATTACGAAGAACTCTGTCCGTTGCCACACTGCTACATGCAACTTTAAACCAACGAATCTTGGAGTTTTGAAGTAGTCGAGATTTCAGTTTTCAGACCTCATATCGATATGTGTGGCCTAAGTCTATGAATTTTCGATTCTCATGTACTGTTTTTCGCACGAACGATTTGCAAATGCAGTAGTGATCTTATTAGTTCCAATCTATTCTCGGATATTGCGGCTGCTATGTATTCGACTTATCGTATACTGTTCTATAATAACATTTTACGACACTGTTCTGCTGTTTTCGTTGAAGAATTATTAACATTCATCATCATCATCACTGGTGCAACAGCCCTTGTAAGGGCCTTGGCCTTTCTAATCGGTATCACCGAGCCGCGGTATAACACCGCCGTACTGCCGATCAGAATTTCGTGCCATTGCTACATATTTTAAGGTGTATAGATTGGCAACCTATAGCACCCGAGTGTGATGATGCAAGTAGCTGCATTTTTTTATTTTTTCGACAAATCACACATTGTCGGTGAGTGGATTCGAACTTGCGACCTCTTGGTCGAGTGACGTCACAGCATGTATAGGTGAACAAACACGCTCGGCCATCCGCACTCACTCAATTATTAACATTATTCACGTGAAATGTGAACCAGTGAATAAAACAATAAGTTTGCGGTTCAAAATAATTAGTTTTGAATCTCTCCAAGAACTATATATCAATTGAAATAAAAACTTACTTGCGTATCCATAACGCAAGAGATGTCTCGACCCAACAAGCAGCTTCGGTTTTTACCACTTGAGTCTTACCACTTTTATTCGCCACTTACACTTTTAACTACTTAAATGGTGCAATTTCGTTTTCTCAAAGCGGTATCACTAACTTTGAATTGGATAGAATAATGTACGAATTGTTTTTTCTTTGAAACATGCTGGCACATGTTACTTATATCAGTTTCCGTTCCGAATTTCGAATTTAATAGCAGCCATAAAGTGGTAGATTGGGTGCATTAACATCAGTTCTTCTGGTACTTGGTTTATCTGTAAACTGCTTTCAATTTTTTTACCATAATCACTTGTACTTTCTGAACAGCAATTTGCTTGGGTTTAATGACGTCAGAAAAACATGTGCATCTTGTAACATAAAAGCATAAAGAACCTTGATATATAAAAGGTACAAGTGTTTCAAGTTACCACTCCTACTAGAGTTATCTCTAAGTATTCTGCTCTTAAGAGAACATCAATGTTGACTTATGAATTTATCTTTTGAATGCATTAAATAGAATCTCTTGGATTCGAAGTTCAATGTTTGCATTCTGCTGAGGCGAACTTGATCTTACAATATTCATATATTCGTTGAACGTACTAAGACTCAAAAATTGCTTATATAATGAGCAAATAAATAATTGTTTCTCGGATAATTTCTGAGCAAAAAGATAAATATTCAATGAGAATATATTGTGCCGGTCGAACAATATCACCAAAAATTCAATCAGAGTTCTTTAGTGATCAAATTAGTTTTTTTCTCACATTAAAAACCATTAGCAACGTAATAGTTGCGAGTATACATTTGGCTGTGACCAGTAGTTTTCGTGTGCGATCATCCAAAGTCTATGGCTTGGTAAGGCTTTTCTGAAAAGTCCCGATAAGAACGAAACACGTGTCAACAGTTGCCGCCATATTCAGGACGATGCATTATGTGAGCTCTTCAAGTTGTATTTTGTAAAACACTCAGATTTTGAGTTTTTATGAATTATTTAGGATGTCCTACTTTTCTACTAATAGCGATGTTAGCAAAATTTACTTATTCTTGAATTTGTTTTTCCACAGCAAGAAATATACATGATAAGGTTTCTTTTGAAAGTTTGAGGGACTTCATGGAATTCCGATATTAAAATGATCTAATTAATGTCCAGGAGTCATGGGAAACATGAAGCGCTACTCCAGCTCCTTTTCATGCGACTGAATTTCACTACGGGATTTTTTTAAAAGCACATACTTATATTTTTCATCATTTTGGATGACATGCTGTTTCAAAGAGAAGCTTTGAAAGAGCTTTTGTATTTACCACTAATTGAAAACATTAATATGGAATAATATTCATGGTTCCAGGAATACTTAATGAAAAGTTTGAATAATATTCCTGATCATGAAGTTTCATCCATTGAATACACAGTTTTAATCACTACCAATTTTAGAAGCTTTTATAATTAAATTTTTTTTTGTGAGGTATGTATTTTATATCTGTTTTCAACATTAATAAATCCGCATGAAAATTTGTGAATGATTTTAATAGATGCAGTGTAGTGTCAGTGAGTGTTACAATAACCCCATGTGATTTATCGGTATAGAAATCAATCGTGGCCGTTAGTGTGCGATCGCCTGCTGTAGTATTTATTGCGGTACCATTAACAATGAGCGCATCATATTGCGTGTCTGTCCGTGACGGCTCTATGGATCTACCTTAGTAGTGGTTTCCCGTTGGTCTTCATGTGTGGGAGGGACATGGACGGAGGAGAGATGAATAATTTGGGATAGAGAGTATACAATTTTCTCCTACAAGTATTTCAGCAAATTTACCTAATTTGTTTCAATCTAGGAAAAAACTTTTCAGAACTCATTTTTAAATAAATATGTTTTATTGGGTTTAAGTTCTGTAATTTATTAGAAACACAACGTTTCTTTTCACTTGAAAAAGGCAGCACTTTGCTGTTGAAACGTTGTGTTTCTAATAAATTACAGAACTTAAACCCAATAAAACATATTTATTTGTTTCAATCTGTTTGTCCATAGTCCGTATAGAAGACTACTAAATTCCAGGAAAAAAAACTCCGAGGATATAAAAGCGAATACGTGGTTATGACTGATTTATTAATCCTTCATGCAATATTATTGGTAATCACGGAAAAGTTATATGTACTTTATAAGGTGGAAGATTCAATAGAATACACATCGTGAAATAATCTCTTTTCCAACAACTGATTGATCTCAAGCTCGGTTCGAGTTACAAAAAGCAGCAATCAGAAATATATTTCAACTGCCTTTCGGAGCATCATGTCAAGAATTGTTCAAGAGAGAACTCATACTAACACTACCTTGCATATATATCTCAAATACTGCCTTACACATTAAAGAAAACTTGAACAGTTTGCAGACACATGGTGACATACATCAATATAATACACGAAGTAAAGAAAACCTAAGAGTACCTAAAGTAACTCAGAGTAAATCCAAAAATATTCCCAACCATCTTGAATTGAAAATTTATAATAACCTTCACGATTTCTGAAGGATTTAGTCGATAAAAAAAGTTTAAAATCGAATTAAAAAAGTTTTTGCTCTCTAAAAGCTTCTATACCATCGAAGATTTTCTCAATCAGAAATATGTATGAAATTTGTTCTGATTTAAAAATTCAAAGTTTATGTAAGTATGCATGCTACGAAATCTATTTTATATTATGTCTGACTTTTTCTATTCCAATGTACTTTGGTCATGAAATAAATGAAATTATTATTATTATTAATTATTGTCTATTGAACAAATCCATGAAAAATTTGGTTTTCCTAAAGATGTTTTTTATCTCTCATTTTGTTGACTGCATTGCGGGAATTGAATATAGGGCCGATTTTAGCTCATTGAGAAGTGCTACGGGTAGTAATTATGATACATCAGATCGATGTGATGGTAAGTGGTAGAGTTTTGCAATTTAAACTGTAAAATCTTACCACTCAAATGGTAACCGGTACCGTCAGGCCCATCTTTTTCATTGGGCACTCTGAGCAAGTGCTCAGGGCTTCGCGATCCATGGGCCCCTCAGTTCCGGACAGATCACCAACCAATATTACCGATAGATATATCGATTTCCCGAAAGTAAAACAATAACAACCAACTATAAGCACATATTATCCATAATTTTTTTTTGGCGTTCTAATGAACAGGAGTCCTAGCAAAAATGGCAACTCTGTCTGGCTGCCTGCCTACAAGCTGATTTTTCTATATTATTTTCAAGTTTTATGTAGCAAATAGCGACGTAAAACGAAGCCACCCAAGTAAGTCAATTCGATCATGGGGGTGAGGGACCCAATTATCACAAGTGCCCAGGGCCTCTGATGGACGAAAGATGGCTCTGGATACCGTTTGCAATTGTAGAATAAAAAAGACGTCAAACGTCAAAGTTTTGAGATGAGAGAATGTATTCTCATCTTCATCGAATTATATTCGTCCCTACCAAATTTGAATACAAAAAGTAATGGTTTATACTTGAGGTGAAAAGTTTTTTGTGTACATAGAATCTAATTTATTGTGAAAATGTAGACCTACAACTTCGGCTTTTATCATTTGATTTTTAATACTCCATTTTTACCACTTGATTGGTAAGACTTAACCATTTATACTTCCAACCATTTGGGTGGTGCATTTCAGTGTTTGCGATGCAGTCATGATGTGAGAATCTCATGAAAATCTGATAATTGAGAAATGTAAGGAATGAAATTATTTACAAAATATCTGATTTTATGGCTCCAATTTTTATTCTATTTGTCTTCACATTTTCCCAATAATTTATATATATACAGGGTGGAATGCGAAATTGGAAACACCTTTTTTCTCGGAAGTTATTATAGATACCAAAAAATTGTTCAAATAAAATTTTTTTTACTTTCAATAAGCTAACTAAATCTGGGTGAATTTGGTGGAAAAAAAATAAATTCTCGTAGATATTGCCATATTTGTACTTTCTTCAAATGGAATTCCATGTATATTATTGCACTAATGAATAGAAAATAATTTTTTCTCTGAAAAAGTTCAAGGGTTCTTACCTGCTAAACTTGATAGTTTTTGAGATGTTAACGAAAATATCTAAATGTTGCTCCACAAAATCAAGTATGCGTTTAGAATTAAATTTTTTGACAGTTGAGTGATTTTGTGTTGCATTTGCGTTAAGAAAAACTGTGTTGTATACACATCATTGATATTTTTGTGTCAATAATATTACTGTTCAGTACGCGGGGAATTACACAACGTTTATATTTTTTAAATTTAAATATTTTTGCGCGCTCAGACATTTGCACATCATCAAGAACGAAATGCATAGTTCAATTACTATCAAGAACAATGTACAAAATGAACAATTATATTATCATAGTGGAACATAAAGAAGTACGGAGTAAATGTTATCGAACTACACAAAATGTTCAAAATTTTCACCGTTTTCTCGGACACATAAATAAAGTATTTCCAATAAATTTTGTTTTATATTAACTGTATTCAATTCAACAACAGCTTGTATTATTCGGTTTTTCAGTTCATCAAGTGTAGCAACGGACATTACATAAATTTTGTTTTTCATAGCTCCCCATAGAAAAAATCTAAAGGAGATAGATCCGGAGATCTTGCGGGCCACGATGTAGGGCCTTTGTTACCAATCCAGGAATTTGGAAATTGTTGATTCAAATACGCAGTTACATCCAATGAATTATGTGGAGGTGCACCATCTTGCTAGAATATCATTCTGCGTCCAACTGCCAATGGTATATCATCCAGATAATCTTGAAATTCATTTTGCAGGAAATTTAAGTATCTCTGTGATGTCAAAATGACCTCATAAAAATATGGACCCAAAATAGTGTTGTTTATCATACCGCACCATACATTAATTGAAAAGCGTATTTGAAAATTTGAAATAAATGTTTGACGTGGATTCGTTTCTACTGATTGCCAATAATATGAATTATGTCTATTTAGTATTCCATTGTTAGAGAAATTTGTTTCATCTGACCATAAAATTGTATCTAAAAAATTAGGCTCTGCAATATTTTCCAGTATTAAGTACTTACAAAATTGTAATGTTCTCACATCGTCGTCAGGATGAAGAATATGAATTTTGTAGATTTTATAGGCTTTGTACTTATGCTTTTTCAGAATCTTAAGAATCTTTGTATGTGTGGTATTTATTTCCAATGCAGCTTCTCTTATTGAATTTTACGGGTATACATTGAAATATGCCAATACATCAACTTCTAAATTTTCATCTACTATCACACGTGTTTTGTAATTTCTTGAAACTGACCCAGTCCTACGCAGCTTCCTCTCTAATTTGAATAAATACGAATGGTTTGGATAAAAGCGTTTCGGATACTGTTGTCTGTATAATTGCAGAGCTTGTCTCGAATTATTATTTGATAGATAAAAACATTTTATCATATCTAACTTCTCATTGATTGAATAATCTACCATTATTAACACCAAATAATAATAGTATGTATGCAACACAATTTTTTGTAGCCCAAATACAATACAAAATAACTCAACTGTCAACAAATTTTGTTCTCAAGGCACACTTGATTTTGAGAACAGCATTTAGATATTTTCGTTAATATCTCAAAAACTATCAAGTTTAGCAGGTATGAACCCTGAAACTTTTTTACAGCAAAAAATATTTTCTATTTATTTGTGCAATAATATACATGGAACTCCATTTGAAGAAAGTAAAAATATGACAATATATACGAGAATTATTTTTTTTTCATCAAATTCACACAGATTCAGTTAGCTTATTGGAAGATCTAGAAACTCTATTTGAACAATTTTCGGTATAAATAATAAGAAAAAAGGTGTTTCCAATTTCGCATTCCACCCTGTATATACATTAGTGATTAGTGGAGAGAATTTCTTTACAAATACGTACAAGAATTATACTCACCATTTAAACGATAACCATATATCTTAGGCCTGATTGTACAATCAAAGCTCATCTATGGTTGAGTCAAACTAAGTTTAATTTCTGTGACTTCAAATATTTCAGCAATTGCAACCATGGTAAATGAGCTCCGTTGCTCCAATCAACTAGATTGTAGATAAGCTTAGATTGTGTAACTTAATGGATTAGAGCTGATTGATAAATAATAATTTTCTATGTACCACGAGGACCTCTCAAATACTATCTACGAATACTATTATTTTCCATGTTTTATCAAAAAGAGAGAAAGAAAAGAATTGTGTACCACTTTATTTGACATATACTTCTCTTCCATGACTACCACATAATTATTCAGATAAACTTCTTGATTAGGATAATTGCTTAAGAAGTAAATATCCCACCGAATTTCAAAAAAAAACTATAAGTACTCATTTATTATACCATAAGTAGTTGAAGTATTATCGATTATTTTTGTGGTGCTATCACGAATGTTTATTGTGCTTGCGTTTGAATACCACGAGTGTGCAGCACGAGTGGTATTCACAAGCACAATAAACATGAGTGATTGCACCACAAAAATAGTCTATAATACTTTAACTACAAATGGTATATGGAGGACTATTCCAGGAGTCAAACCATTTTTTCAAATTAGTTTTCTATGAATCGAGTAACAACTCACGTAATTTTCATAGGAACGGGTAAACATACTTCTGCCAAACTAAAAAATTAGAATCTCTTGCATTTTCTTTGACAAATAATAGAGAAATATATTGCGTCTTGACAAGGAATCTAGTTCAGTAAGGTTTGGTAATAGATCAGAAGATAAAATTAATGAAGATATCCAGAAAAATACTCCATTAAATACGAAGAAAGCACAAATTGGAGGTATCGACATTTTTGAGTAAAATACTCACTCTAACCACTAGTGTAATACCCGCAGTAATTTTTTAATAATATCACTTCTCTTAAGGAAAAATTTATAGACTTTCAAGAAAATTATTGAGTTAGATCTAAGATTAATACTCCACTCTTATGAATCATTTTAACTGGAATGAATCAGTTATGAAGATGAACAGAAATGAACGATTCGATTCTTATAATTAACGACCCAATGTAGATACTTCAATACTCTCATGGAACATTATCATAAGACTAGTATGATTATTAATGAAATATATACATATTATATTTTTGCAATACGTTGGCCTGGCTACCTCTTGCCACCAAATGATATATTTCCAGTATTTCAGTGTTTCTGATATTTTTACGCCTATTCTAATATTTTGATTGATATGGTTTCGTGATGATTAAAATTAGGACTCAGCTGTTGGTTTATAAAAGCCGATTACATTGTTTGCTAAGAACCATACAGAAATATCACTGTTTTTTGACAGATTACATCCAAAATTTGTTCAACGGATGTAAATTGTAGAACTGTTAGCTTCAATACTTAAACTGATGTTTTTCAATTGGATAAAAACAAATATACTCAATGTATCCTCAGATCAGAATTCTTCTTATCAATTTTATTTGAATTTCCTATACTCTATAGCTCTTGTAGGCATTTCAATCGGATATATCAATGACAGTTCACAAGTAAATCGAGTACATTAAGTGTCGATAGTGCCCAAAGCGCAAAACTCTGTAATCTAGCCTGAGTTTCAGATCTAGAGCTTCAGGCGATAAGGCTAATCTACAACTTCAACAAGTACTTTACCATCAATTAGTTAATACAAGTACAAAGGAATACTATTTCACAGCGTAAATTTATTTTGGAACATGATGGATTTATACTGAGGCATAATAGGAGAAGAGATTTACATGAGTATTCCGGATTCAAATTCTGTCAATACAAAACATTGATGACTATTCCATTCGTAGTATTTATAACAAGGTTAACAATGCTTAATCGCCATAGAAACGGTGGATATCAGTGAGTATTTGGACGTGTAGAAATACCATCGGAAATTTTTACCTACCAACTATTTTGACAACACAAATGAATAAAACCTGTTGTCAAAGTCAGTAGTAACTCTAGTTTTTTCCAAGTATTTGAATTGAAATTGAACATTCGTGCTCAAAAATTAACTAGACTATTCCTTTCGTAGTATTTATAACAAGGTTAACCGCTAAGTCGCCTAAGAAACGGTGCATATCAGTGAGTATTTGGACGTGTAGAAATACCATCGGGTATTACACTAGTGGTCAGAGTGAGTATTTTACTCAATGATGTGGATACCTCCAATTTGTGCTTTCTTCGTATTTAATGGAATATTTTTCTGAATATCTTCATCAATTTTATCTCCTGATCTATCACCAAACCTTTCTGAACTAGATTCCATATCAAGACGCAATATATTTCTCCATTATTCGTTAAAGAAAATGTAAGAAATTCTAATTTTTCAGTTTGACAGAAGTTTGTTTACTTGTTCCTATGAAAATTACGTGAGTTGTTACTAGATTCATAGAAAACTAATTTGAAAAAATGGTTTGACTCCTGGAATAGTCCTCCATATACCATTTGTAGTCAAAGTATTATAGACTATTTTTGTGGATAATACTTCAACTACTTATGGTTTAATAAATGATAATTTCTAAGCACTCGTGGTATTACCCCCGATAATTATTGACAACTGTTTTGAGTCACCTAAGATATAAATAATAGCATTTTAGGTATGATCTAATTTTGCTCATTTTCTAGCGTTACGCTGATGACCCAAGAACAATTCGCAAAACAGTGCCGCAAATATCCAAAAATTATGGAGCAGATCTCTTTTATCGATATAAAAATTCAAGGACTGATAGTTTGAACTGAAGTGAAAATATAAACTCTTCTTTGATATTGCCACTTTAGAAGAAATCATTTGAATTATATTCTCGAATGCCCCTTCTATGAACCATGATTCGCCGTCATTGATGGCTTATTGTACCAACTATACTATAATTTATACATGCATTCAATCATACATACAATATCACGTGTGCAGCCATAGCAACGATTATGCACTCACTTGTTTATACCTCACATCAGCAAGAATACTCCTTGTATGCATATCCTATTCCACTTCCGGAACTTCCTCACAAGCTTTATTCATTAGATACATGATTATAAATTATAATAAGAATATGAAGTTCTCTCGAATAT
Source organism: Dromius quadrimaculatus (assembly GCA_963989225.1). Taxonomy (NCBI): domain Eukaryota; kingdom Metazoa; phylum Arthropoda; class Insecta; order Coleoptera; family Carabidae; genus Dromius; species Dromius quadrimaculatus. The sequence continues at coordinate 11,307,979 of OZ022324.1, forward strand.
CACACAATTATATAAATTATTCAGTTTGTTTGAACGTAGAATGATTGATTTCTCTTATTTCAATAATGAACCAATAGAAAGTATATAAATAATATCCAAATAATCACAAATCTACATGAAAACAAGTGTGTTTCTTTCTGAAACTTATACAAATTTTACCCTTTCACCTATCACCGTTAAATTTTGCAGAAACATTCGGTGTTGAGTAGCTTTTCTCACTACAATTTCATGAAGTTTTCATGCCTGGTTTATTCAATAAAACTTAGAAACAAACGATGTATTGGGAGTGACATTCGTTAAAAACGATTTTTTTTTTAAATTTTCAATAAAAAAAAACCAAAAACCAACTGAACTATCACATTCGACAGAATTTTCTTCCAAATTATGACTTTGTCGTGAGTAGTATATTTGCAAGCAGAGTTGAAAGGAAATCATGATTTGAAGGAGAAAAATCACAGATTTCTTCATATTATTATTATTATTATTATTATTATTATTTATTATTGAAAACGCTGCACAGCTGGCAAAGCCCAATAATAGTGCAGGAAAAGCACAGAAAAGAACAAAAGAAAGCTAATAGCTAATAACTCTGAAGGCAATGAAGGATATTGTGGTAAAATATTTTGGGGTCAAATAAAAAAATATCGACAGTAGAAAATTTAACTTCGTAGAGGTGGCACATTCTATTGATAGCAAATATATAAAATGCGTTGGTACGAGCAGAAGGCAGATAAAAAGTGAAAGACTGCCGAGTATTATGTGATGGAACATGGAAGTTCAAGATTGAAAGAGACTGAGGATCGTTTATTGTATTGTGTATTAGCTCAGATAGCTGATATACAGATGTAGCATCACGTCTATCTGAGAGGGTCTGAAAATTGAAAGTGCCAAGTAATTCAGCATGATGCATCATATAATCAGGATAAGATTTTTGAGTTTTGAAAAACAGATATGTTAACAATTTTTTCTGAATAAGTTTCAATAAGGTCAATAAGGACTTGTGTTGGCGGACTCCAAATCAACGAGCAATACTCAAGCTAAGAGCGAACAAATGAATAATATAGGCATAATGTTGGCAGTATATTACAGAATGAGCGGAAGTTTCTGATAATGAAACCTAATATTCGGTTAGCAGAATGACAGATTGAAGTAACATGTGGAATAAAAGTAAGACCAGGATCAAACTTAACACCAAGATCACTATGAAGAACAGAACGAACCAAGACAGTGCCACTGATTTGATAGATGAACAATATTTGAGATTTTTTCCTAGTGAAAGTGATAACATAACAGCAAAGCGATAAAAAAATTAAATCATTTTGTGGTATACAACAATCCTCAGCGGTATGAACAGTCTGAATGCTAATGAATTTAGCCTCTCATCCTCGGAGGTTTCAAGTAAAATTAATTTGGTCATGACGCTCTAACCGAATCTGAAATAAAAGATAGAGTTCTCATTCAATTATTACCCTTCGCCTCACTCCCTAGAGGGGAAGAAGAAATCATTCAACTTTCATTTCAGGTATTCTCTCATTCGGAGCAAATGTGATAGTATATTCCAGTGTAAAATAATATCGTATCCAACGGTAAATCGAGATAGGACAGCCTGTATATGAATATGATTTTAACTTTCTGGACTCCTTGTCCATATGAACATTAAGTATGCCAAAACTCACCTTTCTTCGTGCGCGCGATACAATGTTTTCTCTCTACGTGAAATTAAAATAAGACATTCTTCATGTAATTGCTGCTATCTCATGCACTCCTTCTCCATACAAATCACATGTATAATTTCAGTTTTGTAAACTACTTCTCTATATAAACTTTAGGTCTGCCAAGTCTCACATTTTTTCGTGCGCGCGGTATAAACTTTCCTCATCACGCAATTAAAATGGGATAGCCTGTATATAGTTCTAGCTTTTTTTCATTCCTTCTCCATATAAACTTCAAATATGTCAAATCTCACATTTCTTCGTGCGCGCAATATGCTTAAAAAAGATATGAAGTTTTCTGTTCACGTATTAATATATAATTTAAATGAGACATCCTCTTTATGATTTTCACATTCTGCACTTCTCCTCAATATCAACTTTGAGTGTGCCAGATCTTACATTTCTTCGTGCATGCAAAATGCTTCAGAAAGGGAGAGAAAGCATTTCTTCATGTAATAATATATATGTATATATATATATATATATATATATATATATATATATATATATATATATATATATATATATATATATATATATACATATATATATTAAAATGGGAGGCGCTGTACATAATTTTTGCTTCCTGCACTTCTTCGCCATATAAACTTCAAGTTTCCCAAATCTCACATTCCTTCGTGCATGCAATATGCTTAGAAACAGGACAGAAAAAAAATCAGACGGATTCAAATAATAAATTTTGTATTTTCTATAAATTTCACTGAAAATTAATAATTCATCGATGCATAAACAATTCTTTCATCAGGAATGGAAAGGTCAATTGGATCGGATTACCTTAGAATAAAACAACAAAATCGTGGCTAGCCGGACGCTGCAGTCAGTTGCAATATTTCTGAAAGAAAGTCAGTTGAATGGGATAATCCTAGAATAAAACAATGAAAAGTCTTGATAGTATATGTGCTCAGGTCTTGCAGTCAATTGTCATTCATCTTTTTTCGTTAATTTCAAAAACTAATCTATATGCGAGCAAAGTCACGGGTAACTGCTAGTATAGTATGAAATCAGACTTCTGTCAAGTTATCAAGAGAAGAACATTTGAAAATTTGGTTATTTCCTGATATTTTATAAGTCATTAAAATGTGATTCCAGACTTTATGTTCAAGAAATATTGTGTGAATTGATCGAATTTCATTTTTTGCATCACATTGAATTATTGATCAACATGCATTGATGATTATTTCCCCAGCTATTCGCAGCGATAGCAAATACCATCAGCCTGTAAATGAAAACAATGTAATTTCTGTGATAATACCAAAAAATTGAATATTTTTTATATAACTATAATAAAATAATTCTCTTGGCTATTCACGGTATTGCCCATCAATATGCTTTCAAATTGCAAATGTTGTTTTAATGAACAATATTTAATCGAAACTAAATATCAAAATGTAATATTAACATAGCTGCTGCTCAATTATTTGTTTGAGTTATAATGAAATTTGATCAATAGTAGAGTAAATATTCGTCTATCATAGAATTAATTAATTGGCAAATCTATAGAACATTCATAAGGAATGACATTGAAACAAGTTCAATTTATTGTTCCTGATGGAATAATTTTTCCAGACAATAAGTTATTGCATCGAGCGGCAAGTTTATCTTTGCAGTGAGATAGTAACAATCCTATAGAATAAAGTTGGTAAGTGAGCAAGTTATTTGAGATTTTCTGCAGCGTAAATCACACAAGAAGTAAGTGAACTGCTCGGAGGAGCGTGCCAAACGTGCAGTACAATAACCTAGCCTGTCCATAAAGTGTAAAAAATCGCATAACTTCAATTGTTTCGGAAAGAAAACAAAAAACTTCCAGACTCCAATATATCGGTGAAGCGACTGCGTTCGGAACAATGGTGTATTTTCTAACGAGGAGAAACAATTGCGAATCGCCTACGGGAGTATATATGTAGCTGGTCAATAAGTCACGAATAATATATCTCTCAGACACACACGAATATAGCTAATATTATTTATTTGAAAAATAATGTTCTTCCTGTAACACCTCCATTGATATATGACATCCTGTTATATAAAGTCTTTTACAACTAATCTCTTCCAGATTGGAAAGCCCGCATCATTTAACTTCCAATAAAGTCAATACAGCAACTTCAGAATTTCAGTCTCGAAAAGATCTGTTATAAAGTTTATACTTTAACGAATTTATTTGTTGGTAATCAAGCAAAGTTATATTCATAACATACTTGAAGTGGTTTTTCGTAATTATCGATGAAATATTAGAGAAATTTCCAACTTAAAAAGAAGGAGACTTCTGCAAGAATATTAACATCTACTACCAACTCAAACGATAGCAATGTTACACTTTGAACTGAAAACTGCAAACTCAATTTCAGTATCCGAAGACAAGTTTACATTCAACTTGTTAACTGATTTCTGAATCAAATCAGCTTTTTAAGTTGTTCCAAAGAAGAAGTGCTCTTTATTCAGTTCCTGTCAATTGTTGGAAATAGATATGAACAGTAACAATCACCGATCAATTTCTTATTACTATCAAGAAGTAGCCTGAATTGGAGAGTTTTCACAAATTAATGGACACTGGAATGAAACTACAAAAAATAGAAGAATTTGAAGGGCGAAACTCAGAACATAGTCCTGGAGACTCAATATATGAAACAGAATGTTTATTCTTCCAACAGATTATTTAGAAATTGCTATTTTCCGATAAAATTTGAAATCGGAAGGTAAAATGTCATGAATTGTTGAAAATCAAAACCGCATTGTTTCACAAAATTACAAATTCAGGAGTTGGTTTTCACACCATGATTCTGAATAGGGCAGCAACTGTAGACACGTGCTCAGTTCTTATCAGGACTGTTCAGTATAGCATAGCAAACCTCAGGTAGTCGGACTTGTAGCCGCGAAGATAATTAAAATTGATACATGGCATGCAGAGATATAAATCTGCAGCACTATTATCTAATATAATGCGGCCGAGGTGGCAGGTTTGCAGAAATACAGGGCACTGTGAAATGATCTTTGAAAAATGTCCAAGAAACATAATTTGATAAATTGTTAAAAATCAAAACCTGATTACAAATTACACAAAATTACAAATTACACAAAATTACAAATTGTACAGTTGCTGCTGTATTCAAGACGATATGGTGTGAAAACCGTCTCCTAATTCAGCAGTTCTATGGAACTAACAGGTTTTCAACAATTCATCAGATTCTTTTCACGGAAATTATTCAAAATCAATTTGTAATGTTCTGTATTTCTTCAGATAAAATTTCTCTTCATAATTATTGTTGCCTGAAATGCTGCTAAAAGCCATCTATTTACTCTTGAAAGTTGTGTATGAGATTTTGGATCTACTTCTTTTGTGAATTGTGCGATGTTTTCCCAAAAATCTGAATATGAGGAATTGCAGGGTCTACAGCTTTCAACTCAATCAGTTCCAGATATAGTCCAGTCAAAATAGACATTCACCCTTGCATAAATTCCCAAGAAGCTGAAAATTTACATGAACGTCAAGGATACTATTATAATGATGTTGTGAAAAGTCCCCAACGATCCCGTGTGTGCAAAAAATTTTATGCGAAGTCGAAGTTCGCAAAATTGGGTTTCTTGAATTTTTTAGCGGAATGATCACTTTTATGATATAAATAGCTCAAACACAAATTGTAGATCTTTCAATTCTCTACAAAAATGGTCGTTACTTCTTTTTTCCTAGGATCAATCATTTCTGAGAAAAACCATTCTTAAGTTATATTCTCCATAATATGCACACTTTTCCACGCCATTTATGAGTAAGTGTACTCGCGCGTATTTTTCAATGTGGTTTTCCCGGAAGGCCTACTTTACGGTCTTCTTATTGAAGTTTAATATAATATTAGGTCTTCTTATTCAACTTCTTCTTCATCTTCATCTTCCTGAGTTGACGTAAATTGTTCAAATAACGATTCAACAGTTGTTTTATTATCTTCTGTTGAAGATTTAGTATTTGAACACGACTGACTTTGACAGCTGGTGCATGCTGGTGAACAAAGTCAGCTTACTTTTTTGCAGCCGAATTTCGAATTACTCCCCTTTCTGCAGTTATAAAAAATAGTATTAAGAAGCTTTTCTGGTGCAGGTGGGAGTAGAGTGTGGATTGATTCTTATATATTATTTATTAGCTTCCAACCCTATTCTTTTGGGTCCAGTTGATTTCCAAGCCACACTTGAAGCTGCTAATATACTTGATAAGAATGTTGATGAGCAGAAGCCAAGGCTGGAGGAAGACAAGCTAGTTGAACACGTTTTTTATTACGTGTATGTTTTGCAAAAGATACGTAACGTAATACATCTATGCAAGTAATTTTAAGTAAGTAATAGACGGACACTGCTACGTTGACAATTGAACAGCAGACAGATGCTGCTTGAGGCCACATGGTCACATAAAATGAGGGACTGGGTATCTTTTCATTTCATATTCCTAGAATTATCATTCAATATCAATGTACGAGTACTAGTTACGCGGACCAACAGTTTGATCTATATTATACGTTCATAATGTACATAGGCAGCGTAGTCATGCATATATTATTAAGAATATAACTCTAGAATGGCCTTTTCTCAGAAATGGTAAGTCTTAGGAGAAAAGAGGTGAAAACTATTTTTGTAGAGAATTGAAAGATCAACAATTCTTATCTCAACTACTCTTATCATAAAATCAACCGTTTCACTTAAAAACCCGGAAAGCCCATTTTTGTAAACTTTGACCTTGTATAAAATTTTTTGCACACATGGGATCGATGGGGACTTCTCACTACTTCATTATAAATAATTTTCTAACGTTCATGTCGATTTTCAGCTTCTTGGGAATTTATGCAAGGGTACCCCTATTTTGACTGGACTAATAGGTACAGAAGTCCAATCAAAAGTTATTAGTCGATGGTATTGTAGCGTTTATTGCATTCGAAGAAATTGATTATCATCAAAATTAAAGTCACTATTTGATGAATGGAAGAAAATCAAAATTTTATTCTTTGATACAACGCTTAGACAGACACTAGTTATTTCTTATTCATTACTATTAAACTTCAACTTCAAAGCAACTAATATTTATTTACAATAAATTATTTATGTATTACACTTCGCTCTTAGCTAATCGAGCTATTGATTTTCATTTCTAGTCAGTCAATTTGTTCGCCTTTATATATTTGGATGTTTATATTTCTAGAAATATTCTACGCCATCTAAGCAAGTTGCTAGAAGTGCTCGACACAAAGAGGTGGAAGGTTCCGCCCAGACAGAGTCGGATTTAGGGCCTATTTTATTTTCATGAATTATGACACCTTCGCACGTTACAAAATGTTCAAAAATTTCGATTTTTTCAGATGTTGGAAGATAGGGATGTTCAAAAGAGCCTGAAAGGATGTTCGATCTAATTTTCAGTTCATCAGAATAATCTAATATACAACCTTTTTGGGTTAATTGCAAAATATATGAGTTTTGACATTACAACCATTTTCATATAATTTGTATTTTGCGTGAAATAGTCGATGAGACAGAGCATACATTTCTCGTTGATTACCGCTCGCTTGCAACTTTGTGAATGGCTTCATTGTGATGAGTCCGACAACCTTTTCATTTGGCAAAATTCTAGATTTGGGAGCGTTTTTCAGCAGGGGCTAAATAATTGAAAAAATATTATCGTCTTATTGATCGTTACACTAACCGAAAGATTTTTTGATCATAAAATGAAAAAAAAAAATATTGTCTGACTTGAATATTGGGGCTAGCGGTCAGTCCAACAAGCCGCACTTGTCATGAGTACCAACATACAAGACGGTAATATTTCTTCAATTAATTAGCCCCCGCTGAAAAATGCCCCTCAATCTAGAATTTTGTCATACTAAAAAGTTGGACTCATCACAATGACGCCACTCACAAAGTTTCAAGTGAACGGTAATCAATCAAAAATTTATGCACTGTCTCACGGACTGAAAGGTGTAGTAGTTTGTTGAGCTACATGCCCCAACAAACATTTTTTAAGAGTTTGGCCCTTTTCTGAATTTTGGTACACTAGAGAATACGAGTAAAAGATTTACTAGTTGGTACTTGATGAAACATAAATCATATTGAATAGTATATACTTGGTTAATCCACTTTATTCACAAAAATATGTGACGATCGTATCATCTTCGCGGACATCATCAGACTACAGCATGAGAAAACAATTACAAGTACTTATAAGTTCAATAAAAGCGAATTTGTTGCATCCAATTGTCCATTAGCATATATTTCCCCTATTAATTATGGCATTTCTTATCTCTAACTGTTGCAAACAATCTGCTGTGTGCAGGATTTGAGAATTTGAAGATCTTACATGTCATTTGACTTTCTTCTTCGCGTCTATGTGTTTTCTCCAAGTCATTCTTCTTTAGAGATGTATTCCCAAGTATTTCACTTTTTTTGTTGTTGAAAGTGACTTCTGGATAGGAAGCTTTCTTTGTCTATTTTTATTTGCCAAATGTCTGTCCATTGTTGAATTTCAGCATTGCAATCTTGGCATTAGATTTTGTGAAGCTAGTTTTATTTGCAAATATAATATTAATGTCGAATTTTTGCACATCTCAAGCTATTTTTTCTGATATTTTTGTATGTATTTTATGGCTAAAATTCTATTTGGGTTTGTGACTGTATTTTTTGGAATCACAATAGATCCTTTCCATCAAAATTTTTGTGTTCTTCTCTTAACAATTTTAACAATTTTAGGGTTGTATCCGTTATTTGCTGATATGGTTTCAATAGTGTTAGTTTCATTCCGGAAATTTTCTTCATTTAGGCCCAGTATTTCAGGTTCAGTTTAATCTATAGATTCACTATGGTAACAATAGTTTTTACAATCGTTGATACGAAAATTAATCCACAGTTTTCGTAATCCGGACACTGAAATACTTCAGGGGTCATCTTTATAATCTATAGATAAAAGTATGGACAGTAGAAAGTGTTATGGAATGGGCTTGATTAGATTCGCGGGGAATGATAGTATCTGAGAAAGTTGGCTTTCTGTAAATTTCAAAATCAAGTTTATTATCACGTTTACCTATAGTGAGGTCCAAAAACTTGATAGATTTGAGACTAGAGAATACGTCTGTGGAAATAGTCATTCACAAGCATCAGCTTGGTTGTGATATATCTGTCTCCCAAATGATACATGCGCAGTCATCATGCATTGAACATTTATGCCAAGTTTCATGATATTGGGTTGGATTATTCTGCGTTAAAGAGTAAATCACTAAATTTATAGTAAATGGTAAGGGTTTTTCAATAATAAGAAAACCACTATATTCCTAATCACACTGTTCTCTAATTTATCAAGCTACCAGTTTCGATTACTGAGTAATCATTTTCAGACTAACAGAGAGACTACAAAGAAAGAAAAATAACAAAATCAGTCATACTTACAAGCAGGAATAAAATTTTAACAAAATCAAAAAATTATAGAATGGTGACTTACACAATAAAATTACAAACCTTCAAAATAGAAAAAACGGTATCAAGTAGCCCGTTAGTGTCATGATGGGTGAAATAATTTTAACAAGCGGTAATAAAGCAATAGAAAATGAGAATGATATAAAATTATTTATGTCCCAATCTGAAATAGACAAAAATGAAAGATTTTCAAAACATCTCGTAAGAATTAGTTACGTAAGCCGCGAATTGAATTAGAAGATTCAAAAGTGGGATGCGTCTGAGGTTCATTTGGTCATTTGAACTAAAATCATTAAAAAATCAATATATTTTGAATCATTTGATCAATTAGATAGATTGGCGGTAACAACAAATTGAAAATTTGATATTGTTCAAATGGTTGATAATGCTGACTGTACTAAGTATGAATCTAGGTATCGAAATACGGGAATTATGTAAAAGAATCCAATTTCCCTTCCTACTTTGCAATAAATAACTTGGCGTTTATTTCGATTAATTATGTTATCATGATGACGAGTCATGTTCTTCAAATGAAATAATCATCAAAACTACACAAGGAGTTTGTACTTTTATGATTGGAATGATAAAATATGTCCCAAAAATCTGAAACTGTCGCTAGTCTCCATTCATTACTGATGTTTTCGATTTGATTGAGAATGCCGGGGCTTAAGTTGATATAATACTATTTTGGGCATTACAAATATATTCCAGCGGTACAAATGAAGCACTTGTGTCCTTTTTTTTACACAGTTATACGTAAACGTTGAGTTTGTACTTCTTATGCAATCTTCAGGAATATCATATTCAAAATGTCAAATTTCAATTACTTTTAAACATAATCTAAGCAAAATAATGTGAGATAAATATAATTTTTCACAATAATTGATAATCCACCATCGATCAATAGGATTTACCAATTCGAAAACTATAATTATCCAGATGAATATTTGTATAAAATAAGTTATTTTCTAGGATTGCTCGCATGCACGAGACGTAGGGCAAAATAAGTGAAGAAAAATATTTATTTACCGTCTGCAGTCAATACAGATTACAAGTTTGGTTTATTAAGAAAGAGTAGGGGGAATTCGCAGACGTTCAAGTTGTGCACATCAAAGTATCATTCAAAGATGTGAGAAATAATTCCAACTTGATATGCGTACGATATGGTGATGTGCACTTCGTAAACGACTACAAATTCCTCTTATTTTCTCATACAACAAACTTATAATTATTTGCAAACAATAAATAACTACTTTCTTCACCAATTTTGCCCTACGTCTTGTACATGCGTGCAGATCTGTCATTATTCACCAGCCTATTTGGAAGAGATAGATGATTGATGAGAAGTTATCGATTCCAGTCGGATGGTCACTATATTTACCTTCAGTTCGTATTATGAACTTCTCCGAACAACACTCCCATTATTCGTTTATTGAAAGATCTACTATTGTACAAAAAACTATAGCGGAATAAGCAGAAGACTAATTTTTCACTGATTAGTTCCTATTGATTTCGAGAGAGAAACTTCTATTCTTCAACCGAAAAATAATACTTTTAAACAAGTCCCACTAATTTCACTCTCATAACGGTAATTGTCAAAGTTATGTACATTATAACGACGAATGTTCAGTGAAAAGTGTATCACATAACATACACAAAATATCGAACAATAATAAAGGAGCTCCTACTGCTAAAAAAGATAAATGAATTATGTCCATTATTCGTAATTGGATTGGCTCGCAAAAACCGTTTGCAGTACATGGCTCTAAAAAATCGTCCACAATAAATCGTTCGAGGTAGATAAACTTAATTTCAAAATTCTCCCAGCACAATTTTGCTCGTATAGGTTTCGACAAAATGAGAGCAATTTCCATAGATGATTTAACATGTGACGTTGATTGGGCGATATTTCGTGCCGAGCCGGCCCTGTGGTCATGTTCATCGTGGGCGCGAGCAAGGATCCGTGCGTTCGTGCCGCCCACGCGAGCCAAATAAAAACAAATAATTTATCGTTTCACTTCCCTATGCAGCATAAACGATCGGATGATAAATATTTCATTTTAGCGTTGCATTAAAACAACTCTGACTTCTTGACAAGCAACACGGACACGAGTAGTGCGGCGTGCTGCGTTACCAGCTCTATAAACGAGCCCCGGAGCCCGCCACGTCACGGCATATTTCATGACGGCTCGTTAGATTATGTAGGTCAGCGGGAAACACCACACTACCAAGCCCGGTAAATATGAAATTGTCCGCACACGCTTTTGTTTATTTCGTTGTTTTTATCGAATTCTCTCACAGAGGAAACTGTTCAAGTGTTTCATTTCCTGTTTCGTGTGAGAGCTATGCCTGTTAGGTTGTTAGGTTAAAACAGAGCAGCACACTCCTACCATGCTGAAGTAGACAGTGTCTAGACTGTTTGGTATCTACAAATCTTGCATGTTAACAAATTATATGAAATTCAAGATTCATAAAATGATTCTTCAAACAATTCATGGAAGAAATTGACTCAATCAGTAACATGAAGAAAAATAACGTATAAACGAATGCATATGAGCCAAATTAGTAGAATATATAAATATTTGGGGCTATTCAGTAACTCAATCGATAAGTTTTTATCGATAATTATATTTTGCAACCAATGAACATGGAAAACACTCACAAAAGTTCTGAAAATTTGCATGTCACAATTGTTTCCATTTGTCAAAAAATGGAAGAATCATCTGGATGATGAAAGCGCATTTTTGACAGTTCATGAATGCTTGTTACTTCAGAGATTTCGCAAATTACCATCTCCCACAATTACTGAGCTTGAAATCAAACAGTTTGGGCAAACTTACGAAGCAGCAGCTTCCATTTAGTACTAGTTTCAAGTTGACTATTTGATAAGTACATAATTTATGCATGTACAAATTGAAAAATACCTTTTAATCTTCATTGTTTAGTTATTGACTGACGGGAGGTCAAGTGCTGTACCTTAAAATGATAATTTGATCTTTATCAAGGCTATATAAAAAAAAATACACTAAAAGTAAACAAATTTTCATCCAATAATAATAATTCATTCTAATAAGCTTCAAATTCGCGTCAAACAAGTCATTGAATGAATCCCGGACAGATTTGGCAACTGTACATAATAATAGTGACACCCGCGACTAAGGTTGTAACTGAATTTTTATCTACTTCAATAATTCTCAGTTGCCATATCCCTAATGTCATATAGATCTATAGGCATTGTTTCACTTGAAACAAGTAATTGAATAATTCAATCACTGAGCTTGAATTAAAGCAATTTGTGCAAACCTACGAAACAGCAGCTTCTATTTAGTACCAGTTTTAAGTCTGTTAATAGTATAGTTGCTGAGAACTCAGCGTCACGCCAGCCAGCCAGCCAGCCAGACAGCCAAAGTGAATATAATAGCGATTTTTTCCAAAATATGAGCTAAAAACTTATCGATCGATATAAAGTTGATGATTGTGTCACAGAATTCGGTCAATTATCTGAATTGTATGTGAATAAGATTATGCAATTCATCATGAGAGTCAAACAGGCTCAGGAACAAACAGTTTTTTGACAAATTAGGCTATTGCTTAATCAATTTGGAAAGCGACTGTACAGTTTCTTGAAGGCAACATATCTTCCAGAAATATATGTATGTTCCTTTAAAAGATTCATATTGAATTATACTAATCACATAGATGCAGACAACAGAGAAATGTCTCCCTTTAATTCATGAATCTGCCACGAGAAATCGGCCTTTTTGCTTCTTCTCGCAAATTAAATTTTCAAAATATTTTATCCTCTTAATTGAGATTGGGTCATGAGTTTAATGGATTACGGAGAGCATACCTCCTAGAAAATTTTATAGGCACAGGCGTCTGAGCAAGGCACGTTCGTAAAAAAAAAATCTTGTAGGGATTTAACATGTTTCATGTATTTATTTCAATTTATTTTCAATAAATATATACTATGTTGGCGAAACAGAATTGCAGTTATTAATAAGACGACGTCATTAGGAGTAGAGTAGTGGAATGGAAACTACATAGATCCTGACTAAAAAATGATGAATTAGATCAAATAGTTACTCAATCATTACAATAAGATCTAAGTACGCCTAGAATCAGCCACGGATTAAAATAACAAATCTTGATACTCTGAACAATCCACAAATATTTATTGCCGGGAATAGGAATGTAGCTATAGTATCTATATTATATAGTAAATACCACATTTCATTGTTTGCTGTACTAATTAGTACAGTTTGCTACCTTCCAACTCGATGTCCATTTGTGTTGGCAAGATGACATATATAAAATCAAATAAACAATGACCTAAATGATCATCAGAAGTGAATACCGTAAACCAATTAAAAATCTAATCCGTGTTTTTCCGCGCGGTTTGGTTAAATAATTCAAACAAATTCGCTAATACAAATAGGGGAAGGTTTGTGTATACAATTTGGATTAAAATTGAAATTCCAGTAGAGCAGTTATTGGCCGAAATTAACATTAATACGCCAATTAGACACGGTTTGAATAGCAGAATTTATTGGCCAATAAAACTATACAAATTACTACATGCTTCAAATTATACTCTAGTAGGTGGATAGTTAATGCTAATTCAAGTTTTGAATGACCATTTGCAAAGAGTATTAGGCTGAACCTAATAATTCTCCTGCACTAAATATTTCGCACATGAATCAGGCATTTAGATGTTAATTCAAAACCGCCTTTCTTTACGGTAATAATTAAAGTTTTTCTGGAAAAACATGAAAAAAACCTCAATCACACTAAGAAAAAATTACTTTTGATTTTAAATTCTGTATATTCATTTGAAACTTTGACGTTCCGATCCTTTGGAACAATGATACAAAATAAAACAAGGCAAGTAATTAGATACTAAAAATATACAGAATACAAGATAAAAATAAAATGAAATAAAATCCTCTGGCATTCACTCAAGGCTTGAGGAAAACCCAAGTGAAACCCCCAAACAGAGGAATATGTCCTACTTGGTACAGCTCTGTACACATCACAAAATACACGACATTTGAACAAGACAGCGTAGCGCTACTCTTTGCTATTGGTTTGGCTTACAACTGCAGTGTCAACTAGTCTTCAGTGAACTTTATAATTCAAAATATACATAAAACTACACCAACTAAGACATAGTCATTATGTATGTGTGTTATTGATTATAGAAACCCAAACATTTGATAATTCAAAACCATCAGTATGGTTGAAGTTATTTGGATCTTTAAGTATCTCAATTGCTTCTCTGACCAATCAACCATGAATCGATGAGCATCTTGCGACTATTCTTGTTTCTTCAAAGTTGACGTCATGCAAAAACTCGATGGCATGATCAGCTACAGAAGATTTATTTGGATGGTTTAGTCTTATGCATCTCCCATGTTCAGCAATACAAGTGTTCACAGTTCGGCCCGTCTGTCCAACGTAGACTTTCCCACAAGTAAAAGGGATCTTATAAATACCCGAAGACTAAAGGGAAATCACGTCCTTTACAGGTCGCATGAACTGCTTGATTTTCATTACCAGAGCGAAGGAAACTTTGAAATTATATCTTGATGAGATTCTTCCGATCTTCTCTGAAACATTACTCACATAAGATAAGGAAACATAATTTGTACTCACGCTAGTATCCTCAACAGTAGCATTGGTAGACTTGGGTCGAAGAGCCTTTTTAATGGATAACTGATAACTGAAGCCATTTTTCTGAAAAATCACTTGTAGATTACTAATTTTATTATCAAGTTCATCAGGATGACAAATATCATTAGCCCTTCGGAATAAGCATTTAATTGTTTCGTACTTTTGTGAAGGATGGTGATGTGAATGAGCATCAATACATTGATTCGTGTGTGTAGGCTTCCTATAAACAGTATGCAAAAGTTTACCATCATTGGTTTGTTTTAAATTCACATCAATAAATGGTTAAAAGCCATTATTTTCGATTTTTGATGTTAATTTAACCATCCACGTAACGAAGCCATAAGGAGGGTTTACGATTACTAGTTTCTAATGCCTTCTCTTCAAAGAATTTCATGCAATAATCCGCAATTGATGGAGAAATAGGGTTCCTTATTGCAACGCCATCATTTTTTTCATAATAATCATTATTAAAAATGAAGAAACTGGACGTTAAACAATGGTGGAATAATTCAATAATATCTGGAAAGAAATTCCTTCACAAATGTTTTAGGGTATCTTTTATTGGAACCTTCGTAAATAAAGAAGAAACATCAAAACTAACAAGGTTGTCATTATCACACAACCATATATTATAAATCATTTCAATGAGATGTTTAGAATTTTTAACATCGGAGGGAAAATTATCAATTAATGGTCTCAGTAAACTGTCAAGGTACTTAGATAATGGATAAATTGGCGAACTGATTCAATCAACTATTGGTCTAAGAGGGACATTTTGTATATGAATCTTAGGTAAACCATTAAATCCAGGTACATGAGGGTCACTAGAAGTTAAATATTTGAAAAGATCATCGGATGATGGATAAAAATGAAGGATAAAGAATTATTGAATCACCTCTTCACTTTGCAAACGTTTCGGTTTTTATTGAACCTTTATCAGTGCCTATAGGGCAATAAAAAGAACAATAGAATATACACTATCAAATATATTCAATAACATCCTTATCTAAAGATGATTCTTCAAGAAGTTTAGTAGTTTCATACTTGACCGAACTTAAAGGGTTCCTGCTGGCTTTCTCATATGCTGGATCATCAAGCAAATCTTCAGCCTTGCTAACATAATCTTCTTTATTGAGAATGACAGTAGCTTTTCCGTTGTCAGCAGGCAAGATAACAAGATCTTCATTACGACGTAAATCTCTTAATGCTTCAAATTCTTCTTCACTCAAATTTGGTTTGGGTGGCGTTATTTAGAAATTTCGCTGTTCCAAGACGGATCTCTGAAGCTTCATTTATTTATTTATTCATTTTAGTTACCGGTTCCGATCACTGTGTGATCATCACCAGATCCCTATAAACTACAATGGATTTTATCTATGCTTGGGAAATTCAAAAGGTGTGAGATTGCACTGAAACTCCAAACAGTATAGACCAATCAATTGGATTCATGATTGAAAACAATTTTATAAGTGGAGATAAAGAATTGATTCGATTAATGAAGTTATAAAGAAAAGAGAATAGTTCTAAAAGAAAAATTAATGGTAATAATATAGACTATCCATCAAGAAACTCCAGATGTGGAATATATTAGATTGAGGGTTTGAGTATTTGTATTAGATGGCTTGTGAAGTTTCGCTGCTCCTATACAAATCTTTCTTTATTTTTTTTTTTTGGAGGAGATTACTCTTCTTTTCTGATCATGAATGATATTCGCTATATCAATGCATTCCTTTCCGTTTCTACTTTCTTCTTCCCATCCTGTTATATCTGCTGTTTCAAAATCTTATTCTACTTTTTTAATTCCATGATTAACTATGTCTCCCTCTATTCCTTTTTCTTGCTGGGCTCTAATCTAGGATTGCCATATGTGTCCGAGCTATTTATATTCTTTGCTGTTTTATTTTCCGTACTATGTCTTCTTCTATTTAGTGATTCATGATTGTTCTATATTCGTCCTAGTATTTTTTTTATTGTTTTTTTGTATTATTCTTGATTCTTTTTTGACTTTTCCCGTCATTGTCATTGTTTCGGCAGCAAATTATGCTATTAGTCTTATCTTTGTTTTATATATCCTCATTTTTGATATTTTTGGCATAATGTCACTTCTCAATAGTTAGTTTTTATATTTGAGTAAAGATGTATCCATCTTCGGACAGTTGTACATTCTCCAAGGCCTAAAAAAAGAGCTCATTTCTATTACAGAGGAAATAAAGTAAAAAAAAATGTATTCATTCTTGAAATTCACACTACATTATACAATTCATTCAGTAGATTTCAATACTAATCTATTCGATATTAATGCACTGGTGATGTAGAAATCTTCTTGCAGTTTGTATTACTTCTTTAAATAATTCAACATCTTAACAGTGATTTACATTTACAAATGTTATTGTTCGTTGTCATGAATATTCAGTCCAGTGTTATCTTCCTGATGTTTGATGTGCTATTTGACATGAAGTACATCGTGTACTATGTACATAGTTCTCTATGAATGATTTTGCTTTGAAAATAAATGTTATGTTCAATAATTAATTCTTTTCATCTCATTTGAATCAGATGGTTTGATTGATGTCATCAACTATTTTCCATTTCTGAAGCAATGGGCTGTTATACTTTATTTTAGCAAGAATTGGAATAACCAATTCGGAACTAACAGTCTACATTGGAAAAACTGGCGAAGAAACTCTTCTACAAACTTTGCTTACAATCTCAACATGCAAATATAGTTCCGTAGTTCAATATTCGCATAACACACACACACATGTATAAGGAAATGTAAAACTTGTTAGGGAACATCTACACAACGAGTTTATGTTTAAATAATCCTTGCGCATTGAAGTCTTATCCATACAAAGACGGCAATTATATTTACATTATGGACACCATGAGATCGCAATGTGAATAGTGCAAGAAGTTCGCACAGAATGAGCTACGAAGAGTGAGTATATGTTATAGAGTTCTCTGCGATATTTGCTTTTGACTTCATTCACAAACAGAAGGCTTTTAGGAGTCATTAGCAGATATGGCAGATAATATATCTTCTTGTCTAACACAGTAAGATCTTTTTTTTAAATAATTATGTTCCAGATGGATTTTCTTTGACTGGAAAATTAGTAGATAGACTACTCATTGAATAAGAACAGAACTGTTATCTCGAATTTCTATGCATCGAATGAATTACCATTTTTGTTGTCCCATTAAAATAAAAATCATGAAAAGCTTATATATTTATGAAGATATTCAAGAAAATTCAAACTGTTTGCGTTTGCGATGTAAACACCTATTTTACGTATGGTCGTAAAAAAAGATACAAGACTGTAGTAAATACCTACTTCAACTTACATGTAGAATATTTAGAGAACTAGCTTTATTGGCGTGAGTCTTCAGGACTAGTGGGGTAAGATACGTGATAGTTATTATTGGCACTTAGGTACGGAGCTTTAAAGCACAACTGCCCGCAGTAAGTGTGATTTGAAAGTTTTGTTGTAACGTGCTCCTATAGGGGAGACAGCCTCATGTTCTCTGATCGGACTTAAGGCCAAATTGTGTATGCATTGATCAGGAATATAGTGGTCAATAGGATGCCAGACCTTATACATCTAGGATCCTGTCCTAAGTGTCGAAAAAAAGGATATTTCCAGTCAATTTTTTCGGGATCAACTGACCTGATAGAATGAAACTAGTGGCAATCGACAGCGAAGGTCAGGTACCTGAAAAAAGCCAGAGTGTTATTTCCTGACCTGTCCGAGAGGGCGGCAGCCACTTCTAAGTGTAACCCATTTTCGTATTCAACTTTCCTGATGTTGTGGTTTCCATTTCTGCTCCGGACAGAATAGGAGCTGACTCCCTGTTTTTGTCTTGAAGTACTACTATGATATCGATTATTCTATCAAGGAAGGTCACCCCAAAAAAGTTAGTCAAGAATGGGCTTTTGTTCTATACTTAGCACAAGATCCTTGATTTATAAAGTCTGGAACCCTGTAGATCATCATACCTATGATATTCATATACAATTTGGCCAAAATCTCAATGAGAAAAGATAAGGTGCGGTCGGCTCCTGGATTGATATTCTTCTGATATATCTAAAGTTTTGAAGAAACCTACAATCTGTCTGGGAATCAGTTTATTGACTTCGTCAGGATTTTCCGACGTAATTCAGTCGTCTTCTGAGAATTGCTGGACATTCACGTATGATATGCTCTGATGTTTCATCTTTCTCATTGTAGAGTCGACAAATACTATCAGCTGCCATACCAATCTTATTTAAATGGTAGAATGTGATGACCTGTGTAGAGTCCTGAAAGGATTCTTACGTTCTCCTTCTCTAGCTTTCAGTTTTTTTATTAAGATTATCCAGTAATCTTTTAGCTTGTGCTAAGTCGGAAACTTCCTCTCAGTATCTTACTACAGATTTTTCTTCCCCAAAAACTGCTTCTAAATCTAAACGACTATCAGGAATGCCACAGAAAGATTCTGGCCCCACAAAAGTGAGTTTGAACCGTTTCGCAAAGACGTCGGCCTATTCGTATCCATTTACGTCAATGCTCTTGTGTCCTGGAGCCCACAATAGTGAATTTTGGTAATGTATAGATAGTATCTGAAGGTTTTTGACACAGTTCAAGACCAGTTTTGATTTGCATGTGGATGAACCAAGAGCTTTCAGCGCAGTCCTAGAACTATCGTGCTACAAAGGAAGAGGGTATCTAAGGCAGGTGGATCCATTTGAGAAAGGTCTTTGTCACGTATGATCCTTAGATGATTCACTAGATTTCTGGATTTTAATGAAGTTCTACTGCAGAGGGATAGCGCCTTTTTACCTTGAATTTGTAGAAGTGTCGCCAAGCATGGCTTCTATCCCTGCAATAAGACTCGTGTTCGTGGATATTGAGACAGGCCAGACGCTGCACTTCTTGTAACGGGTTCTGAGCTGTGCCTTCTCGGCTTTTTGCCACCATATGAGTGATACCTAGATGATTATATAGATCAATGACCAAGAGACCATGTTTGGCTTCAGTCCCCAGTTTCTTTCTAGCAGTTTTTAGTATGTGCAAATTGCTATCGTTGCTTTTTTAAAAATCCTCTGCAAATGAGGGTTTCATGTCAATTTCTGGTCGAAGATTGCACTCAGATATTTCACTCGTTCTGCAAGCTCTAATGTTGTACCATTTAGGACTAAAGCTTTCTAGGTGAATTATACCATTACTGTTTTTGTTGAGTTCACACTAAGTCCCTTGTTTTGATACTATTTCTGTTATTAGAAAGGTTTTGTTGTCAGCATATTCTATGACGGAATAACCGGACGGGATAACCAGCATCGGAAAGAGTAGTGAGGTGATCACTTACTATCAGCCAACAAAATAGCAAAAGAGCTCCCCTTAAGAATACCCTTTCTTGGTAATGATAGTTAGAGTTTCTCTTCCAAGTGTGGATGTGAGCTTCCAATTTTACAGCATAGTTTCAATACATGCTATTATCAAAAGATCAAATCTTTTTGCTGTAGCTGCCCTTTGGATTGCTTCAAGTGAAGTGTTATCAAAGGCACCTTGATGTCTATGGAAGTTGTTAGGGCTATTTCCTCATTTCCAAGCGATTTTTCTATCCTATACACTAGGGCATTGGGGATGAATTAGTTTTTGATGGTTGATGGATAGAACACTATAAAGTGATGAGTTCTATATTCTGTAGTCATTGCATATGACTCAAGGCATGAATGCAGGAACGCGTGCTGTAACTGCGTGATGCACGCATAGTCATTACGGTAACTCTATTTCCGCTTTGACTGTGAGAATAATATTAGCCACAATGACATTTATCAGAGTATATGTAAAATGAAGATTTTCATTATGTAAATAGGACATTAAATTTTATTGTGCATAAAATACGATAATGTTTATGATATGTATATCATGACGATCTTAGGGAGATTTTGCTCTCCATTGAATGCTATGTAATTAATGTATAGTGTGAGTTGATCATCGTAATATTTGTAAAATTTTAGATAAAATTTGTGACAAGAAATATATCTCTGAATCTGTAATTACATACAAAAAAATACAGCCTTCTTGTAATAATAACAGTGTACACTCTAATATATATATAGAATAATTCAGTTACAGATAGCATTTCAATGAATGACGAAATTAAATTGAGGATTGATAATTGTGTCCGTTTAAATATGGCATATTTAGAAATTCATTAAATTCTCTCCAAATCAAGTGACGTTATTTTTAGCATACTAATTAATAACTTTTAACAACTATTGCACGCTGTTAGAGATTTATTATCAATTTCTGAATGATGATAGGAAAATCTATTTTCGGATTCTAATGTAATATAGAAAAACTGTCGAACTCGGTCTCATGGTATCTAACAATTGTAACAAACAGCATATGTACAAACTATTCAGACATCCAGTAAAATTTCAGTATCGCTACAACACTCGTAAAAGTGAAAATGTTACATTTTTTGTTTCTGTTTACAGAGTGGTTCATTTGTTTGCACTGTGTCGCGGCTGAATCGGTTTTGTTCTCTATTCTTTTTACTATCGGCAAATTCCCATTATGTCTCTTCCATTGCGGTCATTCTATTAGCGTTGAAGGGAATATTGCTTCTCTTATTAACTGTTCATTTCCCATTAGATTATTCAGAGAGTTTTCCACAGAATGATATGCTCATGCTTTCATTGCACATAATGATTGTTATGTATTGGTGACAATCACGTAGTATCTACCATCTTGTCATAAAGTCCTGCAGGCACCAGCAGAATCTCAAAGTTTTTCTCAATTTAAATAACTTTTTGTAATGAATCATGTAAGTTGTGTTTTATAGTATTATTTAACTGTATTGTTATCGCAATTATAAAAATTTGTTTGTAAAATCAATAAGATAGTTTTAATGCATCTAAATTTATTTGGAAAGCTCAGTAATGCGATACTTTTGATTTCGTGCACTTGTTATAAGAAGTATCGTATGCAACATGGACACTGAACGACTGTCATTATTGTCACGGATGGATTTGGCTGCATGAAGCTACATCTTAGGCTTTACCCTCGTCTTTACCGAGTGCTTCGCCCTCGCCTTCGTCTTGTACTTCGCCCTCGCCTTTGCCTTGGGCTTTGCCCTCGTCTTCACCGAGTGCAGCCAAATTCATCTTGGACAAAAATGGCAGTCGTTCCGTCCTTGTAGCATAATATACTTTTATGCAGTAGCATATTTATTGTTATTAAACATTGAAATTGGCGCTTTCTGTATTCTAGTTCAGTACAACACAAATGTTGAAATTATCTTGTATTATGTACCAGAATTCCTTAGAATATCCAAAATTTCACAATTATGTGATAATATGAGACTAGGCATCTATTGGATCAGCAAGAACACTTTGTTCTATTGGTCTGAAGACTATATTTTAAATTGGTTTTTGGAAAAATGGAAGTTGAGTCATGATTAATCATTTGTAATATTCATTATAAAGTTGCCAGTGTACTTAACTTATCTTAATCTTCCTCATTGAAGGTAATGATCTCCATTTCTGCCAAGACATTATAATTTCGTAATATTTTCACTTGATGAGAAGCTAATAATCTTTATTTTTACAGGTGAGTACAAAAACTTGTACAAGAATCTCTCCTTGTCAACATGAGCAGCACACACGGTTTGTAGGTAGATATTTTATACTTCATATTCTCTATTTGCATGTCGCAAATCTGTTATTATATTCTCCTTGTTCGTTTTGCCCGCGTGAGTTTAAGACTGACGCAAGTGTTGGAGACAAGAGACCAACTTATAATTAATCTGTTTCTTATTTGCTCTTGTTTGTAAAGACGTAATGATGGTTTTGTCCAAGAAAGCAAGAGGAAGGAGCAATTTGTAAAGATTTGTAGGGAATCAGGCAGAATTTTGATTCAGTGAAATTTAATTAAAATTGTTTAGTTGTTGTTTGTAAATTTGTTCCACAAATTTGTTAAATTTTTCAGGAGAGTGTCTCGGAAGTAGAGTTAATGATCTTGCTGCGAAATTGTGGTAATTATAAATATTTTATTGTGGCCTTAATATTAACGGAAAACTTTTCAGTACTCTGAAAATTAGGTTCAGCTAAATAAACTGTTGTATGCATTTTACCTGTTGTAAAGCATGGTAACAAAACTGTAATACCAGATGATTCTTTATATATATAATTGATTATCAGAATGCTTTTACTTGGAAAAATAAATTGAAAATTACCTGTATCAAATTGCAATTATTGGACAAAGAGTTCGATTAAGTTGCCTGGCCGTTATTAGATACCAGGCTCAATTGACAGATAGAAAAATTATAATTCAATATTTCAGAGTATCTGAAACTCATCGTCACAATAATATTCAGGTACAATATATTATGATGAACCTCTCAGACAGTAATTGAGTTTGAGATAATGCTCAATGTAGGGTTTGAGACAAAGATTGATACAAGGTACGATTTAATGTAGCCAGAGCTACGGCAACCGACACGACGATTGATGTCGCGCAAAGGCAAGTGTCGTTGCACGCGAAGTCGCTGCATTAAAATAGCAATAACTTTTTGGAAAATTTCCGTATTCGTGTAGAAATCAAAGTAATATAGTCCATTTCAGTGCTAACTACCCTGAAACGTTGAATGAGGAATGCTTTATAATAATGGAGCAATAAATTCATTTGAGTCTGATTTTGCTAAATTCTATTATGAGAACAATTCTCGATTTTTATTCAAGATTTGACTTTCAAGCTGCTTCTCCACATTTTTGTATTATACGATGCACTTGTTACCATGTAATTAGGATGTTTATCCTTAAAACATACTTTAATACAATCACTTGGTTCCAACTAGAGACATTAAAATAACTTTCAGCAGTTAATTCCAAACTGCGTAGCAAATGTTTCTCGTAATGCAGGATTCATGAGTAATTAAAACCAGCAGGAAACGAAACACTAAAATATCCTAATTTCTGCTAATTAAACTAACTTACAACTTATCAATCAAAAGAGAAAGTTCCAAAATATTTCCAGCAAATTCCAATTTATAGCTGGGATATAATTTGTGACATTTGTACAAAGTTTTAAATGATAAATTTTCAGACGAGTCATGTGCTAATCTGATTTATTTCAACTACATGAGAATATGAATTAATGGTATATTTGTATCGTTTGCTAATAAATAAATCATCGTTTTTTATAGTTAATAACAGAATTAATGAGCGAGCTAAAAGCTGCCTTAAATTATGAAAAAAAGTTGCAGTAACTTTTCAACGTAATCTCTTTTCATTTCATCATACGAATATAGATTTCAATTTAATACTCCAATTTTGTGTTCCCAAACCTGTAATTTGGGCCTAAAATGTCGTCAATTCAGACAGTAGCGCGGAAATTATTTTTCCGAAAGCTGTAGATACTTTAATCTAGCGTACGTATATTTTTCTTCATGCAACGGTGGATCGAATCACCAGACATCTTAATGAATCTCACCATCAGGATTTCTGTTCCCGCACCTTGCTATTAAGTGACACGTGAGCCTGATTTATATGCATCCAGGTTCGGACTTAATTACATTTGTAATTGGGCTGACATTTTAAGTTGTAGGACAGGTGTTTGCACCACCGTAGGCAAATTTCTCTTCGACTTCATCTGGATTTTTTTACAACTGAGATATGCATCTATTTACATACTTTAATGTCACTAATTTATAGCTGTCATCTGAAGACACTGTTTGGGGGTTGGTTGGCGTGGAGTTGATTTTTTTCAAGGGAAGTTTAGAGATTGAATACCGGACTTAATCTGCCAAAATCACTCGTATTTAGTAAGCATTGTGATTTTTATAGCCAGAACGAAATATGGAGATCACAAAAAAATTGTTAGTGTGACAGATTGAATGAAAATGGGCAGGTTTTGTGATCAGATTAACAATATAATTCATTCAATACGATTCATGCCTCGGTGCTCTGATTGATGGTGAATTGAGTGATTGATTCTGTTAATGTTGGTTTATAGAATATGTGAATCTTATTTTAATGTAGGTAGATTAAATTAAAGTTTTGGTGTTTTGTAAAGAGTATGCACTTTTCAGTAAATTGGTTTATCTGAGTGGTGCAATGAGTGATACAAAAATCAACAAGCATATTGGAAAGAAGAATTGTAAGTTTTATCAGAAACTTTGCCACAAAATACATTGGTCTTATTGGATATGAGATTGAATTTATGTGTATTTCAATCTGTAATAATACATAGTAGTGAATTTTGTGAGTGACTTTAGGAGCGAAAGCAAAGGGAAACTGCTTTGGAAATATAATTTTCGCATGGTGTTTGTAAGTATATCAAAATACAGTAGAGTCCGGCCTACCTGGACTGGACTAGATGGAACTGTACCCTGTCTGGATCAACAAAAGTCTGAATTAAACGAATTTGCTATAAAATGTTCATGCAAAATTTATTTGATGTAATCAAACTCTCTCAATGATGCAAAAGAAGGGACTCCACCAAGGTTAAATGATTAGCATCACATTCTTTCTAGTGTCGATAAATCAAGTGACAAAACATTCACCTTAGTCAATCAAAACATCTTCATTTGCAGATGATCTAGTGATAAACTTCAGCGGAAAAAATATTGACAAAGTAAAAACTAGACTACAAGAAGTGATCCAGAAATTGGAAGACTATACCTAAAATACAGGAATCCAGTTCTCTGAGATTAAAACGAATGCAATTTATTCCTGCAAATTACGAAAACCGAATGAACATCCAATTCTAAAAGTAAGCAATCAAAATATAACTATTTTTCTGTAACATTCGATTGTAAATTAACCTGGTTCCCACACGTACGAAACCTTTGAAAGGAATGCATACAAAGGCTTAATATAATAAAATCTATCATCACACAAAATGAGGAACCCATAAAGAGATCATAATAAAAGAATACCATGCACTTATTTGATCCAAACTAGAGTACGCATGCATTATATATTTCAATAGTCGTCAAACAAAACAAAAATGCCTCGAAACAATACAAAATACAGCCTTAAAATTAGCGACCGGAGCTTTCAGAACAAGCTCAATCAAAGGTATACCCGTTAAAGCAGGATAAACACTTCTTTCAGAAAGAAAAATACTGCTAACAATAAATTACATCCTAAAACTCCCTAGAAATCCAGACAATCCCACCTATAACAAAATATTTTAGGAGAACAGCTTCATCAAAAACAATATACCAATTCTACAGGAATCCTACATCAATAATCTCCAAATCACTATTCTTGCAACACAACAAAAATCTTACCACAAGTACCCACCGTGGATACTCTCACAACTTACATTCAACCTAACTCTTACAGCATAGGTACCTAAAATCTGAGTTCTAAAAAACATCATCAAAAGCATCCATGAAAAACAAATAAACTCTCTACACGTGTATACAGATGGATCGAAAGAGAACAACAGAACTGGAGCCAAAATAATAATAGGAAACACAACCATCACATATCGCCTCCCAGATGTATGCAGTGTATATACCGCCAAAACATACGCAATAATGCAAGCTACCAATCACGTGATTGAAAATATCGAACATTGAAAAAATGTCATTGAACATTCTGACTCACTAAATGCTATAAAAAACATTAAAAATATATATAATAAAAACACCATAGCCAAAAAAATACAAAAGAATATACATAAAGCTACTTCTCCACCTAATCAGGGCGTCAAAGGTAACGAAAAAGCTGATGAAGCTTCAAAAAACGCCAATATTCGAGACACTGTCATAAACATTCCAATCCCAGTCGACGATGTAAAAGCCATGATTGAATAAAAAGCAAAGATAAAGTGGCTGAATAAATGGCACACGGTAACTATTAACGAACATAGTATCATAAAAGAAGACACTCAGGCATGGACTGCAATGGAAAACAGAAAGTACCAAATTATGCTGACAAAACTAGGATAGTGTATGAAAAATGTTATTTCGCGAATATTGTGATTGAATATATAGACCGCGGTACAGAACCCCTTTCTCCGGATTATTAACACTCTTTTGAAACTTTGTGAGTGGCCTTATTTTGATGAGTCCGACAACTTTTTTATCTGCGAAAATCTTTGAAACTGCTGTATTTTCCATCGAACAGCCTAAAAAGACGTCGATTCTATGATTTATTCTTGATCAATAACATCACTCTCTTTTATAGTTTAATCGTGAGATAATAATAGCAAAAGCACACACAATACTTTGTCCGACAAAAATATTGCGGCGTTCGGCGTAACCCCCATCTCCAACATGTCAAAATTACAAGTTTTGTTAGATTATTAACACTCTGTTGGAATTCTCAGTACTATCAAATAAACATTAGTAAAGTTGAGTGGTGATATTGTCCGATAAGATTTCTGCTGCATATTTTCAGTCCGAAGCTCTGAAAATGTCAATTCTATGAGTTTGGTTTGCTGATTAACACTTGTCGGACAAAAATTATACATAGAGGTGGGTATATTTCTTGATCAAACAATATATTGTCCGACAAAAATATTGCGTCGTTTTGCCAGTCCGAAAATAAAAAGATAAGAAGTAGCGTTTTCTGTGTTTGTATTCAACCAAATTTTGTACATCCATTTGTGAGATCAAAAAATAATATTCTTTAAATTTCTATGTATTTATTTCTATAACTTGGTCCATAGTGATTTTTCATTCGCAAAAATTTTTTCTCATATTTTCTCCACAATATAGAACAACATGTAAAAAAAGGGATTAAAGAAATATATTGATGTAAAACTGAACATACAATTTGAAAATATAATTATTATAGAGAAAATTTTTGAAGGAAAGCGGAAAATTGGAAGCAGATGTGAAACAAGAAACATAAAAACATGCTGAGAAAAAATTGTTCCAACATTAGAAAACCAATCAAAATGATATTTTCCATACGATTCTAAAATATTGGTATCTCAAAAATTGGGTCCAAATCACCATTCTCGATGACACTTGCAGATATGTTTCAAATATAAAAAAGGTAGAAAGCGTAAGTATAGAGACTATTGCCAGGTAGAAGAAGATTATTCTTTCTACCTTCTATGGCAGGGGTCGGCAACCTGCGGCCCGCGGGCCGCATGCGGCCCTTTTCAACTTTTTGTGCGGCTCGCCAAAGCACCAGTATTTTATTTTTAATAATATTTATACTCGTATATGATATAAAAGCACTATTCAAGTCACATTTTACATTTCAATGTACGGCCCGCATAAAAAAAAAATATTGTAAAAATGGCCCGCCGTCCGAAAATGGTTGCCGACCCCTGTTCTATGGTATTACATTGGAGAATATCACGGTTCTTATCTTTAGAAATCGATTTCAACATATCATTAGTGAGAATTTGCGAAATAAGTTTTTTGAATTTTTTATGAATATGCAGCAGATATTTTGTCGGACAATTATACCAATGTTTTTTGTACATCATTCCAAAGGCAAAAACATTTGAAATAAATGAGTATTATTCAGCAAACCAAACTCATAGAATTGACATTTTCAGAGCTTCGGACTGAAAATATGCAGCAGAAATTTTATCGGACAATATCACCACTCAACTTCACTAATGTTTATTTGATAGTACTGAGAATTCCAACAGAGTGTTAATAATCTAACAAAACTTGTAATTTTGACATGTTGGAGATGGGGGTTACGCCGAACGCCGCAATATTTTTGTCGGACAAAGTATTGTGTGTGTTTTTGCTATTATTATCTTACGATTAAACTATAAAAGAGAGTGATGTTATTGATCAAGAATAAATCATAGAATCGACGTCTTTTTAGGCTGTTCGATGAAAAATGCAGCAGTGTCAAAGATTTTCGCAGATAAAAAAGTTGTCGGACTCATCAAAATGAGGCCACTCACAAAGTTTCAAAAGAGTGTTAATAATCCGGAGAAAGGGGTTCTGTACCGCGGTCTAATATTCTGATAATTATGAGCATGAATACTGTTTCTGTTCAATGACTAACAGATTTGATGATGTAAGTCAGTCCTGATTCCTTGGGTTTTACAGAGTGTTTTTCGAATACTAATGCAGGGGCCACACTTACGTCTAATGTCATTTATAACGACATTATGTGACAATTGACATATTGTCATTGACAATGTGTTCATTATTGAATAACGCCTCAATTAGTGACATTAGACGTAAATGTGGCCCCAGCATAAGAGTAAATTTTGTGTAAAATCGAAGCAGCGGTTTGAACATGACAATTACGTACGAGAAGCGTAGGATGTCAGGCTGAATTTTCAGTACTACACAGCACTTTATCAGCCAATTCATTAAGACTGGAAAGAAGAGAGGAACATATTCAAACATACGTTCAAGTTGGTGTGAAAAATATTTCATTAATGGCACGTCATTTTCTATTGTCAATGCTTTGTTGTTCTATTGTGTAAGCTATTTTTTTTTCAATTTGTTAGATTGTCTACACCTTCTTTGATGTATGCTTAAATTTGTGTAGTGTTTCACAAGGATTGAGAAATACTTTGATCTTGTCTTGATCTTGTCTTAAAATCAAGACAAGGCCAAGACAAGAAGTATTTATTATTATTACTCAAGACAAGACAAGACAAGAAAGAACTATCAAAAATCAAGACTTCTTGACAAGAAATCTTGATATCTTGACAATTAATCTTTCATATCAGCATATTTATTGACCTATTATTAAAATATTAGAATCCGCTGTGATCATTATAGTTTCTCCCCGACAATAAATTTCATGGCCAGTTTTATGAGTGTCATACTAAATTTCAGAGTGAAATTTGTCATTGCCAAAGTGACAGCGTCATTGTCAAAGTGACAACGTTATGTTCAAAGTGACAGCTGTCATTGTTATGTTGGCAGATAACGGCTATATTTTAGTCCTCACAATATAAGTATTCTTGAAAATGGGAAGTATTTCCATAGATTTTCTGGTTGCAAAAGCACAAATTTAAACCTAACTTTTCAATAAAAAACTCGAATTTTAAATTTAATTCAAAAAATCGTACGGGTTTATGAATTATTATACTCTCAGACAGACAGACTGATCGAATTCATTTACACTTATGTTTTCTGGGTTCAGGAAGGTTTAAAATGTGAAAATTCATCAAAGTCTCGAATTATAAAAATTCACAATTTTATTACTTTCCCTATTATAAAGTCGGGGAAGTGAAAAGTATCTGTGACTATAACTTTCAAAACAAATATTTGATACATATCGAAAGCATAAATTGTCAGTTTCCGGTGATTAAATCGTTCATGTAGAGGAGAAATATATAAATAGATATTTCAATACTCTAAGGAAGTTGTTAACTTTTAGCAACTTTGCTATATCATATAACAAATAATAATTGCAAGTACTGATCAAAGCATGAAAATGACAGACTTTTCATTTATTTCTATTGGTGGTAATCTTGAAAAACGTTGCTAGAATCAATTCGTAACATAACTGACAGGGAGGATGAAAGGTAGACACTAACTCTGAGCTAAGTGTTCGGATTGGACGAAGCAATAGACAAAGGGGATTCTCCATAAATGTCAAGATCAAGAAATATCAAGAATTTTTGAAACAAGACAAGAAATGCGTCGTCAAGAAATGGGCAAGACAATAAATTCTTATTTTCTTGTCTTGAAAATCAAGATAAGACAAGAAATGATCATCAAGACAAGAAATATTGTCTTGATGAAGCACTAAGTTTGAGCCACTATACTTTGTGATCTCGTCGGTTATCTGAAGATCAAAACCGATTTCTGGATAAATTTTGGGAACAGTATAATTGTAAATAATTTGTTCTCATTATTTTTCTTTTAGAAAACTCTCACCAATTCCTATTCCTGGTTTTATCTAAAATAAGGCTTATGCCAACTCTATTTCAAAGCGAATGCATGGTTTATACTAGTGATGAGCAAAGCAAGAACAAGATCAAGACTCGTACAGCCTTGGTCTTGGTCTTGCTCATTAGGCTTGGTCTTAGTTTTGCGTGGTCTTGCTCATTCTACCTTTCACTTATTCTCTCTCATTTCTAGAGATCATCATAGTTATAAATTATATATATTTCACGATCAATTATTAACTAGCAAAATACTTTATTTTATTGCAATTTAGGCCATTTCCCTCCAGGAAAGACTCATAGTCTTTGGCTACCGTAAGAACTTACAAAAATCTCAAGGATCGCGCAAACACTTTGGGTTGAATCTCAAGGTTTGAACTGCGAAGTCCAAACTTTCAGGTCTATCCGTACGTGTATGGGTGCCTTCAAATACTGGAATTTTCTGTCATATATGCGACCTTGTCATAACTTGTCAAGAGAATGATATCTCTGGTTTTGAGAGGCTCTCATTGAGAGTTATGAAAACTGGAGAATCTACTCTTCTTCCAATACATAAATTGACCTTTCAACGACAAAACACAAAATAGTATTTGAGAGAAGTTAGAATATCAAAAAAATATATAGTTTTTCTTTATACTTTAACCATTGTTGTCTAGATGAAGAATACCTACTTCAAGAACATGCTTGTAAATTATTTTTTTTCAAACAGTGATGAAGTTTTTTTTATGCATTTGTTGACACCGTTACAAATATTTTAACTCATATATGCTTTGGAAGTGAGAATTTTATTCTAGTCTTGCATATTTGGTCTTCGTATTGGTCTTGTACCTATCCAATCAGTCTTGGTCTTGCTAGTCTATGGATAGTCTTGGTCTTGCATTTTCGCAAGACCAAGATCAAGACTGCAAGACATAGACCAATCTTGCTCATCACTAGTTTATATTTATATATTGATTCTATAACAATGTTGATCAAATTTACATTTTAATTTTGATGGCAATTCTTCTAGTATAGAGTCTTCTGTTATTTGGATGTAGTATCTGAATGTATGATTCTAATGGTCCTTCCAAACAGAATGTGGATACAATCTCTTTTTCTCAATTGCACTTAGGAAGCTAAATTGTACCACTCATATGCTTAAATATATAAGTGGTAGAATCTAACCACTTGAATGTGAACCTCAAGTGGTAAAAACCGAAGTTGTAAGTCCAACACGATACATTTTGAAGATGAAAAGTGAATTATATGTACACAAAAATTGGTCACCCCTGGTATAGATTAGTTTGGAAACAATTTTTGCATGAATGTATATAGTTTCATGAAGATGAGAACACATTTTCTAGTCTCAAATATCTGACGTTAGATGTTTTATTTGTCTCACAACTGCAAGTGTTGCCGGTTACCATCCAAATGGAAAGATTACACCATTTAAATTGCAAGATTTCACTACTTACCAACAAGTTGTTAAGGATACCATTGAAATTGCTACCAATATCACCTAGATTGCTACCCTCACCACTTAATTTTCTCAGTAGAGTGATAAGATGTGGGAAAAGATCGACAAGTGCAAATTTAAGTCACGAAATAAGTCAAAACTGTTGGATAGTTGGATGTACACTGTCTCCATCAGTAAACGAGTAGGTACTCAACAAATACCTTCAAAATGGAAAATACGAGGGTATTGAATCATGTTGACATAACTGAATATCTAAATGAACCACCCAAGCAAATCTGAGCAAGAAAAGTTATTGTGTTTGCGATATTGGCAGAATGAATCACGTCTTTTGCTTCTGCACAGCTCTTATTTTATTCAATTCGATAAACTTTGTTTTTTCTTCCGTGTTTGTTCTAATAAAATAAAACCATAAAACGAAAAGTAACACTGATTTGTTTTGACATCCTCTGTTATGAGTGTATGTGTGCATATCACTTACACAGCCTCACAAATACAGGTTGATGTTTGCTTTCGTCGTTTTTGAACATCTGCTTCGTTGAAAAAAAGAATCAACGTTTAGTATAGAGACCTTTGTTCCCATCAACATTTCCAAAGATCATTCTTTTACTTTGATTTTTGTGGCGTGTAGCTTACGATTGATGAATGGAGAATTTGATCGTGTTTAATGTGTCGGGCCAAAAAATTTCTCGCGCGGAAATCTTTGTTATCTAAATCTCACATCCTCAGCAACAAAGTTTAAGGCATGCTGATGTTCTTACCTTTTTAGATAAACAGAATAAAGTAACCAGATGGAACTAATACTCCAAGCCCTTGCAATAATTCATAACTGAGGGAAATTGAACTACTTCTGATTGGGTTTACATTACTAGATTTGAGATGATAATACCTCACATGATGGTGTGACAAAGGTAACAAATCACGTTTAAAAAGTTCGTAGAAGCATATAGCGCGGGTACAATTTCAGTATATAGAAAACGCAGCTATATACAACAGAGTTACATTCTCATAATTGTATGTTACACAAAATATAGACAATTTGCCAGGTATTCGTCAAAATGAGTGAGAACTGTTGGAGTTCTCCAACTTTTAGCATTGTGTGTAGAACGAATTACATCACTTCACAGAAACTTGAAGTGGAGCAGGTTTCATTGAAACAATTATTGTGATTCAAATTGAAATTTTTGCTTTATCAAGTAACTTTGAACCTGCAGATCCGTTGATGATTGCGCACCTCTCTTTTGCTCTTGTTATATTCTAATGTACTCAGTTTCCTCCAACTGACTACCCATAAAAAATTTCACTTTGCAATAATCGTTTTTTCTGTTATTAGAGTAAAAGACAGCAATATTAGCTATTTTAAGAACAAAATTAACTACGTACAAAGTCTTCCTGATTATGTACCAACCGTTTATCTACTTAATTATATATTTCTTCAGAGAAATCACTTACGGAAATTTGCATAAACGAGGTGAAGTATCAAGAATTGTTTCTTTTTTAGTCATAAGTTGATAAATTCAAAAAAGTCTTCGATTACAGTCCATTTAATAGCACCTTGGTGCATTTACCTACAAAACGATACTTGGCCATCCTCTTGCACACGTGAGCTAATTCTAGGGGTAATTTCGAGATAATGACAGGAAATATTGATGATATAAGACAATTATGGACAGCAGAACAGTGCACTTGACTTTGACTTACCGCCAAGAAGACAAAAACACAAACATAAGAGCCGATTTCGTAAGCTTGTCGTCCAGAAAACTCCAATTAATTGTGTTGTTTCAGAAACCTCTTTTGCTAATGTATAAACGATACTCGTAGTGTAGTAAAACCACTTATTGAGTAATTAGTTAGTCCGTGAGTCACATTTACTCTTATGCAGAACATATTGTATCTTCTCTTGATATATTCATCAGTAATAGCTGGTCTGAATCGTATCAATAAGCAGTAAAGTTTATAATGTCAAAGGAATGTACGTTACATTACATGTAAAAATAACTTGACTATGAATAATATTTGAGTGATGAAAGGAATCTCACGCCTCCATCGGACGATTCAATCAAGTCATCAAATTACAAAATTCAAATTCGGAAGTGTTCGATGCTTCATCGGAACTTCAAAGCTTCAAGTTGAAGTTGTGAAGAGCGATGCCGGAAGCAAAGAGAACAAACTCCATCACCATATATTCAAAACCCAATAAACATGCAAGATTTACTGGGGTCGCAAACATATAAAAAAGTTCCATCCTGCGCCTGGCTTTTTACGAAATTGAGATCAACGCATTACGCTCTCACTCCACCAGACAGAAGAGTGGAAGGGGCGGATGTCAACGTCAACCCGTCCACGTCAGCGTTCAGCATTTTTGTCTTCAGTTTTTACTGTATGAATATTTAATAACATTGTAGTGCTACAATCTCAGGTACATGAATTTTTCTACATTTCTACATTTCACTTAATTTAAAAATATTCTACTACATATTTCTCTAGTTCATTGATCTTTTCAAACTTTTAGAATGAACAAATGGATTAATAATTCATTCGTAGCAATTTTACATATTTTAGTTGGCATATTTCTTGAAGTGAATATAAAAACAATCAGAAATCACATTTATGATATGTCTACGAAATTAAGTATTTTTCGCTCTTGGAATATTAAATTATGATTTGAAATACCAAAATTACAACAGGAACAGAAGTCAAAAATTAGTTTCTCGCAGATCAACACGGAAAATGAGCATCTACTGAGAGTTTACAATCATGAAAATGATACTTCTACAGCCTAGACACGGGGAACAATCGACAGCTTCACATTCAAATATAATTTTGTTAATTCGTCCAATTTTTGACTCATTTAACAATAGACTGTATTTTACATACCTCAAATTTCATTTGATTCCATATTTGAATATGACATTTAGGAAATAAGACCTTTAATAATATATGAAGTATAAAATATTACAGACCTCTCATTCAAATGGTTGGAAACATGAGTGGAGAATTCTTGACACTTAAGTTGTGAAACTTAAATAGCAAAACTCAAGTGGTGGAAATCAGATTTGTAAGATAATTGCGACACATTTGCTCAGATAAAAAGCAGATTACGTGCACTAAAGTTGGCCACTTCTAGTACAGACTATTAGTCTAAGAACTATATATTCCGTATTCAAATTTTAGAAAAACAAATATAATTCGATATAAAATTCTACCATTTGAGTTGCAAAACTTCACCATTTATTATAACATCAAATTTACTACTTCAATTTGTTAGGAATACCATTTGAATTGCCATCCCTATCTCCGCATTATGCAACTAGTTCAGTAAATTGCCCGATAATCAAATTTCGATTAGTAGACAATATGTCACTCGAATGACTGAAGTATAGGTTCACCAATCCGAAACTTTTTTTTAGCTTTGTTTCACTCTCCAATAGTTTATATTTTCTCATCAGAAGCTGAATAAGTATTATCTGAATCAATTAATAAAAACTTGATTTTTCATAACACTAAGATATATTTTAAAGATGTATTTTTCTTAGATAAATTGAATACTTGACTCTGCTATCTTATTTGGATAATTATGAATCTTGCCTTTGGCTCGAGCTTAGTGTTGCCACGAGACGAGACGAGACGAGACTTTAGTGAGTCTCGTCTCGGTCTCGTGATGGTTTCGCCTAGCTCAGTCTCGTCTCGGTCTCGCCTTGGTCTCGAGTAGGTCAGTCTCGTCTCGGTCTCGAGTCTCGACAAGAGTCTCGCCATGATTTTTCAAAATTACATATTCTCACATGTGGGAATCAATTCGTTCTACCTGATTATTATTTGCTATGAATTCTACCGAAAAAATGTATTTGCGTGTTTGGTGCGCAAAATTATGTTTCATAGCTTGGTCATAAATCTCCAGACGTGAGTTTCTGGCTCACTTTACAATCGCTAAGAACCACAAAAACACTACTCTACAAATAATGTGTCTTTTGAGTTTCTTGCATTACACAATTATTCCTACATTGCTAAGCAGCTCTGGAAATTGTGATCACGTGATCACGTACAACGCGCTTGCGTATTGGATAATCTCAGCCTACGTCGAATTTGCAATTAGAGATGTGATTTTATGTCATCATCGTTGAAGACAGTCTTCCAGAAGTAAGAGACAGGGTCATGTCATTTTCCTTAGTTCGATGACAGATTTGACATTCGTACGTTATATAATAGTATCAATAGAATAAAATTTTACCATTATAATTAATAATAAATCTGGAGAATGATTAAAAATAAATTGAATCTGATTTCAAACATACAGTTCTTAACTAAATGACAGCATAAAGTTATCGATCATATTGTTTGCACCAACATACAATATTCAAGTTCCTATAAATGTAACTAGGACATATCAACATTGATATATAGAGACTGCGATCTTTCTCCAAGCAGTCTCTATGAATTAGAATGGAACCACTGGAGCCACTAGGATTCGAGATAATAAAGAGGCAATAGTTTTATGCAACAAATGTGTAAACTAAAGCATTATGACAAGGTTGAGGCCACATATTTCTAGTCAAGAATCGCTGAGTTATAAAACATATTCTCCGAATTTCATAATGTTAGTTCGCCACACGATATTTCTTCTACGATTTTCAAGATAAATTCATATAAACTAAATTCAGGCTACGAAAGCGTTCATTTGAATTGATGGTAGATCTGAGATGACTACATGCTCAGTTAACGCATTATTTGCGACGTCGGAAGTAGATGAGGAAAAACCAAATTTTCAAATGAGGTTATATTATTGACTGTGAATAATGGGCTATATGGTTCAAATTACTGAAATTTATGTAAGAATAGTATTGATTTTCTCTTCCTACGGCCCAGTCCAGCCTGATCTGATTCAATTTTGTATGAAATTAGATGAAACACAGAAATATAACCAGGAATCTTATAGGAGTCGATTTATGTAACGTATTTTTAGTCAAAATCAGTTATAGTATGATAATATATTCTTCCATTATGACGATAATTTTTTGTGCAATTGAAAGTGTTGTGCTAGTATTGGGGCTCGTCCTGTTGTACAATCTTATCATATAAAATCTGCTGCGGCCACACAGTACTTCCCTATCCAAAAGTTTCATGGCCGGTTTCATCGCTGTTTCATAGATTTAGAGTGTCGCATCAATCAATTGCATATTTCAAAATGACAGCTGTCATTGTCAAAGTGACAGGTGTTATTGTCAAAGTGACGGCTGTCATTATTAAAGTGACGGATGGCGGTTATATTTAAATCCCTACATAAAATAGGTATTTTTGAAAATCAAGAGTTCTTTTCTAAATTTTCAGGGTCTTTAATTTGGAACATACAGTTTTGACATTTGGTCACCGGAAGTATAATTTTATAACGTGGATTTCACTTATTATCTTTTTTATATTCCTGCTAAGCCTATCTCCCTAAATGCTTGAGATTGATACTAAACTAGACATC
Source organism: Dromius quadrimaculatus (assembly GCA_963989225.1). NCBI lineage: Eukaryota > Metazoa > Arthropoda > Insecta > Coleoptera > Carabidae > Dromius > Dromius quadrimaculatus. Next base: position 11,345,566 of record OZ022324.1, read on the forward strand.
ATTCAAATAAAAATTAACAATCGTTTGAATATCCTTTTTCAGACTTCTACTAGAATTATTCCTGTAGAAGCTTTAGGTAATCTGATACCAAACATGATAGAACCAAATGACACTTTAAAAAAACAATCGACAAAAAAATATTGTCATGTAGGCTAAATATGAAGCGAATATTCTGAAAGAGAGGTAGAAAAAATGATTGTCTCAATCAAAAACTTATCCATCAGTAACCATCTTAAATCAATTATTATTACTATAGTTTGTCGGTATTAACCTACTTGCTCTATAAAATTGCTTTCAGAAGAAATAAAAATGAAATTTAAGTGATTATGATACAAGTCTCGTCGGTCCTTGAAGGTGTTAAGGTTGGCCGTGCGCCTGGTAGTCAACTTCGGGAAGTATTAATGTTCTTCTTAATTTCGTAGACGTATTAATGTTCTTTTAAACGTAAAGTTGGCCAGAAACTAGTTTCAAGTGGCCACGACTTCCTAAGATCCCAGCAGTTCACACTGAAAACAAATAGCTCAACCAGTATCCAATTCAACTGAAACAGGAGGTTCTTATAAAAAAATTAGATAGCTAATAATAATAAATTAAACTAGATTTAAATTGAAAAACGAATAAGCTTTAAATGTAGAAAAAATTAAATTAAATAATCAGTAAAGTTATTTATTTGCCTACTTTCAAATTGTGCACTAAAAATTTACAAAGTAAAAAAACTACGCTGAGCATTAAAGAGAAGAAAAACAGAGAAAATAAAAAGTCTAGCAAGACAAAAAAAGGATTATTAGCGACGAGTCCATAAATTTACAAACGTGGTTCGTTACTAAAAAAAATTGGTTCAATCTTCACAAACTCGTAGGATTTTTCAGCTTAAAAACGGGAACTTGAGCCCACAACAAAATATTTTAAGCTTTGGAAAACAAAAACTACACAAACAACGTAAGATACTAAGCTACGAGTTGGTGAATGGCAAATCCGCAACGCGTTGGATCCAAAATATAGTTAAATTATGTATTATCAACCAGTTTCACTAATCATTCATACAACAAACATACTGAGGTGAGGAGAGGTAAACAGAGAACGAAGGTAGCCACAAATCTCGTGTTTTTTTTTTATTTCGAATGTATATATAAAATTTAGAGAAAAAAATTTAATTTAGAACAAAAATATTAATTTAGTATAAAAGTTTCAAGGTTGTAAAAAGGTTCTGAACACAAAAAACTAACAAAGAATTAAGGATGGAAGAGATAAATTTGGAGTTCAGGAGATTAACCATGTGGGTCGCCTTCAAACGGAATTGCTAGCAAAAATTATATTAAATTTGGAATAAAGTGAACAAATAATGAACAAAATACTTACAAAATCATAATACTGATTTGAAAGAAATAAAATAACCACAAAATTTAGAACCACTAGAAAAATTACAAGACTGCTCAAAACAGATACGTCTGCAACAACAACCCAGGAACGAAAGAGGGCGAACCAGACGCGCATGCTCCCCAAATTAGCGCCTTCCAATCAAGAGTCATTAGCAAGTACTAATTTACAAAATTAGTGCAAATTTGTTATATAGATGGCGACATAGGTATGGAATGAGCAAAAAATTGTACAATAAAGACGTAAGACGGAATTTTTGTAACAACATTTAATCATAAGGATATTTCATTTTATCACAGAAAACTCAATATATACTCTTTTTTCATGGATATCATATTGTTGCCTTGAGATATACAGATTTAGCTTAAATCAAAATGAATAAGAGAATAATTTCGGTAGCACTTGGGTTTTGAACTGAATTTATGTATACCTGAAAAATTATAAAACACTTGGTTTTTCCATAAAAATTACTTTATTTGTAACAGCTGTTTCGTCCTTCCGAACATCTTCAGACAACTTCTGTACAACAATTTATGTAATTAACTTTAACATACGAATCACAATAGTTGGGCCACTGTTTCAATTCTGAGTTGCACCTCTGTCGGCCTCAATTTTCTTAGGCATTATATCAACTAACTTTGTACACTTCGAAGGTTCAATATTATCCAATGCTCCTTGCAATTCTACTTCTAACTTTTTTACTATGCGTGGCAGTTTCTAACGCAGGTTCTTTTTATTTACTTGTACAAAGTACAAGTATTGTGTAACCGACAAAATTCACATTTCGAGATTTTGATGGAAATATCTGTTTTGAGCATCCCTCAATACAATTTGACTATTCTCGGCTTGATGTCAGTACGTATGTATTATGTATGTATGTTTGTGCGTTCGTAATTCGAAAAGCTCAAAGCCCGTCAAACGTATAATGTTGAAATTTTGTATTTTAGACTGGTATAGGGTCTTGATGTGCACCTGGTATTATGGTTGCAATCATCTGTACCGAAAGTGCACTTTACTTAAATTTTTTCATTTAATTCTCCGCGTAAATCCAAAATGATTACCTGTAGGATACTGAAATTGAGTATTTGAAATTTTTATAGCATCCATATGGTCATCTTCTATAAGTCGACTAAGCCGGAAGTGCACTTTATATAACAGACTTTTCGAATTTTCTCCATAAATTCAAAACAATCAGTCGTAGAATATTTAAGTTTTGTATTAAGCACTTCTATAACATCTTGTTGTACATCTTGCATTATGATTGCGATCAGCTAAGCCGGAGTACAGTCTACTCGAAACATTTTTTGAAAATTACACACCGACCCAAATATTCAAAGTAATTTACCTGAAATTCAATGAAAAAATTGAAATAATATTATGGAGTTTACTGCGGTGAGTATGTTACTTGATTGATAAATATTCAGGATCGTGAATTCATGTTATTTTTGAATAATACATTATCCTATCTATTTACTGAATAATCCTCTTTTGATGAATTACAGTACAAATATGTATAGAAGAGTAGTTATTCTATTACGCTATTCTGTTTGTCCCGCTATTTATTTGCTCTCCAAAGCTTGGTTAGTAAGTAAAACACATGTAACGCTCTGATGATCAGGATTCCAATTCAATATATGGATTAGAGTGGCTTAGTGAGATGGCTAATCGCGAGGCATATATAATTTAATTTGGCAGATTCGGCATCATAAGCACCACTAATCATACCAGACGGATATAACATGTGATTTAGGATTTGACTAATTGCAATTTGATACGGATAGATATGTCCGATCATTATTTCAGTTAGTTGAATGAGAGAATAGGCATGATATAGTTGCGCATATTCATCGAGATAATTATGAGCATACAAGTGTATGACTGTGATGCTACTCATTAACTAGGTATACATGCACCAATATATAGCAGCTTTTGTATAGTTACAAGGAAAGCTAGAAATTGGCATTCAACATGAAATTATACAGTAGCTTGATGATTGTCCTTCTAATCAGAACCGAAAATACCTTCAAACAAAAAAATAGTCATCTGTTTCATGAGTACAAAGAAATGTATAACGAGTAAAAAAGACTGCTGAACGATTCGAAACGGAGTCTTAAAATTAACGAGCAATGATCATGTAGAATTAGACTTTCTCGCGAAGCACCAAAATTGTTCATTTCACCAAAATTATAGCGCAATAATTTTTCTGCAAAACACTTCAATGTGAATCACTGAAACAATCAAATTCAATTTAGCGATTTCTAAAATCTGTGCGAGCTCACTTGTGCGTTGAAGTGACTTTTTATTTTTGTACTAGGAAGAATAAGCAGAATTTGGTGGCAATCGCCATAATTACTACCAGTTTACTGATAAATCATTTCTGATCGAAATTATTGGTGATACATGCATGAAAATCCTACAAGTTATTCGTTAATATATAATTACAAATAAATAATCTATATGGCTATGATGCGAATAGGTAAAATTATTTTTAAACATAAAATTGCTTTTTAAACATAGTACATCCCAAGGCTTATTTTTTAAGATCGATTCAATTTTTGTACAAATAAGTCCTGTCATACAAAAAGACTTTTTGAATTGCACCACTTACGTGGTTGACAGTATAATTTGTAAGATTCAAATGGTGAAACCTCGGTGGCACGAGCTAGGCAATAAACTTAATATCTGAATATTGTTCGAGGATTTATTTTAATCGCATAATACAATATATTGTAATGTTTATTGCTCAAAAGGAAATTGCTTATAATTAAAATGAAAATCTCTCTTTAATTGATGATAATAAAATAAAGGTTTCATTCTTCCGGATATTAGAAACACACACTATATAATTTATTTATTACTTACTACTATGAAACAAAGCCGCAGATATTTATTTTCAACTCTTTATTTATTTATTGCACTGACCACTCACTGTTTCACTGTTTTATTGTTTACAGTTCACTGTTCATGGTTTTAATATCCTGTCGGGTCGTTTGCCTTCCCTTATATACAGAAACCTGTCTCTCGAAATATTCTAGATTTAGTCTAGCATTACTAGATTTTTCTACCGTGCGGGTGCGATACAACGAGGACGAAAGGCTCCATCCAGACAACAGAGATTGATTCAGAGCTTATTTTATTTTTGCACGTTACAATATTATATAGACAAATAGTTCAAAAACTATTTTCCATTGTCAAGTTCAGCCCAAATGAATAAAGTATGATATGCTTAATGTCTCAATGACCAGAATAATTTGATTACACGCACGTTTTTGGGAAATTTTTATGCACTAATATGCCATCCCATTTGACATTATACTATTTTTAGAACTTTCTAGTTGAATTTGTGTGTTTATAGAATTTTACTTCGATTCGTTTGTTACTTCCGATTATGTCCTTCTTAGCTTCTCCCAAATTATTCACACTCACGCTCGAGCAGTTTTTCATGGTTCTAAATAACTCAACGAGAACAAAGTAAATGAAGACATTTTAGAGTCTTGATTTCTAAAACCATTGTCTTTTTTCACCAATTCTTCAAAATTTTATTATTTTTTATTATTATTTATTACTTGGACTTATGAATAGGGGGCGCAATACGTGCACTTTTGTTTTGGTATCAAATACTGTGACAACCAAAAGATACTTTGAAACCCTAAACTCTCATACCAAAAAAATATACTTGTAGTAACTGATCACCAAACCTAGAACAAAAACAAAGACCAAATGTAGTAAATAATTTGAGTGAGTAAAAAGTCCTGGGAATTCGGCTGTACCTCAGCCATCTTCAGAAGTGCTACAATTCAATTATTTTTCTATTACTAATTTTATATATGGTATAGTTGTCGGAAATACTTACAAAAGAATTATAGTGTATAAAACTAAAAATGTACATTTATTCACAATCATTATAGTAATATGGCAATTCCTAAACTTTTGGAGGTTGGGAAGTATGTAATTTCCAACTGCAATGACTAGCTCACGGGTCGGAAGCGATACTTCCATCTCTTGGGTGGGAAATGTTTATGCAGGGTTGCCTAGCATCAGTCATAAATCTTTGTCAGAATAAAATAATCCATGCTGTCAGAAATATCGATCATATAATCTAATGATCCAAATAAAACAATTAATATTGAAAAAAAGCGGATTCATGTTGCAACTCTGTGTAAATCTGTCTTATAAATTCATAAATTTGTAAATTATGAACAAAATCGCTATGAACTCACATACGTAGCACTCTCGTTCGATTCGGTGAAGGTGTATAGCTCCATTCCACTGTTATAGGTTATGATATCTGCACTTATCACAATTTAAATGGATACACGTATAAATAACTTGATTCATAAATCATAAATTCTACAAATGTCAAATTAATTAAATTTTTCAAAACATTCTTGTTTTGATAGACTACTAGATCAATTTACTTTGTTAAAAAAAGAACGAAATTGGATCAATTATTTCTCGGAAAATTAAGGATGATTGTGAATAAAATAGTATACATACTTCGGTGAGGATTTCATATCAGCCTCGAGCTATATCTGATCCTCGAGGCTTCGCCTCTCGGTCATATAAGGTGAAGTGGGGTAAGTGCAGACTGATTTTTGTGAAGTTAGAATTTAAACCAGTGTATTTTAAGTTTTCTATGTGAATTCTTAACGCTGTCGATATCAAACGCTTTGCACAGCTATTTCTATTTGATTAATCATAACTAAGACCCCAATTTTGCCTAAGAATTTCCATTTTGATAGAAAATTGTTTGAAGTGTCACTCTGCACTTTCCCCGAAAAGGGGGCAAGAGCGTAACCGATAGTTAAAAATGCATTGAAACCTTGTTCCATATGCAATGAGGCAAGAGCAGAATAATTGAAAAATTCGCTATAATATACTTTTTCATAATACCAGCATTGAAACAATGCGTTTCAACGCCTGTTTTGTCAGTCGAAACAAGACAATTGCAGACAAATGCGAGTGTAGCTGGGCAGAAACAGTTCAGCTTCTGCCCGTGGGGAGAAACAAGCTTATTTCTGCCCGCTAAATTAATTTTTTTCATCGTTTTATCCCTGGCAGGGTCGCATTTGTTAATTGTCAATCTCTAAATGAAAATCATATAACCTTAGTTAATTTGACAGTTATTGTATTTGGAACTGCAATTTAAATTGAAAAGACGATTAGTTTCAAGAAAGAAGAAGGATTAATACGATAATTTCAAGTACACCACAACATCTTATTGATAAAGCACAAGCAGTTACTCTTGACTTGTTACCTAAAAAATCAATAGAAAAATATTTACTTTGTTATGTCAAATTTGTAATATGGAATGTTTCAATACAAGGTATTATGAAAAAAACAGTGTGTGGCACGGGACAAAACACGATTTCAGCCGAGGGTGATGCTAGCCCTCGCTTCGCTCGGGCAAACAACTCTCACCCTCAGCTGAAATCGTCTTGTTTCGTCCCTAGCCACACAATATACTATTTACCGCATTGTAATATATTGTTTAGCTCTATTGTTATCCATTTTCAAACAAAATAGTCTATTTGCTGAGTAATAGGAGAGGGTAGAGAAAAATAGAACAATGTTTGAAATATAAACATAACATTTAATTATTGAAAAATTGACCATCGTATATTAAATTGACAGGAAGATCAGAGACATTTGTTTTCAAGAACCCCTTTTTTGTGATGGTCTGCACTTGCCCCATCTAATAAAATTCAGATGGCAATATCAGACTAGTGTTTTTCTCAATAAATTGTGACAAAAAACTGAAGAAACTATTTTATCAATGTAAATTCACATCTATATAATTCATACCCACCTAAAGTAGAATCATAGGATATAGATTTACTTAAGAACTATTGCATGTTTATAGTGACATCAATGTTGCATATGTACTTCACACGTGATTGTTCAGCATTGACTGATATAAGTGAAGAAGACAAATTCATTCTTGCGCGAAATCTATGTCGAATAGCTCATATTAACTTAAAGTACATTACCAAACACTGGTTGAAGAGATTTCACTCATATTATAATAAAAATAGCCCGTTTATGCACTTGCCCCGTTTACGCACTTACCCCACTGCACCTTAATAAGCTCTCGGTTGTAATGAAATACCTCCCACCTCAGATGTAATATACTATTATGTGTGATTTATCAAAACGTAATAAAATAGCGGACATTTTTTTTCTTATATTTGTCAAGTGCCACAACCGATATCTGTGGAAGACGCTGACCAAGTGCGAGTTAAAAATCGTGCGTGCGCGCATTGTCAAAAAATCTCAAATTATCACAGGTAGAAATAAGTAAGTTGTAGTGTCAAACAATTGAAATTGAAAATAGATGCGAGCTTGTGCATCACGTAAGGTGTCAAAAATATGAAGAAAAATCAGGAAAAGTAACATAGATCTTGAAGAATATTGTTGTATAGTGCTAAGTGCAATAGTATCTACTTTTTCATTAATATTTTGTTTGTCTTGTTTTATATACAACATTTCTAATGTGAGTCTTCTGTTTGAGTTTATTACGTTATGGATAAAGCTAGTTTCATCAAAATTGAAAGTATGTCCTAATTCTATGCAATGAGTAAGTAGAGCTCATTTCGGCGTATTTTTATTTAATTTTTTACTGTTTCGTTTATGTTCATTAAGCATTGTTTTTGAATATCTTTCAGTTTATCCTGTGTATTGCACGAACTGTAAATAAAGGCTAAATAAGGAGCTACAAAATATGAATCAGATTAGGTTTATTAGGAATAGGACGAGGCCTTCAGAAATCCAGTTTTTTTGTATCATAATTAGTTCATTCTGGACATTTCGGGTCCAATTGACCCATCATTAGCTAATAAAAGTGAGTTATATAAGTAAAATTACCAAACAAGTTGAAAATAACCCTTACCAGTACAACAACAGGTGGAGCTAACGTAAGTAAATTCAGAATTACAAAAATGAAGTCATGAGTAAAACGAAAGATGCATACAAATCTTTAAAAACATAATTACTGAAAAACTAACCTTCCTGTAGCAGAAGTAGCAAAAAACTAACCAAACAGTGGCATAAACGACAACTAGAAAAAACAAAAAAAAAAAAAAATAATGAAAAGAAGAACCAAACAAACCTTCAAGTTGGCAATATGAAAGTTTAGATAATGTTAAAGTTAAGTTCAGATTAGACTCATAACTAGCCTATGTTGGGCTTAGGCTAGGTTCAGATCAGGTTTAGGTTAGGTTTAGGCTCTTTTTACTCACCATAAATGCCATATTTAGATAACTTGTTTACTGGATAGCTGGATAGCACTAAATCTGCACAACTTTAGTACAATTCGCCTCTTGATTTGATTTCTACACCCAAATAAGAACCGACGCAATTCTCCTGTCGATTGCAACTAACCCTCGTCCGTGCAAGGTGCGACAATTGGATTGAATGGTTTTTAAAAGCTTGCTATGTAAATATGACACATGTTACTTCTATCAAAAAACTATTTATTCGTTTATTGATATAATAAATTACACCTACTATTACCAATTAACCTGTACTCAACGAGTGATCGTAGTTGAGTCATATTCTGAAGAAATATAGTGTGCGACTCTCAGACATGTTTTCGCCGTGAAATAAATGTTCAATCGCTCAGACAGGTTTCTTCAAGAAGTTTAATGTTCACCAGAGACATCCTCGTACACTCCAAGTGTTGAAATTTTCATTCGGAAACAAATACTTAGTATTGTTGAATACTAAAAAAATCTGACGTGAATATCACGTGACTTACTTGTACATCATTTGATATATACACAAATTTATTCAATAAAGATTTCTGCACTTCGGATTATAATTAATTCAATTTTAATAATATTTTGACATGTACAATGACAAACAAAATAAAAAAATTGACAACAGATTATCATGGCCTACCTTATCATTTCAATTGAACTTAGTGTTTTATACGGCCAATTCTGAAAGTTTGTTATGCATATAAACTGCACTTCCGGCTCATCCGATTGATACAAAAATAGTAGATAACTATTTTGATGCTACAAGCTCAAACACTGAATTTCAATATGGTATGGCTGATCATTCTAGATTTATGCAAAAAATTAGGAGAAAGTTTCAAGTTAAGTGCACTTCTGGCTTGGTCGATTCATACAAAAATAGCAGATAACCATTCTGATACAACATCAAATTCAAATACTGAATTTAAACATCCTACGGTTGATCATTCTGGATTTATTGGAAAAATTCGAAAAATGTTTCAAGTAAAGTGCACTTTTGGTACAGACGATTGAAACCATAATGCAAGGTGCACAACTAGACCCTATACCAGTCTTAAATACTAAATTTCAACATCATACGTTCAACCAGTTTTGAGATTTGCGAGTTACGAACGAACGCACGTACAGACGTACCGACATCAAACCGAAAATAAACAAAATGGATTCAAGGATGCTCAGAACGGATATTTCAATCAAAATCTCGATAGGTGGATTTTGTCGGTTTCACAATACTTACTTGTACTTTACAAGTAAGTAAAAATTACTTCATCGCGTTATGCTTTTGCGAGACAGATTGCAGCATTACATAGAGCATCTTTCAGATGTGTCATTTGTACGCTAATGGTGTTGTTGTAGACCTTATTCAATATACTCTCAGTTTCTTATAAAATTTGTTCACCGGCTTCATTCACTCCTCTGCAGAAAACATTCGTTTCAATTACCAAATTCTATATATTAATCGTTATTATTTACTGGTTTTACTCGTATTTTTTTGCTAAGCTAACAGTGTATATGAAGCAAATTCATCTTGATTAAAATGTGTCAAATTCATGTTTACTCTGTATTTTGAATTTTTTATTCTACTATTCTCGAACAAAATATTCCTTACAGTAACTCTGCGGCTCCAGAATTTGATAACTCGGTCAAACATGACGAATATGATCGATTCAATCACTGTACTCGACGTATAACTACTGAATAATGCATCTCTGAGTTCAGTAATAATTCCAGTTCCAAAGTTAGCCAATGTTTATTCTTGTTTCTGAATAAGCGTGTTAGTATTTTCTCTTAATCAAAATTGTTCAGATGCAGGCTCTCAGCTTATCAAAGTCCCTTGTAAATGAAGCACAAATGCGGTCACGACAATCGTGCATTGCTGGACTTGACTTCACCACCGGTGATTGGTCGTTTCCGGTTTAGAATTGAATTCGAACGCCAGAAGTTCTCAAACTATTTATTAACTCCTCTACTTGGCGTATGAAGTTTGACGCCTTATCCTTTTTAGAGCAGAGTTGATTTCAAGAAAAAGTTAATTGATTATAGAGAGGAATAGTTTAAATGGGAAGAAGTAGTAAACAAATTTAAGAGTAAAATAAATTAGGGATGTTAGAGTAATTCACTGTCACTTTGTGTTGTTTGGGTTACAGCCAATGTTGGTATTAATAACTCCCGCAGAGTTACTTAGTGGTTTTTAGAGACCTCAGATATTTGTTCATTCTTGTTCTGAAAGCTATTTATATTGAGTCATCACAGCGTATGAGTTTAGAAATCATGAATTCGATTATTATGAGAACTATCTCATCAGACTGTTGCTAAGCAACATCAAATTGGGATAATTTTGACTATAAAAATAGACTTCAATGAGAAATATGTTACTTGACATCAGAGACATAATAAAATAATTTTGAAAATTTCGCAACGTGTCCTGTAGGTAGTCTAAATATCTGTTCTATAAATCTCACAGTCATCGAAAAACACTTATTTTTCAAACACCTTTCATGATGAACCAGTTTACTCACAAAATTGAATTTTCACATGTTACAAAATGAATATTCAAATTTATATGTTTACCTACCTAACTGCTGCGCAAATCAAAATGACAAGCTATTATTGCAAATTCGCATCACCAAACCACTTAATTGGAAATTGTGTTACGAGAATCCAAATGTAACGTGTACTGATCCAAAATTCAACGAGATGTTTTATTCCGATGTTATTATGTTACAAAGTCAATCGCAATAAATTCCATATAACGAGGCTAGTAGATGGACATTGTGATTGAAATGTTTACTGTTGGATTAATTGGTTTGCACTATATGAGACCGAGAGCTTGATGCAGTAATCTATTCTTTCCAGCGTTTTGTCCAATCCACTTTAATTTCATGACGACGGTGGTGAGGTTCATCTGGAAATTATTCACTGTGGTACTGATAGTAACCAAACGCTATAACTTGATGATGAATTGGAACAACAATAGTGAAATTGACTGAAAACTTGAAAATATAATTATAAACAGGATTATGTGTATCAAATCCAAAAATTATTTGTACACTGCTAGAGGAGGGAGGATTTGAGATCAAAATATAGGAAAGTCTTGGTCACATTATTATGATTTATCTAAATATTGATCGTTGACCGGTTTGTTATTTGAGGACTATCATCTAATAACTTTTAAGATAAAAAATCACGAAATTCATGAAATTTTTAAATAATGTACTTTTTTGCACACTCAGGTGCCTCAAATATTAAAATTTTCCAATCATATTATTTTTTCTGTAATATATATAACCATATTTTTTGCGAAAAGTGTTGGAATGAACTATTGAGGTGTACATAAAAGCAGCATATAGTTTATTGATTCTTTAAAACGGAAAACAGTAATCAAATATGGAATTTGGAGATATTCGTTCCCAGTCACAATACATATTTGGTTTCATAATTGCGATATGAAACATCAATTGTCAGTTTCATTATTTTTGAACAGTTTTTGATGACAAAATAATTTAATAGTGGTAGTTCATGTGGAAGACAGAAGGTACCTGCATTATATTACCAGAGTACTAAAATCAGTTTATGAATCGTCCAAAAAGCTTTCCGGAAGCTCATTCCTCTGATGATTATGAGCTAATGATTCAGGAGCTTCAAAACAAGCAGCAAACGTGAACTACTTCCGTAGAACAAACATCATTCTGGCAGTCAGTTGAACTATAGTTCCGTGTTCAAAAATTAGTATTGGGATGAAAATAAGAACGATTTACATAGTTTACTCTGGAATTAAGAGTTAGACGTATGGCAAAGAACAGCAATTGGTAAATTTAGAGATATTAGGGAGTTTTTGCAAGCCTCCGCTATTGATACGGTAACGCTAACGTAGAAAACAATTTTTTGGAAAATGCTCGCTCAGTAGTGCTAGATTGAATCATAGTATATTCACAGAAAGCTTCAAGGGTTAGTAACCATTAAAAAACATGACAATGAATTTATTCATCAATACCTGTAACGGTTCCCAAAGAAAACCATTTTTGACGTTAGCGTTAACGTTTTATTAGCGGTGGCTTGCAAAAACTCCCTATTATTAAATGGATTGACTTCAGCTACGATAGTAGTTTGGTTGATCACTATGCTCTTGAGCCTACAGCTTGTTAGCTCCAGAAGATTCTGCATGCACCTATATGCAAATCACGACCTTCCGAAAGTTGATAATAGCCTCTGAAGTGATCAGGCGATAGTTTTGGAACAAAAAATTGATCTCCCATGAACTGTAGCTCCTGGGTTTCCACAAGATTTGAAACGATACCTGTTCCAATCTTCAGATAATTCCAATCCATTTTCGATGCTTCATGAACTGATTTTCAGTACTGTGGTAATATACGGCTGTTCTTTCTATCTTCCGCAAAAACTACAGTTATTACATTTTCTTTTTCATCAAAATTTGTTCAGAATATGTAAAATTCTATTGGAAATAATATCAAATCATAAACAAACATCTAACTGACAGTTGATTTTTCATTTTCATACATAATTCTGAATTTGTGTTCGATCTCTTCAAATTTTACAGTTGACTAGGATACTTTTTTGGAAAGAACCAAAAGAACTATATGCTGCTATTTTTCACATCTCGATGGTTCACGTCATTGTTTAACACCAGAAGCTTATTTTACTGTCATCTGCGGTTTCGCCCATCTATAGATGTACTTTCAGGGATCAATGAAAAACTATATAATAAAGCTCCCAGAATAATTGCGAACACCACCTGATAGCCCCGTACTTTCAATATTTTTTGTTGTTTCTTTCAAGGTTAATCGATCCAATTGACTTCGTCTTGAAAATATAATAATTGATTACAGCACCCGAAAAATCGTGGACTCCATTCCCAGTACTGATAATGGCAATAATGACTACAAATATTCATATTCATAGCATTTGAAGCCTGCAAGTTATCGGCATATGGTTCAAGAGCCTGCTCAAAAATGCCATCTTGAATTGTAAGACGATTCTTATGAATTCTAAACTAATCGTTCTAGAAATATTACCCTTGAAAGTCAACGATGCCATTTTCAACTCTGCCAGAAACAATCTATATTAATTATTCATCATGGGAATTAAAAGCACAAAAAGTTTTTTATCTCATACACCTGGAAATTACAATGAAACGTGTATTTTCATGAGTAAAACAGAAAAAACTCACGGTGCCGAGTCTTATTTTGCCACAACCTCCGGCATCATGACTTCAAAGAGGTTGAGAATATCAATGAGGAACCTCGGCACCGTGGATCAAATCGGCGCTCACGTGAACCTATTTTTCCATGGCATATAGAGGTTTTTTGAGGTGCGCTGCGTTATGATATTTTGGATCGAGTGTCTTCGGAAGGTCACGAAAACGTCACGTTGAATTGGTCAGATAATCACATTAGACCGTCACGTCACCATCACGTCAACGTCCAATATGGCATGTAACGGCATACAAAACTGTGAAAATTGTCGAGTATATATTTTTCTTGAATTGTCAATGTTTAATCCAAAAGAACTTGCTATGATGGCACTTCTTCTGGATGAAGAAGAGAAAGAAAGAAGGAAGAATAGGCAAAAAACTTGGATATGACAAATATTGAAAATGAGAAATAGTGTCGAAGAATATCACACACTACACACTCTCTATAGAGATTCAAAAGATGACGATATAAGTATTGCAGAATGTCGAATATCATTAGTTGCCGTTGTCGGTCCGATTGTAGGTTTCGACTTGCAGAATCGGACCGTCGCGTCGGCGTCATGGACTGGATCGTCAAAACATTCTTAAGATAGGTTCGGTCCGGAAGCGGAATAGATATCGGCTGCGACTCATCATTTGTTAGATAAACTTTTGTACATAAATTCAATTAAATAAAAATGGATTTCGATCGTTTTTTAATATTTACAACTTATACTCTCCTCCTTGATTTACGGTTTTGCCAAAAATAGATCTATGAAAGTCGAAACGGAGTTTTTTTCAGTCAGGGATCATGCTATGTAAAAATAAACATCCAAGTTTCTTTGTACAAAAAAATCTCACCGAAATCATTTTTTTTCCATTGGTTTGCTTTGATAATAATTAATTGATTTGATTTCATGTATACATTTGTTTTTTGATTGCTTTCATCAGTCTACCGCAATTGAAATGGTATTGATATATTTTGAGAGCTTACTTACTTTAGGTTTGATCATTCTCAGATGATAGGATGAAAATATATCAAATATTATTTCATATTACAACTTACACTCTACCTCTTAAGGTACTGTTGCACCAAAAATAAATGTATGCAAATTTAGATTAGATTGAAAATAGATCTGCGCGAGCGCTAATTTGATCCACGGTGCCGAAGACCTCTTTTTGTACAGGACTTTTTCGTTTACTGAAATCAACTTCTTTAAAGCCACGGTGCCGGGGATTGTGGCATAGTAGGACTCGGCACCGCAAGTTTTTCTTGTTTTACCCATAAAAATACACGTTTCAGTGTAAATTACAAGCATCTAAGATAAAAAGTTTGTGCGTTCAATTCCTATGATGAATAATAATCAATTTGAATTGCTTCTGGCAGAATTAGATATGGCATCGTTGACTATTAAGGGTGATGTTTCTAGGACGAATCGTTTAGAATACCTAAGAATCGTCTAACGAATTGAGGTAGCATTTCTGAGCGGGCTCTTGGACTAATAGAACATACATGAGAACAATTTACAAATTTACAAATGTGGCGATTCTGTTCATACATTTATAGGAAACGTTACAGATTCCAAATATCAAGATTATCTCGTAAACATGTCTTGAGCTAACTTCATTCTATTCATTAAACAATTGTTTCAATATTTCAAAGTTCAAACGTCAAATCTCATATTGAAAAAAAGTATTTTTTTATCTGTATAATACGTGTGATTGTGAGGAAGTTAAATACCTAGTAATAAATATTATGACCTGAGAAATTATTACTAGATTTTTTCTTCAAGCATCATTACTTATTGTTATTGTCAAAACATTGATAATTCAAGAAAATAGTGCAGGTACAAATAATTTCTTTGAATTCAGAGGTAGAACTTATAATCAATAAATTCGATATCGGTAAAAATTTTAATGAAAATTATTGTTCGACAACTAGGTGCCTACCTTTAGATGTACAGAAATTTGATCTTTTTGTATTGTTGTGTGAATGGTTCAAGTGTTTGAATTAATTCATAAACTGTAATTTTGTTCAGCCTAACATTTTTTTGAAATTATTTTCTGAGACGTGTTACAAAAATTCGTCTGACGTCTTTTTTTTTGTACAATTGTTTTCCCATTGCATACACATGTCGCCATCTATGTAGCAGATTCGCACTAATTTTGTAAAATAGTACGTTCGTATGACACTTGATTGAAGCGCTAACTTGGGGAGTCGGCGCGTCTGGTTCTTCCTCGCTCTCTTGCGTCGGAGCTATTGTTGCAGACGGTTGTTTTTGAGTAGTCTTGTGATTTTTCTTGTTGCTCTAAATTTTGTGATTATTTTATTTAATTAAAATCAGTGTTATGATTTTGTAAGTATTTCGTTTATTATTTTTATTCACGTTATTCCAAATTTAGTATTATTTTTCTAGTGACTTCGTTTGAGGCGACCCGCGTGGTTAACCTTTTGTTTTCCAAATTTATTTCTTTCATCCTTAATTATTTGTTAGTTTTTTGTGCTCAAAACCTTTTTACTATCTTGAATTTTTTCTACAAAATTAATATTTTTGTTCTAAATTTATTTTTTTATATACTTATACACTCGAAGTAATAAAACCTACGAGATTTGTGGCTATCTTCGTTCCTCCCTTTACCTTTCCTCACCTAAGTATGTGTGATGTATGAATGATTAGTGAAAGTGGTTGATAATACATAATTTAACTATATTTTGGATCCAACGCGTTGCGGATTTGTCATTCAACAACTCGTAGTTCAGTTTCTTATGTTGTTTTTGTAGTTTTTTTGTTTCCAAAGCTTAAAATATTTTGTTGTGGGCTTTAGTTCCCGTTTTTAAGCTACGAGTTTGTGAAGATTGATCCAATTTTTTTTGTAACGAACCACGTTCGTAAATTTATCGACTCGTCGCTAATAAATCCTTTTTCTTGTCCTGCTAGACTTTGTATTTTCTGTGTTTTTTCTTCTCTTTAATGCTCAGCGTAGTTTTTTTACTTTGCAAATTTTTAGTGCACTATTTCAAATCAGACAAATAAATAGCTTATTGATTATTTTATTTAACTTTTACTAAATTTACAGTTTATTAGTTTTTTTTTAATTGAATCTAAATTTATTCATTCAAGTTTAACGCTTCACGTTTGAAGAGAGCTCTCGAATTTTTTTATAGGAACCTCCTGTTTCAGTTGAATTGGATACTGGTTGGGTTGTTTGTTTTCAGTGTAAACTGCTAGAAATCTTAGGGACCAGTGGCCACTTGAGACTAGTTTTTGACCAACTTCAAATTAAGAAAAACATCAACACGTCTACGAATTTAAGAAGAACATTAATATCTCCCGAAGTTGACGACCAAGCGCACGGCCAACCTTAACACCTTCAAGGACCGTTGGGGTATTTATCAAAGCCCTATAAGACGCAAGATCAACTTTACTTAATTCAGGGAACGTTCTTGTCTGACGTTGTTTTTGTGGCTATCAATTCGACATCTATCTTCTCTGCCGATACTAGTCTTGAGTTCCGCCTGAAGAGGACATTTAGCTAGTTTTTGTAACGTAATTTTGAACGTCTGTGACGTGCTCTCCAGTTCCCTTTTGGCTGTTGCAGTGAGATTTTTTTTGTATAATAGCTTCAATCATTTTCGTAAGTTACAAATTTTTTGAATTATAATTTTGGAATCCTTTGCTTGAAATTAATAATAATTTTATTTATAATTGATTTCGACGTCTATGCTTTATTTCTTTTTTGCTGTCGCTATTGTCTCCCAGAATAGTACCTTTTTCTCCTTTGATCATTTCCTGGGAGTGGCGCCCATTTCCTATTTTTCAGGTAAAATATTTCTGGTGCCCTTATTAATAGCTAGCCTGGGTCTTCACTTTCAAGGTAGGATATTCCATTACTTAAATTTAGTGTCAATCAGCAGTACATTAAGTTTTTGCCACCAAATAGTGAAGAAACATTACCTTTTTTAATTTCCTACTGCCACCTTGGAAATAGGAAAAGGTACAGACGTCGAACGAGTTTGTAGTGCCCCTGAGGTTTCTTCGTAGTAATCGCGTATAATCTCTAGAAACTGTTTTATTAAATCAATCTGTCAAATAATGTCAGATACATATACCAAGAAATAACATCCTAATCGCTATCACTCACTTTTTATCATCTTCTTCTAATAAAAGACCTATAAACATAAGCACTCCACCATACTTTATTTTGAACTGTCGAAATCTATAGCAGCTATGGCTACTCTCTATTCAACTGTATAAACTTACGAGAACCGTAAGAGTTTATGAAAAATCTGTAAGCTACTGAGGTAATCAGAATTGCGATTTTATCCGATGCATACTGTAGGGCTTACGATTAACGTTACAGATCGTAAAAGTGTGAACAGAATCGACCCAATAGATTCTGTGCAAATTAAGTCTTACAGATCTATAAATCCATGAGAAACTGATGAAAATGCAAGGAATTTGGTCCATTGCGATTTTTTATTTTGTCAAAATTTCACAGATTCATGAATTCAAGAGACTTATATAGATCTACATTTACACGGAATTGCGCCATCGGTTTTAGAGATTACAGAAACAACAATATGCTCAGAAAACTAGAAACAAATCCTGTTTTTCTTTCATCTGAAAGTACAATCATCAAATTTTCCGATCTTGAAACCCAATGCACTATACCAAATACTAGTAGTATTTCCAAACGATTAATTTCTAAATAAATAAATTCTCAAATTATATTTTCCTCCTAATGAAATAAAAGAAAGAACGAGTCTGACAAAATTTTTACAGATTTTTGTAATAGTGCAATAACATATCGAATATGTAAAATATGTAAAAGTCAAAAAAATTTTAGAATAGCTGTTTCCTTTCTGCCCAATTAGAGAAGAAAGTGTTTGTTGCGCTATTTATTGACAGCGAACAATGAGAAATAGATAAACTAATTGATAATTTTTGTATTCTTATCGGAAATTTTCCAACGATGAGCCTCTGGCATTAGTTAACTAGGTACCACAAAAATTAATTTAATGCAGACTGTTATACAAACTCAACGATTCCTTCCTCTATTTAAAATTTTATCGATATTCCTCTTAATACTATTTGAAACATCATTTCTTACTTCATGTGTTGATATAAGGATCAAGCTTAATTTATATACATTTCTAATTGTACGAATGAACATCCTAACCAGAATTGAAGTTTATAACTTAGTGATGTGTTATGATTGAACGCATCGCATTTAGAAGGTATGTCAGATATGAAGACGCAATTCTTCATATGAGGCTTGTGTCAGACACAAGATGAATGCGTCGAATACAATTTAAGCAGGTGATAAATAGTTCCAATTATAGTAATTCTTGCCACGTAATTAGCTCTCTCTGTTCACGAGAGCAGCAGTACTAATGAGAGCTAATCTAACAGATTTCATACCAAACATCTTTATTTACTTTTAATGAGAGCGATTAAAACACTGTTCTAATCGTCTTCATGAATCATGGATAGAAAGGATCATCTTTGCTTGATGATAAGCACGCTTTTGAAATTAGTGAAATTAGCTCAGAAATAAGTATAGGCTCTCTTTCAGAAATGATTTCATTTCAACTGATTAACTGATTATTTACCGTTATTTGTGATTCCTCATTTTAAGTAACTGAAGATGAGAAGAAGATTGATTATGAGAGACACGTGTGAGATATGAGAAGACGTTAATCTAATTCTTCTTGATTATAAATACGTAGATGGAGGCTATTAATCTATTCGCAATAGATTAAGTCCCACGAAGGAAATTGATGATTACGAGTATTTTTTACCATTTTGTATACATAAAAAGAAGAACCATAATGACAACTAACGAACAACTGATAGTCACAACATATGTTGAATAACAAATAATGTATTCGAAATTGGAACAATGTAGTATCTTCCTGAAATTCAATTTGTAATCAAATCTTATTCCTTTGTAATATCTTTATCTCTCTCAGTCGACTCTTCTCGTATAAATAATTATAGTAAAGTGCATTTCTGGTCCAAACACTTCACTATCTTAAAGGACATTCTTTTTCTCTGCTCTTAAAGCAGCGTTTTTCTCTACGTCTTCTTGATTAAGTAAATGGATTGAAATGCAGTGTATGATCAGTTCAGGAGTGTCTTGAGTTGAAAAATTGTCTGCGGTGGAATCGAACAGATTACGCGGCGACTAATGCGTGTCACAAGCCAAGCATCTGCTCTGAATGCATTAAACCAAATTGCCTTCTCACGTTCAAACAGTGCGGCTGAGAAGATAACGATACGCATATGTGAAGATAAGAATGAAAAGAAGAAACAAGGCGAGGTGAGAATCAACTCACTTGAATGGGCTTACGTGAAGAAGAAGTTTACAATAGATTTTTATAACAAGGTGCTCTGGATGTATCAAATTTTTGGTTTTGACGGTTCCTTCAATAGAACTCTCTCACTTCTCAGGTGTAAAATCGACGTATCAACGCATACTTATTGACTTATAATAAACTTTATTACTAAACACTTCTTGATAAACGACAACGAAGATAATCATTTCAGTGCTCACTGTGTGACTAACTTAGGTTTCTATTATTCATGGTGGGTTGAGTGAGAAAACATGTGAGAAGCAAAACTTGAGCTAGCGACTCTATACCCATTCAAAAATAAATTGGCTTCGGGGCGCCAATTTGTGACAAATTCAAAGAGGGCTGCGGAACAAAATAAACTAGTTCTAAATTTTCCACAAACTCTCTACCTTTAAAACAGCCTAGCTCAGTATCAACAAAAAATAATAAAAATCCCAAGGCCCGACTGGGTAGTTGTGGGATTGACTTCGACAAAATATAACTTTTACTAGAACAAATATACCGGACGTCACGTAGAATGAATTTAAAGGAAACAAAAAATTAAGGTGCCACGCAATTGTTAATTTTCCGTTCCCAGTCACACAAATGCGAAAGTACCTGTAAAAAAATGATAGGATGGACGGGTGGAATATTGGAATTGAAGGACAATTCAATCTGCTGATCAAGATGCCGCAGAGCATAACATGAAGCAATATCTCAAACAGCGATACTTACACATCAGCTGTATAATAAATTACGGCCTGAGTGGTAGGTAATACGTATTACGAAATTAATGATAATCAGAATCACCCAAAGTAATAAATATTTATTCAAAAATTGAATAAAGAAAATATTAAAAATGACAAAGGGCATAATAAATAAAATGTAGAACAGAATGACGGTGATTCGCATCCCTAATGCAGACTTCAGCCAGTCTCAACTGAATTGTTAATGAAACAACACGTCAATAAACCTATTCTAGCAAAAGTACAAAATAATTAAAATCAGGCCCGAGATCGATCGATCTGGTTCACAATCGGACGTAGCGTTTATAATGTAACAAAAAAGTATGGAAGCAAAAAGTTACACAAAAAAATTTTTACAAAATCATGGTGAAGCCACGAGGTGCCTTATTACACAAATTATTGCTAAACAGAACTGAACCATTTAGCTAGTGACGTCGCTGGAGACCCTGATTGATCCCTTTGCTAGGCGTCTGGATCTTGGCCTCGGATCTATTTGGCTGGATTCCGGATGGTCAGAAAAGCCAGGATGGAAGTGAGGTATCTCCACAGTATGTGCCTTGGTTTAGAAGACATTGAATCGCGGATGGTAGCGATAAAAAATTGATCGACCACTAAAAATTTTCTCTAATCCTCAACACGTGGGCTGCTTCGCCAAATGAAACAAATGGCCAAACTGCCCCAAGGTATTCGGCCGAAGCACAGTTTTTTCCACGAGAATTTCCAAACTTGGGCTTGCACACGCAATAAAACTTTGGAAATAACCAGAAAATTAAAGTAGTAAAAAAGAGCAATAAATTTAACGTCTGTCCTATAAGAGGATTTGAGGCTGACTACATACTCAAGTTAAGTCAAATAGCTAAGATTAAAAAAAAACTATCACGCCACTGACTACAGCGCGCGCATTGCAACAGCGACAATTTAAGCAAAAATCTTGAACTAATGCCCAGTTTTATAAAGGGCAGAGAATTTTATTTCCAGAGTAAATAGAATTCACTCTGTCAGATGATAGTCGATTATTTGACAGCAATGATTTTGTTGTCATAAGGAAGCTCAAACTGATTAAAATCTGTTAAATTAAATAAATTTACTCTAGAAGTAAATTCACTTGGTCTTTCATAAAACCGGTCATAAGAATAATAATTAATGAAAGTAAACAATAAACACGCTTTTGATGTAACAAAAAAAAAAAACAAGCCCAAAGAAGAGGAACGAAACTAAAGATTTGAAATATGAATGAAATTATTGAATATGAACTTAAAACAAAGTAAGTAACTAAAAAATTAACCTAAGCTATATCTCAGATTTTAATTCAACAAAAATGATCAGAAGCCAGATTAGTCTCCTAAATCACTTATTCTATTTTACTCCACAGATATGATAGATGAATAATAATTTTTTCATAATACCTGCATTGAAACAACGCGTTACAATGCCTGTTTTGTCAGTCGAAACAAGACAATTTCAGACAAATGCAAGTGTAGCCGGGCGGAAATAATCCTGTTTCTGCCCTAGAGAAGAAACAAGCTTGTTTCTGCCCGCTGAATGTTTTTCTTAAATCGTTTTATCCCTGGCAGAGTCGCATTTGTTCATTGTCAATCTCTAAATGAAAATCATATAACCTCAGTTAATTTGACAGTTGTTGTATTTGCAACTGTAAATTGAATCAAAAAGACAATAGTTTCAAGAAAAAAAGTAATAATACGACAATTTTAAGTATATAAAAACATCTTATTGATAAAGCACAAGCAGTTACTCCCGACTTGTTACCTGCAAAATCAAAAGAATAGTATATTGTGTGGCTAGGGACGAAACAAGACGATTTCAGCCGAGGGTGAGTGTTGCTTGCCCGAGCGAAGCGAGGGCCGGCATCACCCTCGGATGAAATCGTGTTTTGTCCCGTGCCACAGACTGTATTTTTCATAATACCTGCATTGAAACCTTCCACATTACAAATTTTTCATAACAAAGTAAATATTTTTCTTTTGATTTTGCAGGTAACAAATCGAGAGTAGCTGCTTGTGCTTCATCAATAAGATGTTGTGGTGTATTTGAAATTGTCGTATTAATGCTTTTTTTCTTGAAACTAATCGTCTTTTCAATTTAATTTACAGTTCCGAATACAACAACTGTCAAATTAACTAAGGTTATATGATTTTCATTTAAAGATTGACAATGAACAAATGCGACTCTGCCAGGGATAAAACGATGTAAAAAATTAATTCCAGCGGGCAGAAACAAGCTTGTTTCTCCCCTCGGGCAGAAACAGGCCTATTTCTGCCCGGCTACACTCGCATTTGTCTGCAATTGTCTTGTTTCGACTGTCAAAACAGGCGTTGAAACGCGTTGTTTCAATGCAGGTATTATGAAAAAATATTTACTTTGTTATGACAAATTTGTAATATGGAAAGTTTCAATGCAGGTATTATGAAAAATACAGTGTGTGGCACGGGACAAAACACGATTTCAGCCGAGGGTTATGCCAGCCCTCGCTTCGCTCGGGCAAGCAGCACTCACCCTCAGCTGAAATCGTCTTGTTCTATCCCTAGCCACACAATATACTATTAATTCAGTTTTGAGCGTGTTTAACTGCAAAAATACAGAAATTAAGTATAAAGACTATATTAAATAAATAAATAATAATAATATGAAATTGAAGGCATTGATATAATTGACCTATTAAAGCAGCTACCGAGCTTGGATGCTTCTGAGTTCTGGAAGAAATACAATACAAAAAAAAAGGACCGTTCCCTATAACTATCAAGTCTTTCAACCATTGCTACAGAATCACTCGTTTATTGAAAAATCAATTTGTCAGAAGCGTCAGAATCCGAGATTCTCGGCGATATTTGGATGCAGCTGAAGAAGCGACTTTACATTTGTTTCCGGCGAAATCGAGAGAGTTTTTGTTTTGTTATATGTTCAACCTGTAAGTTTTTCTTAATTAGGTCAAAGCACGAAGGAGAATAACAAAAGAGCGGACACTCAGTTGGAAAACATGAAGCCTAAAATGTAATGCGGCAGACGTGAGAGAGATAGCGAGAGTGGGCCCAACTTTGCATGCTTCATATACAGAAATGAGATTATATTTAAATTTTTTCCAATAAAAAACAATTGCCAGATGAATTCAGTATTTTCATCACGTTAAATACTCTATTATTTATTAAATTAAAGGCAAAAGTAAGAGAGAATTAATATTTCTATTCATTAAAATCTGCAACGAAAAAGTGCATTATTATGAAACATGTTTTATGAACGTTTCTTTGGAAAAGTATTTTCTAATTATGAATAACAGATACATAAGCAATTTTATGAATATTTTATATTACAATGGGCGTAATAAAATTGGGACAATATTAACAAAAAACTTAGCACAAATCAATCTCCTAACTTGCGTACATCCGCGATATTCATGGGAAAATTCCGTTCATTTTTATATTCCTTTCTGAAAACAAAGTATTTTGTCTCCAACATCTAATTCATGATTATTTTGTTTTTCTTCGATGGATATAATTTTCAAATCGAAAAAACTCTTACACGTCTTCTGAATCCAAGTTTTGCTATAAATTCAAATTTATTTCTAGCGTTTATGTATTTTCTACTAGAAATTAAAAATTATTTTAATCGAATAAATGGAAGATGAATTCTATCTATATTTTAATATCTTTCTCTTTTTTGCACAGCTTGAGCTTTTTCAAAGATCCATGCTGTTTTATGAGAGATTTCCTTGTTATTTTAAGAGACGCTTAAATATTTCGGACAATTTGGAAAAATACTCGGACATGCATTTTCTTTTAGTCGGAAATATTTGAACGGTATCTGTAATAATGTATTTGTCGCGTAATTGAACAATTCCATACTATACTGTACGGTGAGTTTGTAAACAATTATCACATCTCTATTGATTTCAAAACATAAATAGAAATATTTATATTCTTTATTGATAAGAAGTTTTTTTGAAGTTGAATTTTTCACTAAAAGTTTAGATTATATACGTTCAATAATTTGAAACATTGATATATCCTTTAAATTTAATATAATTTTTTCAACTTTTACATCTCTAGACGAGCATTCTTTTTATGATATCCTCGCCACTTATTTAATAGAACATCATCTTAAGGTGCAGAAGAAAAAAATTCTCTTCACATGTTCTGTACCCAGTATCACAATTTGTCACAAAACATTTTCTTCCCATTTTACAATATATTTTCACATGAAAAATACTAAATGATTCGAGCCTAGCCATTTAACTCCATACAAACATGGGCCCGCCTCAACCTATCTCTCAGTTACTTTCTATCTCTAACAATATTACATTTTTGGCTTCACTTTTGCAACACAGTAGAGATAGGGAATTGCATTGGCGTGGGTCAAAGCTATCATTTGGGCGCGTATTAAAGTACGTTTTTTGTTTGTCATTTTTTATTAATAATTAGAAAAATGGAACTTTTGTTTACTGATTTCTATATATTGAAGCTAATGATTTCCATCAAGTATACAAAAAATTATAATTTTTCATTGATTTGTATTCACAAATTTATAAGAAAATGTCAAAATGTAAGAAGATTTAAATGAAAAACACGATGCAGAGGTAGATTGAATTAAATGTCAGAGCTTTTGTGAACAATTAATTATGCTTTTATACGTATTCAATTTTCATATTGATTTCATTTTCTTCCAGTGAGTCCTAAATCACTTGTTCTGTTCTACATTCCATTCACATAATAAAATCATACAAAAATTCCTGCCACCAGCTCTCTAGCTATTATATTTGAGTAGAGAATTAATTTAACAGCAATATTTTGTATTATTGTATCAAATGATCGACTGGATGAATGATGAATAAAACGATAGTTGGAAGTCAGTCACAATTAAAAAAAAATTGATTTACACAAAAACCGACGTTTTAACAATACCGTTGCCTTCTCCAGGGATAAATATATCAACATTTACAATCACATGATTTTTATCTGTTGAAATTATATGATTCTTATTGTTAATATGTTTATAGATTCCTGGCAAAGGCAACGGTGTTTCCGAAACGTCAATTTTTGTGTAAATAAAAAAAATCATAGCTCAGTGCAAATATGCTGGCTTTGTAATCCGGAGGTTGCAGGGCCGAATCCTAAAGACAGACAGAAATTCAATAGGGTTTTCATTGAATTATAATATATTTTGTGGCGTACTCTCCACAAAAACCAAAAGTACCTGTAGCTTGACGATCGGTAACCACATCCTACGACTGAAGAAATATCAGTCAATTTACCGAGTGCACTATAAGTGCCTACCACACCCCTAGCGGGCAAAAGGCGGGATTGATATATTTTTTTATTCTATACAATAAAAAAAAAAATTGTGCCTGATTTCCAAACATCGTTCTTATTATATTAAATTAGTAATAAAAGACTCTAGCATAATTTTTCGTACTGCAGAGTGAATAGCATTCTATCTCCAATAGGTGAGGGGATAAGTTATCAATTTGATTTCATTATAGGTAGTTCTTGATACATTATAACTATTAAATTATCCAAAACAATCTCCATCCGGTACAGACTCAATAAATAAAGCGTGTTTCTGATCAATCATCATTCGGTACCCATAGCAATGAGTTATTTGCTTACAAGCGCTGTTACTCTCAACCTTAGAATAAATATGTACATAATGGCTGCTTGTCATTCAATTGGCATGCGAAATTCATCCAAATCTATTATGAAAAAGTCTGTGATTTACTGTAATGCGCTTCTTTATAATGCAAGAAATATTTTATAATCTTCTGCATGATATTTAAATTTTCATGTTTCGTCTGATTAAACTATGAAGAAATCATCCAGTTAACAAGTTTCTTTATTTTATTATTTTATTTACTAATTCAATACTTCCAACCCTGTATAGAACAAACTGTAGACATTCACTAGGCCATACCTTTCCGGGATAGAAAATATGACGACTTATTTATTCAAAGGGTAGAATCTCATGACACTCAGGGCGATAATTATTCGCGCGATGTCCGACTCAGAACCGTTGCTTGTCGAAATCGTATTTGTCCCTTTCCGAGAAATGTGTTAGTCGAAATCGTTGTTTATTCACGAGAATTTAAAGTGGAACAACAATGGGAAGAGCACAATAGATATTTAGGTTTATTTTCGGACGTACATCAAGAGGTGGAACGTGAAAAAATGCTATAGGATATAATCTAAATTTAAAATGCTTTTTCAAGAGGTAAATCAATGGAAGGAATTTATTCACTACTTAAAATAGCTCATCAAACTCATTATTCGTGATTCAGTTTGGTGGACTAATTAGGAGAATTGATACAAATATATGAGTAATTTAATTTACTGAACACTTTGAACTTCCAGTTACCTATTTTGAAATGCAAAATTTGTTTTGTAAGATATAGAATTAAGAATTTTGTACATATATGCAAATATGGATACATAATAATTGTAATGTCAATCCACAAACAAGGAACCTACCAATTATTTATCAATAAATCGTATAATCAGCCCTTAATGTAACGCCGGCTTCCACATTCGTAAAGACGGAATCCCAGGTAATACTGGGGTGCAACCTTGCAGGGCATATTTTACATTCCTGTCTAATACTACGTCTTGTAACCATTACAGGTAAAATAACTACATATAATTACATACTGGCATGCGAGTGCTACCAACTGAAGCCTGGTTTACACAACTGAATTAATATTTTAATTGGATAGTTAAATTCAACCTGTCGTTTGGTATGTTGAGTAGATACTACGGATTTATATTCTGTATTGGTTCCATTATATTTGAATGAAATTATGGTTTAGGAATAATCGAACAAATTCAATTTCATCAATTTAATTATTGTTTTCGTCCATTTGCAACATCAATTATTTTTAATTATTCATGCCACAATTCTAGTGACTGAATAAACATAAATTTACAGAGATTTCATATCATAAATATTCAGATATGAGTAAATGGTGAAGAAATGACAGTCATGTTATAAATAAACAATATTCACAATATGAGCCTATACATAAACTATGAATACGTTCAGACGCGTCGCGAGTGAGATGCGAATGAATGTTGAACGGACGATGCAGTGGACTGCAGTGGACAGAACAACAAAGATTATTTTCGTAAATATTGACAGAACGAAGTCATCGGTGCGCAAGTAAAACTAAAATCTATCAATTTCATTCAAATAGAAATAATATCTTTGTTTGAATGGGAAATAAATTGGAAATGGAAATAATATACTTGAATAAAATTGCAGAAAGCAATCTATTCCATCACTAGCTTGACTATTTTAAAAATGAATGTGTGCTTTCTAGCATATTTATACATATCAATGACGTCATAAATGTAGGAACCTGTTGCATAAAAATACAAGTTATAATTTTATAAGTTCTTGTTAAGCACTAAATACAGTTACACGAGTAACTCACGATTGAAAATAGTTTTAAAATCGAACAAGTCTCAAGTTCAATTATTCAGGTGTGAATACAAATACAATTTACAATTGTATGCGTCCTCACAACATTTAACAAAGTTTTATCTAAAAGCACAAGCTTTGGATGTTGCTTCTGCTGGAAACGATTATACATAAACAAGGAACACACTTTTCGTAGAATACTTAAATAAAATACGGCCAAACTGTCGATAATGGGCCATACGTCCAGAATAGATGAAAAGTTACAATTATGGGAAAAATAGTGGCAAGTGGGGAAAACCCTCAGAAGAACTTGTCACAGAATGCCTCTGCGCCGCAACTTGAAGGAAGCTTTGGTTGCTATTTTATCACAGTTCATCGTTAATGCTGCTACCACCCTTCTACTAAAAGTAAAAGAGAACCAACATGTAAAAGAAAAATTGATCGAAATCAAATGAAGTAGTGGATAATAAATATATTGAAACAAGATAAAGATATATACAACCATTGATTATCAAAAAAAAAAAACTATTTACAAAAGGAAATGGAAGATGATAACAAACTAGTTACAATTCTCAGACACCAAAAATACAATTAAATAAACTTACGGTCTGAAACACAGACTATACATGAAGTTACTCTTGAAAACTAATACATTTCAACACCGAAACCACGTTGGTCCACATTTTGAGCTCGGACTCTCACTCATGAATGTCAAAACTAATCAAGTAAAAAGATGACAATTTCCCAATTTTCAGACATCATCGTCTTTTGTAATACTCTCCCTTTCTTGACCAGCTAAGTGAATCCTGAGAAAGTCTTCTAATGCAGATAAAAATCCCTGGTGAATCTTGAGCGGTGATAGTTTTGACACTGACTTTCCCTGAGCTATTTTATCCTCAAAATACGAATTTATAAGGTCGAAACATAAATTTTCGGAGTCGTATAGTTGGGCCAGCCTACCTGCTAGAAATTTTTTAATCCCAAGGATCAACTAATCTCACAGTATAGTTGGGCCAAATGCCAGCATCTGATCATTAAGCAAGGTTATAAAATGAAATACCGTATGACAGAAGTATATATTTTTATTTCATAATTTTTTTGTACATTTGGTTCATATAAGTACAGTCAAACACATACATATAACATATACATTGATATATACATTTAAATAGGTACAGTCATATATACTTTTCAATTTTTTATTCACACATCTCCAGTGTACAGTTCCATTTTGCAAAGAATTTGCCACACAAAACTTGAAATTATTCACAATTAACAACTGATTGCCTTTTTCACTCAACATACGATACTCACACCTCCCATGTTTGGAATATGGGTAAAAACTAGATAAATTTATTCGAGATTTAAAATTTATAGAAAATATATCCTACACATTTCAAAAGTACCAGACACCACTACCGATAATTGCTTTGATCCCTCGGTTGCCTGATGTTGGCCCAACTGCAAGGTAGGATTAGTACCTGAGGATTAATTTGGCCCAACTATAACGCGCCCTAAATTTTGAATGCAATAATAATTGATGGACAAAATTTAGACTTTTGTCAGAATCTTCCGTGACCAATTCTCTTTATTTTTGTTACTTAGAGCAGATAAATTACTCGCCATTTGTCAAATCGATGTTTGCTTTGAAAGTTATTTATTTAATACAATGGATATCAGTCCAATATTGAGGAGTTTAGTTCACCCTTCGAGGTAGTTTCCTTTCAAGTTTAATCCCACAGGCACGCGCAGCAAGATTTTAGTAATTTTCAGTGGTGCAATCATTGACTCCAAATTCCTGCCAAATTTATCAACTCCAGAAGCCATTTATTAGATTTTTTTTCGTAGACCTAACCCGACAACTTTATTCATCAAACAAGAAGCGAAGTCTGATTTTTTCAGTGATAAAACACTGTCTCTATTTCTAACTCTAATGCCCAGTTTTATAAAGGACGAAGTGAATCTATTTCCAAAGTGGATTTATTTTACTTATCTACGACTGTGCGCTAATAGGTGATTCGCCCACTAATTTGCGTGTCATTACGACTTTCATAATGACATGCATTTTTGTAAGAGAAATAATGAAAATAGAAATTCTATCAAATTTTAAGTTTAGTTTAATATAAATAACTATTAATACACACACATAAATCCATGTTTCAAAAACATTCACAACAAGATTTTTAAGATTAGGTATGTTGATTTCCTTTATAACTTTGACAGCTGTCAAACAAACAAATAGTTGCCATAACGATGAATAAAATGCTACTTGATCAAACATCAAATAAAAAAATCTAATTCAGCAGCAATTAAGGCCGTCGTAGATAAAATATTGAATGATACACGTTTGATACAGCTAGTGCAATGAAACTTGAGTGATAAAAACACTCGGCTGATCGCCTCGTGAATTAACATCACACACCTTTCATTGCAACGACTATATCAAACTTGTATCATTAATATATATTAACAAATTCAAATCGAATTATTCTTCTTCATGACATTATGACAGTAAAAGCATTATTGTCATTTTACAGAGAAATTTTTATTTACTTTGGAAGTGAGTCTATTTGTCCTTCATAATACTGGGCATAAATCCAGCTATCAATACACAGAATGAAATGAAATAATTATCACATAGCAACGTTTGTATACTTAAGTAAAAAAACGAAACTTCGCTCTCCTAACATGAAAAAATCTGACGTGGACATCACGTGACTCACTTGTACATCATTTAATATATACACAAATTTATTCAATAAAGTTTTCTGTCACTCCAGATTATAATTAATATTATTTTAATAATATTTTGATATGTAAAATGTCAAACAAAATCAAAAAATTGGCAACAGATTATCATTGCCTACCTTTTCATTTCAATTAAACTGATTGTTCCATACGGCAAATTCTGAATGTCTGTTATACTTTCAAACTGCACTTCCGGCTTAGCCGATTGATACAAAAATAGTAGATAACTATTTTGATGCTACAATAAGGTCAAACACTGAATTTCAATCTGCTATGGCTGATCATTCTAGATTTATGCAAAAAATCAACAAAAAGTTTCAAGTAAAGTGCACTTCTGGCTTGACATATTCATACAAAAATAGCAGATAATCAGTCTGATACAATATCAAGTTCAAATACTGAATTTCAGCATCCTATGGTTGATCATTCTGGATTTATTAGAAAAATTCGAAAAAAGTTTCAATTTAAGTGCACTTCCAGTACAGACGATTGGAACCATAATGCGAGGTGCACCACTAGACCCTATACCAGTCTTAAATACAAAATTTCAACATTATACGATCAACCAGTTTTGAGATTTTCGAGTTACGAACGAACGCACGTACGAACATATGTACCGACATCAAGCCGAAAATAATCAAAATGGATTCAGGGATTCTCAAAACGAATATTTCTATCAAAATCTATATAAGTGAATTTTGTCGGTTTCACAATACTTTTTCGTACCTACTTAGTACAAGTAAGTAAAAAGATTACATTAAACTCAAAATAAATCACAGCAAATGTTGACAGTGGCCACCATCATATTCCATTGTTTGATGACATTTAACAACAGAACTAGACGAATGAAAATTAGTAGGGCGACACAGAAAAAAATATTTGTGGAAGAATTCCATACAAACCTGGATGATATAACTTTGTTTCACTCTGTATTATTGGAAGTAAGAGTATTCCATTGAGTTTCCTTGAAATCTCCTTATGAATTCTTTCAGGTTGTGTCTTTGTACGTAGAAAAGTGATAACATTTTGATTGTGTCAGTTTTCCCATAGGAGCCATGCGTCTCATGCAATAGAAATAAATGAATGAGCACTAAAATGTATCAAATATTCAATAAATCAAAATTCAAACTTCAACATGATGATAGCAAAAACAGGAAGCCAGAGTATGGGTATGACTTACCCAAGACATACATTTTTTTATGTTATTGAACTTCAATTTTTGTTGACAATTCTTTGATCATACTATTCTGATAACCAATTAACGATTGACTATCGTACTCACTTCAATCATTCATAAAACTCACTGCTCACACTAACAATATCTTTCGAGAATCTCTCACTTATTATTTTAATATTTCTTGTAATTAGACGAAAGTCAGCAATTTTTAACTTCCATAAAATTAACTGGTTGCTGAGTTTCTGCAACTGATATAACTAGATAACCTATTCCACGATCGTGTGTAAAAATGGTACTTCACGCTTCGCAAATGTTGCGAGAAATAAAAATCTTTTTACACACGTAGCAATTCAGTTCAATTTCCCATATTCTGTTATTATAGTCTTTTCCAGTGAAGGCTAGCCGAAATAAAGACACAATTTATTCACAATAAAGGCTGGAATTAAACAGCTTGTCTGAAAAGGAATATAATAAATGAGAGCGACCAATATATGTTAGTTTTTATCTTTAATATTTACCTATAACTATAACTAGCCAGTGCTCGCTACTTCTTCTGCGTGGATCACCAACATTGGAATGAACAGTCATCAAGAATGATTTAATAGTGCTATCGCTGCTAACAATGATTATTTCTGAAAATAATAATTATTGAAGAGAATAACTGGATTTTCCAATAGAACTGTACATCATCAGATCGCTAGCTCAAATGATACGTATATCTCGCTCACTTTACGATGCAGCAGAAAATATTTTCTCTTTTACTACCTCATGGAAGCGCATACTATTTTCACAGTTACGCTTACACTGTGGATCTTCTGAATTCTGTGTTCCAATTCTTGAAATTCTGATTGAAATCTGCAAGCCGTTTTGGAGCCTATTAAAGACAAACTTTCAAACAGACAGACAGATAAATATTCTAAAAACGGTCATTCATGATTGAGCATCGTTTGAATTGCGGTTCTCATTAATTTCTTATCACAAACTAACACTCCAATTTTATTTATATGAATAGAGAATTCATGAATGACTGGCAGTTGATACAACTGATAGATAATCAAGTACGATTTTTGTACTAATGTAATAGTGATTCCGGTCACACTTTAATCGTGGTCCAATAAGTGCTTCGGACTGTTCTTCACTGAAACAGACCATAATCTCTCATTTATTCATGTTTAGTTATTTGTGAAGACTAAAGGTCAACTTGTGCTCGGAATTCAATAATTGTCAAAATATGGAAGAAAAAAAACTTGTATTTAACCCTAGAGTGAACAAGCATTATGACCTTCAGCCAACAATTTTAGTACCAAATAATTGGCTCAACTTAATACTATGGTCAATGAATCCATCTTTCCCAGTTAGTTCTAGTTTCACATTAAACAATAGCATCAAATGTTGTTCAGAAATAAAGTTCACCCTGGTATTAGCTAAGCTGAGATCGTTATTTGAAATAGCAAAAAAAGCTGTGTCATTCAACAAAAAATCAAAATATTATTGTATCACAAAGCAATAATTCTAAAATATCTCTCCATTTTGGTAAACACACGATGAAATGTTATAAGTAATACTGCCATCAAAATGTTTTTTTGCTCCTCTTTTCGCTTTGTGACCGCATCTAAAGCACTGTGGTCGCTTAATACCGGGTTAAAACCAACACTAATGATATATTACCACACTGGTTTTTTCGATATAACGTTTGTATCAAGATAGAGACGTATACAGTTTGATATACTGATATATCAGAACAAAAAATTTATCGAAAAATAATTTGAAGGCCCTGAAGTGCATCTTTTAACAGGATTGGACTTAAAATATTTCTTATAGGCATTAAGAAGAAACAAAGAGTATTGCCTGTGGTTAGACAAGGGCATTTTATCATATGTTAATAATTGTTCTATTTACAATCTATGTTTTAGAGAGAGAAGGGAATACTTATACTGCCTGATGATTGACCTCTCCGTAAAAATAGATAGATATGGTACCGCCCGAGGCAATTTATTTGAGAAGTACAAGTCTTAAGTTATACTTGTATATCTAAGAATAGGGGGATATGAAGAAATCTCATATACTCATTCCTAAGAAAAATATTCCTGTCCAGAAGTCCGGTCCATCTTCTTCCACATAAAAACTGAAAATATATAAAGAACTTGTATCAGAATTAAGAGAAGCTGATGAATTAAAATTAAATAATTTTTGCAAAGACAACTGAATCTCAGCTATAAGATTTGTCTCTTGACTACATAATCTTTTTTCTAATTTAATTTATCATCACATTACAATAAATTATTTAAGCGTGTTTAATTTCATGATGAAGGAATGGATCCAGCAATTATGCTGTTTGTTTTCTCCAAGCGAAGAAATTGAAAATAAAACGTGAAGAGAAAGCTTCTTTATTTTTTGTAAATAGAAAACTCAGCAATGGAGTATGATGAATAGCGCAAAATATTGATTGAATTGTCAGTTTGAGTAAATAATAATACTACAATGTTTGTTACTCTTCCAATGGATAGCTGCGTTCAGATCGTTCAATTAATGTCAATATTTAAACAAGATTTATTAGAAGATCATCGGAAATACTTCTCTTTGAACATAAACGAATGCTTTTATTCATATGAAAAATGTAAAGATAACATTCTCGTCACACTCAGCAATCATCTATTTGAAAGGGCACCCCTATTTTTAGAGCTAACTTGACCGGACTAATAGTCATTGAATATTCCACTCATGTATAAATTCTAACATAAGACAAGTGAAATTATCAAGTAATTACAGCGACTATTCCATTCATAGTATTTATAACAAGGTTAACAATGCTAAATTGCCATAGAAACGGTGCATATCAGTGGGTATTTGGACGTGTAGAAATACCATCGGGTATTACACTAGTGGTCAGAGTGAGTATTATTCTCAAAGATGTGGATACCTCCAATTTGTGCTTCCTTCGTATTTAATGGAATATTTTTCTGAATATCTTCATCAATTTTATCTTCTGATATATCACCAAACCTTTCTGAACTAGATTCCGTATCAAGACGCAATATATTTCTCTATTATTCGTCAAAGAAAATGCAAGAAATTCTAATTTTTCAGTTTGACAGAAGTTTGTTTACTCGTTCCTATGAAAATTACGTGAGTTGTTACTAGATTCATAGAAAACTAATTTAAAAAAATGGTTTGACTCCTGGAATAGTCCTCCATATACCATTTGTAGTTAAAGAATTATAGACTATTTTTGTGGTGCAATCACTCATGTTTATTGTGCTTGTGAATACCACTCGTGCTGCACACTCGTGGTATCCAAACACAAGCACAATAAACATTCGTGATAGCACCACAAAAATAATCGATAATACATCAACTATTTATGGTATAATAAATGATAATTCCACGTCGTCTAGACAACGTGTAAAATTTTCACTAACAAACTATTTTAGGAAACACAAACAAATAGAACATGTTTTGTTTGTATTGTCAATTGGAAATGTCAAATTCTGAGGCAACTCCATTTTCTCCAAGAATTTGTCAAATGTCGTCAAAATGAATCGGCTTGGTGCAATTGAAGAAGACGAAATCGACAAAAATATAAAAAGAATGGAACCAATAAATGCAGTAGAATCCTAAAACGGTAATTGAAGGCAGTTTATGTCATTTTGTCAAATTTGAATTCTATTGTATGACATTCGAGGAATATTCTTCCTGAATACCATTCGTGCTTGAAATTAACCAGATAATTTTCTTTCAAGCTTGTTGTACAAATTATACGAGTTTGAAAGCTTTCATGAGAATTATCTGTAATTTCAAGCACTCGTAGTATTATCTCCGAATAGTATTGGAAAATATCCAGTGTTTTGTGAAAGTAATATAGATTGAGAAAAATAAATGGTGAGATTACCTACCAATTAAAGCGGTACATGTAGCAATTTTTTTGTATCCCAAACATCTTGAAGTTTTGAGGTTGATGTGATGATAAGTGGTGAAGCCCTACAATTTAAGTGGTTCAGTAATAATTTTAGTGGTTACTTGGTAGCACTTGCAGTTTTAAAACGAATGGTACGTCATGTATCTGAATATTGAGGTCAGAAAAAATATTTTTATCGTTATCAAACTATATTCGTTGGAAATAAATTTCAATACAAAAATGATTTAGAAAGTTTATACAATTAATTGTATTTGGCGATTATAATTGAAACGTCAAATGATATTTGATTCGACTACTTGAGCTCACAATCATTTCAGTTTCACAACTAGAGTCTTATCACTTAATTGGAAAGACTTCACCATTTCTATTCTCAACCACTTGAGTAGTACAATTTGGTCTTTTCATTGTGAGAATGTTGTATTTTCAGTCTTCTAAATTGTAGTTATGCTTTAAAAAACATTTTAAAAAATCTGCTGTGGCCATGACAGTACTTTCCCAACCATAAACATGGCCAGTTTTATTGCTGTTTCAGAAATTTAGAGTATTGTATTGATCAATTACATATTTCCAAGTGACAGCTGTCATTGTCAAAGTGATAAATGGCGGTTATATTTTAGTCCTCACATAAAATAAGTAATTTTGAGAATAAATAGTCCTTTTGTAGATCTTTGGGGTCTTTGATTTATTGGAACATGAATTTTAACATTTGATCCTCCGAAGTGTACTTTTAAGATGATACCTGAGAGCAGTGAGAGCTTTATATTGATTCCAAACTAGACATTATTGAAACAATTTGTAGAAGAAACAATTGACAATCGTTCAAATATCCTCTCCCACTAGAATTATTCCCACAAGAGCTTTAAATTGATACCAAACACGATAGAGCCAAATTGCTTATTTCAGAAAACAATTGACAAACGTTCGCATGTGATGTTTAAATATGAGTGATAATAATTCTAATTTCACATAATGATTTTCATTATTTCTTTCCTCTAGAAAAATAGACCGAATCTCCTATCAATTCTGATTCTAATAATAACAAATAAATTGCTGGTAATTTTGAAAAATGTCTTGGGTGAATGCTGTGCTAATTTATTAAAGGATTAACTTCAGTTATTACATATTTATGATAAATATTACCGTTCAGAAAATAGACGCAGAAAAAAGTCTTATCAATAAAATTTTGGTACCACTGATTGAAGAAAGCTTATCCACGAACTTGAATCTAGCTTTTTGATGCGTACTCAAGTTACCGTACACAGACCAACAGACCGACCGACTTGTTCTAAAACTATGTTTTTTGGGCTCAGTATCCATCAAAATCTCAACTGTCAAAAAATTATGAATATAATAATCTCACCATGAAATTTTAAATGTTCTAATATTTTGAAAAAGTATCTTCTCTGAATTGAAATCATCAAAAAATATATGGAAAAGACATAAGGAAAAAACCAATCATCCAAACATTAGAATAAACAAAAAAAAATGGAAAATGACGAGGGTAGTACTCTGCATATTATTAAATATTTTTTGGAGATTTTTGATACTTTTGTACATTTTCAAATAAATATCTTTATTGATGAGAATCTTGACATAGCCAATGATTTCATTATAATAACTAATATAATATTTTATATAATTCTCAAAAATACATTATTTTTTTAAAAAGACAGCGCTCTGTTGTTGAAACTTTGTGTTTCTAATTATTTTTATACAGAACTTATTTTCAATGGAACATATCTAATAAAAATGAGTTCTTAAAAGTTTTTCCCTTCATTTATAATATAATATTGTTACTCTATTGTAACCACTTGAAAATTAATTTCTTAGGGGGCCCATACATTGTCAAACAAATTGTGCAACACATGCTTTTGCGCAATAATTTGCCAATGTATGGCAGTGTTTGACGTTGCACAAACATTTGACTAGTTTCAAACATGTTTGAAATCCGCTGTGCATCATTTTGTTGCGCAATTTTTTTGACAATGTATTGGCCCCTTTAGAATGGGATCTGTGTTGGCAAGAATAAATTCATCAAGGCCACCAGAAAATTGTGGTCATCCGAACCTTCAGTTGATTTATTTGTAGAACTCTGTTTAATAATTGGAATCGTCGTGGGATCAGTTCCACCTCCTGCCATAATACAAAGCTGACCTATTTCCAAGCAACGATACTTCCTTTGTTAGGTTCTCAACGCAAAACTTGCAATTATTGGCGATCACTGTCATTCAGTTGTAATTCTATAGGTACTGTGCTGAACCGAATCAATATGT
Organism: Dromius quadrimaculatus; assembly: GCA_963989225.1. Classification (NCBI taxonomy): domain Eukaryota; kingdom Metazoa; phylum Arthropoda; class Insecta; order Coleoptera; family Carabidae; genus Dromius; species Dromius quadrimaculatus. The sequence goes on from OZ022324.1 coordinate 11,384,006, forward strand.
CGCAAAATTAATTATTAACAAATTCTAGTCATCTCTTTTTCTAATAAAAAATTTTATATTGATATTCAACAGCTTTTATTCATCACATTCAAGATTTGGGCAAATAACAATTGAATTTCTCACTACTAATCAGATTTTTTTATGAGGATTTTAATGAAAATATTTCATGCAAATTCGCCCAAAAATTTAATAACATTGTAGGAAGAATGGAAGTATGAAAATGATTTCGAACATGGAAAGGCGGAAATGAGAATTCCAGACTTTGAATATTCAAAATTAACACAGGATTTATTATTTGCTGTGAAATGATTGATGACGGATTTGTCTCAAATTTATGTACTGTTATCCCAGCAACATGACATTTTTGTATCATGAAATTATATTTAATAACAGCAATTCAGTCAATGAGAGACTATTATTGGTTTACAATCACATTTTCAAGAAGTTTTTGCGAGTAAATAATATTTTCATCTCACGCAAGCCTTATTCTCCCAAATTTCCGAGAAATATGGTTTTTAAAGTCACTTAAATTGAACATACAGTGATTATGAAATAAGAAGCTTGAATAATAAATTTCTGGGTACAAGTTATAACAATATGTAATATTCATTGTGCGATGAATAATTTGAAGTCATGAAATTGAGAATAAAAGAGCATTCTATCCAAAGCTCGAACTACGCCTTTTAACGTGTTCCAGCGTGGTAGGCTAGCAGTCTGTCCATTGCTCGATTACTCATAATAATTAAACTATTAAGCAAATCGTAATTGAAATGAGAAGGTCAATAGTCAATTAATCAGAAGAACGAATCAGTGAAAAATCGTTATTTGTAGCGTATTGTAATGTTTATTGCTTGGAAAATTACTTGTAATTAAAATAAAAGAGTTATTAATCTGAATATTACTAACAACACTATATTATTTATTTATCACTTGATACTAACTTAAACAAAGTCGCAGATATTTATATCCAACTATCTATATACACTATTCACTTCACTGTTTGATATTCACTGCTCTAATCCACCATTACATTATTCTCAAGTCGTTTGCTTGCCTTTATATATAGAAATATCCATTTCTCGAATGTTCTACCACATTTCTGGAATATTGCTAGTGGCTTCCATCGGGAGGGGTGATGTGGTGCGGTGCAGCGCGATGCAAGGAGGACGAAAGGCTCCGCCTAAACAAAGTCACTTTCACGACCCTCCACACTCTCGCACGTTACAGTATCCTCAAGCGAACAGAATCAAGGACGGCGATGCATATCATTCTCAAAGACAGGCATAGGTCCCAATATGTATTTATTGGAAAAAATTGAAGCGGTAGTATCTTCTCAAAAAGTTATATTAGTTGTGAAATTACTGAAGTTATAATCACTTAAAACCTTGAAACTCGAGACGAGTAGACACCGTGGCGCAAGATGTCCAATTTAATAAAAAGTGTTCTAGATAGGTTTGCCTGTTTATTTGCCTCGGTTCATCCTCTACTATTGTCCACTATACTACCAGGTGATTGCCAAGTCTGCGTCCGCTCGACGATGGCACACACAGCGATTTGTGCCGATTCGGCTGCCACTGGATGATAGAATACACTAGCGACCGACATGCGACATTCAAGAGTACACGTAGTTTTGTCATATAACAAATAAGTTTGAGACAGAATGTATGATCTTGTAGGTACTTTTAGGGCTGCTATATTCACGCTGGAAAAGAGGAAATATGAAGAATCGATGAAAACTGCCTAACCAAGGACATTTCTATACCATTTTTGCAGAAGTAATAGACATGTCCAACAGAGCTAGGCTTTTGAAGCAATTTTTCCAACTGCTGATAATTTTTCAGTTGCGTTATGAAAACGACGCGTGACTAGCTGATGTGTGTGTCGGCTCTCATACAAGCCAATGTGAATAAGCGCGCAATACAATCTAATATTGTTTTGTCCATTTGTGATGATGTGTTCCATCGTTATTGGCACTTCACGTTTCTTCGAATAGACGACACATCAAGGCGGCGCAGAGAACGCGAGACGGTACCGCCGCAGTGTGTGTTTTGAATCATTTGCAAGTATAAATATAGGTGCCGAGTCGGCCGACGGTTCGGCACAGACCCTGTGTGTGTCATTGCCCTAACAGGTAGTCTCTTATAATGACTCCTTAACTTGGTACATACGAGAACCTCAGGTACCTGCAGTAATTCTCCACTCGATACACTTTTAGGTAGTCCCTGATGATAATGAAATGACTCAGATACCTGAACAAAAGAAAGAACTAGGCACTCTAATGTTATTTTGTCCATTTGTGATGATGTGTTCCATCGTTATTGGCACTTTACATTTTTCACAGATTGGTTATTCTTCTCTATTGAGTAGGTAGGCGTGTGTTAGGCATAATGTTCAATTCTCAATCTGTTTAATTAAGTTTGATGTCTTTTGTCTTCTAGAGATGGCCAAATATTAGTATCATCTTTTATACTTTCTAGTTTATTGTTTTCTGTTTCGAAGTATTCAGTTCTCCACTGTTCATGAATTTTATTTTTGTTCCAGCTTTCTTGGGATAGAGAAAAGTTGACAACATCTTCCAGTGTAGTTGCTATTTTTGCTTCTTTATCTGCTTCTTTGTTCTCTTTTATGTTTTTGTGTAAGGGTATCCAAAATAGGGTGATTATTTCCCCTTTTATTTCAGTAGTGTTGTTGATGGTTGCTTGGATCTCTTGTATCATTATTTTCTTCCTGTAAATGTCCTAAAGTCGGGCCAATGGCTCAGTGCGTTAGCGCGCTGTTCACTGCACGTCTGTAACGTACAAATACAGAAGTCCCTGGTTCGATTCCTGCTCGGTATTCATGATTTTCTGAAAGAGTGCTATAAGATCAAGCCCTCAAATCATACTCGGACATTATATGTCTTAAAGGTAATTCTGGTAGTATAATAATTCTTTCTGATGTCGCTCAATCATTGTTGATTTGAGATCGTCGCACAGATTGAGGCTTTGAATCAACCAGGATGATTCGGCAATGAAACGAGTACGCATGTACTTGAGGCCTTGGCCTTCTTAAGGCTGTCGTGCCATTCAAGAAGAAGAAGAAGAAGTGTCCTGGATGCTTTGTATAGCACTTAGAAAATCTGAGCAGATCGTATGTTCTCTGTGACTTATTCGGACTCAGATGGAAAATGTTTCTTGAAATTTGACTGTTGAATTAGGGCACTGCTACCGGTGTGGTTATTTATTCTAGATCTATCAGTATGAACAAAATTTGTTTGGAGGTGTTCTTCTTTTATTGCGTAGAATATATTCTGTTTGAGCTCAAGAGATGTTTGGTTTTTGTCGTACTTTCTCAGGTCCAAATCCAACTTGGGCTGTGTATTTTTCCAGGGAGGAGTTTTGTGATAGATTTTCTTTTGGATTTGGCAGATGGTGATTTGGAGTTCAGTTTTGTTGGAATTGTGTTGATTTGCGTACTACGTTTTTGCTCTGATATATCTTATTGATTGATGGTTCATTTGGGTTTCTTGCCAATCTGATGATATGATTCAGGGTATTATACTTTCTTTATTGTTCTAGTGATAATTCACCTATTTCAATATGCGTGCTATCTATAGGACTTGTTCTGAAGGCGCCTTTAGCTATTTTTAGAGCTGCGTATTTCATGGAGTCCAGAATTTTTAGTCTAGATGGTTTCGCAGTAAAATAGACAACTGATGCATAGTCAATTTTTGATCTTATTATAGCATGATAAATAGTTATTATGTAGTCTCGATGTGCTATCCATTTGATGTGGCCTATTGCTTTGATTATGTTGAGCCGTTGAGTGCACTCGTATTTAAGATTCAATATATGTTGAGTCCAATTACGTTTCGTGTTTATTAGAAAATCTATAGTCTCTGTATATGCAATATTTATATTGTTTATTTGGAGGATTGGTTTGTTTTGTTGGTTTCTTCTTTTCGAGAAGTACGTGGCCTTAGTTTCAACTTCTGAAAAGGCTTTCTAACGACGTTATTGCTTTTTATGGTTTTCTTTAACAGTGTCTGCATTTCTGCCCTTATGGTATATTACTAGGTCATCATCAAAAAGTGAGATCTGTGTTGCCCATGAAATATGTCTTTTGATCTCGTTTATTGCAAGAAGAAACAGAGTAACACTTAGGATTTCTCCTTGGGATATTAATTTTTTCTGGATTTTTTCTCTGGATAGTCATCCATAGATTTTTTTCTGGAAGCTCCAATACAGTTTAGGTGTTTATATGATAAGAGGAATAGATTTTTCAGCAAACACATGTTCAAGATGCGTCCAATTGGTCAAAAGGCTTACCAACAACCTTTAATCGGTGTCCCCATACTACCATATTATTGTTTTAAGAAATTGTTTCCTCTAGATCTTTCTTTCTTGACAGTATTTGACAATGTTACATCTCTTAGATTTGACGCAAAATGAGCTATTTAGTTCAGCCTATCCATTCCTGTATGAAAATCAATTATTATATCACAAAGAGAATACTTACGTGGAGATGTCAATTGAGATCAATAAGAAGTTACTGCGTAAGATTGAGGTGCTTGTACTGTAATATCACATTAATTGCACTTTTAATGATAGGACTATAATAATTCAAGCTTTGAAATTATATTTTAGATAGCGAAGCAAACACTAGGTTAATTATAATATCTTTCCCAGACTTAACGCACACTCTCTTACATATTTCTTTTTTTTTACCGCTTTACAATATAAGAAATGCGCTCAAGATGATCTTAAATATTTGTTATTGATCAGAAAAAGTTTCGAAATTCGAAATATAATTTCGAAATTATGCAAACAAACCACGTAGGTAATGATTGAAGACCTGTTGAAAACGAATCCGTAACTTAATACGATTTCTCATGCACTAAGAGATAGACAGATATTTAAATATATCAGTACGACAAAGATACAGTGAAGTTCTTTTTCATTTTTTAACATTCGTTCCTGCATCTCATTTGTCGTACGCTGAACTGAACACGAGTTTACGATGTGCAAATCGCATAGGCGTAGAAGAACACATTTTGTAATGCATGGTTTTCATTGGAATAGGGTAATGTTATTTGAGCCTTTTTGAACTCTTCCTCGCCGGTTTAGGAATTTTGCTGATATATCTGATTTTTACTTACCTCACTGTTTAATTTGGTAAGTGCTATATGTCTATTTTGGAACGCGTTTCACACGGAGACTAGATATCAGAAAGATGAATTGAATATTTCACAAAGTCGTGTAAAGATACCACAAAGACCGCCTATCAAAAATAAAGGCACATATATTATTTTAGTTCCCAACTAGTTGCAGTCCCTTTTCAACATATTCTGTCTCAAATGAAGACAGACAAAATGTTGACAAAATGTACAGCACAAGAGTTACCTACAATTATTTATTTACAGATGATAATTTATAAAATACGGAATATCTGTAGTGAATTACGTTTGAAAACGATCCGAGGATCTTATGGGTCTACGATTGAGGCTCATAAAAGCATATACTCTTCACTCTTATGATATTATCACATTAATTATCTGAAATTAATGGATAAATCTGATTCTAGTAAAAATATATGAGTTCCATTCTGATGTGCAACTTCAAAATTTTATTATATAAGTCCCGTCTCAGATGAATTGGCACAGCCAACGAAAATATGTTCTCCAATGGAAGTGAGCTATTCTTTTGACAATTTATTGAAATTATTAATTCATACTGTACACCTGAAGACTGTTTATCCACTTTTCACATATTCAGTTATATTTTAGATAAAGAAAATGGAAATATTCCAAGCATTTCCCAATATTGTCCAAATATAGGAGACTAATGAAAATCAAATAGAAAATCACGTTATACTATTCTAAATTCGACTTTGTAGAGCTGAATTATTCTTACCGAATTCTTCAATTAGCAAAGAAGTCACTTCTACAACACGTACAGAAGCATTTTCTCACAATTGATGCAACAAGCTCCAACTTTATGGAGAGAGATATTGCTTTCATCACTCATAGTACAGATAGCTATAATCAACAACTACGCCACTGGAAAATCCATCGACTGGAATGGTTAAATCTAAATCAAGTCTCTCACCCACGCTTCCACGTCCAGAATTTTGTTTCGTTCCGTGTTGAAAATAACTAATTTATGTAAATGATTGCTACGAACCGACTACGGATCGCTTCAACAGTTTTTCACTCCTTCAGTTTCACTTTCAATAATCAAATTTTTGGCCTCCATTGTCATTTAACGAGTATATGAATTATTTTCCAATCATTTGCTCGATATAATTGCAGGTTGGAACAAGTTGAAGGCGTTTCTTATGTGAAACAATCGCTAATAATAGTAAAAGTTTCAACTATGACCTCTAGTACGCGTACACTAAGATAATAATTTGATGATATCGCAGCAAAATAGCTATTAGTATTTATTTCTTAAGATTATAGATATTATATATTGTAATTTTGGGTCATACAGCGGTTTAGAAAGTGTTAGCTTTATCTTCCGCCAGTCTGATCGTTATTCTTGAAGACTTTCTTCAGATTTAGTACGATATCTGTATGCTATAATAATTTTATTCACCTATAAAGCATATTGTCGTGTTTCTCATTATCCTTTCATCACATTTACCACTTTGCCATTAATCAGTTTTAGCACTATATCCTTATCGTATATTCTGCATTATCAACATTACAAATCACTCGGATAATCAACACAAGAGAAGACTTGATCATTTTTCAAGTTATATACAGAGGCTGATTTTTTCCGGTGGGCTTATATATGCTGAAATATTAAAGATACGAAGAAACATTAGATAGAAAACTTATTTGATGGAACCTGTTTTACAGAATCGACTGAAATGGAACAGCCTGTATACTTTGCTGCTCATAATCTTTTATTGATAGATTCAGTCGGAACTGGATCGGCAACAGAAGAGCACTTTTGTGGCCAGCAAAATCGCCTGATTCCTCCATTTCAATTTATTTGTGTGAGACTTTGTGAAAAATACCATTATATTGGCATTCAAGGCACTGAGCCCACTTATCTTTTGATTTTTTTTGTCAAAAGGCTAAAAGCAAGACAAGCAAAAACAATTATTTTCTGCATCTTCTTCGTCAACGCATACAACGCATAAACTTGGAGCAAAATATCACTTGTGATGAACTGTGATGGAGAACTAATTTACAATCTGATCCTGCCAAAATATATAAATGTTCCATTTAAATAGAAACAAAATATTGAACAGTCTAGTCGGAGTAAGGAATACTTCACCCAACCGATGCCTGGTGTCCTGGTTCGCTGAAATTTTGATTTCTATGATATCTCTTCCAATAATCTGGGAGAAAAAGATGACATAGCTTGAAGTTACAATCATCATCAAGAATGATTGGCTCAACTGAATGTGTCAGTTGATAATTGTTGAGCTACAAGAATCTTTCCTGTCTCCAAAAATTTGACTGTTACTCCTGGAGAACTCTATCTGAAGCACTTGGCATCAGCAAGATACTCTGTATATCTTGAATAACTATTTTACTTTTGATCCATGTGGATACATCCTGATAATTCAGATTTTTGGGCGTATGGCAGTGTTTTATACAAGTTCCATCTTCAATCGGATATTCTGGCAAATAGTTGCTATCATTTTCCCAATAAAAATTTCATTACGATGTGATTTTCGAGCTTAGAGTTACCAACTTTAGGAGCATTCGAAACACATGCTTATCAGTAAAAATTGACATAATTACTAACAGAGGCCACAGTTATATTCAAAGTCCCAGATTATTCGATCTATAGTTGATACATTTCGTACTAGGAAATATAGGGAACCACATTCATCAGTTAGTTGTCTGACATCCTTTCTCAAAACTTAGTTTATGATACATTTGGGAGTAATAATATCCAAAAAATACTACGTGATTCAATTCTTATATTCACGTGCCAAAATATGCAATATTGAGATAAATACATTTATTATTGTAGAATATGACTTTGTTATTAATACCTGTCATATTTGTGTGGTACTTATTCATTATTGTTATAAACAAAAGAGTTCATCCACAATTATTATGGCTTTTGATGATTTCCATTCTACTATCGATTTCTGTCAATCGGAAGGAATGTTATTGACTTTGGTTTAACCAACAAATAACGTTTGCGGAACACCATTTAATATTAGTATTTGTCTAATTCCAGAATGAATGTCACAGCAAATATACCGCTGTATTAATCAGTTTAATTCCAATCAAACAACTTCCAAGCTCTATTCAATGTATATTAGAATTGTCATAAATTTATATTGACATTGATTTTAATTGAAATTGTTCTCAATTCACCTCATATTATGTGAAGACATTACCACTGATTGTATGAAAATTGGAAGTGGGCAGTCTGAACAGGAAGTTCAATATTATGGTGATTGTCACAAAAAAAGTGACATCTGTGAGTCAAGTGCTTGACCATGAAGAATATTGAGAATGAATGAAGATAGAGAATGGACCTAATTTGAAATTCAATCAGGAACTTTTTTAAAGTTTTTATCGGATAATTGTGAATATTCTATTAATGATCTGTTAGTTTTTTGTGCATATCTTCCAATCTTTATCGCAAAAATGACCAAAATATGTCAAGACTCCATGTATAAGAAAGAAGAAAGTATCAATTCAAGATCCAAATATCATCCAAACTAATCCAGAGAGAATTCAAATTTTTTGATATGTTGTGTATTAACACTTGAACTTAATCATTTCCAAATCTCATAAAAATGTTTTGATTCTTGCTTTTTTGTAGCAAGTATCTTAAATTATTATACTGACTTTATAAGAGGGACAATGTTTGTCCTTAGTCTAGACAGGAAAGGTGTTGCTATGGGAGCATATCTACGAATTTCCTGCTTCGGCATAGTTATTAAAAGCCTTTTACGCCAGTAAATCTGTTACTTTTTGCCTACTTTTATAAGGGGATATATCTGTTACTGCATAATTTTTCTGAAACAATATTTCGCCCAAGATCAAAATGATGATCATAAAGAAAGAAAAAAAGCCCCCAATGCACCTTTTTTATTCTCATTTATTTTTCATGATACAAATATCACTTCTTCTGGAGCATAATTGAACAACTGAATGTACAATTGACAGTTAATTTTTTTATTGTATTCTCAAATCAATTGAAAGTAGAGCTGTTTGTGAATTTATAATATGCCCGCATATTCGCCAGAATTCCTGACGTGTGAACGTGCTATTTAAATAGTGACAACATAGGACGTTTTGTGATGTAAGTGGGTTAACCGACTAAGCGACTTGAAATCCATTAGTGCATGCACTAGTCAAAGACCCTCATTCGCCCTTTGTTGTTTCAACACCAATTTAAAGCTATAATGAATGTACAATAGCTCCTTTTAAATTCATGAAAACTATTCTTAGTCATAGACGTAGATCTATCCTTGACATGTTTCCTTCAATTGCGTGGCTAAAGATTTTTTTTCTGGAAAAATTAGATGCTTGTTGAACGGTTGACTTATCTAGTGATCATGATTATTTTCATGAGATTGCAGCATAATAATTTGATTCTCTTTCATCGAATCAATTTAGATATTGAAGTCCCAATTTTAATGCAGTTTATGAGAACATTTCTGTATTGATATACATATTTGCTCAAAAAAATAAAACATCTATTCCACATTTTCTTATAGTAGTTGTATTCAACCCCAATTTTATCTTATTATTATGTCTATTCAACACTTTCACGAAATCATCCGTTACATTTATTTATTTAAGATTACTGAAGCGGTTCTATAAACTACATTTGAAATCTCTATCTCTATCTGAGAGAACTAAGTAATAAAGGCAGCAATTTATTCGATACGGGGAGCAATTTGAGTTATATTTCGAACAATTTAAAGTGATAAGGTTGATGTGGTGATAGGTGGTAAAGTCTTGCAGTTTAGGTGATAAAATCTTATCCCTTAAGTGGTAACCGATGTCACTTGCAGCTGTAAAACAAAATAGACATCAAACATCAAACTTATAGGGCTGATAGATGCATTTTCTTATCAAACTATATCCGTTTGCTTAAAATATGAATACGAAAAATAATGTATTTCGCGATTGGAATTGAATCCTCAAACAATGTTTCAAAAGTTGAATCCTCGAACAATGTTTATTGGACTTTGAGTTAATGCACAGTCGTACCAAGCACGCTTACAGTAGATATTATTTAGTTGATATAGGAAATTCAGCTGTTACACAAAAAATATTAACAATTTTCTGCATCTATTTTACAGCTACATGTTGAGGTAATGAAAAACAGTGGATATGAAATATCGATCATTCATTTATACTCCAGCTTCTGTCTTGATACGAGGCGAAATGCAGTGTGCTGATTTATAAGTTAAGGATGCCTTGTTCGACCTGAAAAATTAATTGGAAATTTTGATCACCATTCATTACTTGTGGATTATAAATAATTTTTGATAAACCTCTTAGCTTGCTCTCTATTCAGTCGAAGCAAGTGGATAAAGAATTTTTTTTTCACTTCTGGTCAACTTCATTTGTATTTATTGTTTAAACAATAATTTATAGATATATGGGTCAAGACACAAAACTATTAGAAATTGAAAAAACTGTTCTTAACTTTCATAATCATTTCCTACCGAAGTATTTGGTGCTCATTCACAAAATTTAAAACAAATGTTTTGTGTGAAGGCATTTCCACATACTTCATACCGTGTTTATACATACATACATATACACACACTCATTCATACATATATATTATTAAGTTTTCGTATCTACACAAAATACTTGAACCTATGACATTTTAGCTTAAGTCTGTGATATATAATGTTCAAGTATTGTAGATACTAAATGTCCCAATTGCCTTCTGTGTAAATATTTTATGACCCACTCTGTATGCTTCCAGCTACAAAATCTTGTCAAGATCCTTCTCAAAACTAACAGCTTTAGTTTTTTGAATACTAACACATGCAAATTATTCAGTTTCTTTTGTAGTCTATTTTTCTTTCTCGGATTTCCTCTAAATTCTGCATGTTATTTTCTCCAAAATTTTGAAATCAGTTATTCCTCGATTCCCATCCAAAAAAGTTCATCTTCTAAGCTTATCCGATTGAGTTGACTTTTCGACTTGTTGCGCTTGTGGGTACCTGCTTTTCGCTTACACCCAAACCAACCCGAGTCGTTAAGTAATAAACGACAACTACATAGAATATATTTTTTGTATACCTACTGTTTAATATGTAGAAATCAGTAAGGAAAAGTGCCGGTTTTTCGATTAGTAACACTTTTCCAATTAGCAGCAAGAAATAAGAAACAACTATGACATGCGCCCAAATGACAGCTTTGACCTAATTGAGAAAAAATTACAGATTATAAGAAAACAAAAATTCTCTCGATTTCGCCGGAAAAAAATGTGAAGTCGCTTCTTTAGCTGTATCCAGAATTTTGTTAGAATCTTTAGCTTCTGACGTTTCTGACAAATTAATTTTCATTATTGTTTTTTTTGTTACTATGCTTTGGCTTGACAGTTGTTAAAACCGTAACTTCGTTTTTGCAAAAACAGAACCATGAGTCGTATTTCTGTAGAAAATTATTTCTATTCCTCTATACTCAAGTTCTTCTATTAAGTATACAAAAAAATTGCATGTTCAACACGTAAGAAAAGCGATATTATTTACTTTGCTCGTGTAAATTTAATTTGGAATATTGGAATATTCACACCCGCTAGTAAACTCTCACTTTTCTGTATTTGTCAAACAATCTACTATTATTTTATTTATGACACACCATAATCACTTCAGTTTATAAAAGTTACGGTAAATGTGGATATATTGAACAGAAGTGGCAGAATATTAAAAAATAGAGCTAATCAGATTATTAATATGACTCTGCAGAGAACATCCTGATTCTTTGAGGGGCGCTTCTCTTCCAGTTTATGCTCTTTTAACAAAGATTATTTTATTGTAATTCATCAATTATCATTTATTATACCATAAGTAGTTGAAGTATTATCGATTATTTTTGTGGTGCTATCACGAATGTTTATTGTGCTTGCGTTTAAATACCACGAGTGTGCAGCACGAGTGGTATCCACAAGCACAATAAACATGAGTATAGGAACGAGTAAACAAACTTCTGTCAAACTGAAAGATTAGAATTTCTTGCATTTTCTTAGACGAATAATAGAGAAATATATTGCGTCTTGATATGGAATCTAGTTCAGAAAGGTTTGGTGATAGATCAGAAGATGAAATTAATGAAGATATTCAGAAAAATATTCCATTAAATACGAAGAAAGCACAAATTGGAGGTATCCACATCTTCGAGTGGAGTACTCACTTTGACCACTAGTGTAATACCCGATGGTATTTCTACACGTCCAAATACTCACTGATATGCACCGTTTCTATATGGCGATTCAGCATTGTTAACCTTGTTATAAATACTACGAATGGAATAGTCAAACTCACAAGTTCTTCCTATTGATAATTGTGAATAAGTTGTAAAGAAAAGTTGCAAATAATAAAACAAAATACATTTCTGTCGGAACCTCAAAATACACGTATTGACTGTATTCCACAACTTCAAATTTTTTTCATGAATGCAAGACCTCTTTTTTACCTATTGGTGATGGCAGATAATAATTCTCCCATGGATAATTCCTCTGCTCAATTATACGACTCTTCAGAAATGGAATTCGCGTTTTGTAGACCACTTATCCGTTCTGTTTCCCCCGGCATACCATTGTCATTGCATTTAATTCCAAAATATCTGAAATAATTCTAGGGCTGCGAGATGCCCGAGGACAACACGCGAATGTTGTTGCTCGCCCCCAAAGCGATGAAAGTTGTTCCGTTGTTTTCACAAAAACCAGATCGTCTGAGCTTCGGATCTTCTCTAGATCGGCTTATTATTGACTAGTGTCTCACGTGAATTGTTCGAGATTAATTTTCCAAGATGTCGTGGATTCATGTCTTGATCTTAGACGCGGTGTGAGAATGGGTAAATAACTGTTTTTATCTGTTATTAAGAACTCACCTTCGTGAGATATTCTTAGAGAATTTAACACGAGTTCAGTTGTGTTTACTCAATGATCGCTGAAGGAAGTATGCGGAGGAAAATTACATTCCTATAATGTACCTATTATTAAAAAGGAAAATGGTGCAACTGCAAAATATTTAATACATAATAAAGCAAGAAGTACGCAATAAGTCATATGTTGCAGAATTCTTTTCATTTCGTCAAGCTTTTTATTTTATAAATAAAACTTAATACAAGAACGGTTATGAATTCAAGATTCCGCTTCGTTTGTCCTTAATATAAATATCACTAATAGATACACGGTTCAGTAAATCATACTTGTATTTTTTAACGTGATTAGACAGAATTTTCTGTAGTATCTGAAGTATCGGCTTAATTTCTAATTAATCTTTGAATCTTAGTCGAAGGAGATGTCGAAGCAGCATTTGAATAATAATTTTTGAGAATCTCCATCGCTTCAAAATCTCTCTTAAGTTGATTCTTATCGTTCTCATCCACAGCAATTTGCTGTAATGAACGTGCTGAAGGCGCTACCAGAGGCGCACACGAACTGGACCACTACGAGTCTCTAATGTTGAACCACGATTTTAAACCCATTACCAAGTATAATCGAAATATTATTACGTATTGAGAAAGCCTTGGGATGGACATGGACACATGCTCCACTTAACAAAGATAGAAAGTCTGAAAGAGAGAGGATAGAAGCTCGTGGGTGTTAAGTGACGAATCGGGTATTGTTTGTGAACGATAAACATTTCAATTAGATTTTTATTTATCAGTTACATTTTGACGTCACCTGAGGCTAAACGTGATTAATTGAGGTGGAACTATACTAAATGTTTATATTTACTTCTTGTAATTGTACTGAATTATTAAATGACTTGACACACAAAAAAATTGGAACAGTATTGTCTTGAAGCCAATAGGATTTTGTAATGCTTGTAAAAATTCATGTTCGTTTGTTCGTGGCTCAAGACTTCAATTGGAAATAGCGGCGAAGTTTATGACCTCTCAATAAACTAGATCGATGTCTTGAAATTTTGGCATAGTAGTATAAATAAATCATAAATTCATAAAATAAAGTGAAGTTGAATGTATTATAGATTTAATTATGCGTAGCCTGATCTGCTTTTTATTCTGGATATGAATACGTGCATATTATCATCATTCACGTATCAGGTTACCAAGCTGTAAACCATGTTACCATCAAAATTGTATTCACTTCTTTAGGAATGTATGATTTACTGTTCTAATCGCACGAGGTTATCCCGGATGCAATTTGAATCATGGATTTCAGCCCGTAGGCTCATACCATCAATTAGACTGACTAAAATTCTATACTGGTTTTGGGAATGAAAAGTTTTGTGAAAATCATAGAGGAGATACAAAAAATTCTACTAGTTAAATGATGGTATTGGAGCTAAGTTCGTATATACCTGGATTGGATGTTGGTATAGTGATAGGAGAATTCAGTCAGAATTACAATTTTTTGTCTTCTATTCTATAGTTTTGCTCCCACCTGGACTAGCCTCAGCAGTGAAATGAATTGGGGAGTTTAAAATTAAACAGCAACAGTCCAATTTGGAATTCACCAATTCTTCCCACTTTGCAGGATGGTCTACGTGAAACCAAACTGTTGAGTGGAGAGATAAATAAAATTCTCGACTGAATTCTCCTATCATTATACCTATACATAGAAAGTACCATTCAGTATCAATAACCATTTTCATTTTTGAATATGTCGTTGAAATTGAAGATATATAATTTTTTATTTCTATAATTCATAAATACAAACATATGCTCGTATTCCTGAACGAACAGATTAATCTGAAGAACAAGAACTCAATAAATTTGTTGAATACAATATTTTTGGATAAGAAAAAACGATGAATCTTTGCCCCAGTTTTCATATTATTAATTAGGTGCGAGTAGCATTAAGCCTGGAATTTGCTATGGAGACAAGTCATTTCCACGAACTATAGAAAACTAGCTCCTTAGTGACACTTTCATCATTTCTTATCAACTGTCACCTATGATTTTTATCTACTCACTTGTTATATCGCTGGTATAATTCTTCTTCTGTTCTCACGTGACTCGTGAGACACAATAATTGTTATTCTGTTCATATTTATAAGTATAAGTTCATTCTTATTATGAATAATCTCTAGGGGTATCATGTCGCACATATAAAATTCAACTTCCTAGTGCCACTTTCAGTAGCTTATTCAATTGTTTCGATTCCAATTATCACATTATATGCCTTCTTCATTATTTCTTTGATCAATTTTCTTCCTTTAAGACAGGTATTGATGGAAATACACATCGAAAATCTCCAATAATTATAAATAGTACCTTGATTAATCATTCGATTTATACCTTACATAACTTTCTAGTCTTTATCAACTTGATTTGTATCTTATTTATCTAACGGTTATTGAAAGAGCCATCTTTAGGCATAGGCTCACAAGGCTACAACCTAAGGATTCCAGACATATAAGGGTCTCCTCACAGAGGCAAAAATCGTATAAAATTCAGCACATTTCTTTTTCATAATAAAAAATCTGACGTGAATATCACGTGGCTTACTTGTACATTATTGGATATATATAATCAAACACCACATCTCATCATTCCACGGCTAGTCGGTTGCTATGGAAACAGTAGATCATCATTCTTATGCTACAGCATTTCTAATTATTGATTTCCAGAACTCTACGGCTAACAGTTCTGAATTTATGCGCAAAATTTCAAGATCGTCAAGTATAGTGCACTTTCGACTCAGTCGATCTCAATGAAAATAGAATATGAGCATCTAGACAGTACTATCATCTTGAATACTGTATTCTAATATTCTACGTTCAATCGTTTTGGATTTATACGGAAAATTAAAAAATATTTGAAGTAAACTGCACTCCCGGCTTAGCCGATCACAATCATAATGCATGGTGTAGATGCTATAAAAGTGCTTAATACGAAATCTCAATATTCTGCGACTGATTATTTCAAATTTATGAGAAAAGTTCGAAAAGTCTGTAATATGAAGTGCACTTTCGGCTCAGTCGATTGGGACGAAAATATGAGATGATCATTTGGATGCTACAGCAATTTCAAATACTGAATTCCAGTATCCTAAGGCCAATCATTCTAGATTTATGCGGAGAATTCAAAAAAAAGTATCAGGTAAAGTGCATTTCCAGTACAGACGACTGCAACCATAATGCGAGGTGCACATCAAGATCCTAGATCCTATACCGGTCTTTTATACTAAATTCCAGCATTATACGTTTGACGAATTCTGAGATTTGCGAGTTACGCATATACACACATACATACGTACCTATATCAAGCCAAAAATATTCAAAATGGATTCAGGGATGCTCAAAATGGATATATCCATCAAAATCTCGATATGTGAGTTTTGTCGGTTTCACAATATTTCTTTGTACCTTTAGACCGTCAGATAGTCGTAGATTTCAGTGCTTCATTTTGTTTCTCATGCCTTCAAGAGGTTTGATAAGTATGTATGTTTGGAGTTTAATAATGCTGAAATTTAAGCTGGACCGTGTGACCAATAAAATGAAAATGATTTTGAATTTGTATCAAAAAGTATGTTATTCTGATCCAATTTCGTCGCTTTTGTCATGCTTACGAAATGAGATTTAGGGGAAAATATTTTGACATGTAAAATGTCAAACAAAATGAAAAATAGACAACAGATTATCATTGCCTACCTTATCATTTCAATTAAACTGATTGTTTTGTACGGCAAATTCTGAATGTCTGTCTTACTCATAAACTGCACTTCCGGCTCAGCCGATTGATACAAAAATAGTAGATAACTATTTTGATGTTACAATAAGTTCAAACACTAAATTTCAATATGCTATGGCTGAACATTCTAGAGTTATGCAAAAAAATTTAAAAAAGCTTCAAGTGGAGTGCATTTCTGGCTTAGCCGATTAATACAAAAATAGCAGATAACCATTCTGATTCAACATCAAGTTTAAATACTGAATTTCAACATCCTACGGTTGATCATTCTGGATTTATTAGAAAAATTCGAAAAAAGTTTCAAGTAAAGTGCATTTGCGGTACAGACGATTGGAATTATAATGCGAGGTGCACAACTAGACCCTATACCAGTCTTAAATACAAAATTTCAACATCATACGTTCAACTAATTTTGAGATTTGCCAGTTACGCACGCACGCACGAACATACGTACCGACATCAAGCCAAAAATAGTCAGAATGTATTAAGGGATGCTCAAAACGGACATTTCCATCAAAATCTCGATAGGTGAATTTTGTCGATTCCACAATACTTCCTTGTACTTAGTACAAGTAAGTAAAAATGATAAATGACAGGAACCTCAATGGTTTTTGAGCCTAGGGCTCCATATATTCTAAAGATGGCCCTGTTCATTGCTCTTCATGTTTAAATCATAGTTTTTCCTGATTTTGATTGCTTCGAATATCTCTTATCCACCTTCATTCTAGAAGTGTCGGCTTTTCACATTATTTTCAATGTAAAAAAATTGCTTCAAATTCACGATTTAGCTGAGAAAATCCACCAGATCCAATTATCAGTCTTTTGAACATCGGAAGGATATTTAATATTCACTTGCAATACCAGTATCAATTTAAGACATTTTAAACGTAATATCACAATTCTAATTACCAAGAACACTTATGCCAACTTCAATGAAAACAGTCCAATACATAATAACGTTTCCTTAGAATAGTAACCGTCGAAGTGACATTTACAAAAAAAAAATATCAATATATAATGATAATTCGTTGCTTCACGAAAATTAGGACGATCAAAGAAAGAACATCGTAAGTCACACGTGTAAAAAGTCTTCAATGCACTAACGGAGCTTCCAGAAATACTCGCCTCGCTCGTATTTTAGACTAAGCTGCTCGTGCAATAAAGAATAACTCTTCACCCTTGTATCTTTGATATCAATTTTGAAACACAACCAAAATTTTCTTCCGTATCCACTTCATGAGATGGAATAATTGAAATGCTCGGTCTATATCTAATAAAACATAATTTCCTATTAGAACAGTCTATGAATCCTCAGCAAAAACAATGTTTTTTCATTACAGCAATTGAAATACAAGCGCACATAACATGGATTCTGAATGATTTCAATAAAAATATAAAGGTATGAATTTGCAATCAATTCCCGTATTTCAAAAAGATCAATCAAACTGCGAACCATCAGCCTACCTTTTGAAATTGTATCAAATGTGCATGGACTTCCAGGACCGGAATGCGATAATTCGAAGCCGCAGTGAATCATTCGATTAAAATGATACGCGGGATATCTCAACGTGGTCGTGGTTTAATAACTGTGTCAATGGTTAGAGATTTATGTTTATTTATTTTACGAGGCTTGATTATGTGTTTAGGAAGCGATGTTCGTTGTGTGTTTGACAATTTAATTTGTTATTGCTAGCCGCGTTGTTGTGAGAAGTTTATTGAGGGAATATTTTATTACCGATAATACAAACAGTGAAGTTGTAAATCTTGCAAAGTTGATGTACGGTAAATATTTGCGTGAATACCAAAGAAAAATATGATTAGATCTACACATTCTCTTCCGTAATCATTATTTGTTCTTTATATTGGGAAAAATTGTAAATCCAGCGTAAAATTACTACCTGTTTAATTTATTATTGCTTTCACCATCAGCAAATATTAAAGTAGATGAAGAATTCTTCAGAGATTCAAAGTGGAGTAAGACAAGGGTGTATTCTATCATCACTGCTTCTTCTTATTGTCATAGATTATATAATGAGAACAGTGGCAAAAAATAGAACTGGTATCACTTAAAAATATGGAAAATACATGGACATGCTGATGATGTCTGCTCAATAGAGGAAAATATCAGAAACTTACAGTAGAAAACAGCAAAGTTGAAAGAAATAGCAGAATAAGTAGGTTTGAGAATTACCGTGAAGAAATGAAAGATTCTATCAGTAAATGAATCAGGAGACATAAAAATTAAAATTCAAGAGGATGAGATGGAAGATGTAGATCAGTTTTCTTATCCTGTGCTAAGTATGAGGATAGGAGAGATGAAGATATAGAGAGAACAATGAACAAGACACAAGAAGCTTGCAGCATATTGTGGAAAGTTTGAACGTCAAATGAAATATCAACAAGAATCAATATTGGAGTATTCAACAGCAATGTGAAGAAAATACTGCTATATGGATCAGAATCACTCAAAAAACCCAGGAGACGATGTGAACATTTGTGAGAAAATGTGTACGTGTAGAAGAATTATGGAGAAAGTGCAATATAAAACAAATTGATATAACCATCGAAAGAAGGAAATGGAGCACTCAGTAAAGAACAGACCTGCATTACCATAGAAGTACAAAAGTAAAACATATAAAAGTAAAGAGGAAAAGAGGTAGATCACTAAATACATGGCAAAGACAGATTCATAGAGAACACTAAGGCATTAATAAGACATGGAATGACCTAGAAATAGAAGCTGAAGAGAAGTAAAATGAAAATAAAAAAGAGTAGAAAAAATTAGTAAGAGAAAAACAAAAAGCACCTTGAAAAATAATTGACTAGAAACGCCTAAAGGTGCCTTATGCTCCAAGAAGAAAAGCGAAAAGGATTAATAATAATCAAATATTAAATATGATTGCACTTCAATCCAAATTTGAACTTATTTTCTCAATATTGATTGAATAACGAAGTTCCTCTTGCGTGAAAATGATGAGTGTCCCACGGTTTCACTCATGCGTCTCATAATCCATTTTTCCATCCAGACGACAAACAGAATGAACGTCAAGACGTCAGACATCGAATGTCGGATGTGACATCGGACAATTTGACCCAATAACTTACTTTTTATTTGTTTATCTCTCAATCGAATGGACTCTGACGCGACTAGATGATATTTGTCGAGTGTTCCTGACAATAATATAGAAGAGGATCAAAATAAAAGGAGAACATTTCTGATATACACCTAATATCATGATTGGCTGTCAATTGAATTTGAATTTCTATTGCTCTCAAAGAAATTTATACATTGATTCCCGGCGATTTATTCATTTCTTATTCATTTGACTTGGACAATTTTGATATTGTTATTTTTGATTAGTCAACTAGAATGATAAATAATCTAGTTGTCCTCCAGGATACATGTACAAATACTTCAACTGACTTTCATAAGAAAAAGCTTACTAAAATTTTACAAATAGAAAAGGCTCCATCAAATATAGAAAAAAAAGTAATTCAAATTACTCAATATTTGGCTCAATTGGCTAACTCTTCCTTTTTTCAACCTCAGTCAACTCAGCCAAGGTTATAAAATTTGGCATGAAATATTTAGAATACTGATCAGGCCATTCAACTTTACTCTCGCGAAAAATGTATCTCCTATTATCTTTTAGTTTTTTTCACATTGAAGGTAGATATGAAATTCAGGTTGATGCTGAAGATTCAAAATATATAGCTTATAAGAAATACCACAAAAGTACTCGATTTGTGCAGGACCAACAATTTTGGCATGAATTCAAAGTGATATTTTCGTGACATTTCTCCTCAGGTGCGTGTTTCTAACTATAGAGGATTGCTAAATATTTCTCCAACAATGACGAATGATTAATGAAAGTAAAAATAGAATGTTGCATGTTTAAAGCACGAAACTGCGACAAATTTACCTCATTTATTGTTGCTTACTTCAAAGTGCATTCAGTAGTCAATGTCTGAAATTTCTTCCTCCTCTAATTAAAGAATTGTATTTACACACACTCCACGCAGAGTAGAATGATTTATGCTGTTTTTTACACGCACTTTATGTTATTAAAATTCTTGAATTCATTCTGATTATCTTGAGCTGTTTCAAACATATCAGACGTGAAGTTGAAGTTATGTTAAACGGAAATGTAAAGGAAAACCAAGATTACGGAGCAAAATATATTCCTTCTGTAACTTTATAAATTGGAATTATGTGTCGAAACAATTTGCATATTATAGTGCAAAAGTTTCATTAAATTAACATTAATTACCTTCTTGCAGCATTTAAATATTTATGTATCCTTATATCATGAATTTTCTGTAATATTATTTTGAATTTCAACTTGTTTTCATATTGCTTGGCAAATTATGTGTCAATATCAACAGGAATAGTTTTTATGTTCAAAAACTGGAGCTTTAAGGGATTTTCAAGGATTCAGCTCGGTTTGTGTCTGTGCTGAAATTCAAGTAGTATTCAAAATCTGTAGTAAATTATATTATACAGCAAATCGAGCCAATTTGATTATTGAATCTTGAATCTATAATAATTATATAGAGTCTGCGTACTTTTCTCCATTCTCTAGGGGTCTTGATAGGTAGTTGTTCATGCAAAATGTTTGTCAATCTACGAATCAGGGCACATTTACTATTTATTGGTTTGGTGTGCCACACTATACTCTATCGAAGACTCAATTGAGGCTGCTACTAGACTTATATTTGGTTATTTCACTCATGTCAATTATACTGACAAATTTTGCATAGTTACAATGACAATTATATTAATAAACTCCTTGCCAACGGGAATTTACCGCGATAAATTCTCGTTACCTCGGTAAATTCCCGTTGACAAGCGATTCATCGCGATAAATCGCCTCTGTCATGGAGAAACAATACACAGTTCTAATATAAACAAACAATCAGTTCTTGGAAATGTCAAAATTCAATCGTTTTGGAAATGCATTTTTCGCCAAAAATAATTAAATTGAAAACAAAAAGTCTAAAAATTCAAGAGTATATTGAGTCAATTTAGTGCCTTTTTCAATAGAAAAGGTTAGTAGTTTCAACTAACATTATCTAATAGGAACTCATAGTAGCAATTTCATTCGAGAAATATTCTCCACAAATACCACTCGCGACTTTAATTTTATCATAAATTTTTCTTTCAAACATTGATTACCTTCAAGCAACATCCTTCGAGTCATCTGCTCAGATGAAATCCCTCGAGCTACGCTCTCGTGATTTAATCGGACAGATGACTCTCACGATGTTGCTAGGTAATCAATGTCTTGAAGAAAAATTTATTGATAAAATTACAGTCCCTTGTGATATTATATACGAAAAAATTGTTTTCGAAGTGGAAAATGTAATTAGATGAGATACAATAACAAATAAAACATATTCACATCACCTTCTAAATGCTGTCTCCTAGAGAAAACTCTACTAACCAATCACGCACTTGTCCTTATTGTAGCTGTTTTCTAGTGAATGAAGATCTATGGACATATTTGACGCGAGGTGTTGAATGGTTTGGCTGTAGTTACAATGGGCACGTTGATGTGGCTTACCCTATTGTCAAATTGGTCTGCATTCTAGTCAAGCAGATTGCCCAAATTGTAGTTCAATAAGAGCCTGACTAAGATGAATTTCATATATTTTTTTCTTGGGAGTTCTTTGATTTTTCAATTAACAAACTACAGAATATCTGATAATTTTTGTACCTCCTTTTTTCTTGGACAAGATTAGACGAAAATAGTTTCAGCGAATGTTCAAGCTCATATTCTAAATAAATGGGCCACTTTAGACCTACAACCTCAGCCTCCTAAAAAACAGAGGAACAATGATTTTGAACTTTAATGAGAAGCTATGGCTGTGGCTGACTCCTGGCATTTGAATTAGAGTAGTCGCTGATATGCAATTTATAGTTTTGCAATTAGTTGCACGATAGTTTGATATCCTACGTTTAAATTTTGCCCACATAAATACAACTGAACAGTTATATACATAGGTTTCCGTATACATGCAAATAATGAGATATGTTTTAACATGAATTTTGACAAGATGGCATTGTTTGTGCACTCGAGTTGTAGAGACAAAAAGAGCAACGGAAGAAAAATATTAAATGCATACAATTAGAGCAAAACTTTCGTTGATTGAACAGATTCACAAATTGTATGAAACTTTCGCCGATCATCTTTTTTATTATTATCAAATAATTACTTGAGGTTCAAATATTGGTCATTTCATCTCCAAAGTACATATTTCCGAACCACTAATTTGCAGTCAGTATATTCATTCAAAAAAATAATCATGGAAGCAACTGAATGTGTGTGTGGAACAACCAGGACCATAAGAAATAGAAAACAAACTCATTGGTGGAATGAGGAAGTTAAACAAGAAGTAAAAAGAAAGAAACAGAAATGGAAGAAATATCTCAATACCAAGAAGGACGTGGACTATGAAGATTAAAAAAGCAAAGAAATAGAACGAAAAAAATAATAAAAAACTCAAAGAAGAAAATCTGAGAAGAATTTGGGAATATATTAGGAACAAACTTTCAAGAAAATCAAAAACTATTCTTTAGAACCCTCAAAAGCTGTAGAAGAGGAGAAGAAATGTCGTTGAAACAACTAAAAGATAAACATGGTAACGTAATAAATGAAAACAAATATATAATGGAAAGATGGAAGGAGCATTTTGATGCTTTACTTAAAGAAAATGAAACAATTGATAGAATAGAAGAGAACCAATCACCGGACAGAGCTCCAATAGATAGGGAAAGCGAAACTATAACTGAAGATTAATTGAAAACGGTACCTAAAAAACTAAGAAATGGAAAAGCACCTGGTCACGACAAAATCAAATCGGAACAATTGAAATACATGGGAGAGGATGGCGAACAAATTCTTTTGCAGATGTTAAATAGGATATGGTCTATACTCTATAGGAAGAATACCTAAGGACTGGGAAAAGGCAGTGATATTCCCCATACACAAAAAAGGTGATACCAGGAATTGTGATAATTACAGAGGAATATCGTTGCTTTGTACTACAGCTAAAGTGTATGAGGCAATATTGGAGAACAAACTTAGGCAGGCAATAGAGTCAACGATGGAGAAAGTCCAAAGTGGGTTCATGAAAGGACACTCCACTCAGGACCACATATTTACAATTAGAAAACTTATAGATAAGGCGATAAGTCAGGACAACAAGCTCTATATAACATTTATAAGCATTTGATAGAGTATCGCGTGAAAACATGTGGAAAATTTTAAAAGATAAAAATATAAGCGAACAACTGATAAAAGTCATCAAGAGTGTATATAGACGGACAACTAGTTATGTAAGAACTGAAAATGAAGTATGGGAAGAATTTACCACCTCACAAGGGCTAAGACAAGGAGGAGCTTTAAGCCCTATCCTGTTTATAATATACATGGACAACATCCTAAAGGAAGTAAAGAATAAAACGAAGAAAGTGGAAATTGGATACCACAATCTAGCTATTACAACGATAGCTGAATGTGCATTTGCTGAAGATCTAGCAATAATAGCTGAAAATGAAACAGACATGCAATATAACTTAAATGTATGGAACGAGGAGCTACGAAAACACAACATGTTAATGAATTCAGACAAAACTAAAACCATGATAATAGCGAGAGAAGATACCACAGTCAAATTATTTTTAAACGACAGAGAAATTGAGCAAGTTAGTAGCTTTACATACTTAGGAGCATCATTGAATGATAAAGGAAGTATAGAACAAGAAATTAATAGAAAATTACTTGCAGCAAATAAGTGCTACTAGGCAATAAAAGAAGTAATATTGAACAATAAACAAGTATCAACGAGAACTAAATAACACTATACAATACAATATACAGACCAACAATTATATGCGGATGTGAATCGTGGATAATGAACAAAAGAAATAAAAGCAAAATACAAGCGACCAAAATAAGATTTTTGAGAGGAATAGAGGGCGTCACTAGGATGGACAGAATAAGAAATGAGCAAATAAGAAATAAGCTACAAATAGAATCTGTCCACAACACAATAGATAAAGAACAATTAGCATGATATGCACACTAAACAAGAATGGCAGAAGACAGACAAACAAAACAAGTATGTAAAGCCGGAATAATAAGGAAAAAGAGAAGAGGAAGGCCAAGAAAAACGTGAGATAACAACATAGAAGAAAAACTGCACAGATATATTACTAACAAACAAGAAGCAAAAAGAACAGCAATGAATAGGAAAGAATGGGGAAAATTTGTAAATAATATAGTATAAAATTAAAATAAAAGATTAAACATACAAAATTTATAGCATAATCTCGACACCCGGCAGGGTATTAAGAGATTTAAAATGTTTATAATAATAATAATATTCATCTTACTGAACTAAATTTCCCGCAAGTCATAGTCGACGTATGTTCATTAATGTGAAACATAACACAAATTGTAGGACTGCAATACTAATATATATTTTTTATCATTATTATGATTTTATTTTTTACTGAATTATTAGTGCCCAAGTGGAACATTTCATTTGCATTTTTTTTTTCAGTTGTGCGTATATAAAAATGCCTGCTAGTGGCGATCCCGTTCAAACCGTTATGCTAATAAAAGTTGCATGTTAGCAATTAGTCTTAATATTGAACTTTCTTTTATGTTTTGTACTTTTTTATTCTGTTTTTGCTTTTTTTCATAATTTCATCCAGATATATTGTGGAAAGTAGAGAACTTAGAATACATTCTTGTTGTAGTCCTGTGTTTCTTGGGAACATAGGCGACGAATTGTCTCTGACTCCTGCATAGTTTTTGTTTTTGATGTACAAAGCTTCAACTTTGTTTATTGTTTCTTCTCTGATATTCCCAAGACATTTCCAAAATGTGCCTCGCTCAACTTGGCTTTTCCAGATCTATGAAACAGAGATGTATTTCTATATACCTCTGTTTAGCTTTCTTAATTAAGTGTCTAAGTGTGAATATTTGCTCCTGCACACTTCTGTCAGGTCTGAATCCTCAGTGGTGTTTTCTATTCGATCTTGTATTCTTTTCTCCAATATTCTTGCAAATAATTTATCTGAAACGCTCAACAGGGTAATACCTCTATAATAATTGCAGTCTTCCTGTTTCCTTTTTTAAATATTAGGGTTATGATTCCTGTTTGCCAATCTTTGGTTATATTTCTTCTCTACATCATTGATAATGTCAAGCTAGCTTTGTTGCCCCTCGCTATCTATACTTTTTACCATTTCAGCAGTTATAATGTCATGTCTGGGTGCCTTTCCCGCTTTCAATTCACCAAGTGCACATTGCATTCCTTCTTCCATGATTCTGCGTCAAATAAATGCCGGAAGAGATATTTTTGTTAATTTTTATGAAATCAAAACCTGATAAGTTTCACAAAAATACAAATTCAGGAGTCGGTTTTCACACCATCATCCTGAATAGAGCAACAACCATAGACACGTGTCGTCCTTATTAGGACTTCTCAGTACGGTATAGCAAGCCGCAGATAGTCGGATTTGTAGCCGCGAGACTATTGAAAATTAAGTTGGTACATGGTATGCAGAGAAATGAATCTGCAGCAGTATTTTTGTGAAACTTATCAGGTTTTGATTTTATAAAATTTATCAAATTCTGTCTCACGGTCAAACTTTAAAGGTCACCTTACAGTGTCCCGCATTTCTCCAGATATTTTTGTGTCGACCCTGAATTTTGTTGATGCTGTAAATGAAATAATTCCGAAGGATCAAAAAATGGGACTGGAGCATATGGCAGAGACTAGGTATTCCAGGCGGACTAATTCATTCTCCTTATCTATTCTGATCTAGGTATGAACAAAACATTAGCCCAATAGACTCTTAAATGTTGGAGCGCTGACCAAAATTTGACTTATTGCCGTTTTTATTTCTATCAGTGGAAGAA
This sequence comes from Dromius quadrimaculatus, assembly GCA_963989225.1. NCBI lineage: Eukaryota > Metazoa > Arthropoda > Insecta > Coleoptera > Carabidae > Dromius > Dromius quadrimaculatus. The sequence continues at coordinate 11,410,757 of OZ022324.1, forward strand.
GTTTGCAAATATATCTTGGAAAACGCTCTGAAAAATTGTCTCAAAGGGCGCTAATTTCGTAAGTATGTAAGACAATCCACCTGAACAAGAAATTTGGCAGAATCTCATAGAATTATGTCCAAAACCTCTTGTAATAATAATCAAACAATTAAGAATCAAGTGATAGGCAAGAAATTATGAAGTACCATTCATCACAGAATTAGTTCCGAACCTGCCTGCAGTGAGGGTTGAATAATGCAAGGAAAATCTGATATACTTCAAAGTTTGTATTTTAAAACAATAATTGTGGAATGATAATTCAAACGGCGATATAAAGCTTATGTAGTGTCATTTATTGCCAGTAAGTTAGTTTTTATCGTACATTACACAATCCTTAAATATGGTATATAGAACAGAAATTTGGCGGAATTTCATAATATTCTGTTTGCACTATTGATCAAAATGATAATCGCGGAATAATAAACCAAACTCTAATACAAAATGTATGTAGTGCTATTTATTTGAATCTTTGTTTCTAACTTGATAGTATCGAGCCATATATTCTAGAATAATTATCGTAAGATAGTGGATCAGACGCTATTTAAAAGCTGATGTATGACCATCAGCTGAAAGACCTCCTTTTATCTTTTAAATCTTACCAAAGTCATCTAGTTTCAAGTCCTGTGTTTTATGCGACTGAATGATGCAAGAAGAATGTTTTCCGATTTAAGAGCTCACATCTCTAAAAACAATAATCTTGAAATGATGAACAGACGTTGATATAAAACACATATAGTACCTCTCATCAAAGAATCTGTTCCAACCTATTATCCTCCAACCCTCAAGAAGTTTTACGTCTATGGTTACCTCTGCCTTTTTTACTACGTGCTTCATAAACATTGTTCCAGAGGTTAACCAATTTGTCTTACATCTCCTTACAAAGTTGTGCTTTACGAGTGACTCAGTATTTCTATTCCAATTTCTTTTACTTTTGATTTCGTTGCTTTTTACAATGTGCTATGTGCTCTGATATTGTCTACCAGGAATTCCATCATTCAAATATCACCTGAATTAGTGTGATACGAATCATTTTGTAGCGTGAATGACAATACAATTACTTAGTCCTGTTTCATACATAACTAAAACCGACGAAGTCCATGGTTATTGTTTCAAGTTCAATTATTTTTAATATAAGGTACATTATAAATTGACGGAACCTCATTTGAGATACATACAACTTGAACAACCCATTCTGAGCGTCCTTTTTCTTCCTAACGTAATAAGAAATGAAGGACCCTTCTATATCTATGATAGTAGAATTACTTGCTCGTCACGTACTCTAGCGATGTTTGCATGCATTATGTAACACCTTTGTAATTGTAATGAATGTGTGACGTCGTTGCGTTGCCTCGCCACCGCGTTCGAAAGCGCATGCGAAGGAGGTAATGAACGACACCTCCACACCCGCTGTATGATGTATCACCCCCTAGTGGAATATGCAAACAGCAAAGGTAACCACGTCACTAAGACAAACATTTTCGCCTGACAAGGAGAGATAATTGTTTATGATTAAAAGAATAAGATTATTCTCTTACTAAATATTCGCATTCATAGTTCCTTTGAAAAAGGATGCATAAAATCAGGTAGTTTGATTTTATTAGTAGATATATTCAGGCTCAATCAATTAAATACTAGTCTATTCGTATGCTCTTTTATTAAGATGAATATTTATTAACACAATCCTGATGAACAGGAATTCGTTTTCTCGATCTTAGTCTTGGAAGGCCCATCTTTATAGGAACTTTTCTGAAAAAGAATATTCATCAAAAATATACTCTTGAGCTTGTACAATCATTATTACAAATATAATTTTTTTCTGTTCTAGGTAAGATTCTTCCCGATCACCTTATCAATGAAGAATAAGAGACTTTATGTGAGTAATAAAAATAACGAGTTAACAATAGTTCAAATTCCGAATCGATTATAGAAGTATTCGTAATAAATATGAGCCGCTATGGTTATCTGGAGCTACTTTTTTTCCAAAGAGTGATACATGAAGCTATGGTATGTCTATGGAGAATTATTTTCTTGGATTATTCAGTTCATTCTATCGGGAATTATGTTTCTGGAGAATATCTTCTTTTGCGTGCCTGGTAGGGATTTGTTAATTACTGCGCCATGTGGAATGTCATTTGAATAATTGCTCGCTTTCCCAACTGGGGCAAACAGCCAACCGTCATGCGATACGACAAAAATTTTGTCCCAGTTCTCGCTTTAAATTCATCCTTTATCTCTCCAAAGCGTCTTGTTTTAAATTCATTCTTCTGTGCTCAAATGTGGATAATTTCCTACTGTTTTGATATTTTTATCATACATAATATTTAATTTACTAAAAAAGCTTATGAAAACGATGTACGTCACCATTGATTGAAAAATTATAGTAGAATTAGAGATCCTCGATTCTGTAACAAAGTCATTCTTCTCAATCTCATATGGACTTTTTCAGGATACCACAATCCAAATAAGCGTTTTTAATTTATGTTGTGCCTGTTTATTTGTTCAGACTAATCTGCAAAACGGTTCTTTCCTTCCGTAAATATTTCTGAAACAGTACCATCAATGTACAATAACTGGCGCATGAATCATATCCGTATTTGTCCGCTCGCGCATCGTTCATCCGATTGATTTAAAACTTGGTACAGTTGTTGCTGGTATATCAACGTAGTAAAGAAGCCACGCGATTCGTATCAAATTTTACTGACGCTTACGTGACAGTTCCTGATAGTACTATCAAAGTATGGCTCGCGCTACAGTATAAATATTTCTCTAGATCAATTACTTGTAATTTGAATCAGAAGTTGTAACTTCTCCGTTTTTGTAGTTCCATTAATTCTGTAGATGGTTCAAAATGAACCAAAATATCAGTTGGCATTTTAAGTGTTTTTTCCGACTCCTTGAATAAATTCGTTCAACAATTAATATTATTTGATGCACAGACTAAACAGTTGGGCCTAAGACCAGAAATTTTGACACTGCATTTCTATAATGACAAAGATAACCACTACAAAAAGATTTCTTGGAGTACATTGTAAAGGAAGACCGTTTGCCCTGGTGCTACATTCAATTCTTGATTATTTTTTTCATTGGTTCATTAATGTTCAATTCAATTTTTAAAATCTTATTTTCTTTCAATATTTTCCACCTGAAAACATAGAGTGGAAAGACACACTTTTCACGACTTGGTAAGCTCGTCTGTTTTGAAATGTACGTGAAAATATAATTTGCATTCATTCGGTAATGGGTCCAAATATTATATTGTCACTCTAATATCTGATCACATCCATTCTATTTTTATGATAATCTATCGTCCATCTTATCATTTGCTCTTAAATCCTCATCCTTGTGGATTATATAGTTGGAAAGAATTTTGAAATTCCATTATTTTATTACAGTTTTCTCCATTTTTTGAAATGGAAAAAGAGAAAAAGCAAATAAATCTCATATTCATGTGAAAGCCGAGCATTCCACGATCTGCCGCATTAAAATTGTACCGTGTTTAGTCTACGAGAATCCGTTCGTACGAGCTATCCATTACGGCCAAGCTAATAAAACAAAAACACAAGATACTAGAGACTAAATTGAGTGCTTGTGAAAAAGCGAGTATCTAGCAAGAACATAATATTGAAACATAAATACACTTAGGAGGTCGATTACTTGTAATACCCATACAAAAAAACAGGGTTCTGTATACATTTCTTGTTAAGTCAGCCTTAATTAGTTCTCTTGTATCGTAAAATTACTGTTTCTCACTTCAAACTGTTCCAAATAATTTTTGCTATGTAAAACATAGCTTGAACTATATAAGATAGTTTTACTGGTGGATCATTCTTTAAGAAGACATTTCAACAAATTACTGTTTAGGGATTGTGCAAGGGGTCTGAAAAATTTGAAACGCCAATTTAGTAGTGTAGGGGCTTATACTGTTCAAGATATTGTCACAAATATGAAATATTTGTAGTAATCAGTTCACATAATTATTTATTTGAATAAGCTGTAAGTGTTAGTATTGACAAAGTCGATGTTCAGTTGTCGGACATGATTGACAGGCTATGGTCACTCGATGTTCGGTAGTTGCTAGGCAACAATTGTTAGACAATTGAATGTTTGACTCATTGTCGGCTCAGGTATATAAGTGCGTGAGCTAGGAGAGGAAGGCAGTCATTCAGAGATTCAGTGAGAGTAACTTTGAGCGAAATAGTGATCATACGAGTTTGTAGAGTGAAGATTTACACTGTAACCTGTGTTAATAAATTATTCTAAATAAAATTTGTGACAATATTTTCATTGAATAAATTGTTTTTGTTTTTTTTAATATAATGTAGGATCGCGAATTTTCTAATATCCTGGATCCTTTCTGGTAACCTTCAATTCAAAATACTTTGCTAGGTACAACATTTCAATCATGAATATATTTAAACATAATATATTAGAACTCAAGATTACTTCTACTATTCGAAGCCTATTCATTCTCGCTCTTTCAAAACACGGTACATTCTTCAAATCCTGCTTCAAATAATATAAGATTTTCCAATGTAGCACAGAATTACAATAAATCATCAATAATAAATATAATTACCGTTTTCATATCCATTGGGATCTCTTGTTTCTATTTTCACTATGACATTTCAGCCTGATGTTTCCATTCTCAATTTATTATTGTTTGCATCTCTCTCAAATCGCTCAAATTGTGTGATTTTCTAAAAATTCTCGAATAACTCAAATTATTTGTAACTAAGAATCATCTCCTGTCTTTTTGTAATCTGAATTAAGTTTCTTTGGAGTGAAACTTATTATGCGACACTACGAGTTTTGAGATTCAGAGTAAACTCGTAGAGCTGACAGTTGTCTATATTTTGAAGTACAATCATTCAATTTTTTACAAATTGCAACATAATTCAGAATTTCTGTCAGTGTTATCTATGTTTAATTGTTCATTGACTGAAATAGAGAATGGTCAATGGAAACTTATCGATTGAGTTACAGAATAGTCTTTATACCTGTGAAATGTAGAGCTCTCCTTTTTCTCATCATATAGTGAGAAAGAGACAGAAGTAGTATCTAATTTATTGATGATAATCTTCAATTCTAATTTCTCATAAGAAAATTTATTTTTGACAATTCAGTTTCCGAAACATTTTTGTTGATTTTATTGAATGTGATATATCAACCTTAATTTTACCAATAGTCGAGTGAACTTGTTAGCAAGTAGTTTACGATGCATTTCAATTAGTAAAAAGGTGTTTTGAAGCAATAAATATTTGCAGTAAAATTAGAGAAAATTACCCATAGATTAATATACCATAGAAGGTTGGACATTGTAGCAATTAATCTCTAAACGAATACCTCTGCTACTGACAGTTTGATTCCATGAACATTTTTATAAATTTTATTCAATTTTTTTATATTAACTTGAATCTTAACAAAACTGTTTGATGTAATATATTCATGAACATGTATTTTCTGGTGCATTTCAATTGGTGAAAAGTGAATTTGAAGTGTGAAGTATCATTTATGACATTTGAAAAAATTAATCATAAGTTAATATAATATAGGAAGATTGGGAATTGTGGAAATTTGTTTTTGAACAAATATCTTTACTTGTGTTTCTGCTAGTTGATGGATACAGTAGGATGCTGTAGCCTTTTCTCACTTTAGTGATGAATAATAAACACTTCGAAATTTGAGGATAAAATGTTTATTTACACTAATTATCTACAGCACAAAATATTGAAAAGTCTCACGCAAAATTGGGTAATACACAAATATATGAAAGTAACTTGAATTTACAACTGTTATAAAACTTAACCTTTCTAGTAAGAGGCTAAAATCAAACTGCCTTTAAATGATACCCCAAAAAAGTAGGGAACCAATTAAGTTCAAAGTGAAAGAAGGGAAAAAACGTGCCCTTCGGAAAATATTGTCCAGATGCTGAGAAAGATAAATTATTCCAAAATTTCAATGACTTAATCCTACACATATGTAAGCATTGTCGACACATAGAGCTGCTGACAGCCCAAAGTTATAAAGTTGAGTACTAGAATATCAAACCATGTGAAAGCTACCCTTGAACGTCCACATCCACAGAATTCAAAAATACATGCAAAAAATATTCGAATTATTAAAGTCTAAATAACTTGAATATAGAAGAAGAAAAAATTAAGGAAAAAAATTCAATTGATTGTCAAGATTCTGGTTCGTCTAGATGTCGATTTTGTAATTGGAAAGCGATACTGAATACATATTCGTTACCTAGCGCCATCTGGATTTAGCCATTTGATGCTGTTCCCGGTGGAATTTGAACTATCTTTACTGTGCCTAATACGTATTCATCTGGTCCTGACCAGCTGAATAAGCCTATTCCACCGAGAATAGCATAAAATGGCTGATTTCAGATGACGCTAGAGAACGAATACGTATTCAGTATCGCTTTCTATTTACAAAATTAAGACCCTGATGAAGAACGAAGCCATATCATCAGAAATCGCAATAAAGATACATCTAAAAATCCTATGAGAAGTGCGTGGAAAAAAAATGTCATGAAGAACAATCATTTTGTAGCAGTCAAAGATATTGAAGCTGCAAAAACATTTTTTTCACTTAAATGAGAAGAGCATCAGTCAATTTTGTACATATCAGATATAATATTTTTTCACTTATCGCACCTTATTATTGAATTTAGTAACATTTCCTTTCCTGAATGATATAATCTTATGCCTATTTCAGGAGGCTTGAAATAATTATTTTGCGCATAAAAATGAGTAAAATTGACTGTTATTACATTTTTGATCCAATACAATTGAAGGATTAATTCATTATCTATTTTAAAATTTAAACAATTAATCAACCTCAATCAATTTATCAAAACTTGAATATTCCTAACTATTGAAATAATTACTACAGAAAATAGTAGCTTTCCTAATTTAAGTGGTTTCTGGTATTTAAACTAACCTGTGTACTTACTATGTTTGTGAATGGATACAGCGTTATAACCTGCAAATGTCAACAAACTTGGATTTGTGAATAAGAATTTCAAAGCTACTTATATGGGCTAGCCAGTTCCACTGAAATGACTGACATATCAAATCAATAGTTACTCAAATATTATTCTTTAGATTAACTAGTAATTAGGGTATACGAACTATGTGACGTAATTCACTTTTTGTACTTGTCCAAAAAATAGATGCTTTTGTACAGTTGCCATGGCAACTACTTTTGCCTGTAATGTGATGTTACAATACGGCGCCTTATACAAGAGATAGAAAAAAATATATATTTTATTTTCTGTGAATTAATATTAGTGGCATCGTGTACTGATCCATTTGTGAGACTATTTGTGAAGTCCAAATAGCAACTTATGTTCTGTGCTAAGTTTGTCATGTGCTCCAAATTTGTCAGAATATAGAAGTTCAGGGCCATAGAAGAAATGTTAAATGAAATACACTGTATGCAAGCGATACAATACTTATAACACAATACTGAAGTTTTCAATTTTATTTCATGAGGCTCGCATTTTATAAAGTAGAAAGAAATGTTTCATGATTGATATGATGATTTGGTCCAACTCTGAATATAATCATGAAGCAATAAGCATGAACTGTACTTATACTCAGTCGATCGCTTATAAAGTGAAGTCTATTTTTCCGATTTAAAATTAACTTTCGAATGTTTGATGAGACAAGAAAAGAAAAACTGGAAGATTCTTGAAAAAATCATGTTTCCAGGGTGCTCGCATCTACACAGCCCAATTGTCCCCATGAAATATGCAATTTGATAGTTTTTCCTTAACATGAAATTTTAATAATCTTTATTTCTAGTTTGGACGATGAGGAAACAGTTCTGCGCCCAATGCGCGGCTGTATATACTTAAGATCAGTAAATATGCTAGATGAATCGAGAGAATATTGAAAGAAGCTTGTTTTCCATTTTCTGTGATTACATTATCAGCATTCAACAACTGCATATTGTAGATTCTCGCACGATTGACTAACAACATCAGTAATTATAGTATCTATTTATTCCGTTTCGTGTAAAAGGCGTGATTACAATTAATTTTTGTTTTCCTAGTCTGTTTATCCGTTTGTGAAAGACATTATCATTCACAGCATGCTTTTCAAGAACTATTGTGTGGGGAACGATGCCTGTAAATAAGTTCAATGATACGACGTGTGGATTCATGACTGAATATGGTACTCCTAATTCTGTATGTATATTCATAACGTAATTTGTGCAGATTTCGTACCTAAAATACATTGTATTACAATTTATTATTGATTGGATCTTGTATCAATTTGCATCCCAATTGATACAGTAACACCAAACACACATCCGTGCGTTGTCCTGTTTTGCCACCGACGCATCAAATTCCAATTATCAAGAATACAAGATAACCTCCCTCCAATTCTCCGGAATAACAAATAAATTCGAGAAGATCAAGACTATTTCTTTTGTACATGAGTCTCAATACCATTTAAACCCAGCTTCAGAGCAACATAAGAGGAAACAAGAACAGTGAATGCTTCCAGAAGTGCAACTAGAAAGGGCATATCCAAAGAGGAAGCATTCAAAAGTATCCCGGTTCCTCCCTTGGGAATACTATAACATTTAGACTCTGGTCCAAGCTAACAAAGTGTTATGGTCCCAGTAATTTATGCGAACAGTCCTCCAGAGCGCTATCGAAAGAAATTTAATCGATCGCGTACGAAGGCATTACAGAAGATGCAGCAGTTGGATTGGCACAGGGGTGATGGGATGTGTAGAAGCGGGTACAAGAAGTGCTGGATGAGTGCGGGAATATATCGGTTGTAGATAAAACGTAGAGTTAATGCGATTCGGCGCAGAGTTACTGCATCAGAGTTTGCTGATCTTTTCAAAGAGAGGGAAACTCATTGGACTCACTTTATGACGCATTTCATACTAATTGAATAAACTCAAACTTTTGATCAAACCTTTTTCAAAAATCAATATCTGAACTTATTCATAAATTTTATTTGATTATTTTCAGAGCTTAGAAAATGAATATATTGGTGAGCTCACGAAGACGTATCACCTTGCTCCAAGAAAGTGAAAACTAGAAGAAAATTTAAAATAGCATAATTAGTAACAGCAGAAATGTTTTTTTGCAATGTTACTTCATTTATAATGTCACTCTTTTACCTCGTACTTAATTTTTGAAGTTGGAATAAACAGTAGAGATATTAATTAGCGCGAACAATACATCACATCAAAGCAAGTACTGAACTGGGTTTTTTGCAATAGGGAGGTGAAACAAAGTTGACATGTGACAGTCAGTTTTGGAGTGCCAAATTCGCGCAACCGCGGCTGCGTGAAAAATGAACAAAGAGACAAGAGAATACACTGAAAGCGGGAAAGCGCGAAAGTTATCTCACAGCTTTGAATATCACGGAGTTAAAGCTTACATTTGTTTCATCTTAACGCCCTTCTTGCTGAATACTCTGATATCAGAATTAAAATCTAACTAAGGATGCATCTTCTTATTAAATTTCACATTTTCTTCATAATAGGGATTCATTCAATTAAATTAGTTCATATTTCTTGGTATTTTCTGGATGAACATTTCTCATTCATTCTCCTTATGGTAATACCTGTTTCAGGTATTCGTTCTTATTTCTCATTGTAATATTAATATTAAACATTGATTAAGATTTTTGAAATGAACTGAATTATCATTTGAAGATGAATGAAATTAACTCTCGTATGAAGTAAAGCAAAATCTCCTATCGGAAATGCTCTTGATTGTCGCTAGATTTTGATTTCAATTTAACTAACTTAATTAACTCGACCCTTCAATTTATTCTCATTAAATCAGCAAATTTTCAGTGGCACTGTTGTTTAAATGTCGCACTAATATATGAGGTCAATATTTGTTTGTTTGTTACAATTCAAAAACACTATAACAGTCTCAAATACTAAGTTTTATCATGCTACGGTCAATAGTTTCAAATTTATGCAGAAAAGAAGTTTATTTCCGGCTTGATAGATTGCTATGAGAATATAGAGTTATTATTTGAATGCTACAATTACTTTGGATGCAGCTGATCAGGAAAAAATCGGAAATCTATTTTTACATTTCCGGTTCAGCCGATCGCAATTATAATACGAGGTGTACAACTGAAAATGTTAATACAAAATTTTAATATTCTACGACAGATTGTTTTGAGTTTATGTGAAAAATTAGCCGATTGATACAAAAATAGGAGATAATTATTCAGATGCTACAGATTTGAAATACTAATTTCAATATCCTACGGCCGATTATTCTCGATTCATGCGGAAAATTCAGAAGAAGTTTCAAGTAGAATAAACTTCTGGTACCTTGGTTATTCACCTTAGCAATAGTTTTCGACGCAGTTTTGCAAAAAAATGGAAGAATCATCTAGATGATGAAAGCGCATTTTTGACAGCTCATGCATGCTTGTTACCTCAGAGATTTCGAAAATTACCATCTCTCACAATTATTGAGCTTGAAATAAAGCAGTTTTGGCAAACTTACGAAACAGCAGCTTCCATTTAGTACTAGTTTCAAGCTGACAGTTTGATAGCTACATAATTTATGCATGTACAAACTCAAAAATACCTTTTATTCTTCATTGTTTAGTTATTGACTGACAGGAGGTCAAGTGCTGTACCTTAAAATTAAAATTTGCTCTTTATGAAAGCGATATAAAAAAAATACACCAAAATTAAACAAATTTTCAACCAATAATAGTGATTCATTCTAATAAGCTTCAAATTTGCGTCAAACAAGTCATTGAATGAATCTCGGACAGATTTGACAACTGTACATAATAATAGTGACACCACCGGCTAAAGTTGTAACTAAATTTTTATCTACTTTAATGAATTCCAGTTGCCATATCCCTAATGTCATATATATCCATGGGCATTGTTTCACTTGAAACAAGTAATTGAATAATTCAATCTTCCACAATCACTGAGCTTGAATTAAAGCAATTTGTGCAAACCTACGAAACAGTAGCTTTTATTTAGTACCAGTTTCAAGTCTGTAAATAGTATAGTTGCTGAGAACTCAGCGTCACGCCAGCCAGCCAGCCAGCCAGCCAGCCAGAGAGCCAAAGTGAATATAATAGCGCTTTTTTCGGAAAAATGCGCTAAAAATACGCTTTTATATGCGCTTTGGCTGGCTGACTGACTGGCTGACGTGACGCTGAGTTCTCAGCAACTACAGCACTTACAGACTTGAAAGTGGTACTAACTGAAAGCTGCTGTTTTGTAGGTTTGCAGAAGCTGCTTGATTTTTAGCGCATTTTTTTTTATTCATACACCTAGTTTTGGGTAAAAGATTAAATAATAATTCAAGTGATAATTACTGCTGAACTATGCATAGTTAAAATCTGAAAATTGTTGCACAGAATGAGTGATATGTCAGTAGTTGAGTTTCATACCTTAAATCTTGAACCGATAAGTACCAGTTTTGGTGTAGAAAATATTTATCTCAATATCTTGCAAGTTACACAAGATATTGACATGCGGTTTTCAGTGTCAGTATCAGAATATTGATCAACTTACTGATGATTATATAGTTATTGAGAAATTGATAATTACATGTAATATTCTCAGGTCATTGGTAGTCACGAAATAGTTCTGACAGCTTCTGAGAGCATGCCATCCGGTAACAAGAACCAAGGCTATCTTTAGTCTATTGGAGGCGCTGGACACTCGAAATAATGGGGCCCCTGGCTCTTTTTGATCGAATCAGCTTATTTGAGTAGGTCACGTTTCGTTTTAGGTCTTTATTTGCTACATAAAACTTGAAAATAATTTAGAGAAATCACCTTGTAGGCAGGCAGCCAGACAGAGCTGCCATTGTTTGTTAGGGCACCTGTTCATTAGAATACCAAAAAAACTTATGAGTATCATATACTTATAGTTCGTGGTAGTTATTGTTTTATTTTCGGAGAAGCAATACATTCATCGGTAATATTGGCTAGTGATCTGTCAGAATCTGTGGGACCTCATGGATAGCGAGGTCCTGGGCACTTGTCCAGAGTGTCCAATAGAAAAGATGGGCCTGACAAGAACTTGAAACCAGGGGTGACCCACTAGGAATCAGTGTGCTCGAAATAAAAATCAAAATAATAAGTATCTGGCAATGATTGAAGAATATTTGGAAGTAATAATTCTCCAATTTCCAAATTCATAATATCTTCGAGATATGGAAACACAACTGATAAATGTACAATTAGCAAAATCTTGTGTAAATCCGTTTATCTCGCAAATTTGACATACGAAACTCATGCCTGTTTTACACGATCCAATTTATTGATGAAGATATTCATGAAGTTGTCCTTGAATTTCTTCGTGAATTTTTTGTCAAGCAAAAAAATGTTGGTTCTTTCTACACACATGAAGACTTCCATCAATTTATTGTGAAGAATTTGATAATACCAACGTAAATATCAGTTGTCATTTAACTGCCGTTATTTTAATATATTGTGTTTCTTGTAAGTTTCTGTAGACCATTTTATAATATGAAAACCATATATCATTTTATAATATGAAAACCATGACAAGCTCAAGAACAAGCACACTTCAGAATCAAACAAACTTAATCGCAAAAATGGTTGGAGGTAAACAAAGACAATGCCAAATTCTAAGGTTGGCAAAATGTGGAGTAATAACCCTAGAATTCCCTAGAAAGTAGTCAAAAAATAGAACACGTTCTGATTCGTTAATGAATTCATGAATTTCTTCATGAAGAGAAAATTCGCGAAGTGTCTCGTATTACACGATCGAATATAATCAAAATAATTTATTGATAAAATAAATTGAATCGTGTAAAACAGGCATTAGTTTGTGGAAGAAAGTTATCTAGAATTGGATATTCAAAAATTAACGAGTGAGAAAAATAGTCTCGTACTTATATACAATTCTAATGCAGGACTCCATCAGTTCCAATTATCAGTATTTTAGACATCTGAGAGATATTTTTGAGGTTAACTACAAAACTAAGACCAATTTTAGATTTCTTAAACACAAAATTCACATTTCCAAGAACAATTATGTCAGTTTCAACAAAAAACAGTCTAATTCATAATATCGTCATTTTAGTTACCAATTGAATCGTCAAAGTGACATTTACAAAAGAGAAAAAAATTTATATACTATTTGTCACTTGCGGTTTCGCCCTTATATAAATGTAATTTTTGAAATCAATTATAAAGTATATAGCAACTACAGAACTCGGGCTAATCACAGAATCCGTCTGCGATTTCCCTGTTCTTTCGATAATTTTTTTTTCCATCTCAGCGATTGATTTTCTCTTGAAAATATAGTAATTGATTACAGAGCCTAAAAAAAAATATTGACTGCAGCACTGAGACAACTGATAGATATTTCTTGCTGTTCTATTCGAGGGTTAACCGATCCAATGAACTTTCTCATGAAAAAAATGATTCTCCACGAAAACGTATCAGAGTGTTGCCCTTAGGCAAAAAGTCTCAAAAAATCTCTTATTAGTGGTTCTCTATGTTATTACAGGGTTAGGTACCTTATCAAAATTTCAAAACTTTAGGTCAAGCAATTTGGCCTGTGAGATGTCTTTCAAATAATCTTAATTTAGATGAAATAAAATAAAAATATAATATGAATTTGTTATAGCACTATTGAAATATTGATTGGGAGAAATATTCATACTGCAACACGAGTCGTATTTTGATGGTACCATGTTAAGAGATAACACGCAAGCACCAACAACAATTGTTCAAAATTTTGTTTTAGACGGATGTGCGATACGCAAATACCAATAGCAACTGCAGAGAGTTTCAATTCAATTGGATTAACAATATGCAATCGAACAAATACGACTCATGAGCCACTTATTATACGTTTTTGATGCTATCTTCAAAAAAGTGCCATCGAAAAGAGTACTTAGCTAAAACCCAATTGTATGAACGATGCGCGAACAAATAAATGCGATTTGTGTGCCACTTATTATACGTCAATAATAATATATTAGAAGTTTTTATGCAAGTACCAACAATAACTGCATAAATTTTCAACTCAATTGATTAAGCCGTTTCAGAGAATAGACCGGACACAGGTAAACAGACAGACAGGCAAAAATTTGAAAACCGCGTGTTTTGGTTCTTGTATTCTGTGAACAACCATTGGGAATCGAGTGAAAGTATTAAATTCCGAAATCACAGGCAGACACTTCAATTTGTTTTATATCTATGATTGTCTGTTTTACGAAAATTAGGACACTCCTATTTTCGACCAAGCCGCCCGTGCATTGAAGCACTTTTCACACTTGTGTCTCAAATATCTATTAGATAATTGGATAAACCAGAAATAATAAGTTAGGAATTATAATTCGGATGATGATATCAAAAGCAAAACTTTTGATACAAATATTATTATTAGACTATCAGAATCAATATCAAAATGTCAAAAATTTCTACTATTCACATAAGAAAGTTATGACTTTGAATAAACAAAAAGGCATACTTTTGGAGAATATATGATAAAATGTATTCAATATGAAAAAAACTCCTACATCTGCAACTTCTATCCGAATCTTTCGTTCAGAGTTTTGTTTTGTTACAAAAAAACTTCTGGGACCCAAAAAAACATTTTCCATTATGTCATCCTGTAGTCTTTCTCTGTTTATATTCTATTCACAAATATTTTGATATATTGATGATTGATTGTAGAACAATACAAAGCTTCTGCAGTATAATAAATAATAATAATTCCTATTAGGTATTTGGTCATGTTTTGGAATTTCAATAAGTGTCCAATACTTATTCGTTCAAAGATAACCAGTAGGTGAAATTCAGGAAAATTATTGGATCCATGAGGGAACGAGTTTTATCAAACGAAAATTGATAATGAATGAATAAAGGGTGATATTTTTAATTAAATATCTGGCAAATCCATGAGCATTTTCCCCTTGATGTTCTAATAACAAAGTTAATATTCTTCTACAAACGCAAGCATTGTTCATTCTTAAGACATACATAATACTATGTCGTTCAAATGCAATTCCTAATAAAATTCGAGGGGATTCCATTCCCTGCGGCGTTCATTTCATCCTCCCTGTATACGAACTATGTTTTTGACACTTCTGATGACACCAGGGTTGAAACGAACTTGCTTTGTTACAGAAATTAATTTCCAACAGGAGTGTGCACAGCTAGCAGTGTTAATATGTGCACCCAGCTTCGTCTATCTCTTTATAGCCTTAGTTTGCGAATATGCAAAATGAGAGAAGAGAATGCATCTTGTGCAATATGCTCAGTGACAACGAATTGATTCAATCCACATATTTCCATGCCTCATTATATTAATGCATATTCTCCAAGTAATCATGCAGAGATCTTGATGGTTTTTCAGCTACGTTAGTAGAATTATAATCAGCAGAGTAGTAGTTCATGTGCCAGATATCATAATGGTTTTTCACACTCGAATCGCATACAAGATCTCTTTCAGTCCCAAATACCTAGCAGCTTCGAAAATAACTTCGAAACACACAAACCAGTACTAGTTGACATCTAAGCTTCACAAACAGTTCAAACAATGGATCGATGATAGATGCTATACGCAGAGTGACTAGAAGCTAATTTCTTTGTCATTTTCTTTTTGGATATCACTGAATTACATACTTCAAAACTTATTAATAAACAACAACACAGCGAAGAACATGAATTACAAGTCAGGAAGGATCACACAAGTTGTAATTTTGAACGAACAGTGCTTCCAGTATGCAATGATAGATTAATTTGATAAGGGCGAAACAACTCATCAGCCATGCAGAGATATTGGTAATGCGTGGAATAAATCGAATGTAAATCCTTTGAAGCACTCGAAAATCGTAACTTGAATCTAGTTTTCTTGTGTATTACTATTCAGTACACGTTCCACTGGTTCATTTGCTTGTTTATGTTAGGTCTAAATGTCAACTTGTGCTTTGGGCTCTCTTGCCTCTTGCTCAGTAATTCCCAAAATATTAAATAATAATTTTCTTTTGTCTCGAAATACTTTGCATCATGTTATAATGCTCGAATTCATACTTTTGTTGCATAAATTACTATTGTTAAGTAGTGTCGCACTAATTGTGAACGGTAGGGTATGAAATTTCCCTTTGAGTAACAGCGAATCATCAGTGAGAAACAACGACACATCGTGCACCGTCAGTTCAGAACAAAAACATCGGAAATAAAAGAAAAAGAGCTTGTGCAATTACTCTTTTGTTTCTTAGAACAAGCATTAGGTTTTTCGTGTTGCGGTACCCGGTTTTAAAGAAAGCAAGATTAATTATAGGTCGTAATGCGGGACGTCTGTGATTAAGCAAGGGTCAAACCAACTACCATGCAAGGATACTGAAGGATCCCATTTAACCATGTCTTATTTCATTTGTTGGTTGACCTGGAAAACAGAAGTTTTGCATTAGATTCTAATATGAAATCTATTGAGAAAACTTTTGCAATAAATACTTCTTGTAGTTCTTAGATTGGCCATCTTCATTCTGTACTATTCGAAAAGCTAAATAAACTGCCAATTTCGAAAATTTCTATTTTCAGGGCAACAATTTTTTTTGTTCCAATAATTATTATGAGAGTGGCTGCCTTCTTACTCGAATAAAATCACAGATCTGACACTCCAAGATTTGAAAATCTGTAATCAATTTTTGCTTCCCGTGTCGGACCGAAAGGAGAGGTACTGACCGTCAAATGCTGCATTCTGCTTTGCGTAGCAAAGAAATATGAAAATATTGTGCAACTCTGATATTATGTATAACATAGTTCATTGTTCTTTGCTTCAAAAATCCAAATGCAAAGCAAAATGTAGCATTTAATGCATCGTGTCAAACGGCCCTAAGGCAATTAGGATGATTTTCAGAAGTGTCTGCGTGTATTCTTTGCACATTAATAGGAACTGCGTTTGAATCGAAATTTGACATACAAAAATTATTTTTATAGATCTATAAATCCATAAAAAACTGATAGAAACACATTCAATTCTGTTGATTAATGACAATTTGTTCTTAAGGATGACAAGTTCATTGCGATTCCAACGACTTAAGATTTACACAGAATTGCAACATCAAAACTGAATCAGATTGTAGTTGGAATTAATTTATTAATAAATCCTCAGATACCACACTGCAATAATTGATAAATTTTTGTTA
Source organism: Dromius quadrimaculatus (assembly GCA_963989225.1). Classification (NCBI taxonomy): domain Eukaryota; kingdom Metazoa; phylum Arthropoda; class Insecta; order Coleoptera; family Carabidae; genus Dromius; species Dromius quadrimaculatus. Next base: position 11,427,966 of record OZ022324.1, read on the forward strand.
GGAAGATGTGGATATGTTAATAATAATTTTTAATTTTTATATTTTATGGACCTCCGTTAAGTTTCTTGTGATAAAATGATCATGAATTTCTATAAGTTGTTACTAATAATCATAAGTTTTGCAACATCTCGAACTGTTTGAGAACGGTAATAGTTCACAGTACAACTTACACAATTGCAATTGATAGTTATCAGAAACAAATGATTGGCTCGCAGATTCCCACTTACTGACTTATGTTTTTCATGCTTGTAGACATGAGTTTGTCTTTTTTCACTTTCAGTAGGGCTTTTTCGTATAGACACAACGAAAAAACTCATGTCATACAACCGCGAATACCATCGGAAATCCAGGGGCGGAGCACGTCAATTCCTATTTCCACTTTCCTTGTTGAGAAACATTGATTTGAAGAACCTAATCGAAGCTCTGCCAAGTGTAAACTCAGAGTATCTTGTGTCTAGTGCCATCTTTATTTGGGTAACCAAGAACATGGTTTACTGAGAATAAATCCATTCCAGATAAGAACGGTCCAAGGTTTGCATGGGACTATGATTTAAGCTTTCTGATTTGCCGAAATGCAAAAACTATTCTGTATTCACTTACATTAAATGCAGGATTTGAGACAAGTTTTCCAGGAATTATTCCAGGAAATAGAAGCAACAAAATATATTCATTTATCATCTGAATACACTATAAGTTTATATTGAAATCTTTGATCTGCACAAATTTGTTTATCATGATTTGAGCAAGATTTTTGTGCTGATAAAGATGGTTCGCATTTCGACCGATCAGAAGATTTAAATTGTATTCCCATAAGAGCCTTTGTACAATTCTTAACCTAAATGGACTATAGATATGTCATAACAAATTTTGATCGAAGTAGCATAAAAATGAAATTATATGAAGATAACTTAGAATTCCAAATTCTGATGAAAGGTAGCTAATGACTAGAGCATTTTCAGCAAAAAATAAATTGCTCCTTCTATGAATTTTCTGCTTGTGATACATTTTTACTTTATTTCAGTCTTACACTCTTTGTTTTAAGTACTTAATTACAGTACGCACAACTCAACTATTTTCCTCAGGATCGATTAAGAGAATAATGCATTTACTACTTTAAAGCAAATATAAATATCAAATACAGTGGATATTTGATATCCCGCTACTTCTTTATTATAACAAAACAAAAAAAAACATCCACTGCAGGTTATGAGCACTGTTTTTGCACCTTCATCTGGCATCATCGAAATCAACTCTTCAACGTCCAAAAGCACTCTGTTCACGGGTATAGTCATATCAAAAGATTTGTCTTTCTATGATTATAGACTTCTATTACCAATCACAATTATAGTCCAAAACAAGTGGTTGAATGCAACAAGATTGGAAGCATGTGGTGACAAGGATTGCCGAGTCATCAAAATTGTCGGTAAATTGCTTGTCCCTGGTATATTATACTAGATCTTTTCTATAGTCCCAAATAGTAACTTTAAAGCAAAGTCAAAACTACCCTGGTACCACATCTAGTCGACATTGACATATTCCCATCTCGTCTTGAACTTCCAATCCTTGTCATCAACCTGATCTAGTCCCTGTCATGTTCCTCTGATAAATACTGATCGAAAACATGTACAACTTGCATAGTAAATTGACAATAAAAATCAAGTCAATGTCAATGTCAGGTCGTATCTGTATATTTGAATATGTAACTATTCGGTTCTCGGTTGAGAGTCCGGTTCCGATTTCAGAATCGGTTTTTGATTCTGATTCCGATTATCAGTTCTCTTCGACTCGATTCCAGAACCAAGAAAAGAAATTTTGATTCAAGGTTCGATTATTATTCAGATATATTATTAACACAATAATACTTGAGTGTGTTGACAAAATCAGGTAGTTTAGTATCAAAGACCACCTCTAATGCCGCTTGGTTTATCAAATTTTTGCGTAAAATTAATTTTATGACAGAATTAAAAGAATTACGTTGGCGCAAATGACATATCACCATTTTCAACCCTTTTCAGTCCATTCTAATTCCATTTTTTTGTTCAATAAACTAATAGAATAGTCCAAGATCCCAGGCCCGCCAGACGTTACTTATTTTCTGAGAAACAAAATGTGTGGAATAGAGTAGTGCTAGTATGTACTTGGATCATACGCATATTCGCTAGTTTGTGCCGACGGCCAATTTATAGATATGAGGTGCTAGGAGGTACGTTAAAACATTAGTAACTTTTCTTAAATTTTGAGTACTGATTTTTATGTATGTTCTAGAGAATATTGTTAAAAATCAATAATCAACACTGCCAGACATCGGCAGTAATTTTTGCTAGACCCTTTGAAGCTCCCAAAAAAATAACTTTATCTTATTTATAGTCCAAGTCCTAATTTTAGTATATGATACTCAGGAAACAATTTGAATACTTTTTGTAAAGAGCCAGACCAATCGTGGGGGCCAAATATCCTCCAGACAATATTAAAATATCGCTGTGAGTATGAGCGCGGGGTCATTATTTGTACGCTTGATAGTAAGCGAAATATCTATGAGCATCCAATTCCTCTTTTTTTTTACTCACGGTCTAATCGAGCCTACTGTGTGTGTGTTCAGCATATAGCAGCGTGGTCAGTTCTCAACAGTAGCTTCCTGCCATACAAATATTTGTAGAAATGCTCGATGGACTTCACTACTGCTAGCAATTCCCGTCTTGTGATACAGTAGTTTCTGTCTGGCTTCGACAAAACCTTACTGAAGTATCCGATGACTCTTTCTTGACCCTCCTGCAATAGGGACAGGACTCCCCCAATACCGACGTCGCGGGCATCTGTGTCCAAAATAAAACGTCCGTCCGTCTTTGGGTAACTCAGGATCGGTGCTTGGACTAGGACCTGACAGTCTTCATGCCAACTGCATCTGGGACTATTTTCCGTCAGTCTGGTCAGTGGTTTGGAAATATTGGCGAATCTATAGACAAATCTTTAATAGGTACAAAGCTTGAGAAAACTACGCAGCTGATGTTTATCCGCAGGTACCGGCCATTCTTGAATTGTCTTAATCCTCTCTACATCAACTGCTACGCCTTCTTCGGAGACCACATATCTCAAATAGTTCACCCATTTTTGAAATAAGTGGCATTTCTTTGGAGTGATTTTCAAACCAACTTTCTTCAAATGTTCAAATACCTGCTCCAGATTCTTCAAATGGCATTAAAATGATTTTTCCATCCCAATTATATCGTCCAGATATACCAAGCAAGTTTTCCGCAATGAATCTTTGAGTACGGTCTCCATAAGTCGCTCAAAGGTAGCAGGAGCGTCACACAGGCCAAATGGCATGACTGTAAATTGCCACAATCCACTGCCGATGGTAAATGCAGTTTTTTGTCGGTCGTTCTCGTCCATCGCTACTCGTCAATATCCACTCTTGAGATCTAGGGTCGAGAAGATCTTTGACCCTGCCAGGGTATCCAAGGTGTCATCAATCCTGGGTAGAGGATAACTGTCCTTGGTGACGTTATTCAGCTGGTGATAGTCGACAAAAAATCGTGTAGACTCATCCTTCTTCTTTACAAGTACTACCGGAGAGGCCCATGGACTGTTCACGGGTTCAATGATGCCGTCTTGCTCCATGTCTTGAATGATAGTTTCGGAAGTCGTCGCGGTACTTGTCGAATTGGTCGTGCGTCGCCGGTGTCATTTTGTGATGGATAATATTCGTTCTTCCTTTTCACCCCTCACTGGTTTCAAACACCTCTTGGAATCGGCGTATCAGATCTTCAGCTTCTGCGTGTTGCTGATCATTTAATTGTTGACCCTTGAATAGTAATGAGGTCGTTAATTTCTTCGAAAGTTTGTCATAGTTAGGTTCTATCTTTGTGTCTAGGTGTGCCACATCAGCTTCGCCTCTCGCTGGGAGGTTGGTATCGGTTCTTGAGCTGTGTGTGATATACTTCCTTCAAGTTTCATGACCGTATCACAGCACCAGTCGCTTGACCAATTTATTATAAATATTGGCTTCCTCCGGTGGAATAGCCTGTAAAATATTTACTGCATCTCCTCGGAGAGCAACTATTAGCGCTGAAACTTCTTCAGTACCATTCCAGCTATCAGCCTTAGCAGCGGCTTCAAAATGTCTATGGTAATTAATCCAAGATGTTTGATTATTAAAGGTTCGAGGTTTGACACATATTTTTGTTATGGAGTCAGAATTTGGTGTAGATAATTCAATTATCTCAGCTTTTGAAGTTTTCTCTGGAGATGGAACACCAAATTTATACTTTTCTCAAAAATCTTAATTCTTCCATCCAATTCTTCTTTTAGCATTCTACAATTATCTTCAAATACTTCCTCCCATACCATTGAATTTTCTCTGAATTCTTTCAGTTGCTGTTCAACTATACTTGTATTTTCCTCCATTTTTTCATGTAGTTCTCCTCTCAGGTTTCTAAAATTATCTTACAATTTTCCTAATTTTACATTTAATTCTGTTTCTAAATTTTCTTTCAAATTTGTGGAATTTTCTTGTAATCTTGTTTCTAAATCTTCTTTTAAACTTGTATTTTCGTCTTTGAGTCAACAACCGAATGTTAAAAATTTTCATTAGGAGTTTTATTGTATTTGTATTTCATCGTATTGGAACTATCTCTATAATAAAGCGTTGACATATTACTTAATTATTATTGAAAACTTCCATTACACCATTAGCAACATGAGTTCAATGAAATGGCGTTATAAAACCATGTAATTATCACGCTTACACTCATACTCACAGCAATATTTCAATTTTGTCTGGAGGATGTTTGGCCCCTACTATTAGTCTGGCTCTCTACAAAAAGTATTCAAATTGTTCCCTGAGCATTATATATAAAAATTAAGACTCAGACTATAAGTAAGATGAAGTTATTTTTTTGCGAGCTTCAAAGGGTCTAGCAAAAATTACCGCCTATGGGCAATGTCTGACAGTATTGATTATTGATTTTTAACAATATTCTCCAGAACATACATAAAAATCAGCACTCAGAATTTAAGGAAAGTTACTAATGTTTTAACGTACCTCTAGTACCTCGTATCTGTAAATTGGCCGTTGGCACAAACTAGCGAATATGCGTATGATCAAAGTACATACTAGCACTACTCTATTCCACACATTTTGTTTCTCAGAAAATAAGTAACGTCTGGCGGGCCTGGGATCTTGCTCTAGAATGATAGGAACTCTTGAAAAATAAGAATATTTGACATTCGGGATGATTTGCAGTCCTCTTTGATGTTCAGAATTTCAAGTTCATTACTTTTTAGAAATTTGCAGTGTCACCAATAGGATAAAAGTGAAAATGAATAAGCCTAGTAATGTGTGGCAACTGTAATATACAAAATATATTTTTTAAGGATTCTAAATGCTTTGTTTGTTCTGGGATGATAGCCACCATAATAAAATGAAACGATCAATAAAAATCCCAGGAAGTATTTGTAACTTAAACGCAATATAGAAGTGATATCTAGCAAGAAAGGTTTTTCGCTTTGAGTCTCGGTTTCTGGAATCGACTCAAAAAACCGGATCCGGAATATAGGATCCCAAGAACCGGGCTCTGATAAATGATTTCGATTCTAATAATAAATGACAGTATCAAGACTCGAACCAGAATCGAGATTCGAATCGGAATCGGGATTCGAACCGGAATTGATTTTGGACTTGGTAACCGGGTACCCGGATACCTAGTTTTATCTTACTCCGGTTTTTGACAGCACAATCGAAACACACAACACATTTGTTCATGCGATATAGATGTATATCTCCCTCGAAAATTTTCAGTCAATCATATTGCAGAATTTTTCCAGTTCTGACCACTAAAAATCGAATATCAGTGAGTATTTTCCACATGTGCAAATTTCTTCAAATATTTATTTCTAAAAATTACAATGAGTACATTCAGAAACACAGTTATTGTAATCAATAGTTTCAGGATTATTTCCATTTTCCGAGTTTATGTTGGTTGCATTAAGTTCTATCTCCTGATTCCACATTTCCGAAATTAATTCTTTATGATGTTCAAAATTCATCTTCAAATAAGAACTGATAGAACTTCTCTGCAATCTGAACCATTATGTTTTTTTATATAACTATAGTCTTTCAATATTTCGGCCAATCCAAAGTTTGGTAAAACCAAATTCAATTTCTATGGTTACAATTGCTGAAATAGTTGTAACCATAGTAATTAAACTTGGTTTTACTTAACTTTGGATAAGCTTAGACTGGACAACTGGACCTAAAGATACTTTGAGATTTTTATTGGAGTAACCAAGAGAATTATTATTTTATTTATTTATATGTCACTTAATATTAATTTAAAAAATATAGTATCAATTGTGAGATTTTGCTCCAGAGATATTCTTCCCATATATCCCTCGTGCACAGCTAATACAATCAGAATATTTTCTCTTGTGCACATTCGTGCACTCAAAAAAATATTCAAGTATTTGCCGTGCACTTGGGATATAACTATTGATAATCATTTCTAAATACAAGAATAAATTGTTGATTCATTCCACATAAGTAGACAATAATTGATAATTTTGCTTATGTTGTTACCGACATATGGGGACTTCTAATAGTTATTTAAGTATTAAGGTCAGTAAGTGCAGTTTACCGATTGAGAATAATAGTTTGGAGGCCGAGCCTTGGCGAGGTTTCCAAATATTATACGGAATCGATACTGTACTGAAACAAACTTTTTTGCACGATTGGAAAAACTGCCAAAGATATGAGTCCGAATTTTCTTCTCCAAATTGAGTTATTTCTGATGATTGTTTATTCGCTATCAGCTGTCAAGTTTGACATTTTATTGTGAATATTCAATTACAATGAAGATAAATAAATGAATATTTTTTGTGAAAATCCACAATTTTTTCTTACCGCCTTTGCCCATGGGCGGGAAGTCAGCATAATCATAGTTTGCTCGTCAAATCAACATACCACTTCGAATAGAGGGCCGGTCAACACATGAAAACGCTCAATCGTGCAAAAAATCTATTTCAGTTGAGAACAGTTCAAGGCTTCTATGGAATTATGTCTTAAGCCTTCTCATTGATGTAAATGAGGACCAAATCCTTATTAGCACAAAAATCGTATTCCAAATCTATATTACCGACATAACGGAACACTTGTGATCTATTCCAGCTGGAAAATGTCCAAGGCTTTTATTGAAATACAATTTAAGTCTTCTCATGAACGAACCAATTTCACATTAGCACAGAAATCGTACTTTATCATAAATGATTGATCGTGCTATCTTGTTCTGTATTTTTCTTCGCCGCATCGTTGTGATAATAATATCGAATAACAGATCATTTTACCTAACAATTTGCATATGAAAATATAATTTTTACTTACTCTTCCACTCATAAGAACAAGAATTGACGAAAATAAGTATAACCAAGTGGAAGAAATAAGTATATATGTTACTCCAACTTCATTCCGTGGAAGATAATTTTGATCCCAATACAAGTTACGTAAACTATATCAGTAAAAAAAAGTCCAAAGTTTCATGAAACTATGATTTAAGATTTCTCATTGACCGAAAGGCGAATCAATTTCACATCAGTACAAAAATTGTGCTAGATTATCTGTCAATTACATCAAATGTCAGTCGTTTATCAATCACCATAAATAAATTTGTGCAGTTATGAGATTCCAATATCGATCTAGGTGATTGGTAATTGTCGCTCTAATTTCTTGGATTTAGTTTCAGAATGCTTGTTGTCAGTGAATATATTCGAGTTCGGACAATTAGAAGTCTCAAATTGCAGTCCCGTGAGAACTTTGGACTGTACATATTTAGAACTGAAAAAAAAAAACATTTTGAAGAACATGGCAAGAATAATCACATACATCCAGAAATTGTTTTGAAATTCACAGTATTTGCGTTCAGCTTCTTCTGCGAAAATATGGACTTATGCGTAAAACTATAGTTTTTAAGCATATAATACAAATAACTATCACATGATCTATCGATTAAGGCTGTACATCAAGGCATACAATTCGCGAAAATATTATGATAGCTTCTCATACAGATCCATACAATTTTATATATGATATGCTGGTTGAATTACTGTAATTCTAGGACCTAGAAATGAGATAGTATGGATTTGAAAGTTATTTTGTACTCTAAAAAGTCTACAATAATCCAGTGTGAAACATTGCTTGGTTATTTATTCAGGAGAATAAGGATTGAGATTTCAAAAGTGCGAATGATTGTTCGATTATATTTTCGGTTGTCTGATCACATTAAAAAAATACAAACAAGTTTAAAGCCCCCTCCTGCAATAATAGAAATTCACGAGCCATTAAGTCATTAAGAGCAATCATAACGATGCAAAAAATTTCCTTCCGCGTCATCATATATCCCCCTTGATAATCATGAACGTCTGGCGTTAAAAAGGCGACCAAATCATCGCATGTGAATACACCACGTCATTCTTCTCCAAGTTGTCCCCTTCTTTAGGGGAAAGAAAGAAGGAAACTGGATAAGACCTCGAAGGGTGAAGCTGCACTTAACACAGAGACGTTTAATTAAGGGAGGTTATTTATGGCGAGATTTAGGCACAATGAATTAAATTATTATAATTGTCAGACTTTCTTGAGGACAATAGCCGTTTTTGTTTTTGGAAGATTGTTGGAATTAAATTTGACGAGGGAGAGCACTCTTTATGAGGGTTGTTTAGTTGTTTCTTCTTGTTGGCTTTGATATACGTACATTTGTAAGATAAAGCCCAGGGAAATGTTTAAGATAACATTTCTCGCCTATTCTCACCAATTTTGTGGGGCTTATTGAACTATTTAATTTTTTCAGTTTCGTAATTTGAACTCCATTATTATGTCTCTTATTACTGTGAAGCCAGTTTTTTGTGACATGTGAAGGCAGATCCATTTGAACGCAAAATAAATTTTGCTCAAAATAAATAGATCTCAGAGTAATAATCATTTATATTTCATAATGTCATAATTCATCGGAAATAGTTGAAGAAAATAAAATAACGAATATAATATCAACGCTCTGTTTGGTTCAGAGATTTTGTTGTTGCATCTTCCAATAGTATTCTACTTTAAGTCTTCTTTGTCCTTACTACTAATTAAAAAACTTATTCTCCTAGCAAAAGAATTCTAGTACAAAGCATCAAGGAGAGAATCTCATTAATTAGGGATTTCTTTTATTTTTCCAAAGACATATTTTGCACAACAGTTTTGAAAGGAGAAGAAACTTGCAGGTAGGTACCTCTTTCACAAATCGAAATACGACACTTCAACCATCTGCAGACAAAACGCGTGTTTGTTTACGTTGTGTGATATTTTTATTACATTTGACAAACCTTTCGTTATAATCAGATGAAAGTTGATACGTTTTTCAACGCGTATTCTTCTCTTTCAGGACAAACATGTTTTGACAAGCGATTCTCACTTCATCAATTCGGAGTGCTGTCAGTTAGATAAAGCCGTTTTAGAACCTATAATTTGGATTTCCGATCCAGAGCGGATGTTGTAAGAGATATATTTGGGGGTAGGATGTTCTTTCATATTGTGGATTTGGTTTGGTTGGTGACGTTTATACTCGAATTTCGCCTATAATAAAAAGTTTATTCAACTAGTATTCATACTCTTTGGCCAATAATTCTCATTATTTATCAAGCTGCTTCTTTATTATAGCTATTCACATCAGAAGTTGTCAGAAAGCTAACATTAAATATTTCAGTTTCAGGTAAATCATGATTCAGTTATAATCATCGAACAATTGACGTTATTAATGTGTGAATGTATTATCTTTATAGTGATGAGACTAGTTTAGAGTTTAACTCGCACATTATGCATTTGGTTAAATTGAACATTCTCCTTAACTTAAGGACTATTGTTTGTGTAAATCGTGTGATTTAAATTTCAACCTTACTACACGAGATGAAACTCTGTTTAAAACCGCGGTCGGTCCAATCGAATACGTGCGTCTTCCTTCCATCTCTATTCAAGAGTTTCTTATAATCGTTATAGTGCATAAGATCACTTTCATCTTGGTTTTCTCAAAATTATATATTTTATCCACAAACCAAGAAGATCCGCTTACACAAAGGACTTTTTTTGTTCCAGGAAGCTATTTTTCACTACTTCTTTATTAAAAATAGTCTATAATAAAAATAGGTTTATGGTAGAAACTGTTATTTCCGGATTCAGCTCTATAGCATTCAAGATATGGGACTTTTTTTATATTCACTATCATTTATCGAATTGAAATGAAGCCTGACATCCAATTCTAAATATCGTATAATAAAAATAACCTCAGAAAATGTTTTTTGTCCTCGAAATTTATATTTACTTTTATTTATTATCGCAGAGCTGACGAAATTTACTTTGTCGCAAGTATGCTTTTGCAACGTACAACGAAGTATAGTTTGTCCATCTTTCATTTGAAAAAATGACTTTTAAATCCCTCCATGAACAATAACCGCTGCTACTGTGTAGAATTTCTAGTAAAGTATGTGGGAAAGATGGAAATTGCTTGAAAATTATTCAAATATAGACAGGGATTATTGGATTGTACCCTCATAAACACGACCGTAGTTACTGAGTAATATGTATTACAGGATAGTGTTAACGTATAATTCCCATTTTTTTATGTGTACTTTGAAGTAGTGCTACCTCATATCGGTGAGATTTCCAGTTAATTGTTGTCGAGAGTAGTAATCGTTTTTTATCATTGCTAATCACTTTGATAATCCGTTGAGTTGAATCAGATCAAATTAGTGCAGAATTTTTAAAATTGATATTGTTACTGAAAAATAGCAGGGCATACTATATATTACGTTTACCCCCATATCACTGCGTTTTTAATCCAATTGAGTTAATATGGAGTACCTTGAAAAGAAATATAAGAAGAAACAATGTTTCACCTCGGCTAAACTCATCAGTGGTGACTGTTATTAGAGAAGAAGTAGAAAAAATAACACCAGAACTGTGGAATAATTGTCTGGAACATGTTATGAAAACTGAAAATCAATACGCTGTTAGTATTGAGCATGTTCAGCCATTTATTATCAATTTGAATACGTCAGACACTGAATCTGATAGTGCAGATTCGCATTGAAATCAAATATTTCTTTTGACATGTGGAAATAGTTCTCCAGGGGAAACCGCCACAGTACGGGTGATCGTGGAAATCTACTGATTAATTATATATTTATTGAAGGAAAAAACTTTTCAGAACTCATTTTTAAATAAATTTGTTTTATTGGGTATAAGTTCTGTAATTTATTAGAAACACAACGTTTCAACAGCAAAGTGCCGCATTATTCAAGTGAAAAGAAATACAAATATAAATAAACAAAATTGTCAAGACAACAAAAATAAAAATAAAAGTACAAATCATAACTAGATTAGTTTAAAATATATTAACTCCTAGGATCGTAGAGCTCTGCCTGTAATTGATGATTCAATATCCACAGGTCTTCAGGAGATAATAATGAAGGTCTAAATAGGGAAAATTGTCAACTCCTTGTGGTTCTAGGTCAATCTGGCGCTACTCTTTTTGGTTTGGCGCATAACTGAACCATCCACAGATCTTCAGGAGGTGGTGATGAAGTAACTCTTGCAAGTAGATTCGTAGATACAAATAACTTGAAATTATGAACAAATGATTGGTAGCCATGATCGATTAAGTTCATAACCAGTATTCAAATTCAAATTATTCGGTGATTTTTCAATTTCAATTGCTTCTCTTATAAGCCTCTTGAACCAATTGTTCTCTTTAGCCAGAAGCTTCGTATTATTGAAAAAGAAATATAAATATAAATAACCATCCAGAAAAATCTGCTGTGGCTGAGCATGCTATTCAAGAATTACATGGCATTGACTTCAATAATACGAAGCTTCTGGCTAAAGAGAACAATTGGTTCAAGAGGCTTATAAGAGAAGCAATTGAGATTAAAAAATCACCGAATAATTTGAATTTGAATACTGGTTATGAACTTAATCGATCATGGCTACCAATCATTTGTTCATAATTTCAAGTTATTTGTATCTACGAATCTACTTGCAAGAGTTACTTCATCACCACCTCCTGAAGATCTGTGGATGGTTCAGTTATGCGCCAAACCAAAAAGAGTAGCGCCAGATTGACCTAGAACCACAAGGAGTTGACAATTTTCCCTATTTAGACCTTCATTATTATCTCCTGAAGACCTGTGGATATTGAATCATCAATTACAGGCAGAGCTCTACGATCCTAGGAGTTAATATATTTTAAACTAATCTAGTTATGATTTGTACTTTTATTTTTATTTTTGTTGTCTTGACAATTTTGTTTATTTATATTTGTATTTCTTTTCACTTGAAAAAGGCAGCACTTTGCTGTTGAAATGTTGTGTTTCTAATAAATTACAGAACTTATACCCAATAAAACATATTTAATTATATATTTATTTTATTGGAAAATTATGTGCATTATTTCTGCTAATATTCATAAATAAGTTTAATACTAACCTGTACATTCCGCACTAAATATTTCCTGTTGCACAGTTCAGTATTGTGCATGCGTTGCTGAGCTAAGATTAGAAGCACAAGATAAGTATTTCACTGAGTAACTACGATCGTGTTTATGAAGGTACAACCCAATAATCCTTGCCTGCATTTGAATAATTTTCAAGCAATTTTCATCTTCCCTACATATTTTTGTAATCTGCGAAGAGCAGATTTCTTCTTTTGCATCAAGCATTCATTCTGTTTGTTCCAATAATGATGTGTTTATTGAACAACAGAGTACCTTGTCTCTCATTGCTGCGTATAATGTGCGACAAAAATGAACTCGAAATACTTGAATACATCAACGCAACAACTATAGACAGAAAATCTTAGCGTTCGTTATGATCAAGCTACAAAATATAATATTGAGATCCAAATACACATGAAGAACAATAAAATCGGCCTAGTTACTTTCGTGAGATAATTAACTCTGGACAGGCACACTTTATTTGTTGTTGCATAAGTGTCACACTAAGGTCTCAGAAACTCCAAACGAAAACGTAGTTTTTCTGAGAATTGAATGTTGTTTTGACTAATTTTCATGATACATAATCTGTTCAGGATAATCATGGAAGGAGTAAGAGAACATTGAGTTCTTTAAGAGCACAATTTATTGAGAATAAGGACAATGCATGAAAAAGTGCAAATTTCTCGAATTTTTCTTATTCAATGCATAAAATACTAGATCTTTCATGAATTCACGTTTAAGTTCATCATTTATCAATGCAGGAGGATCTTTGAATTCCGAAGGAGTCATTTCCTGCTGAAATGTCAAAATGGCGAATAATAGTGAGCTTTCAGCTATGCTAATAAATCTAGCGCAAAATCCCAAACGAAAACTTAGTTCCTCTGAGAAATGAATGTTGTTTTAATTAATTTTTATAATATGTACTCTATTCATGATGATAATGAATGAAGTGAGAAAGCATTGAATTTTTTGAGAGCACAGCTTATTGAAAAAAAGGACAATGCATAAAAAGTACATATTCTCCGAATTTTTCTTGTTTAATGCATAAAATATAAGATCTTTTATGAATTTCGCGTTCAAGTTCATCATTTATCAACGCAGAAGAGTTTTTGAATTCCGAAGTAGTTATTTTCTGCTAAAATGACGAAATGGATAATAATAAAGGGCTTTCGGCTATACCAAAAAATCTAATGCAAACAGTCACACTGGGATCTCAGAGACCCGAACACAAACCAATTCATAAATTATGACCCACCTAATTCAGCTATCATCAAAATACATATAGCACATACTGGAGACATTACTAAACTAGATTTACGAGGTGGTCACATCGTACTATATCGATTTGCGCACAAGATAAAAATTGGAGCATGGGGTTTCTGAGACCCCAGTGTGCAGTTCCAGGGTTAAGAAGTAAGCTTGTGAATATGAATATAGGACATAAGATTGAACTGTCTGAGCGAGAAATAAATAATTTGTATAATATGATCCTGCAGGCAGGATACTGTAGCTATCCTTATCACTGTTAGGCCTTTTTCACACGGAGAGCCGTACGGCCACCGCTCCTGAGCGAGGGCTCGGCGCGTGAGACCGAAATGCAAAGAGTTCTATGGGAGCTTTCACACGAGGAGCGAAAGGCTTTACGGCTCGCGAGAGAGAGCCGTCAGAGTTTTTGTATCTCGAGCCGCGCGCTTGGAGGGGAGCCGCGTCTTTTTGTCAAAATGCAAGCGGAGTAGTGGGTGCATTCACACGGAGAGCGAAAATGGCTCTTTTTTTAATTTCTTGCTCCGCAGATAGGAATAAAAGATTGAAAACTGATTCCCAAATTGTTGTAGTTAATTTAGTAACAAAGCTATGATTCAATACTGAATAATAATTAATATACAGTTTTAATATGAAGTTTACCAATGTTTCTTCCAAAGTGATGTCTTGCCTTGAAAATGTATATCCGGTTTCAAAAAGATATGTTTGGCTTTGAAAAAAAATTTTCAGGCTTTTTTGTACATTAGATCCTGCGAACTCTATTTGGGATAAAGTACAGACTCGTACAAGGACCCCAATGATATAGCTAAAAATTGGAGGAAAGTTCTGAAATTATGGCGTTCAGTCCACACTGAAGAGATGAATGGCCACAGCATGCATACGATTCAACGCGATTTTCACGTATTTAGCGTCTGACGCGAGAGCCGAAAGGTTCTCCGGGTGAAAGCTCTCGCTCGCGAGCGGAGCCATACGGCTCTCTATTTGAAAGAGTCTTTACCATCACCATTCCTCTCACTTCATAATTTTAACATTAGAACATTGCCAAGTTTCTTGTATTGAATTTCTGCGTCTCGCGTTTTCATATTTGTCGATGGAAAATATAACGTTCAGTCGATAAAATAGATATTAGATTTTGATTATTGATTCTTCTTCGTACAAACAACATATTTATCTATTTTTTCTTCAATTTTCTTCATAGAAAATATAATTTTTATATTTTGTTTTTTTTTTTTAAATACTCACGCTTCTACATATATCCATGTGTTTCAATACAATTCTAACAATTTTTTTTCTTGATTCTCAACGACCAGTTTATTTTTCCTTCTATAGGATAGTGGAGCACTACTTCAAACATTCATATAAAAATCATTATGAGTTTTCAGTCTCTCAGTCTTTGTGTCAGATTCACCTTGAAGCTAATGTGTACAGTCGTGGTGACTGAGAAAATTATTATTGTTCACTGTTTTGTATCTCGATTTTCAGAGCAATCAAAAGATACGAAGAATTGCTCAATATTACTGTATCTTTCAGCCTCAGCGTATAATATACTGCTAGAAATAAGAAAAAAATCTGTTTATATGACAGAAAAAACGTCTTGGGTGAATATATACAATGTGGGGACTAGCATCTCCACATAGTTCATACCATGTACATAATACATGCATATACGCACACACACACATACACCCATTCTTGAATATATATTATTAAGTTTTTGTATCTAGCCAAAACACTTGACACTATGACATTTTATCTTAAGTCTGTAATATATTATTTTTAAGTATTGTAAATACCAAATATTCTGATTGCCTTTTGTGTAAATACTTTATGGCCCACTGTCCATGCTTCCTGCTACAAAATCATGTCAAAATCATACTCAGAATGAACTGCTTTAGTTTTTCTGAATATTAACATGTGCAAACTATTTAGTTTCGTTTGTAGTATTTTTTTTTATCTCGGATTTCCTCTAAATCCTGCATGTTGTTTTCTCTAATGTCTTTAAATCAGTTCATTATCGACTCCCATCCGATAAAGTTTATCTTCTGCGCTTATTCGATTAAGTTAACTTCTCGACTTGTTGCATTTGTGGGTACCTGCTTTTCGCATACACCCAAACCAATCAGAGTCTTAAAGTAATAAACGACAACTACACAAAAATCTTTGTTTTATGTATGATACACCATAATCACTTCAACAGAATCACACGCAAAGTGATCAGATAATACTTGAATATTTGTCTTGCCCGAATCATTTTGAACATTCTTCAGTAAGATGCTATTGTTTGTTGCCATAGATTTTGCTTTATAACATAAGTATCATTTTTCGTATATTATTAAGGTCGTGGAAGAATCATATAATTACCTCAGAAAAGAATAACATTTTTTTAAAGCTTTCTAGTTCATTGGTCTCAAATTTTTGACTTTGTGGATGAACGAAACAAAATTCTTCAACACACAAACATATGTTAACCTCAGGAGAAGATGTCATTTTTTCAAAGCATTCTAGCTCCTTGGTTTCAAATTTTTTGCTTTGTAGCTGTACAAATTGAAACTCCCCAACAGACAAGCAGATCAAACAGTTACATATCACAACATTCAAAGCTATAGAATCCTGTTTCATATGGTCGTTAAACCATGACTGAATCAAATTGGGAAATCCCTCGCTAAATACTTCATATTGTCAACAGTTACCTATTTTCTATCTCTCCTGATCTCAGAATCTCACGTTTCCCTTTACCAAAACATTCATTTCATATTTTATCTTTCTTAGATTAAAAAAATACAAAGGATGTATAATCTAAGTACCAAATTTCAAAAGGAATCCATTATCAACTTCAAATACAAAAACATTAAATATATGCACTAGCACGTTCGAAACTATCTTTTAAGTTTTCCTAGATTCCTGAAGTATTTTTCGTGAAGTCCTTCTAGCGTTATTGAAAAGACATTAGGAGACATTTAGAGCAACTTGAAGAATTCGTTTGAAGTAGGATGTTCGGTCTAAAGAGTGGAGAGACTTCCCGACTGAAATAACAGGTCGAGGACTTCACACTGTTTGAACAATATTTAAGATATTTATCGACTGTACTAGAACATAAATAAATATTTTTATAAGAGTTCATACATGATGCAGTTGTTAAAGAGGTATAAAAGTGTTTATCTTCTGAGTTTGCTGATAGTTTCATATATGGAGGAATTTAAATGTCCTTCAAATTCAATATTATTCCACATATCTTTTCTACGATCACAGTTATCATTTATTGCGATTAAAATATTGGTTAATTTTCTTATATTTATTTATTTTCTATTTGTTGTATATAAAATCACATTCATGAAAACATCCTCTGGAAATCATTTGTATATTTGTGCGGATACTGGTAATAATACAATATTTCTGATGAAATCGTGTTGTGATATTCTAAATAGGGAGAAACATGGAGGAAAATATCCCCTGTATTCTAAAATGTCAAGTCTTTGTTTCTTTTAGCAACACCTACATCACTTGCTCTTCATTTTTCATCTTTTTCTTTGTTGCTTTGTTTCTTGTCAACATTGTTGATATGAAGTGGCCATGCGATGTGCTCTGTCTCTGTGCATGAGAGTATGAATGACGATTCCTTGTACGCATGAGAAATTTCATGCCTGGACGACAGGAGTGTGCCTTTTGTTTAAGATGCTGTGAGTATTAATGAAAAGCACGAAATTGTATTTCACTTGAAGAAGTGATCACGAAAGATGCTGCATTATTTTTTTTTTGGAGAAATGATAACGTGTAAGATCACAAAAATAGCATAGGTAACCGTTTCGACTCACAAATTGAAATTTTGTCTTCTCGAGATATAATGTAACTTGAAACAAACAGAAAAGTATGTATAATATCATGAGAACTTGATAATATTCAAGACATATATACTCAAATGTACTTTAAAGTTGTAATGTTATACCCTGCAGACATTTGTGAGTCAAATAAATTCTGAAATATATTCACTCACGTGAACTTTTATATTGAAAAACACGGTATATTCATAAGAACATCATATCATTCTCCAGTTTTAATCAGAAAAAATTTTGAACAGACAACATACAATATATTTTTGATGAATAATACTCCACATTTTGTTTATTGTACGGCTTAGAAATTTTCACATCAAAACCCAATTTAAAATCGCTACAAAGCTGTAGAAATAAAAGGTTTAAAATGTGCGTGATTTCGAATTCATTTATGATTTTTAATTTCTTTTTCGATATAATGAAAAATAACAGAAGGAAATGGAACAATTTGATTATAATATAATCGGTTTCCTCACGAAAGCAAGTTTCGAATAAATAAACACGCCAACGCGCCAATCTGAATTGCAGGCAAATTAATTATTGATTGAATTAGTTCATCTTGATAATAATAAAGAATGGAATCGCTGGAAATTATTGGACTTATTTTAAAATTAGGACACGTGGTGAATTCATATGCTTAATAGATAATTATATAAATTGTAGACTGGAAAATAAGTATCTGCTTTTTTTTCAAGTAATATATAATATCTATATTTATAACAAACGGGTGAATCAAACTTGGTAGCTATTTATAGTATTTTTCACATCGCATAAATGTCAACTGTTATCAACACTTGGCATTAAAGTCAAATGTCAAGCGGAAAGAAACGGCATATTATTTTGAACATTGCAATATTGGGTTACTAGGAATTTCAGTTGTGAATATCAAATCAGATGTAAAATAATTAATATATATCTGATAGTTCTTTAAATATCTAGTTTCGAATAATATTATTTAATATTCTGACTGTAAGCTCATTGAAAATAGATTATAAACTATGTAATTCCATTAGAATCCGCAATAATTAATTAATATTTCAGATATACACAATGAGAACAAAACTCTCTGGAATAGAATATTTGAAATAATTTTGATGAAATTCTAGTTTTTGCACAACTATCTTATTCCAACACTTTTGAACGATGATACAGAAGCAGGAGCACGCTATAAAAAAAAAAGTAGTTAGATTCAAATCACTGGTTGAAACCAATTACAACCGATTTGGATCAGACCACTTGAGGAAAATGTGATCGAAATATGAAATTCCAAATAATATAATATGAAAAACATCATAAGCCAATTCATTGCATATCTATATTATATTATAGTGTACAAAGAAAAAATATGCACGTAAGCACACATGTATAAGTACTCTGCAAACAGTATTGGATTGACACGCAGTATTTGAGGGGGCCCTAAGCTAAAAAATATCTAGACCTGTAAGGCCTCAGAGACCTGTAAGGCCTCAGGGTTCTAGGCGCAATATTTACCGGAGGAATATATAAAATGCTCATGTAATAGCTGTCTAATTACTGTTAACTATAAACTCACATCAACTAGATGTGAATTTTAGACAAGTAGGCAGTAACTAGTCAGCTGTTCCCAAAACCATGTAACACCTCGTGTCTTATTACTGTTTTAGTTGATGTATTCGCTTCTTGATTGCTATTTGCTTACTACAGCATTCAGTGAAGTGGAAAATATCGAAATATCGTTTTTGTTGAAGTGTCCTTTTGATTGTATTATGTTCCACTCGGAAAACTGACACTGCAATATATTGTTTTCAGAAGAAAGCAACTATTTTGAAGATTTTGCACCAAAAAGGATCAGAACAGAGCTGTGATTGTCCCAAACTGTCGGTCAAAATGCTGCAGTCTCTAACTGAATAAGATACATGATTGAGATTTTTGAATAACTTTCATTTGAATAGGAATACAGTTGATAAAATGTAAGAGAGCCCAAAGTGTGAGAAAAAATATAACAAGAGAGGAAGAAATAATTTTTGGAATAAAAACACCAGAAAGTCTTTTTTCCATTTAATTACTGACCTGTTTCGACCACTTGGTGGCACTCTTCAAAATGATACCAGTGATATTCAATGAACAAAAGTACAAACGTGAAGAAGTGGAATTAGAATTCCCACAAAATCTTTCCACGAAAAAAGAATGAAAATCTCGAAAAAATCGAACACCGATTCAATAAAACGAAAAAAAAATAAATAATTTTCAATAAATGGATATGCAAAAATTTATGATAAAAATCACTTATACATGAAAGAACTGCAGAAAACTACTGAAGCGGACGAAAAATAATTTGAATCTATAAAGGACGCCAGTGAAAAAAAAAAAAGAATCAACGCTCATAAATAATGCAAATACAAGCGCGCTTTGAAAATTTTTCAGGGCACATACTCAATTTCTCTCTCTTCCCAGTCATTTCCTTGTAATTTTGAAATATTTTGGTCACATTTGTACTTTTTTTTATGTTGTCTCATCGGTACCACTCTGAAGATGGCTACCAAAAGACCAAAGCCAGTCAGCTATTCAATTAATTGCAAGAAAAATGTTAATTGAAGACGTTTTGGAGTTTTATTTCTGAAAACTAGCCCTTTTTGTCCTGTTATAAGAATATATTTATTAGGATTTTATAGTTTGGATTGGAGGTCTGGGACGAAGCCCTTAGGGTTGTCAACTTCTCTTCAGCGAAATATATTATTTTCGAAAATGAGTTATGAAAAATATAGTACACCTCAAAAAAAAAAATGTATCCTATGGGAAAAGCAAGAACTAGACACAAATATATTCGTTACTTATTCATTTTCATGAAATCAAATTTTTCTAGCACCTCTTGCATTTTTTAACAATTTTTTGTTTGAAATGAAAGTATCATATGCTTCATTACATTGAATTTTTAAATAAATTTGAATCAAAAGCTCAATTTTTAATAATGACATACTAATTCTGTTTCTTTCTTCTCGCCATTTCGAATTTATAAACTTAAGTATCCTTTCTGTGAGGCGCGTTTGTTTGTTAGAGTTTGGTGATGAAAATAAAGTATTTTTGCGTACTGTACATTTCTTCAACAGTTTACAGTACACAGGCTCAAAATATAGTAAAATACTACGTATTTTAGTACGGGTGGCAACCCTAGAAGTCCTCTCAGCTACCCTATCACGTTCGTTTCATCTGTTATATTGGCTATTGAAAAAAAAGAAAAAAAAATGGACGAGGCATAAGTACGCTGATTTACCTGGATTAATTCTATGGATCCAAAAGGTTTGATGAATCTCTGAGCATATATCTCCGCTTATTTGAGAAGAGTCAAAAATGAGGGCAAATTTAAAATCTCTGTTTTTCTTATTCAATCCCAAGGGTCAACTCTGAGCAAGCTCGACGTGAAATCTTGAGTAATATGTATCATGTATTGCAATATGCATACTGTATTAGTGGCACTGAAACAGTGATTGTTGATTTGAAGGCGTAGCTTTGCACCAAAAGCGATGAGCGGGCTCTGCTCGCTCTGATCAAGCTCAACGCGGAGCTACAGAAATGTAGTTGGAACTTTTAAAAAAAAACAGTGAAATTTACAAAATAATTATGAAATGAAAATATCGACTCTTGGCTCAACTACACTGTGAACATATGTATAAAATTTTTGTCTGAACTTTTTTCCCATATGTGAATTTTTGCCACCTACCATTACGTGATCAAAGAAATGTGATTTATGAGCAGTTGCACCATCGTCACTTAACTTTAAGTGGAGTTTAATATCTATGGCAACTATTGTATGCACAATTGTTACCACGGTTATTATTCCTCCTTTAAAGTTAAGTGACGGTGGTGCAACTGGCCATTAATTTCAAGACACTAACTTTACCACTTACATTTTTTACGTATGCTTATTTGTGTATACTTCAATCAAACATTTAATATTACACGACTGTTCAGCGAAATGCAGCGCAGTTTAGCTACAAGATTATCGCGATCGTTCAGATGGTCAGCGCACTTCTGCCATTCTTATCAGGTAAAGGATTATCTTCAGCGCAGTTTGGATACACCCAAAAAAATTCTAGTCCTAATAGATACTAATATATATAGGGAGATCCAAGTATGACAGATATCAGAAATTGGTAGGGGCTTTTTTAATAAAAAACAAAAAACCATGAAATTCTTAATCACACTGTAGAGGATTTTAATTGAATAACCGATTTCGATCACTAGGTGATCATCCTCAGACTACCGAAGAGACTACAAAGAAAGGAAATAACAACGTAAAACATTCATATAGGCAGGTGGAAATTTTAACAAAATCAAAAAATTATAAAATGGTAACTTACACAATAAAATTAATTACAGGAACTTCACAAGAGAAAACGGCGTCAAATAGCCCGCTAGTGTCATGTTGGTGAAAAAATGTGTAAAAAAGCAGTAATAAAGCAATAAAAAAATACAAAATGATATAAAAAGATATATCCAATCTGTTCAACAAGATCCAAACTTACAACTGAAAAGAGCTGAAAAAAATGGAAAAATTTTTTAAAAATCGCGTAAGAACTGGTTACGTAAACCGCGAATTATATTAAAAGATTTAAAAGTGAGGTGTGTCTAAGGTTCGGTTGGTTATTCAAACTAAAGTCGGCATGGTTTCTTGAAGACTTTTTAATCTCTAAGTTCTCCAGGAAATCAAGAATCTTGCCATTTTTGCGTATATGTAAAATTTCAAAGTTTTTAGTAATATCAAAATCGTGTCCGCTCTCAATTAAATGATCAGCAGAGCTTGATTGGCTGTTTTGAAATTCTAGCATGTTCTTTGAATCTCGTTGTAAATTTCCGACCAGTCTTGCCAATGTAAAAACATTCACACGTGTCGCATTCCAACTTATAGACGCCAGATTGCGTCACTAATTCAGGTTTGTCCTCTTTTCAAACGCGTCAAAGGCTTGAAAGCAATGTAAACATTGTATCTAGCCAACAAATTCCTAACTTTGTAGCTTATATTACCAATAATAGATAAACTAAATCTCAAGTTGTTTTTTTCGATGTGTAAGGCGTTGTTATAAGCTTCTTTCAGGTTGAAGTTCATATTTTTTTTTTGTTATCATTCTATCGATATAATAGGATCGAAATTATTGGACAGGGCAATCTTTTAAGAGTCCTTGTCTCCAGATCAATGTTGACAGTGTCCAAACCGTAGGAGAGCATTTTGTGTATGTGGGAGTTGAAGACTGCTATTTTGTGTTGCAAGCAGTGGTTGGAGTTATTATGAATAGAATCAGCTGTGTGAGTAGGTTTTCTGAAAATTTTATAGGTGAAATTGTAACTTCTTGTGATTTGTAGGTCGAGGAAATTGAACGAGTTGTTGGATTCAATTTCGATGTTAAATTTTATGTTACTGTGTAGCGCGTTGAATTTAGTATGGAAGCTATGCAAAAGCTCCATAGAGCCTTCCCACAAGACCAAAATACCGTCAACGTAACGATACCAGAACTTGATGTGGGGCACAAATTCAGTGATTTCCTGAAACACTGGCTTCGAAGGTTTTTCATAAAGATTTCCGCCATGCTACCTGAAAGGAGTAAACCCATAGCCAAACCATCCACTTGTTCATAAAAATTGTTATTAAAAATGAAAAAATTCTGTTTGAAACAGATTTGCAGTAATTTAATGAAATTTATTACCGCTTTTTTACACATTTTTTCACCAACATGACACTAGCGGGCTACTTGACGCCGTTTTTTTTTTGTAAAGTTTCTGTAATTTCATTGTGTAAGTTACCATTTTATAATTTTTTTATTTTGTTAGAATTTCTACCTGCCTGTATGTATGTTTTACGTTGTTATTTCCTTTCTTTGTAGTCTCTCCGGTAGTCTGAGGATGATCATCGAGTGATCGAAACCAATAACTAAATCAAAATTAGAGAACAGTGTGGTTAAGAATTTTCTGGTTTTTTTTTTTTTATTAAAAAAGCCCTTATCAATTCCTAATAGATACTAGAATGTCTATTCTCAGTATTAACAAATAAAAGTATAAAAGATTCTTATTTTCTAACCATAATGTCTATTAGTTTATTCATGCGTCAGAAAATTGAGGATTTTGTGACCAATAGGATGTACAGTATCAGATTGAGAAGTCCAGAGGCTCCTGGAACCAGAGACATCAAGGCGAGTAACTATCTGGGTGAAAACAGGCAGATATACATTTGGAAATGGTAAAAACTAATTTTATATCTCAAATCTCATTCAATGATTGAAATTTATATAAATATTTATATTTCATTTGGTTTATATTTAAAAATTGGTGTGAAAATCATTGAAAAACACGAAATGAACGAGGAAATTAAAGGAAGGATGGCGAAAGCAAATAAAATTTTTGGTGCGTCAAACAAATTACTGACAAGAAAAGAACAATCAGTGAACTGAAGACAAATATACAATGCAATTTTGAAACCAACCATAGCATATGGATGCGAAACTTGGGTTTTGATGAGAAAAGAAGAAAAGATACTGACAGTATGGGAATGTAAGTTACCAGGACGAATAAATAGAGGCGTGAAAAAAGAAAACCTGCGGAGAAGGAGAACAAACAAATAAATAGAAGAAATATATGGGGAACCAAATATTACAACACGAATAAGAATGCAAAAGATTTGATGGCTTGGACACGTGGAAGGGTTAGAGGAAGAAATACTATCAAGGTGAATTATAAATTGAAAACAGGATTGGTAGAAGAAGAAAGACAGACTGAAGAAGAGATGGCTGGACGGAGTAGTTAACAATCTGGAAAAATAAGGGATCCAGAAGTGGAAAACTGGAGGAAAAGACAGAGAGGATTGGAAAGATGTTGTACAACAAGCCCAGGACCTACAAGACATGTCGAGCTGAAATGATATATCCAAACATTTTGTAAGATTCAACTAATCCGGAGCTTATTACTACCTAAACCCATATGTTCATTGAAATTCACTGAACACGTACATAAGAACTCCTACTTCTAGGGAGTAAGTACATGATATTATTATTATAATTAATATTACGAATATTATTGAACTCACACTTGTATATATAGTTATTTGAACCGATAAACATATACGAAAAAAAAAAAATATCATACAGTACTATGTGATATTACCAAACTAGTGCATGAAATTCAGAATATGAAATGTTCCCAATTCATATGGGATGGAAAATTGGACCAGTGGCCTGTAAAGTGGTTTTATAACCATCCTGAACTTGACAGTATGGCGTTTTTTGTGTGAAAGCATTGACTTTTTTATATGATCTATAAGTAGTATCTATAAAATCAACTGCTTTTGTGAATTAATTTATTTAAAAACAATTGTGCCACATGTTTGCAGAATCCCGGGAAGTGGAGATTAAAAACACCAAGCATTTTTTATCCTCATATAGATTCTGTCATATTGAAATTAGCGAAATATTGTAACATTACAAGTTCACCTTCAGTTTATATTTCCATTTTCTATGAAACAGGTCAAAATAAATCGAAATTTGGGTTGATTTGGCCATATTTTATTATTTTAACATGTGTCACCAACGGATTATTGCCCTTGCTTATCTCATTTTTGGAAATGTAATGAATCTTGGCTATCATGAGCACTCCTGTCAACTGTGCCTCACATTCCGTTAACACTTAGAATTGACTGTTCGACTGTTTAAACAAAACACATTCGGACTGTTATTTTAGGCTCGTGTAAATACTCTCAAGACATTGATACCAGATGGACGAATCCGTGAACAGATAACGATGGACAAAACGGATCAACGTCTCGTTGCTTGAGTGATTACTTTGCTTCTTGTGTGTATAAGTTAAATGGGGTTGATTTGTGTTCCAAACAGTGCTTGTCAAAATGTCTGGATGTTATGTTTACTTCTAAATAATTTATTCTTGGATATACTGCTTTCACTGCAGCTGTACTTCTATTCGCTGCTAGTCTTTGTGAATTCTTTTAATTCAATTTTCAATGAATATGCACAAGTAATCAAAAATTCTTTTTCTGCTATTAAAATATCATAATTCTGAAATCAATTAACTTCTGATCATTCTATAGTACTATGTACAGAGAATATTCGATAATACTGAACTTATCATTTTTTGTTATAGATGCTTGCACAATTATTTCCAACATTATCATAACTTGCATTAAATTGCCAAATATTTATATAAGTACGTGTGGGCTTCAAAATGATGATGTGCATATGTAATAAGAGTCCAATCAAAAAACCATTTCCTCATTCAAGTTGGATAATCCATCATAAATAAATATCCTCTCTTATTAACATTTAAAACTATGTTAAAGGGACTCCCACACTAAGAATATTAGTCATGTCAATTATCAATTTCTCCCGGATTATTTTCAGTAATTTGCCATCAATTACAAATTGAATCAAGTCAGCCATGCATCAAAAACAATTGAATACATTCACTTGTACGCCTACATGATCATTTGGAATTATTCACAGTAACCAAGCAACATGCTAACTGCCAATCAGATTAGCAATGTCCAATAGATACCAGAAACCAAATTAATTCAGGAAAGATATGTGGCAGGGAGTCGAACTTGTGGACGGGATACCGAGATGTCTTAGAAGTACCGTCTTGCTGATCTGAATTTCGAGAATGTCAAACCTGAGTAAACAGCATGGGTAAATTGCTTTTGAGGAGAAGCGTATACAACCAGTAACTCCCAAAATTAATCCAGAACTATGTGAGAAAAATCACAATTTCGAAGTTTTTGGATAAAACATAATCTTTTTTTTAGTTTTAAGCAAAAATCTCAAGGGAATACTAATGAAAGATGGAAGAAAGACAAAAAAAATTACACTAGGCCCTTGTAATAATGAAGATCTTAGCCAAAGCTATATTGGATTCTACGAACTGTACTTTCCAGCACAATACAAAAATAACGTAGGAATATTTCTGATTCTGTAAGTCATACTAATATATCAATTTTGTTTATAAAGAATAGCAATCGAGATTATAACGTCAAAATGAAAACAAAGCTGATTTTGCAGTTATATAAACTTTACTCAACTATCAATACCCAGACAAATTGATTGAAGTTTGCTGCAGAAACGCTTATCAATGCAATTATCCTTCAAAATATCAGTTCGAATAGAAATTTCAATTTAGTTACCAAGCTTTGCTGTCAAAACTTCGACTGGATATTGGCTGTTATTGACAAATAATTAAATTAATGAGCATTTCCGCAACCGAACATGAAACTTTCAATGAAATATCCTCTATTTTTATCCATTACAGTAATAACCAAGCAGAAAATGTGTTTGAAGCGTGTCGTGAAAAGAGTGCTTGAATCTTCATCATAACACAAAAATTGTGAGAGTTATTTCTCCAAACTCGATTAAAAAATCTTTAAACATAAAAATCAAATGATAATGTACAGATATTTTATATTATATTATTACACGGTTAACTTCTAATGTTCCAAATTATTTCGGCAAATTTTGAACTTCAAATTTCTAAATAGCTGTAATTTTGGCATGTAGAAACAAAGATACATCAAAATTTCAAAATATTAGGACTCTTATGGCTGGTTGAACTGCTGTAGCTTAAATTTTTAACCTTCACTCAAACAAAAAATATCGGATTCAGAATAATGACAGCATTTGACTTTTGAGTCTTGATACGATATTGTTCAGTTAAGCGATGCGTAAAATTTAAGGGACAGCGGTGCAACTGGCCATTACACATATTTAAAAATCTGACGTGGACATCACGTGACTTACTTGTACATCATTGGATATATATATAATAAAACACAACATCTCATCATTCCACGATTAGTCGGTTGCTATGGAAACAGTAGGTCATCATTCTTATGCTACAACATTCCTAAATACTGATTTCCAGGATTCTACGGCTAACAGCTCTGAATTTATGAGCAAAATTCCAAGATCGTCAAGTATAGTGCACTTTCGACTCAGTCGATCTTAATGAAAATAGGATATGAGCATCTAGACAGTACTGTCATCTTAAATACATTAAATAATATTCTACGTTCAATCGTTTTGGATTTATATAAGTTTGGGGTTAGGACGAAACTCATGTAGCTCAAGAAAATATAGAGTCTGTAGCGTTTCCGGTTGATAATTTTTCTCCAGAAACGACTAAAATGTAGAATATTAAATTCATAGGGGCTAGTTTTCAGATAAACTTGATATTATAATTTTCTTTGATACTAGATCAAATGCCTCATGTTTTGGCTATTTTGAAGCCGCTCTACGACCAGAACTGACAGGACTATATTCTCTTTAATCAGTTATTGACATAAAAACGACATTTGGGATTTCAGCTCACTCTAAATTGCATTACCCGGATGCAGCGGCGGGATTCGGTAGGGGCAAGGGTGGGCAGTTGCCCCCCCTAAATCTGGCACGTACGACCACATACGCTCATGTCACATGCGCTCAAATAAACAATTAGGTTGCGTAAAAGAAGTAATGCTTATTATCAATAGTTTGTGTACTGGAATATTTTCGTCTGTCTGTATTTTTTTGTTTCACATATTTTCTCTTGCTACCTGACCTGTTATTCGTACCCCAACATAAACCTTTTTCACATCTGTTTTCTTCAATGCTATTTTTTAATGCCTATTCACACTCGTTCTTGTATGTTTCATCGGGTCAATGAATCATTGCAATTTTGAGCCTCTTCGAGTCTTCCTCTTTTTAGAATTTTCTCAAATTTTGTATGCAAGTCCATTTTCGAGGACACCATATAACAAAGGTTTTGAAGCTAAAGAATGCTTAGATGTAAATTTTGAATTTATGTTTCCATACGGAAAAATAGAAACAAAAAAAACATTTTTCAGATCTCAAAAAAAGGGTGTGAAAATTTACATTTTCATACTCCATAATAATCCGCTGTGGCCCCACAATACTTCGACAATAAATTTCATAGCTAGTTTCATCGCTGTGTAAGAAATTTAGAGTGTCGCATCAATTAATTGCATATATTGAAGTGAAAGCTGTCATTTTCGAAATGACACCTGTCATTGTCACACTGACAACTGTCATTGTCAAAGTGACAGCTGGCATTTTTAAAGTGTCAGATTGCGGTTATTTTTTAGTCCTGACATAAAATAAGAATTTTTGCAAATGGAGAGTCCTCTTCTAGAATTTCGGGATCTTCAATTCATTGGAACATACATTGCCGACATTCGATCGCCGGAAGTGTAATTTGAAGATGGTAACGTGGATTCCACTAATTAATTATTTATTTTTGATATCTTCTAAGCTTATCTTTCCGAGAGCTCAGAATTGATACCAAAGTAGACATTATCTAAATAATTTATGAAAAAAATTGACAACCGTTTAAATCTCCTTTTTGACACTTCTACTAGAATTATCTTCACAAGAGCTTTCAATTTGATACCGAACAAGATAGGAGCAAATTATCCATGTAAAAAAAAAACAATTGACGAACGTTTGCAAGTGATGTCAAAATACGAGTGATAATAATTCTAACTCCACATCATGATTCTTATTATTTTTTTGGTCCAGAAAAATTTAACGAATTTTATAATAATTCAAATATTGATAATAACAAATGAATCACCGATAATTTTGAAAAATGTTTACTGTGAATGTTATGCCAAATCATCCAAGGATTAGTTTCAGTTATTTCATATTTTACGATTTTACCTCACTACCGTTTATAAAATCAACACAAAAAACTAAAAAATTCCATAAATAAAATTTTGGTACCACTGGTTGAAAAATGCTCATCTACAAACTTGAGACTAGATTTTTGATGAAAAACTTGAATATAAAATTGTAGTTGAAATTTGTACGCGTTTTCAAGTTATTGTGCTTTCAGACAGACTGACAGACAGACTTTTCTTAAAATTACTTATGTTATTCGGATTTAGTAGGATCTAGATCGTGAAGATTCATCAAAATCTCGAATTGTCAAAAAATTACGATTACAATACTTCTTAAAATATAATAATATTAGAAATCGGGAAAGTGTTAATTAAAAATGAATAAAAAAGGGTAGTGAAAAAATTGTTCTACTTTGTATCAATTACGTTACTTACAACCCTTCTCCTCCACCCCAGAGATTTAGGACACGAGCCTGACTTTTAAAGTTGATATTAAAGCTCAAATGTTGCCCCTCCAATAATATTGCTGAAATTCCGCCACTGCCCGGGTGAGCCAGAGACTCTCCAGTTTTCCAAACTCCATAATATAATTTTCTTTATTGTTTTACAATTGAAAATGTGATTTCACTATTAGTATAGGCATTTGGTTCTAAAAAAAGAGGCTGCCTGGGAAATTTCCTGGGAGTTTTGAAAATGGGTAGTTCTACAGATTCCGATGTACTATTTTCGAATTTCAACTCTGCCACCTCATATCTTAGCCGCTCGCGGCGCTATATTCAAAAAATGGCGCCTAAAAGCAGCTTTTTGACAATATCTCATTTCCGGCTCATTCCACGATGGAAGTATTCCTATACACAATGAGATTATTTTTTTTTCGTAAAAATCAATAATTTTGGCGTACGAGCGCCGCAAACAATTATACTTGAATAAAAAAACTATAATAACAATAAATATTTTACTATGCATTGAAAAACCGGCTTACTATGGCCCGTCCTCCGCAGTTATAGAGGAATGTGTCGCCTTTGTATCGGGCGCCCTTCTCTCCCTTTATAATGTCGTTTGCATTTATAGAGCCATTGCTTCCAATGAAGTAAATAGTTTCATTTGTGCTAATCCATTCAATGAAAGTGAAGTGACTGAAGTAATAAAAAAAGGATTGGAGACTTTTTGTAAGTCAATTATTAGAAAAAAGGACAATTAGGATGAATGGGACACAATCGCGATCTACGCGCTCAACTACAATTTTGCGGCGCTCGTACGCCAAAACCATTGATTTTACGGGAAAAAAGGTTATTACATAAATTATAGGAAATTTTTTCTAGTTTTATTTTGTATAGGAGCTCTTTTATCGTGAAATGAATCGGAAAGAGAATATTGTCAGAAAACTGCTTTTAGGCACAATTTTTCGAGTATAGGGGCGCGAGCGTCAAAGATAGGAGGTGGCAAATTTGAAATTTGGAAGAGCATATCGGAATCTACAAAATTACCAATTTTCAAAATTCCCGGAAAACTTCTCATGTAAAATCACTAAATGACTGTACTATATACCTACTATGAAGTTCAAATTCTACTTATGTTTTATAAAAGGCACAATAATCTACTTCCAGAGTAAATAATTTTTTTATTATTTTAATATAATATAGATTATGATGAAAATGATTTAACCCTAGCGTGATATAAATAATATTGAATATTGGAGGAAAATGATACAAAACTTTGATTTTCCTCCAATCTTCAATATAATATTGGAATTAGTCTGCTGTCATAAAGAAACTGAAACTGATTAGAGTTTGTTAAATGGCATAAATTTATTCTGGGAGTAAATTATCTTGGTCTTTTATAAAACCAGCCATTAGTGTATGTTCATGAGAGCTGGATAAATTCTCTCGTTGTTCTCAAAGTGAAGTGAAGGTCATCATAATGTGGGCGATTATATGTTGGACTCGTGTTATAACATTTTTAGTCGCTAGGGCGTAGACTCATATTTACGATGGCAAACATTAAATGCAAATTAAAATCTAGTGACAAATTGTAGTAAAAAATAAATTTAGGTGGGATTTTGATTTGATTCTTGCGAATGAATACCTCATGTGAATCTTTTTCAGTTGTGTCAACTGTTATATCTCTTCTGAATTGAAATTCAAGTAAATAATGATCTGATTCCAATGGCGCTAAATAATATTTTAAGCATATCTTCATAAAGTCGTGGTTCCGGTCGTTTTCAGCACGATCTGAAGTTGAGATAGGCCTATTCAGCACGGGCTGAAGCTGGATTCAATCTTCTCTATCATTTCTTCAAATATCGATTTTTGAATTGGTCGTGCTCACCGATGCTAACTTTCTTATATAAAGATGTATGATGTTGGTTGGATTCATTGAATATGTGCCAAATTATGGTTTCACATTTCGAAAACCGCTGATTTTAAACTTCTTGAACTTCAGTATCAATGAGCTTATGCCGGCCACTCACGATCAAGCCGCTTGATCCAATGGTTTGATACTGTGGCATGACTGGAGGACCATACACGTTCAAGTGGCATGAAGCGGCATCAGTTCACGCGGATAAACCATAGAGTCAACATATCTTGCATAGACGACGACTTCGCGCTGACAGGACTGATAGTTGCTTCATTTCTCAAAAATAAGCAAAGAAAAATACATTTATAGTGCAAGCTCTGGTTGAGAAAAAGAAGCACCCATTTCCATATAAATATACTGGAAGAACTAGTTGTAGCCTCACAAGAATTGCACAATTATTTACGAATGGACGCAGAAATGTATGTTAATCTTCTCTTCTTATTAGCCCTAATTATCAAAAAGAAAGTCACTGTTATGCATCATCTAATAAAACCCAAGAGAACTGATTATGAACTGATGGTGTGGCATGATGAGTGCACTCACGTTCAAGCGGCCTAACGGCATGACAGTTGGCAGATTGACACTCGATCCTTCCCTTCCGGCCACACACCGTCAAACCTACTTGATCAAGTCTATTTGATCATGTCGCTGGATCGAGCCACTCGAGATCATGCCGATCGTGAGTGGCTGGCATTAAGAATAAGGCATGGGTGTTGACTCATTCTAGTTATTTTACGCATTCTAGGGCAATATCTACAGAGATGTTTCCGTAACATGCTACATATTATACTACATATTATCATCTACGATCGTATGAATAATAATGGTAGTCTTTTTAATCAATCATGATGTGAAACGTACACTTATATTTTCGAAAAAATGTGCAATATAAGTTTTATTTCACTACGATTTCAGTTGGAGGATTCAACACACATTATCAATATTCCGAACATCTGAAGAGTACTCCAAAACCACTGATCTCTATATAATACTGGATTGGATTTAGGCCGCTGGAATGCGGCCCCAATTGAGCGTCGCCATCTTGGCAAAAACTGAGGTTTTGTGCCAGATCAATACCGCGTTGTACCGCGATATTTAAAATTTAGCTGTTCGGTTTGCCGGTATTTTATTTATCAAACATGATGATCGAATGCATGTTTTGCGGAAAGAAACCCGATTCATCGAGAAATTTGACACTGCACAAGTAAGTACAACAAATGAATCTGAAGTAACTGTCGTTATGACTGAAATAAGTAAACATTACTTATTTTTATTGCTATGCTATGATGTGAATATTTTCAAGATTTCCATCCGATGAACAATCGTTCTAAAAATGGCTCGAACAAATGGGTTTGCCAAACTTAGAAATAGCTAAAAACATGATATTTTTAAATATTTTAACTATTATAACAATTTTCAAATACTTTTAACTATTATTGATTATTAATGTGTGCATATTGACGAATATTGGGAATAATTTCATCATCTCATTTGCATTATACTTTGAATTTCATCGAGTGTCTTCTATAAGTGTTTTGAGTTTGCCGCCGAATAGTGACACAAAACCTCAGTTTTACTGTCTAGGCTGCCGTTCAACCGGGGCCGCTTTCAGATGCCAGAATACGGTCTAAACCCAATCCAGTGTTATATAGAGATCAGTGTCCAAAACTCATCTGAAAAATCAAAATAACCTTTCGAACATTTTGAAGTTGACATAATAATTTTAACTTTCGAAAGCATTCGTGTGAACTTCAATAACAACGGTTCAATTCGCAGCATTATTTTCTTAGAAAAAGATATCAATTTTTCACAAGCTGCCTTTGGTAGCTGAAAACTCGAAATATTTGCGTTTAAAGAACTCACCAAATGTTAATGCATATTGGAAAATGGATTTCAATTAGCAACTGAAAGTAACTTCTTTGAATAACTTTTTACAGTCTGCCAATTTCCGAACGTATAGCAAGTTTTCAAAATCGACTTGAAGTTTCGGCAGACGGTCTACATGAGTCCAAAAAATGAGCATATTCAGGTAAACTTGTGAACTTATTGCGTAGCTCGGAACAATTTTTCACAATAAGCTTTTAGTAGATTTTGCAAACTTGCTTCACGTTGGAAAAAATGGCAGACTGCAAAAAGTTGTTCAAAGTAGCTATTTTTTATTGCTTATAAAAATCAACTTCTCAATATGCAATCACAATGAATGACATATAGGAAATTGTTTTCTTTCTCCTAACGAGCATCCGGTCGATGTGACAATGAGGAAAAGAAGAATATCCATGAACAATTAATTATTTCTCACGAGAATTTGTACGATTAAAGGCAAAACTTTGTAAAAAAGACTAATATTTGTCTCCTTTGCACTCCCTCGATTTACAAAAATATTCAATTCGCTGATATTCCCAATCAAGTTATCCAATAAATCTAGGATAACTTTTATATTTTTAACTTAAATGACCGTATTTCACATTTAGATCGCTTAGTTAGTTTCTGCAAATATGAAATCCCATGTTTAACATGATTGTTTTGTGCTTCTATTAACACCCTAGTTAATCACAAAATCTTCCAAATTTAATAGACATATTGGCTTCCAGTTAGAAAAATACTATGCATCTTCTGATTGATGTAAGAATTATTGACTGATAAACAATATTTGAAGTGGAGCACGAGTGATAGTTTACAGGCAAGCGAAATATATCATTATGTTTATTGCTTCTGGAGGGTTTGTTCGTTAGTTAAAGAAAAATCACTATTCAATGATTGAATAGTATATAATTTATTTATCACTCACTATTATTGAACGAAGCCGCAGATATTTATTTTTAACTATTTATCTATTCATGACACTGACCACTCTCTATTTCACTGTTTCATTGTTCACAGTTCACTGTTCATTGTTTAACTGCTCTTCAATCAGGTCGTTTTCTCATATATATATATATATACAGATTTCCATTTCTCGCATTGTTCTCGGTTAGTCTGGAATATTACTGGAACTTTCCACCGTGCGGGGCGGTGTGGTGCGGTGCGGTGCGATACAACGAGGACAAAAGGCCCCGCCCAGACAGGGCTAGATCCAGAGCTTATTTTATTCTCACGAATTTTTAAATTTTCGCACGTTATAATATTTTAACATTCTGCGCTAAATAGCTGTTGCTATGAGAACTAATATACAAATTTGATTTTCAAATGCAACCAATTTCGTTGAACAGATTTTGCCTGATTGTATAATCTAACAGTCTATCTACAGTCTAGTTGAATCGAGCTTATTTATCATGATTATATTCGCTGGAACAATCGAAACTATAGAAAATAAATTTGGTCTAACCAAATTGTACATAAGCTTGAATTGAACAATCGGGACTTAATTAATTCATTTTCAAGTCGTGCAAATATTATTAATTACTGTACAATTGAGGAATCAAGAGAATTTGAGGTATTCGAGGCGTAAGAAATGGCAGTTATCCGAGTACTAATATTATGATACTCGCAATGGCATTCAAATGAACGTTAGTTGTATCAATAATCTGTTACAATAATTTATCTAATTGAATAATTGGTCTTATGTAACGATTTGCGAATATCTGCAGTTATAATATTGAAAACTTTATCTGTGATATTCATTCCCCACTTTTACGCTGTCGGGCTCAACTTTATCGAATAAATTTATAATCTAGCCGAATCTAAGTTTTGCAACATGCAATACTTCCATATTTAGATACGTAAATATTATTTTCGCTACATTTGGATTGATGGAGAACAGAACGCCCTACAAGTGAAACTTAAATGCTATTTTTAAGAATGTATTTTATATGAAAAACGACTTCCTGTATTGGTAAGATAACAATATTTATTACGAGTCATGTTGAGGTCAAACATCAAATTAAACCCACATGTACATACAAAACTCCATGTTTGTGTCCCGTAGAGCGTTGAAGAGAAAATAATGGCGTTCGATGACAGTTGAAGCGCGTCTATATAACCGGAAACAGTTGTGGGACCGGAAGCATGTTCTAACTGACCGAGGTTTCCCACCACGTCGCAACCTAGCTGTGATCCCGACTCTCATTGGTCCATAGGATCCATTTTTTACTTTTTCACTCCAATCATTTGCATATGAAACGCGTTACAGGTTTTGAGAATGGGTTAAAAAAAGTTTGAGACTTAAATCATGCAGTTATCAACACAAGATCTGGACTTATTTATGTGTAATGTAAAAGAAGATTTATTAAGACACTATCATTAGATTTCATTAGATGTAATCAACGATATTGATTAATTGTTTCGTTCTCGAAACATGCACAAGCTTCCTGCGTAATTATACACTTTGGATAAAAATTAGAGCACTGATATCTACAAACGTTCTAGCTGAATTAAAAGTTTTTTCAATAAAATCTTAAAATATGTTAAGTAAGTTCACACAAGGAATTTTCTTATTCTACTTGGCTACAAGAAGGATTTGATCTTAGGAACCAATTTGTATACAGGATGTACATATACCTATGTAACAAATTTTAATGGTATATAGTATTTGGCGTACGTTAGAATCAAAAAGAATTTTTTTGAAATTCTTTATTTTAAAACAGGATTTAAGTAAATGAAAGGTTCCGGGACACTGGTTTGATGGCTATACTCTTAAGATTAATCACCTCAATTTTATTAAAATATATTCTTGGGTTTATATTTTCGGATATTAAGATAAAAAACAGTGGTACCTGAAATTCTCATGTTCTGCTAAGTGCTGTTAATTTCACTAATTTTGAAAAAATGATTTTTGATCCATGATTAGTACGCCAAATACTATAAACCATTGAAGTTTGTTACATGGGTATAAATACACCCTGTATAGTGGCTCTACCAATAGTTTATAATATAACGACGGACCTAAATACTTAATTAAATCCTGAGGGTGATGTTTATTATACGAAACGATGTTGAGGGCAATCCTTATCTGAGGAATTGAAGGTAACTGAATCTTGTGCTATCTACGCTATTTTTTGAACTACCGTTTATATAGAATCACAATAGAATGAAAGCAGATTGTTTATTCTCACAATTTCGACAACAAACGTGTTACAAAAATGTTGAATAAATTCACCGTAACAAGGCTGACTATAGCAGTTGCTGAATAAATGAGCTAGCTGTCAAAAAGATGAGTGCGGAATTTGATATTGATAAGGCTACGGAAGAGGCAAATGAAGAATTATTATCTCAAAAATCTAAGAAGTTCTGGAACAACAGTACAATGCATTTGTATTATTATGTTAATTGCTAATATAAATAAACAATAATAAAGGTTTGAACTCTGAAAAAGTTTCAATTTGATATTAGGTACTTTGATTAGTCAATTGTCATGGATAAATTTGTTTATCTTAATTTAGTCCAAGTGGAGTGAAGAATAAAGCTCGCCTTTCACTCCCGGGAGTGCAAAAAACATCTTTATAGGGATATAACTACTCAAGATACGAGTAGTCTGATGGTTAAATATCGGATAAATCTGTAAGTTTCAAAGGTCTATGAGATCCAGATTTTGATTGGTAGTTCAATGGATGTCAAACTTATGTGCAAATTTATATGAATGTAGAAAAGTGGATGTATTTTCATCATTCTTTTAATGAGTAGAGGGTAAAAGATCTGAAAACTAATCGATTTGCCAAGCCTAAAAAAAAAAACCTGCAAATTTTGAAGAAATTTTTATTGCAATATGTTCTAATTGACAATTCATCCAGAATGGTGAAGGGAAAAAGAA
This sequence comes from Dromius quadrimaculatus, assembly GCA_963989225.1. Classification (NCBI taxonomy): domain Eukaryota; kingdom Metazoa; phylum Arthropoda; class Insecta; order Coleoptera; family Carabidae; genus Dromius; species Dromius quadrimaculatus. The sequence goes on from OZ022324.1 coordinate 11,465,313, forward strand.
TAATTTGTAGGTGGCACATTCACTGAATTTTAATCCTAAGAAATTCCTACAAAATAAAATATAACTTGTCGTTATTGACTCCTTAGAGTAATCACTTCAAATTCAATTTGTGAGGAAATTGTAATCACTTAACGATCCATAAGTTGTATAAAGATAGTGTTTAAATATTCATTATTTGACGTAAGAGATTCTAGGAAAATTTATGATATTTTTGTATTTGACTCAAATCCGAGTGGAAACGTCTTCCAAATTAAAAAGTACGTATCGTAGATCCCGCATCGCGGTTTGTATTCTACTATCGACTAGCTATTGACAATAAGTAATTAACTTCAATTTAAGTTTTAAAGAAGGAAGGACACTATTTCGATTTTTTGACAGATATTTATTATGACTTGAAAAATAACATGCATCTCCATCTTTAGTTCAGTTTAAATGAGGACACGCCACAGATCGCAATTCTTGATTGATCACGGTACTTCTTACTCTCTTGATTGGCCAACCATCAGAATGAAATCCTTCTTGTATAAAGTACAAATATTGTGGAACCAACAATTCTTCACATCTTGAGATTTTGATGAGAATATCCATTTTGGGCATCCCAGAATCCATTTTGACTATTTTTGGCTTGACGTCGGTATTTATGTACGTATGTATGTATGTAATTCGCAAATCTCGAAACCGGTAGAACTTATAACGTTGAAATTTTGTATTTAAGACTGGTCTGAAGTCTAATCGTGCACTTCGTATTATGGTTGCAAACCTTTATACCAGAAGTGTATTTTACTTGAAACTTTTTTCGAATTTTTTGCATAAATCTGAAATGTTAGCTGTAGGATGTTGAAATTCAATATTTGAAATAACTGAAGCATCCAAATGGGTATCTCCCATTTTTGTACCAATCAACTGAACCGGAAGTGCACTTTATATACTTTATATAACAGTGTTTTCGAATTTTTCGCATAAATTCGAAACAATCAGCCGTATAATGTTTAAATCTTGTATTAAGCACTTCTATAACATCTAGTTGTATACCTTGCATTATGATTGCGATCGGCTGAGCCGGAAGTGCAGTTTACGGAGCAGTTTCCTGAATTTCTCGCATAGATCCTGAACGATCGGCTGTAGAATCATGGAGTTTGATATTGAAAGCAGTCGCAGCATTTAAATGATAGCTCTATATTTTCATAGTAATTCACTGAGCCCAAGATGAACTTTAGCTGACAATTGTTTCCAATTTTTCGCATAAGTCGAAACTATTGATCTTAGAATAATCAAATTTAGTATTAGAGACTGCTACAACGTTTTGATGGATTGTAACATCTCAATGATTACCTTAAATTTTGGTTACAATCGATTTTACTTTGAGTCTATGTCAGAATCAACTGTCCAGTCAGAAAGTGTACAAGTAAGTCATGGGGACTTTTATGAGTAATTTTCTACGAAAACTTCTTTCTCTAACATTATTTTGGAATTTACATATTCCGTAACCAAAAATTATGTTGGAACAAGCAACATTCCAACACATCGTTTAGAATAATTCCGTATGACGTTCGAAATCATTCAATCATAATATTCGGTGAATCAGAAGCTGTTGGTTTGGTTGCCGTCATTCATTTCTATCAATTCATTTATTTCTGGATTCGCGTTAGACGTTTCATAATTTTAAACATCTCTTTCGAAATAGTTTCCAAAATCTTGTCGGAGAAGGTATAATCTACAGTATGTTTGGAATGGCGTATTCCACACTCGCGAACCGTAATTTCGCTCGTTTGGAATAAGTGCAATTCCAATACTTATTATAGAATATACTATTCATATTCTATATTACAACATTTACAACATCATAAACTGTTATTATGGAATGTGGTGATAGCATTGATATTGATGCCGTGATGTATTGGAAAAAGCATTGAATTTTTTTGACAATGGATTGGGTTTAGGCCCCGAGCAAGTGATTATTGAATAATTTTTTCTCGATATTTAATTTTTATGAAAACTAATTACGGCATAATCAATCTTTATAATTAGATGATGTAAATTTATTTCACCATATAGTCCATGATCCCAGACCCGCCAGACCTTACTTATTTTCTGAGAAACAAAATTTGTGGATTAGAATAGTGTTAGTCGGTACTTTGATCATACACATATTCACTAGTTTGTGCCGACGGCCAATTTATAGATACGAGGTGTTATAGGTACATCAAGACAATACTCACTTTTCTTGAAGTCTGAGTGCTGATTTTTATGTATGTTCTAGAGAATATTGTTGAAAATTGATAATCAACACTGCCAGACACTTTTCATCGGCAGTAATTCCTGCTAAACGCTTTAAAGCTCGCAAAAAAATATATTCATCTTACTCATAGTCTGAGGCCTAATTTTTTTAAATAATACTCAATGAGCAATTTCAAGACTTTTTATGAATAGCCAGATCAAGGGAGAGTTGGATGCCCATAGATACTTCACTTACTATCAAGCCTACAAATAGTGACCTCGCGCTTTTACTCACAACGATATTTTAGATGTGTCTGGGGGATGTTTAGCCCTACGATTAATCTAGCTGGTAACAAAAAGTATTGAAATTGTACCCTAAGTGTCATATATAAAAACTAGCACTCAAACTATGAGCAAGATCACGTTATTCTTCGTGAGCTTTAAATGGTCTAGCAGAAATTACCACCGATGGAAAGTGTCTAGCAGTGTTGATTATCAATTTTTGACAATATTCTCTGGAACATACCTCAAAATCAGCACTCAAAACCTTGAGAAAAGTGAGTAATGTCTCAACGTACCGCTAGCACCTCGTATCTGTAAATTGGCCGTCGCCACAAACTAGCTAGTATGCGTATGATCAAAGTACATACTAGCACTACACTATCCCACACATTTTGTTTCTCAGAAAATAAGTAAGGTCTGGCGGGCCTGGGATCTTACTCTAATATATAAATATGAGATTTTTTTGCAAATATTCGAGCATCTCTTGAAGATATCAAAAAAATTTGGTGATATTACAAATGAATATGGATCGAAGGATCTTGTCAGAGATCCTTATTTTGTGCTAAATGTCTCTGAACAGAGTGCATTGCAGAGATGGGCACATTAAAAACATAGCGTATTATACTTGTTTTTATGCACATAAAAAACTCTTTTTTCATATTGAATAATTTTCCAACATTTTGACGCGGATAATGCAAAATATGTAAATTATGTATGAACAGAAGCTAGAGAAAATTTCTCTTGTAAACTTCGATGTTGCTTACAGAACGTTTGCATTTCAGGCAGTATATTTTTACCTTGTTTTGAAGTATAGAAACCAATTTTGAAAAATATACTTTATTTGACCTCTCTCTCTCACATTGATTTCTTACAATAAATCTTCAAAAGTTTACAACATTATGGTAGCTAACCTTAAGTTTGATGTTCAGAAGCTGCTAATATGAATCTCCATCTAGCGACAGAATAAAGAGCTAATATTTCACATTATTTACGTTTTTTATATTATTTATATAATTTACGCATTTTTTAGGCTATTAACGTGAAAACCAGTTTTTACGTGTGAATGCCCATTTCTGGTGTATTTTTTTGCTAAGAAACAAAATTATCCATTTAGAAAAAAAAAAGCACTTCTTTCTGTGCATTTTTCTTTCATGTATCGAATTCTGCAAGTCTCAGTTCTAAATTTTGAGGTTTGAATTCACTGATTTTTTTAGCACAGATCCAAGTTTTTCACTTTAACGAAGTTTTGTTTACGAATTCTACATACATAAACTTTAGGAGAAAATTCACATTGTTAAATTTTAGGCAGAGGAGAAAATCTTTTCTGCAGGACCGGATTCACTCTTCTTGCCGCCCCTGGGCAGTAGTGGACCTGCCACCCTCCACCTGCCATTCTTATTTGAGTCCCAATCTTTTTTTTGACAAAATCCGATATAAGCGAAATTACTTATTGTTTATCTCTTACATCAAAATCAGTGCGCTAGGAAGAATAAGGTTGTAAATTGTAAAAATAATATTCAACTTGAGGAAAATACGTCGGTTGAAGGTCAAACTGTCGATATATCACTTTACCTCCGATTGAAGAGAAAGACTTGTTTTAGAAACAAATATAGAAAAAATTATGAATATTCGCGGTCAGACTCGGTTGATCTTACATATTTACATTGTGCATGTGTGCATGCGTGTGATATTAGCGACTCTATAGTGAACTTCGCCCGCTTTGACTAAGCTTGACGTGGAGTCTTGAATCCGAGACATCAACAATAGGTGCACTAAGCCCCGTGATAGATTTGCTCTGCCATTCTTGTCATTCAAGATTTCACGTCGAGCCTGGTCAGAGCGGATGGAACCCTTCTGTTAATTAGGTGCAAAGCATCGCCGGCTGGAAACAAAATAATATATTCTACAATAAGTATTGGAATGGCCTATATTCTGAACGAGCGAAAAGTTCGGTACGGTTCGCGAGTGTGGAATACGCCATTCCAAGCATGTTGTAGACTATACTTTCTCAAAGAAGGTTTTGAAAACTCACCAATATTTCAGAGGAAACTTAAAAAATTATTAAATGTCAAACGTCAAATCCAGATATGAATACTTGAATTGTTATGAAGTAACCATGGTAGTAGCCAAACTAACAGCTTCTGATTCGTCGAAATGATTTAAAAGGCTTACAGAATCATTCTAAATGGCATACGGAATCATTCTAAGCAAATTTTTGGAATATCATTCGTTCTAACTTAATGTTTGGTTATGGAATATGCAAGTTCCAAAACAGTCTTGAAGAAACACTATTCTAGTGCTACGAACAAAATTATATTTCGCTAGTGAGTCCCTAGCATCGTCATCTTACACACAATGTAATGCTAAAACAAAGTTTTTCCATCAAGTTTTATTAAAATCAGAGGTGAAGTAGTAGATCGACAGTTTGAGCTGATTGAAAATTGCAATTTTACACAAATAGAACATTGGAAAAAGCTTTGCTACCTACTCTGTTCTTCAGAATTATTTTTATCTGTGTTATCAACGTATTTACCTCAACTTGTTTTTCTTCCAGAAAGGAATCAAATTTGCGAGCTATCTACAATACTTCCTGTTCTTTTTGTATTTTTTTTATCGTTCCCTCTTTATATGCAGGGCCGCTCCATTTTTCCGGATCATGGTCCATTTTAATACCTCATATATTTTTCTTCTTCAATCAATACACAGTTCTTCTAGAAATTACACGAACAGACGTTTGTATGTAACGAGAAAGACTGTTCAGTTCCATTAAAACTTAAACAAATAATTTGGGTGTAGTGTTGGACCTCAGTAACTCAAAACAATATTTTGACAGCCTCTATAGCTTAAAATATCTATCAGTGAATAGTGATTCACCCTAAAAAGATGTGCAAACAAAAGGTCCTTCTTAGAAATTAGATGCAGGCCTAAGTTCTCATCCCTTGCATGTGTCCACCAGATGACTATTAATGTGATCTGTGCACTTATTGCCTACGTTTGAATTTTTAGAAACCTGATACAACTACTCGATTCAGCTTTTGCTGGAATTAGAATGATATCTCTGCAACAATATTTGAAGTTATCAAGCAACTTCAAATACTTCCCTAAAAATTTGCCGCCCCCAAATATCTGCCGCCCTGGGCAGTTGCCCATGAATGCCCATGCTCAAATCCGGCCCTGCTTTTCTGGAATATCTGCGAATGAAATTTCAATTATTGATCAGTTCCAACCAAAATATCATGATATAGCTAGATGAAATTATTGCTCTGATGTGTTTAAGGAAGATTATTTCACTTAATAGGAATACCTATCTCATATTATTTGAATATTGATCAGATTTAGTGAATTGATACTCTATGAAATTTATTGTTTTATATTCTGTATGCAGTAATTTTTTTTGTAATCAATACGTGGTATAAAATTAGAAAATCATTTTATGAGCTCCTTACTCACGTCTACTACCGTCGGATGAATAATTAGAGGTTTATATCCACTGTAACTATTGAATGAACAGTTATTTCAATGGTAATTATCTTACAGTTGCATGCAACCAACAGTGTTAAAATTAGAGCTCACGTATCGTAGAAGTCAAATAAGTTTTTTTTTTTTTTTTGTCACTAACTTTTTCTCTCATGTCATTATACTTTGTTCTTCGAAAACAAGTACGAGTATTCGCGATAGTAATTTAATAGAATATGTTCCAGTGGTTGACAAATAGGAACTGTATTGCAAAAAGACAAAAGTGTTATTCGCGGCGGAGTCTGTTGTGTGTTTTGGAAATAAGGACAGATGCAAATAGAAAGCAAACTTAGAAGCGTAAATAACCAAACGAGAAGCATGGTGTAATTTATTCATTTAACTGATGTCAAAAGTTCAAAGTTTATAAATGAAGCCACTATATTTTCTTACATGTTTTGCGACGCCTGTCGCTTATTTTGTCAGTCGGATGTAGCTATGTTTTGTTTTACTCGCCATAGCGCTCCAGTAATGAGGAAATATTTCTCGAGCTTGTTAATTAAGATTAATTACTGGGATAGAAGAGTTTTTTCTGCGCTACACTTGCCGGGAGAAAGGAATAAGAGCGGATGCTTTATAAGCGTTTACACAAATTTATGATACTCTGTTTTTACTTTCAGAGTTTGCAGGGTGCGATAGTGGTAATGTGCTCAAAGATTTGTCAGGATAAAGTCGTGTAGTTTCATAAATGTATCATACCAGGATTTAATTACCCACCAGTATACAAATATCACTAAGCAAAATTTTGCAAATTTAATGAAGTAGTGAGACTTTACATTTTATACTTCAAACCACTTCAATATTACACTGTTCCAAACTATTGTTTTTAACGTCTCTAGATAATATTTGAGATGCTCCTTATAAGTAAATTTTGACACTTGACATCTGGGACGAATAAAACCAGGTACGAATGTAAACGTTGGCTGCATGGAACAAGAATTTTCACTCTTTCCAAGTAATATGTACGTCACAAAGATTTCAAGATGAAATATAACAGCCTACATTCGAGGCACGTCTTGATTTAATTCATATATTGGATTGCCGTTCTCACGTGAATCCTAGTATGCTATACATTATTACTGCCGCTTTCATACGTACAATTCTGGAATATATCTGTCAGAAATATTTGTGCAAGGAAAATCAGAATAGAAGCTGATGTAGGTAAGAAAATAGAAATACAAGTTGCTCAAATTTTCATGAGTGTGCACGTCATGTCTCTGCAAAAATCAAGAACTCAGTAATTGTTTTATTCTTTAGTAATATTCCCGTAAACTTTTCCAAGACCGTTAGATATATTTTTGAAATTCACTTTTATGAAATAAGAGAAGAGGTTGAGTCTCCAAGGATGTCTGAACGCAGACAAACATACATCTATATCACAGTTGGAAAAATTGTGCACTCACACACAGAAATGTTTCTTTGGCACGTTCGTTGTTTTTAAAGCGACGCTGGTTTATTGATTACTAAGGATGAGGGTACAGAATGTCTCGCGGGCATCACACTCTCCAAGGATCTTTTTCCTTTCCTCCGTTCCACAAACTACCCTCTTTTAAGTCCTCAACGAACTTTCCACTATCTGGAATCTATTGGAAAATTAAATTGTAATATTGACTCAACTAGCTCCACGAATATATTTCCTGCATTTTTTTTAATTTTATTCTCTTTACGATCTTAAAATGAAATTGTCCGACCCACGTTAGGTAATTATTGGGGAAGTTTCACTCGTATCAACAAAAGTTTCTTTCGTGCTGCTTACTCGCTAACTACATTCAATACAATTTACAGCTGTAAGCTGAGCTTATTGTTTTATGACATTGTTCTTCAAGATTGTGTTTAATAGTAATTTATTGTGATAGTGTGAAATGTACTATATTGTTCATGAAGCAAAGTCCTACAGGCGTCGTGGCTATTCACATTTAAAACGTGTTCAATTCTTTCCATATGTTGTTTTATTATTTGACACTGACAAGATATTTGGATGCTATTGGTTAAATTCAAAACCTCTTAGATCATAAATAATATCTAGATGGAAGAAACTGCGAACGGTTACGACGGAAAGAGATGGAAGATATACTGTAAGAAAGCTGGAGAAATGAACTGCGCAAGCGTGACAATAATCAAATTTCAGTTTGTAGAGCCCGCAAAATGACAAACACATGATGTAATGATCTCTCATTTCTGTGAAAAATATTTATATTCATTCGCCGGTTTCTAGTTGCAAAATACATCTTCTCAATATTACTTCAATAAATAGCAAATGAAATTCGATAGACATGCGCAGTTCGTTTCACTTCATTTTTCTCTCATTCAAGAGAAATGTTTAAGGCCTTAAGTAGTCCAGTCAAGTTTAAAATATTTTTTTAATTACTCAGAACGTTTCAAGCATCAAATGTGCTCATCATCAGCTGTGTATAAGAAAATTACAATTAAACAATCTTACAGATGAAAATATATAAGACCTCTTACAAAAAGTACAACAAAATAATTTAATTACTTGAAAATTTTAACTACATAGTAGTGTTATAATCCATGAAGTTGAAAATATGCACATAATGAACAAACCAAGTTCTCATCTTGAAAGTCAGCGAATGACTGAATAAATTGACAACCTAAGCACTGAACGTTCAAGAAAGACACCAGAATCAAGTTGGTAGCTAATAATTACCTAGGATGTTCGTCACATACTTCATATTGTTTTTAAAGTCTGTTTGCGGATTTATAGTTTTTTTGTCAAATAAATTGATGTATAATGACTCATACAACAATCTATGTTGTTTTTTGCTAACCTTATCTCCGCATTTTTAAAATCAAAAATGTGATCAATTTCGATGGTATGGTTCGTCAATGCGCTATGATATATGTTACAAGACTTACAGTGGTAATTATGTTGATAACCACTGTAAGTCTCGTAACAAAGTAGCCACTGCAGCTTTCCGTGATTTTTCCATTATTCTCTTGTGGGGTTACTAATGGCTTATACTATTTATCTGGAATAACTTTAATAACAAGTTTATTATGGAATCGATGTTGAATAATAGTAAGCAATGGTCGCCTAGTGGTCGAAATTCAATCGTAATTGATTATATTGCTAACTTTGAACGTTATTGAATTGAACTCTCCATCCCCGAAAATTGCAGATAAAATTCGTATTCGACACTTTATCCGAATCTGAAATAGGAAATAGTTGTTTCCATCCAAGATTGTAAAGTGACAATTCTCCGCCCCCACCCCCCGAGAGAGGAAAAAATCGTCAATCTTTTACTTGAGGCATTTTTTTATATGACGCATATTTCCAGCAAAAAAATCATATCATTTTCAGCGGTTTTGAATAGAAAACCCTGTAATGTACCACTAGCTTTTTATACTCCTTCTTCATATGAATTTCAAGTATGTCAAATCTCAAATTCCTCCGTGAGCACGGTACAAAGGTTTTATCTTCACTTTGAATAAAAATTTTTGCTTTCTACACTCTTTCTCCATATAAAGTTCAAGTATGTCAAATCCTACATTCCTTCGTGCACACGGTACGAAGTTTTCTTTTTACGGAAAAATTAAAATAGGACACCTGTATATAATTTGGGCTTTCTGCACTTCTCAGTATAACTTATCACATATTCACATTATGCTTCTGCTTTTTATAGGCGAAATGAAGACATTTATTTATCAGTATAATCGTGAATTTATTATTGCACTAGTTCAATGATATGAAATTGTTGATCAACTAGAAATGATCTCATCTGGCATCTACTTACTTGACTTGCCCGGCTATTAACCATATTGTTTGCGATTGAGAGTTTCTTGTGTTACTTTCCTCATTTCTTCGAAAATAAATTGTCGTGGAGAGCAGCATACCTCCTGTTCTAGCAAAAATTTTAATTTAATAGAATGTGGTTCGAATCTGAACACAAAGTGACTACTTCTTACTCCAAATAATATAATATATTTTGTTTTCCCTTTCTAATACTGAAATTAATTCGGGGCATGGTAATGGTAGTTGTATAAAGATTCTTTCATAAATTTGGTAATTTGATTCTCATCTCATTATTCTATTTGACAATAAGTTCTGAAATTTTTCAATATGTTATGAATATCACTTCACTATCTTTGAAATATTCTGAATGAGGAATCTGTAGTATCTACAAGACTCACAGCGCGATATACGATAGCTGTGAAATTAAAATACCATTAAATAAAGTCAGGCATGTACTTTACGTATCATTGTGGAAAATATATTAGAGGAATAATAACATCCTGACTTGAATAGGAATAGTTCTATTCGAGGGTCTTCTTCCAGTTCCGAGTATTTTATTTGATACTATATCTTTGTTATTGAATCAGTATTTTGACATCTCTCTATGATATTTTGTGCATATCTTTAGCTTTGCCTACTCAGATCTTACATTTTTAACTTCAAATTCATTCACAAATTTCAAGTTTTAGAAAAATTGAGGGGCTACTATTCTCAATTACACAATTTTTTTTGTGAAATCTATTTCTTAACTCACTATATTGGACTTCGTTGTTAAGAAGCTGTACTAGAACACACATACATGTCCATATACCATATACATATATATAAGGTCTTCTAAAATCATAACCATTCTTGGTTTGGTCGAATTTCAGTAGAAATTAGCTCCTGTGCTACAATCTCATAAGCAAAACATTGTTTGTAGTGACATTCACATGAGTATCATAAATTCACTAAATCAATTCTCTAATGTTCATGAATTCAGAAAACAAGAGTTAGATTCACTACTATGATACAATATTTTTTCTTGGAGAAACAAACAACCATTCATTACAGTCGCATTAACTTTCATTGATCGAATGATCATAGTCTTCAACTAGAGTACTTATTTATCCAAAGAAAAAGTGAATTTGCTATGGAAATACTTGTTATTTCTCAATAATACTGAGAACTTCAACAGAGGTTCAATTAAAAACAAAAGTACACCTGAGAAAATAACACTCCAACTTTGTTAATATCACTAATCTGCATAAACGATATTCTCATAATATCAGTCTTACTTTCTTGTGTTGTGAATGTATTATGATTTCACGGCTGAGCTGATATTAACAATTTAGGTAAGTATACATAATCTACTTTTATGTGAATATAACATCTCATTTAGTAGTACATTCACACTTCAAGCTGTTGTTGATTTCAAATAATAATTTTTGAACTACTGAAATATATTTAATCATAAGAAAAGTTGCAGCAAGATTCATATCACTCATACTCCAATTTTGATCTTAATTCAAGCTGTCACTATAGGAACTTCATCATATTGCATTGAAAAACTGTTTTCAAATGCAAAATTCTGCAGAACTTATTTTTGGAACTGTTCAGTCTTTAATACACAGAGTGAATTAGAAGAGAATCAAAGTATATATTGGTCTCATCATTATTTACATTATTAACATTGTTTAAAAATCCATGCTTCTACATCTAAGATTGCGGCTCATTTATTTCTATCGCCAACGTTGACATTGCTGATGAAAAGACTACAGTCATCCGTTCAAATGTTCTTTGAAATGAAGACTATTTCCAATGTGTCCCGTAATAAGCTTGATTGATTGGTCCTTGAACCTGTCCCTTATATATAATATACTACTAATCGACAACTACAAGTTCTGAAACAGAGTACTATTCATCTTAGAACAATAAAAATGTTCTGCTACAGCTGATGATTCAGAACCTGTGTAAATGCAACTAGAGATTATGTATGAAAGAGATAATTCTCCTGGGAGAAGTCTTGGAACTAGATTATATGGCAGATTAAACTTCTTCGCAAACTTTTACACATCCAAAACTTCTTATCACATTATCTGTTTACTTATTGAACGCCTGCAGAATCGTTTCTTTTCATCAATATACGGGTAAACTCATTTTGTATTATTTTTATGTTCAAAAGCCGTATAACACGTTGCATTAAAGTTAAATGCTGTAATCAATTTTTTATTTTAATGCAGCACATTCTGATGCAAAGGAAAATGCACCACAACAGAATTCACTATAAAATGTTGCACCAACATGCAGTATTCAGTGTATCGTGTTGAAGAACTTCCAAAGATAAATTTTCCTAAATTTGACAATATTTCACTACATGCTTGCAGAGAAATGCTCAAGTCATTAGTGACTACAATAATCTACTACTTAAAATTATAATCCGTCTTCAATGCCTAAATAAACGAAATATAACATTACTAGCTTATCTTTCAAAACTAACATCGAAAAAATTTGAGATGTAAATCGTAAGATCGAGTTGCTCCAATTACATATTATTACACTGTAGTCAATCTTTCAAAGCTCGGCCCTCTCCAACTCGACAATTTCCAGACACATCATGTCCATTATTGTTCTTATCAAGGCCTTCCTAACCTGGTCCCCTGAAAGTTAAAAGGACGGTCTGGGAGTCTCTGGAAGTCCCTGGGGCCGACCCGTAGAATTTTGTAGTTCACTCCTACTCAACTAAACGCCTTTATACTCAACAGACTACAGTTATCTGACGATATTTTCATGAACAAGTGCTTTACATATTTAGCCTTGCTGAAGATACAAATTCACACTTTTTTGACTTACGCAATCCGTGGACCGGATATAACATTGCCCGTTGGAGGCGGATGGGGCCATACAGTGCTCTATTACGTAGATACGGTGATTTCTTAATATTATAAGCACGGAAGTAATACGTCTATATTTATTGAGAATGTTTCTCAATAAAATCATTTCTTCCAAAAAGCAAAAGTGCTCTCATGCGAATAAACGCTTACTCTAATCATCTGAGAAAAATATTATTTGGGGTGCAATACATGGAATAAAACTTTCTAATATCTGGATTAGTGGTCGCCCAGTGGTCGAACGCTATTGAATTTGACCTCCCATCCTCGGAGGTTTCAGGTAAAATTAAGTTGGTATTCGACGCTCTATTCGAATCTGAAATTAAAGATAGTAGCTGTCATTCAAGACACTAAAGTGACCTACTACCTTTCGCTCCTCTCTCTCGGAGAGGGAGGAGAAATCATTGAATTTTTACTTCGGTGCAAATCTCTTGATAATATATTCCACTGTGAAATATTATCGTATTCAACGGTAAATCAAGATTGGACAACTGTATATAATCTCGAATTTCTGCGCTTTTTGTCCATATAAACTTCAATTTCCATAAACTTCAATTTCACCTTCCTTCGTGCGCGTGGTACCAAATTTCAGTAGTAGTAATGAATCTTTATTCTGTCTTTCGGCTTGAATATTTACATTAATGATTCTCTTATATTGTGTTTTTTTTTTCAAGTTAATGAGTCACATTTCATTCTATCAATCAATTCGAACACATTGTGTCACTTATGTTATGGTTCTCCTTCTTTTTTCTACTGTCTTGATCCATTTTAGTTCGCTGCCTGATTCATTTGGTATTTCCTCCCTGCTTCTTTCATACTCTTCTAGTTCCCTACACTCGTTTAGCAGATGCTCTAAAGTTTCCCAATACTCTCCGCATAATCTGCAGTTTCTGTCTGCTTCGCTCTTCCAGTACTCGTTGGCTTTCTCTTCATTCCCGCATCTATACCTTGCTATCTTCCTGATTTTATCAATCTTCTCTCCCCTGGGGGAATGAGGTACTCCTATGAATCTTATTTTTTTGTAATTAGGGTTGTATCTGGCCGTTTCTATTTTATTAATTCTCCATTGATTCTGAATCTCTATACCTCTTTGTCCGATCGTTTCGATCACACTTTGTCCTCTTGCTCTCCTGGCATCAATTTCCATTGCTGCTTATCCGTTTTTCTCGTAGTATTTTCTTCTCTTGCCATTTCCCTCTCTTTCATTATCTCTTTCTCTGATTACTTCATAGCATTCTTCGATTATTTGTCCTTTTTGTCCTGTTAGAATCTTTTCCTCATATTTCATCTTTCTGCTTTCCGCTTCGGCTTCCAGACTGTCCCTTTTTATTTCGTCTAACACTATATAGTTCGGGATGGCTCTGTCAATTCCTATCAACCATCTTAGGTATGTCGTTTAAATTGCTCCCAACTTTTCTTGTCTCTCCCAACCCTATATTTCTGCTCCGTACATCGTTATGCTTTTAACCCGTTCTTCAGATAGCATCAATCTAGTTTTAATATTACCTTTAAATTTTCTTTCTCCTATGCTCCACGTTTCCTTGACTGTTATCATTGCTTTCTTCTTCAGCTCTCTTATATGTACTTCTGCGCCCCCATTGCTCTTGAGAGTGTATCTCAGGTATTTCAACCCTTTAGTTTTTTCTATGCTCTCACCTTTCCAACGCCAGCTCTCCTCCCTTTCTCACCCTCTCCACCACCTTTCTTGAATTTCATGATTCTAGTTTTTCCGACATTAAGCTCTAACTTTCTCCCGTCGAGGTATTTTTCTAATCTTATCATACTCTTCATTTCTCGTTCCGATTTGGCCATCAAAACTATATTATCCGCATATGCTAGTGTCATGATCTTTTTGTTACCCACGACTACTCCACCATCTTGATTTGCTAGCAGCTTTTCTTCTAGATCTACTATATATCGAGAACAATACTGGGCTCAAGGGGCATCCCTGCCTCAGTCCTTTTGTCGTCTAAAATTCTTTCGATACCCCATCTTCTATCTTTACGTAGTTTCTTGTCTCCGAATATATTTTCTTCATCTTATCTACCAGTTCTTTCTTTATTCCTTCTCTCTCCATAATTTCAATTAATTTTTTCGTATCCACCATGTCAAATGCTGCTTTCAAATTTATGAGCAATGCGTACAGTTTACCTCCTTTTTTGTGTAGTTCCTCTCGAATTGTATGTGAGAGTATGTATATATTGTCCATTGTTCCTTCGAATTTTCTGAAGCCAGCCTGATTGTCTGGAAGGAATACGTCTATATTTATTGAGAATGTTCCTCAATATAATCATTTCTTCCAAAAAGCAAAAGTGCTCTCATGCGAATAAGCGCTTACTCTAATCATCTGAAAAAAATATTATCTGGGGTACAATACATAAAATGAAACTTTCTAATATTGATCTGGATTAGTGGTTGCCCAGTGGTCGAACGTTATTGAATTTGGTCTCCCATCCTTGGAGGTTCCAGCTAAAATTAACTTGGTATTCGACACTCTATCCGAATCTAAAGAAGAAGATAGTAATTATCACTCAAGACTTTAAAGTGACTTACTACCCTTAGCCTCACTTCTCGGAGGGGAAGAAATCATTCTCCCATTCGGTGCAAATCTTTCGATAATATATCCCAGTGTGAAATCGAGATGGGACATCAGTATATAATTTTGAATTTCTGCACTCCTTGTCCATATAAACTTCAAGTATGCCAAATCTCACATTACTTCGTGCGCGCGGTACAAAGTTTTCTCTTCACGATAAATTCAAATAGGACACCTGTAAATGATTTTAGCTTTCTACATTCAACCAAAGAATTGTAACTATTGTGGTGCATTTTTATTACGTTTAGATTTTTTTGTTCCAATCCCGCTTTTTTTCATTTGAGGCACGGTATTTGAAGAAATAGATCTGGCAACACTACTTATGTAATACCTGACTTCTTACTGTTTCCATTTCAATTATTCAATTTGGACACCCCTTCGGTTCATCAGTTCCTTCTAAGTTTGGAACAATTTTACTATTCTTAAGTCATCTTTTAATCTCGTAATCCAATTAACAAGAATGATCTTAGATGAATGCCATAACTAACAGTTATCATTAATTTATTGAAGAGATATCAACTCTAATCCCTATGTAGTTCATAGATTGAATTATCCTTAATCCATGTCGACATACACATACATATGTAGTTAAGTGTAATGCGATATCGGAGTAAGCTTTCCAAGTTCCGGGAGTGCAACTAATGCCCGGAGCAGCCCGGAATTGTCGGATGGCGTGTCCCGCTGTCATTTTCCCTATACAAGGACTCGTATAGCTGCCAATTTATAACGAAAAATTATATATTACGCAACTTATTTCATCGGAGGCGCAATAGATCCCTAAGCAACCAACCACCAATTTTAGGAAATTATATAGCATGTGTAAAAGGGGAAACTCATAAGGTGATGGATATTGAGACATGAATATAAAGGAAATTTTAATCACACTAGGAATGTGTTGCATTTATGATTGGTCACATTAATCTAGACTAAACTGATGAGGAATCAAACAGATATGATTGCAATATTTTTTGCTACTTTCTGCAAAAGTACGACTGTGTGAAATATCGTAATACTTATATGTACAAATTTATTCATACTGACAACTAATAACGTAGTGTATTATTTCCGCACCGTTGCTGTGAAGTCAAAAAAATTATCTATCAATAACTCATTTGAATTGAGCCTAATGCAAGGTGTATTTTCTTTTTCATAAAAAATTACCAGATGCCTGTTGAAAAAAGACAAACTTACGTCTACTCTATTAGACAAAATAAGGATGCATGCCAGGATCGAATGCATCGTCACTTACACAAGCCACGTCAGTTATCGATTATCCACCTGAATGGACCATTAATCATAATATGCGACCGGGAAAGACAAAAAGTAGTTTATCAATTTTAATCTAACAGAAATGGAAATCCCAGTAGGTTTCATCCGAATATACCGGATGATTTAAAACGCACGGGTAGTGTAGATAGCACCAAGCGCACTTTTAATTGGATTAGAAAAAATGATGTTATATTTTACGTAGGTATATCCAGAGATAGAGGTACGCTTTTATTTTTATTAAATTGTCAATTTATATTGGGGTATGTCAGCGAATCGTTTCCAGAATGGATAAAGTGGTCATAGTAATGGTTAGCATCGATGGTTTTTCCGATAGGATGAATTGACTTCACGAAATTAATTCAATACTTGTTCTGCAAACATTTTTCTCGTTTTTGATCATCAGAAACTTTTTTATTCATAGCATATTCCATCTGCATGATCAGCTTCCTCGAATATTTTATGATATCTTTTATTCTGACTATCTAACAATTTGAATAAATGATGAGAAATCACCTCAGCAGTTGGATTAATATTCGACTTCATTCAAAAAGTTATAGAATAAATAGCTTCCAGGTACTAATTGATTTCATGAACGGTGAGAAATCACTGCTCTTGTCTGTGAATTTTTATTAGAAGTCCAATTATGAAGTGATTTCTACATTTTGTCGTGAAATGTACCGGAAAGCAAATATTCATACATTTTAAAACCCAGCCTGATTCTTACGTAAAATGCCGAAATGACCAACATTTTTTCACATCTACTTGCAAAAAAACTATTCCGTAGCTTAATGTTTAGGTGATATATTCATCTTTTATCCGTGTTATAAATTTATTGTCTTGATTTCCAGTACTCAGTAATGTATAATACAGAAGGTACAAATATGAGTGAATCTTGAGATAAGTACGGCAACCTTGGCGTTCTGGCTATGTACATATTTCGACATGTTCCAATATACTGTTTTCATGAACTTTTGTTTTCTGTCCATCACTAATCAATATTCAAATTCTATATTTTGTTCAAAATCTCTTTACTCATATTCGTTATACCTAATTTTATTACGTATTTTATTCTGTTCACGTAATGGGAGACAGAAAATGAGAGAACGCAAAAGTTCTACAAAGTTATTTCGAATTTCATATTTATTACACAATTTCAAAAAGTTTCTTATTTCTTCTGAAATTATAGCAGTGAAATTACGTTAAACTTATTTATTTTCTATAGAGGCAATAAATAAATTTCACTTATAAATAGAATCAGACTGTAATAAAAGAAATAATATTTTGCTGCACAAAGTTGGGGAAATTTAATTTTCGGCACATTGCACTCAGTCTTCATTCCCATGTGATGCAGTTGGTTCTAGAATGGCATTCAATTTTAAAATCGCGTAGAATTTCTCGACGCTAGCAAAATGTATTTCACACCTTATTTCACTAATTCTCAATTTTCTTCTTGTTCCTTTTGAATTCGAACTGTATTCGTTTTTATATTTTGTAATATCTGGTTTTATTATTTTCCATCCCTGAAATATTTTGTTGCTCTCATTATTGATAAATCTTTATATGTTTTTGTTGGAATAAATTAATTTTGTTTTGAACAGTAATGGCTTAATCTTGTAATCGTTTTCCTCTGCCATTTTGATACTTTCTGCTGGATAATGATTGGAGATAAGCCTTGAATGAATAATTGAAAATTTTAGCATTGATTCATTTGAAAAATTGTATTTTTCAATCAAATATCCGGTAAAAAAAACTCTCTCAATATCCTTCGATATTTTATTTTTCAATCGTTCTGAATTTGTTTGAATAAATTATAGACTGTAATGTGATTTTTATGATTCATCCGGAATTCATGCTACATTTTAGGCTCCTGTACTTGGGAGACGTTCAATGTGAAACTGAACTTCCCAATATGCCTGTGGCTAAGTCCATGTAGCATTTTCGTAATTCATATAATATATAATGACGGTTAAGTTCTTCTTCCAATTAATTATTCTATACTTTTTCGATTATCATTTTTCACCCTAATGTAAATAGAACTTTTGACAAAATTAAATTTCAAGTGCCCACATTGGAGATAATGACTTCATCATTAACAATTTCAGCACATTTTTGATTAAAAATACAATTATTCAATATAATTTAGTATTGTTACATATTTCAATGTAAATAATTTATTAAAACAGGTTACAGTGCCAATTCTTACTTTACAAACTCGTATTTTAACAATATCACTCACAGTCACTTGTACTGAATCATTGAATGACTCACTGACTGAATGAATTCCTCTCCTAGCTGACGCTGTTATATACCCGAGCCGATAATGGGCCAACATTCAATTGTTTAACAATTGTTGCCTGGCAGCCCCAAAACATCAAGTGACCATAGCTTGTCAATCATGTCCGACAATTGAACATCGACCTTGTCAGTACTAACTAGGATTACAGTTACAGCGAATTCAAATAAGTGATTATGTGACCCAATTACTACAAATATTTCATATTTGTGACAATATTAATTGAGCTCATTGCTATGGATAATAAGATGGAGAGAATTCATTTGAAAATTTGAATTGGAGTTAAATTATCAAAAACAAGTTATACATAACCTAATACCCCAGACACATTGTTGGTGGCACCACCACTCGACACTTTCTCCATGATGCATTACAAGATTAGAATATCTTACACCCCTTACAAAAATTAGTTGTTCAGTTACACACAAGACGTCCGCAAAATTTTCCATTCTTAATTCCTCCCACATATATAAAAATACTTCTGTTGCAAACAAGAACATTATTTACGGTTCGAAGACTATAATGCAATGTTTCTTAGAACGAATATGGGACTAATGTACAAAACTCAGATCTCATTTCGATTAGTTCCATTTACTGTATTTAAAATTCACACTTGAAGAAGGATAATTACTATGTTAGCGAACTCAACTAGCAATGAATTAATCTATCACTAGAAATAGTACACCAAAATACATGTCTATTTATGCGAGATCTATCTGAATGTTAAAATCAAAAACACTGGCCCAGCTTTCATCAATATGTATGCCCATTGTTTACAAATTCAACAAGCTACTGGGATGTTAACTCTTCTTTATGCTTATCATTCATTCATATTCATAAGAAACTCGTCTATTCTGCATGATATTTGTTTAAAATGATTTGTGAGGCAAACTCGGAGTGAAAGATATTATTTGCCAATCTCGAAACTTCGTAAATATGCCTACTTATTGTTACCAATTGTTCTTATTCACATCCAATGAAGGATTTATAGATATTTTCATTGGGTATTATAACTCCTAAACTATTGTATCTGCATTCGTGTTTGAACGGAAAGCGAAACAGAGAAGTTATACTTAAAAGGTTTTTTTGGTTTGAATTCTGTATATTTATTCATATTTTTGACGTTTCGATTCTGTATCCGAAAGTCTTCATCAGAAACAATAATACAAATACGGACAAGGCAAGAATCTAGATGATTAAAAATATGCAGAATACCAGATATGAGAACGTGGACTCCACATGACCAATCTACCATAAATGGATGAGCATTTTGCGATAACTCTTGTTTCTTCGAATTTAATGTCATGCTAAAATTCAATACCATGATCAGCAACACAGGATTTATTTGGATTATTGGGTCTTATGTTCAGCAAAATGTGTGTTCACAGTTATGTCCGCCTGACCAACATAGACTTTCCCACAGGTATATAAATACACGAAGATTGCGTGAAGGAATCATGTCCTTCACAGCTCACAGGTCTCATGAACTGCTTGATTTTCATGACAGGAGCGGAGGAAACTTTCAAATTATAACAAGACAAGATCCTTCCGATTTTCTCTGGAACATTGCTGATATAAAATGAATAAACATAATTCTAACTCACGCTATTATCCACAACGGTAGCATTGGTAGATTTTGGTCAAAGTGCCTCCCTAATGGAATGATGAATAAAACCATTGCTTTTACCACGGCGTATAGGTGGATGGATATGGAAGAAGTATGCTATATATCAAGAAAGGCTTGTACTTATCATTTTGAAGTGAAGGCATGAATTTTTCGTTCGAAAGTTCAATGAACTAGCACAAAATTGAAAAATTTGGGAAAACTTCATAGAAGGTGGTTGAAATATGATTTATTATTGATACCTCTTTTTCAACACCCTCTTGTGCAATACTTTTGGTGAGTGCTTCAGAAACGGTGGCGTTTTCATAGTGGTCGAACTCATAACGGTTGTCATAAGATCGTGCTTCCAGCGGTCACATACTTTCTTGCCCATCTGTTTAGGATTATCTCCAAAATTTCATCACTCGTCATATTTCGATCGTATTCGTAGCAATCAATAGTTCTTTCTTATTATTTGCTCATTTATAAAACTTGATCAAATTTACTTATCAATATTAATGGAGAAATAAAAAAACTTAATTTCGACCTAACATAAAGAATTTAATTCACCCTTTTCCATTTTAGTGTGGCGCTATTCGGTATTATTTGGGGAAGTTCTTTGAACAGGTAAGCGAAGCGAGCTAATCCGCAATCGAATTATCGAAAACATGATCATCGATTGGTAAGAGATTATTGTCACAACTGTGAAATACTTCAAGTCATTATTTTACATAATTATTCATTTGAATTCGCTATTTATTCAATAATTTAGTGTAATTTTAATCCTAATTAGCATTGACCAACAATCTAGTCGGTGATCAATTATTGTTGGACATGATTGATAGCCTATGGTAACTTGATGTTCGGTGGTTGTCAGGCATTTGAATGCTGGCTCATTGTTGTTCAACTGTCAGACATTTGAATGTTGAACCATTGTTGGAGTATAGTATATAAGGCACGTGAGTTAGCGAGTGAGCAGTCATTCAGTAAGAGTAACTGTGAGCGATTTTGTGAAGAAACGAGTTTGTAAAATAAATATTTGCACTGTAACCTGAAATAATAATTTATTCAGAATGAAGTTTGTGACAGTATAATATAAGCTGCGACTTATCATTTGTTGAATTAACTTGTGTGCATAAATTCAATTGAATAAGAATGGATTTTGATATATTATATTTATAATTTATGCGCTTCCCCTTGTTTTACTGTTTTGCCAGAAAAAGATCTATGAAAATCGAGACGAATATTTTTTTTTAGTTACGAATCAAGTTATGTGAAAATACTCATCCAAGTTTCTTTGTACAAAGAAAAACTCACTAAGTTCTATTTTTTTTATTGGTATGCTTCAATACTAATAATTAATTGATTCCATTACATTTATACACTTGTTCTTTGATAGCTTTTATCAGTTTACCGGAATTAAAATGGTTTTATTATATTTTCAAAACATAGTTACTCTGGGTTTGATCATTCTTAGAGGGTAGGACGGAAGGGTATCAAATATCATTCCATATTACAACTTACACTTCCCCTCTTAAGGTACTGTTGCACCAGAAATAAATGTAAGCAAATTCAAATTAGACTGAAAATAGGTTCGCGCGATCGCCAATTTGATTCACGACGTCAAAGACTTCTGGCAACATGAGAGTCGGCACCAGGTCTCTGGCTACAATTTTTGTAGAGGACATTTTCGTCTGATAGAAAAAGGTACCTCATCGATAATTCCAACCCCTTTAGTTTGAAGCCACGGTGCCGGAGGTTGTGGCAAAGTTGGACTCGGCAACATGATTTTTTCGTAATTTACCCATGTAAATATACGTTCCAGTGTAATTCCCAATAGACTGGGAGCTAGTGACAGGTGGGGTTCTCCGATTTTATAACGTTCGCTTTTTGAGGGTCGATAATTTACCTCTTAATAAGAAAGATGAAAATGTTATTGAGCGATGCACGCTTTCCGGTCATAGTTCAAACTCCAATTAAAGGTCTGAAGAAAAAATGGTTTTTTCCGTGATATCATATTGCATGCCTTTGTTATATTGAATAATTGAAATTAATCTAAAGCCAAGTACTGAAAGGCAAGCAATTCGCAACAGCTCAAGTGGCTCAAAGGGTTGCGTGAACTTGAGAAAAAAATATGAACAATGCCGTGTTTCCAAATTGCATGCCAATGAAAAAAATTGAAGTTTCAGTCATAAAACCCTTGTAAAGGAATTGGCAAGCATTCCTCGTTGGCGCAAGGGTTTGAAATTTGGGGGTAATCTTGCATAAATTTTGCACCAATAAGCCGTGATTTCAAACTATCTCAAATGCAGCAAAAGCCTCATTTTATAGTGAAATAATTATAGATTTAAAATGGCATGCATGTTGCTTAAGCCCTTCATATTTTAAATAGTAATGAAAGTTGCATAAAAAACTCGCAACATTTCTCTGACTTTATTTTGCCTGCCATTTTGTATTACATCAATAAATGCTGTTTCAAATTCATTTGGGAAATGGCAAGCATGTTTCTTGAGCCTTTTATATTTTAAATAATAATGGAAGTTGCACAAAAAGCATGCAAAATTTCTCTGACTTTATTTTGCCTGCCATTCTGTATTACATTAATAAATGCTGTTCTGAATTTATCTGGGAAATGGCAAGCATTTTGCTCCAGCCCTTCATATTTTAATCAATAATGAAAGTTGCATAAAAAGCTCGCAAAATTCCTCTGACTTCATTCTGTCTGCCATTTTATACTACATTAATAAATGCTGTTTTAAATTTATTTGGAAAATGGCATGCAACTTTGTCCGATCATTGAAAAACTTTGGAAAAATTGGCAAAAAAGAGTAAGAAAATTTCCGAGATTTTATTTTGCATGCTGATTTGTATTTCAATGAAGAAATATGCTTCAAGTTAAAATGAAGAATGAAATGCATATAACATAAGACAAACATTTACAAATTCTGGAAAAATCAAGAAAATATGCCCTAGAATCCACTTAGTTTATTATTATAGACATGGCAGGAGGTAAATCTATCATAATAATGCAGAATATATATTCAAAATAATACAATTTGGTTCATAAACAATACTTTTATGCCAGTTAGTTTTCCGTTTGGCATAAATAAGTGAAGAATAGTATGAAAATGAATAGAGTTACAGAGGATAATATTGTAAAAAGGGCCGACAATAAGGACGATAAGGATGAATCGGACGATGATGACAGCGACACTTATTCTCAAATAGGTGGTGAAACAACTGAAGAGGAACCTGAAATTGACAATAATTATGATGAGTAAATGGAAATTTGAGCAATTATTGCCAATTTCAGATTCCTTTCCATTCCTATTTATTTATATTATGAAACATCCCATTAGCTATTTTGGTATGATTTTTCTAAGATAATAATTTTTTTTTCTGATAATTAGCTTTTTTATTTTTTCATAATTATAATAATATTTTTGCATGATAATGAAGTATACCTACTCTTAAGTTCTAGTTGAAGGCAATTTAACTCTCAAAAATATATTTTGTTACAATATTCCATCCACATAACTTATTCACATTCCGGAGAAAAAGTAAGAACATAATTATTATTTTTTTGTTGTTAATATGTATGTTTCTCATTTTATCAATAGCAAGATTCAAAACCTTAATATTTCACAAATTCAGAAGTTGGGATGACAACTATACATACGTGTTTCGTCCTTATTAGGACTCTTTGATATAGTATTATTCTAGTACCTTATTGGTTGCAATTTAATGTTATATACTGATCTCAATGGGAAAATTTTGTTTCTGGTGATTTCAATTAAATATTTTTGGAATTGTTGCTATGAAACATTATGAATAATTCAAATTGTAGCTCTCTGCAATATTTTGGAAGAGACTCATCTTGGCCATTAATGTTTAAAATTAGTCAAAAAATTTAAATAAATAAATTCGCGAAATAATTCCTGTTAATATTACTGAATTAATTTACGGGCACTTTTTCTCAACCCTTTTTCCAAAATTTATCAATGATGAGCCTGAGCAACATGCTTGCCATTTTTTGTGTCATCAAAAAAAAAAAATTTTGAACGAAATATACAATGGCATGCAAAATAAAATGACGGAAATTTTTCTTCTTTTTTCTGCAACTTCCTCAATGCATGCCTCCATTTTGGGACATCCTGGGGTGCATGCCAATTTTCTCAATAACAATTCATCGAACAAATTACCTATAGTTGAAATGGCATGCAATTTCAAATCACGGCTAATTGGTTCAAAATTTATGCAAGATTACCCCCAAATTTCAAACCCTTGCACCAACGAGGAATGCCTGCCAATTTTTTTACCAGGGTTTTAGGGCTAAAACTTCAATTATTTTCATTGGCATGGAATTTGGAAACACGGCATTGTTCATATTCTTTCACAAGTTCACGCAACCCTTTGAGCCACTTGGGCTGTTGCGAATTGCTTGCCTTTCAGTACTTGGCTTTAGATTACTTTCAATTATTCAACATTACAAAGGCATGCAATATTATATCACGGCAAAAACATTTTTTCTTCAAACTCTCAATTGGAATTTGAACTATGACCGGAAAGCGTGCATCGCTCAATAACATTTTTATTTTTCTTATCAAGAGGTAAATTATCAACCCTCAAAAAGGCAAGCGGTATAAAATCGAAGAGCTTCACCTGTCACTAGCTCCCAGTCTACAAGTGCCTAAGATGAAGAGGTTGTTTGTGCGTTCAACTCCCATGATGAATAATTGATATAAATTGCTTGTGGCGGAATTAAAAATGACACCGTTGACTTTTAAGGTTGATGTTTCTACGACGAATCGTTTAGATTACGTAAAAATTGTCCAACGATTCAAGGTAGCATTTCTGAACGGGATTTTGGACTAGTGGAATGAATATTATCTTCAATGTATTTTCTTTTTCAATTCTTACAAGATGTTAAGAATAACTAAGAAAACTACTTTATTAAAAAATAGAATTATTGTCACGTATATCCAATTTCATGCCAATATATCTGTCTTAGCCATATTGTATGACACGCCGTATAACAAGACGGTTATCCGGATTGCAGAACAGCGCTGTTTTTCAAACCTGCTATCTCGTGCTCAGACAAATTGCAATTTGTCTGAACTAGAGTACGCCGCAATATAACAGCACGTCGCGTTTTCCAATGTGCCTGAGTATCGTGCCTCTAGCTTATAATTTGAGGCTTGATCCTGTAAAAGACGATCCTTTTGTGCACTTGCAAGAAAGTCACATATGCTGTTGTTTCCGTCCAGCATAAGGAGTTTACTTCATCCATCTTGGTTGTCTTGGGCTCAAGTTCAGTCCGACAAAAACTATAAATCGATAGTTTTAATTCTACTCGTGATTTAGGTATTCATGAGGATCAAGGTAGTCACAATTATTTCTTGTGAACTCTTGATTGTAGAATACAAATGAACGCCAACTTTCAATTTTATAATTAAACCAATAAAATTTCCCATATTGTGTATATTATCACATGGAATTATTGGGAGTAAATCATGTTCAGAAGGAAAGATATTTTGTATACCTTCCTGTTTCAGGTAATGTATGCATGAATTCCAAAATAGATAAACCAACATTGACAACTATTAATTTCTGATGTTATGCAGTTAATATTCAATAGACGTTACCTAAAGCAACTAGGATATTACATTAGCATTAGCTCGTATCCTCTTACGCCAGTGAAGTTTTAGTAACCTGTCAGAATTTAATGGGATATTGTTTGTCCCAATCACTTGTTCATTTAGCGGATGTAAATTTGTGTCTTTAATGCAACGTGTGAATTCCCTGTGTAATTATTTCCACACGTGAAGCTGCAGACACCTTATAATTATGTTGTCAATAGTCAGTATGGAAACCAATTTCATTTGCTAATAAGGAATAGTTAGAATATTGTTGAGAAACGCTTTATCCATAATTCGAGAAGAAAATAAACTTAATAATGTATTCTTTGAAAAGAGACTTATATTTCGAAAATAACTCCCAACAATTGGACGGTAATTTTGGTATTAAGTGAATAAGCCGATTATTGTTGGGAGTACTCAAGACTTGGTTTGCAATTACTTAGTAAATTGTGTCAAAGCATATGGTTTTTCAAATGTGGTTGTAGATGAATCAGATTATAAAGGTACTCATTAGTATAGGAAAAAGCAGAATGCCTGATAGTGAGACTCTTGCATCCGGACATTCATGGATCGATATTCCAAATTTTGCTTTTTTTGAGGACATACAAATTCCAACAATTCAAAATCTCTATGTTCTCTAACTTTGCAAGTAGGTACGTTATTTTGGAAGTTTTAGACAGTATTCATCTCAATTCTATGTCACATGTTGATTGAATTCAATCACATATAATCACAGCACTTTGAATATAATAATTGAAGTTATATGCGGAACTATGTCGGAAATAATAGAACAAATTATCTGAGAGAGTTCAACAAGAATAGAAATAACGCACAAACAACATAACTCATATAAAATATTAGTAATATCACATTATCCTTGGTTCCTAGCGAGAATTTTAGCCCTTTCGTGACAAAAATATATCAAGAATCGATCGCTCAAAGTGATTTATTCTGAAATATGTATAAAGTGAAGCAAGAAAATATATTTATAATAGTTAACAACTTTCATGGTTTGCATATAATAAAAGCTTTGTAGGTAATTTTCGCTAAGTATGCCGTAAGGGTAACCATGTCAAAATTAATTATAGTTGTTATACTGCAATTACGCTGTGGAAAATAACAATGTTGAAATAAACACTGGCCACCTTTGTCGCACCGAACGCGATTCTCATATAATGAAAATTACTATTCTGCTCTTATTTATTACACAAATTTCCTTGAAGTACATGTTTGTCATTCATGTCGCGTGGCGTCTTTTTATTATTAGAAAACAAGACCTTCATCATGCTTTCGACCTACCCTTTATTACGTAATCTTTGGGACTACGATACAATATCATTGAGATATGCTTGGATTATCACTGATTGCGCTTATTCCAATAGCGCAAGTTATAATTACATCTGAAGAATGTATCAAGATGACAAAAACTGGACCATTTCTGGAACAATACGACCGTTGGGATATTTGTCTTGAATATATCCAGAGGGAATAATGTTGGGAATAGAATAAATTGAATCCGAGAAATGTTGCAATTGCAGGTGACGCAAGCCTGCCTTCTTTTGCTCACGTATATTTTCCCTAAAAATTTCTATGTCATGATACAATATATGACTTTTTGTAACATATTCTGAATTTCATTTTTCTCCTTGCACATGTGAGAAAAGTCGTTATTATCAGAGAAATTTCTATATTCAAAATCATCCAACTTTTTACATAATTTTGAAAGTTAAGAACTATGTCTTCCAGCAATTTTTCTAGCTTTTATTCAACTGAATTTTGTTCTGGTGAATGAAGCTTGGTTTTATTTTGAAAGAAAATGTTTTTCAATATAATTATATTATCATGTAAGAAATTCTCCATACTCACATCATCAAAGCAATCTTCAGAATTCTCATGCTATGAATTTTATGCATCAATAAGCACTTTTCAAGATGTTTCTCATAAAATCTTTCCGTGAGTACATATTAGATCAATATACTTATTGCGTCAGATTTATGAATAGAATTGGAACAACAATAAAATGTTCCACTCACAATTGTGAATTATGAATTCAGCATACGTAAATATGAATATTCAAGAAATTTTTGAACGGTTTTGTACATTGAAATAGGATAGAATACGATCTGGAGAACTTTTATATGTTTTATATAATTATTATGTTCCGATTCATTCTACCATCAGCTGAAATTGACTGGGGACGTTTCTTCTCCGTGTTTTTAGCACATTTTTAGCGCATGTTTTGGAAAAAAGCGCTATTGTATTCACTTTGGTTGTCTGTCTGGCTGGCCGGCTGGCTGGCCGGCTGGCTGGCTGGCTGGCTGGCTGGCTGGCTGGCTTACTGGCTGGCTGGCTGGCTTACTGGCTGGCTGGCTGGCTGGCTGGCTGGCTGGCTGGCTGTCGTGACGCTGAGTTCTCAGCAAATATACTATTTACAGACTTGAAACTGGTACTAAATATAAGCTGCTGTTCCGTAGATTTGCACAAATTGCTTTAATTCAAGCTCAGTGATTGTGAAAGATTAAATTATTAAATTAATTGTTTCAAGTGAAACAATGCCCATAGAATAATATGACATTAGGGATATGGCAACTGAAATTTATTAAAGTAGATAAAAATTTAATTACAATTTCAGCCACAGGTGTCACTATTATTATGTACAGTTGTCAAATCTGTCCGGGATTCATTCAATGACTTGTTTGACGCGAATTTGAAGCTTATTAGAATGAATTATTATTATTGGATGAAAATTTGTTTACTTTTGGTGTATTTTTTCATATAGCTTTGATAAAGATCAAATTATCATTTTAAAGTACAGCACTTGACCTCCTGTCAGTCAATAACTGAACAATGAAGATTAAAAGGTATTTTTGAGTTTGTATATGCATGAATTATGTACCTTTCAAATAGTCTACTTGAAACTAGTACTAAATGGAAGCTGCTTTTCCGTAAGTTTGCTCAAACTGCTTGATTTCAAGCTCAGTAAGTGTGAGAGATCGTAATTTGCTTAATCTCTGAAGTAAAAAGCATTCATGAGCTGTCAAAAAGCGCTTACATCATCTAGATGATTCCTCCATTTTTTGGAGAAAAGCGCTATTATATTCACTTTGGTTGTCTGGCTGGCTGGCGTGACGCTGAGTTCTCAGCAACTATACTATTTACAGACTTGAGACTGGTACTAAATAAAAGCTGCTGTTTCGTAGGTCTGCACAAATTCAAGCTCAGTGATTGTGGAAGATTCAATTATTCAATTACTTGTTTCAGGCGAAACAGTGCCCATAGATATATATGACATTAGGGATATATCAACTAAAGTTTATTCAAGTGGATAAAATTTTGGTTACAACTTTATCCGTCTGTGTCACTACTATTATGTATAGTTGTCAAGTCTGTCCAGGATTAATTCAATAACTTGTTTGACGCGAATTTGAAGCTTATTAGAATGAAGTATTATTATTGGATGAAAATTTGTTTACTTTTGGTGTATTTCCTTGTTTCATATAGCTTTGATAGAGATAAAATTATCATTTTAAGATACAGCACATGACCTCCCGTCAGTCAATAACTAAACAATGAAGAATAATAGGTATTTTTGAGTTTGTACATGCATAAATTATGTACCTATCAAATAGTCAACTTGAAACTAGTACTAAATGGAAGCTGCTGTTTCGTAAGTTTACTCAAACTGCCTGATTTCAAGCTCAGTTATTGTGAAAGATAGTAATTTGCGGAGTCTCTGAAGTAACAAGCATTCATGAGCTGTCAAAAATGTGCTTTTGTCATCTAGATGATTCTTCAATTTTCATAAAATAAACGCGAAAAACTAAAGAGTATTATCAATAAAGATTTGGTACCACTGGTTGGGAGAAGTTCATCCACGGACTCAAACCAAGTTTTCTAATAAAAAGTTCAAAAATGAAATTTTTGTCAAAAATTCGTAGACGTTCTCAAGTTATCGTGCTTTTAGGCAGACCGAATTTTTTTAAGATTATGTTTCTCAATTTCGGTAGGGTCTGAAACATGGAGATCTATCAAAATTTCAATCCGTCTATCATATAGATCGGGAAAGTAAAAATTATTACTTGATAGAGCAAGTGTTAGTGAAAATCTAAATAATTTTCGAGCTGATCCCGATCAAAAAGAAAACTGATTCAGCTTGTGTATCAAATATTTATGGTAGTAAGAAACTAAATTATTGTTCAGTTAGTTGCTAATGGGCAGCTTTGAGTATCTCGCCATATTGAATTTAGAATGACGGCTCTTAGCTAATCATGCGTTGTTATCCAAACAAAACGTGTATGCAAAATTTCAGCTCAATCGGTTGGGGATAACTGTTTTAGAATTCAGTTGCAAGATTTGACCCGTACTATCAACGCAAGTTGAATAAAAGCTTGTAATGATTGAATTTTATATTGATTTATTACCGCAATTTGTCAAAATAAATACTAATTATTTTATATAACTCCGTGAATTTTCAAATATTATTTTTGAAGTAGCCAATATGATTTTTGGAGTCTACTCCTCAAGAATCGATTTGTATACATATATTAGATATATTAGATAGAGAGCAAAATCGAGTGTTTCATATATATATATATATATATATATATATATATATATATATACATATATATATATATATATATATATATATATATATATATATATATATATATATATATATATATCCATAAACATATATTTATATATATATATATATATATATATATATATATAAAATATATGTTTATGGATATATATATATATATATATATATATATATATTATCCATATAATATAATTATTTTATATAACTCCGTGAATTTTCAAATATTATTTTTGAAGTAGCCAATATGATTTTTGGAGTCTACTCCTCAAGAATCGATTTGTATATACATATATTAGATATATTAGATATATATATATATATATATATATATATATATATATATATATATATATATATATATATATATATATATATATATATAAGTTAGGATTAATCGCGACTGCAATTAGTTGAGGAGACAGTAAATTTTGTAGGCTTAGCAGTCAGGTTTTTTTTGGCCAATAAAATAAAAGATTTCTCTTCTAAAATTTCGTCTAGCTTTCGGCTTGGTTTAAGCCTTCATCAGGACAATCTTTATGCGAGATTCTTTTTAAGAAAAACATCTGTTAGTGAATCGAACAATATACGAATAAATTTAGAAAAATAATGAATTTTGACACTTTATCTGGTGTACAACAGATTTGTATCATTTTGTAAGTTATAAAATAAAATTTTGTTCTGTTAAAACACATAACTGTTTAAAATTGTTAATATGAATAATTTAATAAATTTTACTTCATTATCACAGAAAATTTTGTAGAAACAGAACTGGTAAAATATGTCAAGTAACACACATCAGAAATGGAGGATGAAATTTGCGGAGTCTCTGAAGTAACAAGCATTCATGAGCTGTCAAAAATGTGCTTTTGTCATCTAGATGATTCTTCAATTTTCATAAAATAAACGCGAAAAACTAAAGAGTATTATCAATAAAGATTTGATACCACTGGTTGGGAGAAGTTCATCCACGGACTCAAACCAAGTTTTCTAATAAAAAGTTCAAAAATGAAATTTTTGTCAAAAATTCGTAGACGTTCTCAAGTTATCGTGCTTTTAGGCAGACCGAATTTTTTTAAGATTATGTTTCTCAATTTCGGTAGGGTCTAAAACATGGAGATCTATCAAAATTTCAATCCGTCTATCATATAGATCGGGAAAGTAAAAATTATTACTTGATAGAGCAAGTGTTAGTGAAAATCTAAATAATTTTCGAGCTGATCCCGATCAAAAAGAAAACTGATTCAGCTTGTGTATCAAATATTTATGGTAGTAAGAAACTAAATTATTGTTCAGTTAGTTGCTAATGGGCAGCTTTGAGTATCTCGCCATATTGAATTTAGAATGACGGCTCTTAGCTAATCATGCGTTGTTATCCAAACAAAACGTGTATGCAAAATTTCAGCTCAATCGGTTGGGGATAACTGTTTTAGAATTCAGTTGCAAGATTTGACCCGTACTATCAACGCAAGTTGAATAAAAGCTTGTAATGATTGAATTTTATATTGATTTATTACCGCAATTTGTCAAAATAAATACTAATTATTTTATATAAC
Source organism: Dromius quadrimaculatus (assembly GCA_963989225.1). Classification (NCBI taxonomy): domain Eukaryota; kingdom Metazoa; phylum Arthropoda; class Insecta; order Coleoptera; family Carabidae; genus Dromius; species Dromius quadrimaculatus. The sequence continues at coordinate 11,497,505 of OZ022324.1, forward strand.
TCCGTGAATTTTCAAATATTATTTTTGAAGTAGCCAATATGATTTTTGGAGTCTACTCCTCAAGAATCGATTTGTATACATATATTAGATATATTAGATAGAGAGCAAAATCGAGTGTTTCATATATATATATATATATATATATATATATATATATATATACATATATATATATATATATATATATATATATATATATATATCCATAAACATATATTTATATATATATATATATATATATATATATATATATATATATATATATATATATATATATATATATATATAAATATATGTTTATGGATATATATATATATATATATAATATATATATATATATATATATATATATATATTATCCATATAATATAATTATTTTATATAACTCCGTGAATTTTCAAATATTATTTTTGAAGTAGCCAATATGATTTTTGGAGTCTACTCCTCAAGAATCGATTTGTATATACATATATTAGATATATTAGATATATATATATATATATATATATATATATATATAAGTTAGGATTAATCGCGACTGCAATTAGTTGAGGAGACAGTAAATTTTGTAGGCTTAGCAGTCAGGTTTTTTTTGGCCAATAAAATAAAAGATTTCTCTTCTAAAATTTCGTCTAGCTTTCGGCTTGGTTTAAGCCTTCATCAGGACAATTTTTATGCGAGATTATTTTTAAGAAAAACATCTGTTAGTGAATCGAACAATATACGAATAAATTTAGAAAAATAATGAATTTTGACACTTTATCTGGTGTACAACAGATTTGTATCATTTTGTAAGTTATAAAATAAAATTTTGTTCTGTTAAAACACATAACTGTTTAAAATTGTTAATATGAATAATTTAATAAATTTTACTTCATTATCACAGAAAATTTTGTAGAAACAGAACTGGTAAAATATGTCAAGTAACACACATCAGAAATGGAGGATGAAATTTGCGGAGTCTCTGAAGTAACAAGCATTCATGAGCTGTCAAAAATGTGCTTTTGTCATCTAGATGATTCTTCAATTTTCATAAAATAAACGCGAAAAACTAAAGAGTATTATCAATAAAGATTTGGTACCACTGGTTGGGAGAAGTTCATCCACGGACTCAAACCAAGTTTTCTAATAAAAAGTTCAAAAATGAAATTTTTGTCAAAAATTCGTAGACGTTCTCAAGTTATCGTGCTTTTAGGCAGACCGAATTTTTTTAAGATTATGTTTCTCAATTTCGGTAGGGTCTAAAACATGGAGATCTATCAAAATTTCAATCCGTCTATCATATAGATCGGGAAAGTAAAAATTATTACTTGATAGAGCAAGTGTTAGTGAAAATCTAAATAATTTTCGAGCTGATCCCGATCAAAAAGAAAACTGATTCAGCTTGTGTATCAAATATTTATGGTAGTAAGAAACTAAATTATTGTTCAGTTAGTTGCTAATGGGCAGCTTTGAGTATCTCGCCATATTGAATTTAGAATGACGGCTCTTAGCTAATCATGCGTTGTTATCCAAACAAAACGTGTATGCAAAATTTCAGCTCAATCGGTTGGGGATAACTGTTTTAGAATTCAGTTGCAAGATTTGACCCGTACTATCAACGCAAGTTGAATAAAAGCTTGTAATGATTGAATTTTATATTGATTTATTACCGCAATTTGTCAAAATAAATACTAATTATTTTATATAACTCCGTGAATTTTCAAATATTATTTTTGAAGTAGCCAATATGATTTTTGGGGTCTACTCCTCAAGAATCGATTTGTATACATATATTAGATATATTAGATAGAGAGCAAAATCGAGTGTTTCATATATATATATATATATATATATATATATATATATATATATATATATATATATATATATATATATATATATATATATATATCCATAAACATATATTTATATATATATATATATATATATATATATAAATATATGTTTATGGATATATATATATATATATATATATATATATATATATATATATATATATATATATATATATATATATATATATATATATATATATTATCCATATAATATAATTATTTTATATAACTCCGTGAATTTTCAAATATTATTTTTGAAGTAGCCAATATGATTTTTGGAGTCTACTCCTCAAGAATCGATTTGTATATACATATATTAGATATATTAGATATATATATATATATATAAGTTAGGATTAATCGCGACTGCAATTAGTTGAGGAGACAGTAAATTTTGTAGGCTTAGCAGTCAGGTTTTTTTTGGCCAATAAAATAAAAGATTTCTCTTCTAAAATTTCGTCTAGCTTTCGGCTTGGTTTAAGCCTTCATCAGGACAATTTTTATGCGAGATTATTTTTAAGAAAAACATCTGTTAGTGAATCGAACAATATACGAATAAATTTAGAAAAATAATGAATTTTGACACTTTATCTGGTGTACAACAGATTTGTATAATTTTGTAAGTTATAAAATAAAATTTTGTTCTGTTAAAACACATAACTGTTTAAAATTGTTAATATGAATAATTTAATAAATTTTACTTCATTATCACAGAAAATTTTGTAGAAACAGAACTGGTAAAATATGTCAAGTAACACACATCAGAAATGGAGGATGAAATTTTATTTTATAACTTACAAAATGATACAAATCTGTTGTACACCAGATAAAGTGTCAAAATTCATTATTTTTCTAAATTTATTCGTATATTGTTCGATTCACTAACAGATGTTTTTCTTAAAAATAATCTCGCATAAAAATTGTCCTGATGAAGGCTTAAAGCAAGCCGAAAGCTAGACGAAATTTTAAAAGAGAAATCTTTTATTTTATTGGCCAAAAAAAAACCTGACTGCTAAGCCTACAAAATTTACTGTATATATATATATATATATATATATATATATATATATATATATATATATATATATATATATATGTATATATATATATATATATATATATATATACATATATATATATATATATATATATATATATAATATATATATATATATATATATATGTATATATATATATATATATATATATATAAAACACTCGATTTTGCTCTCTATCTAAATATATCTAATATAGGTCCGGTTTCACCAAACTCAGTTAAATTTACCAAGAGGTTATTTTGAGTCAGTAACTATGGTTACAATTGTATCAACAATACTTTTCGTATAAAATAACCTTTGGATAAATTTAACTAGCGTTGGTGAAACTGGGCCATAGACGAGTAAAAAGAAAGCTAATTATAGACATAATTATGTATATCTTTTATTTCGTATTTTGAGTAATTCGGGAATATATTCATGTTTATTTCACAAGTCTGTAACTATTTAATATTTCAAAGTATTAGAATCAAAATTTCAATCATATATTTTACTGAGCACTATTGCAAAAAATTTAAACTGGATACTGTTGATATGGGACATTTGTTTCGTCTTCTACTTCAACAAGTGCTCTACCGGGTCGTCTATAATTATTATAGTCGGTAATACGGGATCCGCTATTAGAGAACTCTTCAACGTAACTGCCGCCTCCTCCGATAGTAGGATACCGATTAAATCCTTGATTTCCTCCGGTTAGGGATCCACCGGGATACCGATTAATACCTTGCCCTCCTCCGCCTAAAGATCCGATAGGATACCGATTAATACCTTGGCCTCCTCCGATTAATGGTCTGTTGGAATATTGATCACCAATACCCCCACCACTTCCAATTGTGAATCGATCAATTAAATCGGCCCCTCTTTGGATGAGATCGAGCCGTTTGACTCTTGGGATAGAAAGCTCGGTGGTCCAAATTCCTTGGCCATCTTCTCCTAAAAGATGCTTGCGAGTTGTAAGAGAGGGAAATGCTTCCTCAGAGCCGCTATCTATGCCGCGTTGCAATTTTCTTTCTGAAATTAATATTTACGAAAATATAACAAAATCATATTACTGCTTCCAAGCAAAACAATGTATTTTAAGATAAATTTCAACTCTTAGATCGAGGAATAGTTATTCGTTCAACTCGACGGAATAGCAGATTTACGGCTGGACTATAGGTTCATAGCAGAGATACTTTTGCCGTCTGCTATGAGTATTATCACATTATTTCAGCGATTCCCAATGAGTATCATTGAATCTAAGCCTGTACATTTTGAGTTAAAAAAATTTAATTATATAATCATATTCAAAATTCAAATTCGTGAATTTATTCTTACAATAATTATTCATGAGCTACTAACTCGGAATCTTAAAAGTGTAATTTTTTGTTCGATATTAAAAAAGCAGTATTTTTACGCCTTAGAAATTTGAGGCAAAATTATATGATTTGACTTATCTATCAAAATACTTACATCCAGTTAAAAACGGTTGAAGATTCTTATGGGACTCTGATTTGAGCCTTCGGATTGGCCGAAATAAGAATTGATTTTGCTGATTTGGCTATTTGTCTGTTGCATCAACTGTCAATCGTTCATCAATCATCGTAAATAAATCTTGTGAAGAGTGAAGATAATATGTGAACATTTTTATCGCTTACATTTCTTGAATTTATTTTCAGAAAGCTAGCTCTAAATCGTGCATTCAATATAAGTGAATCGTGTTTGCATTTTGGCCAATCAGAAGGTTTACATCTTACTTCCATAAGAGCTTTAGACCGTTCTTTGCTGGAATAAAGTCAAAGTCATTTAAAGTAGAATATTCCTAATAAAAATTTTGAAAATTAGAAATTGAAAACTCAATATTTTTCGAGGTGTATTTTATGGAACTTAAAATTCAACGTACTATTGATATTCTCTGAGATTTGATCGTTCGATCAAGCGATTTAGAAATCGACATCAAAAATTAATGTAATATTTTTTTTACTTATAGTGCCTCGAGGATATCTGTGGTTTGTATTCTGGTAATCAACAGGAGCTGTTCTTGCTTCACTTACTGACAACACTGCCAAGCAGACAATTAGAAATTAAAAACTCAATATTTTTGGAGGTGTATTTTATGGAACTTATATTTCAACGTATTATTCATATTTTTTGAGATTTGATCGTTTGAGCAAGGGATTCAGAAATCAACTTCAAAAATTAATGTAATATTTTTTTTTACCTATAGTGCCTCGAGGATATCTGTGATTTGTATTCTGGTGATCAACAGGAGCTGTTCTTGCTTCACTTACTGACAACACTGCCAAGCAGACAAATGCTGATAAGTATGTCTAAAAAGAGAAAGTACCGATCCACTGATTTAAAAATTGTTTGTTCAAATAATAATTCGTTGCTTGACGAGAATTATGGGCCGGAGCTCCATCACTTTGAAAATACATATCTTTTACTGGTGATAGTGACATATCTTCTAAAATGATATCCAGCATATTTTTTATAATAGCTAAATATCTATCACTAGTCAGTATACCCTCGTGCATACATAATGTCTGTATAATCATCTCTCCCTTGTATTGCAATAGATATTCTAGAAATTGGCTTCATCTATCCAAATAATTGATTTTAAAATATTTGGGTCGTTATTCAACAATAAATTAAAAAACTAGAAAAACGCGACACGCTGCTTTGCAATTCGACTAACTGTTTTGTTATACGACATATTCTGAAATATGACTGCGACATATATGTTCAACTGATATTTATCGATATTTCCGTTTCTCATAGACTCGGACGTAATTTTGGTTCTAAAGTAATAAAATTTGACATCCAGAACCGGCGTCAAATCGTATACTCAAATATTCAAGACTAACTCCAATCATCATATACAGACGATTATTAAATATACTTTGGAGCAAAGAATCACCTACAATTGTCGTGGGTTATTTGTAAAACATACACATCAAATTTAAATTTCTTATTAATGAATAAATATTCTTACCAGCTTCATTTTGGATTATGTCTATATTACAATAGGAAAATTGGTTTATATATATTCATAAGTTGATTGATAAATAAAGCATTAAATTTATCCCCCGACATCAATCCAATCAATTTCAAATTAAAAACATATTTTTGTTATCATACATAATATACTCAATAAGTGAACAATGATATTATTATATAAATTTATGAGCAATTAACAATTTTCTAACAATTCCTAGAACATTGTTTCCTTAACAAAAGTAGGAAATACGTAGGAAATACGTTTCCTCATATTCAAAATTCTATCGAAGGCATTGTACATCACAAATTATCTAAGTTGAAGATGATACATTCACCTCTTTATTGATTAGAACAAATTTCTGAAGAGAATCCATTGGTAAAGACGACATACAAATTGAAAGTGTCAACGAAATTTTCCCAATTATCTGTATTAAAATGAAAATTTAGTCCAGTCAAAATAGACATTGACCCTTGCATAAATTCCCAAGAAGCTGAAAATTGACATGAACGTTAGGGATACTATTATAATGAAGTTGTGAAAAGTCTCTATCGATCCCGTGTGTGCAGAAAATTTTATAGCTTAAAGCTCGTAGATATGGGTTTTTCGATTTTTTTAAGGAAATTGTTAATTTTATGATAGAAATAGTTAAGACAAATATTGTAGATCTTCTAATTCTTTACAAAACTGGTCCCTACACTTCTTCCCCAAGATTCACTATTTCTGAGAAAAAGCTATTCAAAAGTTATATTCTCCATAATATGCACACCTTTTCACGCCACCTATGAGATAGTGTACTTGACTCGTATTTTTTAACGTGGTTTTTCCGGTAGGCCTATTTAACGGTCTTTTTATCAAAATAATATCAAGTCTTCTTATTCAATTTCTTCTTCTTCTTCTTCATCTTCATTTTCCTGAGTTGACGTAAATTGTTGATTACCAAGCCACACTTGGACCTGGTAATATACTCGATAAGAATGTTACTAAGCAGAAGCCGTGATTGGAGGAAGAAAAACTGAATGAACACGTTTTATATTACGTGTTATGTTCTGCAAAAGATACGTAACGTAATTTATCTATGCAAGTAATTCAAATTAAGTAATAGACGGATACTGCTCCGTTGACAATTGAAAAGAAGATAGATAATGCTTGAGGCTACATTGTCACATAAAATAAGGGACTGGGTTTCTTTTCATTTCATATTCTTAGAATTATCATTCAATATTCATGTTTGAGTACTAGTCACGCAGACTAATAGTTTCAATGAATTTTGCACACGCGGGATCAATGGAGACTTTTCACAACTTCATTATTATGGTATCCCTAATGTCTGTACCAATTTTCAGCTTCTCGCTCAACTCGTTTCGTTCTTGCAAACATCATCAGGTTCGCACCTGTCCATTATTACTTTGTGAGTGTAATAGTAGCCAAAAAAAATGTATACAATGAAAATGACTTTTGATTTAAAATTCTATATATTCATTTGAAACTTTGACGTTTCGATCCTTTGATCAAGGATCTTCTTCAGAAAACAATGATTTTGTATCCTTGGTCAAAGGACCGAAACGTCAAAGTTTCAAATGAATATACAGAATTTAAGATCACAAGTCGTTTTCATTCAATAAAATTTTGAAAAATGTAGAGATTATTAAAATTTATACAGTTTCAGACTCAAGATGTATAAGAATACAAATGTATAATACACAAAATAGGAAAGCGCCTTGTATTTTGCATGCATTCCAGGTTTTAATTTAAACGACGGCGATTTTAATCTCAATCTGTACATGTCGATACAGTCTCAAAGACTTAGTGTCGTTGTACAGCGAAATAAAGAGAAGAAAACCAAGCAAGTCTTCCCAGAGATGATCTCATGATTACGATAAATCATCCCAATAAGAATCCAGCTAATCTGTGATTAAATCTCCTCTCATTAGTGGCAAAAGTGCAAACAGCAAGTCCATGAGACACAGAGCGGCAAAAACGTCCAATCCGTGATCCAAAATAACAAAAACCGCTTCATTAAAATGATATTCTCGATGCTGTCGCGGTACGCGCAGTTATACCGGAAACTCGTAAATTACGTAATTTCCATAAAATCAAGAGCCGATAAAGTAGATTCCCACACACACTGCAGTTATCGACGGTCCAGTGTGACAATAGAACCGAGAATGGAGTGGTCAATAAATAAATAGTGTATTACTAATTTAGGTCGGGGATGAATTATTATCAAGTTTAATGGAATGGAGATCTGCTTTGTATCTCAGAATCAGCAAATCATCTTTATCCATGAAGAAAATCAGCTGATGAGGCGTTAGCTCTTTGATATGTGATTCTATGTCTAAGTGATTCGTGTGAAAAATTAATATTACCAGAGATGCATAAAATTGCGCAATTTGTTCAGTCTCCCTTTTGGGTAATTGATTGGCAAATTATTAGAAACTTCTTTACAAAAGTAATAATCACGATCCATATACGATTTTTATTCCAGATTCGGATGGAGTGCCGAATACTCAGTTAATATTACCTAAGACTTCTAAAGATGGAAGGTTAAATTAAATATCGTTCAAACTTGAAAGTTTAATGAACTTTAGTCAGATTACGACCACTGGGCGACCACTAATATAACTAAAACTACCAAATTGAAATAGAAACTTCAATAATGTCCGACTAGTTTATTATTGTTGTCATAATAATACTGATTTCAGGGTTATTACGTAACAAATAATACCCGGGGGCTTTATGTTCTAAAATAATACCCGAGGGCATTATTTTGAAAAATAATAAACAAGTTTCCTAGTTACAGCAAGTAACTAGAGTAATTTCTCTGACAGATGTCACACTGACAGGACATACATTGCTGAAAATTTTGATTGAAATACAACAAAAGTCGGACATTAAACATAAAAGGCACCACAGGAGTTGAACAGACAATAATGCCCACGGTCAACGTACACACCTCGAGCCAGAGGCCCTCGGGAAGTACACTGTTGACCTCAGGCATTATTGTCCTTTTAACACCCTTGATACCTTGATTACTATATTATACCTAATGAATAAATAGTTTTCGATATAATTTAAACTAATTTGCAAACTTTTTTTCAGGTGAGTGTCGTTCATGAATTCTTCCATCAGAGGTAAGCTCTAAATAATCAGGTGAGAATCCAGACATCCGTCTTTAGTATGAGTCGAGTGTACTTCGCTGTTGCAAATTTTAGTGCCAAGTGAGACGAGAGACAATTTGATACAGAAAATTTGATTCTAGCGCCTACAAAAGCATTCCGCAAAATAATCTTTGAAACGTTATCACAAAGAGAGTCAAACTCTTATCACAAAGCTCAGTAATTCAATCCGCCAATGTGACACTTACAGCTGATAAGTTTTTTTCCATCAAACTTGGAATCTGGAAGCTATACTGGTATATCAGATTTCAAACATTTTTCTCCTCGTAAATATTCTGGAAGTAGATTATTCTCACATTTCATGTAATTCATGTGGCAACTTTTATAATTTCTTAAATTCTCCAAGTCTCAAAATGAGTCATAGCAATAATAAAAATATATCATTGCAACTTCACTCACGACATTACCATACAGCAATATTCAGAGCATCTTCCGTCCAAAAGTTTCATGAAGATATGATTAATTTCGCAACCAGATACTTCTTTCTGTTAGGGGACGTCAACGCTCGTATATTTAAACAGTAATATATATACTTTTGACGGGACTCATGGTGACATAAGGGAACTTCGATGTTTTTTTCGATATTTCGTATCATATTTCTGTCATTTATCTAATCCTTACCACTTGGAGCTCCCAATAATTTCCTGTCTCATTTTTTTGTAAGGTTGCTAAAACAAGACCATCGTTAGTATTGACTAAAAACAAAAACCTACAATTTTCGAGGAATTATAACAGTAAATTGCGATAGCAATGATTAGATTCAAGACCTATGAAGACAGAACGATTTCTTTGATGCATAGCCGTAAAGTTTCTCTTCTGGTTTTTATTTAAAAAGCATGCATTATCGATTAGCATTTGAAATCAGGAATAACTGAAAAGCATTCGAGGAGCAGCTTATTAATGTTATGTAATGGATCTTTGATCCGCTGTTGCTCTACTGAGAAAACTGAGGTGCACTACTCAAGTGGTAAAGTCTGACCACTTCAGTAGTAAGACTCAAGTGGTGAAATTCAAATGCTAGAGACCGAAGTTGCAATTTGATTGCGACACATAGAAACAAATATATCTCGTTGAAGATAAGAATACATTACCTATCCGCGAAAATTGGACGTTATATGTCTTATTTGTTTCACAAATGCAAGTAGTATCGGTTACCACTTTACTACTCAGATTGCATCACTTTACCACTTACCATTCGAGTCAGTACGGATAATACTAGAATTGCCACCCATACTACTTGAATTGCTACCCTTACAACCTGGTTTTCTCAATGTAGGCATACAATATAAACAAATGTAGACATACATGTCTTGTGACAAATAGGTCCAATAAACACTTTCGAATAATCCTAACTGGGGACTAATAATAATAGTGACAATAGTATGAACAATTATCACCGACAATCAAATTCAAATTAAATTGTTCTAGTGGCAGTAGAATTGAGTAATAAAGCAAAATATCTGTTGTATTTTATGTCTTAGAAACTGTTTAATAGTCACATTTTGAACTCAATAATTTTATTCATCAAAACTGGCCATATCCGCTTTAATTTCCAAATTATGTTTAAAATATGCTCGAGTAGTACTTTATTCAAAATATACTACATGATGACACAATCAGGCCAGTTTAGTTTATAGATAACTGAAGCTAAAGTAACAACTGATTTGCGATTGGAATACTAGAATATCAGACACTTGTCTTCGAAATGAATGAAAGAATGTATGTCCATATATCCATTAGAATTAAAAAAATATAAGGGTAAAACTGATCACAATAATTCTCAAGCTAGAAATTGATTGATATATATTGCAATGATCATTCAGCAGTATTTATTTGGAGCGTTTCTCGCTTGTAACGCAAATGGTTCACGTTATTATCTACTCTTCTCGAGCGTAAGCCATTTGCCTTTATATAGCTGCGTCTACGGTATCGAATACATGTGAACAGTTTCGACAACATTTCTAGATTTACCGTGGCAAAATCCACTACATTGCCTCTTACTCAGAAGGACTCCGCCCCGAAACAAGAGATCATCTGGCCCATGTCTCTATTGGCAAACGGATCCTTTGAGGCAGTGCGTGACTACGAAGAAATAAGAATCTGGATTTTCTCGTAGGTAACCAGGATGATAAGATGGTATAGTATGTGACAAATGCTTAGTCACTAGAAGAAAGATCTGCCGCTGCCTAAAAGATTGTCTGTCACTTGGTTGTGGATGTTTCAGGTTGTTCTTTCCGTGGTTTGTCAAGCTAATTTAATCTCCTCTCAAATACTTCGGCAATCTCTTGAGACACCTGCAGATCTTGATTTACAAATTGAACCAGTTGGTAGCCAGCGGATACTCTGAATAGGTCGAGTTGTTTCTCTCTGATTACGTTGTACCGTTTTTCGATCTGAGCCGTATAAAAGTGAAAAGTGTGTATTTTATGAACCTGATCGGTGTTTTATTTGTTATTGCTGGCAAAGTGCATCTCTATAGTCTTTGACCAGTCTTCTTGTTGAAATTGTTAATGAGTTTTCTATAAGACTATGAAAGATCATCGGAGATCGTCAACTCTATACTGGCCATATTTTGTCCTAGCATCAAAAGTGTCCCTTATTCTGCCACTGTCAATTTACATAGGTAAATCGAAGTGTCGAGAGGCAAAATGTTCCAGAATTCTGTTTCACTTATACTTTGGATGTTGAAACATTTGATATTCATGAATTCTATCCAATTTGTGCCCTGGATTGATAAACCTAGGCTACTGCTAGATTTCAAGTCACACGACTCACGACAACCGCAATTAGCGAACAAAGACGATGTTTACTAGTGGTTATTCTGATATTTCATGAATGTATGGCCATTATGCAAATAAATAGAGAGGTCTGCTCCTATGGTACAGAGCGAAAAAGACAGGCCATGAATTTGGAAAGACGTTGCGGAAACGATTGCGTGCCGTTGAAGTTGTATTACGATCAAGGAAGAGATTTTCACCAGCATTCTTCTTAAACATTTCCGATGTTTCGAAGACCAAAAATTAAGAACTACTGCTCTAAACCCGCAATCGTATGGCATGGTTGAAGGGATGGATCGAGTTATTAACAGCCATTTTCCTAAAGTTGTATTCGACTATCGAATAGCTAGTGATTGCAGCCTCTATTCATTTTTATTGGCATGATGGCCATACATCCATCAAATAAAAGAATAGTCACCAATAAAATTGTCTTTGGTCGCTAATTGCGGTTGTCGTGTGACTTGAAATCTAGCAATAGACTAGGATTATCAATCCAGGGCACAGAATGGATAAAATTAATGAATATGAAATACTCCAACATCCAAAGTATAAGTGAAACAAAATCCTCTACCATTTTTCCTTTCGACACTCTGGTTTACCTCTGCAAACTAACAATGACAGAATGAGAGACACTTTTGATGCTAGGACGAAAGATGGCCAGTATAAAGTTGGCGATCTCTTATAGTCTCGTAGGATATTCATTCAAGTTCCAGACATCATAAAAAATCATTGATCCTAACTACAGGATCCAAAACAGGACTGATCAAAAACAGAGGTACATTTTGCCTGAAATAACAAATAAAACGTCAATCAAGTTAATAAAATGCACACTTTTATACGGCTCGGGTCAAAAAACGGTACAACATAATTAGAGAGGATCAGCTCTATCGATTCAAAGTACTCACTGTCTACTAATTGACTCACTCTATAAGTGTTCAAAGAGATTGTCATTGTTTTTGAAAGGAGATTGAACCAGCTTGAAAAACCATGGAAACAACAACCTGAAACTTCCTCAAAGGATCCGACTGTCAATAGAGACATGAGTCAGATGATATCTCGTTTCGGGGTGAAGTCCTTCTGACTAGGAGGCAATGTAGCGAATTTTCCACGTTAAATCTCGAAATTTTGCCAAAATTATTCACATGTATTCAATACCGCATACGCAACTATATGAAAGGCAAATAGCCTACGCTCGATATGAGTGGATAATTACGTGAACCATTCGCGTAGCAAGCAGGATATGCCTAAGATAAAAGCCAGTTGATAACTCGATCCATCCCTCCAACTATGGCATACGACAGCGGGTGTAGAGCAGTAGTTCTTATTCTAAGGATCTTCAAAACGTCAGAAATGTTCAAGAACAATGCTGGTGGAAATTTTTTCGTTGATCGGAATACAACTCCAACGGCACGCAATCGTTTCAGCAACGTCTTCTTGAAATCATGGCCTGCGTTTTCCGCTCTGTACCACGAGAACTCACCATGGCACGTTTCAAATCATTCTCTGTAATAATTGAATCCTCCTGTAATCGGTAAAATTTTGTTTTGAGAATATCGTACAACCTTTTAGCATGTGAGTTTGCGGTCTATTCACTCCTATGCTATGACTTTCCGCAATTTGAGACATTTTGAAGATTTTTTCGTGTTTGTTGAATTGACAATAATCGTCAACTATTGTTCTGTTTCCTTGAGATCGATGCATAAGCACGTTTATCGATTGTAGCCGCGAATAAACCATAAACTTGACTTAAACTTATATTGGAATTAAATCATGTTTTGATATATACGTTTTCTGCACTATTATAAAATAATTCGGCTTTCAAGAAGAAAACAGTTTGATGATTTTGCAGCAATTTACATATTCAAGCAGTATTTTGTCAGAAAACATAGGACAAATAATATTGCTATCAACTGCATTGATAAAGAATTTCACTTTCACCTAATATATTCTGATAGAAAAAAATGTACAGATAGATATAATTATGTACAGAAATATCGACAGTTGATAAGCAATTCAGTAGTCGAATTCTATTACATTCATACTCAGACCTCAAACTCAAGATTACTTATACGGATATCACGAACTTAAATTTCTTTGTGAGGCATCATTACAAAAATCATAAATACTACTAAACGTTCATTTCTTGACAAATCATGAGTTGAAAAACAAAAGTGTTGTTTCTCAATCATAATTAGAATTTATCTCATCAAACATTCAAATTACTTATAGATGGTACACAATAATTGTAAATGATGCACTCTGATTGACCTAATATATAATGAATGAAATAACCACTTTCAAATTTCCAAAGACATTACTTTTTAATTGAAAGAAGCTATTTTTCCATGTTATCACATGAGGTTTTTATTTGTCGAAATATATTTAAGAGCCGATAAATCACCCTGTATCATTCCAACGTAAGATCCTCAAGGCTACTGCAAGATTTCATCCAATACCAAGAGATGATAAATTTTGGATCTGTCTTCTTTCGTCTTGCGACAACACTATCTTTATAATTGTCAGTAAGCTCACTTCTTTGGAATCATTGAGTATTACAATCGTATTCGGACCAATTAAGCCTTGCAGAATGAATAAAACAGGCTTAAATATTCTCGCAAATGTGTTCCTTTTATCTAGTGCACTTTGAATAATGTCGCAGCCGTCGTAATGATCCTGTTTCAGTTAGTGTCTTTATTTTTTGATATCTCTTGATCTCGTTCACTGCTACGAACTTTACATTTAATTAAAATTTATGTATACGCCTAATTAATGCAAGAATAAATATTTAAATGAACGTGTAAATTGAACATGTTTGCTGAACTTTTATTTGCAATTAAGCAGGCTAGCTGCTCTCGCACTACCAATGCGCGTGTACTTTATTTTGTTTATTTTCTTACCGGCCATCTAGATCCGAAGATCACTTTTTCAGAGATTACTATTAAGATATCAGTTGCACGATTTTAAGGAACTTTTATCGAGATACGTTACCTTTTTTTTAATTTTATCGCATTCATCAAGATGCAGTTATTTTATCTCCGCATAAAAAATTGCCTTCCTTTCCGTAAAAGAAGTTTGTGAATACTATTTTACATGATTTTCACTGAATTAACATATCTTCAGATCTAGAGATATCTTAATTTCACTCTGAAGTTATCCAGGCCAGATGACCAAGTTTTGTTATAGTAATCATTTGAAACTTTTAATTTGGTTGGCTGAATTAGGACATCTTCAAAATATCTCCATCCACTAATTTTGATACCATTTATAGCTTTTTTAGATGGATTTTCAATATTCGCATCCTAATAACTTGTTGTTGATAGTGTGAATCACTGTTCACTATCCAATAATTATTACTTTATAGGACTCAGACAAGCAGGTGCAATTAAACCATGCCAAATTTTGTATCAATTGTTTCTACACTATTTTCTGGAATAATTGACGTCATTTTCAGACAAACTGTCACCGAAATCTTATCCTAAGTCACTTTTCTAATTTAAGTTCGCAGCTATAATATCCATTGATCAATACTTGTCTACTGCTTCTCAGATTTTTCTTATACTTACATTATCTTAATTCTCAACGTTTGGGAAGAAAGCCTTATTAAGATATTTAAATCAATCTTTATTGTTCATTACTGTATTGCAAGTCAAATCTGAATACTCAAAAATACATTATTGCTGGTATAAATCCTCGAATATTGGACATTTACTTCAAATCAATGTAAATTGGATGGCATAATTTTGCAAAGATTAATGTATCTTATTCGTAATTAATGATTTATTCAAAGTGTTCCATTTCTCACAATTTCTTGCCGTTTTCTTTTATGCATGATATTATCCTGCAGCTGAGGATATTCTATAGGGAAATTATTACATAAAAAACTATGAAAACACTGTCATTAACAAGATTCGGTAATTCTGCAAGCGAAAGGAAGTAGAAACAATCAAGAATAAATGATAATGAATACAAAAAACGAATTATAGCTCAACATTCTGCGACAATTTACAAGTAAGATTTAGTGCGACCGCGGCCAAAAGAAAAAAGAACGGTCTATGATTTATTTTCGCTCGGATAACGATAGGCAATTTGCCTACGGAAAAATTACAGTTTAGCGGCGACAATTTTTAACGGAGATTAAAATAAATACACGCGAGGAACTGAAAAAGAAAATAGGAAATACTCGGTAGAGTTTTCAAATATTTTATAGCAAATTTAAATATATAACTTTATCTCCAGCTAAATTCCATCATAAATCATTTTTTCCTTACTTTAGAATTTGCAGATTAATACCAGTTAATATTTGCTCATTACTCATAATGGAAGAATGAAAATTTTCTTTTATGTCAGGTGGGAAATGAATAATATAGCATACTTGTATCATTAAAGATTGAAAAATCAGAGGGAATTAAATTTTACATATTTAACGTTTATTTTTGTTATAGAATATTCACTCAAACAAATCCTTCTCAAATTATAATGGAGAACTGCATAAATTCAATATTATCACACAATAATTTTTGATGAAAATTGTTTAGAAGAGAATTGTCGTGTTGGGCACTATACCTACAAATTCAACCAAATCAGATTCGATGGCTCATCGTTTGAAATCTATTAACACTTCTACATAATCATACGTCAAGTCACTAGAGTTGATAATTATATTTTCGGAATAAAAACGAACCGCTGACAGCGTGAGACAAAAGTAAATGTTGATTGATGGTTTTCCGAAAAAAATAGCGCGTTCATATTAGAGATAAATTTGGAGATCGTCATTCGAGAACGAGCGTATTATTTGGAATAGTGAAATGATGGAGAGACAATATTTTGGAACCACTATTATGTGACCAAATTGTTGATTATCTAATCATTCAAATCAACTCGAAAATGGAACTAACATTTCTTGATTATCGTGTATTGCTTCGGAATAAATTATTATTGCTGGAAATTTCGCATATCATATTCCAAAATAAACTCACGGTGTAGTTAGGTCATTACTAGTTGTCATTTTGAAGGCTATTTGATAAATTCACTGCTTTTGAATGCATGCATTATGTATGACACTACATATGCACAAGTTTGCTCCTAATGCAACTAATTGAAAAATCTGGTCCTTATAATTTTGAAAAGCATACCATATTTCTACCAGTTCTCCTCTTTGAAGCTTCTCACCGCCATTATTCAATTGGTCAGACTCTGTACTTCTACTAACTCCAGTTCTTCTAACAATTTCTCTCTATAGCATAGCCCATATTTTCAAGAGAAAAAATGCTCATACAATCTTATTTCAACATCATCTTAATAAGCTCTTCTTGAATTGCGTGCACCGCAAGCATCTATTGCTGTACTGTTTTTAGCTCCAAAATTCCACAATTAAAAATTATGGAAATAATTTAGCATCAATCTCCTGTTGACAGATTGAAAGAATATTATTTCCTAGCTGAAAAGGGAAAAATTATAATTAAATTATAGATATTATATACCGTTGGTACTTGGAAAAAAAATAGATTAAAGTGATTGCATTTGCTCTAAACGTGATAACACAGAATATATAAAAAACAGAATGTGTTATCAATCAATACAATATGTTATGTTCCGTAGTGTTAGATTGCTGAAAATGTGATTGCGATTGCAAAAAATTGTTTTTATTGCTCATGCGGGATAAACACCATTTTGCGCACGTTTTGCCATTTGCGTGCGCCAAGTTTAATTTGTCGCACGCAAGCCATTTACCGCCCGGCAAAACAAGCGCAAAATAGTACTTATCCCGCATGAGCAATAAAAAATAGTACCTGCAACTCTGGTGAACAATCGACAACTTGTCACACTTGTTATACTATACTATATACTATTGTGAGATAGAAAAAATATTATTGAATATTCACAGATTTAAAAAGTTCAGTGCACTAGTCACAAAAAGTATCACTTGCAAAAGGAATACTGACCGACTCATTATTGTTACGGGTGAAGTTAACTGCACAAAGTTACGCCTTGTGCCTCGACCCTGCCTTCGTCGAGTGCAACCAACTTCCCTCTAGAAAATGAATATAGTTTTTCGGCCCTTGTAGCATAATATACCATAAATCTTAGTGTTGCCACGAGACTAGACGAGACGAGATTTCGTGGTGGTCTTGCCTAGCTCAGTCTCGTCTTGGTCTCACCCTGGTCTCGAGTAGGTCAGTCTTGTTTCGGTCTCGAGTCTAGTTCTATCTGATTATTATTTGCTATGAATTCTACCCAAATATGTATTTGTGTTTTTGATGCTCGACGTTACGATTTAAAGCTTAGTCATAAACCTCCAGACATAACTAAACTTTTTGCTCACTTCACAATTGTCAAGTCAGAGCTGGAACCACAACGACTTGACATAGACATTGACTTGATTTCTACTGTCAATTTGGCATGCAAATTGAACATGTGTCCAGTTAATATTTATCATAGATCTTATTTTGATAGAAGGATAACCTGACCTAGTCCATATCATGTCCCTATCACAAATATTAACTGGAAACATGTCCAATTTGTGTGGCACATTGACAGTAAAAATCAAGTCGATGTCAATGTCAAGTCGTTGTAGTTCCACCACAGGGCTGGAACTACAACGACTTGACATTGACATTGACTTGATTTCTACTGTCAATTTGCCATGCAAGCTGGACATGTGTCCAGTCGATATTTATCATAGATCTTATTTTAATAGAAGGATAGCCTGACCTAATCCCTATCATGTCTCTATTACAAATATTAACTGGAAACATGTCCAATTTGTGTGGCACATTGACAGAAAAAATCAAATCAATGTCAATGTCAAGTCGTTGTAGCTCCATCACAGTTTTCTCAGCTCGATGTCATATTTGACATTTGTATGTCATAAAATAGTAACAATAGAATAAAATCATACTATTATAATTAATTATAAATCTGGAGAATGATTTAACATGAATTGAATCTGATTTCAAATATCGTTCATAACTAGCTGCCAGCATAAAGTTGTCGATTATATTGTTTGCACCAACTATAATATTCAAGTCTCTATAAATGTAACTATGACATAACAACATTGACACAGGTACTCAGTTTACGCATTGTTTGCGATTTGTAAACCACCAAATTCAGAGATGGATGAGGAAAAACTAAATTATTGACTGAGAATAACGAGCTATATGATTCAAATTGAATTATTGGAACTTATGAAAGAAAAGTATCGACTTGCCAGCTTAATCTGATATAATTTTGAATGGAATCAGATGAGATACAAAAATATAACCAGGAATCTTATTGAAGACGATTTATGTTATAATCCGTGAGACAGGGCATAAATTTTTCGTTGATTACCGCTCACTTGAAACTTCGTGAGTGATTTCATTGTGATGAGTCCGACAGCTTCCACATTTGACGAAATTCTTGATTTGGGGGCGTTTTTCAGCTAATTGAACATGTCAATTTCATGAAGTCTTGAAAATGTATTACCGTCATAATGATGTTTACACTAATCAAAAGATTTTTTGATTATAAAATAGAAAATAATATTGTCCGATATGAATATTGGGAGCCAGCGGTGAGTCCGACAAGCCGCACTTATCAAAAGTACGTTGGTATGAAAACAGATTTCCTCTAGTCTGAGACTTTGAGGACGTGTTCAATTCTTTTTTTTTAAGATTTGGTCATTTTGTCCTACAAATTTTCGGGGGCGTTTTCTCAGTCCGACACTGAAAACAAGTCAGGATTATAATAGTTCCTTCATCAATGACCGCTTGTCGGACCAAAACAGTCATAATTTGAAAACATAATATCTATCCAAAAAACACATTGTCCGACACAAATATTGGTTCTCATCGTCAGTCCGACAAGAAAACGCTCGCACATATCTAACTCAGTATTTGACGTATTTAATATCAAGAGATAAGCAATGGACGTTGTTTATGAGCTAGTAATGAATAATTCATTAACAAAATAATTGAAAAAAATTAAAGTAGAAAATAGAAAAAGAAATATATTATTATGTCGCTAAGTCACTTCAATCTTCCATCTCCGGGGTTTCTAGTTGGATTAAATTGGTATTCGATGCACCATTCGAATCT
Source organism: Dromius quadrimaculatus (assembly GCA_963989225.1). Classification (NCBI taxonomy): domain Eukaryota; kingdom Metazoa; phylum Arthropoda; class Insecta; order Coleoptera; family Carabidae; genus Dromius; species Dromius quadrimaculatus. The sequence continues at coordinate 11,517,409 of OZ022324.1, forward strand.
TAAATTAGGATTAGTGGTTCCCATTGAAGATTTCATAGTAACTTTCTTCCCCGACTATAGGAAGGGAAGAGAAATCTTTGAAATTTTTCTTCAGCCATTCTCCCATTCGGTGCATATTTCTCCAGATATACTTCAAATATACCATATCTCACATTCTCCATACAGATTTCAACTAAGCCAAGTTTCTGTTTGTATTTTCGGCTTTCTGCACTCGATCATATGAACTTCAATTATGCCAAATATCAAATTTTTTCGTGCGTGCAATATGCTTGAAAAGGGATACAAAGCTGCCTCTTCACGTATTAATATATAGATAAAAATGAAACACCTGCATATAATTTCCGCTTTCTGCGCATCTTCTCCATATAGATTTTGAGTATGCCAAATCTCACACTCCTCCGTGCATGCAATATGCTAAAAAAGAGGTCGAAAGTTTGCTCTTGACGTATTAATATATATAGATATCACAGTTGAAGCTGAATTTGAATGATATTTGAGGTGATTATCACAGTATACTGACTTTATATCACACATTTGATTCCAAAATAATATTAATATATTGGTGGACAAGCCATTTTATTATTATTTATAATCAATAATCATACTGACTTGATATGCATTTCATATATGTATATGTCTATGAACGCAGCCGCATTCGTACAACATATTTTTGATTTTCTGAAGTATTGCTCCACTTAAATTGTCGGACAAGTATGCAGTAATGATCTAGACACTATTTGAATGGAAAATAAAAAACATAAAGATGAGCGGTCATTGATGAAGGAACTGTTAGAATCCTGACACGTTTTCAATGTCGGACTGAGAAATCGCCCTCGAAAATTTGTCGGACAAAATGACCAAATCTAAAGAAAAAAAAATTGAACACGTCCTGAAAGTCTCAGATTAGCGGTAATCCGTTTTCATACCAACGTACTTTTGACAAGTGCGGCTTGTCGGACTCACCACTGGCCCCCAATATTCATGACGGACAATATTATTTTTCATTTTATAATCAAAAAATCTTTCGATTAGTGTAAAGATCAATATGACGGTAATACATTTTCAAGACTTCATGAAATTGACATATTCAATTAGCTCTCGCTGAAAAACGCCCCCAAATCAAGAATTTCGTCAAATGTGAAAGCTGTCGGACTCATCACAATGAAATCACTCACAAAGTTTCCAGTGAGCGGTAATCAACGAAAAATTTATGCCCTGTCTCATGGACTATTACTTATCTCTTATGAGAATCAATTATATGTAGTATGATAATATTTTCTTCCATTATGTCAATAATTCTTTGTGAAATTGAATGTGTTGTGAGAATTGGGTGTCCCGTGGCAACACTGATAAATCGCATAAGATGGTTTTATTTCATTCGCCCTACGCTCGTGATCTAAACTAAATGTATAAATGATCATATTCTATTGACAAATACTAATCGTCCAACTCTAACATGTGCCTAAGATAATTTTTGTCAAAGACATGCGCGACATTCGTGATTCAGTATATGGCCATACGCGATTTGTTCCCAAAGCTGCGTATCTCCGCTTTCTGTTCAACATCAAACATAGCCAGAAAATAAATAGACCTTACACAAGCGAAATATTAGGTTACTCAAACATAACATGTTAAATCAAAACACATGGAGAAACGACAATCCAAATATTGCGGTAGCTGGAAATAGCAGAACGCAAAAGTATCTCACAAGACCACATTCACGGTTCCAAAAATTGTGACATAATATTCATACCCACAATTAGTTGCACTCCAAATTTTTCATTCTACTTATGGAAATGAATAAATGATTGAGTTGATTTACTTTATCTCAACGCATTCACGTAAAACCAAGCAAAAGAAAGGGAGAAATCCAAACCACAATATGTTTTGACTTTGAGTTGAATTCTTATTTTGAAGCTTTGAAATATTCTATATTTTCGAACCTAAATGAAATTTGAGAGAAAAAAGTTATAAAGCTGGTAATGAAAATTAATTAATCGACTATTCAGCCGTTTTTCAATCTCAAAATTGATTATCATCATTACGTGAAGATATCCATAATACTGTTCCAAATTGCATAGTTCGATAACTTATTGGTTCAAACCATATTGGAAAGACGAATAAATTATTTCAATTACCTGAAATATATTTCATAGTACCATTGAGGAGCAAATTGAACTACTAGCATGAAATATTCAACCATATCATAAGTTTGTAGCTGTAAGACTATTCTGTAGATCTGTAACTATCATCCTATAATACCGTTACTTTTTCTGCAATAGATATCGTTAATTGAACGTACAGATTATTTTCACAACTAGTTAATGATATATCTGATTCTGTGGTCTTACTCAACTGGCCTTATACATTCTATTTGTCATCCAGAACGTCTGAATTGTTTTCTCTATACAAGTAAATAAATTCGTGGTGTGAATCCTCTTGTAAAGCAGTTCACTTTATGTTAGCAATAGGTATCTATCAATCTCCAAGCACATTCTGCATGTAAACTTGGTCAAATTCAATAAATAACTCAACTCTGTAAGATGAAAGAAACATGAAAAGCAATTTTTATCCTCCATCACTTGAGTACGTATTTTTCTTACAGCGTGAGTACCCACCCATCAAGTTACTAGTTGCTTCTTCAAACTCAATACACATGGGAAAATAACTATAAAAGATCTGAAACAGGAAAAGTAAAACCGAGTAATAAAATTTTGCTTGACATAAAATGATATTGTTAAATGAAGAGAAGGAAAACGCTGAGAAAGCTCTCAAAATGACGCATTCATCATATTCTCACGTCTTTATTGTCAATATTTCCCAATGGTATTGGAGAAGTGCATAACAGAGTTGTATTAAATTATGGATAAAACGCATATTGATCTAAAGTGCTTATATATACGAGAATAAGTGACACATCTGAAAGAGAGTGGAAAAAATAAAAACTCGAAGTATATGTAAATGAAAATGTTGGTATAAAAGATTTATGTATGAATAAATTCCGCATATTTCTCCTTGTAAAGTTTTAGCGGAAATGAATATATTTAGAAAAAATGACGAATTGAAAACAAAACACGAAAAAGTATCGCGCTTTTAAATTCACTCAGAATACTTTTTATTCCTAATGGACACTTTATTACGATGCTAAATTTATTCGCCAAGATGTAATATTCTTCCATATTTCCACAAATTCTCTTCTGGAAAATCAATAGAGATAAAAATTTCATGAGGATGCTTTGTTGAATTATCCTTTGGAATATAAACCCAAATTTAATCAAAGCAAGATGATTCAGACATAAGTTACAGTTAGTAAACCCTTTCAGAATTTCATTATGCTTCTCTAAAATTTGTGAAAGATAGATATTCACGACGTAAGTCCAGTAGAAAGTATTAGTATACAAGGTGCCTGAAGCTAGATTCATATTATCCCAGAATATCTTTTTTCTAAAATGTTCTCAAATTTGTACAACTGGCAGCACACTGGATCTAAAGTTTTTTTACTTGGATGGCAACGTAATGATCTTCATATCACTCACTACTTCTATTTTAAATTGTGCTCAATATAACGTATTGAAATTGATAAATCACTAAAACCATGTTTTATTACACTTTGCACACAAAAATAGACGTTTACGAACCCACTAGGACTAATTTTGTTTCTGATTCTATTCTAAGTCGAATTAATTCAGAACTACCATCTCTTATGCACTAATTTCTGATGGTAAACATGCGTAATGACATCACAGTGGCGCTGGCCAATAACAGCGTTTTATTGGTCACGTGGCAAAATTTGAGAACTTTACTATTACGCAGTAAACAAATCCAATCTGCAGGATGTTCCATTACAGATTATAGACCTTACATTGTAACACAGAAAGGTTCTATTAATTTTTTTCAGAAAAACCTTATTGTTGAAATGTAACATTTCAAATTATGCACAACATGTTTTCAATAACTCGTCAGTCGTCATATGAGGAAAGCGACACGAATATTACTATTACCAGATTATGTTCATTTGAGCGCTATCTGATTTAAATAATTCATACAGATACTCGATAGTAATAATTCAACTGAAATCTTTCAAAAATTGAGCTCATTCTGCTCCTAATAGGTGACCCAGAATGTGCTGTTTTTATTCCCGAATGGAGAACAACATTGCATTACGCATAATTGCAACTTCTAGTAATGTATTTGTTTCTTCGAGGCAGATAAATATCGAAGCAAAATACATTGATTAGTTTTCTATCTTATGTATTTATCTATTGCCTTAGAGATAAGTACAGATTTTTTCAACTTTCTTGTTGCTTCAGACTAGGTATTAAAGTCAATTAAACACAATTGTTTATTATTGTTCGTTACGCTTTATCAATAATTATATTGGAAAGTGCTTATTACTTGTTCCATGAATATTTAACAGTGACTAATGTTTATGTATTGTGAAATGTAACACGTGGACGCTATATTAGAGATATTGTGATATTTTTAAGTGATTGATTGAATATTCCATTACATTTTATTTCATTAGAAATTCATGTTCACAAACAATATTACAGTCCATCTACATTAATATTAACTTATGGCTCAGGATAGGGCTACGATCTTAGCGTGCTGATTGATCAATATGTAAACCAAATTTACATTAGCACTAGGATTGTTGTCGGCTATGTCAATCGTATCTGCTGCAATCCATGAGTTACTTGTCATCAATCTATACAAATAATATGATTTCGCAATAAAAGCCTTTCTTCAATTTCATATATTTAGTTATTTGTAGGATACCGAAACCCAAACACGCTTTTTTTCATTTTCATCTGTCTGTCTGTTGATATTTTCGATTGGATCAATTTTGACGAAACTTTCATCAGCAGGTAAAAGACTTTCCAGAGAATAGGTAGTCCAAGTTACTTTTTGTCAAAAATATTTACAGTTCCTTCGTAAAAATATAGAAAACACGTGGCCTAGAATAATTCTGCATTTTGTTCATTATTATTTCAGTTCATGGCCCTGTGAATATTGAGTTTTGTTTTGATGTAGTTCTAGACTCTTGTATTATTATTTTTAATTTGTGTACTGAGACTGTACAATACAGTAGATTGGGAACCCGCAGCGAAACGAGAGCACATTGCTTGCTTCGAATATATTTGTACAATCTGAGAACTCGAATTTTCTACTAAACATGTATTATGTTGTTGATACACTCGGACAAGTCAAATGAGTCCCATCGGGTAAGTTCGGTAATCGTATGATTCAAGATCGGCTAAGATAGGAGACTGACGTCGTCAGTGGCGCACGCATTTTATTCTCAAATGTTTTAAATTTATTAAAGAATACTTAACCAAGCACAAGTGGGAAATTTATCGAGGGCGCGGTTTACGAACCTATAGGTATAATTTTAAAAGAAACAATGAATCATGTTACAGTACGGAATAAGTTCAATGAGTAAATCTCGAAAGAGGATTACTTAACGGAAAAAGATCAGAATGTCTTTCCATTTGGATTGCCTCTAAAAAAGCATTCAAATTATTTTCCTCACATATTATAATCTTGTTGAAGATAAGGATTATTAATCTGAAATTTGAGTCCTGTTTCTTGAAAATTATAAGGTAACGCAGACTTGAATAGATTTTTTTGCATTTCATTTACCCATATTTCTTCTCATTTTATCTAAGTATTGTTTATCAAAGTAAGAACATTTTATAGAATGGATTTCTGATTTGTCGTGGTTGAATCAATTATATTAAAAATCAATAACCACGATAAAACAGTCATCTATTCAATCAAATATAAATAATTTTTAAGAAAAAAATTTGTACTCCGATAATGTTTGCTTTGTATACGGAGTGTACATAGTGTCTTAAATCAACAAGTGAAAAGAAAGAAGCGTTTAATTCAGTTATATTCAATCTTCGCGTGGCTCGAATCTTATTTATTAGCCAAAAAAAATTATTAACTGCGCTCATGGAAGCGAATGAACTAAATATTTTCAGGCAGACATACGTTTCTTACTGGTACGAGGCGGTAGGTAGAAATTGAAGAGGACATCAGCAATAGAGTACGTCTTAACTTGGAAAGACAAACGCCATGCAACAATTGTTTCTTTCATAACATAAGTAAGAGAGATATAGATACAGTTAGGTCAGGCTATTTCTATCTCCAGAAAATAAATTCTCAAGCGACAGGTTAGGCTTGTCCGAGTGTATATCCGTTTTTCTTATTGAATGTGTACGCATCTCATCTCTTCTACTCTATTTTCGAATAATTATTTGATTCACCCTATATTCGACCAAAAAGGAAACCTAAATTTATAATTTTGTGAGACAATCAAGTTTTGACCATCAACAATTCATCAAGTTCTGTTTCAAGAACATTTTCAAAGGTCATTTTACAATATCCTGTATTTCTTCGAGCCTGCCACTTTGGTCGCATTATGGTAGATGGCACTGCTGTAGATTTATATTGCTGCATGCCATGCATCAACTCAATTTTTATAGCTTCGTGGTTATATTCCCACTATGTTAGTAGCGTTGTGCGCGGCGCGAGCGCCGTCCTGGTGGCGACACTTGGCGTTTATTTACTAATATATTTAAAATCGTGACAATCAACAAATTTTGACGTATTAACGTAATTTGCAAAACTGGCACTCAGAATTAGCAGAAAGTTTGTTACAATAACAATAGTACTTCGATGCGGGTCTCAAGAAGTTGATTCATCTATATTTAGATCCAAAAGTTTGAGCAAAGAGAAAAAATTGGTACAAAGTTTACATGTCAGCGACGAAGAAGAAATTAAAAATAACGAAGAAGTTAGTAAAATTACGGGAGTTACTTTGCGCGAAACGTATTGGTCGAGATATGTGTAAATTATTATAAGTGTAAACATAGTTTTCTACTTGACATGATAATATAATACTTACATTCGGGTGTTCTTTTTGTATGTTCTGTTCAATTATTGTCTGAATATTGAATCGATAAACAATATCAATGTTTCTCATGATTTTACATAACTTCATCTGATATTTAAGAGTTATTTTTATGAATTGAATATAATATGTGTAACTATTATAAAAACTTCTTGATTTGGTGTGTTTTGAATTCTTCATTGAGGAATCAGCATCATTCGCCTGATGATTTAATATTTGCTTGCCAGATACGAGTTATCCGAAAGCATCATTCATTTAAATAAGTGAAAACTCATTAATAAGGATTCATTCATGATATTTTGTGTTTAATTTATAATCAATGATAATCTTGTTGGAATATAATTATAATAATCCAATATTGATACTGTACAAACATTATACAATTCAAGAAACACTAACTGCTCATTTCTAAAGTTCGCTTATATAATAATAGGTCTGTGTTGTTTTACATGATTGCTGTAAAAATTTATTATTACAGGTGAATTTAGATCGAACAATTGTTAATATCAGTTGCAACTGCAAACATGCAGCTGCAATTTGCATATAAATTAACACAAAAAGTATCTGCTTCAAGACTGACCAGCCAATGATTTGGAATCGTCCAGCACAGTTGAATAAATATCATAAGAGTGCAAGGATTGATAGTATGTATTATTGCATAAAAGTAAACTGAGGAGATAACTTTTTCAGTTTCTTACGCCCAAACGCGATTAAGAAAATAATAAAATTTCAGTTCACCATTGCGCAATTGTGTATGCGAACACTCAGGAACACAACAAATTAAACCTTGTCCCGATGATTTCCACTTTTTCAAAGGATTTTCCGTATTTATTTGCCTCAAAAATTCAGTTTAGCTTTATGTTCTCTTATATTTGTTTTGACAGCTCCAGTCAGTATTAGTAAAGAGCTTATAATTTCTACCGCATGAAGTCGCGTTCGTCGCTACTGACATAGCGTATACTGTACTGGAGAGTCCTAATGAGGACAAAGCACGTGTCTCTAGTTGCTGCCCTATTCAGAACAATGGTGTGAAAATTTGTAATGTTATGAAATAAACCGGTTTTGATCTTTAATAATTTATAAATGACTTACCTTGAAATTCCCAGTTATAAAATTATTTCTAATAATTTTTGGGACCACCCAATGAGTTTCTAAGGGAAAACGTAAAATGGAAATCTGTGATTTACGTAATCGATTTTTTTCATTATTATTATGATGAACTGGCATTTGATTGAATAACCTGTTGATTCTATAGCTAAATAATATTTAGATAAAAATTAAAATTAAATTTCAAATAGAGTAGTATATTTTCTAACCCTAAATTTAAAGATGGCTCGATTTACATCGGTCCACTCTACTTTTCGGGCCCTCTTCGAAAAGTGGTGATATTCTGATTGTGCTGATTAGAGCCCGTATTTTATACAATTGCATATTCGCATATGCTTTTGCATATTTTGACGTTTTTTCCACATTTTGCTTATTTCCGTGAAATACTGCATATTTCGGCCAAATTTGGCTGATTTTGCATATATGTGACATTTTGAGATCAACAAGAAAAAAATTGTAGTGGGAAAAAGCCCGCTTTAGTAAATCTTAGAGTTACCTCTATACCAACTAAAAAAAGAGAAGATGAGAAAGTATATAGTTCAATCTTCACTTGCTAGCACACATGTGTCGTGTGGAACAGAGACAAAGAGTCTCGATAAAGTTTGTGACTTGTGAGTGAATATTTAGGTGAACAAGTACATCAACGACGATGGAATGGATTTGCCGGAGGATTTCAATTCCAGCCTTACTTAGATCTACTGTCCACTGACCTCAGTCGATGTAGAAAGGTCATTTTCACATAGCAAACTAATTTTGATCAATAGGACACAAATACTCTTGTTCAAAATTCAGAAAAGTACATGATATGCAATTTTACTAAAGTCAGATGTAAGAATCTCACCGTTTACTGCGATTTTCATTATTTTCGTTAAGCATTCTCTCTGAAAGATTTTTCATTATTTTCGTTAAATACCATTTTCTATTTATAGCTACATCTACTTTTGAACCAATGTTTTGGCAAGGAGTTTCAAGAAAAATAAAATAGAAAAAATAATATACTCTTTCTTCGTCTAAAAGTTTTGGTGCATATTTTTGCATATTTCTGCCTTTTTGCTTTCATATGCAATTGCAAATTTTGGGCCTTTTTGGCTGAATAAAATCCGGGCTCTAGTGCTGATCATCTATGTATGTTACTTTTGAGACTCCTTGAGTTACCAAAACGATTTTTATAGTGACGTCGGTCTATTAATCTGTGTGACTGCGGTAATCTTTTACAATTACAGCTGCGGCAAATGACCAATCGAGTTCGCCAGAAGGCGCCCAGCTGTCGTATATGACTTTCAGGAGATCAAATCTCAAAATTTCTTGAGACTTCTTGAGCCATGTGTGTACCTCCAGACCTATTTGTCGTTTTATTATCAAAGTCTTCCTGTTGGTCTTAAAGAGAAGCTTCGAGAAATGAGCAAGGAGTACGACCATTGATAACTTCCAAGGAGATACTTAGATCAGGCATGACCGATTTTTTTTTATCTATCATACACTAATCTAGGACACATTGAGATGTCACAAAAAATATGAGTTGATGACTTTCTTATTCTATCTGCTCATTCATATTAAGTATTGAATTTTCTGTATATGTTTGGTAAACTTATGATAAGACAACTTTATATAATTTAGATCTATTTTCAACTGTAGCCCCCTGGTAATTGAGTTTGCAGTTCAAGCCAAATAATGACGCGAAAAGGAAGTGCAGAAACGACTTTTCTATTTCAAGCCTTGTTTATTTTCCTTCAAGCATCGAAGATTAATGTGCTATTCTAATGTTGCATTTATGAACTTATGCCTTATATCGAGAACTCTTTATGAACGATGGATTTGCACAGACGCTTTAATATTGTTATGAAGGATTCTCAATCCATAGATACGCTGGATACGCAACTTCTTCATAAAATGCACATCATTATTCCAACAATTGCTCGTCTATAACTGCTTTTATATGGGTAGTTTTTCTATTTTCAATAACCTTCATATTACTGTTTATTCTACAGGTGTTCCCTCGGGATTTGGTATCTATGGGTTCTCCATCATGCTCATTTCAACCAAAATATTTTCAAACCAGTACCATATCCAGTGTGACTGAAAATTGGTTAAAAATCTCTCATTCCAAATGAACAAAATGATAGTTTTTCCTTAAAACCATATTTTCAAAACATTACCGCTATTTAATACCCAGCGAAGACCACACTATACATGACTTCCGCTGAATTTTTCAATGTATTTCATCTTCTTGATCCTGTAGCACGTATTTTCAAGTGCTCTTATTTTTTGATATTAACACATTTTCTACTAACATGATCTATTTAAATTCCATAATCAACTGACGGTGAGTTGCTTCGTTATAATTGCTGGCATGCACTTATCCTTTATTTTAATTACATAAATTCACATAACCTCATTTTCTAAATTCAGTATATGGTACCAATTTCTTCTGTTCTCCTTTCTCAGCATTTTCCTATAATTTTCATTCCTCTCCTGACTTAACATACGTTTCAAATATAATTCAGCAAATTTTATAATAAAAATAATTATTAACAAAACTGCAGAATTTTTTCAAATTGTAAAATAACTGTATTCTTCAAAATTCAAAATAACTGTATATTTCAGCCACAAAGCAAATTTAAATATAAACATCGATATGTTTTTTAGACATTCAAGTTTTTTACCTTATCTACTAACATACCAACATGGAGAATTTTATACAAAAAAAAAGGAATACTCTATCTTCCATTTTACCATTCAATTTAGTAGATTATTTCACTCATGTCAATTATACTGACAAATTTTGCATAGTTACAATGACAATTATAATAATAAACTCCTTGCCAACGGGAATCACCTCGGTAAATTCCCGTTACCTCGGTAAATTCCCGTTGGCAAGCGATTCAACGCAATAAATTGCGTTTGTCATGGCACGGCGGACTCTATACTAGGCGGGAGTGTGACCCCCACTACCACAGCATTCGCATGACGTCAGTAGGCTGAATTTTACACAGTTTCATGCGATGTAATAGTATTAAATTTGTATTTTGGAACTATAATGCTTATGCAGAATGATTATTGACTTACTAACAACAATAATAACGGTAATTCTTTTGTCTCTGAATATAGTTTTAGAGTAAAACGCTGTAATGCGGTCAATATAGCCCAAAATAACAGTTCACTATCCAAAGTTATACAAAATTATAGTGAATAAATACCTACCTTTGTGAGTTCATTCAAATTCAGGTATTATTGTTTCTAGATATCTACTTTTTATTGAAATTCTATATAATCAAAAACGAAAACATTTTGAAAGAAAAAAAATCATTTATATTTTATGTGATAAAATAATAAAACAAAGTTAACATTTTGCTAGAAACAAATATTTCATAAAAATGATAAGAAATACAAACAATATTAAAAATATGAAAATTGTAAAAAAAAATTATCATATATAAGTAGTTGTTTTTATTTTTTTAGTTGTCCTCTCGCTAGGATTATTGCACTTCTTCCTTTTATTATCTTAATAAAATTATTTTCTCCTTGATAATTGTATGTATAGTTAGTTGCAATGCATTCTTCTGAAAAATGTTTAATGCAAATCCCTGACGTTGCGGTAGGTGTCCAATTTTTACGCGGATTGCATTTTATCCATTTATTAAATAAATCGATTCCATTCGGAAATTTAAATGTAGTTACATTCTCATTCGTACTATCATAATTGCTTTTACAAGCTGGGACACAACATTTACGAGGCATGTTGTATATATTTAGGTAAGTATTCAAAATATTAAAAGAAAATTTACTTCGAACCACGAGGTCACCAAGTCTACTACTACCGCCGGCTCGCTTGCAAAGCCTACTGACGTCACGCCCCCCTCCATCACACTCCCGCCTGGTAAATAGAGTCCGCCGTGGTCATGGGGAAACAATACACAGTTCTAATATAAACAAACAACCAGTTCTCGGAAATGTCAAAATTTAATCGTTTTGGAAAGGCATTTTTCGCCGAAAGTAATGAAATTGAAAACAAAAAGTCTAAAAATACATGAGTATATGGGGACAATTTAGTGCATTTTTCAATAAAAAAGGTTAGTAGTTGCAACTAATATTATTTAATAGATACTTATAGTAGCAATTTCATTCGAAAAATATTCTCCACAAATACCACTCGCGACTTTAATTTTATCATAAATTTTTCTTTCAAACATTGATTACCTTTGGCAACATCCTTCGAGTCATCTGCTCAGATGAAATCCCTCGAGCTACGCCCTCGTGATTCAATCGGACAGATGACTCTCACGATGCTGCTAGGTAATCAATATTTTCAAGAAAAATGTATGGATAAAATTACAGTCCCTTGTGATATTATATACGAAAATTTTACATGTGAAACAATAGCAACATTTTGCTGCTGATAAATCATATTAGGCGTAAATAATTTTTTTAATTTTTTGTCGGAAATACGGTACATCTTCAAAGTATCTCAGAAATTAGTTCGAATTATCATAATATGAGAACAGCATTTTATAAGGGAAACTTGGAGCTATAATATGATTAATAACGATTATTTGGTTATTCATAAAAATGTGACGGGTACGCTGCGCCAAAGTTACAGTTCACAAACATAAAAAAAGTATTTTCTTTTTTCAATTGGAACCTCTCTTCTTTCATTAAATAATTAAATTCCACGATGAAAAATAAGAATATTTTGTGCAACATGTCCTGTATCGAAAGTTGATAGAGTTTGTCCTGAAAATATGTTGTATATTGTATATTTTTTAATGTTATGTTCGTGACCGCTGACAAATACCCGAATACAAACACCTGACATTTGACAGTTCAACTTACCGACATAATCTTCATTACCGACCGAGGAAGTATTCAGAATAATTCTAATATTAGGGAAATAAAATCAGAAAAGGATATATTCGACAGGAGAGTAATAAGGAATGTATTATTGTAATGAAATTTGTATTTGAAAAATTACTTCTTCTTTTTCTGTATTTCTTCTTTATACAGAGTGATCAATTATGATTGTCTGACAGGTGACAGGCAAAAGTTCGCATTATGATCAAAACTATCTTCATGGAATAAAGTTAGTATAAATTTATTCATTTTGAAAACTACATTACCGACATTTCAGGAACACAATGGCGTATTTTTGCATATTTTTTGACGGATTCATCCATACTCTGACTCAATGAACAAAAAAGTGAATAAATAGCTGTATTATTGACTGATTATTGAGAATTTATTATTATTCTACCAAATTATTAGGTTAGAATAGTGTTTTCAGAGGAACTGTCATCTGTCAGTTGAAGGTCACTATCTCAAGCAGGCGGCAAAGAAAAAATCAGAACAAAGCGGCACGGACAATCATTTTTGATCACTCTGTATTATTGCTAGCGCTAATCAGTGGCGGTTTCAGGGGGGGGGGGGGTAATTAGGTAATTACCCCTCCTAAGAATTTTTCGTTCGCTTATTTATTTATTTCTTGAAAATTACCGATATTTCATACAAACACGTTAAGTTATGGTGAATCTAATCGGCGATCTATCTAAGACGGTGAATTTTTCCAAAACAGCTGGAGAGTCGTGGAAAGGACCGATACCTGAGACTCCTGTAATAAGTTTTCACTTTTTTCAAAATTACTCCCCCTAAGCCAGCTGGCTGGAACCGCCCCTGGCGCTAATATGGATTTGATTTTAAAAACATGTTAAGTAAGGTTTCATCAAACTTTGGTTATGAATAAGGCCTTCTGGCCAACTTAAGTCACTTCTTTGTAAGTTAGTTCTCCGAGCCATCTTCCAGAGTCTATATACTGTGTTTACCGTTCGACGTCCGTTCGAAGTTTTCGTGCTAAGTCCGTTAGTGCGTTTGTCAAGGCAAAGTTGTAAGTTTTATTATTTTGTTTATTTTTTTAGGTTCGTAAAAGGAACTTAGTTTATTTTTCAATTGTTTTGCTGTTTTGCACTCAGAATATTTCTGCTATTTTTTTTCCGCGAACGTTGGATCAACGTGGAAGCACCGCTGAAGAAGTCTTCGTGATTTCGAAGCGTTAATTGATTTAACGTAGAAGCCCTGCTGAAGAAGTCTTCATGATTTTGAAGCGTTGATCATTTAACGTAGAAGCACTGCTGAAGAAGTCTTCGAGATTTTGAAGCGTTGATTGATTTAACGTAGAAGCTCCGCTGAAGAAGTCTCCGTGATTTCGAAGCGTTGATTGATTTAACGTAGAAGCTCCGCTGAAGAAGTCTTCGTGATTTCGAAGCGTTGATTATTTAACGTAGAAGCACCGCTGAAGAAGTCTTCGTGATTTCGAAGCGTCGATTATTTAACGTAGAAGCACCGCTGAAGAAGTCTTCGTGATTTCGATGTGTTGATTGATTTAACGTAGAAGCACTGCTGGAGGGAGCAAGTTTTGTTCCACTCGTGTAGAACGAGTAGTAAAGTTGATCCACCGTTCGGGAAGTCGCTTCGCGATTCCGCGAATGTTGATTGTCTTGGGCAATTGCCGCATCGTCGTCGTCAGCCTTCAGCCCAGCGATCTCAGTGCAAATCCCTGCAACATATATGTGTGTACAACCAAGCTATTTTTGTGTGTGAATAAATCTCATAGTTATATTCACATCCTGAATATTATTCCTAAAAACACCCTGACCCACTCCTTTGAGCTATTCAGCCGTCAACCGTCAGAAACTGCGTCACCGACCGTATTGGCGCCCGAGTATACCGTTGGCAGTTTTAACGGCGACGCCAAAAGTAACAAACCCGCCATCAGCCAAGGATATCGTTACACTCTTCAATACTTCACTTTGAGTTTCTGTTTTATCATCTCAGGAGACATATTTCTTCATTTCGCTGAAAATTTATCAACTTTCAATACAAGACATGATGCATAAAGGATTCTTATTTTTAATCGTATAATTAAATTATGCAATGAGAAAGAGGGACTTCATTTAAAAAGATAGACTTGTATGATGTTTGTCAACATTTTTTTGGCGTAGCATACCTACTTGTCACATTTTTATGAATAGCCAATAGTTATTTACATAATTAGTTATGAAAAGTGAAATATTGTTTGACGAAACGTAATATTTGCCAAAACGAGCGTAGCGAATTTTGCAAACTGCGTGAGTCAAACAATATGGCTTTTCATATCGTATTCTGTACAAAATTTTATCTAATTCTGTCAGAATAATTTTATCTATACTTTGAATAAGAACATTTCTCACGTCACATCACAAAATTCAGATGACTGTGATTCATGACAGTCTATTGTTACTACAGAAACAAGAGTGCACTGAAATAAACAAATATAGATTTTTCACAAAATGTCAAAATAATTTTTTTAAATGTACTCAAGCAGTGATATCCTGAGTGATATAGTACCCTTTGATATTAAAAACGCTGCCAATGCTGCATACTGTAAATAATAAATTAATAATTCAATTGTACGCAGGTAAGTATAATTTATTAGCTTTGAAACATGGCCAGTTATTTAAAATCTTTACGCAGATGTTGCATGATAGTTATGAAAAATGGGACGTTGCATAACATCAGAAATGGATGTGAAATTTGACTCTTCAAAACGGAATTAGGTAAATAATTAATAAATGTATCATAGCTTTAAATTTTCCTTATCAAATTCTGTTTTCATATTATCAAAATTCGAATTCGTTCCTGAGATACAGTGTTTTGAAAGTGTGCCAGGTTTCATACAAAAGTCTAAAAAATTGAATTACGCCGAGTATGATCGGTCAGCAGCAAAATGTCTTCATCGTTTCATATGTAGAATTCTCCGCTGAATTGAATGGTGTACTAAAAAATAGGATATTTTTAACAAAATGAGAAAGTTAAGGCCAATTTTCTGTTAAACCAGATGTGCCACAGATTCAAAAAAAAATTGTTCAGTAAAATAATCAATATTAACAAGGTTCTGTAGCACAATTCTTCTATTTCATTGAAAAGGATCGTCATTCGTCAATTATTTTGGATCATGACAAATGAGAAAAAGTATGCTAGAATAAATAGCTCTTACGATCTGAAGACTGAAATATTTCTGAGCTAATTACGTTTCATATTAGTGAAAACGCTCCCTAATTTGTCACTAGTAAACTTCCTGCCATAGTGTCTAGAATTTCCCGAGCAGTATCTTTAAATCTGCAACACGATAGCACTTAATATTTCAGTCACTAATTGCATATATTCTTAGCAACTTTTCACAGAAGTCATTAGAGCAATGAATAGTTAAACGAACTGGTGTGAAAGCCGTATTTATTTCTAACCATTAGCTTAAATATGCACCACTAATAAACTAAAAGAAAATCTTCGAACAAAAAGTCTCCAAATGCATTTAGACTACAAAAGAACAAAGAGCTGTTTTATTGAGAACTAAATCGAAAACGTAATGGAAATAGCGCTGGCTATGAAAATGATATTTTGTTTCAGCACTTTTCATGAAGCCGAATTCCCTGAGCTTTGGAATTAATTGTATGTTTAATAACGTGAGAGAGACTCCAACTTCTATGCTTTTTGTTTTTTCAGTGCATAAATTCTTCATTGTCAATTTGAGCTAAGTGAGGATTAAACTTAGCACTTCGAATAAAATTCTCATTTATAATAAAAAAAAAAAAATCCTTATTGTAGAACGAACGGAGTTTATTTGGTTCATTCATAAGAAATAGAATTTAAATCAGTCGAAGCTATAAAACCTTTACAACAAATAATTGGTTCCCAATAAGGCTTCTTATAGGTTTTTTTATTTTACTAAATATACATAAAGGACCGGAAAATCTTTTAGAAGGAAAAATTCTATCTTTCCTATGTATGGAATAATATATGATAAAAACGCAGAAAATAATAAAACTCAGATACACAAATACTTGTATTTCCTTCGAGCGTAATAATTTACAGTTCCTTGAGACATTGCCATTGCAGGATTAGATTTGCGGCGAAAAAGTACTCGGTTTGTGTTTGACATGCAATATTGAAATCTAGATATCGTTGAAATAACATTTTCTCTGTTCAGCGGTTTACTAGAACAAATTTAAAAGTCGAATAACTCCACAAAAGTTCTAATGCTATTTCTCATGCCATTTGCAGACCCACACATTTTCCATCCACATATTGAATTATATTAAATTTTTCTCTATTCCAAACAATTGTTTTAGTAATCAAGGTAAAATTACCATTCCAATTCCATACATATAAGTTAATATTTTGAAATCACATTACGAATTCATTGCATTAAGGGAAATTATATATGCAATAATTCCCAATTAACTAGAAAATATATTCTAATTCACAGTCATCCACTGTATAAAGCGCATCCATTCCAAATTAAATTAGATAATTGGTTCGAATAGAATATACAGATTGCAAATATTTCCATTAGAAGCGGATTGTACAATTGAATCGAAATGAATTTTTAATGTATCAAAAAACATTTACAATTCATAAATAACTTCGAAGGTGATTAAAATTTTATTCAACGAAATGACATTCGAAAGAATTTTGCAAAGCTCACGATCTGACACAAAAATAAAATCGGCAGTCCTTTTTTGATTTACAGCATTCGTCAACAGGTTCATTCTTATTCAGTTATTTGTTAAACTGTTTGAAAAACGCACTGAAAGTATTTTTTCTATAACTGTGCGTAAAGTGATTACTTCATGCATCGTTTGTGATCTTTCATCACTAGCAGTTAAATTTTTCTGAACTCATGTTTGTAGCAACTCTGGGCTCCCTTGCTGTGACCTCAATAATTGTTGAAATATGGAAATTGAGGGTCGTAAAAAATCTTGTTTGCAATACGGATGTAAACAAGCATTATAACATTCGGTCAATAATTCTAGTGAAATACTTGGTATCATGTTATGATGCTTAACTTTACACTTTGATCGCATAAACTGCTGGATGCGAAACACCAAACCCAACTGAAGAAAGAGTAGAAATTACGGACTTACGTAAAGTTCGTTATTCATGCATCTAGAACGACGTGTAAATCTAGTATTTCTTCCATTCTATTTATTCTACGTATGTCAGAGATACCATCATCAATACACGCGCGGTTGTCATGTTTCGTAAGCTAAATTGAATTTTACTGATGAGGCATATTGCTTGCAGCATTAATTTAGCTCAAACTGCCCAGCTTTAAAATAATATTTTGTGTTCTTTTGTGGTGTTGTTGATTGAGATATCTGTTCTTGACACATTAAGGTTATTTGTAGAGTCTAAGTGTCAATTAGTTTTGCGTTGGGTGCTTAAAAGCTGTTCCGGAAGCCTGGTCACTAAATACTTGGCAACTTCACACTCTTGTTGTATAAATTTCTATTTGCATTCGATGCGAAACATCGAACCTTATTGAATAAGTAGTCGGACATCAACTATCAAAAAAGGGGTAACGTATGAAGACCAATTGGCAATAGTTTAGGCCATATCAGAATGTTCTTAACCCTCCATTGCGCGCGCTACTTATCATAACAGCAATGCTCGCGTGGCGTCTGACAGACACCAAATAAAAATGCCTAGATTTGTTATTTGTATTTGGATTTTCATGTTTATAATGGGGAATATGTGAAGTATATTCTTTCTGTAGACGTTTATTGAATTGAACATCAAAAAAATATGCAGATTGAATTATATTCATGAGAAAACTAAGAACACTGATATTGAATTGAATTACTCATTTATTGAAAGACAGTCAATACATATGGAACTTGCATCCTCCAGGAAGCTAAAGCTGATTTTGCCTCTTCAGCGATATATTTCACACCAAGC
This sequence comes from Dromius quadrimaculatus, assembly GCA_963989225.1. Lineage (NCBI taxonomy): Eukaryota > Metazoa > Arthropoda > Insecta > Coleoptera > Carabidae > Dromius > Dromius quadrimaculatus. The sequence goes on from OZ022324.1 coordinate 11,536,199, forward strand.
AAATAAGTAATCATATTTTGTGAACAAGTCCTCACGTTGAGAACAGTATTCTCTATTTTCCATTTAGTATCTTTGTCTTTCCCAAAAATATTTCTGGTCTCATCATTACCATCTTCATTTTGCACATCATCACTTGACACTTCATGTTATAAATCGCTTGATTCAAGTTGTTCCTCAATATGATCGTATTCATCTTCGCTGGTATCATTTGACTCTCAGATCTCCTCATCATCAAACTGCAATACTAAATTCCATGAAATTATCAGAGTTTTCATCATTATCTGGACTGAAAATTGATTTTCGATCCATGTCAATTCATATTAAATATCGATATTTAGTATAATGCGCAATTTGATGGCTAAAGTACATGACTATTACTGAATAGCTGAGTGTCGTATTGTTACACAAGTACACGCGGGGAGTCTGTGAGACACCATTAGAATCTATCTCATGACCTGTTTGTGATAGACTAAAACGAAGTGACGTGATGTAACATCGGCTTGTGCTAGGAAGGTACGTAGGAGCTGACCGTCCCCATCTTCCGCTTGTAGAAATTATATTGTATAATACAGTTACTGGCGTCTCACAGACACGAGCAACGGAGGGTTAAATTCAAACAAAGATCAATATCCTGGGTGAAATCCTGTTAATCTCTGAATACTATACCTTACACTCTCCCTTTTAAGGTACTGTTGCATCAAAAATAAATGTATGCAAAATTTATTCAGACTGAAAATGGGCCGCGCGAGCAACCGCTTTGATCCACGGTGCCGAGGACTTCTGGCAACATGAGAGTCGGCACCGTTGGTTCTTTGAATTCGTCAGGTCTCTGGCTACAATTTTTGTATAGGACTTTCTCGTCTAACAGAAAAAGGTACTTTATCGATTTTTCCAACCACTTTGAAGCCACGGTGCCGGGGGTTGTGGCAGAATGAGACTCGGCACCGTGAGTTTTTCTTGTTCTACACATAAAAATACATGTTTCAGTGTAATTTCCAAGTGTCTAACAAGAAAAAGTAGTTTGTGCGTCAAATTCACATAATGAATAATTAATATTAATTGCTTCTGGCAGAATTAAAAATGGCACCGTTGACTTTTAAGGATAATGTTTTCAAGACGAATCGTTTAGAATACGTAAGAATCGTATAACGATTCAAGGTACTATTTCCGAGCGGGCTCTTGGACTATATTAATTTTTGGTGAGAAATACAAATTTATCTACAACTGTCAGATTTATCATAATACTGGCCTTTGAGTCGTGCTCTAAATTTCATTCTCCTGAATGATCGCGTTCATTATACGCTTATTGAACAAATTTCTATTAGAGTTGCGTTTTTGATCTCGTCTGTGATAATTTCTGCAAATAATTTTATTTCAAGAAGTTCTCTCCGATATTCCGATCAATAGCGAAGTGAGTAATTAACGTTAAATGTTCTAAAGCTGAAAGTTAGGACTAATTACTCGAATAAATTCATAGTAACAGGCGATCGCTCTTTTCAGCAAAGTCAAAGTTTATAAGTTAACGAAGTATTATCGGCTTTGCGGTGTTCATTCACTATCAAAAAACAACTAAAATGTAACGAAAAATGATCAGAATGAAAATTACATAAAGAGCTTCTTTATAGTTGCTGGAGTTCATGTAAATTTCAACAATTTAGAATGGTAAGAGAATTCTTTGCTGCACTGAGAGCAAATTTTGCACTCGAACACTAAAAGAGAGAAAATCATAACTTTTTGATTACTGTAATTTTCTTACTCCTGGAGATCAATGAAAAATTATTCTAAAAAAAAGTTACATATATTGTAATCACAATCCAATAGCTTGTGTGAATATACATGAGAATTTTCTTAGGACTTGCAACTGTATATTTTTCCTTAGAAGCTGGAATAATTAAGAAATTAATCGAATCGAAATTGTGCCTTCCTGATTGTTATTTTTTCAACCTGACTATTGAATTAATAAATTCTAATAATACATACAAAATATATTATAAGAAAGAGATAAAACTTGTACACCACGGTAACTATAATAAGAAACTACAAAAGAGAATGTTATTCATAAATTGTAACTTGTAACCGATGCTTTAGATCTAACTTTCAATTGAATGCTTCTGAAGTCCAGACTACAATATTCTATACAAATGTGAAAAGGGACATATGCTCTTTAATCCGGGCTTCTTTTTGGTCGGATCACGTTACAGTCTCTATTCTTAGAACCAGAAGAACGATTTCAAAATAATGAATTTTTAAATCCCAGTTTGCATTGGAGCTTATAGACTGAATGTCAAAAGAAGGATTACAATAGGAATTCTTTCGTTAAATTTTATTGAGTATAACGAAACGTCTGGAAGTTCAAAATAACTAATTTAGAAAAAATACTTATTCCGAAAATTATTTGAAACCGTGTAGATATAAAACTTTTATAATCACCTCATGGGAACATGCACCTCATATACCCTTTAAAGTTTGCACCTTGGAAATAATCATATCCTCCACTGTCATATTCTGTTTGAAGTTTAAAAATTGTCACAGCAATAAATTCTGATAGAATCATTTCTGCCGCTTTATATTTAAGCCCCTGTTAAAAGGACAAAACAAGGAAAAATCTAGGGTTGGCGCCGCCTGTGATAAAAACACCCAACGATTTCATTAAAAATCAATATATTAAAGTTTCAAGGCTATCGGCATTTGTTTCTCACCACTTTATCTCATTCTTTTGTTACACAAACCGACAATCCAAATGCCGCTTGGCTTCTGGAACAAAAAATACGTGTTTTTAGCATGTGTTACAAATTCTAAGATTCTTGTTTTTGTAACTTGTCCAGAAATACCTCTAAGGCATTAATGCATTCTTACAGATAGGGACAAGAATATTAAAGTGGTAGAGGAAAGAAGAAACACACCAAAAAGCTCATAATATGTCGTTTAGGATGATACTCAAACAAGTAAATAAATGAATGGAAGAAACACATTGTCAATTTATTTTATTTTTGCAACTTTCATTCGAATATTTTCCCATCATTTGTACTACATTTTTTCGTTCATCTTTTGTTCATAAATTGTTCAATAAATTAAGAGGAGACTATGATTGATGAATGAACCAATATTTGCAGAGTTATTCAAGAAATAAAATGAATACAGAATTAATTTCAGTCTGTTTTCAACATATTGGCAATTAAATGACCTATGCAGTAAAATTTGTAGCGAGCTCTGTGTGAATTGACGTATAAAAGTATTGTAACGTGCGAGAGTGTGGAGGTTCGTGAAGGTGACCTGGTTTGGGCGGAGCCTTCCGTCCTCGTTATCTCGCGCCTCATCATCCCGCTCGATGGAAGCCTCTAGCAATATTCCAGAAATGTGGTAGAACATTCGAGAGATGGATATTTCCTATGTATAATCGCAAGTAAACGATTTAAGTAGTAGTGTAATGGTAAATCTAGAACAGTGAATATCAAACAGTGAAGTCAGCGTTGTATATAAATAGTTAAATATAAATATCTGCGGCTTTGTTTATGTTGGTATTAAGTGATAAATAAATAATATAGTGTTGTTAGTGATATCCAGAAGAATATAACTTTTATTTCATTTTGAATTATTAAATGGTGACTTTGATTTTAAATAAGTATAAGTAATTTCCAAGCAATAAACATTACAATATTCAGGAAAATCTTTACATAGAATGAATTTGTAGAGAATTTTCATATTATGCATGCATCACTTTCAAAGTGATTGACGAACTTGATTAAACTTGACTGGTGATAGCTTATTTCCGGTGTTACCAGTTTGAATACTATTTATCCCAGAGTATTATGAGTAATTTGATAAAATCGTAGCTCGCTTCGTATCAAAGAGCGTACCCCTCTGCTGCAATGTAAGCGTAATTGTGGCAACTAACCAATCTTCTACATTTGTCTCAAAAAAAATCGCATATTCAAGTATTTTTGAATATCGTTCAAACATAATTTATATTGCAGTCAAAATTGGGATTACATCCAGAAAAGATTCTCTTATACCCATAATCATTGCTTGGACTTCACATTTTACCACATCTTTTTACTCTCATTCGCCAACATTTATAGAGCTGTAAAGCCAAATAAAGCCTAGACCAAATAGGCATTCCAGTTCACATTAGGTTTGTTCCTACAGCAGTACAAAACTGTCCGAGACTGTCCGGAGTCTGCGCAGTTTGATTTAAGGTGTTCCAGTAGCAGTTGTGACAAATCTTTGACTGGAAAGTTTTCTGTCCCAATAGTCCATGAACCAGTTTGCTGATAGTCAGAAAATTTTCCTGACTATCCACAAATTCTAAATCCCCGCATGCGCATTGTGAGGTTGTTGACAGTTATCAACTTTGTAAAGTTTTGAAATTTTCACAAACCTATTAAATATGAGTGATAGTGAGTTTAGTAGAGTTCACAAAATTATTTCGTCTTTATTAAGTGAATCTAACGATGATAATTTTAAAGAACTTTTACAAGAAAGAATAAGACCTAAAAAGCAGAATTATTTGAACTTAATTGAAAATTATAATCATGTGGAGTTCATTGAGCACTTTAGAATAAATAAAAATGTAATTGGATCTGTTGTGATTCTTCTGACTGTCTAACATGTGTTCCAACAAATAATCACTAACTAGTTTGAAATCAGTCATAGCTCGCGCATGCGTGCAAAAAATTAGTACGGGACTGTCAGTACCTAGTCAGAGATTTTCTCTAGGAACAAACCTGTTAACTCCCAACATGCTAGATTTTTGTAAAAGTCTCAAATACGTCATCTTAAATGCTATGTCAAAAGTCTCCATCGATCCCGCGTGTGCGTTGTTTATTATCTGTGGTCAAATTTCACTAAATTTTGGTTGTTACATATATCTCTGAAACAGTCGAGCGTACTGAGAAAATGGACAAGAAAAAGTTTGTAGACCGTAAAATTTTCGACAAAAAATGTATGAATAATTTTTTCTCTACGAAGCACCGTTCCCGAGTTTTCACGATTTCAGACCGTTTGTTTGCACACATTTCGCACCACCTCTGAAGTGCAATTACAGAAAATTGTATTCAGCAGCTTCTCTGGAGCAGGTAGAAGTAGAATCCGGATTGGATTCATCAATTTCCAGCCCGTCTTCAGTTTTCAGCCTCACATGCACTTGGTACAACACACGATAGTGTTGATAAGACGAAGCTGATGTTGGAGGGAGACAAGATAACTGCACTTCTTTATTGTATTTTTCACGAAATTCAAAAATCTATACTTGTTCATCGATTCCATTTTTTTCGAAGTTCCATATAAAGCAAAGAGAAAGCAAATTCCGTAGGTGAGGATGACGTCTGTTGGGGAGTGATTGTTTGTAAATACTTCCATGTTATCAATCTAATCATTACGTTTATCAAGTAATTTAAATACTGCAGTTTTGCCCCTTCTGGTAATTGTTGATGTTGTATCGCAGCGATTGAACGCAAGTAGGAATATAATATGCAGTTAAATTTTTTGGGGTTCGTACAGTCAATATTATTGATAATTCCACTCCAATATAAAGTAAGCCATATATAAAAAACTATTTTCTCCAACACTGTTTTGGAAATTGCATATTCCATAATCAAAAATTAAGTTGGAACGAATGACATTCCAAAAAACCGTTTAGAATGATTCTGTATGCCGTTCAGAATGATTCTGTAAGCCTTTTGAATCATTTCGACGAATTAGAAGCTGTTTGTTTGCTACCACCATGGTTACTTCCTAACAATTCAAGTATTCATATCTGGATTTGACGTTTGACATTTAATAATTTTTCAAGTTTCCTCTGAAATATTGGTGAGTCTCCAAAACCTTGTTAGAGAAAGTATAGTCTACAACATGTTTGGAATGGCGTATTCCACACTCGCGAACCGTAATCCTCGCCTTCGGCTCGGATTACAAACTTTTCGCTCGTTCAGAATACAGGCCATTCCAATACTTATTGTAGAATATACTTTTATCGTTCTGACAGCGGATAAAAAGGAAGGTAACTTTTTGCAAATGATAAAACATTATTTACCAATTCAAAACACTCACTATATTTATGTCATTTGCATAATTTGTCCCTACTTGAACTACAAAATAAACAGAATTTGGAATATTTCCGAAGAAAATTTTGAGTAAAGTGTGTCTATAAATACAAAAAACAATAAATCCTGTATCTGAAGACAATTCATCGTATTTTGCGAAAACCAGAATTATGTATTAGAGAGAGGTACAACGGTATGTCAAATTTCAAATATTTTGCTAGATTGGACTTAAAGTATACGAAGAATTGATGGAGAAAATTATAAAGAATACGTAGTGAAATATGTCAAATGAAACGATGCATGATAATTGTACTCTCAATAATTTTATATTTGAATAAACTTCTTCATAAATAAAATGTCGTTGAATTATCTCGCCGAATTACACTCTAGCATTTTATTTTTATTGGAATAAATTTCAGTTTGACAACTCAACCTTGTAACCTGACAGCAATTTGACTCGAAAACTGTTCAAAAAATAGAACAGTTTTCTTGTCAAATCGCTAGGTAAGAAGGTTTCGTGAAAACAGAAATTTATCCAGCAAAATAAAAAGCTCTTGTGTAATTACTGTTGACAAATCTACATCTTCTCCAACAACGATAGCTATATGAATGCTACTGAATTGTTTTATTGTGGTTTCAATAATCAGCTTCATCATTAATTTGTCTAACAGGAATATTGGCAGCTGCGAATTCTTCTCACAAAATCAAAATCAAGCAAATTGATTGTGAGTATCAACGATAAAATATTGTTGGTTTGTTGCAACAGTCATTGATCGATCAAAAACAATATCAGACGGTTAAGATGTTTTTGTAGCCCAGCACCGTTTTTATTCATATTTTCTAGGCTTAAAATCGCGATAACTCGAAAACGATGCTTCGTAGGGAAAAAAATATTGACATCTTTTTTGTAGAGAACTTTATGATCTACCAACTATTTCATATTAATTTTTTCAGTATCTCTCACCGTTTCAGAGATATACGTAAAAAGCTAAAATTTGTGACTTTGACCTCGAGTAAAAAACAATGTAGGTACAAGCGAGATTGATAGGAACTTTTGACATAGCATTTGTAGTGACGTATTCAAGACCTATACAAAGTCCAGTTTGTTAAAAATTAATGCAAACTCAGCACTTTTTTTCGTCTATTTTGTCTGGGCTAGTTAATCATTTGAACCAAGATGTTATGGGCAAAACAACCTCTTCTGAGAACTAATATGTTCAAACATATAAAATTGATATAAATATTTTATTATGATATCGCTTTGAATCGGAGTGAATAAATTCACTTTATTGGACTTAAAAGTAACCATTGTAGCTATATGCCTAAGGAATCTGTATTTTTGAGTTCCTAGATAATTTTTGTTTCATGATATCCTGATAAAGATATATATCCATAGCAGTCTATGCATCAAACAGTAAAGCTCATGGCTATTAAAATCCGAGCTGATATCTGAATAATGGATAAACCGTGTTCTATATTAATCCAGAGCTACCGGAAAGTAAAAAATTATGTTCTGTTCAATTAAATTCCGTGCAAAGTTGCAATTTTTTATTACATTTAGTACAACGATGGAATATATAATATCTGGGTATCACATTGGAGTATCTATCTCGTTGGCTCGTCCAAAATTCCATTAATAAAAGAATTCTCAATCACGTATATGTGTTCGTGACTTGTCGAACAAAATGCGATCAGAGTTGGTTGGGATTATCTCAACCGCGTTACTGTTACAGCCGGGTGTGTTGCATTGTTGCAGTGAAGAACGTGCGCACTCCAGGGTTCCCGGCATTAACCAGTGGTCGCACAACGTACACCACACAAACCAATCTGATTTATTTTGATAAGCTGGGATGGAAATTTTTGCTGTTTGTTCGGGATTCTATGTTTAAACCGAGATCAGGTGTTGGTTAAATAAAGTTGTGGGTCGGAAAGGTAATCCTCTACAAATGGAACTGAGATCCCGTCCGTGGTTTGACTTCTCGGGATGGTATTTGCAAAACTTATTTGTAGTAAAGCCACGACATGAAATTTTGAGGATGTCTAGATTAAATTTCAATGAGAATTTTGCAGTCAACATTTGAAATATTAAGTTTAGAAGAAAACAAAGAAGAGCGTTAAATATAATTTGTTTAAAGAATGTGATGTAAAATTTTGGTAAGCTCTGGAGTAAATTTCACCACCACTGAAATGAGCATTCAAAATACTTATGGGCAAGCAATCTGTCAAATATCAATTTTCTGAAAAGAAGCCGAAAAGACCACACATTTCCGGAATACTAACAATATACAATTTTCTTTCAAACCTATCTTTAAAGTGGGGAATTTTTTTTTGTTTGCTAGTACTAAGAAAGATAAATGCACAATACACAAATAACAATAAATAAGTCATTTGAATTCACGTGACAATAAGATAATAGAAGAAAAATTACTGAATTCATTAATCAAAAAATCGCACTGGCTTTATTGGTGAAATATAAAGAAAATTGGAACGACAAACAGATTTATCTCTTCAGGATATCAGAATAACATCTTCCAATGATTTTGTGGTAAGATTGAATGAGTTATTAAACGTGAATTATGAAAAAAGTCGAATTGAAATTTGAGTAATTCAATTTAGAATAAAGTACTGACACTAACAATTAATTTAGGATAATTGTGGGCACTTTCCTGTGGAGTATACATATTCCTTTGTTGGATGAAGAACACAGAAGAAATTTGGATAACGAGATGTCATAATCTCGATAGCAACTTGGACTAACTCCCGGTTCATTTGCAAGTAAAAACCTCCAATAATATCACCACGAACTCCACCAAACGTCGAGTATTCGCACCTTCTACACTCTAGTTTCGATTTTCGCTCGCATTTTCGCCGGGCAGTTTGTTTTAAAAGCAATTCCCGGATAACAGTGAATGTAAACTGTTAATGGTTTCATCCGAATGTTATCGCGTTGGCGCCCAGTGGCGTGCAAACGGGCCACTCTCACTCAGATAATAGGAAAGAATTGAGCTATAAAGAAAACCTGATAACGAACCAGATTCCCAGATGTGCGAGAAAAAATTATGTAAGATATTTGAATTTCACAAGGTCTTTTTAACACATTAAATTTGAATTAGAAATTTTTATATATCTAAATGAGACAAATGGGAAGTACAGAAAAAGGAGAAACAATTTATGTGTACTCCAAATTGGATTGAATTGAATTTTTGAGATGGTCATGGGAGCCAAGTATATTGTAATTTCCGCTGTCAAGGAATAGAGATCCGGTTGCAAAACTTTTGTGATCTCAATAGCTCATTAGGAATCAAAACGAATGTGTGGTACAAATGAGTAAAGGCTAGTTTATAATGAATTTGATTCTGAAATTTACATTTAAAAATTCTTATCCATAATTCGTGAATCTTTTTCAGGTTTATGATTAGTTATATTTCTTAATCTTTTCTAAATATCAATTTCTAAATATCAAATTCATCATACACCAGCCTTTTCTGAGTATTGCTTTCAAAATTTTGATACAATTTTTCTTTCATTACCAATTACATGTTCTATCGCCGAGCGTCCTTAATCCTTTGACTAGAGAAAAGCGTTATAAGTATACTCAATCTCCATATTAATAGCGACATTTACCCTTCCGTGGGATTTGATCTTAAGACCTATGTGCATCAACAGAGTTAGCAGGCTATTTCATCAAAAAAGGCGACTCCCAGAATTAGCAGTTCATGAGTGAAGTATTAGTAAATTATTTGACAAGTAGAGAGAAGTGAGAGTTTATTAGCGAGTGAATTGAACTTACACGAGCAAAATAATATCGCTTTTCATACGTGTTGCACATGTTATTTTTTTGTATACTTGATGGAAAAACTTGAGTGGAAGACGCCAAGAATAGAAATATTGTTCGTATATAATATCACAGAAACTTTTTCTTGAAAACATTTTTGACCTAGCAGCATCGTGAGAGTCATCTGTCTGATTAAATCACGGGAGCTTAGCTTGAGGGTTTAATCTGAGCAGATGACTCGAAGGATGTTGCTTGATTGCTGATTGTTTGTTTATATTAAAACTATGTATTGTTTCTCCATGGCAAAGGCAATTTATCGCGATAAATCGCTTGCCAACGGGATTTTACCGCGGTAAATTCCCGTTGGCAAGCGATTTGTTACTATAAATGTCATTGTAACTATGCAGAATTTGTCAGTATTATTGGCATGAGTAAAATAATCTACAAAAATACTAATCAAGGTTGTCTTCTTGCAAAATCGTGGTAACGGTTTTGGCTACTGCCAAGCAAAAGTAAAAAATAAGCAATATTAAAAATTCATCTGTCAGAAACGTCAGAATCTAAAGATTCTTGCGAAATTTTGGATGCAGCTAAAGACATTTGTTTTCGGCAAAATCGAGAAAATTTTTGTTCTCTTATATGTTTAACTCATAATTTTCTCTTAATTAGGTCAAAACTGTCATTTGGGCGCGTGTCAGAGTATAGTGCATTTTTGTTTGTTACTTTTTGATACTAATTAGAAAAGTGTTGTCGATTGAGAAACTGGCACTTTCCTTTACTGATCTCCACACATTGAACCTGATGTTTTCCATTCATGGCCGGTTTTATAAAAGACAAAGTAAATTTACTCCTGAAGTAAATTTATTTTATTCAACAAATTTTAATCAGTTTGAGCTTCCTTCTGGCAACAGAATAATTGCTGTCAAATAATTGACTGTCATCTAACAGAGTAAATTTTATTTACCCTGAAAGTAAAATATTCTGCCCTTTATAAAACCGGGCATCAGTATACAAAAATTTATTTCTAATGGAAATTGGTTGGATTGAAGGACACCGTTTCATTTGGATGTTTCGGTTGTCGAAGCACATATCTTCGACTTATGGATAAATTTTTTAAATTATGTTTTGCTAATACACAGTAATAAAAATATGATAATGAAGATATGTAGTCACATGGTAACGGAAAAAAAAAATGATCAGAAATACAAACTATCACCTCGGGTGACTGGTCAAGAATATTTTTATTTTTTTCTGACGTTTCGGTTGTCGAAGCAACCATCTTCAGCTTTTTGCTGTTTCTTCTCCAAAATGTAGGCGTAGATGTTGTAGGAAGCCTGGTCGGTTAGTTTTAGTAATACAATCCATGTGGTATTGTACCTGTTACGGAATGGGGCTGATTTTTTACCAGTCACTCCATGAGATATAAAATTTTAAAGTAAATACATTGATGTCAATTTCTTTCCATACATTGTTATGGTCTGCGAAAACACAGTTTTCAATTCATTGGGGCAATAATGAAGATATGTAGTTACATGGTAACGAAAAAAAATGTATAGAAAGGAATTGACATCAATGTTTTCTTGAGAATTTAATTTCAAAAAAATTATCCACAAGCTGAAGGTGGTTGATTCGATAACCGAAACGTCCAAATAAAATTATGTCTACAACGACTTTTAAATATTATAAAGTAAATGTGCCATGAGCAGCGTAGAGTAATCAATTGAATGAAATGCATGAATTATTATCAAATATTTGCTAATAATTTCAATATATAATAAAAAAACACACATTTTTTCAGGTGTGAAATAAAATATTCCAGGAATGCATAATCTTAAAGAGTAGGTACTTTCAGTGACAATTGTGTGAGATTAGAAAAACTTTCCAGAAAATATGATATTTGCTTAAATAGAAACATCAAATCCTCATTTTGATTTCATCATTTTTTCTGGAATAAGACATTGAATTCCCATAGAATGAACGCCGCGATTACTATCATTTCTCAAATATTGAACTTATTCCAAGCTTATAATTATCGGAGAAATTATGGATAATGTGAAGTGATCTTTGAAAAAGTCCATATTACAGAATTTGGTAAATTGTTAGAAATCAAAATCTGATTGTCACCTTAAAGCAGGCAGCAACTGTAGACACATGCTCCGTCCTCATTGGGATTTTTCAGTACACTCTTGCAGTCCTGAGATAGTCCGACTGGTGAACCGCAAGGCGTTAAAAATGGAGCTTATACATGGCATGCAGAGATATAAATCTGCAGCAGTACCATCTACCATAATGCATCCGAAGTAGCAGGTTTGAAGAAATACAGGATACTGTGAAGTGACCTTTAAAAAGGCCTTGAAACAGAATTTGATTAATTGTTGAAAATCAAAACCTCATTGTTTCACAAAATTACAAATTCTGTAGTCAACTTTTACATCTTCATTCTAAAAAAGGGCGGCAGCTGTGGACACGTGTTTCATTCTTATTGAGACTATTCAATCTAGCAAGTCTCAGATAGTTGGGCTCGTCCCAATAAAGGCGAAACACGTATCTACAGTTGATACTCTATTCAGGATGATGGTTTAAAATCCGGCTTCTGAATTTGTGGTTTTGTAAAATAATCAGGTTTTGATTTTCAACAATTTATAATTACTTCCGTACTTTATTCAAATATCAAAACCTTTCAGTAGAAGCTTGGAGTAAAATTCAAGCGTTTCTTCTAGGATGTTATGAACCAAAACTCATCGTTATCTTCTGACAATCTCTCAAGTCAAGAATAATACCCTTTTGATAGTTATTCTTCTCCTAATCGAGAATATATGGCCGATCTAGCAGCTTTTAAGAGGATGAATCCGAAAAGTTTTCGAATGATTATTTTTATTATAAATGCCAAGTTTCATGGAATTTTTGATATAAATTACATCTCAAATTATTTAAACTATAAAAGAGTGATTTGATCTGAAAAAAATACGATGCTGTTGGTTCATATTGACGCATTTTCCGAAATCTTGTAGGTAGCTTCTCGTGAATACCGTACATATAAGAATAAAATATGCATTTTGTCCGACTCGTAATCCTGTAAAGTTGATACTTGGGAAATTATGTGCCTAAAATCATATTATCTTGTTTTTTATTCTCAAACAATTATTCAACTGAAAATTTCAAATTAAATTGGATGGAGTGGATAAAAGTTTATGAAAGTGTCCACAGTACATATTGTGTTCATCATCGCAGTTAATGTTTGTTAGAGCTTGACGAACATTAAAAATAAACAGTTTTTTCCAATCGACTATCAGAATATTTCAAGAAAATGAGAAAAAAACTGTAAAATCAGTTCTATTGCGAAATAATCACCAGCAGATTCTCAATTCAAGCAACAAAAGTGAATTCCAAAGTTTTTTGATGTAATTGCAAGTCCTGCAGCGGATGGAAAATAAACATAATCATGAAGAGTAGGGCTGGAAGAAATAAACTTGATTGGTTGAATCCGCCGAAACGGTAGTCGAACCCGCAATTGGTTCAACTAATATCGTGCAAATAAACAAAGAATTACGACGCTGCTTGTGGAACTAGAAAGGCTGGACTTCAATACTCGAATATCTGCTTGAATTGCGGAAGATATTTTAGCGACGACACATATCAAAAATTTATGAAGAAAGACAGAAAGATCGACTAAGAAGAGTTTGGGTCACAGATAATAGGTCCTTTAAATATCAGCTGCAGGAAACGAATGCAATGTAGAGACGAAAAGGTGAGGAGACGCTTGCGAAAGAAAAAAGAGCAAATTGAAAAGTTAACAGCAGCCTTCTCAAAATAATGGGTCATATTTACATGAAGTTGGTTTCTTTAGAGTTTTAACCGTCCTTCTCATGGTTCCATATATCAAATTAATAATTTCTTGACTATTTCAGACGGAAAAAAATCAAGTGTGACTTACTTGTACATCAATGGATATGATAATATACAAAAATCTATTCGAATCTACTTACTACTTACACAGAATCAAAATTTATAAGAAATGGTACAATTATACGTTTGACGGGCTTTGAGAATTGCGAGCTACGAACGAAGTCACATAATACATACACTGATATCAAACCGAATATAATCAAAATGGATTCAGGGATGCTCAAAATATATATTTGCATCAAAATCTCGAAACGTGAATTTTGTCGGTTTCACAATACTTTACTTTAGTAGGTAAAAAGATGCTTTGATCATATACTTTAAGATTTTCTCCGTTGATTAATTATTTATATTCATTTTGATTATTATACTTGTTGAGGTCACAAGTATTACAAGTTTATATTTTCTAGAGATTGAAACTTAGATCTTATTACTGCTGAGACAGCATATACCAAGTTTCTATACTAATCTGTCAAGCATAACCTCAGCCATGGACATGCTTATGAACGTGTTGATTTTGTTAATTATTAGTCGAACAAGTTGAAGTAGCTCCAATCAATACGACCGCTGCAGTACATCAGGTGGACTAACAATAAACTTAGTTGCCGTCTATGCTTCTGGAACAGTCTGTTCCCGTTGATTGTTTATGTTAATTGTTCGTTTTGCTTGTCCTGCTGCTTTCCATATTACTAGGAATTAGCCAATTAAACTTCGACATGAAATCACAGTGAGTGACGTTTTGTGTTAAGCAGATTATGGAATATCCAATTTGGAAGTTGGCAGGGATATGTAATATATTAATATGGATGTGCTGGTCACATTAAAGTTTCGTTATCGATATTGAAAATTGAGCAATATAATGGAATGGATAAGATACTGGAAAAAATATCAACTACATATTATTATCTGATTCTGGAAACTAAAAATGGATAGATTATGAACACATACAAATTTGAAAAAAAAAACACATTTGGATCCAAGCATCAATTTTACCATCAGTTCTACTACTGAAAACAAAGATAAAGGTATCGGTTCTTTTATTCATATGTGAACATCGGTTTTTATTTCCGGAATAAAGTTAACGAATCGTAGTGACCATTAACTAAAACAGATTTATAATTTTGTTACCCCAAATTGATATTCGATACTAGATTCGTCCGACTAACTAAGTGTCAAACAATGCTTAATATCTATTCTACCACTTCAGTTTCACCACTTTAGTGGTAAGACTACCACTTATAGTGGTGTAGTGTTTTTGACTAAACGTTGTTCAAAAATTAAATTTAGAACATGTTAACCGACAACATGATAATAATGCCTTATACAACTGGACCTTAGTCTCGTCAACTTACTTCCGGTCATCTCTCTGATCAAGTAGAGATAGCATCATAGTTCATTATTCAACAACAATAATTTATGATCATTGAAAATAGAAGCTAATATTTATCTCAGTTATAGGCACGCACAAATAACTTTCTGTGCATACACTATTACACATAATCAGATATCTAGCTGCAATATATTTCAATCAATAAAATAGCTATTTGAGAGAAATTATTTCATATTTCTCCATTATTCGTTCGAAAGAAACTTGATAATACTTTTCCAAGAATAAACCTTATCACGAGTTTCCATTGGTTCAACTACTGTATCCAATTACATTTCTTATTTTTATTCTCGTAGACAATAAATAATTTGAACCACGGAATATAGAAAAGTGTATAGGGGTGTAAAAAGTATAAAGTGAGAAGCTTCATCTAGAGATGAATAGCAAAACAAAAGAATAAAGTAGTGTTCCACAGCCGACTGTTTTCGCAGACGCAAATAAACTGTTGTATAGAATGGGATGGAACGTAGCGTTATGGCATTGCTTGCTGACGGTACGCTGCCTGCGTTGATTCGTCGGTACAGATAGAGGATGCTGTCATTGATTTATGAGCATTTTCCGACAGCTTTTTGTTTTTTGTTTAGTGCAGGGTTGGTTTGCTTGTTTACGGTTTGACCAGCACATGTCTTTTGTCTTGCACAAGGAATATGACATTATGTATACCGCAGTCTGCAGGACTTGTTGCCTGACGCCTTCCGGAGACATACATTTTTTTCATTGCTTTGATTCTGTCTCTTTATCTCACGACAGTGTGGATAAAATATCCATGATAAGGTAAAAACATTATAAATTGATTGTAACCGAAAAATAACTATTTCAGTTTGTCAAAAAGTTGTAAACAGTTATAAAATTCTAACATGATATTCAGGCTTCAATTGTCGGAAGGTGACGTTCGTGTCGTGATGAAGACTCCTGTACTAATTAGTGACACTTTAAAAATCTCCAGTTGAGAACTTGATTGTTGTGGCTTGGTACGAGATAGTATGTAAATCTTGATGAATAATTTTTTACTTCCCCGATCTATATAATAGGAGAAGTATTGTAATTTTTCTTGACGGTGTGAGATGTTTATGAATCTTCACGTTCTAGACCCTACTGAACCCAAAAAACATAATTTTAAAAAAGTTGGTCTGTCTGTTTGGAACGCGTACGAATTTTTGACTGAGATTATAAATTTAAGTTCTTTTATCAAAGAGCTAGGTTTAAGTTCACAAATGATCTTTTTCAACCAGTGGTACCAAAACTTTATTCATGGAGGTTTTTAGTACTTTGCGTTTATTTTTTAAATGGTAGTATCTATCATAACATATGAAATGATTAAAATTGGTTCCTGGATAATTAAACACAACATTTACTTTGGATATTTTTCAAAATCATCAGCAGTTCATTTGTTATTATTAAAACTAGCGGAAATAATAAGCGTCGAAAAGGATATTTCTACGATTGTCAATTGTTTTCTTATAAACTTTTTAAATTATGTCTAGTTTGGTATCAATTTAAAGCTCTCGGAACGATGAGCTCGGTACAAATCTAAAGTAAATAATTACTAAATTGCACGTTAATATCTGAGACATTTTTCAGAATAATCTATTATTATCAAAATTTTGATCATTATGAAATTCGTCATATCTTTCTGGAACATGCGAAGAAAAGAAAGGGTATAGAGTCTAGACCATTTGAGCACGGCGGTCAAATTTTTAATCTGTATAGCAAGGTCTTCCGTAATTGCTATGTACCACTTGAGCACGGCGGAAGCTTCACAGATTTATTGGATAAACCATAAACAAAGATAGAATGTAAAATGTAAAATCTTAAAAGTACAATGAAGATGGCCGAAATGAACCAATTATGTAAAAATAATGAGGCCACAACATCCCAATTAGACTATTTTAGTGAATGAATAATGTAGGGGTAAGTGTATAAATACTTCAATTTTTTGGCAGTTCTGCAAGATGAACAATTACATGCTTACATAAAAATAAATAGCATCCGTATTGAACAAAAAATAACCAGCATTAAATCTTTGAAAAGGAAAGAATATAATAATAATCCAATAAAATTACACAGGAAAAGGAATATTGCAAGAATAGATTTTGTAAAAGCTATTAGTTATAATTTTTCGAAAAAATAATATATACACTTATGTAAATGATGACAAGTTTTTAATGAAATAAATTGAAAGGTGTAGTAAAATGTAAATATGTATTTATGACGAGTATTCAATATAATTAATTATGTTAGTTGTAAAAAAGTGTATATATTCATGTATATGTTATATTTTTTCTACCTATATAGTTTTTATCAGTCGTTATTTGTTTATAATAGAATAAAACGAATTGTTATTGAAGTTCATTTATTATATTAACTCACAATTTTTGACATTTAGAGAAGAAATCTTTTTTGGGGATTAAAAAATTGAGGTAATAAACTTGGCTTGAACGGTATATAGAGATTAGGAGAAAAATGCTCAAATGGCCTATAGGATTAGAAAAAAAACCTGACCGCCGTGCTTAAACGGTATATTCTAGTTTGGTATATATTCAAAATTGTCGAGAAGATAAGCTGAATAGAAACCTAATAAATAATTTTTTCGATTGATTATTTTTTTTACAACTTAACCAGATTGTGCCAAGTTTGGTATCAACAAAAGCAGCTGCACATACATAAGACTAATTCCATTTCAAAATAAGATAGTAATTTCATACAGAGTGATCAATAATGATTGTCTGATAGGTGACAGGCAAAAGTTCGCATTATGATCAAAACTATCTTCATGGAATAAAGTTAGTATAAATTTATTTATTTGGAAAACTACGTTACCGATATTGCAAGAACACAATGGCGTATATTTTGCATATTTTATGACTGATTCATCCATAATCTAATTCAATAAACCAAAAAGTAAATAAAAAGCCGTATTATTGACTGATTATTGAGAATTTATTATTATTCTTCCAAATTATTAGGTTAGAATAGTGTTTTTGGAGGAACTGTCATCTGTCACTTAGGGGTCACTATCTCAAGCAGACGGCAAAGAAAGAATCAGAACAAAGCGGCACGGACAATCATTTTTGATCACTCTGTATAATCACTTTGATAATGACGGCTGTCACTTTGACAATGACGGCTGTCACTTCAAAATATACAATAATTAATTGATACGATATTCTATATTTATGAAATACTAATGAGACTAGCCATATATTCTATGGTCGGAGAAGTACTGTGTAGCAACAGCAGATTTTTCCTTTTTACAATCATGTAAATTTTCGTTCAGTGTGTATCGTTCCAAATACCAAAAAAATATGTTTGAATATCTATTATTCACTTGTTTTTTTTTTTCTATTTTATACGATACTGGCAATTACTCGCGGATTCGCCCGCATATGGAGGAATACATACAAACATAAGAAAATACTTTGGTTTCAGTCATGAATTTGAACATCCACTCATCGACGTTAACATTTAGGGTACGTTCCACTAGGCGACCACAACGGTCATGTCGCCTCAATAATCGCTCCACAAAACGATTCCGGCCTTTGTGCTCAAGATCAATAGGTCATAGATGACATCATTAATCGCGACCGCTTGATGTCGGTACGTTCGTACGTGCGTAACTTGCAAATCTCAAAAACCATCAAACGTATTATGCTGAAATTTCATATTTAAGACTGGTATAGGGTGTTAATTTGCACCTCGCGTTATGGTTGCAATCGCCTGTACCAAAAGTGCACTTTACTTCAAACTTTTTTTGAATTTTCCGCATAAATCCAGAATGATCAGCCGTAAGATACTGAAATTCAATATTTGAACTTGATCTAATATCAGAATAGTTATCTGCTATTTTTGTATGAATCGGCCAAGCCGGAAGTGCACTTTACTTGAGACTTTTTTTGAATTTTTTGCATAAATCTAGAATGATCAACCATAGCATATTGAAATTTGATGTTTGAACTTGTTGTAGCATCAAAGTAGTTATCTACTATTTTTGTATCAATCGGCTGCGCCGGAAGTGCAGTTTGTAAGATAGGTAATGATAATCTGTTGTCAATTTTTTGATTTTGTTTGACATTTTACATGTCAAAATATTATCAAAATAATATTAATTTTAATCTGGAGTGACAGAAAACTTTATTGAATAAATTTATGTATATATCAAATGATGTACAAGTAAGTCACGTGATGTTCACGTCAGATTTTTCAATATACTCGAACCAGAAGCGCTCATTAATGAAGTAGTTCTATATGATCATCTTCTTGAATATGGCCGCTATGACATTTCTCAAGAGCTTTTGAGTTCACTTTAGCCGTCATGTTTTCCAAATCTTGTCTCGACCGATAACGTCATGAATTAGTACTTTTATCACACTCCGGAGAGCAGTAGAATAGAATGTCTCTAACAAGACACTGAAAATGTCTACCCGAATAAGAATGGAGGTCCAGGCCATATACACAAGCATCTTCACTAATGCTTAGATTAGAGCTTGATTTCACCATCCCTTGAAACTAGGTTTCAGTAATTATTTCCGCAGTATATCTATTGTATTGCAAGTAAAGTATTTATTTCTGTCTGGCTCATATTGTAATGAATTATTCAATTAATTTGTGATTCAACATTTTACCTTCAACAAATTGATATGACATCAATACCCCTAATGGAAAAATGAACAAATATGAGTTTCAAAAGGAAATCCGAAAATACATGATTGTGGATACTCTGCTGCAAAGTATTTATCATAAATTTTGAATCGTCAATACCTCCTTTGTTTTTAAGGCCTCTGTGAGTTGCATGTTCTGTTTCCTGAATCAAACTTCTACTTCATTGTCTTCATCTACGACAAACTTTCTTTGATGTATTACTTATCTCTGTTACAATAAAATCTCTTGAAGTTTGTCGAACATCGGAGTATTAGCACTTTTAACTAATGAAAATGGAGCTCATACATTATTCTCATGAAAATATAAAGGATGCATTGAATAAATAATCGAGTTTCAATATCATATTCATAAGCATCTGATTATGTTTTTAAAGAGGTTGAGATTCAAAACAAATCTTCGAGAACGTATGTACATAGGCTCTTAGTAGATTTCAAAACCAATCGTTAGCAAAACTTCAAATATTTGGTCCGTGCTCAGCACTGCATGTAATGGGTCCAAACTTTTTACTTACTTGTACTAATTACAAGGAAATATTGTGAAACCGACAAAATTCACCCTATCGAGATTTTGATGGAAATATCCGTTTTGAGCATCCCTGAATCCGTTTTGACTATTTTTGGCTTGATGTTGGTACGTATATTCACGCGTGCGTGCGTTCAGATTTCTGAGAATTGGGACGATAACTCCGACATGCTTCCGACGAACGAAATATAGCTGAAGATTTCACTTAACCCTAGAAACTCATTATATTTCCAGTTTCGTTCTCTCTCTTTCGCATCCGGTAGCTAGATTTAGTAGGGATAAGGAATTCATTCTTCATACCGATAACTTCAAATATTCATGGCCATAAATATTGACAAGAAACGGAGAAATATCCCTGTAATCATAATATATAGAATTGCATACTGAATCTGACCGCTTTCGAGTATTATAGGTTTGTTTACGAGATTGTTTTATCGATTTTATGAATCCTAAAAATAATTGTTTATAGCTCCGAGGTTTTAGTCATTCGTCATAAAAGATTATAGGAGATCTGTAATTGTTATATAATACAGGTATCATAAAAGATACCCTTCCGATTCATTGAAGGGAATAATCAATCAATTATATCAAATTATTACTGAAAAATGAGAAGAGAATTCATTGATAACTGAAATTATTTAAAGAGAACAGTAACCAATAATCCTTGGACTGGTGGTGTGGGTATTTATCGCAAAGATCACACATCTTAGCAATATCACTTTGTTAATAGTTTCTCCGTGAATTTATAGTTAGTGGCACCACACAAAACACTTGTCACCTAATCATTTATTGGTTTACAGGTCAGTTTATGCTATGTTCTTCCTTACTGTGGGCTTAGTAAAGGTCAAAAATATTGTAGAAATACATGCAACACATGTATAAACATATGATATTTGTATAAGAATTTTCGTGACTCGGCAAGCCCCATCTTGGAATAATTGGCATCAGTATTGCACACTTGTAGCATCATATTATTCAATAAATTATATTCTTGAAAGAATAAGTTAGAGGCAAGATCACTTGTATGATGTCTGATGATGTATTAGAATAATCTGGAATTTGTTATTTTAGATTTATTGTGTTAATAAAAATTGTTTGAAAATATCAGGATATGAAAATTCAATTTATCTCAGCTTCCATAACTCAAAGGATACAGTTCCCTCAAGATGAATAACAAAAGAATCAAACTGCATATTCCGGTCTCCATTGTTGTGTTCAAAATCAAATTTGTCGAATATCAAGTAGCGATAATCCCACACTTATATATGCAAGACGTCGCTATCTACGACGTTTGTTGTCACGTTTAGTAGGCGACGCACGTTTCTTCTTCTTCCGGCGGGGCAACAGACGTTAGTGTGAGGAAACGACTCACGGATACATGGTCATGTATAAATACATATGCTTCGTGATTCCTAGTGGTGCTGTTTTGAAGAGCAACGTGAAAGTCATCGGTAATAAAGGAATTAATGAATAATCCAGCAAGCATATCAAGATTTCATAGGTTTTATAATTCCAGAGATGTAGAACATTTTGGGGTTAGAATTATAAACTCGTTAGCATCTTAAGAAGTATCTACATAGCTTGAATGTCATGTTGAACGGTGCTATAAATGCCTCATTGATCGGAGCTACTGAAAGTTAGTTTTTTAAGTTTTGCCAATCAAAACTATAATTTTTATCTACTTTAATAAATTCTAGTTGCCATATCCCTAATGTCATAAATGTCTATTGGCATTGTTTCACTTGAAACAAGTAATTGAATAATTCAATCTTCCACAATCACTGAGCTTGAATTAAATCAATTTGTGCAAACCTACGGAACAGCAGCTTTTATTTAGTCCAGTTTCAAGTCTGTAAATAGTATAGTTGCTGAGAACTCAGCGTCACGCCAGCCAGCCAGCCAGCCAGACAGCCAAAGTGAATATAATAGCGCTTTTTTACAAAAAATGCGCCAAAAATGTTTTCCACATGTGAAGATGCTCGTATAAGAAAGGTACTCCAAATAACCAAATTATTACATAATTTTAATTTTTCGACAATGTTTAGTTCATATTTCCTATGAAATCTCCAGTAAGGACTAAACAATGGATTCCATCGGCTACTTATCATTCAAACAACTGACTTCATCGCAAAAAAAAACAAATTAAGAATTCATGTATCGAATTTTTGATAATTTATCAACTCTGTTTCACGGACTCTCTTGAAGGTCACTTTAAACTGTCCTGCATATCTTTGGAATATCCTAGTTTAGGAATACTTAATACCTCTGAGAGATTCCTAATTAGAAATGTATCGAGTAACTGGTTGAAATGCTTGGAGAAATTTAAGAAAACATTTCTACTCTCTGATGAATTCTTGATTATTTATTTAATCCTAAAGCCTATCTACCTTTCAAGTGTAAGGCTTATGGTTGCTACGTTTCTTGTTCATTCTGCTTCTTCTTCTTTTGGTACCCGCTTCCATACCTCCTACCATTTTTCTCTTATTTTGCTTAAGTGGCCTGCTTCTTCCCATTCACATCCCGACTTTTCCAGTGCTCTCTTCACTTTTCCTTTCCATATTTTCCTGGGTCTTCCTCCCTGCTTTGTTTTTGCTGGCCTAACTTTGTACAGTTTTCTTGTCCTTTCTTCTCCCATTCTTTGTATATGTTCCCACCATCTTAATTGTACCTCTTCTCTTATGTTTACTATCAGTTTAACATTCGGTGTCTTTCTATATTCCTTGTTTCTTATTCTGTTCAAGATTGTTATATCTTCTATTTTTCTAGGGAATCTCATTTTTGTGCTGTTCAATTCACTGCGTTGTCCTTCTGTTGTTGTCTAGGTTTCCGATCCGTATGTCAGGATAGGCACAACTACTTTTTTGTATACTTGGATTTTGATGTCCATTAGTATTTTTTTATTTGTTAGTATGGTGCTATTCAACGCGTTGAATAGTCTACCTGTGGCTTCTGTTCTTTCCCTTATTTCTTCATCCAGTTGCCCGTCATAAGTCAGTAATGTTTCTAGATACTTGAATTTCTTGACTTGTTATATTGAAATTATGGATACAAATTGATATTTGCAGAAAGGGCGCCCGTAACAAAAAAAAAAGTTGAACAATTCTTCTCAGGCTGCTAGGTAGAGAAGATACTTACAGTTGTAAGCTTAAACCAACCATATTAAAAAATCCCTGATGGTGCTCAAGCATACTTAAAAATAGATTGGAATTGGCAACAGAAAAAAAATCTTCTGTGAACAACTTTTTACAGTCTGCAACTTTTTCGAACGGAGGACAAATCTAAGAAATCGACCAGAAGCTTATTGTGAAAATTTGTCCTGAGTTACGCAATAAATTCACAAGTCTACTTGAATTTATACTTCACTCCTAGACTTATATAGTCTATCTGTTAGTAAAGTTCCAATCAATTTTGCAAGCTTACCTTACGTTCGAAAAAATGACAGACTTTATAAAGTTGTTCAAAAAAGCTATTTTTTGTTGCTAATCAAAATCAATTCATCAATATACATCAACAGCTGATGAAGGTTTTGAAATGTTAATATCTTAAGTATACAGCTGTGAGTATCTTCCCTGTGAATGGAAACCTGTGAGAAACTGTTCCGTTTCTTCTGTCACAAGCTATCGGTCTATCGACAAATGTTATATGGAAGCTGATGAGATCGAATATAAGAGGTATTGTGTAAAGATATATGTACAACCCACCCTTATCAAAGACTCATTCTCAAGATTCATACACTAATTTAACGAGAGGAATTTGACATATTCCTAGCTTAACAAAAAGAACGAACAGATCTCAACAACAGCAATTGTATTGTAATGTTTATTGCTTCGAAATTGGTTATAATAAAAGTAAAAATCACTATTTAATAATTAAAAATGAAACATGAGTTTTATTCTTCTGAATATCACTAACAACACTATGTTATTTATTTATCACTCAATACTAACTCAAACAAAGTCGCAGATATTTATATTTAACTATTTATATCCACTGATCACTTCACCGTTTAATATTCACTGCTCTAGCCTCACCATTATACTACTCTACACAAGTTTTTTGCTTGCTCTTATATATGGAGATATCCATTCCTCGAAAGTTCCACCACATTTCTGGAATATTGCTAGAGGCTTCCATCGGGAGGGGTGATGTGATGCGGCGCGGCGCGACGCAACAAGGACGGAAGGCTCCACCCTGGCAAGGTCACCTTTACGAGCCTCCACACTCTTGCCCCCTTCTTGAGAGTGTTTTGTCCCGAAACACACCTTCATGCCTATGCCGGAATCAACACTAGCCGCCCTTGATGCAACCAGTAGTTTGGCAGAAGAAGCAGTCGATAATTTTTGGTCGGATCGGGCCTGCTGGGCGAAAACAGCAGACCAATATTCGAATTTCGCTGTTCTGGAATATAACTTCAATCATATTCCGAACGATCTACCAATCTAATCCATCCAGACCGCAGCCTAAGTTTGGTATTGCCAGTTTCAGGATGTCGTTCTGCATCAGATGGCCTTGCATGTCTTGCAGCGTTTCCCACATGGAACGATAGGTTGGTTTGTGATGAAATTTGTCTTTCGTTACCAGTGGTAAATATAGCGCTCTTTTGTTGTCGTATTGTTCCTCAGGCAAAAGGCCTTCCCCACTGTAGGCTTCTGGTATTGGCCTGCCAATTTTTTTTTTGAAAACTGCTGCTATCACTTGGGACATCTCCAAATCTTCTGACACGCAATGGGCCAAGGAGTAGTCGATCGGGACTCTTAATAGATTCTGCTGCACTTCGGTAGTTATTCCAAATCGAGCCCGACGTCCACTTGAAAAAGTCTTCATAAACTCCTCGAACGAGTCTTTCTGCGCATGAATCTTACGGCCATGTGCGTCATTGGGGTCTTCTTCGTTGTGTTTTGCAAATGGTGTTAGCCGATTGTGTGAGACAACAATGAAGACCCCAATGACGCACATGCTCGCAAGATCCATTCGCAGGAAGATTCGTTCAAGGAGTTTATGATGACTTTTTCAAGTGGACGTCGGGCTCGATTTGGAAAAACTACCGAAGTATGTATATAGTATAAGAGTTAAAGAGTAATTCTACATCTTGGGTTAATCTGAAAACTTATCTTCAGTTCTATTCATTATTTCTCAATTTCAACGAAATTTATATCCTTTCAATAAGCTCGAAGCATATTGAGTTTATTTTCTGCAGAGCTTCTAGCGATTCGTGAGCCGACTCCATAAGAGACTTATCCTGGATGTTTTCCAAAATATTCATGTAAGCTCTAGTTAGTTAGTGTTTTGTTTTTTGTAAGTATTCTTCAAGCAATACCTTTTCTTTTCCACAAAAAGTGGATGTAATATCTCTACCCTTAGATATTTGAGAACGAAACTTTTTGGGCTAAAGTGCGCCGACGTGTCTCTACACTTTCTAGTGTTTTTTTGTTTCTGTAACATATAATATTGAACCTGGTTTAAATTTTGACATGCTGTATGTCCAACTGAAGTCAATCAAAGGTTGAAAATTACGGAACTCAAACTTTTCAACTTCCTTTAAAAGCTTGATGTGAAATTCTTGGTGAAAGACTAGTACTTAACTCTAGCTTCCATCAGACCTAATTTTTTATCATTTTCCCCCATTTCATCACCGGTGTACTAACCATTTCTGTTCGTTTTATGTACCATTATTCATTCAGCTATTCTAACGCAACAACACAAAGACTCAAATACAGATAAGATTGAAAGACACAAACATTTGTGTCATTCGTGAGATTAAGGTCTTCGCAATTCAAATAGGGTGCTGAATTAAGCCACTCAGCTACCAGAAGCGAACAAGTAATGAGAAGCGTTCAAGAACCCTTTACGTTTGCTATTATAACATAACAGAACGGAATTATTTATGGTAACAGTTAATATATTCAGTTACTAACCCTTTACGTGCACACTTCAAATTTCTTGGTTAGTTTACTATGAATCTAAACAATGTTGCTTCTATTTTTCCAAAGTCCTTATACTCCCAGTAATCTTTTGGTAAGATAAAATTTGAAGAGTAGTTTCTCCTTCAGAATTTAAAAAGTGGGTGCACTTTATAGAATCAATAGGCATCCCGCGGCGTCAGTAAATGCTGACGAATTCCAAAGAAATCTCTCAGGTTTTCTTCAGAAACGGTAGAAATATTTTGTAGGTTAATTGCCGTGTCAGGTTGTCTTATAAGTTCTAGACTCTTGTTCTTTGAACGCCGATTCGTGTATCAATCCCATTTAAATATTTTTAAATAAGAAAAGAATTAGTTAGGTCCTATGAGATGGAATCGGGAGTTTGCTGTTGAAACAGAGCAGATGTTTTGTGTTAAATTATTGTTGCTTGTGGTGAGTTAAGTGGATGCTTCCTGCATGCTTTAATAGCGTTTTGGCCGCTGATACAAAGAAATACTTGTCTCCAAATGTCACAGGGAATTTACTAAATAGGTTGATACTATCGATAAAAAATCATCTGATACCGGGGACATTATTAGGATTCTATTTTCAAAATTGCTCGTATTGAATGCTTCTCATTTTTTTACACTAATTGTTATTGATAATCCAAAGGAATTTTTGTTTCCAGTATGTTACATAAAATAAGATAATCTGTTATTATCGTTTGGAATGCATGTAATAGAAGAATCAATTTTTCAAAATCTAAGCCACTATTCGAAGATCTCAATTGGATTATTGTGATATTAAAAAGAACATTACGACGTTATTATTCTCAATACTGTTAAAGATTAACTTACAACATTTTTCTTAAAGGATATGAAACTGCGCATGACGTACAGCCGTATTAAATATCTAGATGAAATTTTAATGATGCTATGATTACACTGCCGATAGAGATATGGACATCAATGAAAAGAATGTCGCAGTTACAATCACATTATTTACGGCCATATATATTTGAAATTTATGTATAGATTCCATGTAAACACAATCAAATCACAAACGTAATTATTCGTCGTATAAAAGCAAAATGTATTTATCTGAATTTGAATTTATGATATATTATTCCATAAAATATTTATGATTCTATTATACACGG
This sequence comes from Dromius quadrimaculatus, assembly GCA_963989225.1. Lineage (NCBI taxonomy): Eukaryota > Metazoa > Arthropoda > Insecta > Coleoptera > Carabidae > Dromius > Dromius quadrimaculatus. The sequence continues at coordinate 11,563,545 of OZ022324.1, forward strand.
TACTCGGTATAATGTAAATAATTTCGTTAATCAGCAGGCAGAACATATGACACTAATTCATTCTAAGTTATCAAATATTCAGATCGCACTTTGAATTCATCCAAATTTACAAGAAAGTGTATGTAAACAAATGTTGTTTGCTTGAATATTATTATCTTATTTATTATGTATTACAAGAAATATCTACAAAGTGGAAATTTCCGAAGCATTAACACCGCCTTTCAAGAATATTTTGTGATTAATAATTCAGAGTACTCAGACAAGATTTGATAATTCCCGAGTAAATAAAGATAATTACTCCAATATTTTTCTTTCTAATCACAAGTATAATATTCATACATTTACTTGGAAATGCTTGCTCAAATCGGCATCAAGTTTTTGAATGAATACTTATGAATAAAATAATTTGAATCTTTATCTCTACCTATCCTACATCTAATGTTTATATGGTCGGATCACAAACAGAAATGTGACTCATTCAGGAAATTCAATCTTTTGTTTCAATAGATGAGTATATACTTTCTTCGTAATTAAGTATGGCTAACAATCAGAGCCGGAGCTAGGGCGTGGCGAAGGTGGCCCCTGCCACGGGCGCAGACTCCTAGAGGGCGCAAAATTCTATGAACCGCATTAAGCATATCATCAGGCGATATTTCGCGAGCGAAAAGTTCGTGTCTGGTCACTGTTTGCATGCGAACAATACATTTTCGCGACACACTATTCGCAAAAGATGGTGGAAACGATGACGTCACATCCTGCGAACTGTTTGCTTTTTACACAAACTGTTCGCTGAGCAGAGTTGCTGCCTGTGGTCGCGTTATATCAGGGGATATGAGATATGTCAACAGAAAAAGAAATATATTATATTAGTTTGTCTAAGATGTCAACTTGACCGACCAAGAACAACAATTGTCACATTTTCGTGAGATGACCGAACGATGACGTGATATGATGATGTCATTGCTACCAGAATCAAACAGCTGAAGCAAACAGTTTGTGTCGCGAAAAATCACCTATTCCAACTCAAATTTAAGAAATGTTTTATGACGGGATTTGGATGAGAAAGCTTATACCGTTATACTACCTGCTACCCATCTCATCTTAAGGTCAACTATAAAATTTCACTTGGATTTATATTGGTTATTGGTACACTGCTCTATCAGCAAATAGTCTAGCTTCTGCATTTCGTGCATTGTGTTAGGAATACCGAGCCACCCGCTACGCTATATCGATATTGCTATTGAAAAATTTAGTAACATTTATATTGCTTAAAAATCTTCTTGAAACAACAATCTTAGTATAGCCAAAAACAGAGCTTGTGGTTCCAGCCATTGTTTTCAAGAGAAGTCGGTTTGTCTGTTGGTTCGTCTGTGTGGAAGCACGATAACTTAAGAGCGCGCACGAATTTTCGAATGAAAGTTCATACTTAAATTTTTCATCAAAAAGTTAGGTTCAAGCTCGTAGATGAGCTTTTTTCAATTAATGGTACCAAGATTTTATTGATGAAACTTTAGATCTTTTGCATTTATTTTAGAAACGGTAGTATTTATCAAAGAATATAAATTGACCAGAATTGATCCTTGAATAATTTGACAAAACATTTATCCCAAACATTTTTCGCAATTATCAGCGATTCATTTATCATTATTAAGATTTCAATTCTAATGGGACTCGTTGTTTTTCTGAAGCAAAGAAATAATGAGAATCATAATGTAAAATTAGGATCATTATCACTTACATTCGGATATCACATGCAAACGTTCGTCAATTGTTTCTTTTACAAATTATTCAAATGATATCTAGTTTGGTATCAATTTAGAGCTCTCTATCACTTTACCATTGACAGTTATCCCTTAGACAATGACAGCTGTCACTTTGATAAAGATAGATGTCACTTTGACAATGACAGCTGCCACTTTGAAATATGAAATTAATTGATGCGACACTCTAAATTTCTGAAACAGTGATGAAACTGGCCAGGAAATTTAAAGTCGAGGAAGTACTATGTGGCCACAGCAGATTTTTTTTGTATAATGACATCGATTTTTGATTCATATAAAGATATTAAGATGTTAGTAATATTTAATGTACCTACCTGATTGATTATAATTTGGTTTTTATAATGTCACCACTTTGTTTGAAGAATATATATATATATATATATATATATATATATATATATATATATATATATATATATATATATATATATATATATATATATATATATATATATATATATATATATGTATATATATATATATGTATATATATATATATATATATATATATATATATATATATATATATATATATATATATATATATATATATATATATATATATATATATATATATATATATATATATATATATATATATATATATATATATATATATATATATATATATATATATTTCGTATTTTTTTTTTGCCTCATATTATTAAAAATAGGGGCGCAATTTTATAATTCGCCACGGGCGGCCAATACTCTAGTTCCGGCTCTGCTAACAATATACCCTAATAACGTCCTAATATTTGACAACAAAATCTCGAAGTACATTTGTGCATTATGCTATTTAATTTAGTGATGAAATCAAATCGACATTGACAGAATGCCATCTTGACGTAAACCTTTGATCCTTGTCATCTCGATCTAGATCTTATTTTGATGAAAGGGCAACCGGATCCTCATCAAGTCTCTGTAATAAATTCTGATCGGAGACATGTCCAGCTTCCATGGTAAATTGACCATAATTATAAAGTCAGTATCAATGTCAATTAATTGTGCTTCCACCACTCGTTTATTTCCTCTAGCTCAGAAAACTACGTCATCTTGGATGTAGAACTGCGAAACTGGCAATGACGTGCGAATGTCGCTAAGAATTAGGTCTTATTGAATGATTCAGAGATTCAGTCTGAAAGTTTATTTTTTATTTTCAGCCTGACAGTTTCGACTACTCTTTAGTCATCTTCAAGAACAAGAACTAATTTTTTTTTAATGGTACATTGATTTTACACATAATATGTAAAATGAAAGGAGACAAGTTTGTCCTCATGTCCTCTGCCACAACCGACTTCTATGGAAATTGCTGCCTAAATACTGAAAGGGAAGAAGAAAATTTTTGACTAAATCCCTGATTTCACTAGGCAAAAGCTTACATTTGGACTTATTCCTTATAAATTACAAGTGGTTTTTACTTTGATTCAAAAAATTCTCTTGTCATTCCATTTATGCATAGGAATTATAAAGTGCGTAGCACAAAGAATTACGAGTATTTTGGAATATATTTTCAAAGTTGAAAAAGCTAGGGTGTCAAGCAATGGCAGTGTCATCAATTCCATTTGGGTTCTGTATGTGATATGTACCTTTATTCTGTTAATCTAAATAATTTAAAATTATTATAAGGATATTTCAGAATATTGATCATAGGACGATGATATTTATTTGAGATATCTTCTTCAGACTCTAGCGTAGATATTTAAAAATTAACAAAAACAGTATGTATATCATTCAGTACTCTAGATACTTTGCTGGTGGCACTACCGTTTGACACATTTCTAATGATAATATGCAAGAAAGAAATACTCTAATATATCTTGTCTTACATTTCTCATTTGTATATATTGTAATGTTTATTGCTCTTGAAAGAATTGTTTATTATTAAAATTGAAGTCACTGTTCAATGAATGAAAAGGAAATAAGAGATTCATTCTTTGACGCAATTAATTTCTCACTCACTACTATTAAACCTAAACTACAAAGGCACTGATATTTATTTACAACAACTTATTCATTTATAATACTTCGCACTTAGCTGATCACGCTCTGGAAATCCCGCCTCACTCAGTCAGGCCTCTCCCTTTTTTTTCCGTATGCTCATTTCTAGAAATTTCTATGTTCGACACATTTCTCATGATAATATGCAAGAAAGAAATACCTTAATTTACCTTGTATTACATTTGTCATTTTTACATATTGTAATGTTTATTGCTCTTGAAGGAATTGTTTATTATTAAAATAAAAATCACTATTTATGAATGAAAAGGAAATAAGAGGTTCATTCTTTGATGAACACGCTTTGGATATTCCTCCTCACTCAGTCAGGCCGCTTTCCTGATATATTCGAAAGCTCACTTCTAGAAATTTCTATGTCATTCTAGCAAGCTACTCGAATGTTTGAATGTGTAGAGCGGCGCGACGCAAGGAAATGAAAGGCTCCGCCCAGACAGAGTCGTACTCAAAACCTATTTTATTTTTACTAATTATGACACCTTTTGCACGTTACAATATGAAAAATTTGTTATTATAGACCAGATGCTTGGGACAGAAACAAATTTCACAGTCTGTCATTCATAATGAAGATACTTATATGTGTAAGTTCAAGATATTTGCATCTAAAAATCTCCGGTAGATGTGAAAGCATACTACAAAATGGATTTTGATTAACAACAAGAAATGGCTATATTGAATGACATTTGCAGTCCAAATTCATTTCGAACATGAAGTAAGCTCCCAAATTGATTAAGAGTTTATTGGCAGACAGTCTACAAAGTCCAAGTGTAAAGCAATTCAGGTGAATTTGTTAATTTATTGCGTGACTTAAAGCAATTTTTTCCAATAAGTTTCAGTCGATTTCGCAAACTTGCCTTACATTCGAAAATAAGGCAGGCTGTAAAAATTGGTCAAAGAAGCTATTTTTGTTGCTAATTAAATTCCATTTTTCAATATGTATTAACACCTAGCGAGGATTTTTAAATGCAAATATCTTAAGCTTTCAGCTGTAAGTTTCTACCCTATGAATGGCAGCCTGTAGAAAATTGTTTTTTTTTTCTGTCACGAGCGTCCGGTATATCAATTCATGCAAAATGATTTCTCTTAAAATCTGTTTGATTTTATGCTCTTTGGCTTAGTGTCGAAAACAAGATCAATCATCTGTCAATTCAGTATTTGGTACAATCCTAGCCACCTAATGCTAATCAAAAATATTTGTGAATGACAATGACGGACAATAGACAAAAATTGAGTTGAATTCTTATAATAGATTCTTCTAGATATGTCCCTACACTATTTTTTTTACTTACTTGTACAAAGTAACAAGTAAGTATTGTGAAACCGACAAAATTCACCTATCGAGATTTTGATGGAAATAATATTGAGCATCCCTGAATCCATTTTGACTATTTTTGGCTTAATGTCGGTACGTATATGCGTTCGTGCTTTCGTTCGTAACTCGCAAATCTCGAAACTGATTGAACGTATAATGTTGAAATTTTGTATTTAAGACTGGTATAGGATCTTATTGTGCACCTCGCATTATGGTTTCAATCGTCTGTACCAGAAGTGCACTTTACTTGGAAATTTTTTCGAATTTTTTCATTAAATCTAGAATTATTAACTGTAGGATGTTGGAATTCAGTATTTGAACTTGATGTTGTATCAGATTGGTTATCTGCTATTTTTGTAAAAATCGGCCAAGCCAGAAGTGCACTTTACATAAAACTTTTTTGAATTTCTTGCATAAATCCAGAAAGTTCAGCCATAACATATTGAAATTTCGTATTAAGCACTTCTATAACATCTTATTGTACATCTTGCATTATGATTGCGATCGGCTAAGCCGGAAGTGCACTTTACTTGAGACTTTTTCCAATTTTCCGCATAAATCCAGAATGATCAGCCGTAAGATACTGGAATTTAGCATACGAAATTGCTGTAGCATCTAAATGGTCATCTTCTATTTTTCTAACAATCGGCTGAGCCGGAAGTGCACTTTATTTGACAAAGTTTTTGAATTTTCCGCATAAATTCTAAACAATCAGTCGTAGTATATTTAGATTTTGTATTAGGCACTTCAATAATATCTAGTTATACACCTTGCATTATGATTGATATTGACTAAGAGCACTTTATTCGAAACGTTTTTTGAATTTTCCGCACTAATCCAAAACGATTGAACGTAGATTGTTAGAATTCAGAATTTAGTACGATTATACCGTCTAGATGCTCATATCCTATTTTTATTGAGATCCACTGAGTCGGAAGTGTACTTTACTTGACAGTCTTTTGGAATTTTTCGCATAAATTCGAAACGATCAGGTGTAGCATATTGAAATTCAGTATTCCAGTCTGCTGTAGCATCTGAATGATTGCCTACTATGTTTATAACAATAGACTAAACCGGAAGTGCATTCCAGTAGGAATTTATTTTTTAATTTTGCGCATAAATTCAGATCTTTTGGTAGTCGTAGAATTTTGGAAATCAGTTTTTAGGAATGTTGTAGTATGAGAATAATGGCCAATTGTTTCCAAAGCAACCGACTGGGCTGTAAGCGCATTTTTGTAGACAGATTTTTAGAATCTCTTGGGCTAATCCAAAACGATTAACTGTGGAACGATGAGATTTTTTGTTGGATTATACATATCCAATGATATATACGATCAAACACAAAATCACATCGTATACTATATATATATATAGCAATTTTTCTTAGTCACTTTTTTCCGAATTCTCATCTTTTTTCAGCATTTTTTATCCCCTCTAATTCAACGAGTCGTTCAGGTGCATAGTTATCGGATCCAGTAGCAGTTGCAATAGAACAATAATTGATTTTGACATATGTCAATTATCAATTTCTTCAAATAAATTGTGGAATAAAACCGAATATAAATTATTAATTCTGTCTACGATTTTACGGGCAGTTTAGGATTAGCTTAGCGAATTTATTTGGAACGATCTTCAAATTGTCATTTTCCATTGAAAATTGAATTATTGTGGTTATGCTAATGTATTTAATGTCAAAATATTATGCACTTATACATTATGATGAGAATACCATGGATAGAACTTAAACTTTATCTGAAACGTAAAACAGCAGAAGAAATGAATGAAATACGCACTAATTTATAAATGAAGTACCTATGTATTAGTTTTTCTCATATTATTACAAACTTTACACTCAGGACGTTTCAATAAAGTATGCCCCGTTTATTGATCTGCTGAATAAATAAAATATTGTATCATATATTTCAGAAAATATTTAAAATCAATTACCAAATTCAGTTTGATACATTTATAGGTTATATTTTCTGTTCTTCAAGAATAGAATCTTTAAAATTTTATGTAGCAATATTTCTATTGAATTATTCAGTGAATTAATTAATTTAGAATTGCATTCCATTTAATATTTCACCGTTTTCTTTAAATAAATCGTTGAATGATTTTCTCTTGATGTTTCTGATGAAGTAAGTTGGTAACAGCAACTACTTTTTGAACTGCTCGTAGATGGCAGCACAGTCTGACACTCCTGACCCAGATTTAGACAATTTAAATCAGCTGATTCAAGTGCATTGAACTTGTGCAGACAATCTTATGTTTAAGAAATGTACTGTCCGAAAATATACGTGAAATCCCTAAGTAAAAATAAAATTCCTCAAAAATGACATATAAATACGACTAAAAGACCAAATTATTAATTACAGAGACAAATTTAGTCTTTCTTCCAACATGCAAAAATAGAATCATCGAGGTGAGCAAATATCAATGTATTGCCAAAATATTATTATTCTTTCAGTTTCGAATGAATGATTGACAAGACTGCGATGGCTCAAAGTTGCAAAATACTCCTTTCAATCGAGAGCTGTCATCATTCCAACAAATGAGAAACATTCAGTTTGAACCGTAGGCGTACTATGAAATTTCTGACAAAACTTCGATGAATTTTTACTCTATATCCAGAGGATTTACGGAAAAAAGTTATCAAGAAAAATTGTTATGCTTGACAAATTGCATTACAGGTTAAAATTAATGTACTTATTTCTGTTACATCTGTATATCCAATGATGTACAAGTAAGTCACGTGATGTTCTCGTCAGCACTAATTTTTTCAAAAGTATTTGAAATGAAATTGCTTGTCCGAGAAATATTCTCCCTAAATACCATATTCGTGCTTGGAAATTATCGGTTTAACGAGCACTCGGTATATTTTCCCCGAAAATAACACATTAATAGCTGATTCTGTGATCTCGAGTCAAATTAATCTGTTTTAGAGAGCTCATTTCCTCAGTAATAATATAAATCTCTTCATTTCTTGTGACATCACTTTCCAATCAAATATATTAAATGAATCAAGGCCTAGTTTTTTGGTTGACTCCCCGTCAATTTGAACCTGGTCAATTTAACTACCGGTCATGAAATCGGGCATGAATAGTATATTTTACTTAGTATTCATTAGAAAACTGTAAAAAATATTCCAAACTTCAAATTCGCTTGATTATAACCAACCGAACTGCTTAAACTGTCAGCAGTTACTTTTTTACCGCATCGTATTTCTTATCATATAAATTCAAAGTAAAAATAAGTGACAGTACTAAGAAGAATCTTAGTTTTTGTTCATTCGTGAATGAAATCAATTTCAATGTTTCTTTTTACCCTATGAACATGGGGCTTGAGATAATATACCCAATTCATTGTGCTTTAATTGAAATGGAAGCCAGTTCTCATAAATAATTTGAAGATTAAAATCAAATATTTGCGGGTCATAATGACATCATGCAAATATCAAATAGTCTTTATGATCGGTACGAAGCAATATTCAGAATTATTTTTCACATTTCAATTTTTTATTTTATATTCATGAAAGTTTCCCATGCATTGTTTGTAGTGGAATAAAAGTTTATGGGATCAATCTCTGAATACAGAAATTAAATTAAACATCAGATATCTCGACAGAAGCAAGTTCTAATTAGAAGGAAACACTGGTCGAACAAATACATCAAAGTTCCAAGTGGAATCGTTTCCATAAATTGATCACTAATCTTGTTCAGAATTATTATATTGAATTATTGAGCTCTCAAGACCAAATGGCCAATTAGGAGCAAATATCGAGAGATGATGAAACGGACATTTTTGAATAAGATGTAATTTAGCGATTGATCAAATTTCATTTCATTCAGCAATATTTCAAAGAGCAATCAGGAGAGTATATGATATATAATATTAGGGAACGCGTTGTAGTTGAAAACGAGCCTCTAATTGTACCCAGAAATGTCATATAAAACGTGTATATTCTACTATTTTTGCTATTTATAGTTTGTAATACTCCACTTTCAAATTATTATTTTGTCATTCATGCAACTGATGGTAACACTAAGATCCGACTTGCAATTTTTGCATAATTATTCCTGATTATAACAAAATATCATAAATTATCTACTCAAATAACATGTGACTTAGAAGACGCACAATATAGTTGATCTAACCGAATGAAACGTTACGAAACTCACAACTGCCTATTGTGACTGTCTTTAGAATTTCTTGTTATTTATTCAAAGTGTAACGATACCCTCGCAGATGGCGTGGTTGTTACTTTCAACGTCGCTTTCGAAAACTGCTAACGGTGTGCTCGGGCGCCAATACGGTCGGTGACGCAGTTTTTCTATGACGGACGGCTGGATAGCTCAGACGGGAAGGGTTAGGGTTGTTGAAATAATCATCAGGAGGTAGGTGTCACAATGAGATTTATTACACAAAACGACGACGATGAACAAAGAACATTATTTCACAGAACTCTTACACGATGATAACTTTGGCGGACGGTGACGGACGGCTGTACATGACACTCGACACCAGCGGTCGCAGTACGGACCCAGGCGGTCGCAGATGGCGAGAAGTCGTTCTATGCGGGTGGAACAAAACTTGCTCCCTCACAGTGATTCTACGTTAATATGGTTCGATACTGTGAAGTCACCAGGTGACTCCTCCAGCAGTGCTTCTACGTTAAAAATAATCGACGCTTCGAAATCACGAAGACTTCTTCAGCGGAGCTTCCACGTTAAATAATCAACACTTCGAAATCACGAAGACTTCTTCAGCGGAGCTTCTACGTTAAATAATCAACACTTCGAGATCACGAAGACTTCTTCAGCGGAGCTTCTACGTTAAATAATCAACGCTTCGAAATCACGAAGACTTCTTCAGCGGAACTTCTACGTTGATCCTACGTTCGCGGAGCGGATGGTGGAAGTTAAACAAAATTACTAAATTGTATCTTACAAAAATATTCTAAGTTCAAAAATAGCAAAAATATTCTAAGTGCAAAAACAGCAAAACAATTGAAAAATAAACTAAGTTCCTTTTACGGACTTAGAAAAAATAAACAAAATAATCAAACTTACAACTTTGCCTTGACAAACGTACTAACGGACTTAGCACGAAAACTTCGAACGGACGTCGAACGGTAAACACAGTATATAGACTCTGGAAGATGGCTCGGAGAACTAACTTACAAAGAAGTGACTTAAGTCAGCCAGAAGGCCTTATTTATACCCATAATTTAATGAAACCTTACTTAACACGTTTTAAAAATTAAATCCATATTAGCGCTAGCAATAATATAAAGAAGAAATACAGAAAAAAGAAGAAGTCATTTTTCAAATACAAATTTTGTTACAATAATACATTTCTTATCACTCTCCTGTCGACTACATCCTTTTCTGATTTTATTTCCTTAATATTAAAATTATTCTAAATAATTTTTACATCGGTCGATAATACAGAAATTGTCAAGTGTCGGATCTAGTTTGTATATGGTCAACGGTGGCGCGGAATGTCAAACAACAACAAAATATACAATATACAATATAGAATATACAACATATTTACAGGACGACAGTGGATTACATTCAGACTTTATTACGGTGAGACATAAGACATAAATACAGATCACACGATCTCAACTTCTTTTGATTTCAGGTGTTTTTAAAAACCTAACCTTATTCGTCCACATGTGAAAGATAGTAATCGGTATTGGAGCAGCTGAAAACGGATGAATAAACGGTACGTGATGTTGTAGGTTGATACAGAGTTACTGAATTTAAATTTTACAGGGTGCGCAAGAAGTGAAATAAAATTGTGATGGACTAAAAATGTTTGACGGTGGCAGAAGGCTCTGGGATGTGCAACGGTAACGGATTTTGGGGCCTAATTCGTTACAGAAGTAAAAGAATGGAAGAATCATCTAGATGATGAAAGCGCATTTTTGACAGCTCATAAATACTTGTTACTTCAGAGATTTCGCAAATTACTATCTCTCACAATTACTAAGCTTGAAATCAAGCAGTTTGGGTAAACTTACGAAACAGCAGTTTCCATTAAGTACTAGTTTCAAGTTGAATATTTGATAGGTACATAATTTATGCATGTTCAAACTCAAAAATACCTTTTAATCTTCATTGTTTAGTTATTGACTGACGGGAGGTCAAGTGCTGTACCTTAAAATTAAAATTTGCTCTTTATCAAAGCTATATAAAGAAAATACACCAAAATTGAACAAATTTTCAACCAATAATAGTGATTCATTCTAATAAGCTTCAAATTTGCGTCAAACAAGTCATTGAATGAATCTCGGACAGATTTGACAACTGTACATAATAATAGTGACACCCCCGGCTAAAGTTGTAACTAAATTTTTATCTACTTTAATAAATTTTAATTGCCATATCCCTAATGTCATATATATCCATGGGCATTGTTTCACTTGAAACAAGTAATTGTATAATCTAATCTTCCACAATCACTGAGCTTGAATTAAAGAAATCTGTGCAAACCTACAAAACAGTAGCTTTTATTTAGTACCAGTTTCAAGTCTGTAAGTAGTATAGATGCTGAGAACTCAGCATCACGCCAGCCAGCCAGACAGCCAAAGTGAATATAATAGCGCTTTTTTCGGAAAAATGCGCTAAAAATATGTGGGCAAATATTGATCATACTTTTCTTAAGAAAAGATTCTTCGATTCATAGGTTTGAATTGTTCAAATAAGTAAATAGTGAGATATCTCGAAGGAACATCAATTAGAGCGAAATATTCCTGTTATAGAAAACTGGTTGGCGGTTTCGATTCCGAGTGATTACGAACGAACATAAAGAAACGCTAGTAAAGTAACAGCATATAATTCAGAAATAGGTCACCCGTACACTTAAAAGTCTTGAACCTAAATATCTACATTTTACAACATCATTAGAAATCCTAACAAAAGGCTTCCAACTCCCGTGGACACATTTTTCAAAGCTGAAAAGCATCGTATATTATGATAGCTACATCTGAAGGCATCAGACAGAAAATTGCAGTGAAATCACAAAACTATAAGCATTAGGACCATTTTAAACTTCAAGTCTATACAAAAAGAAACTAAATTATGTCATGATGTCAAGGAATTCTTTTCTTGGATGTCATATATCACTACAGGACAACAGACCTCCCAGTTCAGGTCACAAAAGTACCCTAGTAGCACTGCTACCATAAGATGTTTAGAATTTCCTACGCTTTCTCCATTTCCCGGTAGTCATCGATGGGAAACCGACTCATAAAATTGAACCGCGTTGGAGGATTGCTTACCAATGTCATAAACTGTTTTACGATATCGCAAACAAAATAGTTTTCTCCTTACGTTACCAATGATTCATACTAAGTTATTTATAATCAACACTTAAATACTTTTCTCTCCAACTTCAATACATTTTTATTACACTTAATAAATAATAAATAATTTACAACTTATATAATTGATGGGAATGTAATGTAATTTCCAGAGCTCTTTATTTTTGTTTTATAGAAGAACTTAGAAAATTAAGAATGTTATTGTTTTTCTTGTTACTTCAATAGTCGATAATAATTGGATGTTGACTCGAAAAACTCGATAAATTCATCGTACTCATATAATTATTGATTTTGATTTTAAACTCGTCTTTATTTTGGGATAATAAATAGTAAAACACTAATGTACTTAAAAAATGCCAAACATGCGAATTTGTCTCAGTTAGGCCTGGTTGTACAATCTAAGCTCATCTACAGTTTAGTTAAACTAAGGTTATTTCCTATGGTTACAATTATTTCAGTAATTGTAACCATAGTATTATAAGCTCGGTTCAATTAAACTGTAGATAAGCTTGGATTGTACAACCGGGCCTTAGGAGTAGTTTTTTTTTCTGTTCTTTGAATACATGAAGATGGGTAAAAATACATTAAATCTAGTATATACTGAATCCCAAAATCTTGGTCGTTGAGCTTTACAGGATCTTCTTTCTGAGGTATTGACTTTTTGGTCGGATAACTCCAAGAAAAAATGGCACTATCAATTATCACAAGGCGCGTTATTCTTCAGCCGTATGTTGATCTATACTCACACATTCCGCATCGTTCATGTGTTCATATTAGAGCAATAAAATTTGTCGAAAGAATTACTCTGTGATTGAACAGAAATTGAGGCATGGACAAGAATCTGGGAAACTTTTCATTATGGCAACGAGCCGCTAATGGTATTTTTTTCTGAGAACAGGATCTAATCCTCCCTCGTCTAATTATTTTGACGCCTTATTTTTCAATCCTTTGAAAAATCAGCTATTTTCTCACAAATAACTTTTAAATAATAATAATCTATACATTTTTAGAATTTTATTCAATAAAAACGACTTTTGATTTTGAATTCTGTATATTCATTGGAAACTTTGATGTTTTGATCTTTGATCAACGATATTCTTCAGTAAACAATGATACAAAATAAAACAAAGCAAGTAACTAGATACTGAAAATCTGACGTGGACATCACGTGACTTACTTGTACATCATTGGATATATATGATGAAACAGAAAATCTCATCATTCCACGGCTAATTGCTTTTGATTTATCCAAAAAATATTAAAAATCTGTTAAGTAAAATGCGCTTTTAGCCTTGTCGGTTGCTATGGGAACAGTAGGTCATCATTCTCATGCTACAACATTCCTAAATACTGATTTCCAAGATTCTACGGCTCGCAGTTCTGAATTTATACGCAAAATTGAAAAATAAATTCCAACTAAACAACTGAAGTGCACTTCCGGTTATTATTATTGTTATGAAAATAGTAGGCAATCATTCAGATGCTACAGCAGACTGAAATACCAAATTTCAATATTCTACAGATGATCGTTCTAAATTTATGCGAAAAATTCACAAAATATTGTCAAGTATAGTGCACTGCCAGCTCAGTCGATCTCAATGAAAATAGGATATGAGCATCTAGAAGACTATCGTCTTGAATACTGAATTCCAATATTCTAAGTTCAATTGTTTTGGATTTATGCGGAAAATTCAAGAAATGCTTCTTGTAAACTGCACTTCTGGTTCATCCGATCGCAATCCTAATGCAAGATGTACAACTAGATGTTATAGAAGTGCCTAATACAAAATTTCAATATTCTACGACCGACTGTTTTGAATTTATGAAGAAAATTTGAAAAGTCTGTCATATAAAGTGCCCTTCCGGCTTAGCTGATTGGTACGAAAATAGGAGATAACCATTATAATGCTACAGCAAATTCAAATGCTGAATTTCAACATCCTACGGTTGATCATTCTGGATTTATCAGAAAAATTTGAAAAAAGTTTCAAGTAAAGTGCACTTCCGATACAGACGATTGAAATCATAATGCGAGGTGCACAACTAGATCCTATACCAGTCTTAAAAACAAAATATCAACATTATACGTTCAACCAGTTTTGAGATTTGCGAGTTACGCACGAACGCACGCACGCACGCATGAAAAGACGTACCGACATCAAGCCAAAAATAGTCAAAATGGATTCAGGGATGCTCAATATTATTTCCATCAAAATCTCGATAGGTGAATTTTGTCGGTTTCACAATACTTACTTGTTACTTTGTACAAGTAAGCAAAAATATACAGAATACTAGATGTGATAATGTGGATATCACACCTAAACAAAAATAATAAAATCCTCTGGCATCCACCCAAGGCTTGAGGAAAACCACGTGAAAACCCCAAACAGAGGAATATTTCCTATTTGGTACTGCTCCGCACACATCCCAAATCACAAAATACACGACATTTCAACAAGACAGCTAGCGCTACTCTTTGCTATTAGTTTGGCTCACAACTGCTGTGTCAAATAGTATTCAGTGTACTTTATAATTCAAAATATACACAGAACTACACCAATATACAAAACATAGTCATCATATATGTGTGTTATTGATTACAGAAAGTTATACATTTGATAATTCAAATCCATCAGTATGGTTAAAGTTATTTGGCTTTTTAAGTATCTCAATTGCTTTTCTGACTAATCTACCATGAATCGATGAGCATCTTGCGACTATTCTTATTTCTTCAAAGTTGATGTCATCCAAAAATTCGATGGCATGATCAGCTACAGAAGATTTATTTGGATGGTTTAATCCTATGCATCTCCTATGTTTAGCAATGCGAGTGTTCACAGTTCGGCCCGTCTGTCCAACGTAGACTTTCCCACAGGTACAAGAGATCTTATAAATGCCCGATGACTGTAGGGAAATCACGTCCTTTACAGGTCTCATGAATTGCTTGATTTTCATTACCGGAGTGAGAGAAACTTTGAAATTATATCTTGACTAGATCCTTCCGATCTTCTCCGAAACATTGCTCACATAAGGTAAAGAAACATAATTTTTACTCACGCTAGTATCCTCAACAGTAGCATTAGTGGACTTGGGTCGAAGAGTTTTTTAATGGAATGATAACTGAAGCCATTTTTCTGGAAAATCACTTCTAGATTATTAATTTCATCATCAAGTTCATCAGGATGACAAATATCATTAGCCCTTTGGAATAAGCATTAAATTTTTCTATATTTCAAAGTTTCTTTCGCTCCGGTAATGAAAATCAAGCAGCTCATGAGACCTGTAAAGGACGTGATTCCTCAACAATCTTTGGGCATTCATAAGATCCCTTGTACCTGTGCGATAGTCTATGTTGGACAGACGGGCCGAACTGTGAACACTCGCATTACTGAATATAGGAGATGCATAAGATTAAATCATCTAAGTAAATCTTCTGCAGCTGATCATGCCATAGGGTTTTTGCATGACATCAAGTCTGAAGAAACAAGAATAGTCGCAAGATGCTCTTCGATTCATGGTAGACTGATCAGAGAAGCAATTGAGATACTTAAACATCCAAATAACTTTAACCATACTGATGTTCTTGAATTATCAAATATTTGGCTTTCTGTAATCAATAAGACATATATATAATGATTATGTTTTGGTTGGTGTAGTTCTGTGTACATTTTGCATTATAAACTACACTGAAGACTATTTGACACTGCAGTTGTGAGCCAAACCAATAGTAAAGAGTAGCGCTACGCTGTCTTGTTGAAATGTCGTGTATTTTGTGATTTGGGATGTGTGCGGAGCTGTACCAAGTAGGACATATTCTTCTATTTGGGGTTTTCACGTGGTTTTCCTCAATGCCAGAGGATTTTATTATTTTTGTTTAGGTGAGATATCCACGTTATCACATCTAGTATTGTGTAAATTTTTAGTATCTAGTTACTTGTTTTGTTTTATTTTGTGTCATTGTTTTCTGAAGAAGATCCTTGGTCAAAGGATCGAAACGTCAAAGTTTTCAATAAATATACAGAATTTAATTTAATAATACTTTGTACCAAGAAATATTTAGAATGTAACTTGCCAGGATTTTTTATTCTGAATTTTTGACAGTTTTTTACGACTAAAAAAAGGAAATAGATGGAATAGTTCTTACTAGTGGTCGTTTAGTAGTCGAAATTCGACCATAATTGATAATATAGCAAAGTTTGAACGTTATTGAATTTAATTCTCAATCTCCGGAAGTTTCAGGTCGAATTAACTTAGTATTTGACGCTCTATCCAAATGTGGGATGAAAGTAATGGTTCCCATTCAAGATTTTAAAGTGATTCTCTTCCTGCCCCCCCCGGAGACGGAGAAAATTGTTGGTCTTGTACTTGAGACATTTTTTAATTCGGTGCATATTTCTCGATATATTCCAGCAAAGAATAATATAGTTTCCAGCGGTAAATTAGAATAGAATACCCTGTATATACTTTCAACTTTCTGCACTCCTCCTCCATATAAACTTCAAGTATGTCAAATCTCACATTTCTTCGTGGACGCGATACAAAAGTTTTCTCTTCACGTATAATAAAAACGTAAAACTTTGTATATAATTTGAGCTTTCTGCACTTCTTCTCGAAAAACTTCAAGTATGCCAAATCTCACATTCATCGGATGTGCGTTACAAAGTTTTCTCTTCTCGTGAACCTAAAATGAGACTGCCTGTATATAATTTCAGCTTTCTGCATTCCTTCCTCGAACTTCAAGTATTATTCGAAACATATTTTGATGGCAATTCCTCACATTATTACAGTCATATGACATTTGTGAAACATTGGGTGAAGAACGGAACTTCCGAAAATATTTGCGATGGCATTCAGTTTTCGAAACTGAAGAGTTTCTAGTGCTCCCAGGTGGATAATTTTTTTACAGAGGATTCAAGTCTTGAAAGCTTGTATGATGCGATACCGCCAAAAAAAAAGGTTGATTTTATTTTATTTATGGAGCACAAGCTGCAATTATGAAAAAAGTATCTAATACGCATTTTCACTCTATCGATTGCAGTAGGTCTCATCTATCTCATTCAAATAATATACCTAGACAGTTGAAAATACCCCTTTTATTGATAACAAAAAATATTGTAATTTTTCAGTCATGTTTACAATACTGTATATTATGTCTGAAATAATATATCAAAGATTGTAGACATGAAAATAAAAGGTAATTTTATTGACTAAAATGTGGCTTTCACTATTTCAAAAAACACAAAAAAAAAAGTTTCTTAGAAATTTTCATGCAAACACTGCAAATAGGAGTTGGTTCAATCAAATTAAGAAACCGTGATATCCAAACTCTTTATAGACAATCGTTGTTTCTTGATTATATCTAACGTGAAATAAAATAAATTTCTATTCTTTGAAAATATTCGAGTTCAACGTAGTCCGGAAGGGAGGCGATCCAAGGTTGAATTGTGGTGCTGTTATTTTTTATTCACGTTGTAAATAATGCTTAATACTCATAAAAATATCAAAAAACTATGTGAAATAAGGTATAAAAATCCGTTGTGGCAAGCATTAATTTCATGGCCAGTTTCATCGCTGTTTCTGAACTTGAGAGTGTCGCATCAATTAATTGCATATTTCAAAGTGAAAGCTGTCATTGTCAAAGTGACAGCTATCATTGTCAAAGTGACAACTGTTATTATCAAAGTAACAACTATCATTGTCAAAGTGACAGTTGTCATTGTTGAAGTGACAGATGGCGGTTATTTTTCAATCCTTACATAAAACAAGTATTTTTAAAAATGAAGACTTCTTTTCTGGATTTTACGTATAATTTGAAGATGGTAATGTGGACCGCAACAAAAATTATATTAAATGTTGAAAGTAGCAATGCTAATCAATCTGAATATCGCTTGCCACGAATTAATCTTTAATTATTGTGAATTCATCTCCAAGGCTGATCATCAAAAAATCGAGTCGTCAAATTGAAATAAGTATGCAGTGCTATTCAATAAAAAAAATCAGAGCATTGAATACCAAAAGGAAAATAAAACCAGGTGGCTATTTTATAATCAACGGTAATATACCGATAGAGAGGTGTATTATCGATATACCGAAGAATTTCACGAATATACTTTTTGTCTTTTGGGGAATTTTTTACGAGACAAATTTGGGGATTCATAATCTGATAATACCCGAGAGCTTTAGCTCGAGGGATATTATCGTTGATTATAAATCTCCAAATTTGTCTCGTAAAAAATTACCCAAGACAAAAAGTATTTGAGTTAAATTCAAGGTATATGCGATAATATACCGAATCTTGAGGTGTATTTGCAAGGATTATTTCACAAACCATAAAATTTATTGATTGTTATATTTTTTATTGATTTTTAAAAAGCTACTGTGGTATATCGAGTTAGGAGAAAATATTATCGCGATTTACCTCGTTACCATGCAAAATCCCTTGATTTCATTGGTTGTTGCTAAGGTGTGTGATATAATCGCTATAATATAGTAGAAATAGCTATGAATATAAGCTATTTTCCACTTTTCTAAATGGCAGCCAAATGACTATACATATCATAAATCAATTAAATACAAATAAGGCATATGAATATATAACATTTTCGTCCGATAATTTCAACGATATTTTTAATCATCGAAATTATTAACGTGACATCATAGTACTGCGATATCTGTTTTTGCTCTCTCTCACACTTCTATTTTATTCTAATTATATTATTTTGGCATTCATGATTTGTTAGAGAATCAAATTATTTGACACCTGTCAATTTAAAGTGAACAAATAGTACGTATATTCGAATATATGCTCATATTTATAGCACATTATAATTCTATACGTTCATTCAATTAAAATATGAAATAAAAACGTCAGTACAAATTATATTCAAACCAATAATCGATACAAAAATACATTTAATAATGTACTGCGACTACTACGAGACAAGAAGAATATGCTAGTATGTTGAATATTTACTTTTAAAACAGAATGTGGTGTATATGTCAGAAATAATGTGCAATAACTTTATGCTTCGTAAAAGACTTGAAATTAGTTCTGAAAAGTTTTTTCCTTCATTGAAACGCCTCTTTGGGGAGGAAATTCATAAACATGTGAATATTCATTTTTACATTTCTTGAAAAAGGCAGCACTTTGTTGTTGAAACGTTCTGTTTCCAAATTATTTTTGTACAAAATACAAACAGTAAAATACTTGTGTTATTTTGAGATATCTTGCGTCTTGAAGAGATTTTAATTTATTTTTATGTTACAGGTGAGTTCACAACACCTATATTCATCTTGTTATGCTGGAGGATGAGTTACATCTGCCAAATTATTTGTGAGTACAATAGGATATATTTCAATCATTTGAGACCTGAAATTTTGTACATTATTCTCGAAATGCATTCGCCAGATTGAATCTCATGTTTGAACTCTGCATTTTTATTTTCCGCTTCAATTTACCACATTGTTACAATTCAACAAAGCTAATAATTCCTTTACGTCAGATTGTGCGTTTTTTCATCAATCACAAGCACATGCAGACGCAAACTCTACTGGGTGCATACGTTGGGATTGAAACTTTACCGTTTCAAACGAACTGTGAATTTTTCAGCGCGCGGATTGTAATTTAAAAAATCCTAAAACCACTGACAGCTCCAACAATAATCCCAAAATTAAAGTTTGCAATCAGGCTGCCTTTTTGTATGTCTATAGACATTCACGCTCAAAGTGAAACATATTTTGTCACATATCTAAATTCCACAAAAGTAGAAATTTGTAGCATCTCCATAGTTTTATTTTCTCTGATAGCCAACATAAATTATCTCGTGTAACTTTCAATTAACTTTTCAATAACATAAACTCTAAACTGTACCATAGAAAGGAGAACGTATTGAATAAAAATGACGAATTATTTTTTTCCGTGGCCACCAAGCTACAATGCGTGAATTAGACGTCGATGCAACCCATCATATAAACGCATGATGGTAAAATATCGTAATATGAATTTAGTTTCTCTATAAATTCAGGTTAGTAGCGTTGTGCATAACTGTCATCAATCTTTTTGTTGGGCTATCTGTAAAGATTGATTGTTAATTTGTACTCTATGTTCGTTTGATGTGTGCTCAGTAACTCTCTGCAACACATGTGTAAATAAGCATCATGACATTCAGAAAACAGTGGGCTTGAAATATATGTCCTCATTTCATTTTTCTACTCAATTTTGTGATAGGTACTATATTATTTTATCATTCCTGGATACATTAAAATTAGATCGAATCAATATTTGGCTGCACATTGTCACTGTTCATTGAAAATTATATCCTTGAAGCAGCTGTTTTATTTTGGGATGTTCCTAATGAACCGGCAGCTAGTAACTGAAAATTTGTAATAATCATATCCAATATACCCTTGAAGCTAATGAGCCTTAGGTAAATCCTAATTAGGAGAGTTGAAAAATTTATTGATGAGAAAATGGCCCATCAAGAGGCTATCAGATTACATGTAAAGTAGGTCCTAAAGACTTACATCAACCTTTTTACTTACTTTCACAAAGTAGGGACAAGTATTGTGAAACCGACCAAATTCACATTTCGAGATTCTGATGGAAATGTCCGTTTTGAGTATCTCTGAATCCATTTTGACTATTTTCAGCTTGATGTCGATATGTATGTATGTGTGTATGCATATGCTTTCGTAACTTGCAAATCTCAAAACCCCCGTCGAACGGAAAATGTTGAAATTTTGGGCATAGCGGAGTTGCTCCACTTTTTCTCAGGTAGCTATAATCTCATAGCTGAGTTGCTCCACCACCGATAACCGCAGGAATTGAAACAATTCTGGGAACTTGAAGGGTATGTGCAGGACATAAATGATAACGCATCATATAAATATCATTCTGTACTTGAGCCTACCTTTCATATCAGAACCTTATAACCTGAAAATGATGAGGACATGTCAAACTGTGAAAAGATCTTCTTTTGTAGGAAATCAATCGAAATAGGAGATTTTTGAATTTGATCGAGACTTCAGTTCTACTGAATATCTTTTGAGTTTATATTACTTTCTTTTTTGTTAATTTATTAAAGATTATACATCAAATATATGAGTCTCACATTTCATGCGTATTCAAATGATTATATAGAAGTAATTATTATATTGGATAAAACTTGCCTATTTGAATATGTACCTGACCAAAATGTAACAATGAGCTGGGAATAATCCAACTTTATCAAACTTGCTACGTTCATATGACGGTTTACTATTGAGCGACTTCGCTTCGTTCGCACGGCTGCTTGCCTTTAACTGAGTTTACAATGTTCGCACGGCGTCTTAACGTTGACCAAGCACGCTTCGCTCGCACGGCATCTTATCGTTGACCAATCTCGTTCCGCTCGCACGGCGTTCTACAGTTGACCGAGCTCACTTCGCTCGCACGGTAGCCCATAGTCATCCGAGCTTGTTTCACTCGCAAGGTAGCTTGCCGTTAACTAAGCTCTTTTTGCTCGGACAGCAGCTTGGCATTGACCAAGCTCGCTTCGCTCACACGGCAGCTTGCAGTTATCCAAGCTCGTTTTGCTCGCACAGCGGTCTACTGTTGACCGAGCTCGATTTGCTCGTACGGTGGTTTACCTTGATCGAGCTTGCTTCGCTGGCACCGCAGCTTATCGATACCTGAGTTTGCATCTCTAGTAAGGCGTTTCAACTTATTTTTGACCAAGCTCGTTTTGCTCGCATGGCGAAAAAAACATCCGATAGGACCTGAAATTTCCAGATTCATTTTCAGGTCCTATCGGTTACTTTTGTTTGTTCCACCCTGGGGCAAATCTTATAAATTGAATACGATAAATAAATTCTCATATCATAGAAAAATCTGTTTTATACAAAATGTATGAGAGAATGATATTCCTTCTCCCGATTTTTCAATACTTATTCTGCTATTCTGGACGGAGGCAAATCCAAAAAATCAAAGATCATGGAAATCGGTCAAGCCGTTCTTGTTTTATGAATAGTGTAAGTAACCTGATATCAATCTAATTTTCGATATAAACTTTGATAAAGTAATAATAATAGTTAATTATTTGTGTATTGAGTCATCAATAATAATATACATTCTCTTCTCCAGAGCAGAAAGATTCATTAAAAAAAAAAAAAACTGATTTATATATAGATTTTTTGTGCCACGAACCGTCTCATACGTCTCCCGAACACTCTATCAAAGTTTCACGACAATCTGATCAATGGTTTTGGAACGCATAAAGTACAAACATACAAACATTGATTTTTATTTATATAGAAGATAAATAGAAGAAGATAGATAGAAGATGTATTTTGGTTACGAAACATTAGATACGAGTTTGTTGTTCTGTACATAGAACCATCAGCACAGACCTGTATTTCGGGAGGAAATCGAACTTCTTCACAAATATAACTTTCTTCTAGCACATAATCACAAAATTGTATTACTTTGGAATCATTCAAAGGAACATTGCCAAATATTTTCGATACAAAAAGTCGCCTATTTTCTCTGGACTTAAAAACTCGATACCAAAAAATTGTTTAAAATATTATGGCTGCCAAAATAATTACGTTCTTTGTACACTTGACTTAAACATAATGCTCGAATTTTCCGAAGTCAAGCTTGCCCTGAATAAAATCTGCGTTCAATGATCCAAAATCAATAACTATTTGCTGTGGATCGAAATACCAAATTAAGTTCCACACATTTTTTTGTGAGAATTTTTTATCTAGTAGCAAACAAAACACAAGCGGAATTTGGATCAAAAGTGAAGGTGGAGGAACTCAGCTATGGGATTATCCTTCCAATCTTACGGTCGAGGATTAAAAAAGGTAAAAGTAGAGGAACTCCGGTACTCTCGAAATTTTGTATATAAAACTGGTCTAGGGTCTATGGTTTGTGCATCTTGCATGGTTGCAATCGTCAGTACTGGAAACTTTCTTTCGAAATTTGCGCATAAATCCAGAATGATTAGCAGTAGGAACCGAAAGTGTACTTCAGTTGATTTTTTTCTCAAATTTTGCGCATAAATTCAGAATTACTGGTTGTATAATCTTAGAAATCAGTATTTAGGAATGTTGCAGCATAAGAATAATTATTTACCTACTGTTTTCAAAGCAACTGACTGGGCCAAAAGTGCATTATACTTGACAGATATTTAGAATTAATGAGTAGCCATGGAACAATGAAATTTTGTGTCTGATTATCGTATTATTAAATGCAAAAAATATATCTAATGATGTTCAAGTAAGCCACGGGATGTCCACATCAGATTTTTATTTAGGTTTGTCAATAGGTACTTCATGAAATACGTTTGAATAAATTATCTCAGTGGACATTAAGAATAGATGTCTTTTATGATTGAAACATTATTTTTTTTTACAGATGACCAACGTTTCAGTGCCATTGACAAAATTTTATTTCGTTAGTAGCGTCATCTCTTGTAAATTGTTCCAATCATAAGAGACACCTATTCTAGATGTGAGCCAATACCACTTTGAAGAACGCTAGCCTAATGTCGATCAGATTGGTAGCAAGATGGTTTGGCAACTTTCATTTCAATTTGTCAAAACAATACATTTAAAATGAAAATTTGTTAAACTGCAAGACAAGTTTCAGTGTTGCCAATGATTACATAAAGAACGAATTTCTCCTACTCAATGATTTGGATAAACCGAAATATTCTATTTTTTCTACATATAAGAGCCCAGATAGAAAATGCATGTTTCAGAAGACATTTTAAGGCAGTTGCTTACTGAAAAACTTGCCGCAAGACATTCGTTTTTTAGTTAAAACGCGTGACCTAAAATTATCACTATTTATTTATGAGACTTGTATGTACGATACTAGTATGATTATATTTAGTACATATGCGGTCTCGATTGTCATTGAGAAATGTTCTCAAATGGCATACAAATTGATTAAGTTATACATATTGAACATTTCACTTTCTTTTTCATTTCCACACGGAAAAAAGTAAATGTCAACATTCAGTAAGATTTCTACTAGTTTTTGATGTTTTGAATAGTAACCCGGAACCTGCCTCGAAATTTGTCACTTATTACGAAGTAAAAAGTGGGAAAATATATCCTTGATCCTCTAAAATGTATTATCTCTAAGGAAAAATAATACAGAATCAAGATACAAATTTTAAAGTTCCAAATGATAAAATTTTCTATTCCTATACATATAATTCTATATAGAAGTATATAATATGTAACAGGGACTATGGTAAATAATAACTCTCAACCTTTAAATTTTAATGTTTCAAACACTAAAAATCTCCTATCTCATTTATAGAATTTCACATATCAACACTATTTTTTGAATATATATAATAGTAAATATTCCTATCTTGATTTAAAATTCCGTCACTTCAAACAATATAAACTAGCAATTCTTTCAGTAAAATATTTACTTGTACAATATACTTATCGAAGTATGAATTTTCATTCTTTTAAATATCAATAAATATTTTTTTTATTGATAATAGGTTCTTGAATGCAATATTGTATATTTTTTTTCATTTCAGTTTGACATTTCGATCTTTCAACAAAGAATCACCATCAGAAAATTATGATAAAAAGGAAACACGGCAAGTATCAAGATAATGAAAAATATACAGCAGATCAGATGAAAACGTAGATTATACATCTAGGACAAAAAGAACAATAAACTTCTGACATTCATTCAAGGTTTGAGGAAAAACAATACGAGAGAGCCTCAAGCAGAGGAATTTATAATATTAGTCTTGACAAATATCATTGTGACTTGAATTATTTTTCCCTTTGTTTGAGGTACTCTCACATAGTTCTACTTAAAACTTGGATGAATTGCAGGAGATTATTGATTGTTTTTGTTGTAAATGTTGAGTCCACGTTTTCATGTCAAGGCTTCTGTAGATCTTTTACTATCCAGATTTTTACTTTGTTTATTTTTGTATTATTGTTTTCGATAATGATTATCGGTTTAAGGATCGAAACGTCAAACTGGAATGAAAAAAAAAACACAGAATTAAAATCCAAGAGCCAATTATTCATAATTGAATTTCGAAGAAATTGATCTATTTTTTTTCTTACCTTGCATTTTTGTAAACATGAAATATGCTATAATAAGGCTCAATAACTCGTTCGGTAAGTAGTAATTTGTCAACTAAATTAAATGAATAATATATTCACAGCTTCTGTTTCAAGAGTGGTAATATTTATTCAAAAAAATAATATACTCTTACATTTTCAGTACAAAAGTAAAATAAAAAAATAAAAATAAAAAACAATTATTACTATAAGATAATATCAAAGCGATGATCGACTGGATGGGTGATGAATGAAAACGATGATTGGAAGTCAGTCACAGTTTAAAATTTTATTCACACAAAAATCGACGTTTCGCTCACATTGTTGATATTGTTGCCTTCTTCAGGGATATGTGTAGTCTAGAAATAGAATTATTATGGCATAAATCTAGTATCACACAAAACGGATACCTCACATCAGAAAAATAAATTGATACACTGTTGAAATTATAGATAAAGCAATAAATAAATAATTTAGAGTCTAAAAAAGTTTCTATAAAATTCCCTGAGCTCAAATTACAGATCATTTTCATAGAAAACTCCATTATTGTTGCAGGATATTATCAATCTAACCGAATTCTCTTAGATAAATCATGTTATAAGATCATGAACTTCCTTCATTTCGTGCAAATGTCAACTTACAATACTTACATCGTACTAATCGGACATTAGCAACATCTCAATTTGTTCAACTTTTGGAGTATGATTTCTCAATTCGTTGATAGGAGTTCGAACTACTTGTTGTTTTATTTATTATGGAGTTATGGATAAAAATATGATTAATATTAAAAAGTCGGCAAGTAGGGCTAGAAACACGTGATCAAATATTTGACAATGTAATTAACCTTAACAATGCTTCATACAACTGGACCATTATTGATATTGATGTAAATAATTAATATTTTAATGGTATGCATCACTTACCTATTCTGTTAATTTTTCTTAGAGATAACCACTTAGCAAATCACTTGGTGGCACTTTGACTGCAAACTTTAGAGACTTGTAGCTAATAATAGACTACAAATCCTATGAGCTCTAAGCGCATTCGAGGAAAGGGTCAGAGAATCAGGTTTCAAACATGAAAAATTATAATGCAAATGATAAAATTGTTGAGTTCGAAATATACTTTTCACAAGCTGATGGTTATAATAAGTATAAAGTGAATTTAGTATTGTATATAAAATTTACCATTTCACTTAAGTAAATTTTCATGGAGCTCATTGATAAAATTTAATAATTCTTTCAATCTTGAATACACTTAAGAATTCATTATTTCATATTGAAATAGTATAACTTAATATTCATTCTACATAAAATATGAGATCTGTACATGTATATTTTCATTATATATAATATATTAAGAAGTTCAGTCTGACTTACAAATTTTATGATTTGTCTTTGAATATTTTAGCTTTCAGACTATAAGTTTTTACTTCCTAAACGATAAAGATTGAGTTTTTACTCAATAATTATTACAATTTCATTTTTTCAACAAGCACATTGTAATTTTTAATGTTCATAATACCAGTTTTTTGCATATAAATTTTAAATTTGAGTATTTAAACAATGATTATTGTGAATTGATTGTCAAAACAAAGGTATTATTGCTTCAAAGTGTAATAATTAGTGATCATAACACTGCTTATTGGACATCAATCTTTATTTAGTATAATTCATTTTTTTCCGTGCAATATTGTAATAAAGGAGTTGTTCGTATTCTTCCTTCACCTTTTCATCAAACTCTTTATCTCTATTTTCACATGATTATGAGTTGAAACCACGGTACAAGACATAAAAGGTAACCTAACTCGCCCCGAAAATGCGTCCGCTGAGATGGTTATAGTTCGCGCTGTCGCCGCTAGAGACGCCTACATCAGTAAGGCCTGTTTTACAACAGTGTTTAATGTATAATTACACTAAACTTACAAAATTTTACGAAATCATTTATATATTGAAGTTAACCGTATATGTAATGTTTATAGCATATATTTTACTTTAATTAAAAATTGATATACTTGTTAAATTAGTGTTGCATTGAGTAATATTTAATATTTAATTATTATCTATGCAAGAAACTCAGTTGGATAAATTCCGAGATCACATGCGATTAACAATAATTGAGAAATATTTGAACAATACATTAACAATGTGTTTAATCTTCAAGAATACATATAGATGATATGTTTTCAATTACAAGAAAATTGTTCGAACTTTCAATAAAGGAAACATGAAAACATAAGTTGAACAAAAATTAGATTCAGTTCAAAATATTATATTTCTATATTATACATAATGTTTCACAACATAAAAGTTTTTTCTGTATTAAGGGCACTTATATTTATTTTTAACAAATACACGTTATTTTAAATTATCTTATACTTAATTCATTAACATTGTCAAAATTTAGATTCCATTTGAATGACTTGATACAAATTTACTTTGTGAGTAAATTTGAATGAGAATTAAATTCATTTATGAAACTGGACCTAATTTAATAGTTATTTATACAAATAAATTAAACCACTGTTTATTTGCGAGAAGAAAGTTCAAAATCGTGCTTTAATTCTTTGAGCAGATAAAGAAGTTTAATTCACGTGTTTGTATACATAATTTTATTCAATTGCTTTGTCCCAAATTTCTATCATGTCAAGTGGAGCTCTAAAAACACTATATTTTATCTTACAACTCTCATATCCAGAATTACAATTCGGGACAAAACATTTTCCAGGCATTTTAATTGAATGTTCATTTCTCACACGGCTATCACTTTATTAAATTATTATTTATTTATTATAATCTGACTGTATTCAACGACACAAACACTAAAATCAAACGCTTTTCAATTGGCAACTAGGCCCTACATATCCGCCATCTTGAAACATTTCCTCTCACCTCTCACGTCCACATGCTTGACGCAGTCAGCGGACACATTTATAGTATACCGGCAATGAGAGTTGTGGGGGCCTGGTTGAAACATATTTATATACGTATAATATTATGAAGATGATACCATAACAACAGCATATAGTATTTCTTACAAAATAAATAGAATTCAATCAAATTTTTTGAAAGTAAAAAAATTTGCAAATAATATTTCCGGAACAACCCTCATGAAACTTTTGATAAATTTATATTCACATTCATTTAATTGCACTTTTTTACTTGTACTAAGTACAAGAAAGTATTGTGGAACCGACAATATTCACCTATCAAGATTTTGATGGAAATATCTGTTTTGAGCATCCCTGAATCAATTTTGACTATTTTCGGCTTGATGTCGGTACGTTCGTGCGTTCGTTAGTGCGTTCGTAATTCGCAAATCTCAAAACTGGTTGAACGTATAATGTTGAAATTTTGTATTTAAGAGTGGTATAGGGTCTAGTTGTGCACCTCGCATTATGGTTCCAATTGTCTGTACCGGAAGTGCACTTTACTTGAAACTTTTTTCGAATTTTTCCAATAAATCCAGAATGATCAACTGTAGGATGTTGAAATTCAGTATTTAAACTTGATGTTGTATCAGAATGGTTATCTGCTATTTTTGTATTAATCGGCACTTCACTTGGAACTTTTTTTAAATTTTCTGCATAAATCTTGAATGATCAGCCATAGCATGTTGAAATTCAGTGTTTGAACTGATTGTAGCATCAAAATAGTTATTTACTACTTTTGTATAAATCGGCTGAGCCAGAAGTGCAGATTATATGTAAACAGACATCCAGAATTTGACGTATAAAACAATCAGTTAAATTGAAATGATAAGCTAGGCAATGATAATCTGTTGTCAATTTTTGATTTTGTTTGACATTTTACATGTCAAAATATTATTAAAATTATATTAATTATGATTCGGAGTGACAGAAAACTGTATTGAATAAATTTGTGTATATGTTACGATCAAACACCGATTTCGGCCAATGGCCGAAGAAAACGGCCAAAACGCGTTCTGGCCACCAGCAAATTGCCAATGTCCGAAATCTCGCTTTCTGGCCGTTTGATATAGACTAGGACGCGTTCTGGATCTCTCACGACTGCCAGAAAGCGATGCTGTAAAATAATTCGCGTACTGGCTTTCTAAAAATAGCCACAACGCGTTCTGACATTCGCAGCAATACCAGAATGCGTCGAGCACAAAGAACAAGAAGTCCAAAAACCAAAATATTTTTATTCTTTATGAATAACATAATAAAGGAACGATTTCAACTTGAAATGCATTTTCCGCATATAAGTACATTTTCAAAATACCTGCATCTATACAATTTACTTATTTTTGCACGAACTGTTGTTATGACATTTGCTGTTACAAATTACTTTTTTTGCCCTACACGCACATTTTCTGTTGATGCAATAACGTTTGCAGTTACGCTGTATAAAGGCCCTGCGTCGATCCGGATGCTAGGCCCGAAACAGTACGGAGAGTTACAGACGTTGACGGAACTGATGAAATATCAATGAAGTCGGAGTCGGCTAAGGTAAACTCATTACAACCATACAACGACTGCAGAGTTCCATCTTTCGTACCTGAAAATTGATATAAAATTGGGTTCAACATTCAATCCGATTTCATTTACCTACCAAGCTGATATAGTCCACTGTCGTTAACACCAAGTACAACAGCTAGCACATTTCTTGGGGCAAGCCTACCTCTGTCAACATCAGGTACGCGAACAATAACAGTTCTTCCTACATCATTCCTACAAAATCGGCTTTTGTACTTTTCGTTTATGTGCTCGACACGTTCTGGTATTGCTGCGAATGTCAGAACGCGTTGTGGCTATTTTCAGAAAGCCAGTACGCGAATTATTCTACAGCATCGCTTTCTGGCAGTCGTGAGAGATCCAGAACGCGTCCTGGTCTATATGAAACGGCCAGAAAGCGAAATTTCGGACATTGGCAATTTGCTGATGGCCAGAACGCGTTTTGGCCGTTTTCTTCGGCCATTGGCCGAAATCGGTGTTTGATCCTAACATATATATCAAATGATGTACAAGTAAGTCACGTGATGTTCACGTTAGATTTTCTAATTACAGTATCAAACACATTCACGTTGCAAGTCATTTATAGTTAATGTTAACGAAATGGCGGGATCAATTGTTCGATTCTGTATCTTATAATCCAGTTTCGATAACATTCTTGTGAAGCAAATGAATTTTCATCTTTGTTCAGTAGAAGTAGGAATACTACCTCATATCGCAGTATGCTTATGAATAAATTGTACAAGACCGAACTTTCTTTGATAACTCATTTTTCACAAGTTGGTAATTTTTCACTTGAATTATTTAATATCATAATCGCGACCGATTCGCTTGAAGAATCCCGTAGTTTGAAGACAATTTATTGGAAAGCAAAACAGCAACCGGATACTACCATTGAATTTCTGTGATTTCAGCATAGTTCTATGCGTTTTCTTCTTCACTTACTGTATGTTATTGCACGTTACAATATTTGAAAATACATTTGAGTTTGCAATTCGTATACGTATTTTTTATCAACTTCCGGTTTACCGGTATGGGATACTGAATACAATTATTGAAAAATCGGCCAAGTGCATGTTAGACCACGCACAGTGAAGAGTTTTGTAGTGAGGAAGAGAGTTCACCGTTTCAGACTATTTCTCAAAGACACTGTGTAAAATTTTTTATTCAAATTCTTGTTGTTTTTCACCGTATATTGAAAATTCAAAGAGGGGAACATATTTATAAGGAATTATTCCACCATCTATTGACTTCAATTAAAAATCGGCCTGAAACTCCCTTTTAATTTTTAAAGACTTATCTAACGATCTCACATGACCATGTGCACTCAATTTTTTTCCAATCCTCAATATCATGTATGCTATGTTTTTTAATATTGTTTTCTTAATAATTTCTCCTCCAAATTTCAGCTATATTAGTGCCAATACTCTTCAAGTAAAGTTGCTATAACACACGGACAGACGGACATGATAAAATGATAAGAGTCTTGTTTTTGTCATATCAACTAATTTTCTTTCATCAATCAAGATATGTCTTATACTCTAAGCCTCAAGAGCATTCTTTAACATTAAAAATTTTCTGTCACTAGCTGCTGGTCAAATTCAGTATTTGAATCAATATTTTCACCCTTGTCACAGTAAAATTCGAATTTGCAACATTTTTTAAATTCATGTAATGGAAGTTGTGTAACGTAATAAATAATATAAAAGCCAATTTGTAATGTACTAAACAAAAAGGCAAACAATGCAAGAGTTTAACTAGACTTATAAAAACAGAACAACCACAATGACAGTTGTAATTACAATTTATACATTACTCAATTTTTATCATCTCACTTTATGGGGTTTTATATGCTCGGGCGCCAGGATCTTCTTATTTTAAAAGAAACAAAACACTGGAACTTTTATCAAAGGAAGTCCGGTTCTGAAATGTAAAAATATTTTCCTCAAAATGAAACCACAGAATGAGTTTTAGGAATCTAAATTGATCAAAGCAATATAAATGAAACAAACGAAACAATAATTACAACAGATTGACTCATCAATCTAATTAAAACAAATGCAAAGAAATAAATCATGAATCAAACAATAATCACATCGGATTGATTTATCATAAACAATTATTTAACAAATAGATATTAGTTTTAAGAGAGATGGCGTTTTTAAAAGAATTTAGAAATTTTCAAGAAATAATTTAGAAAGTGAATAGAACAACCTATTCTAGGCCTTGGCTGATTTCATTGTTGAACAAGCGCTTCGCGAAGAAGGTGCTAATTCAAACCCAACAATGCTACCAACCAGTCCACATTTATAAGAAATGAAATAAATCTGAAAAATCTAATTCAAATCCAATTGTCCAGGCCCTGAGTGATTCCATTGTTGAACAAGCGCTTCGCGAAGAAGGTGCTAATTCAAACCCAATAATGCTACCAACCAGTCCACATTTAGAAGAAATGAACTAAATCTGAAAATCTAATTTAAATTCAATTGTCTTATGGGAATTCGATAGCGTGCTTCCATTATCTGATTCCACAGACTCAGAAAAAGGAAGAGTGCATACTTTAAGTACTTAGCAACTCTTGGATTACATTTGAAATGTAAGCCTGCCCTATTAAATCCATAGTGCCTTTGTGACAGTAGAACGATTAAGTGTCGTCAGCGCCATCTCTTATCACAAAGTTGAAACATATTCGTATCGCTGCCATCTTGGTTACACGCATTCTTGCGCAATGGCGCTTTTATCGGTCAAATCTGACAGTTGTCCAACAATAATAACTTTAACTTATCCAAACACTTAATTATGGTATTAATAGTTAGTCTAACACCTAATTCACACTGTTTAACTCAGTAAATGGTATTACGTAAGTAAGTTCATCTTCTTTCACAAAATGTTTCAATCCACTAATGTTTGTAGGTTATGTTCACGGCGCGAGCACTAGAAAGGTCCAACAGAAATACTATAAATGTTCGGGTTTCTGGGAATTAACCCTTCTTAGGGACGAACGGTATGCACTAGCTTCGTCACAATTGAAAAATCGTATTATATGATATAGTTGATATCAGTGATATCTCTTGATATATGTACGTTCTACGAACATAATTACTCCACTAAATCTTCATTATTCTCAACAAGTACGTCAAAAATTATTTTTATTTTATCATTCGTTGGACTATAGAAATTTCAACGTAATTATGCTGGCATAAGATGGACGCCATTTCAACTATCACAATATTGAACTACATTAAGTACACTTGATTAAAATTTCATTACTATTGTAATATGGTCAATAATAAATAATGTATCTATATATCTATAAACAAGATACTGGCATTGTGATTCAACTGTATACCAAAATTAATTATTAATTGACTATTTCGAATCTTCATAATGGACTGATTACATATTGAGTTATATAAATATTTAGAAAGTAAACGATACATCCATTACTATGAGCAACTATCAAGGAATTGTATTATTTGGACCAATGAGAAACAATATTCTATAGTTATTATTGAAAATAGATGTGTGTACATTAATCTAAGAACATCTAGTGATATTTTACGAATAAATATTGTACAATTTTCTAACATTTATTGCTTGAAGATTCACAGAATAGTTCTTCCAAATGCAGAATTCAAAGGTGTTAGTAGAATACTTGCCTGTGGTTAAATTGTTGTGAAATTACTTTGTTACTGGGTGGCGATGTTTGGATATTTTTACCTGTGATGCATTGTTTGGTTCCATGATTGTTTGCAACCAAACAGCGGATCATGTGTCAGAAACTGGAAATAGAGAATGTGTCACTTTTGACGGCTCTATGTTGAAGCAGGTATATGTATTGTATATTGTATACACTGCGTGCAATAAAGGAAAGTATTCAATCATATTTTGGCCGGTATTCTGTGAATCGAAAAGTAATTATAATGTGTTTGGAATATGACAGAAATTTTTAACTAATAGTATACGTACTTACAAAGATAAAAGCTCAAGTGGTATCCTGCGTGTAGGTACATCATATTCTGACTTTGTGATAGGTGATTTTAAATTGATGAACAATTAGGAGTTTCAAACGATTTGATACCGTTTTTGTCATTTTCAAGATGCGGGAATGGTGCAACATTAATAGAGAAAGACTCCAGACCCACCAGGCGTTACTTATTTTCTGAGAAACAAAATACATATGTGGAATAAAGTAGTGTTAGTGAGTACTTTCATCGTATGCTTACCTGCTAGCTTGGGCCAACGGCCAATTTACATATACCAGGTGCTGGAGGTAGGTTAAAACATTACTCACTTTTCTTAAAGTCTGAATGCTGATTTTTATATATGGTTCAGAGAGTATTGTTAAAAATTGATAATCAACACTGTCAGACACTTCCCATCGGAATTAATTCCTGCCAGACGCTTTGAAGCTTGCAAAGAATATTAAAATCTCATTTGAAATTTCGAACTGATGCGAAAAACTTCGTTACACATCCTTTAGTCAACTTCGCGTGTCTGATAAACTCAGATTCACACTGCCTGATTTTCATAAAGAAATAATTCAATTCATTTTAGTATGTTAAATTTAATCATAACGAGGATGCTTGAAGAATCGAAAATTCCAGTCTGGATTCATGATGAAATATTGAAATAAAACAGAGCTAGGCGTATGGAGGTGTACAAATATTAGCAGAACGAAAGATAAACACAGAAATTAAAATTGATCCATACTAAAACAATATTATCTATGTCAATTATTTGTGAAACAATATGTGTTGTGCGTGAAAAATATAATTTTTAACGATTTTTCTGATGTTATTCTCCTTAGAATTTCTTTTGTTGATATAATTATTTTACTATTGTAATCATAAAATTGGTTGTAATAATTTGCATAAAATCATTGTTCTTGAATAATTCAGGTACGAATAATTGGGAATCATTTCAAGAAACTTTATTATCCTTTTATAGTTACTTAAAGTATTTCTTCAATTATAAAGAGGCAAAAATAATAAATATAATAATTGTTTGGAATCATATTAAGGTTCTTTAGAACAAAACTGAATCGCTTTCAGAAACCCTCTTGCTTATCAATTTGTTTACTGTTTCCATTTTATTACTAATCTGAATATTTACCTTTCCTTTCTCAAATATTAGGAATTCTTCTTTATGAATAATGTAATTACAGGCTGGCATTTTCAATTGTTTCTATAATCGCTATCCAAATGTTATTTTATCAAATTTTCTTTTCCGTTCTGTATGTATTGTTGTATAATACAATAATTCCGATTGTTCTCTGAAAAGTATTTGTTCATAAATGTATAATTGCCTAAGAGATTTATGTCTTCAAAATCACTATATTCAAATTTCCAGCAAAATCTATGGATTGAATTTCTGTTTTGAATATTACTAGTTAATGTAAGCTAACAAAATCTGGAAATTCAGTCAAATTTATTTACTTGTCTGTCTTTATCTCGACTGTTTCGGCTACACCTTAGCCATTTTTAAGAGCGCTACAATATGTAACATTATTTTTCGACCTACTGCAATTAAAAACTGGTTACAATTTTATACTAATAAAAGAATTCTGGAGATTGATTCAAAAGTCTGATGTATCAAAGTGAAAAAGCGCAATTTTCATTCTGTTTTATGCCACAACCGACTATTATGGACGCTGCTGATTAAATGCGTGTTGATAATAGTGCGTACACGCGTGATCAAAAATTGACGAATTGATACACGTGAAAAATAGTCTGTTGTGGGGCCAACCATTAGGAGTAAGCATCACTGAATTGTCAAAAAACGTAGCAACGAACTTTGAGAAATCAAAACTTATATTTAGATTTTATTATTATATATTGTACTAAGCGCTATAGTATATGTCCTTTAATTAATATTGTGCTTGTCTTGTTTAATATACAGGGTGTAACAGAAATAGGTACATCAATTTCAATCAGTGATAGAACTCGTCAAGCATAACAATTTTTTATCGGATTCAGTAACTATTACAATGGGACAATGAACTTTGACATATGTGAGTTATCAATTCCTTCAAATAAATTCTGGAAAAAAACCGATTATTAATTATCAATTCTATGTACGGTTTCACGGGCAATTTAGGATTAGCTCAACAATTTTCGAATTGTAATTTTTCACTAAAAATTGAATTATTGTGGTTATACTCATATTTGATGTCAAAATATTGTGCACTTATACATTATGATGAGAATACTATAAGCTATTTAGAACTTATCGTTTATCTGAAACCTAAGACAGCAGATGTAATGAATGAAATACATTAATTCATTAATGAAGCATCTGTGTATTAGTTCTTTCTCATATTATTACAAACTTCACACTCAGGTCGTTTCAATAAAGTATACTTCGTGAATTGATCTGCTGAACAGATAAAATATTGTATCTTATACTTCAGAAAATATTTAAAATCAATTACCAAATTCAGTTTGATACATTTATAGGTTATGTTTTCTGTTCTTCAAGAATAGCAGCTTTAAGAATTCATGTAGCAATATTTTCATATTGTTTAAATTAATTATTTTAGAATTACATTCCATTTGATATTTCACTGTTTCCTTTGAATAAATCGTTGAATGATTTTCTCTTTATGTTTGAGAACCAACGATAATGAAGTAAGTTGAGGACAGCAACTATTTTTCAATCTGCTCATAGATGGCAACACAGTCTGGCACAGACTCTGACTATTCAAATCAGCTGATTCAAGTACAATGAACTTGTGCAGACAATCTAATTTTTAGGAAATGTACTATCTGAAAATATATGTGAAATTCCTAAATAGAAATCAAATTTCTTATAAATGACATATAAATGCGGCTTATATACCAAATTGTTGATTTCAGAGACAAATTCAGCCTTTCTTCAACATATGCAAATATAGAAATATTGAGGTAAGCGATTATTAATGCATTGCCGAAGTTTCAAATGAATTGACAAAACTACAATAATTCAATGTTGCAAAATACTCATTCCAATCGACAGCTGTCATTCTTCCAACAAATGAGAAACATGTATTTCGAATCATAGGCGCACTAAGAAATTTTTGACAAGAATTTGATGAATTTTTATTTGATGTCCAGAGGGAGTACAGAAAAAGTTATCAAGAGAAATTGCTATACTTGACGAATTCTATTACAGGTTAAAGTTAAGGTACATATTTCTGTTACACCCTGTATATATAACCAATAGGGTATATTCATGAATTTATTTTATATTTTTAATTCACTGATTACATTGTTATAACATGGTAAGAAATATAAATTATGTTTAAAAGTGCTGTAATCAAGTTTAAAAGAATATTTAAAATTAAGAATAATTTTGAGCTGTTTAAACGCCGCCATTTTCGCGCGGTCTATTGATGACGCCAAATAATATGTCCAGTGACATAACAGTCCATTGTTTACTACAGGTGTCTTCGTTCACAGCTTATTTCAGTATTAAAAAAGCTCAAAAGTCAATTTATAAGTATTGCATTATGCCTGAATGCAAAATACTATCATCTGAAATGTACCTGGTAAAGTCTTTTTTCCAATCTAGACAGATTTTAAAATACGTAAAAAATGATGTGAGGTTATCAGAAGAGATGAAGTATCATAATAGATTTGACAGATCATGAATATATATGTGATTAGTTCTAATAATAAAATTCAGTGTATGTATGTGGCTTCGTGTAGCATTTGCTCGTTTTAAAATAAACAAAAATTATAGGTTATCTTTACTGCTCATCATATTTCGGATTGTATTTATTAAAATAGCGTATATAATGTGTTATTATTGAATAATTTATTTGCATTATTCACTCTTTTCACTTCGGCGGACGTTAAATTTGGATTTGAGAGAAAATAAGACGACATCATGAATAGATCTATTCTTGGCAGATTATCCGATTGTGCTTTTACAAAACCACAATAAATGAATTTACAACACACACGTTATTACTATGTTCTCTAATCAAAAGCCTGCAATGCCATACAAATGTAAGCAGTGCGCACTTGGTGTCATATTATTTGACGTCACATTTCGTTTTAACCAATGGTGTTGCGTCTTAGAACTTTGTATTTCCCGCGCTTAATTTGCATTTTCATTTATTAATTTTGAGCAATTAAAAAGATATTAAATACCAAAACGATGGTTTAGTACAAAAGTCCGGCCAATATAAATTCGGAAAAAAGATATTT
Organism: Dromius quadrimaculatus; assembly: GCA_963989225.1. Lineage (NCBI taxonomy): Eukaryota > Metazoa > Arthropoda > Insecta > Coleoptera > Carabidae > Dromius > Dromius quadrimaculatus. The sequence goes on from OZ022324.1 coordinate 11,601,739, forward strand.
GAACCAAATTTGAATTTTATGCATATTCCCTATTGAAACGTCGCAATGCAGGCATCAGATCAATCGCACACAATTTTTCTTTACCACGTTAAAGTTAAATCATAAAACAATTAACCATCATTCAAATATAAACAATTGATAGAAAACATCCTCTAGAATGTTGACAATAAAAGTACCGGCCACAATACTTGCATTTTTCTAATATTGTGTCGTTGAGAAAATATTATCTGGATATTCTGTAAATTTTCATCCAAGCTCTTTTATTTTGTCTTTGTCAATTTTTTTCGTTTATAGCGTTTAAGATTTCGTCATTAAAATCATTATCGTGTAAGACAAGCAACGGTTATTCTAGCTTCTAAGGATATTGAAGTAATTACAAATGTCAGAGATCATAGAAGGGTGCAAGTTCTGGTTTACGTGTACGCGAACTGACAGATTGTGGCCGCGTTTGCTCTTTCCTATGGGGACTCAATGTATGCTTGTCGTGTTTACTAGGGTTTAGGGTGCATTCACTACACCAAATTGAAATGAAGGGGAAATATTGAAATAAATAGATACAGTTAGGGTTATAATATCACGTAGCTCAAGTGCCAGACTAGTTCATTTTTCATCGTCACTTTGTTTAGGTAAACACAAATTATTTGATTTAAATCAGAATATCGTTTGTTGTTTGAAGTTTGTCATTTATCATCACTTGACAGATAAAAATAAGCTAACAAACAAAGAACAAAAGTATCACTCCGACAAATGAGACTATGCATGCGTTATATGTAAGCATTATCAAAATTCAACAATTTTTAGCGCATTTTTTTGGAAAAAAGCGCTATTATATTCACTTTGGCTGTCTGGCTGGCTGGCTGGCTGGCGTGGCGTGACGTTGAGTTCTTAGCAACTATACTATTTACAGACTTGAAACTGGTACTAAATGAAAGCTGCTGTTTCGTAGGTTTGCACAAATTGCTTTAATTCAAGCTCAGTGATTGTGGAAGATTAAATTATTCAATTACTTGTTTCAAGTGAAACAGCGTCCATGGATATATATGACATTAGGGATATGGCACTGAAGTTCATTCATGTAGATGAAAATTTAGTTACAACTTCAGCCGTCGGTGTCTCTATTATTGTGTGCACTTGTCAAATCTGTCCGCGATTCATTCAATGACTTGTTTGACGCGAATTTTAGGCTTATTAGAATGAATTATTATTATTGGATGAAAATTTGTTCACTTTTGGTGTATTTTTTTGATATAGCTTTGATAAAGATCAAATTATTATTTTAAGATACAGCACTTGACCTTCCGTCAGTCAATAACTAAACCATGAAGATTTAAAGGTATTTTTGAGTTTGTACATGCATAAATTATGTACCTATCAAAAAGTCAATTTGAAACTAGTACTAAATGGAAGCTGCTTCTTCGTAAGTTGGCCCAAACTGCTTGATTTCAAGCTCAGTAATAGTGGGCATTCATGAGCTGTCAAAAATGCGCTTCCATCATCTAGATGATTCTTCAATTTTTTGAGAATATGAGATTTGGGAGTTGTCCAAACACTGACTGATATTAATGTTATACAAATGTATTTGACCATGCATATCTGCTAATTTATTACCTGAAAAAAGATAGTCATCAGGAGTTTCCCTTTTTTGAATATGAGAATATTGAATTTTTTTATAGCATAAATGAATGAATAGATTTATTCAAGATGGAACATTTATTTTGATTGGTCAATCAATCAAATTTATCTGAAACAAAGATCAACGAATTATCACAAATTTCCAGAATTGCACAGCTCTATAACCATCACCTCAAATTTACAACATTCCTTATTTAATGGGAATAGGAAGAAATTAGTAACATCCAATTTTACAGGTGCTCCTCAATTCTAAAAGAAATGGCTATTCGTTTTATGGCAACAACCAAATCTCCGGCGACAACAATCGAAGTTTCTCACATGTTAAAAATTCCGGGTTTTACTGCAAAAGGAAACGTATCTTCTTCTGATGTAGTATAAGGTGCCCAATTTGATGGCGATAATTAAAAGCACTATTCTATGAAAACTCATAAACTTACTAACATATCTTAAGTGCAGTATGAACGTGATGGACATTTACGATTTCAAATTTATGTCTCAGTCATCCTCAAGTATGTTGTAAACATGATTCATAATGGCATTGAATATAGAAATTACAAGAACTAATGATTCATCATCTGCGGTTTCTATTAATGTGCGGTTAAGCGCATAAAATTGAATCAATTAAAAGCCCATCCTTAATTTCTCAAAAAGGTGCGAAAATTTCACACCTCCGTGAAATTTATAATTTAAACTTGCATTGTTGCATCACACAGGTAGAAGAAATAGGATATTTCTAAACAAAACTGACATCAAATCATTAATAAAAAATAGAAATAAAAAATTGCTCTGTTATGGGTTTCTTGCGTCATGACAGCCGTAGATTGAATGTATTTCGTCAGAAATTATTAGTTGAAAATATATTGCACGCATTTAGCAGACTCTGTGTTCGAATAGTTATTGAATTTGAATATTATATGAGCTTTTACTCTTGATAAAAAGGTAGCTGAACGCTAAAGATGAGATAATAACGGAAAAATCCAACAAAAATTATGGCATGGAACATTATTTATTATATATTATCAACCATAGGAAAATTAATTTTTCCTGGCACAAAATATCCCAAATCATTTGGTGCAAATGTACTCAAAATAAATTTTGTAGAAAATCCAGTCTTGCTTTCAAATTAGAAATAAAATTTAATGTTTATATCATCAGTGAGTTTCTTTGGAGTTATTTGTTCATAGCGATAACCATCGAATTTAAACAAAATTGCAACAAAATGCTTCGTTAATTTTGTCCAATCTCTTTACTCCTATGGATGCGAATGTATGATTTTTGGTTGGTCCTTCTTTCACGCAGCAACGGAGTAAAGAATCGATCTGAATCCTTTTGCATAGGTAGAGATGGTTCATGAGACGGTATTTTAGTGTTGTATTCATACGTAATTGATTCGATGAAAAAACAAATAAATTAACTGTCCAAATTGATATTTGCCAGTATTATTTTGAAAATTATTCATATATACATAAGTTTTAATATAAAAAACGAAAACTAAGTGAGCTGTCAGAAGATATATTCGTGAGTGATTTTTCGAATTATGATTCTGCCGTCATACTTCGTGCATGTTTTGTTATAATAAAATTATTGTGCGAATTACTTTGTGCAAGTTATCCTGATAAACAACTCGAATGCAACATTTTGCAACTAACATTGATTGTACAAATGTCATCATTTTTCGACGTCTGTAAAAAAAAGCTGTTACATCAGTTTTTCGTAGTATACTCAAAATTTTATGTAGAACTTGATATCATCTGGAGCTCACGTACAATTGGGGATATTCTAATAAAAATTTACATTTGTATTATTTTAAAATAGATGAAAATTTTTATGCTTCTATTCCAATATCTTCTTATGGATAAATTTATAGTGGTACCGACTTTTGTCATAAAATGCTGCAGTTTTATGAAAATAGGAAATTATCTAAAAATATACTGATTCAATTTACTGTGCTGGGTACCTGGCAACATAAATTTAATGTTCGTATGAAATTCATATTCTCCCACTACTTCTGCACATCGTTATCTTTTTATTTCATTATTCGTAGAATCAATATTTTGAAACATTGGTGAAATACTCCTATTTCTATAGTTAATATAGGTTTTTTTGTAATCTCATAAAATTTTCTTTTAATTTTGACAGATAATTTACATAAACTGTCAACAAAAATTAGAACTCAAAGTAACGCTGAAGCTATTCATTGAAATTTTGGAGTGTATCTTTTGAAATATTTCGATGAACAGAGTTCTCCAAAATTCGCTAACTGTATTTGCTTCACAAACGATTCCTGCCAGAAGTAGGTTTTTAGGTTATCGATTTTTCCATTTACTGCAATCATGAACTATATTCTAAAACAATAGGGCTGGTTTGCGCATCATCAGATAAGTATCTGTGTAATATATCATACATTATAACAATACCGTTGTTGAAAAATTGTTCAACAATTTATTTTGACCTAATATTTACTGCTGATTTTTCCTTTCGGAATGAATTCGTTGTTCTTATAATATAGTTGACTTATGAAAACAATGCGAATGATTCTACTAATAAAAAAATAAATTAGTGAATCCAGAGGACATATGTATTTGCAGTGGGACAGTAGAAATTCATCGGAACGGAATTGAAGCACAGATATTCTACAAATTCTCTTATACCGTTAAAAATATGCTTAATTAACAGAAAAAAATATTCGAATGAAGGTATAATATAATATCTCAAATTATAACATTAGAATGGTTGGAAATTAGAATGTTTAGCGTATTTGAGAAATATACTCAAGTAAATTCAAATTTATATGTCCAGTAGGAAAATTGCATACTATATATGACATTGAGTTTTAGTTTTTTTTTTTATTTCTTTAACAGGATAGTATATAGTCTTGAAAATTGTATCAGGATGAATAAACAATCTACAATGAAGTAGTAATTGTAGTACGTAGTGGTGTAACTGTTGTCAGACAAAGCGAGGCAGAATCTGCCGGCCAAGAAGGTAGAATAGTAAAGTAGAAAAAGCAAGAATTGGATGAAATTTCGCAGAGATGTTTGTTAGGGCTAGATGCATCAAATATCGAAATTAGAAATTTTTCAACATTCTTTTTCTCGGAAAATTGATGTAGGAATAGATCACTTGAAAAGTGATTGGATAACGAAAAAAATTGAAATAAAAAAGGGAGATACGAATAAATATAAAATAACTGAAGACAATAAGGGAATTCTGGCGATGGATTCGAGTTTGGGTTCGTGGGAAACAACGTTAGTTTTTATAATATTCAGATTTCTGGCGACGAACTCATGACGTCATGAGTTAGTAATCCCACGGATTCATGGATACTGCAAGCGAGCTGCTTTCATGTAGCCTATCCTATCCTTTTCCAAATGTCGTTCTTCCTCACTTTTCTGTCCAGCATTTATTTTCAAATGATTTCAAAAAGTTAATTGAAAGTGATTTGACTCATTTTGAAGTATCTATAGAAGTTCTGTTCTGAATAAGTGCTCATTACTTCTCTGTAATATTTCCTATTCGGTAATATCTTTCTTTGCAAACTTTGATTAGAATAAAAGAAGTGTCAAAAAATTTGAAATTAATTATTACTGATATTCTGTATTATACTGTCAAACATAAAAAGTTCATTGTTATCAAAGAAAAACTCAAAACTTGTAACTAAAGCTACTAATGTTGAATTCATGGTAATGACTAGTATATAACCTAAAAAATTCAAACTTCAACTCTGATATCATGGAATGTGATGGAATATTTCGTTCTGGCAAGGTATTGTAATTGTGACGTATGTATGGAAACATGACGTCATTAGTTGGGAAAAAAATTAAGAATTCATGGATTTGCATCCATCGCCAGAATTCGCCTAATGATTCACTGCATTATTCCCAAGATAATGTGCTATGAACGTGGAAGAAAACATGAATTCTTGACGAACTACTAATTCTATTTGAGTTGAATACGTTTATAGCGTTTCCACTATTTATAATGATTATAATGACTAAGCTGCTTGCACTTTTGTCACGACTGCTGTGTTATTATAAATATCCTTTGAGATAGTTCAAATCTCTTCCAATTTTAATTTCATTAATTTGATGATAGAAGCGCCGGATGAAATAATAAAACTCTGTTCTATGACAGTGATAATAATTAAATTTAGTCACGGTTGGTCTGATTTGATTATCCAAATTTCTACTAAATAAAAATCTAAAACCATTATGGAGTGCATATACATCTGTCATTTCCGTCATAGTTTGAGTAAATTTTTCTTTATTTCGATGTATCTATTTTCTCGTTGACAGTTTTTGCACTCCATAAAAAGTTCTATTTGTAACGCCGTTAGTTTTTAACTAGCACAGTTTTTTTTTTCAAAACACTATGAACGAAAGAAATTTGTTTGCAGCTCCAATATCTTCAGTTACTACAAAATTTCAGTTCTCTACGACATTTTTGTCACAAGCACTCACCATAGGTCTTTTAGAAGTGAATTTAACGTGATTTCTGAAAATTAGGCGTTGTTCTCTATCAAATGGTTCAGAATCTCAAAGTGCAGATATCATTATATATATTTTTTTTGATTCAAGTAAATATAACACATTTAAACTTCGTCAGTTTGTTCACGAAATGCATCACAACTAACTTGCTCGCTGATATAATACACTAAACTATTGTTCAAATTCACGTGAATGCAATACGCCTTATTCGTTCCACTTGGCGCTATGGTAGTGCCGTTTTGCGCTAGTAAGTGGAACTATTGGAGTTAGATTCTCAAATATGGTATGTTCATCATTCACAATAACTAGTTTTGACAGAATTTTTTAGTTCAAGTAAGTTGGTAGCATGATGTGAAAATGTTCATAGTAATTACATATAGGTTTCAACCGCTAAATGTGGACATTTTCGTTCGAAAAGATAAAAAAAAGGAAGAATCTGGTTACAAGTTACCACGTCTCGAAGTCAAAGAAACTTTAGCAAAAAATGAAGGAATCTCATCAGGTGTTGTATTGTGGGAAACGTCAGGGACCCATAGTAAGAAAAAAAATGAAAATACTTACGTCAAAGTAGAAGTAACCAATTCAAATATTTGAACATGTATATGCGTACATATTGTACAGGTTAAAATATACTAATACATTCTAATAGAAATATTCTCAGCTTTGTTCAGATCGAATGTAATTGCAAAGTCGGAGAAGAGCACTGCGAACAGGCAACTACACTTTTCGTTTTTATGAATTTGCAGTATCATAGCTCAGTGTGAATATGCTGGCTTTGAATCCCACCGACGACGAATAAACAGTCAGTAGAATTCTCACTGAATTATAATATACTCCCCACAGAAGTTTAGAGTATCCGTAGTTTGGCGATCGGTAACCGCACTGGCTCCAGGTAAAAGGCGTGATTGATATTTATTCATTCATGATTTTGAATTTGGAGAATACAACTTCTAAGACAGATGAACCTAAATTTAATATTAAAAATTTTTGCTTATGTTTCGAATTTATCTACTTGCGGAGCACGCTTCACTTTGACGGTACAGATTCGTTCTTTTAAATGTTGTAATCTCGGTTAGGAAATCTATAAAAGGATAGCTCCGGATGGTTTTTTGCAGTGTTACAACAATTTGCCATACAGAACGAGAGCTTTTAAACGAAAAACTGTGAACACTTTTTAGAAAACGTCAAGAAAGTCATATGTCAACAATACGGTATCTAACTCCAATAGTTACGCTATCGGCCACGTGATGTCACTTTATAGAGCAAGATCCCAGACCCGCCAGACGTTACTTATTTTCTGAGAAGCAAAATTTGTAGATTAGTGTAGTGTTAGTCGGTACTTTGATCATACGCATATTTGCTAGTTTGTGTCGACGGTCAATTTATAAATACGAGGTGCTATAGGTACTTTAAGACATTACTCACTTTTCTTGAAGTCTTGAGTACTGATTTTTACATATATTCTAGAGAATATTTTTTAAAATTGATAACCAACACTGCTAGATACTTTCCATCGGTGGTAATTTCTGCTAGACTCTTTGAAGCTAGTAAAGAATAACGTTATTTTTTTATAGTCTGAATGCTAATTTTTATATATGATACTCAGGAAACAATTTCAATATTTTCTGTTAACGGCCAGATCAATCGTAGGGCTAGACATCCCTTAGACACAATTGGAATATCGCTGTGAGTAAAAGCACGAAGTCACTATTTGTACGCTTGATAGTAACCGAAATATCTATGAGCATCCAACTCTTCCTTGGTCTGGCTGTTTACAAAAAGTATTGAAATTACTTCCTCTAAGTATCATATATGAAAAAAAATAGGGCTTAGACTTTAGGTAAGATCACATTATCTTTTTTTATTTTTCGCGAGCTTCAAAGCGTTCAGCAGAAATTATTGTCGATGGGAAGTATTTAGCAGTATTGGTTATCAATCTTCAACAAAATTCTCTAGAAAATACATAAAAATCAGCACTCAGACTTTGAGAAAAGTGAGTAATGTCTTAACGTACCTATAGCACCTCGTATCTACAAATTGTTCGTCGGCACAAAGTAGCAAATATGCGTATGATCAAAGAACCGACTAACACTACTCTAATCCACAAATTTTGTTTCTCAGAAAATAAGTAACGTCTGGCGGGTCTGGGATCTTGGACTATTAGGCGTTACTGATAAGGCGTATACTCGTATACATTTAATAAATTTGATAGAGATGTTTTTGAGAATGAACTGTCATAAGTATTATTTTTCAAAAACTTCTTTTTGGAAAAAAAAAATACTCCTGTGTCATGCCATTTGTCGTCACGGCATATAGTTTGATTTTACTGTCAAGGTTTATAGATGTTTCACATCAAAAATGTGAGAATTGGCATACGTTCAGAAGTAAATCCATCTCGAGATGTAGTTGTTGAGCATTCGCTTTCAAAGAGCTGATTTCTCAGAGAAGTAGGATGAATCATAAAAATTATGACATAATGGCACACTCCATACCATTTAATTCTGACACAAGTGCCATATCGAGCTAATATATCACGGCTGAAACACAAATGAAACTTAATACTTGGATGTACACTTAATTGTCTCTTTTGTACAAATTGATTGATCTTTTGTGTATTTACAGCAATCAAGTTTAGTTGTATTTGTCAAGGTGTATCAGAACTGCCATCCGTCTGACCTTGCTTATTTTCAGGATGCTAGTTTTTTAATTATGTTGATTTATGGAATGAAGTGAGAAGGAAATGGTTTTTAGGAATAAAAACTCCAAAAAATTTTCTATTCACACTGTTCTCGTAGTTTCATTTAATTACCTACCGGTTTTGACCACTTGGTGGCCATCTTCAAGGTGGCCGAAATAGGTCGGTAATTACATAGAATTACGAGACTTTTTGGAGTTTTCATTTCTAAAAACCATCCCCTTTCTTCTTGTATTTTTCACACTTTGGGCTCCTCCACATTCTATTATAAAATAAAGTATTTACTGAATCTGTTGGAATTCAAACTTCTTCTTGATATTTTTGAAATGTGTTGCTCCAAAACTGATAGCATATATAATTATGAGTACGAAAGTAGTTTGAAAATCCGTCAAAAATCATAAGAAAGCTGTCTGCAAGCTGAGTAAAATAAAAATAATGTGATATTTTCCAAGGCATGTTTGAGGCTGTTTCTGCGTCGTTCTTCCAATGTTGACTAAATATGAGACCAAAAATTGGTTAAAACGATTGTTTCTCAATGGAGAATCTGCATGAAAAAAAAAATTCCTTAGCGGGGACTGCCTTTTTGGATTTGCAAGGAATAATCATCATTGATCATGTGGAAAAAAGTAGAACTATTATAGATGCATGTTATGCTTGAAAACCGTGTTGCAAGAATAACGTCTACAATAAGCCCACAAAAAAAAACTTTCTCATCACGACAACACACCAGCTGAATCCTCCGGAACTGTGTTATAGTAAAATTGCGGTACAGTTAATATTGTTCCGAATTCCTCCCTACTCCAAATTTGGCTTCATCGGACTACCCATGATGAAATGGCTGGTTGGAAGAGGTTTTTCCGAACGAGGACGTGATTGCGAGAGCTAATGCCTATTTCACAAGGTTGGAGAGGATCAACAACTAAAAAAGCATTGGTTGAAAAGATTGTTTCATGAATTACTATTGATTCTAATCTAATGCACCAATTTAAAGTATTGTTGACGCTGTTTTCAAAACTCAGAATATAAATTCTAACCACTAACTATAACTAAGAACACTAACTACTGATTTCGTATTGTTAGAGAGAATTAAATTTCTACATTTTACTACGACAACCGTAAGCTGTATCTGACTGAATTTCTCACGGAATTATAGCTGAAGGATGTTTTGAAATATGAGAACTCCAATCACACTGGTAATTGAAACAAGTTCAGTTTTGCATACCAGTTTACTGATACATTACAATCAAAAATGAGCATAAAACTCCATACTCACTTTCATTTTTGCTTTTGATGATTTAACAGTTGTTTGCATAAAGTTTTATATTCACGAGATAAGAAAGCTATACTTCCCTAATATATTATTCTCTGAAGTATTTTTCTAATTCATGTAAGTAACAAATAACGATTCTACTTCGTACCAGAGCATTAGATTTTTGATGTGTAAACATTTATGCCAGAGGTAATGTGACACTAGGGCTCGGTTTCACCAAAGTCAGTTAAATTTATCTAGAGGTTATTTTGAGTTAGTAACTATAGTTACAATTGTATCAACAATAGTTTTCGTATAAAATAACCTCTGGATAAATTTAACTGGCTTTGGTGAAACTGGCCCTTGGTCATGTAATGCTATCTGACCTTGTTACATTTGCTCGGGCTCGATTGGGTTGAGACCGGATGAAAATTAGTGACAGCGAGCGCTTGAGAGAATGAGAGACACTAGCAATCACAGCAACTAAATACAAGTTGAACACATTTTGCTCACATTTTCACATCTCAAATTTTAGCTACCACAAATCCATAATTTTATGAGTACAAGAAATGGAGCATTCTGATTAATGATATCTTCAAGCTTCCGAAGAAAATAGCTTTCTGTTTCATTTCTTGATTTCCAATCTTTTAATTGCAATCAAAAAACAACATTTTGGACGTGCATTTCACATTTTTTTCTTTTGTATGAAGCATTTCTTGAATGGTGGGATAAAGTCTGTAAAATATTTCGCATAATTTATTGCTACATTTTTAATGAAATACACGCGAATCATCACACAATCAATTTGAAGTCTTATTTATCCACATGATTTTTTGTTTTATTGAATCTGCCAATATATAAGTTCAAATTAGAATGTCTTCATATGGAAGGTCTTTCAAATTTGAAGGCATTCGGCAGTACAATGAGAAGTGGTGGTGATCGAGATGGATGAATAGTGGTAGTTTTCCGAGAAGATTTAGCATCATTTAGCCACTCTTAGCACTGCAAAAGACCAACATCCAACAATAGCATCTCCCTTGACAAGTGAAAAACCTCGAGCACCAACATTCAGCAACCAGCAGCTTTGAGATATAATGACGCGCGTTTCGACTGTCCGCCCTTGCATCCGTTTCCGTCTCGGTGACGTGGTGTTTGCACACAGAACCGAATATAAAATTGTCTTGATGCGCACAATAGCCTTCCCCAGTCCGCCCATTGGCCGCTAGAACCGCCGTAACCGATATCCGACCCGCCAGGTAACATGTTCATCTGAAGAGCAGGATCCCCACCGAAGCGCTGCTAGCTGGCGAGGGCTAGCGTCCGACTATTCAGTTGCCTCCCGTCAGTTGCTTTGCGATTGTCGTGTCGTGTGGTTCGAGCTGCGTGAGTTTGAATCCAGCGTGATTTCCAACAGTACGCACACGCGAAGTTTCAAGTGATCAATGAGTTTCGTTTGTGAACTTCGGTTATTTAGTTTTATGGTGTTCTGTGATTGTGATCATTCTTAACTCTGGGATTGTTGACATCTATTGTTTTTTAATGTGAGTCTTCAATTGTTTTTCTATGAGTGATATTCCTGAATATTTATTGATATATCTTCAAAAGCTGTGTTTTCTCAGAAATATTTTTTAGTGCTTCAGATAATTGTGATCAGTTGTGCTGTGGATGTAATAAAGGGATTGAAGATTTATATTCACTCATAAATTCGGTACATGCTGGAAAACATCTGAGGATATTATAATCGAATAGCTCTGAACATGATTCTTTGACTCTAAAGGTCTCACAAAAAGATAAAAAGGCTTCGAAATTTATGTGCAATTCCGTTCATTTCTGCCGCATTTTGCAAGGAGCATAAATAACATTAAAAGATAATACAATCACAGAACTTCAACATAAATATGAAAATTTACGGCGGTCCCATCTTCACAAAGCAATGTATATCTTTCGCGGACATAAACTATTGAAGAAGAAACATGATATTTTCGATGGACCGTAAACGGGCTAAAATCTCTCACTAGAATCTCTCATCGCACAGGATAATTTATCTGTGGTTCTAGCCATTTATTATTTTAAAACCCAATCATTTATCAGAAACAAAATCTTGCATACTTAATCGCATAAATTTTCAATTCCCGCAAAACGACTATCTTGTATGTTGTAGTGCTGGACAGAGGATAAATATACCAGAATTAAACACATGTGGAAATAAAATACTTGCGAACGAGTGCTATAAAATTCGTAATAATATATCGTAGGTGTTTCCAGACAGTTTACGAGAAGAGTTTCAATGGAAACAAATAGCTAGAAATTGTAGAACTTACGATTTTATTCGTGATATTTTAATCACTCATTGTTTAGTTTCGTAAAGAATGATTTTCCATCTGGATTCAAAACAAAGTTTCTCTCACACGTTATTGACTTTTGATTTGTGCATTAGTCAACATGTTAAGGAGTTATAAAAGTTTAATATTCTTGCGGGTTGATTGGTGTTTGGTAGTCGATATCAACGTACGTTTATAATTATCGGATTTCGTTTTATGTCGCCATTAAATTCACATTTCTTCCTTTAATTATTCTACACGATTAAGTATCTGAACGACACAGATCTCAAATCATTGGTGATTGCGATTTCTCATTTAAACTTTATGGTGCAGAATGAAATCACAAAATGTTTATAGCTAATTTTATTGTTGCTATTTAGATTGTACGGGCATAAATTGCTGGAAGAATTATGTTCACTTAGTTTGAATGGAATAAATTTGTATAGTCTGCAATATATTATGTTACAATTTTGCGGAAGTTCGACAAAAGAAGCTTGAGTTTCAACCGCAGGAATACGTTGCTTCCTCACGAAAAGGTTTCGATGAATATCTCCATTGATGGTTATTAGCTTACATTGCTGCTTTATATATGAATGAGGCTAAGGTCCAGATTACATTGATTCTATGTAGTCTGGGACTGAAAAAATCCGAACCGAAAAGTTGTCAACCTCAAAAAATATTTACTATGAATGCATCAACTTCGCAAGAGTAATAGATGTCCCGAAACGTAAATGTAGTTTTACATATTTTTCAATTCAACCTATAATTCCGGACAAGATGAATAATTCAGTTTAGGACAAGGATATTCCAATTTTCAAAATCGGATATTCCCGGATTGTGTGTAGTTATCGCACCCATAATTCACGCACATCTTCAAAATAAAGGTTGTGTACATCCCGGAACAGATATCAATTCTTTTCGTATCAGAGAAAAACGGATATGTATATTTCAGACCTAAAGAGATATTTTATCAAGGAAAATTTTGGAAATTGAGATTAGCCAAACTCTACAGAAGTCTTCATCAGTTAATGCATACCACTTTTTTGTATGAAATGTATACTCATATTATTACAATTACCGACCTATCCAAAGATGGAATCAACGAATTGTTTGTCGAATCTATCACTTGCTGAAAGTAAATTTCATAAGAAATGAAAAAATTTCATTTAATTGAAAACAAATTCAATTTACATCACAACAAATCTCATCCCACAGTGGATTCAAACTATGAATAAAAGTGTGCAATGTGTGAAATTTATTCTTATTCACGAAGAGCTGTGATAATGAATCGAATCCAATTTTTAATATGAATATAGTACCTGAATTTTATAATGGCGTAATTCTGATCCAAAGAAGGCATAATGTTAAAAGTGTTGATATATTATAAACGGAAAGTGGAATTCTGACGATAACAATTAAAAAGTATTAACCATACATTAAAGACAAGAGATGACCAAATGCGAAACTATTCTTACTTCAAATTATTGGTAGTTGATTGAAATGTTGTATCCAACAGATTATGTTTCATTTAGATCGGGAGGCTACAAAGAAATTATGCGTACATCCAATTTTTTTGTAGTCTCCACCTAATATTGATTGATTTGCAGGAATCGGTCTACTCCTAATGAAATAACATAAGATCAAAAATAGAGCTAAGTCTAAGACATTATTTTCAACAAACTGGATCCCTCCTGGTAAGCTTCAGCTGCTGAAATCACTCTGACAAATTTTGATTTTAAAGCACTCAAAAATTAGTGATTATTCAGATGAAGAAATTATTTCGGCCATAATGTACGACAAATTCGAGCTACTATATTATATTTATATGGCAGTACATGATATTCCTGGTACCTCAACCGCTCAACAATATTCACAGGCGAAATTTGAAATGAAAAAATGGGATCACTTACTGGTTTTAAGAGAGAAATGAACAAAAAAATTATTAATAATCATAGAGGAAGCATAATATCTTCATTATAACTGGGTATAACAATCTATGTGCGGAAACTTCCCAAAGAACTGATTATGAATTTTTTGACAGTGCATTGAATTTAATCCTTCTAAATCTGGAAATCATCAAAATATTTTGGAACGAGAATTTGAACTGCATGCACAATTATATGAAATAATAATGAAGAAGTTTAATATATGATTATAATAGATAATTTTGAAGCAGTATTTTACAGACGGATTAATACACATTTACCATTGCGAACCAAACGGTCATAATCGTTGATACTGGTCGTGAAACAATCCACAAAATATTAATTTAGAATAGAGAACACAATGTTCTTCAGTTAACAATAGATGCAGAATATAATTCCCGAAATTATGGCACAAGAGAAGTTGTGGTATTGGCTGGGTGCGTGACGACAATGCCCTCTATAACGCACATTTTTCATGCTTGTCAATATGTAACATCATTGATACTTGTGAATTTGAATGAAAAAAAAAAGAATTGAGAACTCGTTAAATATTGAAAGTTATTGAAATTGAAGAACTGATGAAAAGAACTACTATTGCTATGAAAGAAGTGGATATGAAAATATTTTTAAGCATGATATATACATTATTTCATATTTTTTGAGGTTAGGTTACCAAAGATGTCAAAATGATGAGAATAAGAAAAGCATAGTAATAGAGATTAATTTGAAAATTTTTGAAAGTATATTATTTAACAACTAGAAGAAGTGAGTAAAATAAAAATAAATAATGAAATGATTAATTGGAAGAGCATGAAATAATATTTATTTTGTCCACTACTCAGGCTGCAGTCGATTTAGTTACCCCCACCATGTACTTCGCACCCTGCCAATATCTGAACCTAATAAAATGGTTCGTTATGATCTAAAACAAGTAAACCTACAAACCTAAATTCGTATTTCAAAAAGTAGAAGGGTAATCTATGAGTTCTACAAAATAGGAAACCGTTAAAAGAATATTGTTAATTGGCTTATGTACATCCTACTTCTGGATTACAAATTCAAAATATAATAATTATTGCACGAGAATTTGTTTTGATGCAGGAGTAAACAGTGGGGTGAGGAGGGTAAACATCGTTGTATCGCAGGCTGCGTTTTTCATTTGAAAAAATATCGATTGTGAGATGTGGGAAAAATCTCGTTTTTTTTTCATTCTGAATCAATTAATATATTATTACTTTTATTTTAACAAATTTATACATACAGTACAGAATAAAGGCGCGCACTTCCCAAAAATAAATAAAAACAGGCAAACCGCATAACAAGCATGTTTACTCCCTTCGCTTCTCAGAGCCCCTCACCGTGTAAGTGCTAACATCACAACAAACTGTGGACTGCCATAGGACGCGCTGGGTCTACTTTAATAATACGTCATTGGGTGTATCCATTGTACAAATGGAAAAATGACTTTCAAATCCTTTCATGAACACAAATTTAAACTACTGTTTAGAATTCTTGTTTTCAAGCAAATTAATGCTCGTCGTAGACTGCGAAAAATATGTAGGAAAGATGAAAATTACTTTAAAACTATTCAAGTTCAAATAGAGATTATTGAGTTGCAATTAACTCGATCGTGATTACTCCGGAATATACATATTTCGTGATGCTATTCTTGGATTTGCAACGTTCCACAACAATCATTAATGTTGATATTTTCAGACAATAGCACAAATAGCCCTGAATGAAGTATACAAACATTAATGATTCAATTACCAACATTTGGTACTCTACATCACTTGAAATGAAATAAAATGTCTGCATCAATACACTTTAACCCATTTTCGTTACATATGTAAAATATATTGTAAATATTAACAAGCATTTCTGATTTGCAACCAATTTTATGCTAACTTTTGTATCTAAAATCTTCTTAATCATTGAGAATCTACGTAAGAATATAATTCAAATTGCGGCTTCCTCAATTCCTCTTTCGCTAACTTTTATCTCAAAGAACTTCCTAAAAGTAGAAAGGAAGAAGACTTCTACAGCTTAATTGAATACAGTAGCCCAAGAATAAATTCATTAGGATAGTATTCATAATTCACTAAATCATTAAACTGCAAGACTGAAGAATCTCCGCTAAAGTCTTGTGACGGCTCATTCAAATTACTGCTTGTTGAATTCATCTTATGCCAACTTTCAACAAAAATCTGTAGGAGAGAGGTTTCCACAATTAATACAATAAGCCATAAATAAATTCCATTGAGATACGAGTTTCTCTATATTATATTAACAGCAGCTTATAGAGTACGTACCAACCAAGTTAAATCAAAAAATATATTTATTCCTAAAACACGAATTGTGTTGAAATAAATAACAAGATTCAAATCTGTTGGTTTGGCAACTTCTAAAAGTGCTCTTGAAATCCACAAAATGTCAAACTTAAAAATGCTCTCAAATTTCCCACGCACAAAACGTTCCTCGCTCTTCGCTTGGAGAAAAAAAGACCTCCTTCACTTAGAAAAGAGACCCACATTCACTTATGTCTGCCGTCTCTGTTGCTCTCATAGTCTAGATCGCAGCATCATAGTCTGTCGGATCTTTTTATGCGCAATGACGCACGGAATTAGAAAATGACTGATACGATGTGTTTTGACGTGAACGACGCGAGTTCGACAGCGGCTGCCCGTTGGCATCCGGTGCCCGACACTGGGGTATTGTTCGAGGAGACCCCACTGGTGTGCCACAGAGAGGAGGAAGATGTCAGTATGGGGCAAATAATTTAGAAATTCCTGATTTTTTCAGATTATTGAGAACATAAGAAACTCCTGTGCCCAACCAATTAATTTTTTTTCTGGGATTTGAACAGATTTTCGTTAGCGTTTTCAGTAATATTTTATTGGTGCTATAAAGAACTGAAAGATATATTTTGACACATATTTGTCACCCTTCAATTTATATTCCAGACAAAAAAACCCACTGTAATATCTCTTACAGAGTTATTACTGCACATTGTGGTTCTTTCCCCTAGCAAATATGAATTATTAAACAATACAGTCCCCTAATTCTCACCTTCAACTTAAAAATCTACCCGTAACCAAATAGCGACCCTTTCACCCCATGTGATATAAAACCTCTATAGGTGACCAACCCAGTCTTCCACCTAAACATTTAAACATTTCAAACATCATAATTCAAGCCCCCAGCGGCCGTCCCGCGGTCCGCCCATGTGCTTTTTACCTGGAGATCGCCCGTAGGGTAGCTCAGCGTGAATTATCGGAGTATAGGGGTTTTTCAAGGGTGTTGAGGGGAAAGGGAAGATAATGTAGATGCCATGTGTGAAATATGGGTGGACTCTATTTGGATCTGCGTTGATGAGGGAAGAATAAGTGATACATTTTGAAGTCACTTGGATTTAAGAAAACGTGGTAGAAAATATGTAGATTATAGGAGGCGACTGGATCATTTGAATATGTTTTCTCAAGTATAAAAGAAAAAAACTTGAGACTATTTGCAGTGAATTTTTTATTATATGTAGAAATATAGACGGTATACAGGCTCTATTATGAATTCTAGCAGAGCTGAACTGGATCAATATAAATAAAATTATGAATGCAAAAACCTTAGACTATTCTTCGACCAGTTAAGGTTCTCGAAAGATTTAAGTAGGCTTAATTTATAAGAATATTAGAACATTAATGGTCAGTTGCATCACCGTCACTTAACCTTAAGTCCTATAGATTTCAAGGGAAACCTATTATTTCTGATGTAAGATTTGGTTGTATAGCAGTCTTTTGACATTAACCAACGCTCACAATTTTTGAAAGATGGCGTAACTATTCACTCAAGTGTGGAAAAAAGCTGTATCAGCGACATTAACACAGTGATTGTGCCAAATTTATCGTAAGTCAACTTGCTATGGTCGCACTCTTGAAAAACTTGTCTGAATTGTACCAAATTACACTGCGCACGCCTGAAGGACCGAACTTGAGTCTGAGACAACCGAGACTTGAATTCCTCATGTTGGGCCGAAGCCCAAATTTGTTTTACCTGACTGCTGCAGGAGTAGAGTTATGTTCTTAGAGTTTATATTTGTACGTATGTATCTATGTTTATTTTTCTAGCCCGCTCTGTATAGCGTAAGCGCCTTGATGAATTTTAACATACAACATTAGGCTTATCTTGATTGTGGAAGTGCTATAGGATATCTTCATAATTGGCTGACCATGACATTTATTTGGCACGCTCTACAACCTGAACTGCTTGTTACGTATGATTACAGATGACTGACCGTTACCAGACCTGTCAAAGTTCTTATTACGATCAAAATTATCTTCTGCAGGATTAGTACAACACATTTGTACATATTCTATTATTCCCTTTACGATACAAACGACACTAAAAGGAGATGAATGGAAAATGTATTTTAAAAATCAAAGAACCTGGCTGCTTTAAGAAGGTACCTAACTGATAAGAAGATGTTTCTGGAAGATGTACTTTATGAAATCGAATGATAGTATAAAGTCGGAGGCATATCTGCAGAAACAATATCTGGAGTATTTGACATATCATAGTCAAGTTGATACTATCTTTCAGTTCGCTTCCTACACAGTCAGGTTTTTTTATTCTTATAATAATTTTTTTATCCATTAAACTAATGAAAGGCTGTTACATTCTTAATATTCCATCAATAATTATTATTGGGCCATGAATTTCTGTTGAAAATGGATATGTTCCTGTTTGCAAAAATCTAACAAAAATATCTCCTACGCATCCTCTAATTCTTTCCTTTCTACACTATCTGAACCTATTTTCACTTAAAATTTGATGAGATACAATCTTTATTTCTCCTCTAAAATCGATAATTCACTCAGAAAATGTAAAAACAAAATTACACCTGAAGGTTCTAAGAATTTTCTGCAGGCTGCAGACGTATCAAAATTAGTTTCATTTAGGACTTATATACCAATATTTTTTACATATTAAGTACAATTATGACAGTATTACACTCCCTTGTATCTAAACCAAATGAACTCTGACTAGGCTCAACATTTCTTACGAATTTATCAAAATTAAAATATGACAGTGTTAACTCTCAAAAATCCATCTTTAGTGAGGTTAATCACACTTGTACGGAATGAGAGCGCTGCAAAATAAGATATAACAATTGAAAATCTATTCTCTAAATCAGTTAGTAGAATGGAGATCACTTGTATGCTGAAAAATAATTTTCAACTGTAGAGAATCCGATTCATCCCTTAATAGAGGCAATTGGAACATTTTCTCGAACATCATCAGATGTGGACTGAGGAATACAGGTTGAGGAACGGATTTTATACCGATGTGGTGGAGCATGAAGGAGCCCTAACGGTTGAAAGATTGTCAGATTGGCTATTTATTTAGACATTTATTATTGTCTTGTTAATTCTTCCTTTCAAAATCTCCAAGTTCTCCGTTATGTAGTGCGGCATAGAACTGCTTCAACAATTTCAAGTTCACAAAATTTTTTTGGTCCCCTTCTTTTTTATAATAGAGCCAGATCCCAGGCCCGCCAGACGTTACTTATTTTCTGAGGAACAAAATGTGTGGAGTAAAGTAATTTTAGTTACTACTTTGATCATACGCATACTTGCTAGTTTGTGCCGACGGCCAATTTACCAATATCAGATGCTAGAGGTATGCTAGAACATGACTCACTTTTCTTGAAGTCTGAATACTGATTTCCATGTATGTTTTAGGGAAATTGTTGAAAATTAATAATCAACTCTGCTGGATACTTCCCATCGGTGGTAATTTCTGCTAGACACTTCAAAGATTGCAAAGAATAAATTAATCTTACTTATAGTCTGAGTCTTAATCTTTATATATGATACTCAAAGAACAATTTCAGTACTTCTTGTAAACAACCAGATCAATCGTAGGGACTAAACATCCACCAGACACAATTAAAATACCGCTATTAGTATGAGCGCGAGGTCATTATTTGTACGCTTGATAGTAAGCAGAGTATCTATGAGCATCCATCTTTCCCTTGGTCTGGTTGTTTACAAAAAATTATTCCCTGAGTATCATATAAGTATAAAAATTAGGATTCAGAGTATAAGTGAGATTACGCAATTTTTTTGCGAGCTTTAAAGCGTCTAGCAGGAATTACCGCCGATGAGAAGTGTCTAGAAGTATTAATTATTAATTTCTAACCAAATTCTCTTAAACCTACATAAAAATCAGCACTCAGACTTCAAGAAAAGTGAGTAATGTTTTGACATACCTCTAGCTCTAGCACCTCGTATCCACTAACAAGTCTCTTATCTACACATTTTGTTTCTCAGAAAATAAGTAACGTCTTGTTTATTGCTTCCCATGCGCAACTCTAAACTCTAAAAACTTGAATCCAAAATATTCATATATAATATCATAAGTGGTTAAATTTTACCGGAAAAATTTTTAGATTGTTACGAGAGCTTGTTGCTTAGCAATTTATTGAGTGATATTGACAGAAAAATCACGAGCTGTCAAGCGAGTGATTTTTGATCAATATCACGAAATAAATTGGTAGCAAGCTCTCGTAACAATCTAAAATTTTTGCCAGGTTAAATTTAATCACGAATGGTATTCGGAAGATTATTTTTCCCATCCAAATTCATCAATATATTCCAGAGACTCGACTCTGAATCTGCTCATTTTCACATTCAATCTGTCTGTCAGTTTGACAGATGCTGAATCAACGCGGCTGAATATTCGTTGTTTTGTATATATAACCAACAGACAAAATTTCCAAAAAATTTCCACTTGAAAACCGTGTTGGTTGTACCACGTGACGTCGAATGGTGCAATTCTATTGGTAAAAATAATCCCTGAAAATTATAGTTTAAGAAGCGAAAAAATTATGTAAATGTGATTTTAGATTACTCTAATTCCCATTATATGATCATATCTTAAATAGGTTGCCATAGATTCCTAATAGTTTGATCCACAAAACATAGCCGACTACATTCTTCCAATATTTATGACTATAGATTACTCATAAAACCCAAGGTTTGATTTAACGAAACTGTAATAAAATCGAAGTTACCTATAAAGGAAATAAACAAGTAAAGATAAAGCATTATTTCAGGCCGGTTATTTATAACCAAATAGTATTGCTAGTTACGAAAGGATTAATATTTCACATGCACGCAACATTTGGTTTGATGTAATTCAACAATAATTTCATAGAATTTTGTAATACCACAATCAAATTTCGGTCAAAAATAAACTTGTGGACTTACCCTTCTAGATTATTAACATTCCCATAAATATAAATTACTATTTAACTGTTTGTTGAACATGAAATTAATTTGTTTGTTGATGCATGAAGGTTGATCACAAAGTTTTGATATTTCGGACTGTTGTTGGCAAATTATTCCACAGAAATTCTATAAATACAGCATTCCGTCTGAAGTTTGATTATTTATGAAAAATGTGGAGAAAAAGTACAGAAAACATTCAAGGCGGCCACACCTATTTAAGAAATCTTTATCATTAGTGAATAAATATGAAACGCTTTCAGATAATAAAATTCACTAAGCAATAACATCATTTCACATATTTTCTTGAATATCAGAGCTTCAAAGCCATTTTACTGCAAAATTCAGTAAACTAGGAAGCTATTACGTACGTTATTCAATCACTAAATGTTGCATCTGAATAACTACGTGATCAAAATATTCAAATGCAGAGAAAGTACGTGCAAATATTTATTTGAAAATACCGTTAGATTTCTTGAGAATGTCATAAATTTTTACCGCGCATCGAAATTAATATCCATGATATTAACAGAGTTTCAATTAGCATGTAATTACTCATAAATAATAAAAATCTATAAAGAGAGCTTTGGAGCACGCATCTTCAACATATCAATGTAGAAAACTTTGACATGCTTGACATATTCAAGGTACGCAATTAATTCCAACAACAAAACAACGCAAATATATGTAAATAGTTAATAATTATGTATTATTTATGCAATAGTGAAGTCATTACCTAGTACAAGCTGTGATTTCAGGCATAATTAATCTCAGCGTCTTGCATGTACCTGTACTGAACTATGATTAACCAGTCGGCGCATCCAAGATTACTACTGCATTTTGCTATGATAATTGGGCGAGAATGTCGTCCTAATTAGCACTTTTATTGCGAGCAAGATGGCGCCATGATGCTATAAAAATTGTTATAAAAGCAGTTGTCTTATAACGACTCATATTGAGACTTCAAGTACGTCCAGTTGAATGACAATTAAGTATCGATAAAATTTTAAGGCTCAATAAATAAATTCATGTTAATATATTGTGATAATTAATTAGGTTTGCAACGAAAATATTACACTCTTAATTGCAAATTTGCTATGGACACAGAATAATTATGACGTTTTAAAACGATACACCTTCAATAAATCATGAACAAGTTATATTAGTATTCATAGCTCAATGCGAATAAGTTGATTTTGTAACAAATGTCTGCCACACTCGCATTGATTGAAAAAACGTGTTAAATCTTCTTTTTGAAATTTTGTAGTTCTTTTCTTTCTAATTTATAATTTTTTCAATCTGCTTCGCTTGATTCAAGTTTTCATGTATTAAAACTTCCCTATATTTAAGCTCTCGTTTGGCCACAACAAAAAGTTCAGTGAAATCAATTTTCAACGCTTTCACAATATGAAAAGATGCAATTTTGCGTGTTAAAGGGAAGGAACAAGAATACAGTGTGTGCTCAGGTGCAGAGATACCTAACGAACAAACGGCTACCGGATTTACGTCCCTTATGAATTTTTTTGTTCCTTTGTCGGACTTTTTGTCCTTTGCACCCTGGAGGTTCTACATGCCTCGCTTACTAACATGATTAAACGATGGAGGCAAATTACTTATCAGATAACGTGAGCTGAAAATAGAAACTACACTCTTATTGTTATTTCTAAAATTAAGTGTACTGCCACAATTTATTTTATTGTTATAATTCGATATAAAAGTTGACTATAAACTATCAATATAATCATTCACTATGTTTACATAAAATTCTACAAAAAATGAAAATGAATTTTCCATTCATTTAATTTATTAATTATTATTTTGGTTCGTTAGTAAAAACCTACAATCTTATATGCTCCGAATTTTATACTCAGCAATAAACATTAATGGATGCTGTCTGTCCACCTTACGGACAAATATAGGAATTGTTTTTTGCCACTATGTTCGTGAGCTTTAATCTATTTGTGAGCGGTTTTTTATTGCAACTAAAATTCACCGTGACACTGCCATAATGTGCTTGAGAAAATGAACACTTTCTTATTTTGAACCATAACTGACATAATTTGCTACAAAATGGTTTAATAGCAATCATTTTTTAAAACACGACTAGCTGTGTGTCGGCAGAAATTCATCAGTGATTCTTTTTCATTTAGGAATATTACAATTTGTAAGCATGATATCTTTTACAGCCCCTTATTATTTTCATCATTTTTGATAGCATCCTTTGATCGAAATACATAATGGGCTTCCTACTGAAATTTAATATTGAGAGAGAAATATATTCAGAAGAATTTTCCACGTTGTCCTTAATTCGATCGCCCATTGGTCGAAAATCGACCGTGAATCATTATATTGCAAAGTTTGAACGTTATTGAGATTAATCTTGCATTATCAAGTGTTACAGTTAGAATAAAATTGGTATTCGACGCTCCATCCGAATCTAAAATTAGGATTGGTGGATCTCATTCAAGATTTCAAAGTATCTTTCTCCCCCCAACCCTCGGCAGAGGAAAAAAATTATGACGTTTTTCTTCAGCCATTTTCCTTTTCCGTGCATATTTTTTTATATATTCCAGCAGAAAATAATATGGTTTTCAGCGATAGCTTAGAATTGAAGACCCTGTATATAATTGAAGCTTTCTGCACTCCTTCTCCACATAAATTTCAAGAATGTCAAATATCACATTCCTTCATGCGCACGATACAAAGTTTTCTTCCAATGTAAAATTGGAAATAAGATACCCTGTATTTAATTTCAGCTTCCAGCACTTCTTCGTCACATGAATTTCAAGTTTGCTAAATCTCACATTCATTCGTGCGCGTCACAAAGTTTATTAAAAAAAAATCAAAAAGGGATATCTGTATATACGCGGTACAAAGTTCTCTCTGCATGTAGAATTAGAATAGGACATGCTGTATATACTTTTAGCTTTCTGCACTTCTTTCCCATGCAAACTTCAAGTATTCCAAATTTCACATTTCTTCATGGGCGCAGTACAAAGTTTTCAGCTCATGTAGAATTAGAATAGGACAATCTGTATATTATTTTTGCTTTTTGCACTTCCTCCTCCACACAGACTTTAAATATGCCAAGACTCACTCAATTCGTGTGCATGGTACAGAGTTTTCTCTTCACGTCGTAAAATTAACATTCTTTTGTGCGCGCAATATGCTTAAAAAGGGGTACAAAGCTTGCTCTTCACGTATTACTATATAGATTAAAATGGGACATTCATATAATTTTCGCTTTCTGCTCTTCTTCTCCATATAAACTTTAAGTATGCTAAATCTTATATTCCTTCGTGCAAGCAGCATGCTTGAAAAGGGGTCGGAAGATTTCACTGGGCGTATTAATATATAGAAGATTTTATCTAGTTATAGTTTCATTTGTTTTTATTGAATATCGGAATAATCTTAATAGCAGATTGAATGGTTCTTACTTCCTTTGGGTTACGATTTATCAACTATTTTCTACTTTTTGGTATGTCATGATAAAATCAAGCTATCAATTTCCATTTGAAATCCGTTGGAATCCTCCTAGAAATCAGTTGAGTATTGGGCAAGAATAATTTTCTGCTCTAAGTTTTTCATTCACAAGGAATGCTCACTGTCTTCTCAATCTCACAAATTTTCCATTAAATAATGAGTTATCACAAACTATATTACAATAGAGAAATTATTTGGATACAAAGTTATTCTTTTTAATAATAGATTTGAAACTTTGAAATTTATTATCAACCCAATATTTGATCAAAACTGTTTTAGTGGTTGCTTTTAAGTAAAGTAAGTACTATTTATCATTCAAGAAAGCTCTCGGTAGGGCAAACGACAAAGAAAATCTTCCATGTATAAGCATAGGGCAGAAAGACTGTTATCATCTGTAGAAGATTGAATTTTTCCAACGAAAAAACTAGAGTTTATCAATTGGATCCTACTGTAATAGTATATTTTGCAACAAGTATTCGAATGGCCCTTATTCCAAACGAGCGAAAAGTATGTTATCCGAAACAAAAGCGAGGACTACTGCTCGCGAGTATGAAATATGCCATCCCAAACATATTGTAGACTATACTACTTCTTACAAGAAGAAACTTGGAAACTTACCAATATTCCAGAAGAAACTCTTAAAATTAAAAAACGTCAAACGCAAGGCCAAAAAAGGATTTCCAAATTGTTAAAAAGTAGATATTATAACCAAAGCAACAGATTCTGATTTATTGAAAATGATGATTGAATGAAGAGTACGTTCCACTAGGCGACCGCAACGCTCATTTCGCCTCGATAATTGTTCCACAAGATGATCGCTTCAAGCTCAATACGCCTCTGTGTTGAAAGATGGGTCGAAGCAGTCGTTGCGTTCATTTTTGCAGAAATCATCAACAAAAATTTGATTAATTGGAAAGGTGTCTTTCCAATTCCAAGCTATGTCGATTTATTCAGGATTTTTTATTTGTCAGTTCCATTGTTTCTCATGATCATCATTCTTTATGAGAGAATAATTTACGCAGGCATATTTAAGTAATTCTATCAATATATCCTCTTTGCTACAGCTTAGTTTAATCATTTGACATTTAACAGATGCTCGAATCGTTTCACTTGAAGCACTAACCACAGCAATCATATATTAGTGCAACGGCAAATATTGCGGTCGTGAGCGAATCATTGCGATCGCCTTGCGGAACGTGCTCTAAACGACATACGGAATTATTCTTAGCAACGTGTCGAAATGTCACTTTCTCCAGCATAATTTTTGTTTATGCAATATGCAAGTTTCAGAATAGTGTGGAAAAAAAGTATTCTTATCGCTTATTTCTTACCATTAATAACTCGTAAAATTATCATTCAATAAGTTACAGAGCTGTCTTCACAATATCTGTGTTTGAAAGATATCGTGGCAACAGCGCAAGTGATTTGGTTGATACGTGTTGGTAGTTCTTTGACTAAGTCACAGGTTTTAAATTCTGCAAAAGATATGTTGGAAATTATTTTACTCTTCGAATCATAGTTTTACTGGATTTTATTTGATTTTCGGAAACCAAGTGAAGGTTACGAGTGCAGAATGGTCGTATTCATAACTGGAAATATTAAAAAAGAAGATCTTTCAGTATTCTCTATGGGACAAGTAGTTTTGAGTTCCTGAACTATTATTTATTTCAGTTGAAAGTTTGACAGTCTGAAACAATTCCTCTGCACAAATTTTCATGTATAGATAAATTCATAGTAGAAAAAATAGCTTAAATTATAATGTAATATATCATTGACAAAGCTTTTTTTTATCGAGCAATATCTGGTAAATAATTTTATAGGAGAAAAATGCAATAAATCTGAGTCTTTACGTCATTAGTCGTTGTTCGTCGTAGTTCGCGACGTTGCCGCTCTCCTCCACTTGGTTAAGCAGAATTATGGTCGCAGCTCCAAAATTGTTTTTTTTTCCGATTTTTCATTAACTACCTTAAAATAATTCAGAAAACAATTTTATAAATTGTGTGACTATGTTTGGAAGCTTCACATCCATGAAAGTAAGTTTTTTGATATGATTTACTATTTTTTGGTAGTACTCTTATTGCTGTACCTACTTGCATCATCATAAGAGGCCATAGCCATGTATAAGAAGGCAATTTAAGTTTTTAATTTATTTATTTATTTATTTATTTATTTATTTATTTAAATACACTGTCCTACAGGCGTACCCAGAATGTGGACAGGAGAACAAATGTACATGATAAATACAAAAATCAAGAGCAAGCTGTAAATGTGAACTAACAAGCATAAAGAAAATGAATAATAATAATATATAATAATAAAACGAACAGAAACACCTCATATAACAATTATAAAAATACTACCTCTAAATCTTATTGCTATTATAAATATGTAACATGAATTTTGTAATACATGCACCTAAAAGTAGATATCCTATCACTGAACTGAACTTAACTTCGAAAGTTCTTAATTCCATACCGTAGATAGAGAATTAATAAATATTAATTTTTTAAAGAAAGGGAAAAATTGATAATTGTGGATCATGAATGCCATAGGTATTTGTTAATTTTTTTGTTATATATCAAATTTACATTTGGGAAAAATTTGTATTATGAGATGAGTTCGTTACAGTGTTTGAATCTGCTGTAAACGTGATAGCACAGGAAATGTGGAGAATATCAATCAATAAAATAAGTCATGTAAGTTATGTTTCGTAGTATTAGTATACTGTAAATGTGATCGCAATTGCCAAAATTTGGTTGACAAATCGATAAGATAGTTTCAATATATCTAAATTTATTCAAAAAGCTCAGTAATGGAGTACATCGGTGCACTTGTTAAAAAAAGTATCGTTTGCAACACGGACACTGAACAACCGTCATTATTGTCACGGATGGATTTGGCTGCACGAAGCTACGCCTTGGGTTTCGACCATGTCTTAACCGAGTGCAGCCAACTTTATTCTGAAGAATAATGACGGTCGCTCGGTCCTTGTAGCATGATGTACTATTTTCGCATGATATGGTATCCAAGCTCCAGAAGTTTACAAAAAAATCATTTTATAAAACGGTAAAAAATATATAAACTTTATTTATAAAACTTTCATTTGATACATAACTAAAATCACATCAGAAATTTGAATGAATCCGTGGTTTGATTTATTATCAAGAACTCGTCTGCATTAGAAAACTTTTGGGTTTAACGACACGAATAAAAATAATAAAACCGAGAAAAATAACATCATAAGTCCATTTAGATAAAACCTAATTAGCATCAAAAAAAATTATGATTCAAATTTATTCTTTGTTAATCCACATTAAAATTTCAATCCCTTTCAAGACACTATATCTGCTTCTAATATCAAATTTCAAGTTCTTCTAAATTATGTTAATAATTTCCCCGCACGTTTCTAAACGAGAGCATGGTGGACATGTTGGGTTACCCGATACGAGACAAGTTTTTTGTGTGTGTTTCACCCGGAGTGAATCTGGAAGATGGGTGTAATAGTTACACAAGGTGACATTTACATATACCGGTGTAAAAAGCGTGTAGACACAACGCTGTTCGTACAAATTGTAACTAATATCGTAACGTGATATTCCACTTCGATGGTATTATTTTATTTCGTTGTTTAGAATTTGATGAAATGCGTTATGACATTGGAATTTTTCTATGAGGGAGATATTAGGGTTTCAACCATTCTGTAAATTGGGAACTTTGAAGCTGCTATGTGTGATTATATTCTACCAATTCTGGCAATAACTCTACGACAGTTGGTAGCTCATTTGTTATTGAGAACTTCAATATTAAACAATCAAACGATGCTGCAAAGACTGCAATGTTTTCGGAGTTATAATTGATAATTATAAATGTTGACTACCGGAAATGCATCACTAGAAAAAGTGCAGATATTGATGGATAATCCCAGGCATTTGTTCCTTGCTGGCATTTCCCATTACGTTCCTGCAGTGGGTGGTTGAAATATCGCACGCAATTAGAAATCTAATGCAGTCATAAATAAACCACTACAGCGAATGGGAACTTTATGAATTCGATTATTGTAAATCGCCGATTTAAACGCTGTAGATTTTAGCTGAGCTCTTGATCCGGCGATCGTGTTTGCTTGAGGGGTCGCAATTTATTGCCTCCGATTCGGTAAATATTTGTCATGATGCTTGGACCAGATAATGAAAAATTTTATTAAAGAGGGATGTTCACAAGATATAATATCAATCAAAAATGACAGAAAAATGTTATTTCCATGCTGAAAGGAAGACAAGTACATACAATATTATCTAAAAGCTCTGTAACGAATATTGGGAGATAAAAACAGATTCAGTTAGAGTAATAATTTCAATTCCCATTTAACAAATTTTGTGATATGGATTAGCTGAAAGATCATTCTGTATTCACTGTAATCGATTGTAAACTAAATTTCTGTCCTCAGAAAATTCAGAGATCCCTGAAGCAAAGTCTCTTTTGTTAGCATAAGGTCATATCTTTTTATTCTTTCAAGTTTTAATAATGTCATTATTTTCCGTTTCTTTTTGCCGACTTCGAGTAGACAGGATTCTTTAATAGCTATGGATTTGTTCGTTTTTCTTAATTATTTCTTCTTGCTTGTTTGAGGTAGATATCAATTTCTTTTATTTTGCAGAATAATTACTTGCGTTTGACTTCTGCAGCATTTATTAGCATAACTGCTCTACAAGTTCTACACAAAGACACGCACTTTCATCACATTTCTAATTTGATTCAACATTAATTAGTTTCAATTAGTTCCGTCGTGAAGCATATAAAAATTTAAAATAAGTAGAATTTAAAACTTCCCTACATTTTTTGTCTGTAAATATAATTATGTAGTAATTTCAACATAAAAACTTGGATTGTGATATTCATTAGCTGTAGCTATTTTTCACTAGTCCAATTACACGATTGCAGCGTGAGCACCAGGTGAAGTAAACTGATCTGTAAATTTATTCACGAGATCATTTAGAGATTTATTCCTAAAACCATTCTTTTTCCTTATAGCTCATAATAAGTCTCTGATTACTAGTCGATTGGTTTCTATTCACGGTTATTCGATCTTGCTCAACATTCAGGAATAGACAACAAGTTATACCAATTATATGAACTTTGCGTTAGTATATGATGTTCAAGATTAATAATATTAATTTCAGAATAAAATTCTTTAAATAATACGAAATCATACCATAAAATATAATTACAATTCTTCAGCAGCGACAAGAAACCTTCATAATTAATCATGAATAAAAATAGGTCTTCCCTGCCACTTCGAGTGTGGTTGTTATCCTTCACAAAAATTTCTCGATTTCGTCCCTCGTCGTCTATTCCCAGCAGCGACGTCAACCGTTAGTTCGCATTGTTGCCGCCCGGCACAACCATCCCTCCATTATAAGAAATTTCGGTACGCGGCTCGTCGTTCCGCTTATATTATGGATGAAATTTTGTTGTTATGGCAGCACTGCGAGGAAAATTGCACGGGCGTACAGGTCAAGGTTGCGAATTTTAATCACGATGTTCACGCTCTCTCGTTTGTTTTGATTAACTTCGACAGAAATTTGGTAATAAAATCGTGGAATTTGGACATGGAAAATCATTTATCATTGATGGCATTTTATTTGGTTTGAGAATTGACCTGGAACGAATTGGTGATTCTTGTGAATAATAATTTGTAGACTGTAGACAGCAAAAGAAAAATTACATATGTTTGTAATTTTCAGATGTCAGTTGCAACTAGTATACCTAATTAAAGTACAAACCAGCGTTGTGTATTCGAAACTCTTCGCGAACTAATATTCTAGTTAATAATTTATAAACTGGTTTCATGTGATGCATATTTATGCAACTAACAATAATTAGAAAAGTGTATGATAAATTCGCTAGACAGAACTCAAATTACACATCCTTCTTGGAGTATATTTAATGAGCATTGCACTGTTTTTCAGATATGATTTGGAGAGCTCATTATTTAAACGGAAATCGAACTTCTAAATAACGTCATGATCTTAATTCGTGTTTGAGTATTGTCCAACGAACTTAATTTTTCTATCACATTATTTCTCATATGATATCACTATTCTTCTCATAACAATCTCAAATATAGCATTTGATTTATTTATTTCAATATCACTGAGCGGAATTCATCTAAACCAAATTGTATTTCGAATTAACTTGGATCGAACATGACCCTCTTGCTTGCTTGTGTACTCTACTTCAATATCCCTACGTTAAATCCGAATATTCCAGATTCAATCGTGGCTATAGGGTCTTTAGAAAAAAAATCTGCCGTGGCCAGCACAGTACTTCCCTTACCATAAATGTCGTGCCAAGTTTAATCGCTGCCTCAGAAATTTAGAGTGTCGCATTAATTAATTGTATATTTCAAAGTGACAGCAGTTATTATTAAAATAGCAGGTGGTGGTTATATTTTAGCTTTTACTTATAATAAATATTTTTGAAAATAAGAATTCTATTCTAGATTTTCGGAGTCTTCAATTCATTGGAATATACAGTTTCGAAATTTGATCGCCGGAAGTATAATTTAAAGATGGTTACGTGGACTCCACTTGTATTCAGGTTTGATATCTTCAAGCTCATTTTTCCGAAAGCTTCAAAGTGATACCAAACTAGACATCATTCAAATGATTTGTAAAAGAAACAATTGACAATCCTTCAAATATTCTCTTTCACACTTCTACTGGAGTTATCCCCGCAAGAGCCTTTGATTTGATATCAAACACGATAGAGTCAAATTACTTATTTAAAAAAAAAAAAACAATAAATTAGCATGTGAACATGTGATGTCCAAATATGATAATATATAAAAATAATTAATTTTACATCATGATTCTCATCATTTTTTTGCTTCATAATAATAAATAACAAATGAACCGCCAATAATTTTGGAAAATGCATCAAGTGAATGCTGTGCCAAATTACTCTAGGATCAATTTTAGTTATTTCACATTCTATGATAAATTCTACTGTTTACAAAATAAACGTAGAAATCTAAGAAGCTGCATCAATAAAGTTTGAACCTAGCTTTGTAATGAAGAACCTAAATATGAAATTTCAGTCGAAAATTCGTACGCTTTCCAAAGTTATCGTGCTTCCACACAGAAAGACCGACAGACAGGCCGAATTTTTTATAAAACTCTGTTGGGTTCATCTCGAACTGTCAAAAAATAACGATTACAATACTGCCCCTATTATATAGGTCGGGCAAGAAAAACTTGTACTGATTTTCTAATAAGATGACAAATATTGTAATTTGAAACATAATTGAAATGTTGTACCCAGCAGGATACCAGGGAGGAACCAGGATTATAGGAATGGATCATTTTCGTTATGTATTATAAAACGACCGGTTTCGGCAAATTAATTGATGTCATCATGTTGGGAGACTAACAAAGTGAAAACTGGAAGTACATAAAGCACGAATACAACAGTGAATATGAATGAATTAGCTCAGGTTATTCAAGTTCTCAGTATTGAATGCAACTTAAAGCATGTAGCTGTAAATTGATACTTTTTATCAAAAATTTCGAAAAAGCAAATCACGGTTTCCAAAGTGGAAATGTGTATAACTACGAAAAGCAAATATGAAAATAACTTTTATAGATAACTTATATTGATTTTGATGTTTAACTTTATTTTAAAATATATTTGGATATTACAATAAGGTGCCCAAATTGATTATTCCACTCTATCTAATGCAATGGAGGAAAAAATATTCATACATTAAGCGTCAACTGTCAACTTAAAATTGCATTTGATATTACTTTGCTTGGTGTCTTCAAAATATTATTCGAGTACATATTTTTGTATTCCAATTCTATTTCCAAAACAATCAGACCGAACGTAAATGATAACAAAATATTAATATTTTAATAAATATGTTTTATTGGGTATATCAGTTCTGTATAAATTAATTTGAAACACAACGTTCCGACAGCAAAGTGCTGCCTTTTTCAAGTGAAAAGGAATATGAAAATAAATAAACAAAATTGTCAAGACAACAAAAATAAAAGTACAAATAGTAACTAGATTAGCTTAAAATATCAACTCCTAGGATCGTATAGCTCTGCCTGTGGTTGATGATTCAAAATCCACAGGTCTTCAGGAGATAATAATGAAGGTCTAAATAGGGCAAATTGTCAACTCCTTGTGTTTCTAGGTCAATCTGACTCTACTCTTTTTGGTTTGGCGCATAACTGAACCAACCACAGATCTCCAGGAGGTGGTGATGAAATAGCTCTTGCAAGTAGATTCGTAGATAAATTAACTTGAAATTATGAACAAATGATTGGTAGCCATGATCGATTAAGCTCATAAACGGTATCCAAATTCAAATTATTTGGTGATTTTTTTATTTCAATTGCTTCTCTTACAAGCCTCTTGAACCAATTGTTCTCTTTAGCCAGAAACTCCGTATTCTTGAAGTCAATGCCATGTAATTCTTGCATAGCATGCTCAGCCACTGCAGATTTTTCTGGATGGTTCAATCTTGTATGACGAGAATGCTCTTTCAATCTTGTTTCTACAGTCCTCTTGGTTTGCCCAATATATACATTGCCACATTAACAAGGAATCTTGTATATACCTGGATACTGTAGAGGAAATCTGTCTTTAACATTACCAATAAGATTTCGAATTCTTAAACTGGAAGTGTATGAAGTTTTAATGTCATATTTATGTAAAATTCTTCCAATTTTATCCGTTATATTAGCTACGGAAGGCAACGTAACAAATATTTTCTTATTATTTGGATCTTGAACAGGAGGTGTAGAATTCTTCTGTCTAAGTGCTTCCCTGATCTGAGTTCTATTATAACCATTATTCAAGAAAACATCATCTAAAAATTTGATTTCATCAGATAGTTTACTTGGATGACATAATGAAGAGGCTCTCTGATATAAAGTTTCAATAGTACAAAATTTTTGAACAGGATGGTGATTTGATGACTCATGTAAATATTGATTTGTATGAATCGGCTTCCTATATACTGAATGTATGAGTTTACCATCATCTTGTTTCTCCAAGTAAACGTCCAGAAAAGGAACACAGTTATTTTCTTCAACCTCAATACTGAATTTAATGCTCCTATGTTGCATGTTTAGATGATTAGAAAAAACATTCAATTCATCTCTACCATCATCAACGTAACGTAGCCAGACAGTAGGTTTCTTCATAGCAGTGTTTAAAGCTTTTTGTTAAAAACTCTCAATGTAAAAATTAGTGATAGAAGGAGAAATAGGGGAACCCATGGCGACACCATCAATATGCGCCAAACCAGAAAGAGTAGAGCCAGATTGACCTAGAACCACAAGGAGTTGAAAATTTTCCCTATTTAGACCTTCATTATCATCTCCTGAAGACCTGTGAATATTAAATCATCAACCACAGGCAGAGCTCTACGATCCTAGGAGTTGATATTTTAAATTAATCTAGCTACTATTTGTACTTTTATTTTTGTTGTCTTGACAATTTTGTTTATTTATTTTTATATTTCATTTGAAAACGGCAGCACTTTGCTGTCGAAACGTTGTGTTTCAAATTATTTTATACAGAACTGATATACCCAATAAAACATATTTATTAATAAAATGAGTTCAGAAAAGTTTTTCCTTTATTATTAATATTTTGTTTACCGGAATTACAGATATAGTTCTTATTTTGCTTACTGTAGCTATTAAATAAACTACAATTGGGACGTCATCAGTGAATTTCAAGTATGATGAAATTTCCAAAAAAATAATATATGTGAGATAC
Organism: Dromius quadrimaculatus; assembly: GCA_963989225.1. Taxonomy (NCBI): domain Eukaryota; kingdom Metazoa; phylum Arthropoda; class Insecta; order Coleoptera; family Carabidae; genus Dromius; species Dromius quadrimaculatus. The sequence goes on from OZ022324.1 coordinate 11,636,606, forward strand.
TACAGAGTTTTGGTGAATTTGACAAACTTAAGTTTTATTATATTAAGTGAAACTCTTAGCATGAATTTATTTGTAAGGTAAAAAACTGACAGAAACGAGAACATTACGTAATGCTCTCCAAAAATAGGTCTCTGAGCTTAGATTATTGTGGAGACATCTTGACATGATTGTGATGAATACGTGTTTCCCTCTGGTGATTCGTATTCTGTTCATGACCTATTCGGCCTTTTTTCGATCACACATTGAGGATCACGTTATGAATTTGGTCAATAGAAAGTGAAATCGAGTATATTTCATCTTGATTTATCGTCTTGTATTTAATTTTGGTTCGTTCTTGTACAAAGAAGCAAACAATAAAAGCAGGAAAATTAACTTTTATTATGGTTCCGAAATTACTCTCGAAAATATAGGCGGGGATTAAAAGCAAACTCTCTTCTCCTTTTTTGAAGGATGCAAATGACGTGAAGGGGCGAAAAAATATCGCTCCTTTTGTAGAATTGATTGATAAACAAACAAAACCAGATGATCTGACTCAATGCTACAAATGCTGGCGTGCAAAGGCGGAGGGTATTATTTCTCTTTCCACTTCTGTTTTCTTACTTCTCTTCGCCTCCTTTTTCTTGCTGCTGTTGTAATATATCATGAGCGCCCCACTTTCGTTCTTTTTTAAATTAATAAAACGCAGGCGGTCTGGAAATAACAGAAGACTTCAAACTTTATACATGCAAACTTCTCAACTGTGATTGGTGAAATATTCCTCCCAGTTGGATTACCTTGAGAGTTAATTTCTATTTAACGTAATAATAACAAATCACAACGTAAGATTCAGTGAGGTTGGGTCGCTAAATATTTGAACAGTTTTCGCCACTCCGGCTTAAAAGGCTAAGCCGGTGCGTAGTGAATTCCTAACCCAATCTGCAGCAAACTACCGTGTAAATAAATTATCGTTAAGCCAAGGAGCATGGTAAACAGAATGGAGCAAACGCAAATGAAGATATAGTTTATTCCAGTTGAGCTGACGACTGTGCTGCAAACTACGCTTGTTCAAATAGTGCCCAAAATATGTCATTGATGTAAGAACCTCAGGTGAACCGATTTGACTTTGGAGACTTTCCAGTGTATTGAACCGTAGAAGCTTCCGCAACCTGGAAAATAATCTAGGTCGAATTCTACAATTCACCAAAATCTTGTCTATGATGTACTTTGGCAAAAGAAAGTTGATGTGACTGCATGAAATATTGATAAGAAGCTACAAATTTGGCTGCATTCGGTGAAGACGAGGGCAAAGCCCGAGGCAGAGGCGAGGGCAAAGCCCAAGGCGTAGCTCCGTGCAGCCAAATTTGTCCGTCACAACAATGACAGTCCTTCAGTGTCTGTGTTGCATACGATACTTTTTGTAACAAGTGCACCGAAGTACCCCCATTACTAAGCTTTTTAAATTAATTTGGAAATATTGAAACTATCTTATCCATTTGACGAACAGATTTTTGCAAATGCAATCACATTACAGTAAACTAATACAATGAAACATAACTTATATGATTTATTTTATTGATTGATATTTTTCACATTTTCTGTGCTATTCCGTTCACAATAAATGCACATATTATAACGAACACATTCTATAATACAAATTTCTTTCAAATATCAATTTGACATATATCAATGAAATAAAAAAATCCAACGGCATCCATGATCCATGATCTACAATTTCATTTTTACCCAGTGGAAATTAATAATTAATATCCATTAATTCCCAGTCAACAGAGAATTAATGAAAATTGTTACCATGGTGTGGCATTGAGAACTTTCGAAGCAGAAATCAGCTCAGTAATAGGGTACTCTCGAGGTGTTACAAAAAAAAAATTAAACACAATGCCGCTAGAACTTTTAAGCGTACAGTTCCATACAAGGATTTTAGCATATTTTTGATGAACTGATGTATAGCTACTGATATTGAGCTTAAGGATTATATATTATATGAATAGAAAAATAGATCTAAAGAGAAAATAGTATGATGAATGTTACCGATGATATCAAGTGGAAATAGGAGGTGCTGCAGATTCATAGTGTCTATACGCCAGCCTCAATTGATTAGAGGTAGTCGAAATAATCGTCTATTTTATTTTTGGAGCCTTCATCAATCAGCAAGTCTTTGATAACACTGTACCGCACGTAAGACTCTAAAATTCAGAACACATAATAAAAATGCTCAAAGACTTTGAAATGAATTCGGGTGTACACAAAGATGGTCGACATAAATATCAAAATAACAGATAGCAATTAAATCTACGTTACAGTACCACGCAAATTTTTGCCTGATATAAAAGGTAGTTTGTATGACAGTTCTTCTCTTAGAATGCCACTAAGGCACTCCTCTACTTCTCCCGACAAGCTTAGTCGAGCCGTCATGCTTCATAAACTTTGGCTTCAATGATGACGTCATAGTTACGTACCTTAATTATATCCTAGATGGCAGTAGTATAGTTAGTTTGTTAACACGATATCGAAAATATCTGAAGGAATTAGAATCGATGGAAGTCCAAGATGATGTTTATCTGATGATTTTAAATGCGACTAAGACGAATCGCAGCTATATCAGCTTATAACATACAGACTTACATACATATGAATTTTGCTTTCTTTCCAAAATGAGGCTGGGATGAACCTCATTTAAGATTCATCCAGTAGTAATTATGAACCAGTCACTCCTATCCAAATATACCTCTGTTAATTTATCCACATGCATTGCTCTATTCATACAAGTTCATTTGTCCTATGGAAACTTCCTCTTTCGGAAGAATTATCTATCCAACTACATACAAGTCGTCCGAACTATTTTTAGCATTCAAATTATCCTACGTATTTCTTCTTTAATTCGGCATTCATTCTACAAACTCAAATCGTAATATTCTTATCGATATTACATTCCCCATTGACTACATCTATAATAGTAATTAAGTAATTAAGGTATCCAGGATGTTGAAAGGACAATAATGCCTGAGGTCAACGCTGTACTTTCCGAGGGCCTCCGGCCCAAGGTGTGTACATTGACTGTAGGTATTATCGTCCGTTCAACTCCCGTGGTGCATTCAATGTTTAATGTCCGAATATTTCAATCAAAATTCTTAGCAATGTATGTCCTGCCATTGTGATTTCTGTCAGAGATTACTCCGGTTACTTGCTGTAACTAGGAAACGTGTTAATCTTGTTTGTTATTCTGGGAAATAATACCTTCGGGTATTATTTGTTATACGTAATTATCCTTGAAACTAATCGGACATTAACTTATTTTCCAGTTGCTCTCCAATATGTTTTTGTATTTATGTCCAACATATCATTGTGTATTTGTTTTTCAGACCTATGTGAGAATGAGAAGTAAGTCATAATAAGGCAATAAAATATCAAATAATCATGAGATCTGAAAGCTTATTTTTCTCACGTAAACGTATATCCGAATAGTTTTTTACAGAATCCAGTTAAACATGTCCACCTGAAAAATTGCGGTGGAACAGAATATTTTTGTTTATTTCTTCTTTGGCTCTCTTGCAAGTTATGTCCTGTAATTCCGCTCCTGAACCTCAACTCTGTAGGAGACGAGCACTCGTTCTCCAGTTTGCTTTTCTTGTTTTCCGCCGTTTGAAAAACGTGAAAACTCCACTTCTTCCACTCCACTGGCTCTTCAATTCGCCGAGTTACCTGTTCGATGTCCGAAGCTCTGCTTTCTGATTACGACGAATTGGGTTCACATCATTAGTGGACAAAATTTCCTCCAAACATCTCCAGGATATTTCTGCCATTTGCATGGAAATCGAACCTGAATCGCATTTAATGATTGGTTTTGAATGGACGCAATCATTTATTTATGAGTTCTCCAATAATACCCGGTACAAAGATCCTAACATAATTGACTATGCCCTTTTTTGTTTATTAACCTCAATAGAGGTACAGAAGAGGCCCAACTTTGAACATGAATATTCGAATCTCGTCTGGGATTCGATTTTATAGCTGTTGTATTACTAACTCAACTGTTAGATTTGAAAGCTTTTATTTTATATTTTACTGTAAGAAGAATAACAATTTTTATCATTTTTAATTGTATGGATGTTGGACCAATCAATGATATTTATTCTATTTCTCCATCTTACTTTTGGTATTAATTTTGTTTCTTTCCTGTGATCTATAAATCTAGATATTTAACAAAAGTTTCTCAACCATGATAGCTTGTCATAAGTTGCTAGAACAATGGTAAATCATATCAAACACTAGCAAAATGAGTGAGGCTCAAACTTCGCAGCGCTTATAATGTGATGGAAATTTCATTTCTGACTGGGAATGAGTCTTGAATGCTTCACTTCAGAACTGCATTGAAGGCTGCGATTACTTTGAATATTTCCACTTGTATCATAAGTTTAATTTGTTACAATATTAATAAAGAATTATTTCTCTAAACTTGAAGAAATGTACTGTACTGTATCGGCAGTAGGAACAACTCCGTTTTCTCCAAGAAATTAATTAAGAGGATTACTACTATTTTGCTCCAAAATCCAGTCATCCATGAGAATAAAATTGCGTCTTTCGTCACTCTTAGCCTATTTGCTATTAAATTCGCTTTCCCTTGGCGAACGAGTATGTCAATACACGCGGAGATTACTGTATTGCCAACAGGGGACGTGTAACGGTGTATTGCAATTCAATAGCTTGTTCGCGACCTTTTATCCTCGCTGTAAATATTTTATCGATGGCTCAGGAAACATTTTTTACAATCGAATTCCAGAATCAAAACTTCGGCGCAATTCAGTACGATTCATATGCAAATCAACTTATCCACCCCAATTTTAACGTAGAAAATTTCACTTGTAAATCCTGGCTTATACCTGGTTCCCTCAACAAAGTTATTATTCCAATTATTAATCACGATTTTCGTCATAAACTATTCCTACTGTCGATTGAAATGCCTTATTATCTGTTTGTATACTTTATTTGTGACTTTTGACGGATATAACATGCTATGATTAGTCAGAACTAAAAGTGAAGTTTTATCGATAGTTTTTAGTCAGAAAAAAGTACTCCCACAGCCTGGACAAAAAAAATCGTCACACGCGACTCTGGACGCGTTAAACGCAAAGTGTTAAACTGTACTATAGAGTGGCAACATAGAGAAGGGATAGCATATGTCACGCATGCGCATGTCTTTCAAATTAACACAAAGTTTCGTATATATTTATACATCTAATAAATATTGTACCCAAGGTTGTACCTATACTTCCATCAATTTGAAAGTTTTAAGAATAGATACCGCCGCCACTGTTGGCGATAGTTTCCTATCTCAGCCAATCTTGAATCATTCGAATACCGTATTCACCCAATGGGACTTCTTAGGCTTGTCAGACTGTATTTCCAAATTGCCTCAGCCTATAGAATAGTATAAAAAATAATCACACAAGAACTCTGTTCTGAGTTCAAATTTTATTCTAATGAATATCACATTTTGACAAAAACATGTTCATTGTACCAAAATGTAATGATATAAAAAGCAAACTGTCTATAAAAAGTTGAAATAAATATTCTTAGAATCCAAAACGTGATAAGAGGAAATTGGAAATTAACTACACCAACTTTCAAATGTCTCGAAATCCAGTAGCTGATAAACCAACACAAAAACTCGTTATTTTAATGGATTGGTGATCTAATACGCCGAATGTCCATTTAGTTTATCTCGATGTACTGGAACATCTTTTATCCGTTAAGATCAGAATAACGCGATTGCAACAAACTATTAAACTTGGCCTACAAAACATCGTTAACTGCACGTTTACTGTCCCTCGGCCCCACTTCTTCCCACGATGACATCGCGGAGAACCGGAATAAACAATCTGCAGAATCCTTCCACCGGATTATTCAAAAGGAGAAATGTTTCATATTCTTGGATTCCTTAAGAAGATGATGCTGGGAAATGACCAGTGAGATTTGAATTATAGTATTGTGCTCACTAGCATAAAATTGCAGTTTCTAAACAGAGTAGCACGCGCTGCTTCTAATCTACTAGATCTGGTCTGAAATTACTGAACTCGCATACGGAGTATTATTGTTTAAGTGGTACGTTCTACAACTACTGATTAGATAGAAATTAAAGTGCTTTACATTTAGAGATCTAATGGATATTATCTAATGCTTTATTGATTATTATTAGTATTAAGACTTTATATATATTTTTGAAGATGACTGAATGCCATATGCTAGGTTTGTATTTAAAGTAGAGCAAATCTATTCATGACGGAAGTCTTAATCGACAATGATCGAAGTCTTCCATGTGGCTTACTCACCATATTATACGTTTTCTTGATAAGGATAAAGTAGTAATCGGAGTTTCAGTCATAAATTCTATTTACAGCAATACACACCAACGTTTATACAGCTATTCAGTTTTCATGGGATGACAATTGAATGTTACGATACCATAAAATTCATATTGCAGGAATATGTCGTCAGAATCTTATTTTATGTATCAACAACGGCTAATAACAGTATCTTCCTAATCTTCAATTATAAGTATACACAATTCTGGAATCAAAAACAAACGTTCTTAGGCCAAAATTTGACGAATGTGTTAGATTTTATTTAAGTTTGAAAATTTGGGATTATTAACAACATATGAATTCGATTAACAAGGCAAACAATAAATATCAATAACGCCTTTTACCCGTTACGGGCGTGACAGTCACTTATAGTGCACTCGGTAGATTGACTGATATTCTTTAAACCGTAGAGTGTGGTTACCAATTGTCAAGCTACTGGTACTCTTACTTTTTGTGGAGAATTCGCAACAGAATATATCATAATTTAGTGAAAATCCTATTCACTTTTTGTCCGTCTGTGAGATTCGACACCGGTATCTTCGAATTACAAAGCCAACATATTTGCACTGAGCTATGGATTCACATACAGCAAATTTAAGATATTTTGAAATTAGATATTTTCTCTCCTGCTTCTCTAGAGTACGTAACTAAAATACTTTATCTGTATATTCCACGGCTTGTTTTTACAACATTCTGACACTTCTATTCTTCGAAAGATTAAATTGTTTCTAGATTCAAATTATTCAAGTATGAATCACTTTTTTGAATTCCAAACGAAATATTCTGATAATTCAATTGTTCTTCCAACTTTTGGAAAGCAGGTGCTTTATATCGCCTACTCTTCTAGGGCTAATACTTGAACTAGTTGTGTTTTATATTCAAACCTTTTAAATGAATTTCCAATAGTTGAAACATATAAATCAATTATATCACGCCTTTCATCCGAAACGGGTGCGGCTTACTATTTGAATGCACATTGGTGGATTGATTGATATTTGTCAAGCCGTGAGGTACGATTATCTGTCGTCCATCCACTGGTATCTTTTTTTTGTGGCGCGTACGTCATGAAATATATTATAATCCAGTGAAAATCATACTGACTTTTTGTCCAATGCTGATATCGACCTTACAACTTTCGGATTACAAATCGAATACTCGTAATAATAATTTAGAATTAGGACTTTCTTGCGTCTGATAGTCCCAGTCGCTCATAGGTAAAGCGCTCGTCATTGGATTGACCGTTTCTATAAACACCGAATGATGATTGGTCAGAAAATTGCATTATTTATACAAACGAACGCTTCGTTAACCGAGGCTTCACCGACGAACGATTGTGAATGGCAGCGTTAAGATATATTCAGAATCAAGCTTGAACATTTTACAATTCAATGCTATCTCAAAGTTACAAGCTTAGGATATGAGCTCACAACTAAAATTTCTAGTCCACACACTTCAGGCTCTAACTGCAATGCTGGGAGGCCACGATTTCGGAACCAAACTACCTGACCCTTCAATCCCTTACTCGATCTGAGCACTATGTTACAGATTAGAACTAGTGACTCTCTCTCGGCTGTTCTCCTGTTTTGAAATCTTTCAAAATATCTGATAGTACAACCTATAACCATTGTTCCAAATGAATAAATAAGTATTTATAGACTGATTTCGACCCAACATGAGAAATTGAGTGCACTATTCTCGGCCGTTTTGGGCTAAAGCTCTGTCTCACAGGCGCGCGCAGCGCAATTCGGTAATATTCAAGGATGTTTCTCGAGAACACGAACGTAGCGAACGAACCTGCAATCATTTTTGCATATGAACAGTTCTTTATAGATTAGATTTTAACCCAACATGAGTGATTACAAGGCCTTACGAGCCCGACTCTCATTTGTCATTATTTTGGAGCTGGCAACCCTCAAAATATTTGATAATGTCTCTCCGTGAATATTCAGCGCATAATTTTAATTGTTTTATTCTGTTCGACAGTGCCGAGTTTCTGTGCGCCTCGCGCAAATCGATTTAGCATGTCCTAAGTGCCGAATTCGTGTGCGTCCGCAATGCTTGCAATATGCAAGCTTACACTTTGGGTCGCTATTGAAGTGGCATGCGCATTGAATCTCATGCACTTTTGATGCTAAGCCTAACTAACAAATTATTCTTTATCAATCGCATAGAATTCGCCGTTAGATTGTTAAAGTAGTTTTTTTTCTTGATGAGAAGAAGAATAAAGTGTTCAATTTTGTACCTTGTTCAAAGATGGCATTACTAAATCCAAGCAATGTCAAATGTGGTTAGCAAAGTCATAAGTGACTGTCAATGTACCTTAAGAGTCATATAGTGCCAGAAATTCCTTTTTTCTACAAACGTCATTAGTATACGAAATGTCGCTTCGGAGTTGTCAAGAAAAATAATTCTACTAATTTTTGTATTTTAATATGATTTTAATATATTTTTTTAGTTTTTTGACGTCTGTAGAAAAAATGTTGTATGCTACACGTGCACGAAATTTCTTTGGAGCTTTCATTCTCAAGCGCCAAAGTAACAATTACGCGCACTAGATACATAAATAACTATTATCTACGATGGTGCGCTACTAGGTGATTCGCTCACTAATTTGCGTGTCGTTATGAATTGTAAGAGAAATAATAAAAATAGAAATTCTATCAAACAAGTTTCTTTCATTATAAATAACTATTAATACACACACATAAATTGAATATAATCGGAAATGTCGACATTATGTTTAGCTGATATAACTGAGCGTAACATTGAATAATATATCCAAAGCGAAGATCGTTTGCGCTGTTTGAAAAGTTAGATATTTCTATGTCCGATGGGATACTATCGGAGTCTGAGTCGCTCATTTTCACTAAAACGTGTACTATACTCACAAATAACTGACACAACTGAAAATATTTACTGTTGTTTACAAATAACAAACGAATAGTTGCCATAACAATGAATAAAATGCCACTTGATCAAGCTCTGAATTTTATACTAAATGTTTTTCGAATGTCAAACATCAAATGAAAAAATCTAATTCAGCAGCAATTAAGGCCGTCGTAGATAGAATATTGATTGATACATGTTTGATATAGCAAGTGTAATGAAACTTGAGTGATAAAAACACTCGGCTAATCGCCTTGTGATTTAACATCACACACGTTTCATGGATAATTACGCAACAAATAATACCCGAGGGCATTATTTAAAAAAAATACAAACAAGAATTTCACGTTTCCTAGTTACAGCAAATAATTGGAGTAATTTCTCTGACAAAAATCACAATGATAGGACATACATTGCTGAAAATTTTGATTGAAATGGTACATTAGTCGGACATTAAACATTGAAGGCACCACGGGAGTTGAACGGACGATAATGCCCACAGTCAACGTACACATCTCAAACCGGAGGTCCTAGGAAAGTACACTGTTGACCTCAGGCATTATTGTCCTGTTAACACCCTTGATACCTTGATTAATATATGTACATTCCAAAACTAGGTATTCGGATGTATATTAAGCTGTTCATTATGCAACTAGTAACTATTTGGAAAAATACCCATTTACACGGCTATAATTTTTTGATGAGACTTCATTATCACCAATTATCTTCAGCTTGTTTTTGGATTGATTAAATTATTTTGATTTGTTAACGATGGAGAAACTGTTGGCCTTGAGTGATCAAAAAAAACATTTTCTAGAGCTGATGATGAGAGCAATTATGTTCCTTGAAACGTCCTTATACTATAGTTATTATGAGTAAGTAACTCTACAATTGGAAACAATATTTTTTTTGATTATTATAGGCCCACAATTTCGCCATTTTCAACTAATTACCAAACTAGATCCTTCAAAACAAGTATATTCGATTTGGATGGTCGCAACACTCGCTTTTGTATTGTGCTCTTAATTTCAACCCGCTGAAGAGCAGCCTCCATGACACTATAGTAATTATATTTCAATATTATTTCTTGTTATAATGAAATAAAGATCTAATATGAAAGCTAATGTGCCTGACCGTCACGGATTCACGGATAGTCATTTCAATAATTTTATAGTAGTCAAAATAGCTAATAAAATAGACTGGAATTTTATGACTTCTTCGTAATAGCATTCAAAATATCTAAAAGTGTTTCAGAGCAGTACTTATAATTAAACATCTTGTTCGCAGCAATTAATTTTTGAATGACGCGAATAACTGAGGCAATTCTTGTTAATTTGTTTCAGAAAATTTCACGCAGTGACGTTGAAATATCTTATAATTTTATTTTGGCATACGAAAGTAGTTTCGATGGTCTTATTTAATCACATTTGCTTGAGTTTGCGACTCAGTATTTTCCTGAAAAATCTCATGTAATATTTTTGGTTTCGAAATAAAAATTAACACTTTTATTAGAAAATAACTAGAAAAATATAGCAATGACACTAATAAATATGACAATGATTATTTATCTATTCTACATTCAATAAATGATTACGCATAAATATTCATTTCCAGCATAATAATGTCATACTGAATTTATTTTGTTTATATAGAGAAACTTTTCGAAAAACAGCCTAAAATTAAATGGAAATATTTCATAGTTGCGAAGCACAACTGCTTATTTCAATTTTAAAATTCAGCTATTACATGTAAGAAAAAATCGAATGTAAACGTAATATGAGAATTTTTATTAGGTATGATGTTATTTAAAGTAACATAACTACATGTATTGAGCAAAGTGAGTGTTAATACTTTGGGCGTGATATTTTCGCATTAATTTCTATCTAATTCTGAGAAAACATTAGGTGTTACTCCATTTCCCACTTTTTTATCCATTTCTAGGTACGACACACACAGAGTTGTGTGATGCGGTAGATTGATATATTATAATGCAAGTGCGGTTACTAGCTGTCAACTACAGATAACCATGGGCGTTATTAGAGAGTACATCATAGGAGAGATCTTCGAGCAATGAATATTGATTGCCTTTAAAACCCACCTGGCATTGAGCCTGAACAGTTTGTTATAGCAAAATGCTATATAATAAAAATATAAAATATAAATTTTGGAGAAGAACCACGTCGTTTAGTTGAGCATTACTCCTGTTCTCAAAAACCTATTCTTGAATAAATATCACTTTAATCTCTGAGCCTGTCCTATTTATCCTTGAATATTGTAACGTTATTTAGGGAGCAAAAGTTACTAAGCACTACTATATATTTTTTTAAGACTTATTAAAATAATAAATTAAATAACTAACACTATTTCTAATAAATAATTCTAATTTAGACAAAAGATTATTACACTACGCTATGACTTGACTTCAATTATTTGTATTAATATTGATTTATTTTGAATATCACAATTTATTTCAACCACTAGCAGTCCATATTATAAGATCACTGAGCCAAAATCAATAATACTCCTCGTTGAGTTAGCCACTGATATATACCGTGGGTCTCTCCTCACTACGTTTTTCCCGCAAACGTCCAGACTTTCCTAGAAAGAGCTAGAAGGTACCAGAAATTTTCTAGAAAATAAATATGTTCGCTTCTATTTCTTGATGTAAAATATTTCCACAATAATTCTAAGCACCAGTGAAGCCGAAATGACTAATTTATAGACTTAAATTCGTTACAATATCTGGTTTTTGTTTGCGCTGTTATATAATAAGAGAACCTCAAGTTCTTATTACATTCTAAAAGCATAATCCTAGTTCACCTCAAAATCTTTCAACTAATATAAAAGAGCTCCAATTGTGGCAATGTTTCAAAACAATCTGAATTATTCTTGAGCAATGCTCCGCTGTCACAATCTCTCAATATTTCTTCGGAATCCTATTCTTCGTAGAGTATTTTCTGTGCTCTTTTCTGGTCCCGTCAACGGATGAAGCTGCATGAAGCGCGTGAGAACAGACCATTAACTGACGAGCTGGAAACGAAGAGAAGAGCGGCTTTGAGGCGGAGGAGTAGTTTTTGCCTCACGGGTGACAAGCGAAACGATGAATGCTTGAGGTTTCGTTTCGTCAGACTCGTGTAAACTCTCAACTTTCTCGAACCTATTTTTTCCACGACCCTAATTAAACGGACTATTATAACTACACTGAATTGACTAACAGCCATTTGGAAATGACAGTAAAATTACAAAATATAGTTCACTGAAAATAATTTTTTTTTTTTTTGTTCTCTTCATTCTGTTCTTTGAACGTAAGTGAAGAATCTATAATAAATGGTATCACAGCTTCATATTTTCTATAATCCTAATTATTCTAGATTTTTTAAACAAGTCAGGAATCATTTCAATTCGTATCTAGATGAGGATACATTGATAATCCCTCTTGAATGTTGATTAATATTCACAATTTTTCATAGTTTTCTTAAGAATTTGCTTTATAGAACTGCCTTTCGAAGAACTTGACTTATAATTTCTGTCTTTCTGTCTCTAATCTTGAGAAACATTTAAATTTGTTCTTATATTAAACTATGTTTGCCTTCTACATATACGACTACGAGTTAATTTGCAGATCTTCTTTTGGTCATTAGTGTATCTGAGAAACTTGTGTTTTTATCTTATTTAGACAGCCTGTATGTTTATTATTTCTACACAATAATGACCTAGAACCTAAAATACCGCAGTAAAGAATTATGGAATCTTAATGATGACTTTAATTTGGCAACTCTTCTCATTCATTGTTTTTTTTTTATTGAATTCCAATCAATAATTTAGATATTAGTGCTGCTAATAACAAATGTATAATTAACTGCAATCATTTCACAACAAACACAAGGTAAAACAATAAATATAAAATTCTTAGTTCTCTTGATTACTTTAGTATTACTCATTCAAAAGTATTTGATTACTTGTGAAAGAAAACAATAAAAGTTGAATTGCTGTGCAAACATTGGAAAGAAATACAGAGTTTGAGGATAATACGTTGAAATAAAAATTGATTTTATTATCATCGACTGAATAAAACTGAATAATACTCTATAATAAATGCACCGAATAAACATTGTAAACTCTTTTGTTTCACGACAAATATAACGATTAGCGTTGAAACTGAATTAGAGTTGATGTGTTAAGCTCATTATCTTTGAGATCTGAAATGTATACATCATTAAAAACAAATAATGGATAACAGTCGACTAGATTTTTTTTCGGTCGATATTAGAAGCTGTACTGACAGTAAATAATTAGAAATTTTTGACAAGAAAAGTTTATTTGAATTTAGACCAAGCTATTGGACAAGATTGGCTTGAACCAAATGAACTCCAAATGATATATTAACTTTTTGAAGACTCCATCAAATATTTTAATTTTTTTATTTACATTTTCATCAAATATACTCTATATTTATATTTTTTAATATTAGTTTGGGAATATTACAGACAGTTGGGACTTCTTAATCGGACAAATTATATATAAATCAATCGGGTATATGGTGGTCAAAAGGGTGCCAGACTTTATTAATCTAGGATCTTGTTCTAAGTCCAGTCAATTTTTTCGAGGTCTACTTCCCTGATCGAACTTACGATTGAAATTAATACCAATCGATAGCGAAGATCATGTACTTAAAGAAAAAGTCAGGGTGCTATCCTCTGACTTGACAAGGACGGCCACTCCTAAGTTTAATCCATTCTTGTATTCAATTTTCCTGACCAAACTTACGATTGTTATTTTTTTTTCTGGTTGAGACAGCACTGGTTTTATCTTAACTCAACCTTCGCTATCGATTGTTCTATCAAGGAAGCTGAACTCAAAAATTACAGGAAATGACCTTTTTTTCGAACACTTAGAACAGGATCCTGGATTTATTAAGTCTGGCACCCTATTTGAAACTCTATTTTCGATCTATTCATTTTGAACTATTCGAGGGATGCTGATTAAGTAGTCGATTGTGAAAATTTGACAAATGAAAACTACTTTCTCTCGCTTTTATGTGGTATTCAGCCTTTAAAATACATGTATAAATTTAAATTTGAACTAAATAATTATTTTCGCTCTTGAAACTGGTTGAGGTGTAGCCGAAACTATATATATATACATATAAATACTGTGATGTTTATTGCTTTCAGAGAATCGTTTATTGTTAAAATAAAAATTACTAGGTATTTAATAAATGAAAAGAAAATAAAAGTTTTATTTTTTGAAGTATTACTCAACAAGCACTATAAGGTTCGTGCAGCTTACGTCACAACATGGCGTTGAACAGCTGATTGTGTGGCACACAGCATATTGAGTACCAAAACAAAACAATTCAAAAAGTAGTCGTTTGTATTTCTTTCTGTAGATTTATATCTAATTTTATCTAATGTATGTAATTACATTTTCTTGTAACCAGGATAAATTCTATTTTCAAGACATTTATTAATTATTAATATGCCCGTCACTTGTCGTGTTGCTGGATGTGGCAGCCGAGGACTTAAAGACCTTTCCTTCAAGTTTTCATCGGGTACCAGCTATAAGTGACAGACGAAGAAGAGAGGACAAACGAAAAAAATCTAGGCAACAGACTTGGTTAAAGTTTAAAGTAATTGGACGAGAAGATTATAGAGTATCACATTAAAAAAACGCGAGAGTTTGTTCAAGGCATAATGTATGCATTGAACCTAATATGTACTATCGTCACATTTTATTAATAGACAAACCATTTTCTGAAGATTGCGAAACGCATTCAGATTGGATTCCTAGTAAATTTTTAAAACCGAAAAGTATAAAAAAATGTCCAATAAAACCATCGCCAAGTGCCGTCAAAAGTAATCGATTTAGGTGATCAAGACAACGTAGTCGTAGGATAAGAAAGGGTCATAAAGTATATGCACAATGATGTTTATGTAATAAACAGAAACAGGTCAGAATAACATACACTTATATGTAGAGTTATCAATTTTTGCCCTACAATCAGCTGATGAGCGCCATGTTTGTGACGTAGGTGCACGAACCCTATAGGCTACGTGCATGAAGTCTACTAGCGCCTCTAGCGGACAATGGAGAACGATTGAACTCCAATTTTATCATTGTTTCATACCTATAATTTTTTAAATGTACTAATATCATTTAATTCAGTTGTGTGCGTATAATATAACTTGCATAGCATAAAAGGTACATTGAAATTATTTATATTGAGTATTTTTTTCTTCAATTATGATGTACCTATTAGAGAAAACGTCTTAATTCGTCCAAATTGACAGGATAATCTCAAACTATGATGCCGATGATCTTGCGGATCGGGTTTGTATGTATCAAACACTGTATTACTTTTTCGGAGGAAGCATTGAAGAAAAGCGTGAAATTAGTTTTGCCATATTGAACATGTTGACGAATGTGTTGCTGAATATATCAACAACAAAATTATTGCGAAGTGCATCCGACAAACTTCTACCGCTAAAACACCTTACAAATTAGAGATAGAGGAAAATTCATGAATCCCAAATTGATGATGAATTTTTCTAATTTCACAATTAAATTACAAACATCTTTATTATATAGATCAATAATGAAAGACAGATAATACTCTATTTACTGTTTTGATCCACTTCAATCGTTTTTTTATATTTTAACTGCGTACATTAAATCTATGAAACTATATTTCACTTGAATCATCCTTAGCATAACACCCTGAAACAGAACAAGCGTTTGCCTATGTTTTATTTGCAATTATTCTCACTTTTAAACTATAATGCTCAATGACATCTCAATGACGTATTCTGAGAAATGGAGTTTGATGTTTACAATGGTGCTCACCATGAGCGCTCTCATCGATATTTGTTCAACCTCTGCCCCCTTGCACATAGCCTATACAATATATTTCTTACTATTATTTAACCTCAAGTACAAAGCCACCAATATTTATTTATTACAACTAAATTATTCATCACGCTCTGAATATTCACTTTATTTTACTGTTCCTCAGTCAAGTTGTTCGTCCTTATGTTTACGGAAACCAAGCATCCAGAAATTTCTATGTTATTCTCGAATGTCGCTTGGCACGATGTCAAGAGATAACAGGCTCCATTCAGAAAACAGCGACGGATTCAGATCCTGTTTTATTTTTACGAATTATGACAATTTCGCACGTTACAATATGAATATCTATATTTTAATCCATCTGCAAATACTCTAAATTCATTTAGTATGGAGAAGGAAATAAGAATAAAAATAGAAGATGATTTTACTATTATACAGAAAAGCTCAAGAAGTTTCGGCTCTGTCGTGCGTCCACTCACCAACACACCTGTTTTCTTGTTGATTCGTTCAAATACAAATATTTATGTGTTCAACAACCGAGTTCTCATTTTAATGATATTAAAGCGAAATTTGAAATCAGCGGCTTCAGTTATGAATTTGTACTAATTGGGTTATTCATTTTATCTGTATATTGCCTGAAAGCATAATATGTTAAATGGAACACTTGATTCAAACACAATTTTTTCGAGTGTTCTCTCGATAATAATCTGAGTAAAAGCCATTGGTCAGAATTAGTTAAAAAAATTAATTCAAATGCCAAACTACGAAAAATACATAGGTAATTTGTAGAACTGTAATTAGTCCAGACAAAATAGGAAAAATATGGCAACTATTACCAATTGAAGATTTGCTCTCGAGATCTTTCGCTCATAACTCGGAAACAGTGCATCCTGAAGCAAAATTTTTAAGATAAAAATTGAAGTTTGATAAATTTTGTATAACTTTGCCTCTCTATATTTTCTCGAAAAAATGCATAGTTTTGGAGGTATTTGCTCTTAAAAGAATACAATTTGTGAAAAAACGCAATGCGCTTCATATTTTCCAACAAACTTTTTTGTTTAGCTTCTTCGCCGTTGGTTTCACAGAAAAGCTTCCAAGAACAAAGTTTTAGAGGATCAGATTTTGTTCAAGAATATTTTACATTACATTATATTCAAGGATAATTATGCATGTTTTTAAAAAAACGAATGGAAGCAACGTTATAGAGAACTTATCTAGCTTCAATTTTCATATTGGAAATTTTGCGCTAAGACAAATAATTTTTTAGTTATGAGCAAAAAACTTCCGAAATGGACCTTTAAGGACCCCTCTCCCCCGGCGACATGGCGATCCCACTTTGGGCTATTATATTTTGATCAGAGGATCTCTTCCATGTCATTTCTGAAACAATTAGTAATTCATAAATTAATGCCCTATTTGCCCATTTTTGGTTTATTTTGCCTGGATCAAATAGATATTAAACGAAACTCAACTAAATTTGTCGAGTTGTCCAACATGAATTAATCTGCAAAATATTTCGGTCAAAGAAAATGGTAAATAACAAACAAAATAACTCTAATTATTTGATTAGTCACACTTGATCTGCGCCTGTTTAATTACAAAGTAACTTGAAAACAAATATTTTTAAGTTAATATGTCAAACAAGAATGACAAGATTAATGCATTATATGCATGCAGTAACCTACTATGTTCTCGATTTGTTCTTCTTTCTTCTTGTCTAAGATGAAGAAAGATAAAAATAGTGCACGTACTTACTGCAATGCTGTTTGCATTTAAAAAGACATTAGTTTGAGAAGTGAACCAAGTAAATAGTCAACTTGTTTTACTACACCTTACACCCTAGTAATAAAGAACCAACTATATAGATATCTAGATAATGAACACATAATGTGTCATGATGTTTTATTTTCTGAAAATAGAAATAATATTGATTTTCGGTGAAAACATTATTCTTTATTCAAAGTTTTGGTTTCTTTTTATGTTAGACAACAACCGGAAGTTGATTTCCAGTTTGTCAAACTCCATAGAACTTTCTCCCAGCCTCTAAATTCTTTAACATGATACACTCTTCCCGCATCCTTTTCAGAACTTCTATTTTCCACTCAGAATCGTTTAGTGTATATAAAATCGTTATCTAACAACTCATCCAAGCTTTCATACTATCGAGAAGAGTCAATTAAAGTATTAAATACATTATTATGCCGTTAATTGCTTTTGCTAAAACGTTAAAAGTAACCTGAAAAAGGTACGCATCGTTCACGGGTAAATATGCATGAAATGAGTGTTTTCAAGCATGACTCACACCAAAATTCTTCTCCATTGTGCATCATGAGACTGATTTATTATCATCTTATTCGAAAATTCTCCCCACGATCAATTTTCTTCCGCGCCGCAATGTTGAGGAACATTTTAATTAAAAATGATCGCGTTACTTTTTGTCTTCGTGTTCGTTTCTTTTCAGTTAGTTCGTTTGGGAGTTGGCGCATGAAGCAGCTTACCATTAACGGCACATTGAGTATTTTAAAATTTAATATGGAGTATTATGAAGTGTTCCTTCAACGATGATGTGAAGTTTGAAGGATGGAAAGATTGAATTTGTTGCTGCGTTCTTTGTGTGCATTGTTGTGTTGGTATCTTTAAACTTGAATATTGGCTTACAAGTTTACATGTTTGTGTAGTAGTGCTGGGTGAATATTGCAAATACTTTGGGAATATCTTGAAATTAACATCTATTACATATAGAACTTGTGTGTTTTATACATCAGAAATTTTTTCAAAGGCAGAATTTGAGGTTCGAAGATCACCAAGCATTGAAAAAAATAATATTCCATTGTTTGATTCGTATATTACTGTAAAAAATGTATTATTTTTATCAAACAAAAATAGCCCTTCCAAATTAGCTCTTGAATCTGCTTATTAATTCTCCAGAAAGTAAATCCATAATTTCTGCCTTTAATTTCTTGTCGTCGGAACGGTTTTTTTTTTTCAAGCAGCGAGAACAAATTTTTTTATCTCTTAAGGATGTTCAATTTGCTTTGTGGCCATATCTTGACAGTTAGAAGTTGATGCGACTACAAGAAAAATTGTTATACGAACATAATTCTGATTCGTTCTACTTGAGACATTACAAGCCTCAAGAGAACCACGCCCTTTACCTATAATCGTAAATCATTAATGAGTAATACGGTACTTGTCATAACCCATGGTGAAAATGATATTTATAATAATTATTGTTAATTTTTGTTAATGTTTGGGTAATTAAAACATATCAATCTTCATTCATAACTCAGTGTTAATATGCTTGCTGGCTTTGTAATCCAGAGGCTGCAGAACCGAGTCCCACCGGTTGACAAAAAAGTCAGTGAGTTTTTCACTGAATTACAATACACTCTGTGGCGTAGGTACTCAGAAAAACTGAGAGTACCCGTAGTTTGACGACTGGTAATAACCGAAACATTGATCTTTCTACCAAACGCACTGTAAGTGTCTGCCACACCCGTATCGGGTTTCATTTCATTAATGTTTTATTTTAGATTCACGATATATTTCACTAGGCAGCCCAATGCTGATGGTCGAGGAAAATCCTGATTGAGAAATCTGCAAAAATTATGAGTAATTGTCAAGAACTCAATATCCAAATTTATTTGCAGAGCTGCAATTAATGTAATATAAACCATGTTATCTTCAAATAAAATTGATAGCTTGTTTAATGTCAAATTGGATAAAATTATGAATTCCGAAGGTATGCGCAACAAATTATTTAAATATTATAATACCTATTCAAGATGTTTTCTCTCTGCCTGTTTTCCCTATTTTCATTCTAATGTTTCAGCTCCAAGTATTCTGTTCTAACTTATTACTTCATTGTTGAAGGTAATGCTTTATTGTAATTTTTGCGTGACAAATTCCAGTTGACAATGACATAATGGCTGTGTGAGCTCAGAACAGCCCCTAGATAGATATAAATTTAGCTGAATTTACGACGACCATCTGCCTTCAATATTATTAAATTATATCATTAAAATTAAAAATGTCGTGACCTGTTTTCCGAAACATGCTCCTCGAACATTGTATGATAGTATAACTTTATGTGATGTGTTTTAAATTTATCGTAAAGTAGGTTAATATCTGTTGACTTGACGGTTTTATCTCACGCACAGTGAAAATGGCTCTTTATTGAAATATAAAGAGCAATAATGTGGAATAAAATTGAATAAACTAGATTATCAGAAGTGTAGGCTACTTTTCTTAAATATCTTCTGCAGTTAGTGTATTATAGTTTGTTACTGTTCTATTAACTTTCAGAAATGCATTGTTCTAAATAGTCGTTCCACTCGTATTTAAAAAACTTCTGTCTAAACCGATTTTTACTCCCCCGACCTATGTAATAAGGGGAAGTATTATAATCGTGATTTTTTGGCAGTTTGGGGTTCTGGTGAAACTTCACGTTCTAAACCAGTGATTGCGAACCTATGATCTTCGGGTCAGAAACTGATCCATGCAGGCTTTTTGAATGACCCACGAACTGATTCTCATAAACACATTTCTATATCATAAAAGAGAGTACAGACAGTCAAAAATATATAATGATCCATGGTATCCCCGACATAATTATATCAGTTCTTTGATGTCGACTTTCATTCTTTGCTCTTCAATTGCGGAAGTAAGAGTTTTCAAATAAAAAAGGACGTACAAAGTGAGAATTGAAAAAAAAAAAGAAGTTTTGAACCATTCTTCTCCCCTGGTTTCCAAGTGACGCTATTGACTTAGTGACTCACGAGCTAGTACTAAAAAAAAGTTTAACAAAATTTGATCCACTTCTCGAAAAGGTTTGTCATCACTGTTCTAGACCCTACTAAACCCAAAAAAACATTCAAAAAAAGTCTGTCCATCCGCTATCGGTTTGTCTGTCTGAAAGCACGATAACTTGAGAATGCGTACGAATTTTTGATTGAAATTTCATATTTAACTTTTTAGTTTTTTACGTTTATTCTATAAATGATAGTAATAATCATGACATATGAAATAATTAGAATTGGCCCTTGAATAACTTGGCACAACATTTTCCAAAATTATAAGCGGTTCATTATAATTAAAATTTGAATTATGAAATTAGTTAATATTTTACAGAAGAAAGGAAATAATGAGAATCATAATGTGAAATTAGAATTATTATTACTCATATTTGTATATCATATGCAAACATTCATCAATTGTTCAAATTGAAGCTCTTACAGAAATAATTCTAGTAGAAGTATCAGAGAGGATATTTAAACGATTGTCAATTGTTTTTTGCATAAATTATTCAAATGATGTCTAGTTTGGTATCAATTTGAAGCTCTCGGAGAGTCTGGAAAAGGACTCTTCATTTTCAAAAATATTCTAAGTAAGAACTAAAATATAACCGCCATCTCCAACTTTGAAAATGACATCTGTTACTTTGTCAATGACAGCTGTCACTTTGACAATGACAGCTGTTACTTTAAAATATGCGATTAATTGGTGCGGTACTCTAAATTTCTGAAACAGGGATGAAACTGGTCATGAAATTTATGGTCGGGAAAGTATTGTGCCGGCCACAGCAGATTTTTACAAGACATGCAACTTGCGAGATGTGTGAGGGAAGTAATGGAATTGATTTTCTATTTATCAAACTCTTTTTATCAAACAAAAATATTGTCCTCTTCAAAATAGCTTCCTTTGGCACCTATACACCGGCGGAATAGTTGTTCCCAGTTTTGGCAGCAGCATTGAAAGAGTCATATTGTTTTGGATGTTCCCAGAGTCTCAGAATGACGTCCTTGTGAAACTTTTTCCAATTTTGAGAAAAGAAAAAAATCACAAGGACTCAGATCAAGTGGATAGGGAGGCTAGGGAATTACAGGGGCTAAATTCTAATTCGTAAAGACTAACTTCTAGCGCCATTTTGTATACTCTCGGTACATGTATCACCTACCAGTTGATTAGAGAAGTGATTCAATATCATCATCGTTGAGCACAGTCTTCTAGAAGTAGGAGACAGGGTCAAGTCAGATTTCACTTTTGTATGTCATCAAATAATAACATTAGAATAAAATTTCACCATTATAATTGATGATAAATCAGGAAAATGAGTGAACATGGATTAAATCTGATTTCAAACATCGTTTTTTACTTACTTGTACTAAGTACAAGAAAGTATTGTGAAACCGACAAAATTCACCTATCAAGATTTGGATGGAAATATCCGTTTTGAGCATCCCTGAATCTATTCTGACTATTTTCGGCTTGATGTCAGTACGTTCGTGCGTGCGTTCGTTCGTAACTCGCAAATCTCAAAACTGGTTGAACGTATAATGTTGAAATTTTGTATTTAAGACTGGTATAGGGTCTAGTTGTGCACCTCGCATTATGGTTCCCATCGTCTGTACCGGAAGTGCACTTTACTTGAATCTTTTTTCGAATTTTTCTAATAAATCCAGAATGATCAACCGTAGGATGTTGAAATTCAGCATTTGAACTTAATGTTGTATCAGAATGGTTATCTGCTATTTTTGTTTGAATCGGCCAAGTCAGAAGTGCACTTTACTTGAAACTTTTCTTTACTTTTTTGCATTAATCTAGAATGATCAGTCATACTCATAGCATATTGAAATTTAGTGTTTGAACTTGTTGTAGCATCAAAATAGTTATCAATAGTATCAATCGGCTGAGCCGGGAGTGCAGTTCATATGTATAACAGACATTCAGAATTTGCCGTATGACACAATCAGTTCAATTGAAATGATAAGGTAGGCAATGATAATCTGTTGCAAATTTTTTGATTTTGTTTCACATTTTACATGTCAAAATATTATCAAAATTATATTAATTATAATCTGGAGTGACAGAAAACTTTATTGAATAAATTTTTGTATATATCAAATGATGTACAAGTCACGTGATGTTCACGTCAGATTCTTATTAGCTACCAACTTAAATTTGTAGAGCATATTGTTTGCATCAACATACAATATTCAAGCTCTTTTAAATGTAACTATTGACATAGAGACTGCGATCTGCCTCCAAGCTCTCTCTATGAATTAGAATAGGAGGCCGGGAATGCCTTTTGAGGTCAAAAATTCTGCTCAGTTGTGAGGGTTCTCGGCACTATTTTGGCACAAACCTTTTGCATTTGCAAATCTTTGGTCAAAATTTGATGTACGGTGCGAGTGCTCATGTTTAATTGATCACCCACTATCCTTATTGTTAAACAGCCTGATCTCACAAAAGCCCTGACACGTTTGATTTTTCCGTCGGTTTTTGAAGTTGAAAGACTGCCTTATCAAGGTTCATCTTTATCGTTTATTTGGTCTTTCAAAAATTATTTGTACCAGCGGAATTGAACCACGGACTGTGCTACTGGAAGAGATGAACAGACCAGTATAGAAAAGTAAATCGTTTGCAATGTTGTCAGTATCATTACTTTTCTCACATACCTCGTATATACTTTTTGAAACAAGGCAGAGACGAAGACTCACCAAAAGGTTTCTTATGCATCTTCCGTGGTAATTATCGTTGAAATCTACACTGTATGATAAAGCTGTCTTTGTTGTGTTAAAAATGTGTCTGATTAATTCAATGTTGGCCCAAAGACGCGATTAAAATTGAACTTCTTCTCAAATTAGAATTTTTTTAATGGGAAATCTCTAGAATATTTTTGGGGATTAACTTACGGTTAGTATAAACACAATTTTCTGGAGATTAAAAATCAAATAACAATCATTCACCATGAGGAATTATTCTAATCTCTATTTATATTCTATGTCCTATGACTAACAACGAGTTATGAGAATTTTTAGTATCATATTTGTATAGAGGTAGTTTGTCATGTAATTATTCAAGTGTATTCTAAAAATTGTTTCGTTCAGGAACCATTTTACTGTAAATTTAATCTTCATGGATTAGGATTATTAATTGCTCATTTAGTAAGAATTTATTGGATGTATACGCAGTTAAATCGTAAAATATTGTACATGGCTTATTGCATAAAATTCAACCAATGAAATACGGTGAATAATCTTATACAGATTATTCTCAAGCGCTTATGGAACAAAGCTGCATTATTGATGAATGATTGAACTTAAAAAGAATACTTTACATTACTACATCAGTTTTGATATTATTGTATTAAGTACTATGATCATAATATAAATAATAAATTGATTATTTTATGTTTCTTCTATTATAATGTCATATACTTATTAAAATGATTGTAGTTCATATTTCAGTTGAAATATATTGCATTGTTCTATATTTCAACATGATATGAATGAATTCGAAGAATTATTTTATCAGACACAGTTTTATAGGGTCAAAAGTTATTGCTTTGCCTTTGTAATTTATTGGATATTGTTATTATTCTGGTATAATCAGCTTGTCATTTGTTTCTGGAAAACATTAAATTATATCACGATAGTCACAAAAAGTCAGCTGTACTGTATGTTATTTTTATCATAAATCAGTTTTCCGAACAGAAATAAAAGATACAAATTAATTGTCCAGTTGTGTAAATGACTTCTTCCGATCGATGAGAGAACAATTCAATAGCAAGGAATGGGTTGTGGGTCAGTATTATGATTTCATTGGCATTATAGTGAGTCTATGAAACACTTACTCTTCATCGAAAACTAAGAAGTAAAAAAAAGATTTATTTCTAAGTGGTTAGCCACTCTAATGGGGTGCAAGCGGATAGGGATTATAAATACATGTTCGGGGTAGCGCAGTAAGTGCCATTTCAATAATTCAAAGTCTAGATTACCGGAAAAACGATAATATTTAACGAGTTCTAAAATCCTGCCAGACAGTTTCTCGAAATTTATTGGTTTCTGACGCCCAAAGCCCGATTCGAAAAATACCAGAAGGCTCCCGACACGATTTGTTATTTTTCTTTCTTTTTCCGTACTTTGAAGTTGAGGTTTAGCGTAAGACTATTCGACACTTGAAAATTTAGTGATGTACTATTTTTTCCGGCTGCAGCTATTTTAAGTGCAATTTCTTGAATCGTTCAAGACAAATTTAGTAGAACTACCGCAGGCTTGGAATATTTTAGGCCACTGGAGAATCCGAAGTTGTAATTTATTCATTATAAAATAGATCTTTCAAGTTTGTAAATAGTCTTTAAGCATTAAAATTGCCGACTTTTTTCTGCTTTTTAGTAGAAGTGTAATTTAGAAAGAGATTTAAATTTTTTCGATTTTTAATTAATCCTTGAACCTGCACATTTTACAATGAATTGTTTTCTTTATGATTGCCTCTTCCCGCAATTCGTTATTGTTGGCATGCGTTTTTCCTTCGTGTTTTTTGCGGATTTACAGGACCGTACCAATTACATTCCGCTGATTGAGCGCGGTTTTTGTCGTCAAGTGAAATCGTTTTCGGTCCGTAAAACGGTGGATTTCATTATCTGCGGTTACAGCCACCGTGTTCCAACCGATTTCCTTTCTTTGTTGTTCAATAACTGTTTCTGATTACGTGATATTAATCAAGATTAACCCTTAATGAAACCATGTCCAAGAAGGGCAATATCCAATATGGGGGCTTTAGGATTTTTATGTTCTTGAAGCTAATAGATGTTTCCATCCAGTCAATATATAATTCAAAATTTTTTACTAGTCGACATAAAAGTTGGGTCATATTGACAATTAATGAAGGATATAAAATAGATTTTGCGACAGTTAGGCAGTGAGAGTGCTTTCTTGAATAACAAACTAATCCAATGCAATTTTTCGGTCGAAAAATCAGTTTTTAATTTGATTTTGTATTGCTTATAAAACCGCGGCAGTAAAGATGCTGTTCTGGTGCGAAACTAACTCCGCATTATTAAGGCTAATATCTGAATTAATTGCTATATTTCCTTCGCCTTTACTGCTCCCGAACGAAAAAAAAAACAGATTTTATGTATATGTTACAGTTAACTCGATAAGTCAGGTATTCATATGATAATAATTGCCCAAATATTTGGTGTGAATATTTAATAAAACTGTATTTATTACATTTACCGCTAGTTGTTCATATATTTTAAGTAGATGCTAGGTGACGCAGGTATCTGTTGGAATGTTTTTGTAAATGATGATATTTTTTGTGTATCACGTATTTTGCTTTCCTTACGAACTGCCCTATTGAAATTCATCATATTCACCAACAGACAGTGATAGCTGTCAAATGATACGATTAATAAATCCTCCTAAATTTATCACTTCAACTTGATGATTCGGTTATTATTGATAATAACTGATGACTATTGATGAATATCCATTGATCATCCTAACCTTAGCATATAGATTGTTACAGAATAAGTATAGTACAGGCTGTGCAACAAAACGCGGAACATAGGAGTTTAACATTTTAAAATGTGCGGATATTGGCTTTCCCGTATGTGATAGAGCAAAAGTACAACATGAAAAGTTGTTTAAAATTAATTTTTATTCATAGAAAGTCTTCATTCCATGCAGTAGAATATCTGCAGCATTGAAGATTTAGAACATAAAATCTGACATTTCCGTCAAAAATTATAGATAGCCATGGAAATAAAAAACGAATGAGACAAACTCCCATTCTGACTTTGTTATTACAACAATTACCAATTATGAAAAGTTGTTTAAAATTATTCTTACTAATAAAGGGTCTTCATTTAATGCAGTAGAATATCTGTAGCATCTAAAAAAAGTTGACAATAATAACACGGAATTGAACTGTCAGAATGAAAGTTTGTTCCATTCGTTTTTTATTTCCATGGCTATCTGATTTTTGACGAAATGTCAGATTCTATCTTCTAAATATCTTATGCTATAGATATGCTACTGCATTAAATAAAAATTTTCATAAGTGGAAATTAATTTGAAATAACTTTCCATTCTTGCACACCTACAGGAGAGCCAATATTCGCACATTTTAAAAATTCAACGTTGAACTCCCATGTTCCGCG
Organism: Dromius quadrimaculatus; assembly: GCA_963989225.1. NCBI lineage: Eukaryota > Metazoa > Arthropoda > Insecta > Coleoptera > Carabidae > Dromius > Dromius quadrimaculatus. Next base: position 11,663,642 of record OZ022324.1, read on the forward strand.
TTTCGTTGCACATCCTGTATGAATTTTATCCCTATAATATAACTTGTCGAGTATAACAATTTTTCATTCTAACGTTTTCCTTCAAGCCCTCTGGACGTCCAGGTGAAATTCATTGAAACTTTTTCAATATTTCCATCGCACACCTGTAATTAAGTGGCGTGCTGTGACTTTATGTGATAGGTGTGCACAGTCGGTGGTGAGTAAGGGGATATATACATGGCCAACAATACAGCTCATTTTTCTCGCAACAACCAGCAATCCATTAAAATTTTTCATATATTTTAATTTGGAAATGTCGCACAGTCCGCTGGCCTTTAATTTTGATATTTTGAGTGGGTTTTATGTCTGGAGTTGGTCTTGTTTTTATAATTTCATTTTTCGTTTCGACATCACGACGTGAAAAAGGATTTTCCAGCAGATCACAAATGATAGATTTATTTTCAGTTGTCATTCTACAAATGATAATTTTAGGGAAATTAATAATTTAAGAAACGTATAAAATGAGTTTTCACCTAATATTGTTGTCTTAAATAACAAATTACAATATTTCAACTATTTTAACAAACTTATAAAAGGCGTTCAAAAAAAGAACGTTGAATATTCAGCTCCCGGTGCAGAAAGTCTGCCTGCACGCAGCGAGAGAGAACGAGCGATAGGAGATCTGCTAATTTCGGTATGCTTTTTCTCTGTCAGACTCTATTCCTTCACTTTCTTAATACTGACTATGCCAAACAGACCTTGCTCGCCGTGCAGCGAGAAATTCTGCACGTCAAGCGTCGACATTCGTTTCAAATATATTGCAGAGTGATTCGCGAGGCGCGCCCGTATTTCTGGTTGCATGAATAGATAAAATACGCTCTTTCTCTGATTTCATAATGAAAATTTGGGAAACAAAATGAAGTATTCAATAAACCATTATATTGATTTTATTTACGTAATTTCAAATATTTTCATAGGATGTGCAGTGCACACCCTGCACATATGGACTGCACGCCACTGCTATAATTGAATCTGAATTTCTTAAAGGAATGACAACTGTCGATTGAAATGAGTATTTTGTGGTTCCAAGCGGTCTTTCTCAAGTCCCATAAACATTCAAAACTGGAAGAATATAAGTATTTTAGCAATACATTGAAGATCTAAGCTTCTCTCTCATTCTATAGTGCATATTGAGATCAACCACTTGATGTATTTTTTATAATCTGGCTCTACAGTTCAGGATGGGCTTTGGCTTCCTCCACAACCTGTCTCCATTCCTTCCTATCAAATGCTTTCATTTTCCATCTCCTCCCACTCATTTTCCTCTCTGCACGTTATGTATACATTTGAGTTTTGGCCTTCTTTTTTACTTCCCCTATCTATAATAGGGGAAGTATTGTTATTGTGATTTTTTAACAGTTTGAAATTTTGATGAATCTCCACGTTCCAGACCCTACTCAATCCAAAAAGCATGATTTTAACAAAAATCGGTAGGTCAGTCAGTCTGACAGACTGTTTGAAAGCACTATAACTTTCATATTTAGTCGAAGAGGGTATGTAAACGATTGTCAATTGTTTTTTTACAAGCTATTCAAATGATGACTAGCTTGGTATCAATTTGAGGAAGATGAGCCTAATAGAAATCTAATATGGACCATTTTCTCCATGATTAATTGTTTTTTTTTACAAGTTATCGAGATTATAGCAAGTTTGGGATCAATTAAAGCAACTAGACATGAAACTTATGGCCATTGAAAAATAAAATGGTAACTAAATATAACCACCATCTGTCACTTTAACAACGACAGCTGTCATTTTGAAATATGCAATTAATTGATACGATATTCTAAATTTGTAAAAAAAACAATGAAACTAGCCATATAATTCATGGTTGGGAAAGTACTATGTGGCCACAAAAATATTGAGGCCAAGCAATTGGAATGAGTCCGCACTTATTAATAAGGATCGCAGACAGCTGCCCCAACTGGCACGATTTTGTTCTTTGGCGGAGTCAGCACGCTATGAATTAGAACTGTACAAAAATGTGTAGTGTAGTGAGGAAATGTTCCTGTTGCTTTTTTCCACCTAATTAAACAAATAGCAATTATTTGATCATCCAACTTTTCCAATCGTAACATTAGCTCACATGGTGTATGAATAATTAACTCCAATTAAGCATCGAATAAAACTGCAAGCATCGCAATCGCAATATTCGGAGTGGTAACAACAAGCTTACTGCACATTTTCTAGCTCGAAAAAATAATCACCTAATGAAATAAGAGTTGAAAAACTATTTCCCAATTATCAGATTGAACGTAACCGCAACATTTAATTTTCCGAATCAGCAGTTTACGCTAATTAGCCGCAAAACAAGCATACTGCTTTGTGTAGGAGTTTAAGGATTTCATGTCTACGGCATATTTAAATCTATTTTGAACTGTTCTCGTGACGTCAATAACGCGGGAATAGAAACAATGGAATAATGAAGAAGAGGATCGAATTGATTGATTTCCATCAGTGGTTTGTAGTAGAGCTGTCGATGAAATCCGGATATCCGAATATCCGGATTTTCATTTTTAAAATATCCGTTTTTTTCCTATCCGGATAAACCGGATATCCGAATATCCGGATATTTTCCATGCGGATAGGCCGGATATCCACATATCCGAATTTTTATCTGAATATCTGGATAAAGTAGACATTCGAATATACTGATATAATTATTTGGATATTTCCTTTTTCCAGCATACGCCGCAATGTCTTTGTGGCTCCCTTCTTGTTCTCCGTCATATGCATCTACGCAATTAGATGTTTTCGAACATCTACACCATCTGAACGATTACTTTCGTCAGCTGGTAAAATAGTTTCCGCAAAGAGAAGTTGTCTATTCACCGAAAACGTTAATAAATTATTAATTTTATACTAAAATTTGAAATAATAACATGAAGGTACTGTTCTGCTTGAGTACCTACGTATTTCAAAATTATTTGGGTCTTCTGATTTTGTGGTATAACGTGAGAAATATTCTCATTCAAAAATATAGATGAAATTATTCTGGCAAAATTAGATAAAATATTGTACAGAATACGTTATGAGAAGCCATATTGTTTGACAATCGTAATTTGCAAAACCTACTGGTTTATCCGGATTTTCGTCTTATCCGGTTATCCGGATGCACGGTCTTCCGGATTTATCCAGATATCCGATTATCCGTTGTTCTAAGCCGGATACCGGTTTTTCCGGATATCGGATATACGCTTGCACGGATATCCGGATTGTAATTTCCACGGATATTGACAGCCCTAGTTTGTAGCTATTAAGTAATAACAAGAGAGATACATTGGATTTTGATCAGCGTTGTATTATTGATAGCACTGATTTGGAAAATTACATGATGCATCAATTTGGAAAGACAACAAATCATTCGTTATCTTTTTTATTGGTTTATTTATTCCAGTTTAACATCAGCAAATAAAAAATAATGTGGTAAACGCTACTATATCAACACATCTTTTGAATTCTATCCAAAATAAGCAAAAAAGTATGAGTCAATCATAAGCAAAAGATAGTATTCTTGATGAATCCATCATCAGAGAAATAGATAACAGCTTGACGGTTTAATAGTATAATCATACTGAAAATCGATGAATCCGATGGCGGGCATCTAAATTAATAATAATCGCTACTGGCGTTGTAGTCTTCCGGCTTTTTTAGGGTAAAATAACAAAGGAAAATAGTCTAGACCTTGGATATAAAATCGTATGGTAAACTACACACGGCTAACTAGATTATAAGGTCAGCGAACTAAAATAGTTTGCGTGTCTGAGCTAACGTGCGATACTTGCCATTAAAAAACAAAATCCCCTCACTCTTCAAAGATATATAATTTATCATTCCTACACAAAAGTGTTATATAGCTATCATTTTTATCGACACCCACAAAGAGAAACATTTATTATTTGTCATTATTCTTCATATTAGCTATGATGAAAAAAAATTACTTTTTTTCTTTTGTAATATGACAGCCTTTGTTTATCATAAATGAGAGTATTGAACAATAAAAACCTAGTACAAACTTCTCATGATCTCTTACAATATTAACATCATGGAAATAACGCCTTCACTAAAATTCGGGGGTACCTGTATTTGATGGCTGTTAACCACTTTCACTTACCGAATCACGCAGCAGGTATAATAAATATTTTACTGAAATAGTGGGAATAACTCAGAAAAATGTGGAACAACATTCACTGCGAAATGTCTAAAGCTTAAGAATTATTAGGAAACCATTAGTGGTTGGAGTTGTGAAAGATGCTTCTACATTCTATTTAATATCGACCAAAAAATGGTAATTGAATCTTAGTGAAAACATAGAACTTTTCAAGAAAAATAAAATATCCAATTAATTTATGCAAAATGTAATCAAAGAATGTTAAAAATATGTTAACGTTGCATCATTATAGAGAAGTAATTTCTCTGCTTCACAAATATTTTTCCCAAGATTCCGGAAGAGACAGAGCTAAATAATCCGATAATTATTTGTGTTTAACAAGTTCATTGATCTTTCATCAGTGTCGCGTTTACATCGTCTTAGAACGAACAGATAAGGCAATGTTTCATTAACAACTTCTTGTTAGTTACGTTCATCGTTCCAAAGAACAAACTAATCAAATTTCCGAATAAATCTTATCTTTACAGTTGACGTTTGAAGATTTCCAAGTAGAGTTGCTACCAGTTTTTATATTTATAGCTAAAATAAGTATTGTGTCTTTTCTATTTCATGAAGAACTAATTTTTTTATTCTCAAACATCAAAAACTACATAGGTACTCTATCGGATGTGTTAACGAGCAGTTGCGCATTGCGCATGCGAATTTTTTCCCAAATAGTGAAGCTTGCATTCTGCTTTCATCATGAGTTAATCATCATATAATAAATAATTGATACAAATTAATCATCGCCAGATTGTTTTATTGATCATTCTCGTTTCGCCCACTTACATACATACATAAAAAAAATCCCAGCAGAATATTTTCAGACCATGCATAAGATTTGTAAAATCGTTCCATTAATTGGAGAGAAATAACAGATACTATTGTTAAATATTGAACTGGAACACAAATATTGAATTTGTGTGAAATATGTGTGCTGTTTCTGATATTTATTGTTGGGTTCTCATGCGAAGCTAAAATTTTATTGATAATAAAACAATGAAAGGCAAATAATTCAGGTCGTAATAAAATTGATTGGTTTCATGCAGCATACAATTTTAATTAAGATAAATTTCATATTATTTTCAGATAATGGGTTTATTATAGGAAACAGTGCTGATTGCTTGAAATAAACTCTTTTTGTACTCAGATCATTCTAGATTTTGAATATCAAGTACATGTATTGTATTTTGTGCGGCAACTATAAAATATGAGTTTATTGAATAAAATAAATGAATATCAATCACGTTTTTACATGTATGACAGACACTATTTTAGTGCACAATGGTGAAGTGATCGGTTTTTCCCAAACCATGGGATGTAGTTACCAATCGTCAAACCACGGATACTTCCAGTTTTCATGGAGCATACAACATAGAGTATATTATAATGCAGCGAAAATTATATATTATTATTTTTTCCGAAGCTAGGATTGACCCCACGATCTTCGGATCACAAAGCCCAAATACTCGTATTTGCCCTGAGTTATGAATACTCACAGCTTATTTAAATCCTATACTATGATTATAATTCAAAGATGTTTAAAAGAAAACATCCCATTGGGTTGCAAATATTTTTCCATAATTACTCATTGTTCATACTGAATTCCGGACATGAAAATCTATGTAAAAATTAGTAGTTTTTGTTTTTACTTCGTTTAATATGGCCTTGAATACATAAGAAATACACATGGAGATTTTTTCCTACACATTATTGAAAATAACAAACAAGAAGTAGAATAGATAGGCATCCATGTTTAAAGCTCGTTGATACTGAAGTTGATTCTTCAAATATGAGACCATAATATGGTACATATCCTATAATTTAACAAATATCATGTCTCATAAAGATAGTACTATTGATTTCTCATTTGAAAAAACAATTAGCTCCTTGCGTGTTGTACCTTGAGAAAAAAACGAGAAAACTAGGAGATCACCAATATCAGTGAAGGTCATTCTGATCATCTCTGACCGCTATCTGAAACTTATATGAAGAAAATTTGAAGTCTGGCAAAGTTACGGACACATGACGGGATACTTAATATTATCTATCGACGAACTAATAATAACTATCCCTTACAATCATGAAAAAATTTGGGAAAAATGAATAAGTGAGATAATAGTAACCCAGACAAAATAGCCGAAAAGAAGTGCTGAGTTTGCATTGATTTCCAACAAGCTGAATTTTTGTACAAGTCTTGAATACGTCATTATTAATGCTATGTCAGAAGTCCTCATCGATTCCGATTGTGCGTTGTTTTTTATTTGAGATAAAATATGGTGTTTTTTTTTGCGTATATATTTGAGTTTATGAGAGCTACCAAAAAAATGGGTGACAGAAAATATATAGAACGTAAAATTCTGTATGAAAAAGGTATCAATATTTTTTTACTAAGCACCGTTCTCGAATAATCGCGATTTCAAACCTAGAAAATACGAATATGCACTCATAGGTGGCAAGTAAGTATCATCTGAAGAAAAAAATATTGGAATATTGGTTTTTGTGACTCATGCACTCAAATACTAAATAACAACGGCCGTCCCTAATTCCGTTAGTTGGTTGTTCTTGAGTAATATCAACAGTCCAGTCAGTTTTAAACGGTTTCTCGTAGTGAATAGCCGTGTTTGTAGATGGTATTTTCATTTTGAACAGTGCCGTTACAAAATTTTTATAAAATTTCTAGAAGTATACTTCACTTGCAGTGAATCTCTGACTAAAGATGGAATAAAAGAATGCAGTTATTTTGTCTTCCTCCAACATCTGCTTCTGCTTATCAACACTTGTTTCGTGTGTTCTACCTAGTGCACTAGACAATGAACTGAATCCTGAATACTGGGACTGGAAAAACTGGGATTGGAAATTGATGAATAATAGTTTGGAGCCAATCCAGGCGTTACTTCCACCTGCTCCAGAGAGATAGCTGAATACTATTGTTGTAATTGCAAGAAAGCTGCACGAACTATTAGCCAATTGTCAAGACCACTCTTGCACTAATATTGCATCAAATGCAATAGATGGAAATTTTTTCGAAATCGATGAGAATCCAAATAATGAATCTCTCTTCTTCGAGCAGTCAACACAAATTGAGCAAGAAGAGGAAGAAGAGATTGAAGAGGAAGAAACGAGTGATCATGTAGAATTTGATGATGAATAATGTTATTTTCTTTCAACAAAATAATGTTCCTTCAAAATTCCTGGATCAAAATATACCGTGAAGTAATACTACTGAGGGAACCATCTTAAAAAAATAGCGCCGATTATATTTGAAGTAGTGCGGAAATGTGTGCATACCTACGGTCTGAAATTGCGATACCTCGAGGACGGTGCTTCGTAGAGAAAAAAGTGTCGGCAGCTTTCTTGTAGAGAGTTACACGATCGACAAAGTTTCCCTCGGCCTTTTTTTTTCAGTAGCTCTTACCGTTTCAAAGATATACGCAAAAATTGGAGATTTGTGGCCTTTGACATTGAATATAGCATTTGTAATGACGTATTTAAAACCTATACTAAAGTTCAGCTTGCTGAGGACTAATACAAACTGGAATGTCTATTTTGTCTGAACTAAGACCATTTAACCTCACTAGTGCAATAATAAAATGTACATTTATTTCGTTTTTTTTTTCATATTTTGCCTTGGATTAAATCTGAAATTGTATATTCGTTATGATATTTTCAATATCTATTTGCAAAGTTTATGAACCATTCACGAAATTTGAGAAGAATGCTAGCAGATCAAATAAATTAAATCTCTTTTGATTCTTGAGTTGTTTATAAATATATAATTCATTAATTAGTTTCTCCAATATTTCTGGGGTACATACATAAAAATTACACGTAGGGTATATCATTGTTGGAGCATTTGAATGATTACACAGTACACATTCTTCATACTTGATGCTTCTACACCACTAACAACATAAATATCCATTATGTGTGCACGGATATATAAATATGACCACCAGAAAAATACTTTGAGATCCTTTACTCTCCTGCTGAAAGAATATAGTAAACACCCAAAAAAAAAAATGAAACAAAGATCAAATATACTAAATTATCACCAAATCTAAAAAGGAAACAAAGACTAAATGTAGTAAATGATCAGCAAGTTGCGCTGCGCAATTTTGGATTTCAGTCCAACATGAGGAGTTCTGTGCACCCGTCCTGTCTCGGGCTCAAATTTTGTCCTACAGGCGCGCGCAATCAATTCGGTAATATTCAAGAATGTTTTTCGAAAGTACGAGCGTTGCTAGCAAGCCCAAACAAGCATTCACCTAGAGTAATTTACTTTCGAAGAAAATAACGAGATGTTAAATATTTGGATGACATTTTGAATTAAAATGTGGTTGAAATTTTGGTGGTCATGCACTATTTTTGGGTTAACATTATTTAAATTTTTAAATTATTTAATTATTTAAATAATTAAATTTTTAACGTTTATTATATCTGGTAATAAGTTAAACATAAACCTTCTATTCTGATCATTTGGATGAGAACATGGAACACTGAAACTAATGCCTGTATTATACGATAAAGTTTGTTGGTCAATAATTTTCAAAAGTTGACCTTCAATTTATTGTTGTGTGTAATATGTCCAAAATTTCCACAATTTTTTCTTGATCAATAATTGACCAAGTTATTTTTGAAATAGAACTGGCTCTATTTTTCACCAATATTCTGGGGTATTCTAGGGAGATTTTGTCGTTGCCAACATTACTCATATTAGTTATTTCGCGTCAATTGATAATCTTAATGTTGACAAAGTATTAATATAATTTCATATACGATAGCCTTCAGTATATTAATTTTTTGTCATCTCTACTATCTCACTTTCTCTCTAACCACATTTTTTGAAGTTACGTCAAAAATTATAAGTTGGTAGCTCTGATTTTTCTTGGCGAAAACTTGTATCGTGTAATATGGTACAAAATATTTTTGAGTTCGACAATAAATTGTTAAAAACTTGACAGAAAACTTGGTCAATTTATTGATCAATAAATTGTATCTTCTAATACTGGCATAAATGTTGTACAATAATTTCGATGTTTTGCCTTAGATTTTTCAGGTAATAAATTTGAAACAGTATTTCTTATAGTTTGTCCAACATTTGCTCGTGAATTTTTTGTATCACGTATCACTTACGATATTTCAAGAGAAAACTAGCAGATACAAAGAAAAAATCTATTCCTTCCAATTTTGAACATATGAACTAATATGAATAATTTACATACATATATATCTTTTATGTTCCTGGTTTGTATAAAATATTGCATGACATACGTGTGATGGTATTATTATACACTCACTCCACGATTATGTCGTGCAATTCCACATGCTAGAGAGTTGTAATCATACTAACAATAACTATTATCTATTATATATCAAATCATACACGAATATCTGTAGTTTTTGGTGTTTGGTTGTCTATTTCTCAATTCAATTGAACTTTTAACGAATACGACTGCTGGTATTCATCCAGCACTTCTTTGTCATAATTTCTTTGTGAAATCCAAATCGATATTCAGAGGATATGGCACCTTAATTACTCGCTCAACCTTTGATATTAAAAATTCCGCATTTAATGAATCCATATATCTTGTCTAGCATTTATTCCTGTTCCTAATGACTTTCATTACGATCTGCAATGCACTTTGATTTCTACACGCCATTTTGGTACTCGTTAATGGTTTGAATAATTTCTAAACGTGGATTTTCTCCTTTTTGTGCATGCAAAGCGAAAATGTCAGGAAAGTTGAATTAATCAATTTTTGTTCTACAGTTTAATATTAAAATTTTCATATGTACCAAAAAGGTATTGATTATAGTATTACCTTCTTAAGGTCCTGCTGCATTACGCATCGCAACAAATATCTATTCAAAAATAGTTATTTTTCAATTATAATAAACGTCTCATATAAATTTGAAATTAATGTCATGATCTAGCAAAAAACGTGACCAATCTATCATTGTTACTAAATTGATGTGTAATGAAACTGTTAGCATGTCAAGATATTCACCCCAGGAAGTTTACTTAAATATTTGTGCGTGAATTTGGCTAGCCAATGTTTGAATCAAATGATTGATGTCTGTAGAATGACTTGTGTATTCTGTAATCTTTTGGTTATCTAAAACCATAAATAATATTGAGGAAGGCTATGAATTGACTAGGTTATGGTTTGGTTGAACAATTCTTTGTAATGGTTAAGACTTTCTTATGAATAATTGATTTTCTTTTGTTTCAGGTATGTACATCTGTCAGCTTCAAGAAATCATTATAGGGAATAGTTTGTGAGTATTTTCATGAATACTCCATTATTAAGTTATGTAGGAGTAATTTGGAATTACAATTACGTTCACAGAGAACAATTACTCTTAAACTAATTTAATTATTTATTTCTGGTATGTTGCTCTATAGCTCTTGTACATGGCTTCATATTCAATTATTCAAGAGAATAAGGTAGATTTGAACTTCCCGGCAAATAGTTGGAAATATCTGTTATTAGTGTAAATTATTAAACTATTTGAAATTGTATTCTCGAAGTCAAATACTGTGAAGTTGTAATCTATATTTTCACAAGAATAGACCTGGATATACTAGGAGTATTATTCCTTCTTTAAATTCTTTGATATTATTTTGATATGAGAAATAATTTATGCTCCAAAAAATCTAAACGATTTCAGTAAAATAAAATGTACCTACCGATCCAGTCAGTATTCAAGTTAGTATACCTGAAACGATGTTTGGTAGCTCTATGACATAGACTTCCATTTCACTACCTTTTGCTGAAATTCTCCCTCTGGTATCACTATTTTGCTTCTCCCTGCAGGTGCATTCCTGGAATATCTTGCGTTTAAAAAGACATGTTTTATCGATTGGTGGAGAACAATGAACCGCGGGTGGTTCCTAAGGTTGGCAGCGTTCCCGCTTCTCTAGTAACCCTCTCTCCCCAGCGGCGCACGTCTACGGGGAATTAGGGGCAGAACGTGCGCCCATGTGCAAGCACAGATTTCAAGAAGAAATATAATGTTGTTAAGAGGTTGTAATGCTGGATTTGGAAGAAAGCCAACGGGGTATTATGTATGGTTTATAAATGGATTGATATTATGGAAATAATTACCAGAGTTTTGTTTTTAATAAAACAACAGACAAGGGTCTACAGATGGATATTAATATGCTCTGTGTCGTTAGTTTTCGGGAAGATAATTTATTCAGGTGTCAGAACTGGTGAAAAAGGATATAGATCATGGTTTATGTGAAATTTCTTTTTTATTCTGGTGACATGGGTTAAAAATAGCTCCTAAATTGTTACGACTGGTTTAACAAATTAGTTCCGGGACAAAATCAGAGTATCACATCATTTAAAATACCTGTACCTTATAATTGGATACATAATTGGAGTAAATTCCCAATAATAAATACAAATTATAACTAACCTGTTGTACATATCTACTTTTTGCCCATCCAAATAATTTCCGAAGGTAATTATGATGAAATTATTTGTTTATCTTCGAATTACCTACAAATCTTTGATTTTCAAAATTTATTTAGAAACTATTCAATTTTGCCATTTTGGAATAACATTTCATTCAAAAGAAATATTACTTTCATGATAACTGAAATATATTGAAATAATGTCGACATTTTTGGAGTAAATACAATCACTGATGTCTGAAGTTATTGCTAATAAGAACAAGAGTTGGAGAATATGAATAATGTGAATAATTTCAAGTGGTCAACTGATAATAATTCAATCTATTTATGAAATATAATTGCGGTCAGAACGAAAGTTTCTCTTCAACTAGTTTCATAATAGGCGTCCTCTAGTATCTGAAGATAGATACCTACCTAATGCATCCATATATTCAAAAAGTTCAGTATCTGTGAATTACTTTCAATGAATTTTTGTCAATTGGTCTTTCTCGTCATGTTTTTAAAACTAATTCATTGAAGATTTTGGAATTTTTTCTGGAAAATAGGGTGCTACGATTCACTCCAAATGTTTTTGGGTGATTAACATGTTGAATAACTTTTATCTACGACCGTATAAAAAGTGACAGCTTTTAACATAATTTTAAATGTGAAAAATTGGCTTCATGTGAAATTGTGCATTAAAATTTTCATTGCACGCCTTCAATAATAGTATATTATGCTACAAGGACCGAACGACTGTCATTTTTGTCCAGGATAAATTTGGCTGCATTTGGTGAAGACGAGGGCGAAGTATGAGGCGAAGGCGAGGGCGAAGCACGAGGCGAAGACGAGGGTAAAGCCCAAGGCGTAGCTTCGTGCAGCCAAATTTGTCCGTGACAATAATGACAGTCGTTCAGAGTCCATGTTGCATACGATACTTTTTGTAACAAGTGCACCGAAGTACCCCCATTACTAAGCTTTTTAAATAAATTTGGATGTATCAAAACTATCTTATCGATTTGACAAACACATTTTTGTAAATGCAATCACATTACAGTAAACTAATACAATGAAACATAACTTACATGATTTATTTTATTGATTGATATTTTTTACATTATCTGTGCTATCCCGTTCACAATAAATGCCCACACTATAACGAACATATTCTATAATACAAATTTCTTTCAAATATCAATTTGACATATCAATAATATAAAAAAATTCAACGGCATCCATGATCACAATTTCATTTCTACCCAGCGGACAAAAATATCCATTAATTCCCTGTCAACTGAGAATTAATGAAAATTGTTGTAATGGTTTGTAATTGAGAACTTTCATAGCAAAAAGCCAGCTCAGTAATAGGGTACTTTCGGTGCAAGTGTTACAAAAAAGTTTTTAGTGTGAGAGTCCATCAATTCCAATTATTAGTATTTTAATCATCTGGTGGATGAAACTTATCTACAACACTAAAATCATTTTTTGACATTTTAAACATAATCCGTCAAAGAAACATTCACAAAAGAGAATGTATTCGTATATAATTGACCCTTTAATGGAAATTAGGGCGATCGATGATAAAATATTATAAGACACAGGTGTAAAAAGACTTGATTGCACTCACGGAGCTTTCGAAAATTTGTGCATTAAAGAATAACTTTTTACACCTGTAATATATCAACGATGTATAAAAAGTTATAGTTTTTCACATCATTCTAAATGTAAAAAGTGGGGTTTCATAAAAAACTGTGCAATAAAAGTTTTATTTTCTCTTTAGCGGCATGATTTCAGTGAGAGCGCATCAGTTCCAATTATCAACAATTTAAACATCTAGGGATATTTTGAAGGTCATCTACAAAACTAAAATTACTTTTAGACATTTTAAACTTGATTTCTCGATTCATACTTACTTCCAAGAACATTTGTGACAACTTCAATGAAAACAGTTCAATTTAAAATGTCGTTTCCTTAGTAAAAAGTGGTAGCCCTCAAACTGACTTTTACAACACACTGAGAAAAATGGTAGCTTTGAATTAAAACTATTTCCAGTTTTGAGTTTTTTCGTTTTTGGAGAAAACGAAAATCATTGGTTCAACATTTGTGATTCTAAATCAAAACGCAACAGGCTTTTGTATAAAAATATTTTAGGTTTTGCATTCTAAGTTTTGTCTTAAAACTTGATGTTCATTCACTCAAATGCTTTTTTATTTGAACTCATACAAATGAAATTAAAATTTATTAGTCTTGAACTAAAACTGTAAGCCTTTTTCCCAAAGCAATTTCAGTTTTAAAAGAGAAATTAATAATTTTGTATGAATGTTTCAAATTATTTAATGTAAAACTTAAATATTTTCTCATAAAAATGGTACTATTTTCATGTAAAATATAATTTCTCATATTGAGAATGAATATTCTGACTGAAAATGTATTCTCTTTTCAAACAAACATATAGTATCTCGCAATGTTGCAGCTGCGTGATCTGGGAATCATCTTTTTAAATTTTCGCCATTTTGGCTCATCATATGCTATTCATCGTTTGAACGTAGCGGTTTGATTTTTGTGTTGTGTTGTGTAATATTACTTCTGACTGCAATTAAAAGGTGAGGTGATATAAAATCATTAAAAGCGATTTAATAAGATCAAATTGTCCAAATAATAATTCAAACCCAATTATTACATTCGCCAGTAAATTCTGACTATATGAAGATTTATTCTCATAGATACAATTATTGTTACAGTATTGTTTATATGAAAATGAATCTTCAGTTTCGTTGGGTTTATTAGCGAGTATAATACTTGATCTCAAATTGTACAATTTCTGAAAATAGAGTTTTTCTTTGTTTCATTATTTTTTGCAGGCTTGTGGTTTACGATGTGAGCATCACTCCGGCCACTTTTAATTCCAGATTTTCTTCATCCAAAGTCACGAGCATTAGTGCGACGTTTTCTTGGGTCAACAACAAATTTAATTTTTGTGCAATTTTTTTTTGTGATAGCGTATAAGCTTAAGATGCATTTGCATTTAGAAGTTTTAGCATTACATAGCTTCATGCCTATATGTGTGCATCAATTTGCGAATGAGTGATTCTTTGGTAAAGTTTGAAAATATTTTGTATCTATGTACACCTTTATGAATTTGTATTTGTATTTATTTTTATTAATAAATAGATTTTATAGCTCAAATTTTGTATTTTTCCAACCTATACGAGTAAACACACACGCACATGCACATATATATGTATATATATATATATATATATATATATATATATATATATATATATATATATATATATATATATATATGTATATATATATATATATACGCATACATATACATCCACACACACACATTCACATAAAATTCAAAACAGTTCAATTTCACCACAAAACATAATTAGTTTTCAATGAAAACAAAAACTATTCTAGAGAAAATAGAATTGCTTTGGTGATTATAAAATCAGATTTTTTAAATTTTGTTTGAAAACGGTGATTCTCTTGAAATACGATTTCCATTTTCAACTGAATAGTTGTGTTATTTTCATACAAATAATGAAAGTTCTAGGTCAAAACTTATGTTAATTGAAACAAAGTGATATATTCAAAACTTTTTATTTCTATATTGGAAACCGAATCGTTTTCGCCATATAGAAAACGAAAAACGTTTTCAGTCAATGTTATTTATTTTGGATCAAAACCTTACTTTTATCAGTGCAGAAATGATATTCAAATTTAATTGACTATTTTACAAATATTAGGACGATCGAAGATAAAATATTGTGAAGCTTGGATTACATTGTGCTTTTTTCGACTTGATTTTACTCCGAGCGCCGTTTGAGGAGCTTCTAGCTAATTTTAGCATAATGTAATTCAGATTTCCGTTTGATTCTCACATCTCAATATGTCATAGAAAAATACATTTGGCTCTATTTTTCAATTCGAGTTTTGGCTAGATTCTGGAACGCATGTGCATTTTTAAGTATTACTTACCAGGTACACTAACCTTAGAATTTTTTATGTTTGTTCTTTTTTCTAAGATGTGGTTGTCCAGTGGAATTGTACGAAATACACCCGGTATTATATAAAATATGTTTTTGTAGCAACCAACTTTAAACTGTCATATTACCGTATTTTATTTTAAAAGTTGCCGAAACTGTAATTTTCGGAAGAAAAAAGGTTTTGAAATTAAATTAGAAAATCAAATTGAAGTAGAAATGGAAATCTATCTAGTAAAAGTGTAAGACCAGCGCACACTAGATTGCTCCCACCCCGGCTCCCACGGTCAATTTACGCTTTTAATCGTGTTCGCTTAGGTGACCATTTGCTAGTTCGCCCCCGTTAGATAAGAAGATTAAAGTAATTCTTCGCCTGTATCATTTTGGTGCGAAGCACCGCCGGTTGAAAACAAAGCCACTGTTCCAAGTTACGCGAGATTCCACATGTCGAGCTCAGTCAGAGCGGGCGAAGCACTCCAGTTCGTTTTGGTGCAAAGCACCTTCGGTTCAGAATAGAGACATCACTGCCGTGATGTTTGTGGTTTTTATCATGTCCAATCACAGTTTCACACAAATTTAAAGCTTTAATGTACTAATAATAAGAACAAACATAAGTATCCACCCCTATTGCTCATTCTCGGTAGGTAATTATCGGATTTTCTGGAAACTGCATCGGAAGCGAATTTACCTGCGACATTTTTCACAGGAGAGATTGAAAATTGACCGCGGTAGTAAATTAGTATGTGCCCCTTTAAGATACACGTATAAAAAGTCTCTAATGCACTCACGGAGCTTACAAAAGCACTCGCGTCCCTCGTATTTTCAACCAAGCCGCTCGTGCATTAAAGAATAACTTTTTACATTTGTATCTCAAATATCTATTGTATGGTTTGTTTTAAAGTATATTAATCAAATGAAAATGAGTAAATTACAGGAAATAATGAAATTATGATCATATCAATAATAATAATTTAAAATTTATCACAGATACTTTAGTATGAAGAATTGAATTATATTTTTAAATATTCCTTGAAGTCCTGAAAAAAGTCGTGTAGCTTTAAGTCATAAATAATTTCATCAAAATGTCTTGGAAGCTGTAAATAAAAGTAAAAATTACATTCATGAATGAGTTGTAAAATCTGTCTGCCCTATACCACAAAATTGTCTTCCCTATTGTAAAATGTGGTCAATAGTTAGAATTCCCTGCAATTAACTTTTATTGGGGGCAATTCTTGCCTAGTAGGAGGTAGCCCCAAAATATTTATTGTGCTGTATTTCAAGATTTGAGGTAAAACAACCTTTCTGAAATTTTTCACAGTCGACCAGATTACAACCAGTTTAAGAACCACACAATACTATTTATCTTAGAAAATAGGATTATGTTCTGTCAACAGTGTCTAGCGATACATGTCAAAATACTCATTTATACTTGGCTACTATATACACAGCAATTTAAAATAAACAAACGGAAATGGTATATGAAGAAACCACTACGAAATGCTCCCACTTTAGTTTTGTTTATAAAAAGCGGCTCACGTTGGCTGAATACACAGATGTTCGTGCTCTTCCTTTTCTCAAGAGAAGCAAATCAGTTTGAAGCGCGGGGGACGGTAAGATCAGGAACAGAAATCTCATAATGAGTTTTTGGTTCGAGCTCGCTCTCTGTGAGGTTTGATCTATTCGAAATATTATGACCTACTGTGTGGAAAATAAAAACACCATCCAACTGTATTGAAGCTTGCTGCAAATTTATTCAAATATTAATTTAACAATTACAAAGACATATTAGAACTCTGTGCCACACCGACGCATCAATACTAAATTTGAATAGCATATTCACTCCATAATACAAATGTGGTCTCATTGTGAATTTTAAAATGAATTTTATTCTGAAACAATCGGTACATAACCACAAACTTCTTTTGTTAATTGGTGATTGCAGATGAACTCAAATGTTGAGTCAAATGTTCTCAACTTTTTATTTTCAAAGATTTTTTGAACACGTGTTCATCGTGTGAATTCCGTTAATGGGAATGTAGAATTCAAGACCTCCACATCGTTGTCTGTACAGTAAAACAAATGGCTATTACTCTCACAAAACAATCTTGTATTATTTATTGATATATCATTGAATGTAATCAATCCTAGTTAGTATTTCTCTTTGAAAACAATTGCGAATCGTGCGGTAGAGACAGCTGTCGAACGAGGTCTGCTAGTCTCCTGGTAGTACTTTCCTGTCCCATTCGTCTTCTTTAAGGACACAATCAAGGGATTGTCTTGACCAGTCAGTCGAGATGCATCAAGATTGATTCCATCATTTACTCTTTCAGTTCTTTCTTAGTTGTACTCCTTGAGGTATTAGCTTCTTCTTGGTTTTTAGTCTTTTTCTAACACCCCACATCCATGTATTGAATGAAGCAGAAACCCTAAACATTTCAACTTTAATTAATTTTCTTTGAAGTTGAAAAAAATATAGATTCTTGTTGGAGCTTTGCTGTAATAACAGGTATTCTGTTTATTGTGCTATATATAGTACATAATGGTGAAATACTCTGATTTTGTTACTGTCATTGATTCTATATACTTGGATGCTCGTAAGAGAGCTTTTGATACAAATTCTCCAATAATATCTTTCAAATGGAAGGCTTGATTTAATATTCTTATTCTTCACATAAATGATTTCGTAGTGACCACATATTTTTAATTGAAAGATAGTGTGACTAGCCTCAAAAGAGTTCCGCATTCAAAGTTCCTTCAACCAATATTAGCAGCTGGGTATTAGTGGATCTCAGTCTTTCCAATTTCCTTTTGAGTACTCCTTCAGAAAATTGTGTTCCTGTTTGTGAACATTCTAAACAAAGAATACATTGTGTGTGAGGTTCTGTAAGATAAATCGATCTGCTCAAGGTTTCCAACATTGATTTCCGTGAAAATGGAACAGTGGTGCCAACATAGGATATTAAGCGGTCGTCGACACCCTTCGCGTATACTTCCACGTCCTTATCCTTGTTTCGGTTCCTTTATCATCTTCTAGCACCGCCTTCCATCCGCTTTGCTTCCCTTTCTGGCTCAGAGATCATCGCAAAATATTTAATGAGGTATAACTTGTGAATTAACTGACAAACTTCGCGAATTTTTTACGCATTTTTTATTCGGTTGCCGGGAGAATAATGCATAAATTTGTTTTATTATCTGTTGTTGAATACACTTAGATTTTAATGCGAGAGTTTGATGGGTTATATTTATTATTAGCATGCTTACTAGTCTTCATTTGCTTGAGCAACGTTTGTCCAAGTATTCAGTGATTTCTTCAGTATTCGCTACCCGAGCAAGCTTGTAGTGGAATATAATTTACATATCTCGGTAGTTGAGTGTCTTATTTGAAGCGATGGTGCTCATTTATAGCTCATCAGTTTGAGGAGGTCAATTCGTCATTTCATTTAGTGGTTCAATTGTCATCGCGGAAACAGAAAAATGTCAATTGCAGTGGCGGCTCGTGGTTATAATTAGTGAGGATGCTGCTTCATAACTCTTCTAAGATTGTGTGAAAACAAACATGTATAAAAGTGGGCACTGCAAGAGCGACAGTGCTCTCTCACTTGCAGCCTATGTGCGCACGTACACAATAGTCAACACCACGGCGTTGGAACCGTTAAGCGTACAGTTTCATGTAAAAATTTCTGCATTTTTCTCATAAACTGGGTGATTCTTGGGATGACGGCTACTAATAGCAAACCTAAGAATTATATATTGTACTGGTGTAAAGAAATAATTGAATAAAAGAGAAGTTATTACGTGAATGTTATTAATAATAATAATGTTACTTTTAGAATATTTATTAATACTATTACATTTCTGACTACTGCAGTATCGAATAATTATTTGGCAACGCTTTGTACACCGCACACCTGGAACAAAATTGTATTATCTTGTGACATCTGCTTGAAGTAAATGCAATGGAAATGTTGCCAGCTTTTTTCTATGAAGGAAAGCGCATGCGCATCATGTTGAAAGTTATTCTTTGAGATTAAAAAAATTGTTTCATTACTTGTTTGACAAATGGTTATTTTACCGGCAAAAAATTTGCAAGATACTAAAATACCCATGCATGGTATTCTATAAAACGAAATTGTAAATACAGAACTGTCGAGGTATGCCAGAATAACCTTTGATGTTTATAGATGTATTACAAGATAGCAAGTCGGTAAATAGTATTTTTTTCCAACTCTTAAAACTATGAGGAACTTAAATTTTAACTAATTCTTGATCCAAATGCTGCATTGAATATATCTCCATAGTCAATCAATAGGAAATAATCAAATCAAGATGTCAAATAAACGTTGAAAATCATTTATGTTGCAGGTTTGCTTAGGGCTAAGGTGTCGGTTTTCCTAATTATTATTTGTTTTATCTTGTTTTACATGTAAATCATTTTTAGTGTCAGTCTTTTATTTTCTTTTGTTTTATTATGTGCAATACGTGTCTCTTCAAAATTAACAGAATGACCAGTATTGGAAAATGACCTTCTATCGCACATTTTGAAGCATTTTTTTTATTTTCCTACAATTACGTCCTTGTTTTCTACGTATTTTTTTATTACCGTTTAGTTTGTCCAGTGTAATGATAATAAAGTAAATGAAATTTGGGAGTTCAGTCAAGAGTTTTATTTTAATCTACTCTACAGTTTCAGTCCCACCTGGACCATCTTCAGGAGTGAATAAAATTAAAGTGTATATGTGATGACATCTATGTGTAATAATAAGTTAGTTAAAAAGTCGAAGTAATAAAAATTAGGAAAACAAACATGTTTTCGGTCAAAATTTTGAAATAAAATAATTTAAAATATTTAAAAAACTGTGCTTGGCAACAACTGACCGTTATGAAAGACCAAGACTAAGTCAGTTGTTGCCAAGCACAGTTTTTTAAATATTTTAAATTATTTTATTTTAAAATTTTGACCGAAAACATGTTTGTTTTCCTAATTTTTATTACTTCGACTTTTTAAGTAACTTATTATTACACATAGATGTCATCACATATACACTTTAATTTTATTCACTCCTGAAGATGGTCCAGGTGGGACTGAAACTGTAGAGTAGATTAAAATAAAACTCTTGACTGAACTCCCAAATTTCATTTTCTTCATATCATCTAACAGTCAGCATATCCACTACTTCTATAATAAAGTAAGCCTAATATATATGAGAGTGAAATTGGCAGACGATTCGCAGCAGACGATTCAAAAATGAAGTAATTGTGAACAAGCCACAAGTCATACACGCAAGCGCTGATAACCAAGGCTCACTGTATCTTGGTATAATATTTATATTGGACTTTGTGATATTGACAGAAATCTCTTACTGAATCTGAGCAGAAAAAACGTAGAAGTATAAGATATATTGGAATGTATAACGATGTATAACATTCTTGCTAAATCCTTCAGGATTGATAAAAATGGAACAGGACTTTGATTTGCATAGGTATCCAAGAAGTAAATAGTTATTTCTGTTGTTATAAATGATAGTCCGAGAATATAATTTTGCAACAATTATCCTTATGAAATGCCTCATAGGCATAACATATAACATCCTTGCTAAATCCTTCAGGATTGAAAAGAATAAAAAAAAGACTTCGATTTGCATAGGAATCTAAGAAGTAAATGATTACTTCTGTTATTATAAATGATAGTCCAAGAATAAAATTCTGCAACAATCATCCTCATGATATGCCCTATGGGCACGATGTATAACATCCTTGCTAAATCCTTCAGGATTAATGAAAATAAAACAGGACTTTGATTTGCATAGGTATCTGAAAAGTAAATAATTATCTCTGTTGTTATAAATGATAGTCCGAAAATTAAATTTTGCAACAATTATCTTTATGATATGCCTCATCGGCACGATGTACAACATCCTTGCTAAATCCTTCAGGATTCATGAAAATAAAACAGGACTTTGATTTGCACAGGTGTCTAAGGAAAATAATTATTTCTGTTGTTATAAATGATAGTCCGAGAATATAATTTTGCAACAATCATCCTTATGAAATGCCTCATAGGCATAATGTATAACATACTTGCTAAATCCTTCAGGATTGAAAAAATAAAAAAAGACTTCGATTTGCATAGGAATCTAAGAAGTAAATGATTATTTCTGTTGTTATAAATGATAGTCCGAGAATCAAATTTTGCAACAATTATCCTTATGATATGCCTCATCGGCACGATGTACAACATCCTTGCTGAATCCTTCAGGATTCATGAAAATAAAACAGGACTTTGATTTGCACAGGTGTCTAAGGAGTAAATAATTATTTCTGTTGTTATAAATGATAGTCCGAAAATATAATTCTGCAACAGTTATCCTTATGAAATGCCTCATAGGCATAATGTATAACATCCTTGCTAAATCCTTCAGGATTGAAAAAATAAAAAAAGACTTCGATTTGCATAGGAATCTAAGAAGTAAATGATTATTTCTGTTGTTATAAATGATAGTCCGATAATCAAATTTTGCAACAATTATCCTTATGATATGCCTCATCGGCACGATGTACAACATCCTTGCTGAATCCTTCAGGATTCATGAAAATAAAACAGGACTTTGATTTGCACAGGTGTCTAAGGAGTAAATAATTATTTCTGTTGTTATAAATGATAGTCCGAGAATATAATTCTGCAACAGTTATCCTTATGAAATGCCTCATAGGCATAATGTATAACATCCTTGCTAAATCCTTCAGGATTGAAAAAAAAAAAAAAGACTTCGATTTGCATAGGAATCTAAGAAGTAAATGATTATTTCTGTTGTTATAAATGATAGTCCGAGAATCAAATTTTGCAACAATTATCCTTATGATATGCCTCATTGGCACGATGTACAACATCCTTGCTAAATCCTTCAGGATTGATGAAAATAGAGAGGGACTTTGATTTGCACAGGTGTCCAAGGAGTAAATAATTATTTCTGTTGTTATAAATGATAGTCCGAGAATATAATTTTGCAACAATTATCCTTATGAAATGCCTCATAGGCATGATGTATAACATCCCTGCTAAATCCTTCAGGATTGATGAAAAACAAACACTCGTCGCGATATCAACAAAGCTCCCTTGCAACTGCAATTTAATTTTTTTTAAATTTTGTTCCTCAGTTTCATGTTCCAGAAATTCACGCAAAATTGAATAGAATTATGTATACAAACACGTGAATTAAACCACTGTTTATTTGCTCAAAGATATAAACCACTGGCGCTGAATGCGCTCGTGATTTTGAAATTTCTTCTCGCAAATAAACAGTGGTTTAATTCATTTGTTGTATGAATAACTAATTATTCTACTTTTTTTCTAATAAAACCACTCATTCATTCACATTACAATTTTTATTTCAAAGTTCAATAAAAATACACGATTTTGATTAAGTTTCTTATTTACAAACATAAATGAATATTTATTTCCAAAAGATCAAATATTTATTTCAAAAAAATAATATCTCTCACATTAACAAAAATATAGAATATGTCATCTTCTACTTCAAAATATTCGATAATCAAAAATATCATTTCTTCATACACTAAATGAAAAAATTGACAGTACCGTAATAACTCATCAGCTATATTCTCTACATGCGTATCAAACGACAAAGATTTTCATTTGCGCCCTCCTTCATTACGCTTTTGACCTTTTTTTAGGTTGATATTCATCATTGATCTGAAAATTTTGAAATCAATTCTAAGCGATTTAGTGGGAATGCTGCAAAATCTGATCTTTGGTCCATTGTCAATAGAAACACTTATAATTATTTATTCCCAAGATAGGAAAATAAATATAATTCCTTATCAATTATATTATCTGGCGAGTTTCGAGAGGATGTGATTACTTGATCTAATAAAGCATGCCATAAGGATTATAGCTGCAAAATTAATTCTCCGGTCTATCATTGATAACGACAAAATAATTATTCTCTTCTTTGATATTGAAAAAAACAAAGTTCCTTCTGATTTTTGACAATCCTGAGGGATTTAGCAAGGATGTTGAACATCGTGCCAATGAGGCATTTTATAAGGATAATAGTTGCAAAATTGAATTCTGGGACTATCATTTATAACAACAGAAATAGTTATTTACTTCTTAGATACCTATGCAAATCAAAGTCCTATTTTATTTTTATGAATCCTGAAGGATTGAGCAAGGATGTTATACATCGTGCCCATAGGGCATATCATGAGGATGATGATTGCAAAATTTGATTCTCGGACTATCATTTATAACAACAGAAATAATCATTTACTTCTTAGATTTCTATGCAAATCGAAGTCTTTTTTTATTTTTTTCAATCCTGAAGGATTTAGCAAGGATGTTATATATTATGCCTATGAGGCATTTCATAAGGATAATTGTTGCAAAATTATATTCTCGGACTATCATTTATAACAACAGAAATAATTATTTACTCCTTAGACACCTGTGCAAATCAAAGTCCCTCTCTATTTTCATCAATCCTGAAGGATTTAGCAAGAATGTTATACATCGTGCCGATGAGGCATATCATAAGGATAATTGTTGCAAAATTTAATTCTCGGACTATCATTTATAACAACAGAAATAATTATTTACTTTTTAGATACCTATGCAAATCAAAGTCCTGTTTTATTTTCATGAATCCTAAAGGATTTAGCAAGGATGTTATACATCGTGCCCATAGGGCATATCATGAGGATGATTGATGCAAAATTTGATTCTCGGACTATCATTTATAACAACAGAAGTAATCATTTACTTCCTAGATTCCTATGCAAATCGAAGTCTTTTTTTATTTTTTTCAATCCTGAAGGATTTAGCAAGGATGTTATATATTATGCCTATGAGGCATTTCATAAGGATAATTGTTGCAAAATTATATTCTCGGACTATCATTTATAACAACAGAAATAATTATTTACTTCTTAGATACCTATGCAAATCAAAGTCCTGTTCCATTTTTATCAATCCTGAAGGATTTAGCAAGAATGTTATACATCGTTATACATTCCAATATATCTTATACTTCTACGTTTTTTCTGCTCAGATTCAGTAAGAGATTTCTGTCAATATCACAAAGTCCAATATAAATATTATACCAAGATACAGTGAGCCTTGGTTATCAGCGCTTGCGCGTATGACTTGTGGCTTGTTCACAATTACTTCATTTTTGAATCGTCTGCTGCGAATCGTCTGCCAATTTCACTCTCATCTAATATATTTGGAGAGCATCATTGGATATAATATACTGTTCAATTTTATGCATACAAATCCTTTTTAACTTGATTGTATCAAATTGTCCATCTTCATCACAGTTATGCACAATGTGTAGCACTTCTCAGGATGGTCCCGGAAGAATCGAAACTGTTTGAGTAGAAAGAAAAATGAAACTCTGTGATAAAATTCAATTATTTCAATACCTATATTAACGTACTGGTACAGTCGGCACCATCAACCATTTTCTTCAAATTTTGCCAGAAATTTCATCGTTCGGGAATATTGAAGTGGCCAATTTCATGGAAATTAGCGATTGATCCAAGAATGATAGATTTAATTTACAAAAAAACTCTCTGTAACATGAATATTGTTCTAAATTGTTTGTTTCACATTATATACATACAAAACATTCTCTATAACGTAATGGTCATTCTCTATAACGAGAAATACGTTTCTGCTCAGACATCTATGTATTTTTTTTTTTTTGTTTGGTCATCAATATAAATTCATTATCGGTTTTCATTTTCTGAAAATTACAATTGTGTTCCTATCTTTCGTTGTTAATGTGCAGGTATGCATTGTCATAAACCTAGGCTGAAATTCAACGAGCACTTCACGTTCACGCAGCTGAATTATTATGCGAATTTTCAATTATTTAGGAAGAAGATCTCACCTCATTCAAAACAAAGGATATAATTTCAAAAAAAATACAAATCAAGTGTTTGCTTAGCGAAAGACGTCAGGCCAAAATAATGGACTATATAGAAGGGAGTACCGGAGTTCCTCCACTTTTACCTGTTTTAATCCTAGACCGTAAGATTGGAAGGATAATCTTTTAGCTGAGTTCCTCCACCGTCACTTTTAATCCTGATTCCGCTTGTGTTTTGTCTGCTACTAGATAAAAATTTCTCACAAAAAAATGTATTGAACTTAATTTAATCCTTCTCAAAAATATGGACATTTGCACTAAACAAGGACCGCGCACTTGAACATTATTCTAGGTATATCTGAGATTAATACAAAGTGTTTTAGGAATGGCTGTAGTGAATTTCATTAATATTCAGATTTCATTTTCACATTATTCAATATAAGAACAAATTTAAACACATCATATACTCAGCTATATATCACACGAATTTTTGCAATAGGTTAGACTTGAACTCTTTTTCTCTCCAGTCTCACTTTAAACTTTTACTGTTGCAGCTTCGAATTTCAGGCAAGTGTTCGCACAATTTAAAAGTAATTACTCAAATTAATTCAAGCAAATTCAAACAAATTTAATTGGTTTATGAATTAGAACTAGGATAATGGGAAAGCTCTCGTGCCACATGTTCTGCGTTTACTGGAAATTGATCCTTTGGCGCATTTGGTCATTTTTATTTTTACCTGGTTATAAGCGTTGGCGCTGATGTCCAATGTGATAAGAAATTTATACCTGATCTGGCGCAGTTGTCCATCGCTCATTGGTGCTCTTACACTGTCTTTTTTTAAATCTCTATGTAACGAAATCTCTTTATAACGAACGGTAACAATCGATCCCTCGAACTTCGTTATATAGGGTTCATACTGTATCTTTTATTTTTTCGACAATGAATTCTATGCACAATTCAGCCATACCTTTTTTTTTTGCAGGGTATACTTTGGAAGGTTGCCTTATTGCTAAAGAATGCTTGCAAGTTTGGAAGTCCAAATGATTATTTTAATAATAATGGATGAAGTCATGAATGATATCCTCAAGGTGATATTGGGACAACGGACTACTCTTTTTAACAAGTTGAGCAGCACTGTTCATGAACATCCGGCGTAGTGTCCATGTTCATGTCCGGCGAGTTTTCTTTCCGAAGTGATTTTCCGCAGCTGAATTGGACTTGTTTCCAAGTTGTTTAGGGCTTAATGCAGTCGACCAACGCGAGTCGATTAGTTACCTCGTCTTCTCGGCGACCAAGCAAGCTAACTTGAGTTCTTGAGTTCCGACTCAGAGGTCGACATTCTACGTCGTATAGCGCGCAACCGACCCGCTATCATCTTGTAAGAGTAATCACTTGGATACGCAAACACCGGCAAGAAGAGGAAGAAAGCATCTTATACAGAGACTAAATTGGAACCAATTTTCAAAGCTTGCTACACGAATTTTATGAAGTATGGTAATAACGTTTCTATGCATACAGAAGAGATGGAATATATACACATTTCTCATCAGAAGTATGAAACAAAATATTAATTTTTAATTATAAACGAAGAATTAAGTGGAATGAAATATTCTTTTAAAGTGAAACTTTTGAATTTGAAAAAAAGATAGCATGAAGGTGGAAGAGTACTCATCTCAAAATATGAAGATCAAACATGTATAATTCATAACATCTCCTTGAAATTATCAATTTTTATTTTCAGTTAGTACTTCAACAAGGTCTTCCAATTATTGGTGAAAACTGTCTGTGCAGTTATTTCGGAAAGAGTTACAATAGATTTTATCCTCATGTTGAAGTTAACTAATGATTAGGAAAACCCGCCCGAGTCTTGAAAAGCCTATTAATTAATCAAAAAAACATTTTAGCTTTCAAATCTATGGGTCATTAATTATTTGTGGTAATTTTGTGCGCTGAACCATTTTTAGTAATCATCCATCTGGTCATTTTATTACTCGAATTAAAATCTATGTGGCATACAAAATATCGGATAATATAACCACATCATGATTTTCAAATGGCTAAAAGCATTTTAGCAACCCAGATTTGAAAACCATCAAGGTTGTAATTCAAAAATCTTTCCTCCGGCGTTTTATCAATTAACAATATTTCAAATATCACGAACTGTTCTAACCTCAAGCCTCAAAATAATGACCTACAAATATTATCAGCGAACTTTTGTTTCTGCCATGTAAAAGACAAAACTTACTTGGTATATGGATTTATTTAGTTACTAAAATAAATCAACAACGAATCTTTCATAAATCTAAAACGTGATTTATTGTTTCTACTATAGAAATGAAAGTTGATACAAAAACAAGGTAAATAAATGAAAAAAAAAAAAAATGGAAGAATCATCTAGATGATGAAAGCGCATTTTTGACAGCTCATGAATGCTTGTTACTTCAGAGATTTCGCAAATTACCATCTCTCACAATTACTGAGCTTGAAATCAAGCAGTTTGGGCAAACTTACAAAACAGCAGCTTCTATTTAGTACTAGTTTCAAGTTGACTATTTGATAGGTACATAATTTATGCATGTACAAACTCAAAAATATCTTTCAATCTTCATTGTTTAGTTATTGACTGACGGGAGGTCAAGTGCTGTACCTTGAAATGATAATTTGATCTTTATCAAAGCTATATAAAAAAAATACACCAAAAGTAAACAAATTTTCATCCAATATTAATAATTCATTCTAATAAGCTTCAAATTCGCGTCAAACAAGTCATTGAATGAATCCTGGGCAGATTTGACAATTGTACATAATAATAGTGACACCCGCGGCGAAAGTTGTAACTAAATTTTTATCTACTTCAATAAATTCTAGTTGCCATATCCCTAATGTCATATATATCTATGGGCATTGTTTCACTTGAAACAAGTAATTGAATAATTTAATCTTCCACAATCACTGAGCTTGAATTAACGCAATTTGTGCAAACCTACGAAACAGCAGCTTTTATTTAGTACCAGTTTCAAGTCTGTAAATAGTATAGTTGCTGAGAACTCAGCGTCACGCCAGCCAGCCAGCCAGCCAGACAGCCAAAGTGAATATAATAGCGCTTTTCTCCAAAAAATGCGCTAAAAAATTGAAAATCTAGTGATTGCAATATGTAAACATGTATCGCCTAACACTTATGAGATGTCATTGTTAGCGTTTTGTCCTAACTCCTCAAGTGTATTTCCTAATTTAACCTGAACAGACTTCGAGCAAATGAAATTTTGGACAAGGATGAAACAGGTCAGTGCAGGGATAGAAGTAAGTTTGATAATACCATCAGGCAGAAAATTCTATAAATTGAGGGATTTATGGAGATAGCACTCATCGAAAGGTGGATACGGGTTTATTTTTAACTAAGGTAGACATCCTCAGCTTGGGTAGAATGCTTTTACCTCGAGGTTGCTCTTGTGATCAACTCAAAAAAGGTCTAGAAAAGTAAAATTGCACAAATCTCAGCCACTTAACCCCTAGTATAAATGTTCACTAATCAATAAACATAAATTTTTTTTCTATAATTTGAGAATAAAAGTGCTGAAAGTATTTGTATCGTGACGAATTAAAATTTTTGTTCAATTATATGTTGGAGCATAGAATTACATAATTGGTTCTCCCACAATTTTTCAAAAATGTCGAAAATGAACTCTGAGCACATTATAGATATTAATGATACAAGTTTGATATAGCCGTTGTAATGAAACGTGTGTGATGTTGAATCACGAGGCGATTAGCCGAATGTTTTTATCACTCAAGTTTCATTACACTAGCTGTATCAAACGTTTACCATTCAATATTTTATCTACGACAGCCTTAATTGTTGCTGAATTAGATTTTTCCATTTGATGTATGACATTCGAAAAAACATTTAATGTAAAATTCATAGCTTGATCAAGTAGCATTTTATTCATTGTTATGGCAACTATTTTGTTTGTTTGTTTGACAGCTGTCAAAGTTATAAAGAAAATGAACATATCTAATTGTAAAAATCTTGTCGTAAATGTTTATAAAACATGAATTTATGTGTGTGTATCAATAGTTATTTATGATAAAAGAAACTTAAAATTTGATAGAATTTCTATTTTTATTATTTCTCTTACAAAAATTTATTAATGGCACTAGTGCAAATTAGTGAGCGAATCACCTATTAGCGCACAGTCGTAGTTGAAAAAAGTTTTTGGCACTTATTTTTTTGTTTCGATTCAAAGATCATCGACGTTTGGAAAGGTCACAAAAAATATTCATGTTGCTGTGACGTCACAACGCACGTTGGTGCTTAGCTGTAGCATGGATTTCAATGTTTCAATAAGGGAGATACGACTTCCCACTTATCATGTTGTGAAGAACATTTCGATGTGAGTACATATTCTCAATACGTTATTGATGAAAATTGATATGCATAATTGGCTGTCGTCGGAGTTAAAACGATAACCTCAAAATATTTTTGAAAGCTCTAGTCTAAAACGAAATACCTTTCTTGTAGTTATCACGTTTCCAAAGTAATGTGGGATTCCAAGAAAACGTTTAACTATATGAAACTCTCAAAACAAGTAACAGGAAACGAACTTAACATCCATCAAAATACACTGTTATTCATTATTTTGTATGCATCTAAAATATTAAATTAATTCCTTGTAACATGACACAAATATAAATTCACACAATCAAAATGGTATTCCCCTAATTTCATCAAATAAACATTGAGTTATTATTAATGTCTCTGACGTGATAGGGTCAAGTAGTAAGTCAATAAAATTTTTATAAGTCAACACTAGATATTTACTAAGATGTCTCGGTTGTTCAATATAACGTGTTAAAACCTAAGGCAAATCATCTGGCTGTCCCTTTACGAACCCATCAGAATTCATTTTGAATCTGATTCTATTCCAAGTAGAATTAGTCCTCGGTTCCTATCTCTTATGCACTAATTCCTGATTGCTAACATGCGTTATGACGTCACAGCGGAGCTTGACCAATAACAGCATTTTGTGGGTCACGTGGCAAAATTTGAAAGTTTTACGATCTCGTATGTTGTTTGTTGACATAACGAAGATGAAAAAATGTTTCTTTTACAGGATGTTCAATCACATTACAGGTTATAAGCATTACATCGAGACATAAAATGGTTATATAATTTATATATATCATTGCAACAGTAGATGGGCCGTTTATGCTGTCATGTCTATACTTCAATGCATTATAAACATTCATTAAACAGTCCTTGGAATACGTACTTTCCGTAAAATCTGCAAATATTTTTTTTTGAAGGAAAAGTAGGAATAAATTCGAATTGAAAGTGAGTAGTAGAGGTGTTGGGAAAATATAAGTAAAAGGGAGATCATGGAATCGTTAAAATTCCTCCGGTTCGTGTTCTAATAAAAACCAATCTATTTCCCATAAATAATTCAGACGCGGATCCTATTCTGGTGAAATAATATTACAATAGAATGGGTGGGAAGCACATAGCACGTAGCGCGTCGATAACTTTTTTATGGTTACCGCATTCGCTCAAATATTATTTTACGATCTTCCTTCACCGCTCCAACGCGGCTTTAAATAAATTCTACGATTTAACGTAGTCAGCGATGACAGGCAGCATCAACGTTGCTTCGCTCCGTTTGTGTTCGCGATGCATATAGAGAATTCGAGCGACACTTTATGTTTGGTTTCCGCTGACATCAACCAACGCCAGATTTAAACGCTTTGCTGAATTATGTTATTTTTAAATCCTTCCACGAAAAACCTATTTTCTTGCACTCAGTTCGAATTTTAACAAGCCGCTTTGCCATTCTAAATTTATGATTGAATTTGCACAAATGCAGAGAAGAAATCGTGATTTTCTTATTTGTCATCACAACTTGTTTGACCCAGATAGAATTGGGAGTGTCTCGAGACTCCCGAGAAGACAAACAAAGATTATATCATGAAGACTACGTTCAATTCACGCCGATTACAAATATTTGTGTTGGTTTTCTGTTTCTGATTAGATTTACAATAATCAACAGGGTCATCTTCAAACATTCAATATTTTAATTGGAAGTTTATTATTCCCAAGAATAATTTAGCATTATAATTCTTGAAAACTCAACATTGATCAATCTTGTATTGTAAAATACAAGTATTGAGATTGTTCAATAATGGTTGAGTGATTTTGCCTTCCCTGTTTGGAAGCCCATTAGCAAGATAAGTATTCTTCGTTGGAGTTGAAGGTTAATTTAAAGTCATCCTCTTGTTGTTTCCGTGGCAAAAATCGCGTCTAATTTCCATGGCCGTCGTAGCGTTTCATGTGTTCGATGATTGTAATGGATTATTGGATTGGTACGTGTAGGAATTGCATAAGGAAGCGGCACTTTGAAGTAAGCAATAACAAGCGTGAAGACGAAGCTATCTTCGAATTTAACACCCACGTACGTCTCTAAACGTCGTCACAGCGAATTAACAGAAAAAGAAATGACAGAGAGGAGTACGTGTTTCTTGTGTGTAAGTTAACTATTGAGTGAGTGAGTACAGTGAGTAGCTGTGTCCTATTTTCTCAACCCTTTCAACTGTGTAAACAGCACAAGCAGCCTGCTATCTAAAGCGGCTTACAAGGGTCATTTACCCTTAATGATATGGCGGCCACGAGACAAACTCATCCATAATAACGCTAATCACTGCGTTGGTTCAAACGCGGGTTAGGCGACCATGAAATCTGTCATAACTTCCACACAGGATGCTCAAGGAGATGACAGCATCGAACACCACAAGAGATACACTTTGACAATTTGTCATCTTCTCAAAGTACATAAATTAAATATTTCAACACAGCCAGTGAACTAAGAGATGAAAGTTAATTGAATATTTTCTAGAGACCGATTTCAAAATCACTACTAGGTACAAACATACATTTGAACCGCGAAATCATTTCAGTATATGCTCTACACATCGCTCTTGCTTCATCGATATTTAAAACTGTATTCATAAAAGCTCGTTCAATCTCCAATATAACATTCTTCACACATACATATTAATTTATTTCGCATTTGATCTCTTTTACATTTCAAATTTTTCTAGTTTTCGGATTGTTCAAAGATGGAATCAATTCCAAAAAACTAATGCACTGACCTCTAGCTAATGTATGAATTAGAGATTGACACATATCTATCTTTCATGATGAGTGCTGCTCCCATGAATCCCCGAATGTAACTCTTAATTTGAGGAGTTCTTTACGTTAGGTCAAGTTTCAATGCAGTGTCACGTATTTTCTTCAAATTGTACTCAGTTTTTTCGATAAGCATAACCTCAATCGACTCAAAAGTACATACAGCTTTCAAAGCTAGATATTTCATCTCTAAAACTACTTCCAAGCTTTGTAATGTAGTATAACTGCAAAAATCACCTAATTTGTCCCTTAAGTCCATCTCAATTGAATCTACATTATAGAGACTTCTTCCTTGATAACATTTAGTAATAGAGTATTGTGACAAAATTAAAAATATACACTGAAAAATACTCCTATCTATGACCAATTCTAAACTAGAAAGAATCACTATACTTATTTATTATTTACACAATAAATTTTTCATTTATTTTCACTACTTCTTATTTACCTATATCAAGTGGTTTACTATTTATTCTCAATCTTACTCGCTCTGTATCTGTACTAATGATAATTCTTGACTCGATCTAGTCCGGGCTTTTACATCACTGCTCAAAAATCCTCGAAGCCTCTAGAAATTTCTAGTGAGTTTCTAGAAATTCCACCAGACGTCACTACGTTCTTGGCGCATGTGACTCAGTTGCGTTTGCGACCTGTTTATTCTGTCGAGTTTCTGTTCGTTACAGTATCTTTATGCAAGGTTAATAATATCGATTGGATACAATGAAGAATTTTAAAAATTTATAAAAGGTAATGCAAATTAATTTATACGTGATAAGTTCAATTTTTTTCGCACTCCCGGGAGTAAACAACGAATTTAATCCCTCATTTCAGGGACTTAAGTTTGAGTCTAGTCCCTCGGGATCTAAAATGATCAAGAATCTCAAGGGACTAAAGTAAAATAAACAAATTTTTCTATAACAACTGAGTAATCAAAGTACTTACCTAAATGTCAAATTGAATTTTATCATTAGAATTCAAACCTTTATCTTGATTTGTATTAGCATTATTGCAATTCACACAATTTCACAAATGCATCGTATTGTTGTTCGTAAATTTTCTAGACTTTTGGCAAAATCATTTTACAGTTACCTCTGCCGCAACCTTATCAATATCAATTTTCTCACTCATCTTTTTGACAGCAAGCTTATTTATTGAGCAACTGCTGTAGCCAGCCTTGTTACTATGGTGAATTTACTCAATATTTTTGTATCAAGTTTGTAGTTGTCAAAATTGTAAGATTAATTAATCTGCTTTTAGACTATCGTGATTCAATATAATACGGTAGTGCGAAAAATAGCGTAGATAACACAAGACTTAAGTGCCTCTAATCCCTCAGGTGAGTATTGCCCTCGACTGCGTCTCGTGCAATAAACTCCACCCTCAGGATTAAATCAAGCACTTGAGTCCCTCATTATATAATATACTATTTCGAATAACCTACCACAATCAGGGAATGCATTTTTAAACCATCTATGAAGACGGTAGGATGTAAGTCGACTGAAGATGGTTGAATAACAAACGAAACGTTGACCATGTAATAATAATAATACATTCCTGGATCCTAAATATAACGAATTATTCATGAAAACTTAAATTTTAAAATTTCAGGTTCGGAATATTCGACTCATTGAAGTGCTGAATACAAAAAGCCGAAATTTAGTGATTTCAGTAAAATTTGGATATGATGAAGTTGAAGTATTAATGAAAAACATGTCAAGAAATCTGACGCGAACATCACGTGGCTTGTACATCATTAGATATATTCTTTGCATAATAATACGATGATCAAACACAAAATTCCATCGTTCCACTGCTAATCGTTCAGGATTTATCAAAAAAATCCTAAATATCTGTCCAGTAAAGTGCGTTTTAGAATCAGTCAGTTGCTTTGGGAAGAATAGGTCATCATTCTTATGCTACAATATTCCTAAATATTGATTTCCGAGATTCTACGGCTACAAGTCCTAACTTTATGCGCAAAACAAAAAGAAATATATGAAGTGCACTTTCGGTTCAGTCGATTGTTATGAGAATAGTAGGTAATCATTCAGATGCTACAGCAGACTGAAATACTGAATTTCAATACTCTACAGTCGATCGTTTCGAATATGCGACAAATTCCACGAAATTGTTATCTAAAATGCACTTCCGGCTCAGTCGATCTGAATAAAAATAGGATATGAGCATTTAAATAGTATTATCGTCTCGAATACTGTATTCCAATATTCTACGTTCAATAGTTTTGGATTTATGCCGAAGATTCAAAAAATGTTTCGAGTTAAGTGCACTTCTGGTACAGACGATTGCAATCATAATGTGAGGTGTACAACTAGATGTTATAGAAGTACTTAATACGAAATTTCAATATTCTGATTGTTTTGAATTTATGCGGAGAATTCTAAAAGTCTGTGCATTTCCGGTTTAGCCGATTGGTACAAAAATAGGAGATAACCATTATTGTGCTACAGCAATCTCAAATACTGAATTTTAGTGTCCTATGACTGAGCATTCTGGATGTGTGCGAAAAATTCAAAAAAATTCATGCTCTTTAGGTACAGACGATTGCAACCATAATGAGAGGTGCACAACTAGACCCTAGACCAGTGTTAAATACAAAATTTCAACATTATAGGTTTCACGATTTCGAGATTTGCGAGTTACGAACGCACACACATACATACGTACCGACATCAAGCCTAAAATAGTCAAAATTAATTGAGGGATACTCAAAACGGATATTTCCATCAAAATCTCGAAATGTGAATTTGATGGTTTCACAATACTTGTACTTCGTACATGTAAGTAGAAAACTAGAATTTCTTTTGTCAAGCTACAATTACTCTCAGTTCTAGTGATTTTCGGTTTCTTAAAATTGGGTGTTTTTAACAAAATAAAATACACGAGAGCATGATAATGATAATTTTCTCAAATTTACATTGGTTATATTATAGAAAACCACAATTGAAAAAACTGTTTGCTTTGAATAAAATCCAACGAATTAATTACTGAATCACTTGGAAACATTTCCTGTTAATCTTTCAAGTGTTTTTTTCCTGCTTTTAATGTAAATTAGCTACATCTATAACAAGAAAGGAATACATGTCCGTAAAGATTCCTACCATATGTGTTTGGATAGTTGAGGGCACAGTCTTGTTCAGCATACGTAATGAAGAGATTCTGTTGTTTTGGTCTGATGTTTGTTGCTATGAATTGCGTGACACACACTGATATATAATTATAATTGCAGTAGAACGGAAGCCGACTCTCATTAAGGTTTTCATTACGCATGTTTGGTCTCGGAGAAAGAGTACACACGCTCTATACGATGTAAACGGTGTAATGGACAATGTAATGAACCTTTTCTTGATTTATAGATCATTTTTAGAGAAATATTATCGGATTCATGAAGAAGCTGAGATTTATAACATTAGTCTACAAAACTGAACTTTTTCTGTTTTTGTTAACACCTGAACCTCTCAGCGGGAATATGAATGAAAAAAAAAAATTGTAACACGCTAAGATTTCTCAAAACTGTCTTCTATATCTTGAACATATTATGGAAATTAGATTAAACTTCATATATGTTTACTGCTGGATGGATTTATTGGATGTGAGGAGCCTTACCTCATTTTGTTGTTACTAATTTCACAAACATCTTTTTTCAATTTAAAAATACCTAAAATTAGAGCAATAGACTTGACTACTGAGTATGATGTTGAGGCTACTTTATTATTATCCTTTCTAAAATATTTACATCATATTCTGTAAACTAAATTTCTAACTCAGAAAAAAAGCACTAAAACAACAAACGACGTAATGTCTGCGTGGGCTATTCTTATTAAAATCAGCTACGCCCTTTACGAACAGTAGAAAAGCTCTAGATATTCAAAGTCTTCTTTCTACTGCCGTTAATGTTGCTAGAATGGTCCAGAGTCTAGGAACGAGCTTCTGTTCAGACACAATTATACAATCTACATAACTAGAACGAGGACGCTGCCGCATTCATAACAGACTTATACAGCTATAGTTTCATTGATTAGAGTAATCAAATATTCAAAATTCAAAGTTTCAAGAGAACATTTGATTCATGAAAATCTTACTGAATCATTACTGCTTTGAATATTTGATCAGACAGTGCCTACTTATTCACAGAATGAACTTTTACCTCCTGAGTCCTCCAATAGCAGCAAACTAAAAATAATAGTTATAGAGTCATTTATCCCTATCAGGATTTGATAAAAATAATCACCACCATCTTTTATCGGCAAACCAATCAACCATTTATTTTGCCAAATAAAAACGTCTAATTACAAACATCTTTTCCGATAGGCCGTTATCGATGGGAGACGATCAACGCTCGAGAAATTATTGATAATTAATTCTCGGGACAGGAGTATTAATTAAATGCATTTATAAAAATTGGAACTGGTTCTAACGACAAGGCTCTATCTATGATTTATAAAGCTCGTTAATGTTCGGTAGCCGCTTTCAGTTTTATGCTGCAAATTACTGCGGACATAAATATGAGGGCGACAACTAGATTTGACCCAAAAATTCGCCATGCTCCATTTAGAATGGTGCAGATATTTTGTTCACGGAAACATAAAATGCTTGATTTTAGGTTTCTCTGAATTATAATATAATTGCGGTTTCTTCTGGGTATTGTATCACTGGTACCAATTGTGGTGGTGATACGTAGTTTTAAAATAAAACTTATAACTTGACCCAATATTGCATCAGTGATCTTCCCGATCTTTCATCTTATCCAGTATTAATTATTATTGTGGAACGAAAGCTTTTCAGTTAGAAGATTGTGAGTTCTGTTACCAACCCTAGTTCCTTGTTTTATTCACATGCGTTGGGTATAACTTTTTCACCCTAATAAAATGTTAAATATTTTTTTAAAGATTTATACTCATTATTGTGCCATTGTCGAATCCTATACTGAAGAATTGTTCCTCGAAAATATTGCCAACCACGTTTAATGAGATCTCAAAGTGAATATTTATTAATCTATATCTATAAAAGCGATATGCCACTCACTGATTCAACACAAAATCTCAAAGACTGCCTAGCCGATTAAGCTAAAATTTGGCAGGTGGGTTAAATGTCTTAAGTAGACGTCAGCTGAGAAAGGATTTGCCAACAGGACCGAATTAAGCTAGGTTTATATGAAAGTCTTACGTATTTGTTGGTAGCAGTATGAAATTCAAGAGTTAGGTAGATAATGTGGCAAGAATAGTTACCGTAAAATAATTTTTTCGACAGGGTTGGATTTACGTGGTGAAAAGAGGATTGATTTCTACTCTGGAAGCTCTGTTTTTGGTGTCAGGGAGTTAGAGATTTGAATTAAATTAATTTTCTTCATAAGTTTAATGTTGGAAAGATTGTCATCGACTCAGCTGATTATCAATGACCAAATTATATTGTACTGAATCAGATATATTGTAAAGCACGCTAATTCCCAAAGCAGGGCTGTTCTATATGATTCCGATACGTTCCATGATTTTCTGAAAGAGAAATGAGAATGGACTATTTTATCCAATTTTGCATTATATTTTATTTTTGTTCGGACATTATTGATTTGAATGAGATGTGCAATGTAAATGAATGCGTGTTTCATTGTATTTTATTGGGTGTGAATATGTTGTGGTCAGTATAGTGGATTGTTCTTCATTTTTTATGTCACATCAATCCGATGAATATTCCTGAAATATAATATCATAAATAGAACAAAAACTCATATTCTGAAATGTAAACCGCATTCATACGTGATTTAGTTTGCGTTTATATTATCATTCAGCATAAATAGGGCACATAATTGTATAAACTACTTTGCCTCTATCTGAAACATCCTGTAAATTCAATGTCTCTTGATATTCTTGGCAATTTAATCCTTTCAAAACTAAGTTCGTTCTCTGTGTAATCTATTTGGATCTATTTCTGTGTTTGCACGGTCGTAACACTTTCAATGTCCCAATCTCGTGTGTATAACGGAATAGCCGAATATGAACCTCGTATTATAATTTATTGATTAATCACGATCGTGTAGCGGTACAGCTACAATAATAATCACTTTGGTGTCGTGCGAGTGCCGTACAGGACCGTGTGGGATGTATTGCTCCAGGCTTAATTGCGGTCCTTTTAAAATACATCACACAATTAAAAAAGACCGGCCCATTATGATTTATTACATGTGAATAGGAAAGAGAACGGATACTGAACATTACAATGCTGTCACGATTTGCTCATATTATAGTGAACCTGTTTAAAAATTTTAATTGAACAAAAGCAATTTAGAGAAGAGGACTGGGAGGATATCAATGACTTAGGAAATAATAATCGCTGTGCAGAAACAAGATGCAGAATATGTTGGGACTTCAATGACCTGTTGATAAATTCTATAAAGAATCTAATGATTTATCGAAGTATTTACACTTGGGTGATGAAGAGTATATCGTCTTTTATTTGGATCATATATAGCGGGAGTTTTGAAAATGAGTAATCTCATAGATTACGCGCCACTATATTGGAAAAATGGCGCCTAAAAGCAGTTTTTTGAAAATATTTGTTTTCGACTCATTTAAGGATAAAAGCATTTTTATGAAAAATTTGACTACAGAAAGTTGTCTACAATTTATGTCTTGATCTTTTTTTTTCGTAAAATCAATAGTTTTGGTGTACGAGCGCCGCTAACCATTATACATCTTCGCCAACCCGTAACATTTAATTTTAACTGAAATTTATGGATTATATAATTATCTTGAATCTAAAAACCATATACTAACAATACATATTTTCTATGTGTTCAAAAACTGGCATACTATGGCCCGTCCTCCGTAGTTTTGAAGCAATGCGCTGCCTTTGTCTCGAGCGCCCTTCTCTCCCTTCACAGCATCGTTTGCATATATAGAGCCATTGCTTCTGATGGAGGAAATTGTTTTATTTGTGCTAATCTATTGCATGAAAGTGAAATGAATGAAGTGGGGGAAAAAGGATTGGAGACTTCATGTAAGTCAAGTATTAAAAGAAAGGACAACAAGGATAAACTTTTGGTGAGACAGAGATCGATAGAGGTTCATGGTGTATGTTGAAAACGATATAATAATAAGAAGTTTTGCGGCGGCTGTACGCCAAAACTATTGATTTTATGAAAAAAAAGTTCATCACAGAAATTGTAGGAAATTTTCTCTTGTTTAATTTTGTAGTTACATGTTTTCATCGTGGAATGAGACGGAGAGGAGATATTGTCAAAAAACTGATTTTGGGCACCATCAAGTGCTTTTAGGCGCCAAGAAGAGCACATCGGAATCTATAGTTATTATTGAATTAAATTGTATTTGTATTGCTGCAGCATTAAATGGTTATCCTTTTTTTTGTACCAATCAGCTGATCCGGAAGTGCACTTTAATAGTCTCTTAGAATTTCTCGCATAAATCTAAAACAATAAGTCGTAGAATATTGAAATTTAGTATTGAGCACTTCTATAACATCTAGTTGTACACCTCGCATTATGATTGCGATCGACTGAACCGATAGTGCGGTTTACAAGACAGTTTTTCGAATTTATCGCATGAATCCAGAACGATCAGTTGTAGAATCATGAAATTTAGTATTTGAAGCAATTTTAGCATCACAATGATAATCTACTGAGCTGGAAGTAAACTTTATTTGGCAATCTTCTACAATCTTTCGCATAAATTTGAAACTATTGGATGTAGAGTGATAAAATTTAGTATTTGAGACTGCAACAGCGTTTTAATGAATTGTAGCACCAAAATGATTACCTCAAATATTAATTTTGCCTCATGTCAATGTCATTGTCAACTGTCAATTATTCAGTCAAAAAGTGTACAAGTAAGTCATGTGATGTCCACATCAGATTTTCTCATATGAATTGAAGTTTTAAAATAATTCCAATTCAAATAATTCAAATAATGAATGCTGAACTTGATCTCAAGCAAGTAGTGAACAAAATAAATTAGGTGGTTGAGCCGATTCGAACAATAAACGTGTCATATACCTGCGCCCTGTTTTTAAAATTGCTCTGTGCCAGTGTTGCAACTTTTCGCCTGAAAAGTACATATTTTGTAATTTCAACGTTACATTATTGTACATTTGTAAAAAATGAAGTTTATTGTGTGCAGATGTCATGAATTACTTTTAATTATGGCAACAGTTACGTATTTCATTGTTTTGTAGGACTTTACCGTCACAGACTAAGGATGTTAGTAATAGTCTGATACTTACGGGGCTAAAATAAGATTATTGATTTCTATTGCAATAATTTTGATAATAATAATAATAATGATTACAAACATTGAACGGCAATCATTTTTCTTCGGGAAAACTTCGGAACAGTGGAAGTCAAAAACCATTGATATTACGTTCCGAGATTCGCACTAGATCTGCATATTTCAACTTGAAATATTGTGTTTTTTTCTGAACATTTCTATATTCCAGAAAATTGCATGCTTAGGGAATATGTACGTTCCTGTTTTCATTACTAAAATAAGTTTTTACGCTTTGTTTTCTCAACTAATGGTGGGATAAACAATAGCCGGGAATGTTTGTTCAAAATATAGATTGTGTGTATTTATTTTGCTACGGATTATTGAAGTTTTGGACGGATGTGTTATCCCCGAACAACTCTGATTGGTTGTTCATTATAATTTAAAATAAATGTACTTTGGTGCGCCCGTCCATCAATATCCGACACTTTAATCTACTAAAATAAATAATGGATACATACATAAACAGAATAGAAGGTGATTGGGGTATAATAAACTCGTTTCATTTATAAATTTTATTTCGCCCCAGCGGAGTATATTAGCGTTTTTTGAATTGCCATCACGCATCACAAATTTACCAAGCATTCGATCCAAATTTGCACGTAAGCCTGATTACGTCCACATATTTGTTGATTAATTTGGAATCAATTTGTATTTTTAGGAACGCCGCCGCCGAATGGAACTAATTGCTGCATTAAAATGGATATCTGTTTAACCGGCCTCGTTTACGCTGCCCAAAATAAAATAATTCAATATCAAGCAATGGCTCGCAGACCAAAATCTAGTTAAAATGAGGATTACCTTGGCGCCGGTTTCGGCTTTTTTGTAAGCTCATCAACGAATCGGCGGCCGAAGATCATACGCCAGAGATTTTTGACATCGTTTAAATTATTTTTTGAATAAATCCATGACTTGGCAGTTCCCACAGTAGATTGGCTCAAACATTGCTTGTTAGTTTAGTCTGTTTATTTATTAAAAACTGAATTAATGAGTAGAGTATAAATTACTATAATCAATTAGCTCTATCAATACAGTTATATAATAAATCTCAAACTTCCATTAATATTGAAATTTATACCAAAACATGGACCACTAGAGCCTGTAGAATACTTGAATATTCATTTGAAATTACTTATGGGCAAATTTGATTAATTTTATCCAACGATGATAATGTGAAGCAAATTATGATCATTTAGATGATTTATTTATGTACTTGTACATAGGTGGAATATTTTATATAATGCGTCCAAAGTGCCTCGAAATGATTGACCTGATGTTCACACATGTAACATACGCTGTTACTTGAAAACTGCCTTCAAATGTATTGTCTTTTGAATTAAGAATGAGAAATGATTTTCGTATTCAAACACCGCAAAAACATTTCATCATTCAGGATATCAATAACTCGCGTCTCTTGGTAAGCGACTTGAAAAATTCAATTATTTGAGATCCGTGAATTCCCTTCCTAGCAGCCGTTTTTAAGAGGAAGAATAGGAATTAGAACGAACGGATCCATTCCAGTTTTCATCAAACAGGAAGGAATTAAAGCATTCAATATCCGTTAATGATGTTTCGGCTCGCAAATACCGGTATTGGCATATAATTATTTTCCTATCCGAAGCTGTATTTGCCAATATGGAATTTTGCATTACCAGAAATGATGATGGGAGATATTATCGGAGAACAAAGCAAAGAATAAGAAGATAGG
The DNA here is from genome assembly GCA_963989225.1 of Dromius quadrimaculatus. Taxonomy (NCBI): domain Eukaryota; kingdom Metazoa; phylum Arthropoda; class Insecta; order Coleoptera; family Carabidae; genus Dromius; species Dromius quadrimaculatus. The sequence continues at coordinate 11,706,298 of OZ022324.1, forward strand.
AATTAATAATTGAATTTATGATCTATTCAAATAGAAGAGTTCCTGCATTTTAAATTAAAATGGTAATGCGGAAGGTCTATTGTGAAGAAGCTGATAGAATTGAGTGGAACGTGAAATTTATTATTGGTGTATTGTATGAGTAGTAGGTAATGGTTCTCATATCTCATGAGCATGAAATATCGTGGCTTGAACTGAATGCGAATATAGGGACTTCATGTTAGTGAAAAATGAACATTCTTTGGTTTCATGCAAGTTGCACACTACATGACAGATTCACAAAGCTGTGTACTTATCAGTTATTCTTAGAATATAATAATATGACCGAAATATTGTAACTTGACACTGTACAATTTATTTCTTCGGAATTTTGTATTGTCTTATGTTCAATCTAACAAATCAACAACATTTACTGTCCCGAAAGAATAGCAATCATACAAAGAAGCGATAAAAAGTCAAAATAAATAAATAAATTTGAATCTGCATGAATAATTCATTTTATTGGAGAATCGAATGAAATCTACATTTTTGTTGATACATCTGATAGTTCAAATTGTGTTTTAAATAAATAGATTTGCTTTCAACTAGTTTAGAACCTGTTTAGAACTTTTGCACGTACACTGTCATGACTGGAAAATTTAAAAATGTCTGCAGAATGAATTAAATAACATTTCATTACCAATTACATTGTATAATATAAACGAGAGTCTGAGTTGTAATGGAAGTATGAAATATAAATTTCTATATACTACATTATATGATAAATATCTTGTATTTGAAATTCTTTCGACAATTTTTTTACATTTTTTTGTTTGTTGCAGGTATAATGTCACCGGGTGAATTTCTCCCTTTGTAGACTCAGTGTGTGCGCGAGTGTAGTGTTTTCCGCAATGACGTGGTGCGGCAGTCTGCTGTTGCCTTTGGCGACGCTGCTCAGTTTTCTACATGTTGAAGCGGCAAGGTGGTCCCATTCTGCTTATCTGAGTCCTGATTACCGATTGCTCTGGTCTTTAGGACCTGGACCGCAAGATATCACGTTTGAACTACAAGTACGGACTCTTGGTTATGTTGGCTTTGGATTCTCCAGAGATGGGAGAATGGCAGGAGCGGATATGGTCATTGGGTGGGTGGATAAAGGACAAGTACATTTCCAGGTAAGATTCCACTTTTTTTAATTTAGATAAAATCTAAGGACTCAGTAGTATTTGGGTTTATTTCCAAGAATATCCGCAACTTATATAAGAATTCTGCGAATACAAAATTAAATATTCATATTAAAAAAGATCTTTTCGGTTAATCTGGAAAGAAGAGTTTTACAGACAGTTCACATTCAGAAAAATAGTACTCTTCTAGCCTAAGCTGAAAACGTATTGTAATATAGAAACAAATTGATTTATAAAGAAGCCTAATCAAGTCACTTTAAGAATTTGCACGTACGCACAAGACGAAGAGCAAAATTGTTTGAAGAAAGAATTATTTACCGTCTGCAAACAATGTGGATGACAAGTATGGTCCTTGAAAAAGGATAGGAGGAAGCTGCAGACGTTTTAGATGTCTAAATTATCATATCATTTATTTCGAATTAGGATGATTATTAGTACAATACAAGACAATGATGTCTTTGGTTGCTATGCTTGCATTTTCCAATAAATTCATACTAAAAATTCATGAAATCATCTCATGTAATATACAATCAAAACTATCACCAGCAAATAGTAAAACGTACCAAATGCATACAAATTTATTCATGTAGAAAATTATAGCCTAATTTTGAGTAAGTGAAAATCCATTATCTTTAATCTGGAACAGATCATCACGAATTTTGGCAATCTTGACGTTGTTTCCAATTGGAAGAACGTTATTGTAATTGGATTCGAATGTATGTCATGAAAGGACGAAAAACCGTTGCTATCAATGGACGAAGTAATCTATAACAACTCAATTACGTAATTGAAAGCGTTGAAACGAAGCGAAAAAAAAAATTCATCCCGACAATATCATTACCCGGGTTCAGGCTATTTAACTTCGATCCGGGATCAGTTTCGTTTGCACCGATTCCAACGGCAAAGTGCTTTGACTTTTCAATTACGCGTAAAGGAATGAATTGCTATGAAATTGTTTTTCATAGTTAGAAATTTATTCTAGGAAATTCATCGCAGGAAATTCATGTCTTAATATCTGGGTGCTGTTGCTTGTATTATGCTGGAAGTGGAAAATCAATTCCTTTGGAACGTACCTTCTATCGTTCCGCCAATTTTAGAAATGAATGATATCTATTAAAGCGTTGAAATGAAATTCTCCTAAATGGAGCTTTGTTTCTAACAGACTAGTTGGGAAATCATTTCTCGCTACTTCAGTTTTGATTCGCTCTTTTGTTCAATTTGATTTTCAGCTTCAGGAAGCTTTCATTAAATTTCCACTTGCTACATTTTCCGTTCAGTATAAGATACATTACTGGCGACAGACATTCATTGAATATTTTAATAATTCAAATATTCTGTCACTAGACAAATCTAGAACACTTGTATTACTTATTGTATGAAGAAGGAGCACGAGAAAATCGAATATGATAAGTAAATGTTAAAAAGAACAGAAATAGAGACATCAATTTAATTCATTCATAGTTTTAATGAATTTTGTGTCGTAGAGTACTATTTTATTAGAAGAACATTTAGAACTTCAGAATCCTAATGTACAAAATTGTGGAATATATTTGCTCCGTTTAATACATTATCATAAAAATATATTTAAATTTTGTTCAATTGTTTTTTGAGTTTTCCTACATCCAACAATTTGAAAAGACAAATTCTTGATGCATTGAATTAGCATTTTTCTCTGCACAAATGCTGCATTTTGATGCAAAAAAATTCTGTGTATGACACGATGCATTCTTGTTTGTATCAAAATGCAGCATTAAAATGCAAGATAAAATGCAGCATTTAATACATTGTGTCAAACGGTCTTAGGGATTAGAGATAATATTCGGTTTGAGCGTCTGCAACCAAATCGTACAGATGCATATTTTTCATTATGAAAAACGAATTTTTTTTTGGGTAATTATTATATTTTTTATTATTATATTATGTTCTTTTGAAATAAAGTGTTTGGTTCCATCATGTTCGGTATCAAATTACAGCTCCTGCGGAAATAGTTCTTGTAAAATTGTCAAAAATAATATTTAAACGATTGTCAATTGTCAATTTCGTATTAATTTAAAGCTCTCGGGAAGCTTAATAGAAAACTAAGATAGATGATTTCTTCGATTGTTGATTGCTTTTTCATAAATGAACCAGATTATGCCAAGTTTTAATTAATTAATCTCCAGCAATTCAATTATTTTTCTGGAATAAATCATTTGGTTCTATCGTGGGTATCAAATTACAGCTCCTGCGGGAATAATTCTAATTAAAGTGTCAAAAATGATATTTGAACGATTGTCAATCGTTAAATTAACAAGTTATCTAAGTGATGTCTAGTTTGTTATTAATTTGGAGCTCTCGGGAAGCTTAGTAGAAATCTAAAATAGATAAGTCTTCCGATTATTAATTTCTTTTTCACTACTTAATTAGATTAGGCCAAGTTTTGATTAATTGATCTCTAGCTCTTAAATTGTTTTTCTGAAATAAGTCATTTGGTTCTATCGTGGGTATCAAATTACAGCTCCTGCGGAAATAATTCTAGTAAAAGTGTCAAAAATGAAATTAAACCGATTGTCAATTGTTTTATTTCATGTTATCTAGGTGATGTAGTAGCAAATCTAGAATGAATAAAATTTTTCGATTGTTATTTGTTTTTTCACAACAGATCATGTCAAGTTCTAATTAATTGATCTCTAGCAATTGTTTCGATTATTTTTGTGCAATATTGATAAAATGAAGTATAAAATTATGTTTAATTCTATGATGATGTAATTGTGTGTAATAGTGTTTTTTTTTTTCTAGTTTTGTTTTTTGGTGTATTTTTTGTAAGAAAAACTTACATTATTTGAACGTTTTGGTCAAGAAATGTGAGTCGTCATTATCTTTCATAAAATTTACATGGTAATCAAACTAAATTGTGATGGTACCTGTATGATTCTTGAGAATTAATATGTAATTAAAATTTTTTAATTAAAAGAACAGTCATTGTGTTATATTCAGTCTAAAAATGAGATTAGTACTTTTTGTAGATCAATTTCAGTAATTTGAAATGAGATAACTAGCTGAATGAATAAAATGCTGCGTGAAAGATATTTGTTCTAAATTTGCACCGTATTCACACAATGAATGCTATAGCTAAGTACAATTTGTCCTGAAAAATTACTGAAATTTGGTGAATTTTAAGAGACTATTCTAAAATCACAACTTTGTTGTCAGAGTACAAAATTTGATACAGATACGAATCTCGTACGAATCGCAGCTCTGTAGGATGAATTGTTGCTAATGAGCTACACTTCTAAATTACTAAATATCATCATTGTCGTTTATTAAAGAAAGAAACTAGAAAGTATGCAACATTAAATCATCATGTGACCAGTGGTTCAGAAAGTTATTGTTAAAAGGTGTGCAAGAATTCTATAGAAATGAGAGCTTCGCTATTAATTGTTTTGAAATGTTTCACTAAGAAATGATGATTTGGTTGGTTACGCATTCCGCAGCTGAGAACCAGTGCCGGATTATCCATTGCCCCTTGGTTAGGTAGTTTTTCCAAGCATTCAATCAATTCTCACCAGATTAGGGGCCTCATCAAACTTTGTATCTTGAGGCCCCAATGAATCTCAATCGGTCAAGGGAGGATGCAAGAATTATATATTGAATACAGAATGACGTTTTAGTTCTGCTTTACACAATTATAGTGTTCAAATTCATAACCAAAATGCCATCAATCCGATCTGTTCCCTCTGAACAAAATTATTAATCTTTAACTTGACAAGCAATTCAAAAAATTTGCCTAGGGGGCAGCTTCCCTACTAGACCGATCAGAAAACTATTGAAAAAGTGCTCATCCTCTAATAACTTATCACTAAGTTTTGAGAATCAGTGCTAAATTCTATTTTATCAGTATATGTTGCAATGTTAGAATAGCGTAAATAAAATAAACTTACTTTCCACATTCGGTATTGCTTGTTGAAGAAGACTTACAACTGCAGACATCAGAAGCAGTATGTCAATACAAGAATGTCTCCACAAAATATTATTCTCAGCAAAATTTAAATCTTTTGCGTGTTATCTGTATAGTGGGGGCTATCGGGACAATGTAAATATATCCTAGGGTTTCAGCAACCAGCGTGCGACATCACGAGAAATCTTCCTCGCATAAACCACATCCTCGGACTACGATAAAACCATAAACACGTCGTTGTATCCCAAGCACAGCTTTCACACCAACCTGCACTCGATAAAATATCATAAAAGTTGCACTCAACATTCTCCCTGGACAAAACATACACATTGAGATGAGCTTCTGTTGTACCACCTTTTTACTATTGATCAAGAAATATGACGTTGTAGAAAATTTAAAGAGAAGATGTTTTAAGAGCATATTTTTCTTCTCATTGAGTCCTTATACTGGCGAATCTTTATTATGGAACAATTATAGCTAGCTGTTCATTTAATTTTAAAATTCATTTCAATAAGAAATGTCGAATGAAATAAGGTTACCTCTATGTTTTTCCTTTACAATATCATTTAACGTCTTGCATTTTGTCTACATTCAATTTGTGCATTATTTCAATGTGCGAGCAACTAGATGTGATCATCAAAAAAATGATAATGTTACGATGAGAGATTACTGAGAACATTTTTCTGTTTACATAATTAATATTTGACAAAAGTGTCATCGAACTCTTGAAGAATCTTCATTATTCAATTCTTTTTATTTCGATAATTAATTATCCTCTTCAAACTTCTGCAAGATTTAATTCATTAAGTGATAATTCCTTGGCTGTATCCGTTGAAGAAAAATTGTATAATGGGAATTAGAAGGCTATTTGCTTTCAAAAACATCCGTGTCATAACGTGAAGTTCCTGTTTGTGAACGTAGCAGAAGATAAGAGACATCGTCTTCTGCGTTTGACTCAATTTCGTAACATTACTTACATCGCGATGTCGTCTTCTAATTAAACTTATTAAGAAAGGTTATCGCGACGGTGCATCTGCTTGCAGTCGTCTTTCTGTCATTCTGCGTCGCAGTCGCAGCGTTCCTCACTAAGGAAATGCGGGTAGATGCACTGCAGATAATAGCTTTTTGGTTTGGTATTGCTTACCCGGCTTCTGTTTCACCACAATTTATTAGGCTACGCCAGGAGGGCTTTACAACTCTGCTCTTGTCAATAGACTACATTTCTTTGTGAGTAAACTCTATCCAGATCAAATCGCTGTGATTTTAACAACATTCTTTAATTAATTTTATTCACTACCAGCATAAGAACCTTATGATATTTGGGTATTACTGTTACTCCCACCCACACAGTACATTTCACAAACTTTAGAACTAAAATAAAACTATTTGAAAATCTCAAATATATTGAATTAACCCTGGATGGAGCTTTTAGATACAGATGCAATTATCTATTACTACAAAATTTCAACCACATCATTTAATTTTCTATGTGAAGTTACCGCAAAATAATTTGCAGTTCCATATCAGTTGATAAATTAATATGAAACATTTTGAATTTAATTATAAATTAAAAGTTTGTTGAACAACCGTGAACAATTACTTGTAAATAATATTGAAATTAATAATCCGGCAAATTGTGTATATTTTGAACATCATATGTTTGTTTTGCAACAAAAATAATGTTTGTAATGTGCTATTCTGAACTCGACATTCCAGATGAAAAGTGTGGATAAATATTTTAATCTCTGGAAAAAGCGTTTCTCCTGGATTTCTGTGATGTTTTTCCTTTTTCCGTTGTTCCACATTCAGTAAAGTCATTTATTTTATTTTATCCTAGAAACAGCGCTTTTCTCATTTTCATTCCTATCACTGTTTATTTAATTTTACTAGCATTATCTCCTTGATTGAGACAACGCTTAAGTGATCTTGACTAACTTTTAGTGTCGTAGTTTCGAATTTCACCTGGAGTATGAATTTAATATACAGATTTTCAAGAGCGATTTTACTATAATGCTGGGGCCACATTTACGTCTAATGTCACTAATTGAGGCGTTATTCAATAATGAACACATTGTCAATGACAATATGTCAATTGTCACATAATGTCGTTATAAATGACATTAGACGTAAGTGTGGCCCCTGCATAAGGGAAAATTATCATTATTATCAATTATTGTTAAGATTGTATGGATAAAAATTTCCATGTACTAAATTATTATAGCTCTAAATTTTTTTTTTGTATCTAACTTCAGACCATTGTTTTCATTATATCAGGCCACAATAAAATATTTTGAAATACAGTTTGATATAAACATCCCAGAGAAAAACCAACGGTGGTATGAATGAACATAAGATATGGGAATTCCAGGTCTAACTCAAAGTATTATGAATTTGATGAATCAATTATCAAATGAAAAATATAAAAATAAAAATAAAATGAGTGTATTGATGAGTGGATGCACGAAATAAGCTTTATATAAATGAATAATGGTGAAATCACTATCTCCTTTTTTTATTCTTCTTTCATTTTCCTCTTCCAAATGAAACAAAACATTTGATATGCATCCAAAATATTGAACATGTATATAGAAAGATACATATTTATATTTATTGAAATTATTTTCATATATTCCAATATTGATACGATAATATAACTCGCAAATCAAATGAGATATTACTTTTGTTTATTGTACGGCATATGACTGCAGTCTATTCTCTAACATAGCGCATGCGTGCATTGATGAATTCATTCATGCAGACAACCTACGAGAGTATTGGTACACATGATCATATCAATACATCTGCGTTGGAATGACTGACTCCCTGTCCCGAAAACTAAGCTAAAAAGCTTCGATTTAGAAATGAAATCGGTCGATGTAATTGCATGATTGAAATAACGTTGATCTTAGATGAGATATAGTTTTATTATTATGATAAAACAGCTTTTTTGCGGCCGTAAAGATTGACTTTCTGATATAGATCTTTCAGATTCACCTTTTTGGACTACTTCATTAACACTTTTTTTCTACGCTTCGGCCCCAAACACCAGATTCGACTGAAAAAGATCACTTTTATGGTGTTGATACACAAATTACTTTTATTTATACGATTATTCAAATACTCAATAATTTGTGTGAGATATGGAAATCTACAGTCAGTATATTATCCTTATCGATGTCACAGTTACTAACGTCGTCTCTCTCGCTTCATAATATCTACGTCAGCAACGTTGCCAAATTTCTTGTATTGAATTACAACTTTCCGCGTTTTCGCTATTCTCGATTAGAGATTCTTCTATTTGTTCGATAGGATGGTTTTCAAATATTTAGAATTGATCGTTCAAACAATATCATGTTAGTTTTTCATTCAATTATTCACACTGGAACTATAATTCTTGTTATCTGAAATGAATGAAATGCACACGTCTTCATGATAAAACCCGTGCATTTTCACTGAATTTCCACAATTTTTTTATTGATCCCCAGCGATCAGATTTGTTTTTCCTTCCATAAGTTGTTGGAGCACTACTTTTGGAATTTATATACAGAATTTACCCGGTCTACTTGCCAAGCTAACCTGAACAGAAGTATCTAGATCAATAAAAACTCCAAAATTAACTAATATATGATATGAAAGATCCAACAATAATATGAATGAAATAGCTCTTTAAACAGCAGATGGAGGAGATGAAGAAAAATACACATAAAATTACATAAATATAACGGAGTACATTGGAAGTATATTTTTCCAGTTTCGTATATTTATTCTAATATTATGAAAATTTGCATAACTTTTGTAATGAAGCTTAGATTTTCCTCAATAAAATAAGCCGCTAATAATTTTGGAAAAATTTCAGGTGAATGTTGTGCCAAATTATTCAAGGATCAATATCAGTTATTTTATAAATGAATACTATTGTTTATGGATAAACGTAAAAAACTAAAAAGTTCCATCAGTAAAGTCTTCCTACCATTAACAAACATAAACACAGCTTTTCAGAGAAAAGCTTAGTAATGAAATTTCGTTTGAAAATTTCGTACGCGTTCTCAAGTTATCGTTCTTTTAGACAAATAGACCGACTTCTTTAGAAATTATGTTTTCTAGGTTCAGTAGGGTCCAAAATGTCAAGATTCGAACTGATGAAAAATCACAATTACGATAATTCTCCTGCTATTATATAAGTCGGGGAAGTAAAAAACTTAATTATTACTTTGTTATTCCTCCTCTCTTCAACTGCCAATAGATGAAAATTCCTGAAATACCTTGAAAATTCAAATGTTCATCTCATTCTGAGATCAATTTTGTCAATATGTAGTTTTTCTTAACTTCCTTATATATATATATATATATATATATATATATATATATATATATATATATATATATATATATATATATATATATATATATATATATATATATATATATATATATATATATATATATATATATATATATATATATATATATATATATATATATATATATATATATATATATATATATATATATATATATATATATTCATTATTTTTCTTAATCTTTGGAATTATTTTGTTCCTTGCCAAGAATCGGAGCTCTATCAGTAAAATGTCTCAAGCTGTAATGTGTTTTTATCCTGATATGTGTATTGAATCTGGGAACTCAATACAAGTTGATACAAGAGAATATTCTGGAAATTTGGACCAAGAAAAATTATATAGTATAGATGTATAATCATAATCCTCATTTTGCAATCATTATGCTGAATATCTTTTCGATAAGACATGGGAACTAAATATGCTGTAACATAATGAATGTGTAGTTTATGCTATTTTCATCCGACCTACTCTAATCTAATCTTGCAAATTTCTTGTTGGAAGCGAAGATCCTTGGCATAAATTCATTACGGACCATCGCCTCGGTTAGACTACCTCTTGAAGCCTTTCAATTCAAGATGTAGAATCGCCTAGCAACGGACGTGGCTAACCAAATAGATACATCATTCAACTATGCAAACCAAGTACCAGAATAGGCTTCGAAAAGCCCGAAGGGAGTAGTAGACATTCCTGTTTTGCACATTTTGATCGGAATTGTAAAGGGTGACCAAGGTCGATATAATCAAAGAGTCGTAACGAAATTCGTTGAATATTATATGAACCCTCGAGATTGATTTGTGAAATTAACCCTTGGACTTGAGAAAAAAAAATCCTTCTGCATAGTTTTTGTCCATGATTAGTCTATGCTCTAATATTCTAATAATTAGTATATTATTCCGCGATTCTGTATTTATTAGGATTCTTGACTAACGACACAAAAAACTTATGTTTCTAGTCTGTTCTGTTGCTTCGTCACGCGGATCGTATTTGTAAATTGTGCTCGAATAGATTGTATTTTGTAATTAGTTTGTGGAGAGGTATTGTTGCTGCGATTTTATGCCCATTCATCAATCAGTGACAGAAAGTAAAAATATTTTGATGCATTAGTCTATTCGATCATTTCTCTATTATTAATTCTGACCAAAAAGAGTTGATAGATGTGATAATAGCACATTTCAATCATAATCAGAGATAACGTTGCGATAACAAGCTTCGTTTTAATCAACAAATTCAATATTCCATGATGAAAAGTTATTGTAATATCTACACAATGAGCTATTTATAAACCTGCATACAAATAATTGCAAATCATTATGACGCATTCAAACACGAAAAAAAATGTAGATACAAAAATGCTCTGGTCTTTCTCAATCTATATTGTTGATAGAATAAAAATATAATCTATTTAACTCACAAGAAATGGTATTTTAATGAGAAGATTTAAATATTCCCATTCATTATATTGCTGAACATAAGTCTTCGTGTTTACAAAACCGTTATTTGAACTCTACGAGCTGTTGTTGTAATTCAACTGTTCTTCAAGGGAAATTTAGTCAATTACCAACAGATGGCGAACAGTTGCCAAAATGACATCAATTTTGTAAAGCTAATCACATCGGTTGTGAAAGGTGAAGCCGCCCAAATAAAAAATGACTATAACCAGTTTCGTACAAATTGATGCAGAAATATCAGGTGACATCATATCACTTGTATCCGAGAACAAATAGCAGGGGGCTCCTTGGTTTTCCATAAAAAAAATAATTTGAATTTTTTTTTCAAATTTTCTAAGATTGGTTGGTAACTGCTCAATTATGCAGTTTTCATTGTTAGATACTGAGGTTCAATTCTAATTCCTAGAGACAGCTTCTTGACATCATTTTAGAGACTCTCGACCTAGCGGATAGTTGGAGTAGTGATTTGATGTTAAAGACAATCTTCTTGAAGTCAGTCTCTTAAGCTCGATGTTAGTTTTTTGTGGACCAAAGTTTGAAACAACGAAAACAAAAATTAAGTCAACTTCAATAATAGGATAAAGAAATGGAGATCAATTAAACTTGGCATAATACAAATTCGAATGAAAGAAGAAATATGAGGGGACAAATAATAATTCAAGAAGGTCAAAACTTTCATCAACTAAATTTTTTTGTCTGCCAGAAATATAATAATGAATCTTTGCCTTATCCGCCTCATTCTCCATAATCAGTGAAAGTAAATATTTAATAACCCTAATAATTACATTTCGTGTAAAAGACAAAGTCTGGTTCTTGTTCACCTTCGTTTGTTTGTTGACTGTCGCACACGACTTTGTTTTTAAACACAAAAAACCACCGTGTCCCGATGTTAATCTCCCTGATTTAATGAATTTTTAATCCTACTATTAGAGGTCGTTGGTAGAACAACAAACGTGAGTAGATACGAAGTAGCAGTCGCTAATTCATTAATAATTTTTATCTTGATATACCATCTTGCTTTGTCAACATTAACATTTTTATTTGAAGTCGATTTCATGACTCATCGATAAGTGATTGAGAATATTTTTAAAAACAATAATTATTTGTTGCCTCACGTTCTCTGGAACATATATGCAAATGTATTTAATTAGGTATCTATCAAATATTGAGTCGAAATCAATTACCAATAATTCAATATATTGTACATTTTGATGGAATTTAAAGAACTTTTTTTCTCCAACATTCTCCAATTTGCATATTCCATAACCAAAAATTATGTTGGAACGAATGACATTTCAAAAAATTGTTTTGAATGATTCCGTATGCCGTTTCGGATGATTCTGTTTGCCGTTAGAATAATTTCGACGAATCGGAAGAAGTATTCATATCTGGATTAACGTTTGACATTTAATAATTTTTCAAGTTTCCTCTGAAATATTGGTGAGTTTCCAAAACCTTGTTAGAGAAAGTATAGTCTACAACATGTTTGGAATGGCGTATTCCACACTTGCAAACCGTAATCCTCGCCTTTGGCTCGGATTACAAACTTTTCGCTCGTTCAGAATATAGTATTCCAATACTTATTGTAGAATATACTATTCTAACACACCCTTCAGAATTATTCCAAATACTTTTAAGAATCAAACGTCATTTTCGACGAATCAAACTCTGTTAGTTTGATTTGTATCGTTACTTCTTAACGTTCAAGAATTTATAGATTTTACGGTTGAAGTTTAAAAATTTTGAATGTTGAACTATTGGTTGATAACCAAAATTTTTTCAAAGAAAGTATAGTCTACAACACTTGCAAACCGTAGTCCTCACCTTCGGCGCGAATCACAAACTTTTCACTCGTTTGAAGTCAGTGCCATTTCAATACTATTCGGAACCAGGGCATTAGAAGCGTGATTCTGCAACAATACCGATGCATTTGTATTTCTTAGCGGGTTGTTTATCAAATTGGATCCCATTCCGATTAAATCAATTCCAAGTGAATAAAATTTTCTATTGATGCTTGATGAACAAATATTGTTCCTTTTTCCTCGAAATCTCTGCTGTCTTCTTCGACCATATGGCTAGTTTCATTGCTGTCTCATAATTTTAGAGGATCGTATCAATTAATTGCATATTTCAAAGTGACGGCAGTCTCTGTTAAAGTGACAGTTGACGGTTTTATGAAGTTATTATTAAATTTTACAATCGCTATGAGTTCTTTATCCATAGTTGCTTTGATTAATTCCAAACTTGGTATAATCTGGTTGAATTGTACAAAAAAAAACAATTGACAATCGAAAAAATTATTCCTGTTCACGAGAATCTTGAATTGATATTAAACTGGACGTCATTTGAAGAGAAAAACAATTGACAATCGTTTGAATACCATTTTTGACACTTTTCAATAGAACTAGTGGTCGCCTGGCGGTCGAAATTCGACCGTAATTGATGGTATTGCTAAGTTTGAACGTTATTGAATTTAACTCTCCATCCTCAGGATTTTTAGATAAAATTACCTTGGTGTTCGACGCTCTATCCAAATCTAGAATAAAAAACAGTGGTTCCTATTCAAGATTTTAGAGTGATTCCCTTCCTGCCCTCGGAGGAGAGAAAAATCGTTGTGCTTTTACTTGAGACATTTTTTCAGTCGGTGCATATTTCTCGATATATTCCAGCAAAAAATAGTACTGTTTCCAGCGGTAAATTGGAATGGGACAGCCTGTATATACTTTCAATTCTTTGCACTCCTTCTTCATATGAGCTTTAAGTATGCTTAATCTAACATTCCTTCGTGCGCGCGATACAAAGTTTTCTCATCACATAAAATAAAAATAATGGGACACACAATTCTAGCTTTCTGCACTCTTTCCTCACATAAACTTTAAGAATGCCAAATCTCACATTTCCTTGTGTGCGCGTTACAAAGTTTCTTCTTTCCGTGAACCTGGAAGAGAACATCCTGTATATAATAATATATAAAGCTTCCTCCACTCCTTCTCCACTCCTTCTCCATATAAACTTCAAGCATGCTAAATCTCTTATTCCTTTGTGAAACAATTGACGAACTTTTGCATGTCATGTCCAATGTCCAAATATGAATGATAATAATTCTTATCCGTCATTATGATTCCCATTATTTTTTTTGCTTGACAAGAATATGACGAATTTTATAATAAATCAAATGAACCGCCAATAATTTTGAAAAATGTTTTAGATAAATGTTGTGCCAAACTAATAAAGGATCAATTATAGGTACCTAATCTTTTATGATTAATATAACAATTTATAAAATGAACGCAAAAACTGAAAAGTTCTATCAATCAAGTTTTGATGAGACTAAATTCATGACCGGTTTAAGAACTTTTTGCTGGTGCTGATGGCACATGGCCATCCACAGAACATTGTGACAATTATTTCCCAAAGTTCTACAAAGTTCTGTAGATGTCCATTTGTTCATATTAATCATATTATCTGAGTATTTGTCATAAAGGAGTTGATTTCATTTTGTTAGATATATTTTTAGTTCTGTTGCATTAAAATGTTCTTTGAACTAATATTATGGAAAGTTTCTGGTTCCAATGAAATCAGCTTGAAATAATCACAGATAATATTTTTGTTGGATATCGCACACTGATATGAAGTTATATATATAATTATTTTTATCCAAGAAAAATAACTGATATTTCCTCTTGTTCAACAAGATGAGACAATATTGTACTCAACTAGCACTTGGTCTCATCTGTATCAAATTCAGCATACTGACAACTGCTATTATAGTGCAAGAATTCAGACGCGCCAGTGAAACAAAATGTGTGGATTGGAATAGTGTTAGTATGTACTTTGATCATACGCATACTTGCTAGCTTGAGCCGACGGCCAATTCACAGATACCATGTGCTATAGGTACGTTGAAGCACTAAGTGCTAATTTTCAAGTATGCTTTAGAGAATATTGTTAAAAATTGATAATCAACATTGCCAGACACTTCCCATCGGCGATAATTTGTAAACAGACAGACCAAGGAAGAATCTGATGCTCATATATACTTTGCTTACTATCAAGTGTAAAAATAATGACTTTGCGCTAATACTCACATTGACATTTGAATTATGCCTGGGGAATATTTGGCCCTTGCAATTAGTCTGGCTGTTTACAAAAATTGGTGAGAATACGTTGTTTTTTGCGAGCTTTAAAGCGTCTAGCAGAAATAACCACCGATGGAAAGTGTTGATTATCAATTTTCAACAATATTCTCCAAAACATACATAAAAATCAGACTTTGAGAAAAATTAGTATTATTTTAACATACCTCTAACACCTATCTGTAAATTGGTTGTCGGCCCAAGCTAGCAAGTATACATGTGATCAAAGTATATACCAACACTATTCTATTCCACATATTTTGTTCCTCAGTAAATAAGTAACGTCTGATGGACCTAGGACCTTGTTCTATTGAGCAGACTCTTCGAATTTTCAACCGCAAATACTCCTTTCTCTGTTTTGGAATTTTTACATCTATGTCGTTCAGTATCAGTTAGAATGACGATAAATTGATTTTGTGACTAAAAGTTTGTTTTTATAACGCTAGGTCGTAAAATTTTCATCACCCACTAAATAACTTTATCGTTGAATATTGTTGGAAAACTTCAAGGTTGAACAAAAGATATTGCTAAGCATATCTTCTCAGTTCCCAAATAACTATTTGAGCTCCTTTTCAGCGGGATCAATACATTGAAACTGCACTGAAGCAGCTTTTGTTAGTTTGAATTATCCATATCATTGAGTCCTTATTTATCTCGATTCTCTGCTGACGATAACAGCATTATCCTTTTAAGATTTATTTACGGTTTAATAGGAGGACTATTGATTCTTTGATTCTTTCTGTATAGTTTCCAAGAAAACTAACATGCTGCATATTGCGTGCTTTTCGATTTTTTTCAAATTAACTGGAATTAGTTACTTTCTTCAATCCATGTTATGTATTATTCAACCATAAAATTTAACTTTTTGAATACTTATCTCGGTTTCAGGTTATTGTGCGGAGGTATGTAAGATAAAATGTAATAATATTCATATAATTCTCGAAAGATCACTGTTTTTCTTTCAGACTTTAAATCGTAAGAGCTGCGGCATCTGGATCGTTTCATGTTTGCTGAGAATATTATGATATACATCTTTTGAGAAATATTTCAAGTTGTAGGTAGTTTTTGGGGATGTATACACGTACATGTATGTTAGGAATTCCTCCAGGCGGTTGTTGTGGTCGGACGTACGGCTCGCTGTTGACGAGGTTATCTCACGGAATATCACATAAATAACTATAAACACTGCCTCCTGGAGATTTTTCCTTCGGCCACCGCCGTAAAAAACCTGATGCGTTTGAAGAAATTATCCTCCACTCATTTCCATAACAAGTTCCATAATAGTATTTCATCTTAATGTCATCTAAAACTGTATGCTAATATTTTCATTTCATTGCAAATGCACCTTTGTTTAAAGTGTATCGCGTCGTTTATCAAGCAAGTCGCGGTAGCTCCACAGACAGAGATAACGCGCAAACGGAGATGAACAGATGTGGTTACCGCAAACGAGACAGAGATGCAGAGATGCCGCATGACGGCCAAAGACTCACAAAATAAATGGCATTACTGTAATGATATAATGGGGCTACGGCGTAATCCTCCACGGCAGCAACCGACGTGGACCGTATTCATCAAATTCCATTATTCAAATCGCCGTATTGATAAGCTTATTCAGAAAATTGAGCCAAATAATAACAAATTTCACAAATGACTTCTCTCAAAGATCACTATTCCATTTCCATATTGAAGTTTTTGTTTTTTCGCGTGAATAACGTACTTGAAAACAGTTTTAGGTCTGCTTATATATTAGTTTTCGAGATGTATGTTTCACGAAAGATTGAGTGCGATTTAAATTGGTTTATGAGCAAACAAAGCATTATTTTTCATAAAGTGAACGGATTTCAGATAAAATGATTTATTGCCAGTTGCCCGAAATTTAAATTAAATTTTCAAGTCAAATTCGCGCATTATGAAACTATGCGTGGAACAGAGTAGTGCTTCAGTTTGGAATTTTCAGGAAAGACTCTTTCATTTATTGTTACGAAAAATTGTACGCAAAAGTTGTCATCTTCTTTCTGAATTTAATTAGATCTGATGCTTGACCATTATGATCGTTAATTTTTTTTCAGTATTTGCAATAATAAACTATAGACTAGTGGATAGTGGCAGAAAATCTTTTACCGTCTGCAAGCGAAATGGATTAGTATTCGTGTAAAAATAATATCGAATAAACCACTTCAAAAGTTTGAATGTATGCACAAGATGTACGTAGAGAATGAATATTTACCATCTGCAAACGATTTGAATGAGAGAGTTTGGTTCATATGAAGACTAGAAGGAAGTTGCAGACATTTATGTTGTGCACATCACTTTGAATCATTTTTTACATCTGTAAATGATCTGTAACTTCCTCCTACCCTTTTTCAGGAGCCACACTCCTCATCCGTATTTTTCGCAGACTGTCAGGAATAACTTCTTTTCATTCATCTCGCCCTATATGTCTCGTTCATTTGTGCGAACTCTGAAAGTAGCTCAATTGGACTTATTTTATCCATAAATATTGATTAATATCGCTTGTAGACGGTGGACGATCAGCTACTCTTTTCTACAGTATTTACAAGCTCACTAAAAAACAAATAAAGATGAGGTGCGAGCACAATAATCTAATTATATCCGAAAGATTTTAATTTACTGTCAAAATTTCTTGCTCCCTCATCAATAAAACTTATGATTTGAATAGATTCAATACTTTCTATTGGTACAGTTGTATTCTGGTAGAATGATTTACTTTTTAGAGTGAATGTATACATTTGGTAAAAATTCTCGGCAGTAATATCATAAATGAAGAAGATATTCATTCTGTGAAAATTGGGGTGTCACTGCTCATTTTGGCATGAAAAATAGGACCAAATTAACATTCACAATATTTTCCAAATATTACTCGTCATTTTTTCTTACATCCCTACAGTTATTCAACCTTTCTTCTTTTACTTTATATTAGGACTTGATGTTCAGTACTTGCTTGGCTGTCTCTATCAAAGTTGTATTTTTATTATCTTCTGAATCTCAGGCAATGTAGAATTCATGTAAAATTGAAATGCAATTGACGTGAAATTGGTATCATTAAGTTATTCATGAGGATAGATGTCATTTGTTTTGATCTATTGGAAAAAATATCAATCACATCTTTTTCATACATTTCTACGTTGGGTACATAGTAAGTTATTTGGTTGATTAATGTCGAGAATATACCTAGCTATTAACCATAGGTACTCATGGATTTTTCGAGCTAAGAAAATTATTTGTAGATATGGATCCCACCTTGAAATATCATGTCCAAAAGAAATAGAAGTATTTAAGAAAGTATGAAATTAGACCAAAATCATACCCGTTTATGATGCATCAAGAACAATAAGTATATAAAAAACAAAGAATATTTATTCATTGTAAATAGTTTTAAAACCATATTTTATTTGTCTTTCGAATTTCGGTCGTATTCTCTTTGAATATGTTAAATTTCCAAATATTTCTCTTGGAGCCGGCTCTGGCAGGAGATACCTGCAGAGTTACGGGGAAAGAAGAAGAACTTGATCGCGATACGATCAGATACTGCGTGTTCCACGACCAAAGACCGTGGTCATCGTGTCGCAAGCAACTTCAACTCAGCCACAATTTATGCCCATCTATTTATTAATAACATTAATATCTTCAATTTATTAATAACTCAACAGCAATAACTCCATATTAAGTATGAGAAAGAATCGTGTGGTGAAAAAAAAGCCTCTGTGACGACTCTTATGTTAATTATTTCGCCGTAGATATTTATTTACAGTATTTATCAAGGTAATCGCACTGCTCTAGAATATTTCTTTTAGTCACCGGTTTCGATCACTGCGTGGTCATCATTAGATCCCTGTGAAAATAATAGAAATCTGATGATGCTTACGCAGCGATCACATCCAGTAAATAAGATGAATATTTGAGAAAAGTGTCATCAAGAATTTTTAGTTTTTTCCGTAAAAAACGCTTATAATTTTCTATATGTTATCACACTTGAGATAATCAATTGTCCTTATTATATTAAATGAAATGGTTGAAGCTGACTAATTTCTGATCGCTAACATGCGTTATGACGTCACAGTGACTCTAGGCTAATAACAACGTTTCTACGGTCACAGAACAAAATTTGAAAGTTACTCTATTTTGTATGTTGTTTGACATAACGCAGTAGACAAAAAAGTTTCCATTCACAAGATGTCCAATTATAAACCTTATAGTCCGTGAGACACAGTACATACATTTTTCGTTGATTACCGCTCACTTGAAACTTCTTGAGTCCGACAGCTTTCACATTTGACAAAATTTTTGATTTGAGGGCGTTTTTCAGCGAGGGCTGATTGAATACGTCAATTTCATGAAGCCTTAAAAATATATTACTGTCATATTGATGTTTACTCTAATCGAAAGATTTTTTGATTATAAAATGAAAAATAATATTGTCCGACATATATATTGGGGACCAGCGGTGAGTCCGACTAGCCGCACTTGAAACAAGTACGTTGGTATGGAAACGGATTACCGCTAGTCTGAGACTTTGTGGACGTGTTCAATTATTTTTTTTTCTAAAATTTGGTCATTTTATCTGACAGATTTTCGGGGGTGTTTTCTCAGACCGACACTGAAAACGTGTCAGGATTATTACAGCTCCTTCATCAATGACCGCTTGTAGGACTAAAGCAGTCATAATTTGGAATCATATTATCTGTCCAAAAAACATATTGTCCGACAGAACTATTGGTTCTCATCGTCAGTTCGACAAGAAAACGCTCGCATATATATGATTCAGTTCTTGACTCATTCAATATAAAGAGATAAGTAATGGCGTTGTCTATAAGCTAGTAATGAATAATTCATTAACAAAAGAATTGAAAAAAAACTGAAGTAGAAGATAGAAAAAGAAATATTTTATTACTTATGTCGCTAAGTTAGAACGTTGCTCACTTTGATCTTCCATTCCCGAGGGTTCCAAGTAGAATTGAATTGGTATTCGATGCTCCATCCGAATCTAAAATTAGGATTAGTGGATCCCATTCAAAATTTTAGAGTGATTTTCTCCCCCGACTATAGGAAGGGAAAAGAAATCTTCGAAATTTTTCTCAAGTCATCTTCCCATTCGATGCATATTTCTCCATAAATTTGAATGATATTTGAGGTGATTATCACAGTAAACTTACTTTATATCACACATTTGATTCCAAAATAATTTCAATATATTGGTGCACAAGCCTATTTTTCATTATTTATAATCAATAATCATACTGATTTGATATGCATTTCATATAAATGTATATGCCTATGAATGCAGCTGCATTCATACCACAAAGTTTTGCTTTTTCTGAAGTATTGCCCCACTCAAATTGTCGTATATAGTAATGTTCTAGACACTATGTGAATGGAAGATGAAATATATAGGGATGAGCGGTCATTGATGAAGGAACTGTTATAATCCTGACACGTTTTCAGTATCGGACTGAGAAAACGCCCCGAAAATTTGTCGGACAAAATTACCAAATTTTAGAAAAAAAAATAATTGAACAAGTTCTCAAAATCTTAGACTAGCGGTAATCCGTTTTCATACCAACGTACTTGAGAAAAGTCGGACTCACCGCTGGCCCCCAATATTCATGTCGGACAATATTATTCTTCATTTTATAGTCAAAAATCCTTTCGATTAGTCTAAACATCAATATGACGGTAATACATTTTCAAGGCCTCATGAAATTGACATATTCAATTAGCCCTCGCTGAAAAACGCCCCCAATTCAAGAATTTCGTCAAATGTGAAAGTTGTCGGACTCATCACAATGAAGTCACTTACGAAGTTTCAAGTGAGCGGTTATCAACAAAAAATGTATGCCCTGTCTCACGGACTATTACTCATTACTACCCAGACAAAAATGTTATATTAATTTTTTTCAGGTAGACTTTCGACATTGTATATCCTAGCTGTTTATTCTACTAGGACTTTATATATAAGAAGTATCCATTTGCATTTGTACTGCGAATCGATATTCGTAACTAAATCTCTTCAATTATTCGAGTATCGAATAGCCAAGTGATCAATTCCAGAACAAACCAAATACTCGGTCTCAATTTCTTTCGATGTTTGATAGCACTATTAAACACAGTATTCTTATAGTGTATCAAAACGGGTGGAGCTCTTGATTTGAACTTCGAAATAGTCATAAAGCTGATCCGCTCGTTCTTCGAAAAATCAATGATGTCAAATTATTCTGAACGTACTAATATTACACAGCTTGCAGAAAGTTTAAGAGCCTAATTGCTATTGCCCTCATGAATCCAATAAAAATCTTGATGAAAAGTTTAGAATTGATTTCGCTTTAAGGTTTCTTGTGTATGTCACCGAACAAACGTAATAACAGGGTTGTTTAATTGGCGTGCGGGGTAAGAGGAGAGGTACAGGAATGTTTTGAGACGTGGGAATGAAGCGGTGTGGGCGGGTAAGGCCCCTAGGCCCCGAGCCGCAGAGCGCAGATGCCGTTGCATGGCGCACGCATCTGTCTTGCCCAAGGAAAAGAAGATGCTTCAGCTGAGAGTAACTTGGAGTTAAAAGCTAGATGAACTCTGTGAGATACAAGATATGTTGTAATTAATAAGTATCTTTCAATATTCTTGCTTTATGACCCTCCCAAAACAAATATAGAAATATTTACTGCTTTGAGCAACCTGCATTCGAATGAGGATAATCAATTTGAAAGGAGAATCCAATCTATTATTCAAGTTATATTTTGTATAAAGTATTTTTCTTGAAATAAGGAATAAATAAAATATTGAGACTATGAATAATAAAATTATGACAAAAAGAGCATCTGGAGGTTCATCAAGGTCCGGATTAAACGGTCTGGTTGAAATAATCCTTCTGACCTTGGTAACATTAAATTCACTCAAACACCATTAATAATTACAGCAAAAAATATGAAAATATGTTTGCTCACCTTGAATTTAGCACGAAGCAGTTTAATGGTATAGTAATTTTCTATCATTACGACACAGAATAAAATATTTAAAATTCGTAAATCATCAACATCATTCAAATGCATTCTAAACACTTTATGAGCATTTATCTTTTGTGTTAAGTCGTTAAACATTGCTATAATAAACAGGATATACATTGTGGAAAGAGATCTGAATAGATATGATTTGTGGCGGTAATCACCGCGACAACGGAATATGTTTTTCAATCATTAGACCCAGTCGTCAACAGTTCTTTACAAGGTAGAAATGGAACACGAAACTCAGGTTCCCTACAGAGAGTGTTGGTAAACACATCGAATATTTTAAAATGTTCTAACATACCGATGAGAATCAGAACATTAAATAGAAGAAAAAATTAGCCTGCAGGGGAGAAAAATTACAAATGAGTGTGAAAAAATGCTCAAGTTTTTATAAGAGAAGAGGATTTCATGGAAATAGAGACAATTAAAAAGATATTTGAGAACATAGAGTGATTTCAATTAGTCTAATTGTTGAACTCCTTAACGAGAAGTAGAGTATGGGGTGAGAATAAGATTTCTTTGTCCATTAATAGAATATGAATTACCCAATTAGAAATGCATATGACGAATTTAAACAATTTTATTGTTTCTTCTGTTGGATGAATGTTTCCCTATTATTTTTGTATTTGATTTGAGCAGCACTTCACAAAGAATCTTGTGTTGAGCTCTAAAAATGTTAGTAAGTGTAAGTAATGGTTTTATAATGTAATAATGTGAAATGCCGGTGTGATGTGTGGTGGAATATTCACACATGAACGTTGGTCGATCACCCGCGGGAAGATCAGCATCTCTTCCTTCGTCCTTTATGCAAATGGCATCGATACATCTTGTTGCCTTGTGCCTTAGTCGGGCGCGTACTATAAATCTATCTCGCATACAGCTGCAGCTCATTGGAGCCGGATTTAATAGCGGTGCGCTCATGAAATATTGAAAACCTAATACGTCTCGATCGGTTTACATAATATTCTACTAACTTAGTGCGTTCTAAGAGTCTTCTTCTTCTCCTTTTCCTTGTTCCACGTTCGCTTGTGCTCGCTGGATGCCCCGGGTTATAGTCCCGTCATTATATCACGTGGATTTTTTGTTTCCAATGAATCTGAGAATAAATCGCCCAGGGCTGCTCGAGAGAAAAGTTATGGAGAACGATTACCCAGCAACGAAGATTTTAATAACGAATGACTCTGATTAGTCTTTTACTTTGTCATTATGGAACATCTCTGACATCGAAAAAACGCTTTCAAACCTTATAATCTTATAATAATATATAAATATAGGTTTTTATATTTGTCATTAGCATTTCTACTCATAAATATCTTGTTTAATAACTAGATTACGTAAGTCTTGCCTTTGTATTGTACAATTTCATAATTACTGGTACTTGTAAACCTCTGATGATAAATATTCAGCTCTTACTGATTTAGAAAATCTTTAAATCACATTCCTTATTTATATTTCTTTCCTCAGTTCACCTCGAGATGAATATTCAAAGCTCAGGGCAAATATGCTACATTTGTTATCCAAAGGTCGTAAGATCGAGCCCAGCTTCAGGCAAAAAACCAAAATGATTTTCACTGAATCTGTATATTCTGTAGCCTATTCTCCACAAAAACTATTAGTACCCGTGACTTTCATTCGAATCAACCTTGAATTTTCTTCTTAATGTACAATTTATTCTCTTTCTGAATACTTTTAATTGAAGTAATTTTTTTTGGTAGTTGTGGAACATCATTTTAACTTAGAAAGAACTCTACATTTTCCTAGAAGTGAATAGAGTAAACATTCATTAGAATAACAAGTTCACAGAATTATGTAAAATTGTAACTTGTTATTTGCGAAATGTCGACTGAAATTTAATTGTCAGTCTAGACCTAGAGTCTACTCTACACGATTGTAGAATTCATCCGTGCTTACAAATTTGTATTCTTCATGCAACGCCTGTAATCTTTAAGTGAATATATTGAAAAAAGAAGTTATTGCTATATTGATATTCAAACCTAACGACAAAATAAATAATCTAAGAATATCAGTTTTGTTTTCATGGCTTTTGATTACAAAATTAATAAGAAGCAGAACATGAATCAAGTATCAAAAAACAAAATCGAAATAGCGCTACTTAAAACCCAAATATTGTGACCAAGCACTGCTAATTTCTTTCAAATACTCAACCAGAAGGATTCTTTACTATTAAATTCAACTATGGAATGAGTGGATATAGAAGTTCCACAGATCTTTTCCAGCATTCCAGTTTGCGTAGTTCGAAGCGTTTAGCGGACATAATATGCATTATATGCATCAGTATGCGCGGCTTGTCGAGTGTGTGTCTGTGATGGTGCGATTGAATCTGACAGACGCAGTGAACGCGGCCAGTACTGCCAACAGATTGATGACCAAGTTAATATGAAGTTTATTAATTACGCGTGAGGTATTGGGATAACCACTGTACAAAGCCACTGATACTATCGGGCTATTCTGACCGAAAGGAGAATTTAATGGAGTCTGGATATTAATTGACAGATATTGGAGCTCCTAGGCAAGCAAGAAGACCAAATGTTAATAATACGTTATATTTTACCAATATCAACTGGATAAACCAATATGTGCGTTACCAATAATTAGAAAAAAAAATTAAATGAAATAATAAATTGGGTAGGCAGCTGTTCAAAAGAATTGCCAAAAATTGGAACGAATTATAATAACGATTGAAAGTTACAGAGGGTCACAAAAACACGTTCAAATTAAACACAACGTCATCATATGTGTTGTTCGTTGGTCCTTAATTTGTTAATGATAATAACTGGAGTGAGTCATCCTAGAACAATTTTCTTCGATTTTCTCAGATCAAATTGGCTTTTGAAATTATCTCGAAAACTATAAGTGCTACAACTACAAGTGAGATGTCGTTTGAAAAGTTTTGGGGCAAGCTATTGATCGGCGTTTCATATAGATCTAGATCGTTTGAGAACTCCCAAAGTAGGGCTTGAATTCTTGTTGGATTAGACGATCGCCACTCACGAACGTGTAGATGTAGCAAAGACTTTGAAGAAAGAATGAATCGAACGAATGAGAAAACGTCCGACTACAAGCGCACGCAGAGAAATTTACAAGCAATTGCTGAGTTCAAAACAACAAACAACGATTAAATTGACTGTGCTAGTGCCAGAGGAGTTCACCAATACCAAAACGTTATCTTGGTTCGTCAAAATATCCCACCACTAATATTGACTAACTCAATTTTGGATTATACTTGTGTTTTATATTTCATAATTCCTGAAGCAGCAACATCCACATAAATTTGATTTCATATTCGCCAAATGCCCATGAAAATCCGTCGAATCTAACAACGTAGTCTCCGCTCGTCAGAACGCACCACCAACGTGATTGTTCACAACATTTTAATATGCATACATGTGTTATTTTTTTCATAATTTCTAAAACAACATTCACTCAAATTGTATTTAATATTGGGAAAAGAGCTATAGAAAATGATCTGCTCAGATCAATCTTTTCCACTAAAATCATCTGCTGCTTCGTCATCCTTAGTTTGTAAAATCTAGTATACAGGTAATGTAAACACATTTTTGGCCTCATCGATGCTATTGCTAGTATGCAAAATTTCATCGAGGTGTGACCACTGCTCCAAAAGAACTAGATGTGGAAAGAAAATGGAATGAACTCATTTCCAAAACATTGATTTGGATTTTACTCATGAAAACCAAAAGTGACTTCCTTTGCAAAATTGAGGTGGATATGATGACTTAGAAATCGTAGCGAAGAAAACTAGGTAGGCATTCTTGTCGAAAAGCTAAACTAAGGGTACTCATGGTCCAGAAGCCGATCGCACCTTATCTTTACTGATGGGACTTACGGCCAAATTGTATTTGAATCAAGGATGACACATACTCTAGTTGAATCATCCCATATCTATGTACATTATTTGTTTTAAAGCCGGCAATACAGAAAGAGAGGTACAAGGATAGAGATATTTTTGATCTACTTCAAATATTTAACACAAGATGTCACTATGACCATCTGTCAGTGGAAATCACTATGAACAATAAATATTGAGGTTAAAAATATGCATTATCATTCAGTTAGATAGTAAGTATAAGTATAATATAGAAAATATCAAATTATGAATTATATGAAGAAGATTTACTAATTTCAAAATCTTTAGAGCATCAATTTTATTGTGATCTATTAAAATTGTCCGAACTTGTGCAGCGTATTGGTTTAAGTGCCAAAATGTGCAAGAAGGATCAGTATATCTGCACGTGTATGTATATAAATTTGAATAATCTGATAACGAGTTAATAATTATTTAATATAATCGTGAAAAACGTATTTAATAAAATGTTCCCCTAACTGACATCTAGTGAGATAATACTGAAGTGGATCAAATATATCTCTATCCTTGTACCTCTCTTTCTGTCCTGCCAGCTTCAAGACAAACAACTACTTGCTTTGTCTAGATTATATGTTGTCCTTGATTTGAATCCATCTGGAATATGATAATCAATAAAATGTCAGATCTCATACAGCCAGGATCCTATCCTAAGTGTTGAAAAATTTTTTGAGGTTAGCTTGAAACTAGTATCAAAAAAGCTACTCCCTCTCCTATCCGGGACAGAAAAAAGAACAACAATCGTAAGCAAAGTTGATTACGACAATGGGTTATACTTAGGAGTGACTGCCGCCTTCACGTTCAGAAGAGGGTTAGTTTCTTTCCTAAAATACTTGACTTTTCGCTATTAATTAGTACTAGTTTGAAGCATAAATTTTATCAAAAAAGTTGATCCTGACAAAAATGAACCTAAGATATCAGATATCCTTTTTTAGGCACTCAGGACAGGCTTCTAGATTTATTAGTTCTGGCATCCCATTGACTACTATATTGCCAATTATTGATTCATATACAATTTGGGCGTACAACCGATTAGGCAACATAAGATGAGGCATGCTCCCCGGATATCATAGTTTCTTGAATTTGCTTTTTGTAAGTAAAATCTCCTACTGCGTCATGTGTAGAGTTAAGTTGAGATGCGACCAGTGTTACAGGTGAAGAAATTGAATTGTGTAGGAATAGAGCAAAAAAAGAACTCTGTTCAATAAATATATTACAAATTCTTTGAAATGACTTATGAATAATATCATTTCCATTCCCAATAGAATTGATAGAATGAGTAATAGTCCTCCAATCTTTATTGGACAGATTTTATAACAAATTTCAATGCACAGTAGATGTGTCAGATCAGATGGACTAATACCGGGCGTTGATAAAAAAAAACTTGTTTTGTAGTCAGTATTAAGTACATTGTTAAAAACCAAAGCCTAATTGTTTCACAAAATTACAAGTTCAGAAGTCGGTTTCCACACCATCGTCCTGAATAGGACAGCAACTGCAGACACGTGTTTCGTCCTCATTAGGTAACGATTGTTAAAAAAATTTTACTGAGGTAATTGAGCTAACCATAGGATAAACCAAAGACTGTGCAACTGGGCCTCATCAGTATCACGCCAGATTCCTAATATCTTTGGGATTAGGGCACAAACCTAGAACTCAGTTTTTTTTTTCTAATCTTATCTGACATGACACAAATGTAAAATCTCGAAAAATTTTAATTTGGTTTTGGTAGATGTTGGTCTGTTGGATGAAGCTACGTATCAAAAGAATACAGAAAACATAATGATTAGACCTCGCACCAAACATATTTATGGTTTTCATGAAAAAGAAGTACCTTGCTCTTTGTTAAACGTTTTATGGTTGCCTTTACACTCTTCTGTTCTAGTTTATTTATATCAACAAAAAGTAGAATAGTATGTAGGTGCAACCTTTCTATTCTTATTCTTCTAGTTCTTTTTATGAATATTTAATCAGTTGAATTTTTTTCTGTATTCATCATCAAAATTTACTTGTAGTTTTATTCTAAAAAGTCATTTGAATAAACTGTATAATTTTCCTGAATAAATTCATAATTTCAAGTACTTCATTCCCAGAGCTGAAGCCTCTTTTCCCCGCCATTGGCCGTGTATTTCTCTCAGAGGCACGCGGTCCACTTTATAGCTGCTGTATGCTAATGTCAAGCATTTAGATAGGAATCTGTGTCTGAGGTAGACTGACTAAGCCCCTGACTAGCCGCGATAACTGGACTGCCCAACGGTTGGACTTCGAATAGTCTGACTACATGTAGTGCTGAAAACACGTGCGATATTATGCAGGAGGCATTAAAGTTGCATGATGGACTTGAATTCATCATACGGAGGAAACTTGTGAAACTATTTAGGTTCATACTTCAAACTATCATCAGTTGTATATTGCCGAAACTTCATTCATATACAGGATAAATAAATTACAAATTTCAAGCACATTGTACATTTAGGGATTTCTTAATGCGGTGAGATTTTGCGGACATATTGGTATTGATTCGCGGGCTAGTTGGCAACCCTGTAAAACGTCACATGTGGAGTGTGGCGCTGAGCGCTGACGGCCTTAATGAATTTGCGGCTTGTTCTGCCGAATTAAACCGATACCCGCGGTCGGAACTTTTGACCAGCGCATTTACAACAAAACGCGAATCGCAACTGCAAGCTGTGGTTATCACTGCTTCGCTCATTACATTTTAAGGAAAAGGAATATTCAAAAGCATTTGATGCATCTCGTGTTATCAGTTGAAACATCATAAAGTAAATGGATAATTTATGTTCCATAAACTTTTGTGTATTTATTTATAAGGAAAACCATTACTTGGAAAATGTTGACCGCTGTATGCATTTTTAAATCACTGGAATATCTGAGTATGTTTATCGGCTATGAAATATTCAACGTCGTAAAATTCTGAAAACTTTGATCTTTATTTGCTTCTTCCTAGGGAGATATATTGTTAATTATGCAACATAGTATTTAATGTTTTTGTTCTTGCTGAGAAAATTTATGAATTTCATGAACTACTTTCAAAATCGAATGTAGGTTTATTGAATAATGAATTTGATATTTTATTGCGATGTGTTTCACTTTTCCATTCAAATAATAAAATCTATGAATATAATTGATTATTGGATATGTAGATGAAGCTGACTGGTAAGTTGAATAATGATAGTGAGCTGAGGGGATTCAGTCAATACATTTTGTATTTCTTTTTCTTTTCACAGTTTCGACCCCACCTGGGTCAGCTTCAGGAATCCTGTAGCTGACCCAAGTGAGGTCTGCTTCGAAAAGAAGTTCCAAAAAATGAAAATATGTATTAAGGCTAGTAGGAGTACATTGAAAGACAATTTTTAATAAATGTACAATGCATTGGATACACATCTGCACTTTACTAGTTCCTCCTCTATTACAAGATATTAAATAATACAAAATTGTGGCGCGAAAGAGATTTTATGATACTCTCAGCATTACTATCATGAACAACTATTGATAAAACTTCTCAAATCGTCGTTGGCAACAAAAAAGCTCGTAGATTCATCTCGTCATATCGAAAAAACATGAATTGAGCTTTAATATCATTTCCATGAATAATGAACAGATAAAAGTTAAATTCAGGAAATGTCGAATATATCAAATCAGCATTTGCTAGCTGTCAGACTGTCAGGAACAAATTTATCGATCCAGCTTTATATATCAAGAATGACAGCAGCAACGAAACAGTAGCGTCAATTTCATGAATTTGATCTTATTTCTTCAATTTTGAATCATTGGCGTTATGAGCAACAAATGTCGACCATTTGACATCACCGGGGCGATACGCTCATTAACTATGTCGATTGATCCACATGGTACTTATTCGAACGAAATTCTTATCATGAAGTATGAAACGTTCTTTCGTGAAAGTATGTAAGAGGACAATACTAACGTTGTATCTACTTAAATCTGCATGTTTTTTGTATGCAACTGAATACAATCCATTGATTGTTAATTATTCAAAGAAAAGAGAATGAACCCATTGAATCGATGAATTGTGAATGAGAAAGCAGAAAAAAGCGTTAGCATAAGTAGATATGTGTAGCACTAGAGTAAATAACATTATATCTGAAAAAACGTCATGAATAAATAATGATGGTGAAAAAGAAACAGCACCCTATCGCTTAATTTATTTATTAAACTACAGAAAAAAAGCAATTGCTTCACGTGAGGCAAAGTGCATTTGCATGTCAGTAAATAGGGCAAAACTAAAGCCACTTTTACAATAACAACAAACATACGCACGAATAGAAGCAATTATGAAACTTTTATATTTATTTATAATGTATCGATTCCGTTAGACAAACGGCGGATGCGAAAATGAAACTCGTTTATTTCAAATTTAGATGAAATTTTAATTAATTCATGTCTAAGATTATTCAGTTCGATTGCGTGTTGATCCAGAGTATTCTTTTTTAATTAACTTCGATTTCCACTCTGTCGGTTTGAGTTGTATATTTTGAAATATTGACACTTCAGCTGGAGTTATTGATTTATTCAGTTCTTCTAATCTAATTAAATTCTGAAGTGATGTATGAGTGCTGCTATACAAATTCTTGAATGGAGGGTTCATTTGGAGTATTCATCAGTGACATAACTTCAAGCACCTTTAAAAGAAAGGAAATTAATTAGAACCAATATCTATTACACGATGACGATGGTGCGCTTTTTTTGGTTTGTGAAAAATATGAATTAACATCGTATACTTCTATCTTAGAAGAAATATTTCTACTCATAAACTTCGTTAAATGATGACGACTGACTAACATCCTTTCTATGCTACAGTATTGCTTTCTTCTAAGTGAGATGCAGATTTATTTTGAACTTTTCTTGTGGTAAAAAAGATTCATGCAGTCTCTGAGATTATATATTAAGTTGGCGTAAAAGTATTGTCAGGTAATAAACACTATGCAGTGTGCATTTTGTTTTTGCAAATGTTCTAAGTGAATCTATCAAGATATTAAGGAAGTGCTCAACTCTAGCACATGTACATTATGCAGTACAGAACACCTGTGAGATGTACTAATTACCGTCTGCTTGCTGTATTAGGCAATTACTCCCCATAATAATGAGACACAGAACAATAATATATATGAAAAGTTATTTCAGCAGGGTTGTGAATTCTTGTTGGTGTAGCAAGAAGCTACATTAGACAGTTGTATTAAGTTAAATAACTGCTCCTATTTAGAACTAGGTCAACGTATACTTCTACTTGTAGAGAGACTGCAGAAGTTACAGTACGACAAAGTATCATGGTAATTTTAAGAGACGTAGCAAGTAAAACTGTACGAACCTGGAAATTGCCTTCGAACAGGCAACGAAGGAACATGCTTTTTCATTTAGATATCTTTTTACTTTGGAAGAAATGTTCACATATAGTAAAAAATAGTTCCACAGGGAGCGGAATTTAATTTTGAGATCCATCACACTGTAAATATTTACTCACATGTTACGGACGGAGTTTGCCATATATTTATCATGAAACAAAAAGAAATCATAGCTTCAAACAAGAACTGCTCATTACAAATTCTGTTCATGCAATTCGTGGTAAAGGTCATGTTTTGGTTTTCTATTACATTCTTTTTGACTTCCTGCGGATTTTATCCGTAGAACTGCATTTGAAATCATACTTCCAAATTGAGCAACCAGTATGTGAAATGGTTTTCTGTTGTATGAAGTAGATTTTCAAAGCTCTCGCGGAAATAGTATCCCAGTTAATGAAATAAAATGCTTTAATGATGAAGGCAACAAATGATGGTAACGCACAGATGAGGAACAATAAACGTTAGGTCCTGTGAACAACGAACAAATTTTTTTGTCCTTGATAGTCCAGACATCCAAATAATTTGGGATAATTCATCGTCTTCGACTAAAGATTCTTGTTCCAACTTCAATGATCCATTCATCAAAACATATTCTGTTCATATATCTATCGCCAAATAATTGCAATCAATTCTATTTGAGCTCAAACTTTCTCTAAACTCTGCCTAGTTGAGTTATTGAAATAGTAATTAAGGTATCAAGGGTGTTAGAAGGACAATAATGCCTGAGGGCATCAGTGTACTTTGTGAGGGCCTCTGGCCCAAGATGTGTACGTTGACTGTATGCATTATCGTCCGTTCAACTCCCGTGGTGTCTTCAATGTTTAATGTCCGAGTACCGTAATATTTCAATCAAAATTTCTAGCAATGCATGTCCTGTCATTGTGATTTCTGTCAGAGAAATTACTCTAATTTTTGCTAGGATACTAGGAAATACTAGGAAATACTAGGAAACGTGATATTCTTGTTTGTTATTCTCAAAAATAATGCCCTCGGGTGTTATTTATAACGTATTTTCCCTGGAATCAGTATTATTATGACAACAATAATGAAGCAGTCGGACATTGAAGAATTTAACATTCTTCAGTAAATCCCAATACTTATATAGCTAATTTCATATTATTTCTTTTTCAATAATACGAGGGTTGTTTGAAAATTTCTTGGCTGGAAGCATAGATGTCGCTAAATATATAAAGGAACAATTTTTGTATGAAATTGATATAATTGAAATCCGTGCTGTTATCAGGTATTTTGTTTAGTCAGAGATAAAAAATGAGTTAGATTCTACATAGAAAGAATCTGCTCCTTTATTTTTGATAGTTGAAATGGAGGCGGCTGAATTTGAACGTGGTTGTACGTCATTCCAGGATTATGAACGCATGGTACGCTCAAAAACCGATGAAATCGCCTCGAAAATCCAAAATTCAATATCAAACGATCTTCGAACGAAGGTACGAGAAATTGCTGAAGTTGCAAATATTTTGATAGACCATGTGTACCACATTTCACGTGATGTTATCGGAAGTGGAAGCTAACGCTCGCTGCTTGCTGCGTCTATTAACAGTCGATTATGAACATATTCGTCTAAATATTTCTCAAGAGTGTCTAGACTTATTTGAACGCAATCTTAGTGACTTTTTTGACGTTCCATCACTGTATATGGATCTTGCATTCATCACTACACGCTAGACACAAAGCAGCAGCTCAAGAAAAGGATTAGAGCAGGAGAAAGTGTGCCCAAAAAAAATCCAAAACAGTTTCTCTACCGGAAAAGTAATGACAATGGTCTTCTGGCATTCTCATGGTTCAGTGCGCATAGACTACTTAGAAAAACATGAAACTATCACTGGAATCAGCTATCCTTCATTACTGGACAAATTTAATGCTGCAAAACGTCCTCATCTGGCAAAAAAAAGGTATTTTTCCAACAGAGCACCAGCGCACAAGTCTCGCGTTGTTACTGCAAAACTCGAGGAAATTTAACTCAGTCTCCACATGCTCTGTTTTGTCTCCTATCGATCTCTTCTTTCTCTCAACATGAATAAATGATTAGGGCGCAAAGATTCTCTTCGGGTACTTATCTTCCAGACTTGGACACATCTTATTAATATAGTGGTATGAAGAAGTTAGAATACCGTTGGACTAAATGTATTGAATTGCAAGGAGATTATGTAGGAAAATAGGAAAAAAAATTGTCTAGAAATATCTTGTTTTCTTCATCAGGCCAAGAATTTTCAAAACCATTCTCGTAATATTTTGATAGTTGTATGTCATCTGCGCCAGTGTAAAGCTCCTAATGCGGTTATAAATTCAATCTTACTCAGAAATATGGACTTTTGTGCCGGCGCGTCCGAATTACTCTACTTTTATCTGTTTTAATCCTGGTCCGTGAGGCTGGAACGATAATCCCATAGTAGAGTCCCTCCACCTTCACCTTTGCAGCTGTTAGCAGGATTAGCAATAGCCCTCAAACAAACAAACATGAGGAACAAATTGAAGACTTCTTTTGACCCAGCAGGAGATGTTTCGCGCACGCTAGATTTCACACATCGAGCTCGGTTAGAGCGGGCTAAGCCTGCTTGCTCATTTTTGAGCGAAGCTCCGTCTGTTGAAAAACAAAAGCACTGTTTCAAATAACGCGAAATGAGAGCTTATGTTCTTATCGTCTAAATGTTATCAATATTTAGATTTAATTTTCATTTCATTTGATAATACACATCACATATTCACGTATATGCCATACGAGTTTTTGCTGAAGGTTTTAAAAAAGAGAGCAAGAATTAATGCACAAACATTGAAATAATCTTGGTATGTAAAAAATTCCTATATATTTGAAAAGAATTAATTGACCATATGTTTTACAGAAATAAAATAATCATATCACTCCAGTTTCAGCAAATAAGAAAGAATATAGATTAGACTTCAGATAGTGGAAAAATCCTTACGGTACATTTTCTGCTATTACTGGGAATTAATCCTGTGGTGCAGTTGGTCATTTTAATTTTCACCTGGTTTTAAGCGATGGTGCAGATGTCTATAAGGTGGTAAGAATTTTTTACGTGATCTGGTGCAGTTGGCAACCGATGGCTCAATGTGGTTAGATAGTTCTCAAGTTTCCATATCCTACTGACCGTGGGCGCGAGTCCCACTGCAGAAACTAAATGTAAAAATATATTCCACGAATATATCAGAATTTGTATGCGGTAATGTATCTCTATGACAAATATAGGATTTATAATTACATGGCATGAATGATGGACAATTATTGAGTATTCTACGCCCTTGTAGCTCACAATAAAACGTTTTAATACTAGCCATAATTTTTATAAAAAAATATTATTAAATATGATGATGCTGGTTATTATAACCCTGTCTAAGTTGAGCGTGGCAACTGCAGGATGTTGACGTGAATATTTCATTTATTTCAGTCTGGGCGAACAAAGATATATTATAAAAATAAAAAAAAAAATGTGTATAATTTATATGAAGAATGCAACAGACTGGGAGAGAACTATGAAGAATTAATTTTGTTTCATCAACAAAGCAAACGATAAAAATGAAAAGTAAAATGTACAAAATTCCAGACAATTACACAATCAACCCAAAAAATAAAGCGAGCAAATTATTCTGCGGTCTCCAGACAACACCATCTCTTTAACCAAAAGCGACATTAACATTCTGTAGGAGTTTTTTGTTCCCTTAAACTAATTCCATTCATTTCATTTACGAAAACCTTGAAGGGTAGAACGTGTATGTCTTCCAATCTACTAAACAGGTAGAAGACGATTTATCTCTTTATTTAATTTAAGAAAGGCAACTTGCAAGAAAGATTAAATTGAAGAAGAATGGAGAAAAATATGCAGAATCATTATTCCAAATTTGAGTTTACGCCTAATTAAAATTAATGAATGTCATGGCGTGTGAAGTGGTAATTAAGAAAAATTCGCGAAGATTAGTACAAATTTGGCCGTCGCAGGAACTGGTTAACATTTTTCTTTGTCGACTAGGTTTTTAATTTTAATTGCAGTGGTTCATCTTGCTAACCGGAGGCGGCAATATTATAAATCCAAACCTCACAAAATCACTAATGCGCATTTTTATCTGTTGTAAGACCAACAAACTATAGAAAAATTGAAGAGCAAGTCAAACTGTACATCAAAACATAGCATTATAAAATAAATTCCAAATTGAGGCTTCCATCCTTGAATGAAATAATCTTGAGGATATATTTTCCTGTAACACAGTTCGTTCTAACAACTATTCAGGACAGAAAAAAGAGTCCAGGTGGAACTCAAGCATAAAATTAGGAAAACCGATATAAATTACAGTATTGTTATTTGAATAATTGATATTTTAATTTACGAATGACCTAAATATCAAATAAAATTAATGGTCAACGATATATTTGTGAGAAATGTTTTCCAAAGTTTCATATTAACGAAGAAACACAATCTCCTCTCAATGGAGTTATAAGTGGCATGTCAATGGCATTTTTTTCTCAAAGCTGTTTTATTTCTTCGAGTTTGAAGGCTTTCCGTTGAACGAGAACTATTAATTATAAAAGTTGGTGTATATCTACAGAAAGTTGCATCGCATTGGGTCATCTTAATCCAGAAGAAAAGGCCACATATGTCACCGAATGACCGTAAATCTCTCAACGGATTTATAACCGAACCAGGACGCGATTAATCATTACCAAACCGGTTGTCCGGCCATTTTGCTCTGCGCACAGGATGCGTGTAAACAAAACTCACCCTGCCGTTGAGCTCACAACGATTTTCCGCCTTCCGTTAACGAAAAAAGGAAGTGTACTTTATTTCATAAATGTTCAAATGTTCCACGTATGAAAAAAGAAATGGTTTCGCTCGCTTCATTGAGAATAGATTGCGACATTGTTTATGTTTGATCCGGGAACAATATTTCAATTTCATGAAAATGTGGATACGAAATCTTTCCCAGTTGAGCGTTGCTCTGTGAAAATAAAACTATAACTTTTTTATTGATGGTTGATAATGATGATTGAAACAGTGAATGTATTTATTGAGATATGCAAACACAGTCAAAGATTTGATTTCTCTCTATTAACAGTACAGTTTCGATCTCACCTGAACTATCCTCAGAGGTGGAAAATTAATCATGTTTACAATTTATGACTCACTCACTTTTGAGGATGGTCGAGGTGCGACCGAAACTATAAAGTTGAAGAAGCAGAATTGAATGCTTACATATATAGAGAAAGTGGAATACGAGATTACCGTGCATGCCATCATATATTATTATGGACTTCAGAATCATTCAACAAAAAGAATTTTCACGTACCATAATTCGCAAAGAATATTTTTGATGAGTATGCAAAACTTGTGTAAGACTCACCTTAAGTCATGGATTATAATTTATCAAGACAATAGCGCATTCAATAATGTTGGGAAAAAGCAGGATGCACAGGAGTGCAGTAAAAGTATGCACTCTACTTTTATTACAGTTATTATCGTATGCTGTTAGCGAAAGGAAAACACTGTGTGCTTTTTCCGTGGCTGTAAAAGACAAACACTATTCTATATTCTAAGTTTCGGTGAAAAATTCATCACAAATGATTGTTGTCGATGCATCGACTGCGGTCAGAGGTAATTTAGTCAAGTTTGAAGTTGCCACAGCAAATGCAATTTGCTTCAGTGCAAAAACTCTTTTAATGAATTTTTTAACAGACTTCCTTTCGTTTTATGGTTGCATGTCTGCTTGAATTTTTTACTATTTGACTGCGGGCTCCAGAACCGAATTAAATTCTACTCATACGATACCAAGTAAATTTTTATGGGTAAACAACTGTTTAATATTGAATGAATTTTCCACTTTGATCAGTAATCACAATAATATCAATTCTCAGTTGAATATAATATTCAGAGCATATGCATTGAGTGTTGATAATTTATTGAATGAATATTGGATACAATTTATAATTCAAATATAGTACGTTGTTTTATTCCAGAGAATATTGTGATTTGGCCCTTTTCCTTGCAGAGTGATTTATCTGTTATACAATTTTCTGATCTTCTCAGTTAATTAGCCGCTTAGATTCTCAGTGAAATGTTGGAAATGTACTATAGTTTTCAGGAAAATATATTAAACTCTACTAGTGTTTGGAGTCTTGGTTGCTTTTATGGAAATAGAGAGTAAAAAAATTGAAATGGACTAAGTCAGGTGAAGTTGAGCTCGTATTTATAGCGAGTCGACGGTGGTATGAAGATTAATGGTGGCCAATTGATCATGTTATCTGAAGATATGTAGATGTAATTCATCACTCAATTTTGGTAAAGATTTTTTTTTAATATCCAAAGAACATAAATCTACTAGGAATATGAGTCTCTCAGTAAATATCTCTTCCCACATTCCTTTTTTTGTGAAGGCAAAATTCGTCTGTTTTTTAGAATACAAAGGAATACGTAGAGCTCATACTAAATCAGGATATTTGGAAGCCTTTCGTAGATTCATATTGATTGAATTTTCTGTGGGGAGGAAATGTTTTTTTGGAAAACTCTATAGAGTATGAATAATTCCTCAAAAAATAGACCAATCAAATAGTGCAGTGTCCTAAATTATGTTGTATACCAATGCTTATTATTGCATCATGAAGGATGTTTCCTCACACATACAATCTCACGTAGTTTTATCACAAACTAATGGGACAATACGTTTTATTAGTTTGTGATAAAACTACGTGGAAGTGTATGTATGAGGAAACATCCTTAATGACGCAATAATTAGCATTGGTATTCATGGATGCCAGTAGTCAAACGTATATTCTCGAAGACATAGTAAAAATGTTGTTATATGGTTGAATGTAGTTTGTGAACTTTAATCTTTGAACTTGGTACATACAACTCGAGTTTCAAGAATCACCTGAATATGCAGTCCATGGACTCGATATTTCACCTGAAATTATTGCTAGGATTCCGATTTCGAAACTACTAGTCCAGACAAAATGGACATTCCAGATTGTATTGATTCACAACAAGCTTGATTTTACATCACAAATATTACGTCAAAAGTCCCAATCGATCCCGTTTGTGCGTTGTTTCCATCCGATGTCAAAGGTCACAAATCTTCATTCTTGCGTATATCTCTGAAACGATGAGAGTTACTGAAAAAATTAATAAAAGAATGTTTGTATATCGTGAAATTCTTCACAAAAAAGTGTTAATACTTTTTCCCTACAAAGTACCATTCTCGAGCTATAGCGATCTCAGACCATGCACACATTCGGCATCATCTCTAACCACATTTGCACTTGGTAGAACACACGAAACGATTGAATTGTTGATAATCAGAAGCAGATGTTAGAAGAAGACAAAATAACTGCACTCTTTCATTTTACCTCCTGTCAAAAATTTTTATAAAATACTTTCTAAGAACACGTCTATTTACTACGACACACCGTTTAAAACTGACTGGACTCTTGATGTTATTCAAGGACAACCGACTAATAGAATTAGGGACGGCCGTTGTTGCACTTAATCGTATATTTTTCGCATATAGTATTTGATTGCATGAATCACAAAAATCAATATTCCTATATTTTTTTCTTCAAATGCTACTTACTGGCCACATATGAATGCATATTTGTATTTTCTAGGTTTGAAGACTTGAGAACGGTGCTTTGTAGGGAGAAAAAGTATAGATACATTTTTTGTAGATAATTTCACGTTCTATAAATTTTTGCCTATCTATTTCTCAGGTAGCTCTCGCCATTTTAGAGATATACGCAAATAAAAAAAAATTTGTGATGTCCGACCTCGGATAATAAACAGCGCACAAGCAGACTCAATGGGGACTTTTGATATAGCTTTTGTAATGACGTTATGCAAGCTCAGCACTTTTTTTCGTCTTCTTTGTCTGGGCTATACTTTGATAGTCGGTAGTTTCGAATTTATAAATATTGGTAGTCCAAGATCTCAGACCCGTCAGACGTTACTTATTTTCTGATAAACTAAATGTATGAATTAAAGTGGTGTTAGTCGGTACTTTGATCATATGCATACTTGCTAGTTTGTGCCGACAAAGTTTTAGAAGTACAAGATATTACTCACTTGTCTTAAATTCAGATTGCTGATTTTCATATATGTCTTAGAGAATATTGTTAAAAATTGATAATCAACACCGCTACACACTTTCCATCGATGGTAATTTCTGCTAGACTCTTTAAAGCTTGCAAATAATAACGCAATCTTAATAATAATCTGAGTCCTAATTTTCATATATGATACTCAGTGAACAATTTCAATACTTTTTGTAAACAGCCAGACCAAGGAAGAGTTTGATGTTCATAGATACTTCGCTTACTATCAAGCGTACAAATAATAACATCGCGCTTATACTCACAGCGGAATATTTTTATTGTGTCATGAGGATGTTTAGCTCCTACGATTGCTCCGGCTGTTTACAAAAAGTATTGAAATTGCTTCCTGAGGATCATAAAAATTAGGACTCGGACTATTAGGAAGATAACATTATTCATTGCGAGCTTTGAAGAGTCTATCTAAAATTACCATCGATGGAAAGTGTTTTGCTGTGTTCAACAATATTCTCTAAAACATACATAGAAATCAGCATCCAGACTCTGAGAAAAGTGAGTAATTTATTAACGTACCTCTAGCACCTCGTATCTGTAAATTGGCCATCGGCTCTAACTAGCAAGTATGCGTATGATCAAAGTACCGATTAACACTACTCTAATCTACACATTTTGTTTCTCAGAAAATAAGTAACGTCTGGCTGGCCTGAGATCTTGCTCTATGGGGTTTCGAATCTGAATCCTGAATTATTCAGTAGGAACTGAAAATAACCAAACCTGGAAATAATCAGTGTCCGGTTGAAACCAGACTCCTCAATTTGAAATTGAGTACATTCTGTTATAAAATACTGTCAACATGGGTAAATGATATTTTTGTAGTTATTAAATACATTTTCACGGATAATCTTGAATATTTTATTGTCAATTGGAAACGAAAGTAGGACACAACAAGCACAAAAAAACAGCACAATTGAACTAAGACAGGATATATTCCCGTATGTCATTGATTCTTGCTTTACCATATGAATCTGTGTCCCGATTGAACTATCTATCACTGTATTGGTTCTCAAAAATCAGTTCTGTAACTAAAGATGGAGTATCAACTCTTTCATTTGGCCGTGAGAATTGATTTTATTTTCCGCAACGTAGGCTCCGACCAATTTGACGAATCTGAGTATCAGTTCTGCCATCCAAAACCAATAACCGTACTATTTGGAACTGATAACCGACTCTACTATCTTGAACTGATCACAGGTTTCACTTTTTCCAATCGATATTCAATTATAGGGACTAAAACCGGGTTTCAATTTCTCCTGGGTATTCCATTTTGAGGCTATTGAACTATACAATACTATTCCACTATCATAAAGTTGCTACTCTATTTTAAACATTATACACGCGAACTTTATATTAGATTTAGTGAATATTTAATGCTTGAAAATGACTAACAATTTATTTCTTTGTTACAGGTAAGCTTTCCAACAAATCTTCGTAGCTTTTGGTGAACGGGCAACCGGTGGGCAAGTACATAATTATATAATCCACTATTTGTTTCAATTTACGATGGTATTTCCTTATTTCTCGTTCCTCCTTCATCATGAGTGGTTTATTTACTTGCGTTTTGCTATGCAAAGTCGCCATTGTTTACCCTCAATTCATTTTTAATGATCCACCTTTAGAGTTATTTACATTTGACGCAACTTGGGCGGAATGCATTGAATTATTCATCATTGTAAGTTATCCATATACGGAGCAACAGAGAAAGAGGAAATTTTCTTCTTTA
This sequence comes from Dromius quadrimaculatus, assembly GCA_963989225.1. Taxonomy (NCBI): domain Eukaryota; kingdom Metazoa; phylum Arthropoda; class Insecta; order Coleoptera; family Carabidae; genus Dromius; species Dromius quadrimaculatus. The sequence goes on from OZ022324.1 coordinate 11,747,483, forward strand.
CTTGCAATTGTTTCCCATGTTTGTCTATTCCATGCTACGGACATTCATCACGAATGTTTATGTGAAGAAGATAGAAAAGACATTAGAGAAATCATTAAAGGAAGAATGAAAGATATATTGGGCGGTTTGAACGTTATTTCAGATTTTTATGAATAGAAAACAACAGACTGAGGAACTGGAAAGACTGTAACATTACATTTTGTGGAAAGAATTGTTCAGCATATTGTTAGTTTATTCAAATGTGTACAGCATTATCCAAAGGCAGGTTCATTTGGATAATATATGCGCTTAACAATAACATCTAACTTTTTATTACACACATAGTTCTCTGGTTCAGAGTTTGAGACATTGGGCTATAAAAGACTCAAAATTTTATTCAGAATACCAATATGCTACCTAACGAACTTCTACTATCCGGAAATAAGCTCTTGATTAAGCGCCATAATATGATACAAGCAACGTTGCTATAATGATGAGGCTAAGGTCCAAGTTTAACGAGAAACGTAGCAATGATACTTATTGGAGGAAAACTTTAACCTGAAGGTTGTATTGAATATGCCTTTAAGTTCATTTTGAATCCAAGAATCAAGCAAAAATAGTTAATCATTTGACCTACTGCATCAATATCCAATCCATCTGTGTTCAGATGAGCTAATTTCTACCAATTCTGAATGATTACTTTTCCACATAATCCTGTAGGAAATGTATTATAATGTTTATTGCTTGAAGAATTAGTTTTAAATTAAATAAAAATCACTATTTAATAATTTAAAATGAAATAAAAGTTTTATTCTTCTGGATATCACTAACAACACTATATTATTCATTTATCACCTAATACTAACTCAAACAAAGTCGCAGATATTTATATTTGACCATTTATATCCACTGATCACTTCACTGTTTGATATTCACTGCTCTTGCTTTACCATTACACTATTATTATTCAAGTCTTTGGCTTGCCTTTATATATAGAAATATCCATTTCTCGAAAGTTCTATTACATTTCTAGAATATTGCTAGAGGCTTCCACTGGGAGGGATGATGTGATGCGATGCGGCGCAATGCAGTGAGGACGAAAAGCTCCGCTCCGGCGCGATCAAGTCCAAGCCTACTCAACTTTTATGAGCCTTCACACTCTCGCACGTAACAGTATGAACTCACATTCAAGGTTGCAATACATGATTCAATATGAAAAGCAGCATACAAAATATAACGTACACAATTCTGCTGCATTTCATTTCTCATTCTACTTCATTCAATATTTACACTTTTGGTACACATCTAGTAACAAATTCTCTTATCATTTGAGAATCCCTAATGCTAGAATTGTAGAACATTCATGCTTCATTCAAAACTCATACTCAATTGGAGGACAATGTTTATTCAAATCTCAAACTCTGGATCAAATAAAAATTGTGGAATACGATTGTGATCTTGATGAATAATATAAAGGAATAAGCGAGAATGTATACATTCATGATCAAATCGATACACCAATATATTTAAAATTGACAGGTAGCATTTGTGTCAAGTGCTGTATTTCAGGCTGTCCTGAACCTTATAATTTACATTTCTCATACTTGATATTGTGAGAATAAAATTGTGCAACATTTATGGCACACAGTATTATTTTATTATCAAAACAAACATCTTGAAAATATTTCCAATATAAAAGGTATCTTCTTGAAATCTTTTCAGAAAGTGTTTTGTGAATAGTAATGTGTTATGTTAAAACAAGAAAATGATTACAGGTGGTTGCAACAGATGTAACTTTTCGTTTAATGCTGTAAATATGTATAAAGAACACGAAACGGAAATACAACATTGACCTGACGGCAGATTAGATCAAAGATGACAGTTGAAATTATACCCCATAAGATCTAATTTAGCCATTGGGACTATAATTATCTTATTATTTACAAAATATTAGCAGATATCAAAGCAATTTTCAGAAACGAATGTGTGTGGCCGTTGCTGCTCTAAGACTTTCATGTTCTCATGATAAAATTCTTAAATTGTGTCACAAACGTGAAATTTTAAGTAATTAGTTCACATAATTATTTATTTGAATTCGCCATAACTGTAATCCTAGCTAGTATTGACCAAGTCGTTATTCAATTTTCGGACGTGATTGAAAGCATACGGTTACTAGATGTTCGGTGGTTGCCAGGCATCAACTGTTAGACAATTGAATGTTGGCTCATTGTTGGATTAGGTATATAAGAGCGTGAGCTAGGAGAGGAATTGATTCAGTACGAGTAACTGTGAGCGATATTGTAACCATACGTGCTTAGAAAATAAATATTCACACTGTAATCTATTATCATAAATCAATCACTATAAAAGTGACAATATTGTATAATTTTGGAAACATATTTTGAGAGTGTACGGAAGATATAACTTCAATTCCTCTTGAAGATTGTAGCTATTATTTCAGATTTGATTCGATCCTTTTTATTGTAACCATAGAGATCCTTACTTTCTTTTCTTTGAGGTTTTGATGAGAGAAAGTAACATGTTTTATATTTTTCTCGTTACTTGTACACGAAACTCAACTTTTATACCGAATTCCAGTTTTCTAAGACCACTAAGAATTTTTATGATTATTATGAATGAGTAACAAAATAAATATGTCGATAAATTCTCAAATAAAAATAGTAATAAATTATTGAAAGTACAAAATCCGAATGTTTTATAAGAGTACAAATTCAGGAGTCGGCTACACACCATCATCCTGGATAGGGCAGTAGCTGTAGATACGTATCTCGTCCTTATTGGTACTCTTCAGTACAATCTAACCAAGTCTTAGATGATCGATCGAACTTGTGAACCAACTGTACAATAAAAATTGGAGCTACAAGGATTTGAAGAAAAACATTAAATATTCCAGCAATAGAAAATGATATGAGTACGTTCCACTAGGCGACCGCAACGCTCATGTCTCCTTAATAATCGTTCCACAAGACGATCGCGGTCTTTGCGTTCAAGATCATTATGTCATAGATGACATTAATAATCGCGAGTGCTTCAAGCTCATAACACCGGCGATTGAAAGATGGGTCGAAGCGGTCGTTGCGTTCATTTTTGCCGAAGTTATCAAAAATCTGAATAAAGAGAAAAGGTGTCTTTCCATTTAGCATTTTTTATTCCAAGTTATGTCGATTGATTCAAGATTATTGATTTGTTAATATGATAGATGATTTGGGGGTATCTCATCGTTATTATTCACGAGACATGGCATATGGAATGTGTTCCACTCGTATTACAGGTCAGTTCAATTCTATTGATGATTTTGTTTTCGATTTTAACAACGAATTATCAGTTTACTTGATATTCAACAGACTGTACTCGCATCATGTCACTTATTATAATTATCTTAGTGGAATGGCAAAAACTGCGGTCGCCTAGTGGAACGTATCCTATCTCTCTTACTCAAAAAGGAAACGACTTGCCAACTATGAAGTGCTTGTCTTGTTCACGTAGTCGCAAAAAGCTCATAATAGGGGACTTTCTGACCGTTTGTAATCGTCTGTTCCCAGGAAATGGAAATGCAAATTATGAGTGAAAATTCAGCATTGCAAAGTTTTTATACCTTATTACTAAATTAGTAATTAAGTCACAATGTTGATAGCATTTCCCATGGATATTTTATGGGAAATGATAATTTGATGCGTTATCCAACCATTACTTGATACGCGTACAGAATGTAGAAAAAACATACTGAAGCTGAACACTTGCGCAACAGACGTGAAGTAATAAAGAGCACATTCATTTATGCTGTGCAATTACCGCAAATATATTTAAATCTACGTTTTTCTGAACAATTCTTGCTTAAATGTGATAAAACTCAGTTACTCGTCACTTGGGGGCAATAAAAGGACTATAAAACTTTTACTATTGTAGTATAACACGTTTTATGGTATATTAACATTACTTGTGTTAAGAACATAGTTATATATTATTTAACAACCTTACTTGGCAATTCAAATTTATTTTTAATACTACTTCTACGCGCTTTACTTGCATATGTTTGTCGCATTTTTTCAGTTTTAATAGCCTTGCAATTTTCTTTTCCGTTAATAAAAAACTAATCAGAATGAAGAATGGAACTTCACCCGTAGTTTTATCGCTATTTCGATAGAATAAATATGAATGTGATATTACTAAAACTAAGAATCAAATATTTGTTCAGTATTGTCTCAATGTTATCAATAAAATTCCGTTTTCCATATGTTTGAATTTGCTCTTGGCTCCAATTACGACTCTTTTACCAAATGAATAGCAGCTTTATCTCATTATGGAAGAATGGACTCCTGAGCTCTCGACTAAACAATTATCAAGGAAGGAACGTATAATTGGTGCTTGAGACGTACAATTTATCGATAACTGGAAATTTCTAATATTTTCAATATCCAATTATCACTTCGAAGATACTAATTGGCAGTAGAAACGTCGGTGTGATTAAATTGAAACTCCAATTATTAGTTTCTAGATTCATCCGTACTACATACAACGTCAAGCCTAGCGATATCTAACCATTCGAATGATTGATTCTCATTTAAAATTATTAGTTTAGCCTTGTTGAAATCACAATTGGACATCAATAAAAAATAATCTTTCACTCGCTATTCTCATTAGAATTCATATCAGTTTGAAATCAAAGCAAAAGTAGAATTCATAAAATTTTATGAAAACTCAGTTCGTTTCATAAATTTTATATCAGTCATAAATTTTCTCATTTGATCTCCTCTCTCTTTGTTCAGTTTTGAAAACATTTGTATAAGGAAGCAAATTTCTACAATATCGATTTCCATTGACTAACCTACATACTTACATTACCAGTAACATTCATTTCTTGATCATTTTTCAGAAACCGAATTGAAGTATGTTTTCTTAATTAAGTAAAGTGCACTCCCGGAACAGACGTTCACAACTATAATGCGAGGTGCACAGCTAGACCTTAGACCAGTCTTGAATACAAAATTTCAACATTATACGTTTAACGAGCTTTGAAATTTGCGAGTTACATACATACGTACACACGTACCGATGTCCAGCCAAAAATTGTCATAATAGATTCAGGGATGCTTAAAACGGATATTCTTAGCAAAATAAGTACATGAATATAACACAACTTTGCAACCAAGTGAAATATTTGAAATATTATTTCATATCGTCGATCTATAACATACTTTCAATTAAAAACGTTAGGTTACACTTCTCACGCGCGATATCTCGTTAACGGTTATAGATATGCAAATGAAACATACAATCTTTTTAGTAGAAAAATGTGTGTACTTAATTTTTACTAATAATCTCAAATGCTCTGCGACCGTTTGAAAATGAGATATTCGTGAAAAACTGGTCAAGAACGGAGTTTTTGTTATTTGACCTTCAATACCTCCTGAAGTACCATGATTTGACAATATGATTTTTGCATACTCATTGTATATGCAATAACGAAGATATTTCCTCAATAAAAAAACCAGTGCTATTTATTCGCTAGATTGGCTCATTTTTACTTACTTGTAGAAAGTACAAGGAAGTATTGTGGAACCGACAAAATTCACATATCAAATTTTAATGGATATATCCGTTTTGAGCATCCCTGAATCCATTTTGACTATTTTTGGCTTGATGTCGGTACGTATGTTCGTGCGTGCGTTCGTACGTGCGGGTGTAACTCGCAAATCTTAAAACTGGTTGAACGTATGATGTTGAAATTTTGTATTTAAAACTGGTATAAGGTCTAGTTGTGCACCTCGCATTATGGTTCCAATCGGCTGTACCAGAAGTGCACTTTACTTATATAAATCCAGAATGATCAACCGTAGGATGTTAAAATTTAGTATTTGAACTTGATGTTCTAACAGAATGGTTATCTGTTATGTTTGTATGAATCGGCCTAGCCAGAAGTGCACTTTACTTGAAATAATTTTTAAATTTCATGTATAAATCTAGAATATTTAGCCATAGCATATTGAAATTCCGTATAAAGAACTTCTATAATATCTTATTGTACATCTTGCATTATGATTGCGATCGGCTGAGCCGGAAGTGCACTTTACTAAAGACTTTTCTCATATTTTCCGCATAAATTCAGAATGATCAGCCGTAGGATACTGGAATTCAGTATTTGAAGTTGCTGTAGCATCTCAATGGTCATCTTCTATTTTTGTAACAATCGGCTGAGCCGAAAGTGCACTTTGTATGACAGACTTTTCAAATTTTCCGCATCAATTCTGAACAATCAGTCGTAGAATATTTAAATTCTGTGTTAGGCACTTTCATAATATCTAGTTGTACACCTTGCATTATGATTGCTATAAGCTGGAAGAGCACTTTATTCGAAATATTTTTTGAATTTTCCGCATAAATCCAAAACGATTGAACGTAGATTGATAGAATTCAGTATTTAGAACGATTATACCGTTTAGATGCTCATATCCTATTTTTATTGAGATCCACTGAGCCGGAAGTGCACTTTACTTGACAGTTTTTTGGAGTTTTTCGCATAAATTCGAAACGATCAGGTGTAGAATATTGAAATTTGGTATTTCAGCCTGCTGTAGCATCTGAATGATTGCCTACTATTTTTATAACAATAAACTCAACTGGAAGTGCACTTCCGTAGGAATTTATTTTTTAATTTTGCGCATAAATTCAGATCTGTTGGTAGTCGTGAAATTTTGGGAATCAGTATTTAGGAATGTTGTAGTACAAGAATAATGGCCTACTGTTTTTATAGCAACCGACTTGACTGAAAGCGCATTATACTTGAAAGATTCTTAGAATCTCTTGGGTAAATCCAAAACGATTAACTGTTGAACGATGAGCTTTTGTGTTTGATTATATATATCCAATGATATATATGATGGAACACAAAATCACATCGTATTATATATATATATCCAATGATGTACAAGTAAGTCACTTGATGTTCACGTCAGATTTGTTGTCTAAATTGTCCGTCATAGGTATTTAACTATTTGTCACATTTAACACCTGAACGATTCGTTTGAGGGTAAGAGACAAAAAAGGAGGAACAAAGTAGACGTGCACGTTGTATTGTTTTTTTTTATGTCTCACAAGTCCAGTAAAAATTGCGTCAATATTAAAATGCAACAGTAGCAAGTCAATGTAAATCGTTTAAGCCTCAGGTTTAAAATTTACGAGCAGAATGTCTGTTGGAATGAATTAAATCCAATTTAAATCCAACTATAAAACGTGCACAATAAAATCTTAGTCAATAGTTATCAGTGCAAGTATCAATGTCCAAAGATGCGTTCCCAGTAATAAATTTATTTTACACCGCAGAAGCAGATGACAACCGCAATAACTCTTCTTCTTCTTTTCCTTGGCAGTTCAATTCCTCGAACGTTCATCCCGCATGAGATTTTTACACCATTATGCATTAAAGTAGCGTTATAAATCTGTTTTTGAATTATATAGTTGTCCAGACTTCGCTGTTCGTCGAATAAAAATATAAATAAAAGAAATCGGAGCCGTAACGAGGAGTAATGCGCGAGTCACATGCGATCAACTCCGGCTTAAATTAAGATTTATATAGTCGATTTTTGTCCTTTTGTTTCTGTCGCCTTTATACACTTTTTTATTAGTTTGCTGGCAGATTTTTCTTCTGAATTGATTCTAGCTGGAGTAAATAACTTTTCTCTATTCCCAACCAGAGAACTCTGGAATAAACGGTTGTTTAACTTCTACGAGATGGAAATAGATTTTTAATCTTAAAAGATTTATATAACTATGATGAAATTTTGAACTATTTTCTCATAATCTTGAGCAAAAATTAGCAAGAGCAATAACGTGATAAATTCAATTCTAACTACTGCAATCGATTATTTCAACCTTCATTCATTTTTTTATCTTATATTGTGTTTCATTAATTGAAACTGCTCATGGAAGGATACGTTCAGCTCTAAAAGAAACGGAAATTCCTAATGAGAGAAAAGCAAAAATATAAGAACAGATTGGGAACACCTAACCTGTGCGTTCTTCATAGGATTGAAACTATATCTGAATTTTCACTCCTCTTGAATGGGACGCTGGCGCTATGGTGACATCGTGGCAGATTATTAAAAGGTTTTTATATGTTGAATGGTACAGCATCAATCACTGCACATATTGTTGAATTTACAAGTATGATTTCAAATTCACACCCAATTTTTTCAATTTTATTTTATAGCTTTCTGTTTTTCTCGCACTTGGAAATTACAACATACAGTATATGAGTACATGATTTATCGCAATTTTATGATTCAACACCTTTCATTTTTCTCTTCCTATCTTTCGATCCGAGCGCCGCAAAATTTCGCCAATATAAAAATTTAAGTGCATTTTGAGGAGCATATCAGTGCATGCCGAAAAATACCGATAAATAAAGAGCACTCTGTCCGTTTATCAATGTCTCGTTTGAAGTCATCTTCAGTGCCTTATCAATGACACTAGAATAGAACCACTCATCGTAACCAACATAATATAGATATAAATGACAATTCAGAATACGTATAAGTGAATTTATATTTATGCCCCAAAAAGGAATAACAGATACGTATTTCAATATAACAAATGATACCGATCTTCTAGTGGCATAAATTATCCCGAATAATTTAGTTCCAATGATTATTGAGTGGCTTTTTCTCTTTTAGATGATCGTGAACAAAAGAGAAATAAAGAATTCAAGTTGATCTTTGATGTAGTAGAATTAACATACAAATTGACGTCAATGCTTTGGGTCTCGTGTAAATTTTATTTCACTTTTCGTTTTCTTTGGTATAAAACATATATGTTTACCTTTTTTCTTCTTCTTCTCCGAAAGGAATTAGCAATTATATTTCCGGAGTTCAAAGGAACAAAGCTCGTCTCGTCTAGCTAACAGCGAACAAACCGTCATTCTAAGCCCGGGAATAAAAGCTAAAGCCATTTACAAATATTAGTACAAATCCGCCGAACAGAAAATGCATTAGAAACGCTGAACATGCAAGACGAACAAAGAAGCTACGATCGGAACGGACAGACAAAGCAAAAGATACAAACACGGAATATGCTCTTATAACGATACAACTTTTTTTTGGTACATAACATAAATTCTAAAATAACATTATCTGGATAAAATATGATTTAATGTAGCGTATGACTTGTAATATGATAATAGAATATCAAAAAGAGTGTTCTGTATTAGATGGGTTGAGTGCTCAAATAACCCTGTATACTACTTTTTCCGACTTGTTCAGATCAGGTTTCGAACAGATCTTGTTAATTAGAGGGTGATTCAAACCAGAAAATAAATTTAATCGGGTTTTCTTTATCATCATACTGAATAGTCAATCTCTACATTTATTTTTCTGAGATTATTTCATTCAAATCTTGGTCTTAACTACGGCTAACATAGTCCATTCTGAAGTTTCAATTTTCGATGACGTGTTCTAGTATTCCGAGTGGTATTAGGCGAATAACGCAAGTGATGCTAGCTTCCAATTCTTCAATCGTATCAGGCTTATCCATGTATACTTTGGACTTTAAATAGTCTCAAAGCGAACGTATGGAGATGTAGAATCACACGATCTAGACGGCCAATCCACCGATCCGGAAAGTGAAATTAATTGTTCATCGAATTGTTCTGGCAATAAAGCTGTGTGACAAGAAGCGCCGTCTTGTTGGTACCAAATATCATTGAGATCACGGGCTTCAATTTCAAGCAGCAAATAGTCCGTTATCATGATGCGATACGAGCGTCATCGACAGTTACGTTCTGGCCGACTATTCTCAGCTACCGCCGCTATATTTCATACACCACATGCTGGATGTGGTCTATTGGGTCCAAAATTATCTAATATTGAAAATTGGGCTTCAGACTCTCAGATGGTAGAGCAAATTGAGCATGAGGTAGGCCGAGTATGTGGACCATAGGTAGCTCCGATTACGCGAAACACTGATTTTCGTACAATACTGTGCAAATTAATTGGGACAGGGTGAAAAAGAGTGCTTCCTTTGGAGAACTGTGCTTTTGTGGCTCTATAGGTTTGCAGTGCATTTTCTGTAAGACGCGTATCCTTCCTTGGCGGAGATGACTCCCTGCAGACGCTTTGGTATTTCCTCCACTGCTTTGGTGCATGTGATATTGAGTTCATCATTGTACAAACGCATTCGAGTGGCATTGTCTGTCATGCGTTTTTTTTGTCGTATAATCCGTCTTGCTTAGGCGCTTCGTCACAATATTTCACAGGTTCTAGATGAGATTTGGGTTGAATGAGTTCCTGCCAATCAGGCACTTTGATTTGATTTTTCAGCTTTGGGATTTTTCTCAGTTTAGAATTGTGACCAAGGATTGGGTCGTGTTAGGATGTCCAATCGATGGTTCGTATGTGCAACGATACTGCGGCATGATATTTCGATGTAAAACACCCGCTGGCGGGGGTTTTCACGAAAATGGCACTTGAAACTTAGTTTCTTTGACAGGAGATTATAGCGCGAATTGGCCCCTTGTCACAGTTTGGGACAGGTGAGAGCTTCCATGATGAAGAGTAGAATCGAGGTGCTCGATTGGCCTAGAAATTCACCTAACTACCTAACTTGGATTCCATTGAGGGCTTGTGGAGTATTGTGACGAAGTCTCTGGATAGAATGTGTTGTACGACGGAGGAACGCATGATGGGTGATGCAGTTTGGATTTGTTTGCACGATAATCAACTCAAGAACATTCGCACTTGCCTGGTGGATTCAATGCCAGGGTATTTACAGAAGGTCATTTCAGATGGGAGAAGGACGTGTGTCATACTGAAAACTGTGTGGTGGGAGTATGGAGCGAATGTAGGCCCGGTTTTCTAAAGGAAGCGATGTTTTCACTTAGATCCAATTAATTTGCACAGTAGTAATACAGTTGAATGATTTGCAGGAACTGTGCCAGACTAAGTCTTCCATGATAAAATGTCAAACAATACTGAGCAAAAATACAACAAGTTGTCATGATTCTCGCATCACCGGTCCAAAAATCCATCAAGAAAAAAGTACCTCTGAACCATCTTATATAACTTGGTGCTTACAAAAGAAATAATGGACAGGACTAGGGTTGACTTCTTGTATTTTTACATTAATTTCAGAATACTTGAATTGACTTCTGCAGTCTCAGTTTATATCCGTATCCATGTATCCATGCATGCATGCGTACCAATATATAAATCACACCTTTTCCGTAAACTTAGGTTGGCATGAACCCATCTAACATTCAACAAGCAATCATTTTTCGTCCAAGATTTCTGTCCAAACATACCTCTTTTGATTGATCCAAATTCATTGTCCTATTTATACAATATCGTTTAGTCTTCCCACTCGGAAAGTTTATCTCACGCAATCTTTCACCTTCAATTTCAGCAAGATAAAAGTTCTTCAAAAATCTTTCATTCCACATTCGTCTTAAATGCCCAAATCAACGTTACTTACTCATGCCCAAATGTTCACTCTCACTACCACCTTTTCTACCAATGTTACATTTTTCATACACCAACTTATCCTGCATTCGATCTTTTGACGCAAAAATCTCATTATTCTCATTTCCATACAAGCACTTTATTTATTATAACTTTAGATGAATATTTATTTATCATAAACAATAAATACTTTCACAAATCTTGTCACATGATGTACATTCATCTCTTTGTGACATTTTATATTCTTTAGAATATGACATAATTTTGTCTGTCGTCTGAATGAATTGAGTATTGAGAATTCGTGAAAAATATTGTGGAATTCAAGGGAAAAATGTTATCTGACTCAGAGCGCTCAATCAGTTATTCAGATGTAGAATACAAATTTTCCGATGACTTGTTCGATGTTTTAATAGTAATTCCATATGGCAAAGGGTAACTGAAAATCAATCAACAATTGATCTTATAATATTGCCAATCAGCGTACTCATAAGTGTACCAACATTATCAAACTAAATTGAAAAACCGAGCTCAATATTTATTTTTTGATTGAAATTGAAATCACAAAAAAAAAACCTAATGAACAGAATCCAATATAGTGAGTTCTAAAAATGCTTCTAGATTCTTTTATCCTTTGAAAAAAGTCTTTTAATCACTCCATTATTATTTGCCTGCAATTATATCATCCACTTTGATTCGGAATTGGTTTCAAGTATTGGAAATGAACCGCTTCAGAATTCAATCATAGCTTATTGATATTCTGAGAGTCTGACCTCAATCGACCTACCTATTCATAAGAACGATCGCTTCAATTTTTTCCCTCTGGCTTTTTCGCTTTATTCGCAAGTATATTTAAACCGAAGCAATCTATTCCTGGTTCTGAATTCTCCAGTTTCCACTATTTTCGTTTGAATCATTTCAATTAATTTTTTATTAGAAAAAAAATTTAGTTGGAAAAGTGAATCGGGAAATAAAATATACTTATTGAGAATGTATACTTATAACAGTTATAACTAGACACACAACAGAAGGAATTCGTTGAAATTCTTGGTGGCGAATGCTGTCCGAGCAGCAAATTGTTACTAATAAAATATCGGAAAACGTTTAAAGTCGAAAGTCTAGAAAATGAAAGGAACATCTTAGTGTGTACTTTGGGGATATATATATTTTGCTACCCTCAAGTGAGCTACCCTTTGCAGAGTTCAAACTTTAAACATAGCTTGACTGCCAGCAGTTCGATAATATATTCGTGTTTGAAAAGAAGTATTTGCATTTTTAAACAGTTGGCAAAGCGAGGTGGATTAAAGTGCCTTCTTTTTCTCCATTTTTCGTAACCCTTAACCGACGTGGAGTTGCGGAACGCTGCAAATTTGCTTCCAGTATAGAAACCTACATGAAAAAAATGTATTAGCTCAAAGGTTTGCGCTGATAGAAATGGGCAATCGATGAGAGTTTCTGCTGTTTTTAGTTGGTTGAAGAATACAAATAGAAAAGAGATAAGAGTAAAATACTCTGCTATTGTAACAGGATTCATTTTTAATTTTGTTCTTTCTTGTCCTGTTTTTTGAGTCAACAGAAAATTCGGTCAAGGAACATAAGGTGCGACTATACCCTCCACATATGTATATACTCCTTTCCCAAAGATTTCAAGCTCCAAATGATTTTCTGGGAGACATCTAGTTTTCTATTCAATTTAGATTTCTGCGCACCAGTTTATCTGTGTAAGGGTCAGAAAGAGGTGAATAAAAACTTCGTGTGCGGTTCTTGAAATGCAGATAGTTCCTCAAACAGAGTAGTGGCCTGCGGCGCACAATTCTCTGCTCTAAAAATCCTCTAACAGCATAAAAACAGACTGCACAAGATCTGCTTATGGACGCTTCAAGCTCCTATCTGAATCTGGAACAGCAAACTAAAAGGACATCTATCACTTGCTCGCAAGACGGGATAGAGAAGCTGTCAGTGAATAAATAAAAAAACAGTCGAATGCGAGCCGCACTCTAGTATTGAGAGATCAGTACCGTACCCACGAAAATGGTTATATATTGAGAGTATCGAAATCATATAAATAGTAATTGTACTCAGTTGTTTTAATATGTAATCACTATTTCTTTTAGTATATTCAGACGTTGCGCTGTTCTTTGCTTAGCACCTGTACAGCGGGTGGCCCATTGCTTTTTATTTATTGTGATAAAGTGCAATCCACTTCACAGAGCAAGACAAACAAAAAAGTAATTTTAGTTATACCTTTGTTGGTTTAGAATTTGCACTTTTCCAGCACTAAATATCAATGCTCACTTCGTTTCCTATCTCGAAGAATATCCATTGAAAAAAGGATAGCAATAATACTGAATGGGCACCAAAAGTACTGAGACTGATAAGTTGAAAGCAAATACTGGGTTTTACATATAAACTAAAGTTGGATAATTGAACTAAAACCACCAAAATAATAAAATAAATGTTTACTCCCATTTGCGAGTTCGGTGTAATGTGAATGGAAACCCAACCGCATCTATGGACCGCGCAGCTCCTTGGATATTCCTATTTTCACTTCGAACCGGTAAAACAAATCTGGGAATTAGGTCGGCGTCGAACACCTCTTTTTCTTTTACCGCATCGTGTGTCTTGCCGCATTCCTTCATGTCTGATTTCAACCGGGAAAATTTCATTTCAGTTTGTACCGTTTCAAGGTGTGGTTTACGTTCTCGCAATTCCACCAGGATTTTTCTTTTTGTTAGCTCTGCTTCTTCTCCGGTCATGTAATCCAATCAAAATATTTTTCCGCAATTAGGGGAACATCAATCGGCAGAACCATTCTACAATGCTCTCACTTTTTTGGGCTTTTCTTTATTTGTTTGTTTTCCGTCTCCAACTGAATTATTTCGTTGTAAGTTCTCGTATCTACCCACAAGATCGTTAAACTATCCGGAATTTATTTGGGAATTGATTTTTATATCTCTTTCTACAATGGGAGCGACACTGAATCTTGTTCCTTTCTTTCCGCCTCTCCAAGAAATTGTACTGGAGGATAACTTTTTCAATTCTTATTCGATTTGTATAGCAACATAAAACAATTCATCCAACAACAGTCATTTAATATAATAATAATTGATTAATTTAAACAACGATGCGAGTCATACCATTTTTGAAGAGAAAAACTCCTGAGGATGGTTCAGGTAAGACCGAAAGTGTATAGTTAGAAGGTAAAATTGTACTCTTGGCTCAATTCTCGTATTTTTGTTCCTGCATTCCAATTTGGAGCAAACTCCACCATATAAATATTACTTGAAATATTCCAATTTCAGAATATTGTCTTCTCAGTACTCCTATGATGAAATATTCTTTATTTCTTGCTCGATCATATTTTTAAGAGTGTACATATACTTGGAAAGAGAAATGATGTTTTGCGTCTTGCTTCTGGAATAATAAGCATAAAATGAAAGATGATTTACGAGAATTGGACCTTAGGTTAGTGCCTCGCTGTAAGCTGATTATCCACATGTCCATGAATTCAGATTAAGAAGACAAATCCAGTTTTTTATTATGATTGTCCTGCCTGACTTTTTCTGTCTTGTGATTACATACTTTTACGCTAATGGAGAACTTTAAAAGTAAAGATAAAATTATATTGTCCTTTGTCACATTCTCGTTTTATTTCGTCGCTATACTGCAGCTCCGATGCATTTTTATGCCAGAAAAATATCCTCATTAACTTAGTCAGGGTCGTAAATTTTTTGTTTGGATTTTATCAGTCTGAGGTACAATGTACATATTCATAAACCATAATGTTTTTAGTCTTTTCGATATGGTCTTTGTACCATGAAAATTTCTCATCCAATTTTGTTTTATTTTGATTCTACACCACAAAGAATATGCTTAAATAGCTAAAAACGTAAGGAGAAAAGTTTGTCCGAGATTTAGTGCAAAAAAATGTATGTTACTCTATGACTCTGAATAATGTTTATACATATCTTGTCTATGCCCTTATTACAATTGTTCTATTGAATTATATTTCTCTTGACTGAGCGAATTCGCAGTGCCGGGCTTTGAAAAGATTCTCTTCAAATATTTATATATAAATCCAAGCGTGTAGTGAACTGAAACAAAATATGTTTCAAGTTTTTATTAAGAAAGAAATTAGTTGGGTAAGAAGTTTTGTGCTAAAGAAATTCAATAAAACTTTGAGCAATATATCATACTAAAATACACCTCAACTTATTTCAACAATTCGTAAAATAAAGTTTGAAACTTTTTGATTGACATCGCCGTGTACTTAGCAGATGTATTTCCTCCTCAACCGTCCGACAGAGAAATAATAAATGAGTGTTATAAGAACAACAGACGAAGATCTATTTTTCAACCATGTAACTTAATACGCACGTTGACAGCCGTGAAGCATACGCGAGTTGACCTTCGATGTTGCAGCGACGCACACTATTTGTCATCTTCTGGTCTCGCTGCTGCTGCTTCTGTGTTCTGTGATTCTTTTATCTCGGAACTTGGGTTTAGAAAGTTTTGTTGTCTTGCTAACTTGTACAATAGGCCGTTTTGAATAATGTGACAAATGACCTGAACAGGCCTACATAAGCTACAAACTCTTTACGATACATCTGCCTACTTTAAATTGTTTCTTTTGTTAACAGTGAACTCATTACATTTTTCCACTATAATTTGAGAGATAAACGAAATAACAATGAGAAATAAGTATTGGAATAGAATCAATTTGATCTCATCCCACATAAAGTCAGTAAACTTGTTCCATAAAACAAATTGTGATTACTATCCAGTCATAGTGAAAATATATCGTGATTTTGACCAATTTTTTCGTTGATGATGATCTTATGAGTTATATGTTCTATTAAATTTACAAATCCGTTTCAAAAGCTTAAGATATTTCAATTAACAAAAAATGCTTATATGTGCATTTAATGCTACTATTGACAGGAATTATCGGTTATTACTGAAATTTACAAGTCAAATTTAAGTTTCTCAATGAAGTGAAATAAGGATAAGATGATTAACTGTTTGACCATCCATATATATGAGAATTACATGATCGTATGTACCGTTTCTACCAAACATTTAATCAGCAATCAATCTTTGCTAGACATTCTATCAAAACGCATATTCTTCGCCCCATTTATTCATGATTCCATTAACTCAAGCTTGAATGACATTTTCATTCAGTATCTTTCTCGCACAAAACCAATCAACAATTATATTAATTCACGCTTTTATCTTCGATTTTTTATGTAAATAATCTTTTCACAGCTTTAAATATCCTTTAAATCCTCTAGACTTTTTAGACTCCCGAGACTGATACCGAGACCCTTGAAAGTATACCAATATCAAGACCATCATCTTAAAATCGAGATAATGCATTCGAGATCGATACCGATACTGATATCATCTGAGTCCCATCTAGATCTCGATCTCGATGACTACTATCCAGTCTTAAGCCCGCCGCACACGAAGCAATTTTGTTCACTTAATTTGCAGCAAGTTTCCTTGCGCTCTGGGCCACATTGAGCGGCGCTTGGTGTAAGACCTATTTTCGCAACACACGATGCAAGCAGTGCCACTCATTCTGACTCTAACGTGGACTTGGTAGACTTGCTTATCACAAATATGAATGTTGCCGGAAATATTCGTCGCAGGAGAGCAGGAGCATTTGCTGCAGTTATAGCTTGCGAATTAATTAGAATTACAAGACAAAGAAAAAACAAGAAAAAACTTTTGTCAAAAGAGTGGCTTTGAGGAGGAATCAAGGCAGAGTTATTTGACGAATTTTCTGCATATACACACGACTCATCTTTGTATGCCTCAATGATGTTGTCACGTGATTTCGTCGCCAGTTCTGATAGGCTGCTGACAGCAACCAGCGGCGCAGCAAGTGCGAGAAATAACAGCGGATCTATCTTGCAAAACAAGTCTTGTGACAAGTCTAGCACTCAGCTGCGAACCAAATTTCTAGCATCGGAGCAAGCGTTACAGCCAGTGATCAGAATTGCTTGAAAATTACATCGTGTGCGGCGGGCTTCACTCTTTAAAGAATTATTAATGTTCAACATTATATCAATTTATTGTGCGTTCGATCTCTTCTTGTAGAAGTATAGAAGATGAAAACGCATTTTGTAATGACCATCTCTAACTTTGATGGCAAACAAATCGTAAATCAAGCGCTCATGCATATGACACCATAGCTGCCACAGTCAAGTTTTTTGACTTAATTTGTGAATTTATGTTAATATTATTGTGCACAACGCCTGTTACTGATTAATCTTTGACTTTTAATCTTAATTTGAGCTGTGCTCTTTTATTGAGTAGCTAATCATTTTCAAAATATGGCAACTAAAGACCGTATAAAAACGAATAGTATGACCTACAAACGACAGTTCTTGTAATTTGACAGGCTTCGTCCTGGAATACTTGAATTTATTCATGTTACATATTATTCACTATTTTACAGCAGTCAAATGTCATTCATGCATCTGTTGTCACACCCCAAAATTTACCTTAAAAACCACATACACCTTCTTTTAAACTGATTATTAATAATTCTCTATACATAGAACATATTTTCCGATGTTATACAAATACAAGGCATTGGAAATGCTATGCTCTTCAATCAAATCTCTCTTATATTTATCTAGGTTAGAATTCTGTACGTCAATTCGTTTTTGATGCCTTTAAGTTATAGATATTGAGTTTTTAGTTTTAAGTGTTACTTGCAATTCTGTCAGTTATATCAAGAACCATTACTGTCAACGATAGTGTTTCACAAGAATCAAGAAGAAGTATTTTTTATTTCTCAAGGCAAGACAAGACAGTACTATCAAGAATCAACACTTCTTGTCAAGAAATCTTGATATCTTGATAATGAGTTTTTTAAATTTGCATATTTATTAATCTACTATTAAAATATTGAAATCTGCTTTAGCCATTACTACAGTTTTTCCCCGACAATAAATTTCAAGGCCTGTTTCATCACTGTTTCATGAATTTAGGACTGTCATATCATCTTTCAAAGTGACATTTATCATTGTCAAACTATCAGTTCAAAATGACAGCGTCATTGTCAAAGTTACAGTGGTATTTTCAAAATGACAGCTGTCATGGTTATGGTGACTGATGAAAAGTGAAAGGGGATTCCCCCCGAATGTCAAGATTTAGATATATCAAGAATTCTTGAAACAAGAAATGATACGTCGTCAAGAAATGGGCAAGACAAGAGATTTTAATTTTCTTGTCTTGAAAATCAAGACAAGACGAGAAATGATCATCAAGACAAGAAATCTAGTCAACCTCAGTCACTTGATGTCAAAAAATATCAAATCTCTCAACTAATTCTATAGCGCCTCGTATTTTTGTTTTGTTCTGTGGATTCTCAAGTTTTAGATTATCAACTCGAAATATTCAGAAGAAATGGATGTGCTTTCATCTCTAAGGGTATTTCAAAACATAATACTGGCTGAATAATTAGAAATAGGTTATTGAAAAGATTTGAGTTTATGTTTTCAAGATCATTGATAGCAAATTTGAAGTCAGAATTCCAAAATTCTCGTTTTCTCCCATTAATATGGCCGACAAAATAGAAATGGAATGGATAAGAGAATTTATTTGTTTTAAACATGTTCCTATATTTATACTCACATTCTAAAAATCAAAAATTTGATGTGGCTTCTTGTGAGGCTTACTTGTACACCTTTTGACCGAATAATTGACAGTTGACACTGACCTTGACATAAGGCAAAATTGATTGCAACCAGGATTTGAGATGATCATTTGGATGTTACAATTCATAAAAGTACTGTAGCAGCCTCAAATTCTAAATTTTATTATTCTACTACCGATAGCTTCAAATTTATGCGAAAAATTGAAAAAGATTGTCAAATAAAGTCTATTCTCAGCTCAGTAGATTGTTATTAGAATATAAAATCATCATTTGAATGCTATAAATGCTTTAAATACTATATTCCATGATTTTGCAGCTGATCGTTCTGGATTTATGCGAGAAATTCGGAAAACTGCTTGTGTACCGCACTTCCAGTTCAGCCGATCGCAATTATAATGCGTGGTGAACAACTATATGTTATAAAAGTGCTCTATAAAGTGCACTTCCAGTTCGGCTGATTGGTACAAAAAAAGAAGATAACTATTCAATCCAAATACTAAACTTTCATCATGCTATAGCTAACCATTTTGGATTCATGCGAAAAATGTCCGACGACTAGAGGAGTATGCGTGAATATCAAAAAATATGAAAAATGAGACTATTTCTCTAGAATTGGATATATCTCAAGATTTTACTGCAAGACGAGCAATATTGGACTACTTATTTTGGTCATATCTGTTCTGCAATTACTGCTGAAAATATTGACATAACAACACTAGAATACTATAAATCAATTCTCTAAGTACCAGTAGAAGAATCTATGTATTATTTAATTCTGGAAATAAGTGTAAATAATAACAAATGCATGGGTAATATTCAAATTCAAATATTATTTTATTATAATGGTATATCAATTGAGTTAATAAATGCTTTGAATAAAATATAATTATTGATTACATTTGAATTGTGTTTGGAATTAGGTATTATATTCATGATTTCTCAAAATAATGCGGGTCTTCATGTATTATACTCCTAATTACAAAGCTAAATCGTTGTTGAGGCATATTTTCAAAATCCGGCAAAGAGTTCCTCCATAACTCTTTTATTTTTTGCATCAAGTTTTTGTGTAAGCTGTTAACTAACCAAGTCTTTGAAAAAGACCTCTTCCTGTGGCTTCAATTTGAAGTCTATAACGACATTTAAAGGCAGTCGTGTGTTTGAATCCGCTGATTCATCCCGACGTAATAAAAGAGCTGCGTTAAGCAGATCAACCAAGGCGAAGTACGATATTTTCAGAAACGTTTAATTACAAGCTCAAAGCATATACGAATAAGTTTATTATTCCCCTTTGAATATCCCACATTCTATTTTATCCAACCATCAATTTAATTCATGTACAGAATTTTTTTGTGCAAAGTTCTGAATTTAATTTAATGTGAAACCGAAGTTGTTAATTATATTCTATAGATAGAAACCAAATGAAAACGTTGGAAAATACTTCGTAAATTTTAATGAATGTATTGCATGTATAACTTTCATTTAAAAGGTAGGATATTGTCTTTGATGAACTGGATGTTTGTAATAAAGATATTAACGAAATGATACATTTATAAACTTATACAATCCTTTTGTTATCGTGTCATCTTCATATTTAACGTCATTATCATGAAGTTTTATGATATAAAATAAGTTATAAAATAGTCCTGAACAGCAAGTTTTTTTGAAACGGGAGCGATCGTAGCCATTGATCAAAATAGTTTGTTGTGGTATATATCCTCCCATCCCAGAGGAGACCATACGAATATTCTCAAATAAAAGATATTGAACTCTATTGTTTTTGTTCAATGTGGTTAACCTCTTAAGGAAGGCATAAAAATCGAGGAATCTTCTATCTTCTTATTTTTCCAGAGCTAATCGTGGTCAGAATCAGTCCTATGTCCAACGAATTCAGAGCGTTCCGTCTGATAGACTTGAGTTATTTTCCCATTAGTCCAACTGCCGATATTTCTGTTTTTATCTTTCTGTGCTACGAAGAATATTACAACGAATACCTACATTCTTTCAAATGGTATTTTTGTTAATTATTTGGAAATGTGGAGAAACATGTGCTGCAGTTGACAGATCAAAAAGATAATAAGAAAAAACTCATTATAAGGAATTAAATACACGAAATGTTCAATGTGGATTTAACCATTCCAGATTTGTAGACGACATTGCGGAGAGTTTGTATGATATTCCTGAATAGTATGTGAAGGTTCGATTATTGGAATTATACTCCCTTCTTAGCCTAATTGCGAATCAAATCTGTTTTGCTCTTCTTTGCACATAATTTTATGCAAATTTTCCATTTCTTGTCAACAGGTTGAGGACGTAATGTGAAAGTTGTAAAAAGAGAACCCTGAAAGTTGAAATTGTAAATTTCAAACAAATTATGTGAGGGATCTCTGAGTAATTTGCGGTTTCCTTCGCAGTTGTACAATTTTTTCTGCCTCCTAAATTGTCAATTAGCCGTTGTACAAAGTAAGTTTTGAGTCTTTCAGACAAAGGAACTTTTGAGTAAAAAACCTTCGAAAACAAACAATAAGCTCTCTCAATCTTCGATCTTAAAAGTCTGAGGTATTTATAAAAAACCTTTTAAGATATATAACAGTGTCATCTCGAGCTGATTCCACTCGGTTATTCGGTAGTGATTAAAAGTGACCGTGGATAGCAGAGGGCCGCGGAATGCTACCGCGTCAAAAATCGGAATGCAGACGCTTATGTGACGTCTTGGAATACCGCCGGACGCCGATTATAACGGCTAATTGAAGACACCAGGAGCCGCATAACTGATCAGAGTCTGTTTCATTCTATCAAGAACTTTATTCCATCAATCTGTCTCCGTCACGAAATTCATCTCTTTCTTATGGATGTGTGGTAGCAGAAGCTGTCTCTTTCTACTACCTAAATGTCAACTGGCCAGCTCTCTTCTACTTGTGGATTTTTTCGTTTTTGCTTGAATGAATTTAGGGGTATTTCATGCTTCGCCTAAGATGCTTTTTGTAATTTTAAATGGTTAATGCCGTTCAAGAAAAAATTAAGCTTTATAATCTAGATAAGTAACTGATACAAAAAACTGTTTCTTGTTCGGTTCGGCTTAATGTTTATGGGGAACGAAAAGTTTAAACGCATAAAATAAATTGACGAAACAATTGCTAGTAACGAAATCTTTCAGGAATTCAACAAAGCAAACAAATTACGATCGTAATTCTCAAATTCCGGCGATTAACCTTTGTTGGAAGCCGAACATAGTACAAAATTGCAGAAAATGCTGAAACAACATTTCTGAGCTCTCTCAAAAATTTTATTTCTATTTCCACGTATGCTAAAATTCCGTACATAATTGCTTACAAATGCAAAACAGAAGTCGGATCTTGACATTATTATTAACAGGAATAATTCAAGTTTTGAAAGAGAAACGGATCCATCCGTGACGGGCTAAATAGTCTGCGTACAACTCAGGAAATACAAAAAATTAAGCACACACAATATTTTCGAGTCATTAGTCATGTAACATTGTTGGTATTTACTAGACTAAAACCTGTTTTTATTTCTGAATTATCTAATAACATGGGCGATGGTAATTCATAATTTATTGAACCTTTCTTATTGGGAACTTCTACGAGTCCATTTAATTAATAGAAAAAAACACAAAATTTTTGTTGCCTTATGTGATTATTTACTTAAGGTAAGTAAATTAAACAAATCTCCCGGCGCTGACGGAATTAGCAATGAGTTTTTTAAGTACAGTACACCGGCGTGGGAGGCGTACATGTTAAATATGTTTAACCAAATCTTTGAAACGGAAGATATTCCAAAATCTTGGGCGGTTATACATAACTGCCATTTACATAAAAAAGGAGATGCAAAGAACCCTAGTAACTATAGAGGTATCTCTCTCGTTAATAGTATCTGCAAAGTTTTTACCTTTATTCTAAATAAAAGGTTACAAATCTGGTCGGAGGAAAATAACATTTTAAATGAGAGCCAGATGGGGTTCCGCAAAGAAAGGGGCACAACGGACAGTATATTCTGTTTATCTTCTATCATAAATTTACATTTACGCTTGAAAAACAATAAGATATTTGCTATATTTGTAGACTTCAAAGCAGCATTTGATACAGTAAATCACGAGCTTTTGTGGTACAAACTCTATCGAAATGGGGTTTCTGCAAAACTTATTAGAATCATAAGCAACTTATATAATAACGCGGAAATGAGAATTAAAGTAGAGAATGACCTGTCAAAAGGAATTGAAATATCACAAGGAGTTTTGCAGGGCGAAATTTTGAGCCCATTTTTATTTTCTATATTTATTAATGACATTAATGATCATTTTAAAGAACAGGCAGTCCGTGGTCTTAATATAGATGGTATTAATGACGTAATATCGCTAGCTTATGCAGATGACCTGGTCATACTGTGTCACTCTTATATCGACGCTAAAAAGAAACTAGCTATACTAGAAAACTACTGCGAACAAAACCTACTTCAAGTGAACTGCGATAAAACAAAAATTTTAATATTTCATAAGGGTAGATTACAGAGAAATAAATTTTTCTTCAAGTACAGGGAGTCCGACCTCGAAATTGTTAATCAGTTTACCTATTTGGGAACTACTTTCTCTTCCTCCGGTAAATTTGGCAAAATGGCTGCGGAGGGCCTTAAAAAAGCTTCTATGGCCTCACAATCTACTAAAGCAATACTCGCAAAAGGCAAATCAGAGGGCTGGAGTGAAAAGAACACTTTGTTGAAAGCTATAACAAACGCATCTGCTCTCTATGCATGCGAAGTTTGGGGCTTAAATCATTTCGATACGCTCGAAAGGTGTCAAACCAATTTTATTAAAATAATGTTACAATGCCCAAAAACAACTCCGAATTTTGCCACTAGACTGGAAACGGGTACATCACAGATAGCTGTAGAAGTATGGAAAAGAACACTTAACTGGTGGGTAAAAATTTTAAATATGGAAGACACTCGTCTTCCTAAACTGCTCTACATGAAATTATATGCTTTAGACCAATCAGATATAAATAAGGTAGGGCACAATTGGTGCTCACAAATAAGATTATTCTTAGAAAGGCAGGGCTTCAAAGATATATGGGTCAATCAAAACGCTAATAAAGCAGCAATAAATGAAATTTGTGACAAATACAAAAAAGACTTGAGGGAAAAAGATTTGGCCAGTATGGCACGATCAAAATTTAACCCCTTTTACAAAAATTTCATGGTTGATAATCCGGAATCTAATTATTTGAATTTTTCTTTATCTTTTAACAAAAAAAGGATTATTTCCCAATTAAGATTGATTAATGCAAAATACCCCAGAATAATTTACAATAACATTAAATATACTCTAGAGGGAGAAAATGAGAATTGCACAATATGTAATTTACAGAGAATTGAAAACCTTTATCATTTTCTTATAGAGTGTCCTATGTACAAAGCTATTAGAAACGCTTATCTCGCCAAATATATTATAAATATACATGATGAATCAATGCTGAGTTCTGTATTAGAAACTGAAAACGAAAGTCAGGCAAATGCGATATTTTATTTTACAATAAATGCTCTGAAAATTAGAAGTTTTCTTCGCAATGAATAGTCATGCTGTGCTTGTTTATCATTTAACCAATCTATAATAAGAAAATAAATTATAAATTACCTTATAGCGACGATTGTAAATTTAAATTGATATAACGAATTTTTGCTGTGAGTTAAACAACAATTCTCTACTCTCTATGTACATGTAGACAAATATAAATTATACCTTAATATTTTTAAGCATAGATATAAAATCAGGCAAATAGTGAGGATACTTTTTACTTTGCATACCAATTTTCATTTTTTTTTTAATTTTTTATTTTTACTTTACGAAAATGTGTAAACTTTATAACGCAATTCTATTCTACTTTTTTCAATTTTTATTGGTTCAAGGTGATAACTAAAATTAGGAAAATAAATATGATTTACGAATATAAATAAATTAATAGGTAGTGTAAGATTAATGTACTAAGAAAATATTGATGTGCTGTTTTATACCAATTCCTCTTTTGTAAAAAGTGTAATGCTTTGAAACAAAATATAATTCTATTCTATTCTATTCTATTCTATTTACTTAAGGTAGGATACATACAATTTTTTTTTTAATATATACCGTGGAAACTTGGTTGATGAAAACTGATTTTAAAACGGAAAACTGATTTTCCACAAATTCTCTAAGATTTAGAAGCCGACATGTTAAAAAAGGCGTACGTATACTTCAAAACCTTCAAATGCTTAATAGTAATTTTATGACCAGTTGCACCGCTCTAGCTTAAATTTTAAGTTTCACCCAACCAAAAAATATCGAAGCGGAATAATGACATCAATGTCAATGCCACATTTGACTTTAAAATTTTGATACGATATTGTTAACTTAAGCGCAACTTGAAATTCAAGAGACAGCGGTACAACTGGCAATTAATGACATATTTTGTTTGACGTTTGTGATTTCATTATAAATTATTGGAGCAATTGGTTTGCACTCGAACATTTCCACGTTATAAAAGAAGGTCTATACTTTTCATACAAATTTGCTGCTTTATATGAAATTTTGATCTCTTGTATCTTGGTAAATAAAAAGGATTGGACCTATGATGTCAGGAGTATGCTATTATTTTTTTTACACTAATCTTCATACATCTTGTATACTGACTTGATGTTATAGCTCCGCTCTCTTCTTATAATCCAAATTTACTGATAGTTCCTCCCTTAAAATTGGAGGAGTTTATAACATGTCAGGGTGGTCAGCTGACCAGAAAACCGAAAAAAAAATGGAAGTCTGATACCATCGGGAAAAATCGGGCAAAAAATGGAGACTTCTTCCTCAAACCAGGAATTTTTAATCATTTAAGATTGTTCATTACTAACCTCTAACCAAATTAAAACTTACATATTCCGGAAAGTTCTCATTTTCAAACTCATGGAAAAATTAAGTTCAAAAACTAAAATTTGACTACTACCGTGGTCTGTGGTCGTGTGCCACTTTGTCCTCAAGTTTATGATCGCCTACGACTGCAATAATATATTGTTTTGTTAGGTAGGTGGCATTCGACCATAGACCATAGTTATCCTATTCTTGTTTCAAACTTCAGTGTGTGTTTTTCAGTGGTCAAGTTTCAATTTTTCATTTAAACTATTTTGAAGTTATAGTCCCATGAAAAAGTATTTGCAGATCGATTTTTTACCGCATTTTTTTCAAAATAATACGCTATCATGTTCACTTTAGCTGTCTGGCTGTCTGGCTAGCTGGCATGACGCTGAGTTCTCAGGAACTACAGCACTTATAGACTTGAAACTGGTTCTAAATGAGGGCTGCTGTTTTGTAGGATCACGCAAATTGCTTGATTTTCTTATTAATGGACCCAGTTTTAAGTAAAAAATTTAATAAAAACTCAAAAGGTTATTACTGATGAACTATGTATGTGGTCCGTGCGACAGTGTGGAGGCTCGTGAAGGTGACCTTGCATGGGCGGAGCCTTTCGTCCTCGTTACGTCGCGCCGTACCGCATCACATCACCCCTCCCAATGGAAGCCTTTAGCAATATTCCAGAAATGTACTAGAACATCCGAGAAATGGATATTTCTATATATAAATGCAAGCAAACGATTTGAGTGTAGTGTAATGATGAAACTAGAGCAGTGAATATCAAACAATGAAAAGATCAGTCAATATGAATAGTTGAAAATGAATATCTGCAGCTTTGTTTAAGTTAGTATTAAGTGATAAATAAATAATATAGTGTTATTAGTGATATCCAGAAGAATAAAATTTTTATTACATTCTAAATTATTAAATAGTGACTTTTATTTCAATTATAAGTAATTTCCAAGCAATAAACATTACACGTGGATAAAATCTGAAAATGGCTGCACATAATTAGCTACATGTTAGTAATTAGATTCAAAACTTCAAATTTCGAACTGAGATTGGTTAGTCCCTACCCATTCAGTGAATAACTAAACAATAAAGACTAAAATGTCCATTTTTGTGACATCACCCAGCCTTTAACCAGCGGACGATCAAGATGCTTAACGATAACTCACTTGTCAACAGTTAAGCATACATACATAACATACATACACTCAAAATCGTGACCTTTCTTTTGCTTCGTCGTAGCCGGGTGAAAATTTCACATTCAATTTTTATTCATATTTACTACTTCTCCCACACCTAGGGTGTATTCAAATATAATTCATTCGTTCGGATCTGCTTTTTTGGAGCAAAGTTTAATTTGCAAAAGAAAATTTGAATAAACGATACGCAGATATTTGAGATATCTTGAATCCGTTCACATTGACCACGTCTCAGTGTTGTTGACCTCGTCGTCTACGACCAGGACGCATCTGAACTCCTCCATGAAGCCTCAATTAGCTATAATCTCATATCCGAATTCCTCCACAACATCTCTTTCAAGAGATTACGGACCCATTCGAATTCCTCCACGAAACCTTAGGTAGCTATACTCCAAGCTCATTAGTAAAATAAAGTTTAGTCAGTGACACTGGAACAGCGGTTTTGTCTGCAACCGGCGGTACTTTGCATCAAAACGTCTATGCGGGCTTTGCCCGCTCTGACCGAATGCGACGTGTGGAATCCAGCGTGCACTCAACACCCCTAGTTGGGTCAAAACAGGTAAAAGGGGCCGGCGTAGATTAACCAACATAAACACGTCCATTTCGTACTCGTCAAGTTCAGGCAAATTTGAATGTGGAAAACTGCTTTGTGAATAGCAGTTGATTAATTTGTAGATTGATGTCAAAGAAAGGGTTACACTGAGTTTCACCAAATACTAGAAATTGTTTGAGAAACATATCCATGAGTAGTTCGTGACCAAAAAATGAATACTTACTCAATATACAGTTTATATTATGACTACGGAGGAAACACAAAAAATTGAACCGATTACAGTCTTATATTGCTATCTTATATTCATCTCATATAGATGTACATCAAGGTAAAACAAGACCTGAGTTACTCCGAATTCAGAATTATAGTGCAAAATTGATTCAGTATTGTCAGGGAAAAATAAATAATGTTGATCGCGAAAAAACGGAAAATTGGGAAAAGCAGGACTGACCATCCTGCTTGTCTTTTGGATATTGTTCGGACATTATTTAACACGTGAACTTATGTTACAGGATTTCTACGCAAATGGAACTTTACGGGCCTCCATCTTTGAAGGTTTCTCAAGTGTTCCATGTATTCCCACCATCTAGAAGCTCTAACGTTTCTCAATCTGTCACTGATTTTGACATTTCTCTCATATCAAATGACATTTATAAGCTACATTTCGCAAAGTTGGACTTTCAGCTTATAAATTCACCTGAACCAACATAGAAGCATCAATTGCATGTGCAACAGTAACAAAAGCGGAATGTTGACGTCAAGTTGGTTATAATAGTACATAAGCTTCTAGAGTTAACATGATTAGAATCAATTATTATCAAATCGACACTTGCTCTCTTCGGTTTGGAAAACCAAATACAATTTGTCTCATAAAAAAGCTTCACTGTTTGATAATCACTTATTCCAAACATTCATAATATCAAATAAATAAACCCGTTTCAGTACCAAACGAACATTAATCGCTTTAATATATTATTAGAGAATGACCACATGCGTCCCAAGTTTTACTGCATTATCGTTAAATTCGTTTACGTTCACCCTAAGATAATAACCGAACATTACAACCTCACATTTATCTGCATAGAAAGATCCAGAAGCGAGCAGTAAAGTGTGTATAAATGTGCTTGGATGATACACTACTAATTGGCTTCGCTAAATGATCTAGAGCACTTTGTTTAATGCTCTCATATGGATAATGGCCACCGTGCCGGTCTAAGAATATATGGCATTTATTAGTGAATGAAAAATAGAAGAGAACGATTTGCATGCTGCGGGTATTTCATTAGGTTAATGACCAATTTTGATCAGGTGCAGTTACAAGCTAAAACTGTTTCTGGTATTACGTTCACCGGAGCACCATATGAGACATATGTCAATTTATTTTGCTTGGTTGTATGCTCAACTTTGCATTGCTCCTGATTTCTTTGTATTGGGAAATTATTGGTATTTTCCTATGCAGCGTACACAAGTCGACGCTACCCATTTTCAGGACAAAGTACTCAAGGAACGTATGTTAGGTTCAGATATCTCATCTATTGAATAATAGTCAGTATAATTTTATGCACATTTTAGCAACCAAGCCATCATTAGAAGCTCGTTATGATAGCGCTATCAATGTAAGTTTCAGAATTATTTTCTTTTAGTTTATTTAGGATCGTCATTCTCATCTTATCCATAAAAGATATTTCCTATTTTGAACGATCTCGTTTAAGCATCATGCTTCCTAAAGCATGATACATTAAAATTGATTATTCCATAATTAAACTTCGTCGTCTAATTTTCATCGTTTGCGGATAAGAACATATGTGACCCAGTTTTGCAGCGTTCTGCGCTGACATGTTTAAAAGTTTGGACTCCTTTTGTGCATTTTTGAGTGTTTATCATTGATACTATAAATAGACCCTTTGCGGAAGTTTTGAGATGAGTTCCATATTTGCTTGAATATATTCGCCCTGATGAGAAATCTAATATACCTAAATCTAACAAAATTAATCCAAAATTTTGTTGCAGGTATTTCATTTCCGACAATGCGTTTTTTAAGGATTATATTTCGCTTATCTCAGAGCAAATGAACATTCAAGCTCAACACTGCCCTGGTACCACATCGAGTCGACATTGACATATTTTTATGAAGGATAACCTGATCTTGTCCCTGTCATGTCCCTATGATAAATAATAATTGGAAACTATCCAATTTGCATGATAATTTGACAATAATTATCGAGTCAATGTTAAGTCGCTGTAGTTCCACCACTGAGCTAAGAGTTTGTAATTGGAGAAATTCAACAGATTCGAAACGACGATTTGTAATTTGGATTAACTACCAGAGAAACAGTGGAAAGTGTACGGTGAATCTATTTCGAAGATCTGCTGGCAGGGTGACTGCATGAATTTTCCATGACATGTTGCATTGTCCTTAATAATTACGCTTTTCTCTGAGATATTTGGTACAAGTTTTTCGGTAAACCACTTTTCAAATGTAAGATCATCCGTTTCATCATGATAATCCTCACAACTTGTTTGCTAGGATTGCAAATTTTGCATCATTGATATTATCGTTCTAAAATCATTGTTTTACCCTTCCATTCCTTATCAACACTTTCTTCTATATTAATCCATTATTTATCTAAATGACTTAATTGTGAGACCTTCGCGGCGATATTGTTTAATTTCTGTCAAATTATTGTGATGCCATCGCTCAATATCATCCCTTTCAATGTAAAGTCCACTTTGCTTTCAATCTTTGAGAATGAAGCCAATATCCTTCATGAGTCGCTCTAAAGTTGATAGTAAAATAGAGGAAGTTCAGACCGGAACACATTGATTCCATTTACAGCTAAAAGCGATTCTGGTCAAAATTGAAAGTTTCCTAAACTTAGAAGGATTTAAAATATGATTCTTCGTCGAAAGTATTCAAAATTGAATAAATTAGGATTGGAAGATTTCAAATTTCTACTTGCACGTAGAACAAATATTGTGGAACCGACAAAATTCCCACATCGAAATTTTGAAGGAAATAATTATTTTAAGCATCCCTCAATCCATTTTGACTATTTTCGGCTTGATGTCAGTACGTATGTTTGTGTGCATGTATTTGTGTGCGTTCGTAATTCGCAAATCTCAAAACCCGTCGAAAGTTTATTGTGGAAATTTTGTATTTGAGAGATTTTTAGAATGTTTTTAATAAATCCAGAACGATGGAATTTTGTGTTCGATTATCCTATTATTATCAATATTATTATATTCAAAAAATATTTACAATGATGTACAAGTGAGTCACGTGATGTCCACGTCAGATTTTTACATAAATGTGTAAATGCTATATTCGAAATTCATGTTCGTTTCACTACCACTTTACTGCGAAGTTCTGGCAGCATGGAACACAAAAATTCCATAAGAATTACATTTTCTATCTTCTACATGCTGCACACAGTTGATAGATTTTGAAATCGACTATATGAGATTATCAAAGAAACGGGAGTAGTCATTGCTATACACTGAGAAAACTAAGTGGTGAGGATAGCAATTTGAGTGGTACAGGTAGCAATTTTTGTAGTTGGACGATAATGTATTCATAGTTTAGTGCAAATTTGCTGAATTTGTAATCTAGAGATCGCGGGGTCGAATTCCATCGACAGAGGAGAAGTCAGTAAGTTTTTCATTGAATTATAAGTACTTTGTGGCGTAATTCCAACTAAAACTAAGAATACCCGTAGCTTGACGACTGGTAACCTCACCCTACTGTTGGAAAAATATGAAACAATCTACCGAGTGCACTATAAGTGTCTGTCACACCCTATCAGGTACAAGGCGCGAGTGATACTCAATTTTTGGGAAGAAAGGAAGGCTTTCAAAAATCCAAATCGTGAAATTCAATATTCCTTTAATACATACAGGACGTTTCGGGTACGAATTGACCCATCTTTAGCATAAGCAGAATACAATAAATATAATATATTGTTGTTCCACTACTTCTTTACTCAAGAATTTGAATAATTAGATTCAGCAATTATTGTATTTTGTTTATGCTGAACATAAGTGAATTCACTCGGAACGTCCTATATGTTATATTAAAGAAATAATGGATTTCACGATTTGGATTTCTCAAGGTCTCTATTTTCTTTCTAATAATACTACTTGGATCCCGTTTTGCATCGAAGATGTCATTCAATTTTGATTTTATTTTACGACAAAGTTCTGAGGTTACGAAATGTATTTTCATGTTTAATGAACTCTATTCGTACAAAATTTGAATTTGAGAAATATTATTCAAGCTAATACTCTATGCCAAGGTTGGTCAATTTTCTTTTAAAAATGTGTCGCGATCGTCTTACAGCTTTGATTTTGACGACCTAAGTAAGACTTAACCAGGTACTCCTAACTACTCGTGTGGTGCAATTCAGTTTTCTCAGTGTACCCCCCAACATTTTTCGAGAGACGGAAGCTAATATTAAAAAGTTTCGTTATTTCCTCATGATCAAACACTTTCAAGTGCTATTGTCGAGCAAAAAATTAGACCTCCTGGATCTTTTTTTTCGCTTTCTATATTTTTTTAAATTTAGAATATTGATAGTTGATAAGTGATTTCTAGTCGAAGTAGAAGGAGCAATCACGTCTGTGAACTAATTTTTCTGAGGATCTCAAAGAACGTCTCCTGGAAGAAGATCGAAGAGGTGAAGGATGTTTGAATTAAATAAATAAATCGTTTAAAATATCATGCGGAAAAAATAGTCACAAACAGAGTTTAAAATATCAATAATTCCAAGAGGATAAATGTGAGAAGGTATCAAACGTACATTTTCGAATCCTTGTATTGCTAAATTTCAGAAAAATTTTGATGGATGAAAGCATGTAAATATCCCAATTATTTTATGAGATAATATCGTTCGCATAGTTGCACTGAGCCAATTTTTTTGAAAGTACATCTTCCGTGTTTTAATACTATAAATAGACTGTTTCACTTTAGAAGCAGAAACATGAATGCTTTCGTTTTCCGTCCATTCAAAGAAAGAGAAGTATGTATTTATACTGCTCCATATCAAAAGCGGAAGCACAAATAGTCCGCAACTCTGCAATGCAATGAATTCGTGGAATAATACATAGTAGCGGCATTATTCATCAAAGTTATGTCAACATGAAACTAATTAATTGAGCTTGGTATATCATATATGGAGCTTTCGGTGTATAATAATGCGTTATTGATATTGTTATGTTAGGCATGCTAGCTTATCAATCAATCGCGGATCTATCTCTATTTTCCAAATATAAACCTGTACACATAGCACGATGAGGAGTCACTAATTTCAACTAACTTTGAACAACAGAACTCCGTCCTTTATTCTAATGATTTTATTTTGGGAATTGTTGAGATTGTAAGAGAAATGGAATGTAATGAAAATATAAATTTCGAGATTATTCCTCACTTCAAAAGTACATACATAAAGAATGTAGTAAAACAGAAATGTAAAAATTTAATTGTTTCAAAAAATTCTGAAAGACATCTAAGCGTTGGGTGTAGAATTAAGCAATTATGTCGTCGCCCTAACATCATAAAGGTACAGGATTTACAACTTTATGTCTGTGATAAGCCCAAATTGTAGATGGCCACACAGATTATTCCGAAGAACCGTCCTTAAAGTCCTAAACTCTGTCTTCATCTTTTCCATTTTCGTAGTCTTCAGATGGGCGGGACGCCATAAATTCCGGCTTTGTTTACCTAGCGTTTTTAATAGTTTTTTAATGGCGCTATTTTTAAACCTTTAGATGGCATCGTTTTATGCCTAATTTTCATTATTTTTACGACGTGGGGTCGGCCTAATTACCACATAAAATCCATCCTGCCATTTTTTGTTGGTAATTAGCAAATCAAATGCTAATGTTTCACTTTAGACGTAATCAAAAGCCTGAGGAAATTAAAACTGAATTTACTCACTCCTACTGCTGTTAGCAACATCTATATGATACATTTTTTCCATTCATCAACGATACATGGTCAACTAGAACCTGCAGAATTCTCTCTCGAAATTGAGAGACGTTAATTACTCGAAACGTAACAATGACATTGATTCATCAAAGCTGGAAAATAATTTATTTAGAGACGATCGTGACCAAATTCCTAACAAATGTATTCTACGCAACACAAAATTTTTCAACTGTTTCCGTGTGTTTTGAAAGTTGGACAAGCTGCTAAATTGGCCTATTAAAACGATAAGAACTTGTCAAGTCGTTAACTAAATTAATTATAAATCAAATTAATGTGTTTGCTCATTAAGCATCTTTTAAAAAAGCTCGCATCACGACGATTTCCCAATCCATAATTAAAGAGGATTGCTAGCGACTTGTTGATAGTTTTCTTGGAAACTTACAAAACCTTATTAATTTTCTTCATTAAAATACAGAACGAGGCAGAAACCGCAAAACTTTTTTCATAAGGTTGTGTTCGGTAATTCTCCTGGTTACTTTCGAACTTTAATAATCAGAATTTCTAGAAATTATTAATCTCTCAGCTTGTTTTGAACCAAGAAGTCATATCTCTTGCGGCTTCTCCAGAAACAACTCAAATTTCATCGTTCTTACAACGAATGTTCACTATAATTCTTTACTGCGCAGTTTTTGTTGAGTAGACCACAGTGAACAATATTTATTAATCAATTTTGGTTCTGATATTTCATTTTCCAAATGGGGAACAGTTGCGAGTAAACGGACAATGTGATAAAAATAAAATGACAAGTTGGACTGGTAAACAACTAGCAACCAATCTATGTAGGGCAGTGAATCAATACTTTTGATATTTAACCGCGCCATTTTATTTTGTTCTACACTTCATTATTGATGACTTTATCAGCTAGTACTCATTTCTACTCTCAGAACCTTGGTACATCATTAGGTTACTGAAACTACATAATTTAATAACTTTTCAAGAGGTTAATGTGCAAATTCGTCTCACCGTGGAATCTTGTAGAATCATGGACTTCCAATTTTAACATGTATTTTAGTATAAATTTATGCTTGCTAAAGACATCATGGGTACAGTTTCTTAGGTGTATTCCTCGCTCTTGATATGCTAACACCACCAAAGTCACCATGAAGACTTTTGATGAGCACTTCAACAGCTATGGATTTCCAGAGTTCAGGTCCAATTCACCGACGTCTAAAATTATAAGAGTTTCGTGGGATGTCTTTCCAAGTCAATGTCTCCAATACTTGAATCGTCTTAGGGGGCGTCATAATGAATAGATTTGTCGTTTTTTGGATGGTCTTGATACTTCCCCTTCCTGGTTATCAGAGCAGTCGTTTTCAAAATCAATCGTTAACATATATCTGCTTGCCATTCCATGATTTGTAAGTAAATATGAACAGCTGCTGCGAATGTCTCACAGCTATACAAAATGTAATAACATGGAAGTAAAGCAGCTTTTCCAGATTGGAAAACTTATAAATTCTGTTCTCATTTAAAGTTTCATTCAAAGATGGTATTCGTGGTAATATCGAGGCAATCTTTGAATAAACCTGGTTGTTTCTCCTTTAAATATTTCATGTCAAACTCTAGCTTCTATTTTAAATTCTAATTACACGTTCGATGCTATCGTACGTACATTCAGTTAATGTAATTACATTTTAACTACTCTGTTTTAATGTATGCAGAGTCGTAGTTCTTTTTATAGCTTCATAATGCGAAAGCAGAAAGGCCACGAATTCAAAATTTTCTTAGATTTAATTAATTAAAAAGCGGAACTCGTAATTGAAAGGGTTTGAAAGAGAAAGAAAGAGCGAGAGGCAGGTAGCAGCTACCTGAATTATAAATTAGATTTTGGGCGGTTGTAGCTTCTTGTTAACATCAGATAAACTTCGATAGCACGAATGCGTCCTGCGTTTGTCCAACACAAATAATCAATTTGAAGAATGTGGAACCGAGAACATCGAACCTGTTCTTCCAACTAAGTTACGCGGTTCACCGTGAATAAATTAATAATTATATATTTCCACGCGTTTGCTTGTTTTTCGATCATTACTTCTCCGACAGCTACCGTGTTTTTATTCAAGGCCGTGATGTCTTCAATAACTTTGTTGTCTTATTAACTGTAACGATGCATTTTGAATAAACCGTCACGAATCGAGATCTTTCATACAATTTAAAGAATCATCTCCTTATAGAACAGCCTTGAAAAAGAGAGAATGGAAAATATTAATTAGGTTTATTGACTGTAGAATTAGGTGTTGTAGAACAAGAACAATATGATAGATAAAGCTCTATTTCACAGATTTTTGATGACATTCTGAATATAGAGGTAAGCATGTCCTCGTGGAATAATCAAAATACTATAATGACTTTCCACCCTCCGACTGTTTGATTTACTCTGTGACCTCCTAAGTGAACGATGCAGTTCTTATATATGCTTGTTTTGATTATTTCACGCCTAAACACATTTTATGTATACATATTTTTTTGTCCTATTATTGATTATTTCCTGTTGGACGAATGAAGGTTATTATTATTTATAATTATAGGCAAAGAGATGGATCTCTCTTACCTACGAGAGCCTAGAACAGTTCTACTGCCTTTCGAGAGACTGCTTGAATTATCTCCAGACTAGTCCAGAGAGGAATCAAAAAAACATAATTTTTGACTCCAAGACTTTGTTTGGAATAGGTAGGAAGTAGACATACTAAAAATCCTAATTCCAATGAGTCGAGCGGAGAGCAGGGGGCACGTAGAAGATTCATTTTTTCGATTTCTCGCTCAACCCTCGGAAACTATGCATCCTAGCGATAAGATTATAATATACAAAATGAAAGCTGATGAAATTTAATACAAGAGCGTCCCCATCAATTTTTTCGCTACCTTGCAAAATTTTGGGAATATACGCGCTCAAAATTCGCAGAAATTGCCTCACGTTTTTGGTTCAATTTGACTTGTAAACTCTTCAGCTCTTCACCTTACAAAAAAGTCATGCGAGATAAAATCGTAGAGCATCAAATTTTCTTCAAGAATATATAATATTTAGCTTTTATCTTCATTCGTTGAAAAATTAGAGCAATTGAAACTTTATGTGAAAAGAGTAGCATTGTAGTGTTAAGTTTGCTGAGCAGCAAAGTAGGTACTGTCTCAGCAAGCCAGCCGATATACATTTCAATCAGGAGACAGTCATAACTATGAAGCACGAAGATTTTCTGTCAAATGTCCACAATAAAAGTCGGCTGATTAACATGATGAAGATCAAACTACAGGCACATGGAGTCAGAACACTTCAAGCACAAAGCGTTGTGGATCTCCTCATTGCAGACACGGCTGTGGAGTTGTCAAAATCAACCACTGTTGCTGTTATTGATGAGAACGTCGACCTGATAGTCTTGTTGATGGCCAAGACACCTAGTGATTACGACATTACGGACGTGTAAAGATAAAAACTTTGGTTTCTACCCAGAAGCTTTAGACCCAATGATACCACCTTAGCAGCATTCCGAAATATTAAGGTGGGATTTATCAAAATGTATTTGAAATCTTCAAACTTCCAGGACGCTGCTGCATTTTTTTCAGATTCTTTCTCAACCATGGATAATATGGGGAAAGCTGGAAAAAAGTATATGTTGAGTTGTTATGGGACTCCATTTGAAGGGAAATCTCTGAATCCTCAATTGAATTAGTTGCCAATATCAAACTGGGCATCTCATGCCTGTCACCAACTAAAGGAACAACGAAACAACATTCTCTGAGGACATATCACCGAGCTCAAATGTGGTTGGAAATGAGCTGCCCCCTCATATGTATGGAAGGAGCTAAATTCTAATAAATTTCTAACCCTGGTGCACAGTGCGCAGCAAACTGCACCGGATGAAATATCAAAAATGATTTCTTGTCGGTACACAAACGATTATGTCATCACCAAATGCGGATGCGAAAGGCATCTCTCAAGTTCCAAAACTGGGGAACAGTCTTAATAATAACCCCTTGTTGGACAATGAGGATGAAGAAGAAGACATTGATCCTCTGCCAGTTATCCTCGAAGATATGTCAAAAATTATGCAAGGTAGCGAAAAAATCAGTGGGGACAATCTAGTAGCAAATTCTATCAGCTTCAATTTTGTATCCTATGTCTTATCGCTAGGATGCATAGTTTCTGAGTTGTAAGCAAGAAATTGGAAAAAGGAACAAAGTCTCGAGGCCAAGAATTATGTTTCTTTGATTTCCCTCCACGACACTCTTTTGAGCATTCATTGGCTGGACTAGACGTTGATTGAGGAATACGGACTGAAACGGCGTAGAACTTGACCAAATGACAAAGGTGTCTAATTGGAATGAGAATGAAATAGTAGGAATGATTCGGTTGCACTTGTTTGGGTATGTGAGACTCAGGCTGAAGAACTTTGAAGAGAATGTAAAAGATATTAAGGGTGTATAATTTCGTGATTGCCCAATCTGTAAAGGATGAAAATGATTTGCTGCCGAGAAAGTGTCTAAGTGGGTCATGAATTTGTTTGAACAAATTATGAATATGGACGAATGTGAACTACATTTTGACGGAAATTTATGGCTTGGTTCAGTTGCTTGTTGAATAAAGAATTTCAATATTCTAGCATGCTCATGGAGACATCATGTGTAAAATAATATTCCACTTGTATTTAAAGTCTATTCAAGCTGCACGACTCATTAAAATATTTAATTCTTTCAGGAATATTTTTTTTTAGTAAATTATATATTTGTAGTCTAATTGATTTCATTTACTATTGATTGATTGCTTTTCTTACAGTAAGTTTTACAATATTTTTGAAATTTCAGCTTCTTAAGGGGTTTATATCGCGTGTTAATTATATACTCAAGGGTAAAATATTCAAAATAAAGTTATTGTTGGAGGAATAACTCACTTACGGTGGTTCGGCATAATGCGTGGTCGATAAAATTGATTTGTGGACAAGATGTAGTAATTTGTCTGTCACATTAATCACTGGCTGAAATTGGGCCAATTGATATTTATGTACTCGTCCAAATAAAGTGGGTAGTAAATTCCCAGGTGAATATATCGCAGAATATTGCTTATAAAACAAAATATCCATATTACATGTCAAGATTGATAGTTTTCATGTTGGACTTTTCTTATCAAGAAATAGGAAACATGTTACCAATTGAATGACACGAAAGGAAATGCAACTTGCTTCCAACATAATTGCTCACAAATAAAAAATAAGAAATAATGTGTGGCAGCGTGTCCATCACAAGACGTATCACAAGTTTGCTGCATTGGTTGAGTTCTAATGTTTCTTTTTTTTGATATTGAAATTAATTTTTCTGTTCTTTGTTGAATTCATATAATTTTCTTTCCGAATCCTTTCAACAAAATCATTTCTGAATGAGAATGAAATATACTTATTCTTGTGAAGAATTTCATATTATGTTGTATCTGATCAATGTGAAATTGGAATTCTTTGAACTTGCCTCCAATTTACAGCAAATCCCGGCATCTTTAACCAAGTACCAAGAAGCAGTTTAATTATTTATTTTTTGGTTGGGATGATTATCAACGCTGTAAGTAAATTGCATCGGCTAATGAGTTTATTTCCCAGTATTATGACTTTGTTTTCGAGATTTTTGAAACACAATAACTAGCTTGTGCTACTGTATAAATATAAATTGATAGTGTTGGAATAAAATGTCATGTCATCGCCTAGCCAAGCAATTTAAATAAAATATAAAGTTTGTTTCCAACACCTGCTCATCTTGGTGAACACATAAAGATGCTAATCAGTTAGAAATGTATTAATTAACAGAGAATGTCCATCTTCCCAATTTAATTAAATTTATACATTTCCTCCAAAACAATTCGCTGTCCACAAGTCAAAACGTCATATTAATTACGAAGTTTCACTATTATTCGAACATGAGAGAGTTAACAACTAACAAGGTTCCAATATTTATAGTAAACCCAATTAAAAAGGACATGAACGTCTTGAAGACGCGAGCACGTATGTGTGGTGCTGTGCATGCGCGTCTGCGCTCAATGGTTATCTACGATGGTGTCGCTATCTCGCGGAGGCATCTCTAGGTACGTGTGCGGTCCGACACGCCTTAATTTACGACCAGCGTATATAGTTGTCTCCGAATTGCCGCTTTGTGGGAATAATTGACACTGTTATTTTATGGCCAGCCTACATGAGTGAGCTGGGAAATCACCAAAAGGCAAGAAGAATTTGGAGAAGCTTTCAAGATTTCGACCTTCAGAACAATATAAAAGTAAAAATCTGAGATTTTTATATGTTTATGGGTATCTCATACATTGCACTGATTTTTGAAAGAAATATTGGCTGCTTGGCTTCCCTGTAATCAATTATTGGAAACCAGTGCAGAGCAACTCTGGGCTAATTTTATTGTTGTATGTGGTAGCTGTTCATCTAGCACTAACCATAACTACTATTCTAACTTTCTAACTACTAATTTCGTGTTGTGAATGGGGCTTAAAGACAACAGACGTGGATCAATGGAAGAAATATCACGAAAAACATAGTTTCATTGAGAATCATTCTGTTAAAAATGAAATCAGTACTACTTTTCATATCTCCTCAAGAAAATAAACCATATCGATTGATAAGCCATGTAAAATAAGTAATTATAATGTGTTATTATCAAAATATTCGCTGAAAGCTATATGCGTCACAAGCCTGCGAAATGAAATGTCAATTCATGTGGTAAGCCCTTTTATGATGCATGAAATGACATATCAATCAATAAAAGCCAGTAAATAATATATCATACAATGAGAGACGTATCATTATTGCAAGCTTTAATTAGTTACTCTATTATTAATTGCATGATGGGAGTGTTTTCCTAGAAAAGCATATATTAATAAATCGTATTTGTGTAAAATCGCTCAGAAAGCAATTTTTAGCGCTCTTTATAATCATAACCACGAATGTGATGTACACTTGTAGAAGGATATCTACAATAAACAAGAGATTAGTATTTCGAAAAGTAGAAATAAAGTAGGAATAATATAAATCTTTTTCATTCAATACGGATTAATATTGAGCTTGTTACTTGGAATAAATAATATTCAACATTAATCATTCAGCGAGAGAAAAGTAGACAAATCGTGGACAACAGTAAATACTATTACAACCAGGTCATAATTACTTTGTAATGTTTTACTAATAGTATTGAAATGTCTTGTTAGTGTCAAACAATATACCTACATATGAAAACAATCTTAGCTGTTTTAAGAAAGGTACTAGATAAAACTTTGTATTGCATTCGTGTAAAATGTAGTGAGTCACTTGTCTTTCAAGCGTCGTGTTTGAATTTCTCCTTCCGTGACTGATATATATATATATATATATATTTATATATATATATATATATATATATATATATATCTATATATATATATATATATATATATATATATATATATATATATATATATATATATATATATATATATATATCACACTCCATTCTAGTACAATAAATAACTATACTAATAGTTTTGTCGCAATATCACCACAAACATAATTAAAATCTGTTATATTTTGATGCTAAAATGTTAAATTGTTCGAAACTCATATAATATTTTTGGAATAAGGATTGCAGTCTAACTATTAATTGAATGAAAACATTATTATATCTTATGTTTGTACCTTGGCACAACTAAGGAATTCATTGGAATCAATATTTTGTCCAATAACTTTAAGACTGTCCATCCATTCTTCGCATGTTGAGTTATTTTTTGAGTAATAAAACTCCAGGCATTTCGTAATATTGCCAAATTACAAAAAACCAACGAAGTTTAAATAGACGATTATCCCTGCGTTACATCGCTTTTTTCCGATTATGATACGTTTGATCATAATGTCAACTAATGTTTAGCAATAGTAACTAGTTATGCAAGGTTCCGATCGGTAAGAAATCTTGACTACTAGAGGTCCATTTTAAAAGAGAAATCTGACAAACTTCATTGTTTGTATGTTTCAAAGATACATTTGATTTTGATATTTTCGAATGCATACATTCAATTTGTGGTTTCAAATCTTTCTGAAGGACAAAGATGTGTTAACACCGTTTATGATATCTTCAAAGTTTAAATGTCGCATTTTCTAGTTGACATGGATTTCTGAATATCACGGAGGTCAAAAACAGCTCCATTTCTCATCATGACTAGATTCCGGGTCTATCACCAATACAAACATCAACTGTAACAGCATCTCTTTACAGTGTGAGATTTAATAATTCCATACTATGAAGTGACGGAGTCATAAGGACTCGAATAGAAATATATCATACTAACTACATTCAGTAAAACGTTGCTTCCGGCTTCTATGATGATGTGAGGATCTCTGTCAACTAAAGAAGAAAACAAATTACACTGTAGAAACCATGGACTCGGATACACACATTAACGTTCCTTGAAAGAATTCAAGGGACAAATTGAATAGATGCCGATCGAAAGCTTGTTTGATATCATAAAAAAGAAGCTCAGCCTGCATGAAAATTTCAGAGTTACGTACCCGTCTTCAAGAATTCAGGAGCAATTTCAGTTTGGAGGATTGCCCAATTGTAATGTTTATTGCTTAAAGAAATAGTTCAAACTCAATAAAAATCACTATTTGATAATTGAAAATGAAATAAAAGTTTTATTCTTCCGGGTATCACTAACAACACTATATTATTTATTTATCACTTACTACTATCTTAAACAAAGTCGCAAATATTCATATTTAACTATTTGAATATACTGTTTACTTCACTATTTGATATTCACTACTCTAGATTCACCATCACACTACTCTCAAATCGTTTGCTTGCGTTTATATATAGAAATATCCATTTCTCGAATGTCCTACCACATTTCTGGGATATTACTAGAGGCTTTCATCGAGCGGAGTGATGTGGGGCGGTGTGGCGCGACGCAACGAGGACGAAAGGCTCCGCTCAGGCAAGGTTACCTTTACGAGCCTCCACACTCTTGCACTTTACAATTAGTTTACGCTTTATTGAAACAAATCAAGGTGGAAGTCGGAAGAAGGCTCTCCAATGTAATTTTATTTCCGTTGTTTCCTGTATTCTTGTTTCATTAGGAAATACATAGAATTCTTCTTTTTGGTACTCTGAATATAGCTGCATACGCCAAAAGAGGATAAACGATCTCTGATAAGATTAAAAATATGTTGAATCCAAAAAAAATCCCCCGAAAACTGGCTAAGACACTCTTGAAGAGTTTGAAGTTGAGTATTATGACATTATGACAAAATCATCAAATTATTGTCCGAATGTTATAAATAATGCTTTATCACAATTGTGTTGCATTCAAAATTCTTTCAACGGCCCTCAGCTCTCATATTTTGACACATCAAAAAAGTCCAAATAGCTTAGTGAGAGTTGCAACAAAAATGTGAACTAAAAGAAAAATTGAGCTTATGTTATGTTTATCTCATGCATAGTTTGAGTAGTAGAGTACCTACTTTACTGACGGTCATAGAGAAAACATATTTTCGTTAGTTGTGCCAACTCTATTGGAAGATAGCTCCTATATCTGCTAAAAATCTAGAGATATTCTACTGAGTACTCGAATAATTTCTTTGAATTCTTTTTGACATATTCAGAATCCAATAATCAACATTAATCTGTGAACAGCCTTAGGACAATTTTAACTGCTGTGCAAATAAGATATAAAGCGTCATGTGTCTTATTTGAATTTTGCCAGTGTATTATATTTCGAGAGATAATTGCGTATGTAGACAAGGTAACTAATTCTCACGCCAAAATTATCTTTCGATCATTGATAAATATTAAGAACCTTATAAAAAAAACATCCGTCTGTACATGAAGTAAGATTATACACGTTCTTATTCATTTGATCATTTCTCTTCATTACTTTATTGGACTGAAACACGTTATGACGGCTAATGTACCCAAGGTTTCGTGCTTTAATTCCGTTTTAGTCTATCATGTTAATTTTTCGTTTGTATGTCATATTTCTAGAATTTTAAGAAAGGTTAACGAAAAGATATAATATGAATTTCAACAAAAGTTCATTAGAACTAACTCATTTGTTTTCCTGGGTCAGCAAACTCAGACTCAGATAGATTTTTTGTCCTTATACTAGTTATTACTATGTGCAAGAATAAACAAGAATTTTTTTGATGCCATAAACAACATCAGTCTGTGAAAGAATACTTCCCTGCTCTTAAACTATGAAAACTACTTCCCTTAGAAGCTTGCTAAAATTAAGGAAATTATGTGAAAATCCTGTTGATATTTTTGTTTCATACTTTGACACCATGCTGAGCTTCCAAGACATGTTGCTTTTTGGAAGAGACACATAACCAGGCTGGTGATCCAGTTCGAGATCTGGTGTAGTGACGAGTTGGCATCATTTTTCTGTTCAAAAAATTGTTGAAAAATCTTCAACTATATTTCCATCAATAATTCCTAATTCAAAAGTTGTATAGTTTATTAGAATAACAATGACAATCACAACCTGTAAACAAGAATTTAGTAGCAAGGATAATGATATATATCGGAACCATTCGTCGTTAAGGCTACACAATGTTATTGCTTGACATTTTCCCGGTTACTAGAAGGGCTGGAAAGGACAAAATAGATGCTTATAAGATGTGACCGACCCTTGGGAACTTGAGCAGACGGTCGGTAAGGCTCTTAACTGCAGATCTAGAGATACACCAAGTAGTTACTTATATACGAGGGAGTATTAATAAGTTCTAGACAGTCTTCATATTGTAATGACACAAGTAGGGAGACTTGAATACATAAATGAAGAATATGGAAATTAGATGCTCAAATCTTATTGGTCCTTCGAGTGACAAATTGATTTAATAATAAT
Organism: Dromius quadrimaculatus; assembly: GCA_963989225.1. NCBI lineage: Eukaryota > Metazoa > Arthropoda > Insecta > Coleoptera > Carabidae > Dromius > Dromius quadrimaculatus. The sequence continues at coordinate 11,792,081 of OZ022324.1, forward strand.
TCAATTAACAGTAGTTTTCTTATCAATCAAGTTTTTAGATATTATAAACAATAACACAGATATTATAGGACTTCTGTTCTCGACCCCAAAATATCATAAAAATTGTGATGTCATCATCTAATGACAAATCTTCACGACTATATTGATTTTCCAAGAACTGAGAACAAACAGTCCGTTCAAAACAAACTTGAAAACAAAACTTTGGTGAACAAACAAAAATAATTAGACATTTAATGGAGTTGGAAGCAAACGGTCGTGATTTTCTTATTTAGGCAATGTAAATCTAGAGAGAACCTCAAGACTCAAGGGAACGTCTTATCCTTTCAAACATAAGTTTGAACTTTATTGAAAGTCTGTCAGCATGGGACGTTAAATAACCACATATCCAGCAGCTCCAAAACTTTTCAATAGCGGTCAAACATGGCAGTACGCGTCAAACAGGAAATGCAATAATTAATTGCCAAGAACCGATTCAAAGGACTGGTAATGCAAGTAAACACGTGCTGGATTCGAACGAAACTTTAATTAAGGGCGCAGGACAGAAGGACTGCAATGCGTTGACTATTTCTCTCTCATCTAATTTTTGTTTCAGGATAGGTTTATTTGCTGGCGGGATTAAGGTCCCTTAACTTCAATGGGAAGGTTTAGAAGAGATAAATTACTTTGGTTGAGTTCCAACTGCGGGTTTTTTAACCCTTGTTTAATTACTCTTGCGTATAATTCCTAGTGGATTATTACACACATGGAAAGTGATCTTTTTTTGATGATTCAAAGGCCATATGTCACAAAGCACAACACAATCCACATTTATACAGTGTAGTCTATGTTTCCGCTCTAAAGAATCAGTTATTAATCGTATTTGAACGATTGAGGTTCATTTATAAAGAGATCGTATCGCCCATACCACTGCCAATGTCGATGCGACTAATTCTTGCATCATCTTCAATTTCTGTCGTTTATAAATATTTATATTCTGTGTGACATATTTGTTGAATAGAAAGCTCGTTACTGCATTTAATATGTGTGAATTGTTTTTCTGCTCAACGTGAATACAATATGATTTCTATTCTAAATCTTTTTCCAATACAATGGTAGTGGCATCGGCAGTACGATCTTATTGTGATTGGACATTTATTTGAATCTTACAGGAAATGCTATCGAAAATTGATTTTGAGTTGCCTCTTTGCTAAATTGCTTCCTGTATCGTAGTGAACTTGAAGCAGAGCAATTAAGTTGAATGATCAATCTGAATAATGGTGTTGTTTAGATATTCCCCTAATTCCCAGTACAGATAATAAATAAGCTGACGCGAGCTACTGAATTTTTCATGAATACTATATAATTTACCAGAAACATTTTAATGAACAAAATTACTGCTCTTGGATAATTATAATAATTACTCGTACGGTTTTCTTTTACGTATAGTAAATATGCAAATTTAATTGTTGCATACAAGATTATAAATTGCTAGCAAATTGATAATAATTTGTGTGGTAACAAAAATGCCTATCCAGTTAATGCTCCCACAATTCCTTATCAACTATAAATTGGAATATATGCCCTTATCACAAAGATATAGTTTTGTGGAACTTTTTGTTAGTGCATGTCACATATAGGTCTTTTTTTCCTCTTGAACCTGTTTTTGTGTCATCACAGTAATTTTTACATTATTGTAATTACCATCTGGTGTGAAATAAACCAATTATCCAATTTAATTTAAGTGAAACTGACACGAAAATGCAAATATAAATCCTGTATGTCTCCATATGTTGAGGTAACATTTGAAACTTTGACAGTTTTCTCTTTTTCATAACATCGTTGTTTTGGGACGAACTACTACAAAATTCCACTAAATTTCTTGACCTGAATTGTTGGCAAATAAGAGATATATCTTCCAAGTGATTAGCGGAGTAAATTCAGCGCAGAATACCGATGAAAGACTTGCGTCAACATCGAAATAAAATCAGCAGAATTCGTCAAAACCGATGGTGTCCTGACGCTTTCAGAATTCTCAACATGTACGTGACATTGCCACGAACATTTCGTAGAGAATTTGGTGCGTACGAGACCACGCACACAGATGCGTAGCATTACGTAAATCAGTCATCAAAAGTATTGAACTATTCAGTCGTTCACTCTCGAAGTTTATTCCACAGGATCGTACCGTTGTATATTTTCAGTAAATAATACCTGCAACTTCATCTGAACTGCGATTGTTAGTATTTGTGGGGTTTGTTTTGAATGAAAAACTGCAATTTCAGGTAATTTGGTTGACACTCATTCTTTTTTAGTGTTTGGATAGCCTATTCAGTTTTATGTGTCTGGTGTAACGTTTCCTGTTCAATTTGCTTTTTTCAAAGTCCAGTCCTGCTCCGTCGTTCACCTTTCTGATAGGCGAGCAATTTGCAGTTGAAGAGTAACGTGCGAACTTGCACACTGGCCACGATTACCGAATTTAGGGTGTGGTTAGTCGGTTAGGATCCTGGTTATATCCTGAACCAGAATGACCCGTCCATTTCCGCATGAGATATTAAGGTTCTAGTACTTTCTTAGGGATTATAGCTGCTCTTTCTCTTTAATATTTTTTATTGCATCCTTCTGTTATTGAGCTGAACCTTTCAAATGGTGGAATTACGTGGTTAGTGCTTTAATGGAAACTATTACCACTCAGATTACAAAATGTAGAAAGCACCTTCCATTTCTCGCTTTAGTGAGCTCTAGAGGAAAAAGCACAAATATCATATTGGAGGAGGTTTTTTTAATTATCACTTCAGTGATGCTTTCGGAGCTGTAACAAAAAAATATTGCTTGCTTCACGATACAATTAAGTACATAGAGATTATCGTTTGAAATTTCTGATATTCTCTGACAACTCTCCAAAAAATTTCTTGAATATTTATACGCGGAATGAATGAATCCAAATAACACTTCTTACACCTATAGATGTTTATATATTAGATCAGTGTCTTCCGAAATTTTTGTGGCACTCTCAAATCATGATAATAAAGAAAATGGGGTTTGCTGTGTCGTCAACACAATATCAGCACAAATGTCACATAAACAATCATCCACTCCCTGTAATAATTTTTCTGTCAAACTCAATCCTCAATGCAACGTCAAATATATTAATTTCTGCGCTATTTAACAATTCCTCTTTTCATTTACTAATTACAATCATCGATTTGTATTAATTTACAACAAAGTTGTTGAATTTTATGTGAAATCACAGTACATAAATAATAACTCGCCGAATTTCCGATAACGATTTTTTTTTATGTTTCCGCATCAGCTTAATATCAACATGTATACATAAAACTCCATATTATTGGCTGTATCCAAATTTATGGTGAATATTTGAAATGTTTAAAACCTTTGCTTTGATTCATTGGTGATTCACAATTGGAATGGTGCATATGGATTTTATTCACAAAAATATTGCTATCGTTTCCAATTTCCTCCACGAAATGAAAGCAAGAAAATAAAATCAAAATGGGAAAAAATGTCGTGTATATTCCGTTGCCAGAAAGGAAGGAAGTGATTAGTAATATATTTGCGGAGTCTGACACATGTTTTGTTATCGCTTATCAGGAAACTTTTTTGTTTGTTTCATGTATTCGCTGCTATAATTGTCCTGCTTCGTTATCAGTGGCTGGTTCATCTGTTCAAACAATTAATCATATTCACTGTCTACAAAAAATAACAATATTTGATCAAAAGCAGATCAGCGAGAAAAATGAAAAATTAGTAATAATCTTTTATTTGTTCGACGTTTATGGTTGATGTCGCCGACACCTGATGAGCTCTAGAAAAATTAAATCACCGGAAAAAAGGTTGATATCAAAAGAATTGAAAACGGTTTCCCTATTATTTTATTTTTCCAGTTTTGTTTATGAAAAGATCTGACTTCAACAATAATCATAATTATCGTGATTGAAGTATCAAGGGTATCAAAAGGACAATAATTTCTGAGTTAAGCAGTGTACTTTTCGAGGGTCTCGAGTCCGAGGTGTGTACGTTGACCATAAACATTATCGTCCGTTAAACTCCCATGTTGCTTTCAATGTTCAATGTCCTACTATTGTACTATTTCAATCAAAATTGTTAGCAATGTACTATCATTGTGATTCCTGTCAGAGAAATCACTCTAGTTACTTGCGTATCGTTCAAAATAATATCCTTGGATATTTTTATCACGTAATTACCCTGGAATCAGTATAATTATGACAATAATAATGAACTAGTCGGACATTAGCAAATTAATTGATATTGTGGAGAAAATTGGAATGAGAAATTCGGTTCACTCATTTCTTAAAAATGCACAGACGAATTCATCAACATACTTATATACATCGAATGGAATAAATTCTATTTTCAAGTCTGTTGAAAGTAAAGCGATATTGCTTGGTTCATCCCTCATTTATTCATGAAAAATTGTGAATCAATTTTCTTCTCACGTTTCAGAGCTTGCGGGTGGAATTGAATATCATATAAAACGTGAAGTTTTGTTGTAATTTCATAGTTGGTAAGGCTAACAAGTTAGGACACCCTCGAGTAATGGTACACATGTCACGCGTACAGTAGACAACATTCGCACGCGTACTAATTCTGCCATGCCCTAGGGATCTCTGCTAACGGCCTGTGTTGTCATATGTAATGGAAACTGACGGACAAATAGCTTGCCTGCCACTATACCTCTGTGTTTGCGTGGAGATCATTGTTATGAGGGTTTTACAAGCCTTCGATTAATAATGCACCAGTAAAGCCTCATAAAATTGTTCATTTGCTTCGCAACTGACGCAGGCATTCCCTGTACAGGGATTTTAAGAATAAGAAACTCTAGAATAAGCCTTTTGTACTAAGATTGTTTGTTAATGTAAGGAATAATATCACAGAATAATTTGTAACGAGTGTAGTTATATTCAATTTGGTGATTTTTAAGAATACAAACAAAATTGGGTGCTACAGGTAATTGTTCTTATTAGTATTGTGCTCCTGTTATATTTGATAATAAATTGAGTGAAAAATTGGGATATGACAACATCTAACGGATGATATGTCTTTAGAAATCAATAAATATTATTTTGATGAATGAGAAAAAATTAACAACAATTATCACAATTATGTCTTCTATTTTAACATACAAATAGTCACAAATTATTGTCAATTATTGAAATACGGAAATTCAGTCACATAGTTCAACTTTTTTTACTCAACAGTTTGGGTTCCACCTGGACCATTTTCAAGAGCTGTACAGAATTACCTAATTTCAATACCAATGGACAATTCAGTACAATAAAACAAGTTAAATGACAAAAAAATTTATCGTATTGAATTATCCATTAGTGACACAATTACGTGAATCTTTAACTCTCCTGAGGATGGTCTAGGTGGAACCGAAACTATTGAGTAAAAGAAAAGCTAAACTCTGTGACTAGATATCCTCATTTCGCGTCATATCCTGTTCTTAGATTGTTGTTTCATATTAATAGCAATTGAGCTTATCATACATCTTATTCAATCTATAGTGACCTAATGTACCCTTCTATTGGAGCCTCATCAAGACGATATTCATCAAAGTCCGTCCTGTATAATGACACAATTAAAAACATCCAAACATTTCTATTTTCCATCAGCAAGGGAATATGAAAATATTTCAAAATTATTCAATCTTGAATTATTCTCTTGAATCTAATGCTTTGATGTGATCATTATTCATTTGTTTTTGAAAGTAGTAAAAACAAGATATTATCGATACGAATTATTCTTCTGAAAATGTATATTTTTCAATGACCTAATTTTTTTATTCCAGGACAGGCACGTAAAATCCTCTCCAGGCAGTGACTCAGACCGTGAGCCGGAAGTAGACTCCAGTCAGGATTACCAGCTTCTCCTGGGTTACGAAAACAGCACACATACAGTTCTCCGCTTCCGAAGACGACTGGACACGTGTGATCCCCACGACCTACCCATTACGGTGAGTTGCCCCTTGATGAAATATTTTTTTTGCAACCCCTGCTGCGTATAAATGACTACTGGAATTTCGTAATGAATTTTTGAAGAGATGGAATAAAATTCATGTGGATGTGATCGATATACGGGGTCTAAATGAGTCTGCCAATGATTTTGGAAGCTTTTTAAGATATATTTGTCGGAAATTACAGATGAGTGTACGTACGTGTTTTATTTCTAATTCATAAGCGCTGAATTTTTGACCGTATATTTGCGCTCATAATACACAACTTTTTTTATACGGTTTTCCAATTAAATTCGGTAATTACATTTATTAACAATTCATTCTTCATCCAACTTGAAAATAATTTGTTTGGCGAGCGTTTATTCTGGTTGCAATTGTAGTTATACTATATTTAACGAGCAACAAAATATTTTGTTGCGCGCTTCTATACAAAACGAGCTACATAGTTAAATCCATGGACAATTACTCCTTTGTGTTGACAGATGGCAGCGTAATCATCAACTTTTCATTTTGATTGTAGAAAACAGTATTATAACTGTCATTATAAGGTAGTATAGGTGCCAAGAATCAAAGTTTCGATTTTCACTCTTAGTCCTAATTCACAATGGGCGTAAGCATAAGAAGTACATAAGAAATACATAAGACATAAAGTTGAACATGTGCGATTCTTATGGCCGTGTTCACAATGCTCTTACGTATTTCTTATGCTTACGTAGTGCATAACAGCTGCATAAGAAAGTTGAAATCATCTCAACTTTACGTATTTCTTACGCAAATATTTTCTTAATGCGCATGTCCAATATATTTTTACAGACACAGACAGTAAATGTGTCAAATGATTGAAAATAAACTTGTTTTTGTGGTTAGGAATATTTATAATCTTTGTTTTGATAACAATACTAAACGAATTTCGTCTTCCAAAAAAGGACATTTAATTGCAAACATGTGCAGAAACAAAAGTAATGCCCTAAACTAAGAGCTTATAAAAAACAAAACCAAAAGCACTGAAAAATATTTTCAAATATAAAATCTGAAAAAAAGGAGTCTTTAAGAAAGCTGTTTTGATAAAATAATCTAATCAAAACTAAAATAAAGCAAAGCGTTGTTTAGGACAAGTGATTTAAATTGTGACAGATACTAAAAACTAAAAGTACCTATATTTTATAACCAACTCAGGCCGCAATATCCCTATAAAATAATTTTTATGCTTTGCTTATGCTATGCTCATTGTGAACACGCATAAGATTTTCATAAGAATTATGCTATGTACTTCTTATGCTACGCCCATTGTGAATTAGGGCTTAGAGATTATGCTATAAACAATTGACAAAGTATTACTGATGTTACATGTAGCGTCGAAATAGTTTTTAATTTACAGATCATAGATTACTTATTCTTTTATCAAAATAAAAAATAAAACCTGTTTTGAAGGAGGAGCGAATAAAATTTTCTTTCTGAGTGCACATATCGCCACTCATTTTCCTATTACGGACCATCAACTATTACTGTAATAATAATAATCATATCCACTCATATGATCCAGAGAGTATGCCGTATTTCTTTCGAGTAAATATTCATGACCATGGTATCAAGTACAAAACTCAATTTTTCTTGAGAAACATCAAAATTCATTACAAAAAATTATGTTGGATGCAAGAATTTAACTTCACTGCACAAGCAGTTTTGAATTATAGCGTAAATTTCACTTTCAATCCAGTGAAAATTTTCTCACAGAAGGAGCTTTTGACACAAAAAATTCACTTTTTATCGTCTGTATTACATAGCATAACTTTCTCAATTTTTTTTGTCCGAGAAATGTGTCTGGTTAAAAGTAATGAATTTCCAGTAATTAATGTCAATAGGCGTATATAGATGATATCTGGAACTACTGTTATTATATTCTGTTCCATTTAGCAAAATTTATAATCTTCTAAAAAGATTATGCGAATTCATTAAAGAGGATGTTACATTTTCTGAAATTCAAACTGTGTAAGTTATGCTCTTTGAGTTAACTTTGAAGTAAAGATAATTTTAATTATGAAATTTAATATCTTTTATTTTAATTTCAAATATGAAGGATCTCTTACTTTGTTAATTTAATTACAAAAATTATTATTCTATTCTCTTTCTGCCTCATATTTCTAGCGACGAAACAAATTTCACCCTATTAAATTAAATTTATCAAACGATATATAAATTTTCAGTTTAGTGCCTTCTTTGTCGCTGATAAAGCAATATAATGAGGAATAGATATATTCTCTCTAATATATGAAATTATCGAAGCATGCAAGCGTTATGTCTGGACTACATTTTATAAATGACACTGGTACCGCTGATAAATTTAAAGGTACACTTGAAGATGTTTTCTTTAACCATTGATTACTCAATGCCAGTTCATCAACAGAAGCTATGTTTTTCTGCAGGACGGTGTTCTGTATCATACAGCAAAAACAGTTGAAACATCATAATATTCCTTATATTTTTTACATATACGATAATCAAACAAAAAATTCCATCGTTCCACGGCTAATCGTTTTGGATTTATTCAAAGAACTCTATAAATCTGTCAAGTAAAGTGCACTTTCGGCCAAGTCAGTTGCTTCGGAAGCAGTAGATTATTATTATGTTACAACATCCCTAAATACTGATTTCCAAGATTCTACACCTAGCAGTTCTGAATTTATGCGCAAAATTGAAGAAAAATTTCAACTGAAGTGCACTTCTGGCTCAGTCGATTTTTATGAGGATAGTAGGCAATCATTCAGATGCTTCAGCCGACTGACATACTAAATTTCAATACTCTACAGCCGATTGTTTCCAATTTATGCAAGAAGATCCAAAAGACTGTCGAATAAAATGAACTTCCGGCTCAATCGATCCCAATGAAAATAGGTTTATGAGCATTTAGATGTTACAATTGTCTTATATACTGAACTCTAGTATTCTACGTGGGATCATTTTGGATTTATGCGAAAAATTAAAAAAATGTTCCAAGTAAAGTGTACTTTCGATACCGATAATTGCAATCATGATGCAAGGTGCACAACTAGATGTTACTCAATACAAAATTTCAATATTCTACGACTGATTGTTTTAAATTCATGTGGAAAAGTCTGTTATATAAAGTGCACTTCTCGCTCAGCCGATTGGTACAAAAATAGAAGATAACCATTAAAATGCTGCAGCAATCTCAAATACTTAATTTCAGTATCCTTCGGCTGATCATTCTGGATTTATGCAGAAAATTCAAAAAAAGTTTGAAGTAAAGTGCACTTCCGGTACAGACGACTGCAACCAAAATGCCTAAATCAGTCTCAAAAATAAAAATTTTAATATTATTCGTTCGACGGATTTGGAGATTTGCGAGCTACGAACGTACACACATAAGTACATACGTACCGACATCAACCCGAAAATAATCAAAATGTGAGTTTTATCGATTTCACAATACTTACTTGCACTTTGTACAAGTAAAAATGATTTGCGTAAGATTCCGGCACGCTGTAAACGAATTGAAATTAAAATTGCAACAAGTATATGATAATATTGAATCTGCTAAATGTTTGAAGCCGGTATAGTCAATAAAGAAGGCCCAGTAGATAATTGAAACAGTGGCTCAACTAATCTGATTCGTGTGTTGAATTTATTTTAATTTATTTTAAGACCCAACTATTATTTGAACTATTTTCTCATTCATGATAATTTAAGCTATTGTTGCAACTCTATGCAAACTTATAAGTCTTATAGACTTATTAATATGTAAATTTTGCACGAAATTGCATTGAACTTATGAATCAACAAAAATAAATACTAGATAAAATTGATGAAGCTGACTGGATGAGTGAGTTTGAGTTGGGAATTCAGTCAATATTTATGTTTTAATTTCTTTTCTACTTCACAGTTTCGGCTGTACCTCAGCCATCTTCAGAAGCGAAAAGAATTATAGTGTGTAAAATTTTTTAATTTAATTCTTTCCGCTTCTGAAGATGGCTGTAGTACAGCCGAAACTGTGAAGTAGGAAAGAAATTAAAACATAAATATTGACAGAATAGGTTTTTTTATTGTTTTATTATAAATTTATAGATTTGTGAGACTTATGGGTCTGCACAGAATTGCAACAAATCTGTATACTTCAAGGTATTTATATAACTAGTGCTCACCCAGTGGTTGAAATTCGACCGTGAATCATTATGCTGCAAAGTTGGAATGTATTGAGTTTAATCTTGCATCCTCAAGTGTTCCAGGTGAAATTAACTTGGTATTCGACGCTTCATCCGAATCTTAAATTAGGATTAGTAGTTCCCATTCAAGATTTTGAAGTGTCTTTCTTCCCTCAAGCCTCGGCAGGGAAAAGAAATCATTTCGTTTTTCCTCAGCCAGTTTTCTATTCGGTGCATATTTTCTGATATATTTCAGCAAATATGCATTCCTTCTTCATATAAACTTCAAGTATGTCAAATCTCACATTCCTTCTTCCGCACGATACATAGTTTTCTCTCCACATAAAATTGGAAATAGGACACTGTCTATATAATTTTAGCTCCCAGCGCTTCTCAACATGAACTTCAAGTCTGCTAAATCTAACATTCTTTCGTGCGCGTTACACAAATTTTTTTTTCTTGATCAAAATGGGACTACTGCATATAATTTCAGAATTTGGCTCTCCTAATCTAGAAATTATGCCATATCTCACATTTCTTTGTGCACGTGGTACAAAGTTTTGTCTTCACGTTAAATTAGAATAGGATACCCTGTATATACTTTTAGCTTTCCGCACTCGTTTTTCATATAAACTTCAAGTATGCCAAATCTCACATTTCTTTATGCGCGCAATACAAAGTTTTCTCTTCTCGTAAAATTATAATTTCAGCTTTCTGCACTTCCTGCTCCACACAGATTGCAAGTATGCTAAGTCCCACATTACTTCGTGTTCGTGCTCGAGGTACTAAGTTTTCTCTTCACGTAAAATTGAAATAGGAATCTGTATATACTTTTATTTTCCTGCACTTCTTCTCCATATAAACTTCAAATATGCCAAATCTCACATTCCATTTCGCGCGCTGTACAAAATTTTCTCCTTACGTAAAATTAAAATAGAACACCTGTATATAATTTTTGGTTTCTGCACTTCCTTCTCCTCACAGACTTCAAATATGCCAAGACTCACTTAATTTGTGTGCGCGGTACAAATTTTTCTTTTGCCCTTAACTTCCTGCATTCATTCATATGAACTTCAAGTATGCCAAATCTATCATTGAAAAAGGGTGCAAAGCTTGCTCTCCACGTAATAATATATAGATTAAAATGGGACATCTGTATATAATTTCCGCTTCCTGCACATCTTCTCCATATAAACTTCAAGTGTGCTAAATCTCACATTCCTTCGTGCAAGCAATATGCTTAAAATGGGGCCGAAAGATTTCTCTTGGCGAATTAATATTTACCGATAGATACTTGTAGAAAAAAAAAATTATAAAATGTATTGTAGTAAAATGAGATATTTGCTAAGCTTCTTCATGTATAGATATTTCTAGTAGTAAATTTTTCTTATTTGATCTTCTCTTCAATAGCATGAATACTTTAATCAAACTTTTGTGAAACTCTTGATTTCACACTTCTATAAACTGATAATGAACAATCTTGTGATTTTTATTTTTTTTTGTTGAAAATTATCAACAAGCAAAAAGGCTTTCTGATCCGCAAAATAACGTATTCAATCCTTGAAATATCGTTAGTATTCGAATGATCTTGAATACATTTCAAATACACTCGAGAATATTTCAAGTATTAACTTTGGCAAAGAAATAATTTAATGGTAACGATATAATTTTTATGTTAATGTCTGAGAGTGGGTTGAAATACGGTTCCATTTTGCAGTTAAAACCGTTAAATTTGAATATATCTATATTCATTCCATGGAAATGTTTCTAAGCTATAGAATATATGTTTTAAATATGCAAATTTTATCTGAATATTATTCTCGTTAATATATTTTCTGTAAGACTCAAACAATTTGTAGTGTGACTAATTTCTAAATTTCAAATGATCTGAGACTAATCTGTTTATAACAGAAAATTAACTACAAATAAAGATAATTCGTCGTGAATATAAATTCCAATGAATTGGAATATTTCCGATCAAAATATATATGTTTCATAAAAATGGAAAACAGATTGGAAATTTTAATTAAAATATAAAGTTGAATAGTATTGATTACATTTTAATTAGAAGCTCAATTTTATATTCGCAATGCATAATTCATCGACTGAAATATCGTATATTTTATCACTTCTCCGTTCGATGTGATAAAAATCAAAAACCCTTGCTGGCGCGGTTTGCAATAACGCTCAGTCTAATGATATGGAAAATCTCGGAAAATGTTTCGCAAGCAACAAAGCAGAAAATGAAAATCACTACTCGATGTCGTTAGTGAAATGTTGCATGGAAGATGGACGTTGGCCAGATGGCAGCGATTATTTTGACATCAGATTTTCCTTAGTCATTCGATTTAATAAATCTCTGGATGGTGAAATATCAGAAATGCTGCTCAGATTAGCCATTCTTTCTGTATATCATAAATGTTCAAGCAGGCTACAGATGTTGAAAGGCAGATTAACAAATGATTCGAGAAACCTTTTTCTGTTCTTCCTGGAAATTGATTTCTACCGCAGGAGCTTTTAGGATATTGTGTGAAATCAGTCGGGATGTTTCAATCTCTGATTTACCTGATTCACAGGCTGCTACTATTCAGGGAATAAAGAATGTTTTCGTGGTATCCAGAAATATATCAATATTTCAATTGAAATCATTGTTTTAATAATATAAATGAGAATATAACCCCAAATTAGAGTTGACTTTCTTATAATAATAATATATATCACATATATAGAATGGGAAAAAAATATATACCAAGAAAATCTATTTAGGAATCTCAGAACTTTCGAGTTTTTAATAATATTCTTAATCTCTGTGAGTGTATTTTAGATTGAAGTAGGTTCTAACAATTTAAATTATCAGCTTTTTTATTGATAGTGAAGCTAAGGAGAAAATGTGGCTTTCCAAATAATTCAGTTCAATACTAGGTTAAGTATATATTAGCGAACGCTTGTGTTAGTCTTGATTGGAAATGTTCCTGTTCATCAGAGTAATGCTTCTTCACCTTGTGGATGGAGTGTAGGGTAAGTTCACCCGACTTCACCCACTTCCGCGCGAGAAAATCAGTAATTCCATTCCTCCGCTTGGCGCCACCGCGAAACCAACTCACCAACTGGCTCGTTTAATTAAACACTTAATCATTCTGATCACGAAACAGTTTGCAGAGCCGGACTTAGATTCAGGGAATGCAAATGCAGCTGATACCAAAAATATATCACTTATACGATGGAATCCAGCGAAAATTTACGACTCCCGAATGCGTGAGCCCTAGATCTCGACTTGATAATGCGATGCTTTCAAATCGGAGTTTTAGTTTAATGATACTATGTGGTTTTACACGAAGTGAAGCGAGGCTGATGTTCCATTAAGGAAATGGAAATCAACAAGCACCTCATTTTTTCCGCGCTGCTTTATTACTTTTCACTTAATTTCGCTCAACACGAGCATCCTTAAAAATTCTCATTTTGTCGATACATCAAAAAGTACTCCACCGCTCTCTTCTTACATTTTTTATTTATTTTATGGACAATACATTGATTTTCTTGAGTAGTTTTCCAACACAACTGCTAATGTTTAAGTAGTCTCGTAACAATATTGTTCTTGAAAAGTGGATTGCCTCCCATTTGAAAATACTCCTTTAATTATATTGAGAATATGGGTCCTAATATTGAAATATAACTGGTTTAACATAAGGAGTAGTAATATGTCACCTAAAACTCTAATTCAGTGATACTATTTGTATGAACAGTTAATTATTGATACATTGTGTGTATCTGAATTTCAACTGTTTGAATTAAGTATACTAAAAATTTTATGATTCAAAATCAATCAAGAAATGTTTGTATTTTTGTTATGGAAATCATCAAGGATGTAGAAAAACAATATGAAAGTGATATATTTATCTCGGCTAATGAGAGCGTTTTATAATTGACAAAATTCAAAGGAATATGTCCTATTCTTCAATTTCCTGCGTGGAAGAGTGGCAATAAAACGCAGGAAATCTAATTACAAAATAAACAGAAACGCTTAAAAATTCATACAATAAATTCAACGTTTCCGCTTTGAAACACTTCAGGCGCCATTTGCCGGACAACGCATGAATATTTCAATCCATGTCTGCCGCGTTGATAAATGAAAAGTGAAACAGAATACGCTAAAACAATTTGCTCAGACGCGCCGGCTTCCATAAATTCTCATATCTAAACGATGTACCGCGGCCTTCGTTACGTACGTTTAAAGTTACAAACGTACAAATATCGCGTGGACAATTAGACATTGAGTGCGTGAGCCTGTCCGATAAAACCAGGATTTATTTTTGCACCTAGTTAAATCAGCTCTTGGTATGCCTTAGATATTTCCTTGATCTAAAATTCCTTTTGATTGTACCAATCTAATCTACCTGTGAGAGTTGAATAAATCATTCACTGCAAACGGCATTTGATATGATGTTGATAAATCAAGTAGATTGCCATAAATCATTGGATAAGAAGGCAGTAATTATTTATCGTAGGATAAAATTAATTCGGAGTGTCTACTAATGTAATCACAGCAGATCATTTTCTGGTGATGAAGGGCACCCAACCCTCAGATAAATGGAAAAAAGTAATTATGTAATTCACTTTTTAATTTTATTTTCGCCTCACACCGTTACACGATCATAATATGAAGATGGTATCACACGTTTCTTCTGTTCGCTCAAACAGTCAAAGCTTCTTTCTGCAGATCACGTGCGGCGTCGAGCTGTAGACGTCCGCAGGGGAACCGTTTAAAACGTACCTTCTCACGACCTATGAGTTGATTCGGTTTTCTTTGGTTATTTTCAGTTATCTTCTCAACATACGATTATATGCTTGACTTAGGAAACCGAAAAGCGTATCTCTCAATATCTGTTATACCCGAAAAGAGTGTGTTTTTTCATTATTTTTGTCGTGTTTTGAATTCTAAGATGTATTGTTTGTTTATTATCAATGATGGAGTTAGTGGAAGTTAATTGTGTGCAAAATATTTGGAAGAATCATCATTCAATTCAATAATATAGTATGTCCACGTATTGTCACTGAGACTTCATTTATCAAAAATTGAATTAAACATCTTGGTATAAAAAATTATTGAGGTCCGTTTTCTTGTATACCAACTATATTCACAAAATAATAATTGGATCAAACATAAATGATGGAAAAATATAATAGACAGTGTAAACTTTTTATAATGTTATTCTTTATGACGATAAACTTCCTATTACGTAGAAGAACAATTTTGTTGACTTGTCTTAAAATTCAAACATTCATAAACTCTTTTT
Source organism: Dromius quadrimaculatus (assembly GCA_963989225.1). Classification (NCBI taxonomy): domain Eukaryota; kingdom Metazoa; phylum Arthropoda; class Insecta; order Coleoptera; family Carabidae; genus Dromius; species Dromius quadrimaculatus. Next base: position 11,807,509 of record OZ022324.1, read on the forward strand.
AACGCAATAGCCATTTACTATTACAGAAAAAATTGTTCATGTTTAGACACAATAAATATTTATTATCGGTTTTATTGTTTATGTCATCTTATTAGGTTACAAATGACGCCGACTAAACCTTTGAGACCTCGAAATTTCTGAGACCGAAAACAGCCGTCTTGATTTTCTTATTTTTAATTGCCTTTAACACATGGATCATTACGCTTCGAACTAAACACACTAGGTGCCTATCGTATTATCAGTCATGAACCATTAAGAATAATTCAATTCCCTATTTCATCAAATACATATCGAAAATTATTGTGAATTTCGTTGTTTTTCTTTCTTCACTCCATATAACGGTCAGCCTCTATACGCAGGGTGCAAATTACGTGGTGGGGGTAACTAAATCGACTGCAGCATGAGTAGTGGACAAAATAAGCACTTTTATGGGCTAATATTGTGTGTACAGTTTTATTTAAAAATGGACTATCATAGTTGTTGTGTCGTTAATTGCAAAAATACAAGCAGAAACATAAGTGAATGTAAATTTTACCCTTTCCCAACCGCGAATTAAAAGTTTAAATATAAAAAAAAATTTAATAATATATTTTGCTTTGCATCTTGACTCTCTATTTTGATGCAAAGCGAAATTAATCTTGTGATACACAAAATTTTATGCAGTGCACTCTGCAAAATAGAGAATCAAAATGCAAAACTAAATGCAGAATTCGATGCAAACGGCCCTAATACCTATTTATCAAGCATTTATCTACAAATAAAATTTCAGTCCTCCCAAATACAGAATTTGAAAAATATCTAATCATTAGATTCTAATGCAATTCAACTTGCGTACATTGATGTTTCATAAGGAAACAGAGTAACTGATATTTGCCTTATCACCTTGTATGTTATTAAATGACATGCCAAAAAAAAAAATCATTCTTTCACATCTCTGACATGTTCTGCTGTTACCAGTAGCTTTCCCTTCTGCATTTTCTAAAGTTGAAATAAAATAACTATGATCATATTGTAGCTGAAAATTGTTAAAACTCTTCCAATAAATTATATCATTATTCAGTATTTTATATTACTCACTTTTATAGTTCCAGAAATTTTTAGATCAATTTTGATTATGCTTTTGGTACTCTCAATTTTTGACATATGCAATAATGTTACATACTAACAAGTCCGGAGAAATGTGCGTTATAGAGGGCATTATCAGCACGCGTGTATACCGATAAAAGATGTTTGGTCCCTTGAGCTTCGTTATAAAGAGTTTACACTGTATATTCATTCATCTGAATGATAGATGTGTGTTACTCTTATTTTGATCATCGAAGCAGTTGAACTACAGTTGGAACGTCATCAATTTATTTCAAATAGAATTAAATTTACTAAGAATCATTTTTAAGATACTATAGAGTTTAGATGCGTTTGACAAACTTGAGAGTTATTATTTCGAATCGAACTTTTATTAGAATAAAATTAAGAAAAAGTAGTGGCAGATCTCAGTCGTACGAGGACTTTACTGTTAGTAACTCCTGCACTGTATAATATTTGTAAGTCCTTTTCCCTTTCAATACTTCAAAAAAGTTCAATCTGAGAACTCCCAGTTTTGCAAAATATTCTATTCGTTTTGCCCACACTGTACGAATTATCTTAACTTGAATCGTATTCATATTACAAGTGAAAGTAATTATTAAGAAGTACTTTTATTTCTAAAAAGTTGAAATAAGATTTTAACACGTATTCACGTATAGTTAAGTCCATTCGTAGAAAAATCATATAGTACACTAATGCTCGGTTCGAAGGCCTCAAGTTGAATTACACAAATTGATGAAATATATCAGCATTATGTCATTTTAACCTCTGTGAAGCCAACTCCCTCCGGTCATGACTTCAATCATAAATTATGTATGTTAACTTCCATTTTGGCATTGACAATAGTTCAATTTTATTGCTTTAAAATACTAGTCCAATAGAGTGATATTTCACGCGGGTGTATCCAAACTGCGCTGATTCTAATCCTTTACCTGTTAAGAATAGCAGAACTGCGCTGACCATCTAAAAGTTAGTGATAATTCCCTAGCCTAACTGCGCTGAGCCCCGCTGAACAACTATGTAAGATTAAATTCAAATTAGAGTATACATAAAAAATTTAAGTGGTAAACTTTTTGTCTTGAAATCAAGTGACATTTCTTCGATCATGTAATGTTATAACAAACAAAAAATGTTATGAATGTCACATTAACATTTGAATTCAAATAAATTATGGACTATTCCTCACCAATAATCACAGAAAACATTTCATTAGTGAATAATTTAGACGTAATTTTTTTTTTCAGTGCGTCTCCACTTCAGCTCAAGTTCAGTTTTTTCAGCTTTCCGAAACTTATATTAATCATTAATAAAGAGGAGGCTTGAAATAATAAGAAAAACAATGATTTAAAATTTTCCCTTATTTTTGGTTCTTCTCAAATCAGCGGGATATCAGAAAAGATATGCTCAGAGATTTATCCAATCTTTAGGATCCAAAGAATTAACCCAGGTAAGTGGGCGCACTTACGCTCCGTCCATTCCATGCAACAAGTCTCTATGTCTTACAAGAATTATAAAATATTATTATAAACATTAATCTCTCGATTACGAGCGAAGCGAGTGTTCAGATTGACGCTTGTTTGAAGTTCATGGAACAAAACACATACTTTATCCACAATTTCCAATTGATACATAACAAATCAATTAGAGGAAAATTTCTGAAACAATTATCATGTTGCCAAAATAGTAAATTATGAAACAAGAGTGTATAGCTACGCATTATTACATGAAGTCAAGTTTTTGGTAACGAGGCTTCGCGAGTCACCAAAATTGTTGACTGATTGTCCATATGCTTGTTCACACTCGTATTACATACAGGATTTTTTTCTTCGACCCTTAAATCCCATATTTTAACAATTTATTAATGAATTCAGAGCAAGGGAGCCCAGAACACAAGTTGACATTTAGTTTCAACAAATATTTAAGCTAATGGATCAGTGAGAGTGCCACAAAAAAAAATTATAGAAACCTGACTGGCGAATGGTGATAAGACTTGGAATTCATAATCCCTAGTGGAACATAAACATCTACGACGAGGACACTTGAGGATAATAATCTAAGAATCCAATTTATACATATTTCAAAAATCTGACAGTGGATAATGATGGCGTAATAAAACTACGAAACATTAAAAGACAAACAAGACGTCAGGAATTGGCACTTGCTGAAAAAATATTTAAAAGATCAAGATTCTATTCGTCACGATCTTCAGACAGCTGAAATAACAGCATTTTATGAATCTTCACGATTGATGGGTCGCCCACTTTAGATTGATGCTACTGACAATAGATGCTACAGATATACTACCGACAAAAGCATCTTTCAACCTTTAAATAAAGACATTTTCTGGTTTTGAAACAACCCCAACATTTCTAAATTCCTCTTTTTCTAAATATAAGCAACCAGATCTTGTCAGTAACTCTGTCGCCAATTAGGTGAACTAGGAAACATCTAAAAATAAGAGAAGTGTGTGAAGAGCAATTTTAGGTCGGTTGGGCCTCAACCATCCGCGTAATCTTATCCTGCCTCTTTTAGTCCACCCCAACGTAAAAGCATTAAAACGTCAATTTATTTGTTCCGTCATCCGCACGATGACTTGCAACTTCACAAGATAGTGAATGACAGCTAAGAAAATTGCTGTCCCGAAAACAGAGGAGGAATTATCTATTTTTTACATTATGCATAATAATGATAAGTTTGACATCTGATGGATGTCTAATATTTTTAAACTTCACTTTCAATTGATATCTTAATGTATTAGGCGTAACTTTTATGAAGTGTTTTGACAGAAATGGTTCTGATAGACTGATTATTGATAAAATGCACCTTTGAAACTTTTAAAAACAAATCGTAATGATTATCATAAATAGCTGTTTAGTATTCAGTCAGGTTGTTTTGATGCATACCTAATTTTGACATTGTGTAATGTTATTGCGTTGTGATTTGGAATTAGTTCAGATGTAGATATTTAATAATAAAATGTTTCCAAATAATATAAGTTATCCCAAATTTCTTGCTTTGGGTGGCAAACATCTTCCAAGAATTTAGTGATACATCATTTTTAGATTCCTTTCCTTTCAAGATTGATAAAAAGAACCTGTTCTCTTTGAGGATAGAAATGTCAGAAAATAAAATGGAACAGGTATCACTTTTGTTGTTCCTTTTACGAGTCATTTAGTCAGGTAAAAGGTCTGAAAAATCGTATAAAAGACCACTCGATGATAATCTTTTTTAAAATATAGCTGAATCATTTGTTCTCATCCGTACCATAAGTAGTGGCAATTAAGTAGATGAGTATTTAAAATTAAGACAGGCTATTGTCTGAAGCCGCTTTTAACGAACGTAATTAGATAAATTACAATGATTATGGAATATATTTACCTGGATCCAAACGATCTTTTGCAACATAAAGTACTTCAAGGAAATATATTGAGCAAAACAATCATTTAGTAATTGCATATTAAAATATGAGCTATATAGCGTGGCAAATGAACAAACGGATAAGTACCATAATATTGAAGATAATTTATGATTTTTTCTGATGTATGTTCAGTGCTTCAGTGTAACACATGATTATAAATTATAGTAGCTGAGAAATCACTACTTATATTTGTCTTGCAATTTCTTTTACATATTTCCATCAATTAAAACAATCTCAAAATTTTACACTTATTCAACACTATTTTGATGATGAATAGAAAACTTGATAATGACCTAACTTGTATTTCATTTATTGTAAAACTGTTGAAGCTACTTTATTTTAATGTCGGAGAAATACTACTCAAAAAGTAAGACATCATACCGAACAAAACAATAATATAGTGAATGAAATTTGTATTAATTGTGTGCAGATTAATGGAAACAATTTCATAGATCACTTTAGTTAGTCAAATGCGAGTTTCGGTCGGTAATAAAGTTGAGAATATATTGTCGCGTGTTCATTGCATTAAATAACTTTACTTGTTCGAGTTACGGCTTAACTACTGGTTTACTATTTCTGTAGTTCGTGACGAAATGCACAAATTTGCACAAATTTCGATGTATTACATGCGATAAAATTCACTGAAAGAAGCTTGATAGTGTTTTTTTTTTCTTGGATTAGATTTTGTTTTTAAAGGTTGATACAGAAATCGATTAATTATAAAACAAATCAAGTTTATTTGTGACTGTGCCAGAAGATTGTCAGAATTTGATTGATTTGTACATGTACATTCACTTGTTTATGAAATGCATGGCCCTGTAAAGTGACTTTTAAAGTTTGTCCGTGAAACAGAATTTGATAAATTGTTGAAAAATCTGAATTGCTAAATCACAAAAATACAAATTCAGGAGTCGGTTTTTACACCATCATCCTGAATAGGGCAGCAGCCATAGACACGTGTTTAAGATGGTATAACAAGCTGCAGATAGTCGGACTTGTAGCCGCGAAACTATTGAAAAGTGAGTTGGTACAAGGCATGCAGAGAAATGAATCTGCAACAGTGCCATCTACCATAATACAGCTGAAGTGGCAGGTTGCAAGAAATACATAACTCCTGAATTTGTATGATTGTGAGACTTATTAGGTTTTGATTCATCTTAAGCAAGCTATCATAATAAGTAACTGAGATAATAAGCAATACAATTTTCCAAATTCTCTTGTTTTCTACGTTACGATCTTTTCTTAATAGTTGGAAGCCGGCCATACCTCATGTTCCCTGATTGGTCGATAAAGTACTATACTTTATGAATCCAAGATCTTGTCTGAGTGTCGAAAAAAGGCTACTTCTGGTCCATTTTTGTCGGAGTCAACTTTTCTGATAGAACTTATGATTGAAATCAGTACCTATCAGTAGAGAAGGTGAAATACTTCATGAAAAGGCCAAGGTGCCATCCCCTGTCCTGTCCGGAAGGGCGGCAATCACTTCCTAGTGTATTTTCGTATTCAACTTTCCTACAATTGTTGTTTTTTTTTCTGTCCCGGACAGAACAACAGTAGCACCCTGGTTTTGTCTTGAAGTATTTGACCTTCGCTATCGATTGTTACTAGCGGAAATGGCTTTTTTCGACACCTAGAACAGGATCCTGGATTTATAATGCCTGCCATCCTATTAACCACTATATTTCTGATCGACTTATATACAATTTTGGAAGGTAAGGTGCAATCGGTTTCTGGATTATAAAGGGTTATCACCCGAAAACGATATTACAAAAAATCATCCAAGAATATACAAAAGGCTGGATGTGAAAACTTGGGTTCCACAGTCAGTACAGAGTGATCAATAATCCTCTGCCATTCCTCCAAAGTTTGAGAAAAGCCACATGAAAGAACTTCAAACAGAGTGATCAGTAATATGAGTCCTAACAATTAACTGTGAGAAAAATAAATAGAGAAAAGATACAATTAATTTAGCACACAGAAGTGTATGATTTCTTGAAGATGCTATTTGAAGAGTAGTTAATTCCCGAGAACTACGCAGCGTTTCCTAAAGTCCTAAAATGGTGTAATATAACAATAATTGCAGAAGTAAAAATAACAACAAAAAGTACGATTCGTTTATGTCAAATGAACATCTTTGACACGTATTACCAAATAAAATTTCCCAGAAGCTCTAAAAAATGTTTATAAAATTTGATAAAAGAATGTTATGAGTGGAAGTAATCTTCCTATCATTTATTCCCAACCTCTAGATGAACGATAAACTTAATCTACTGTGGTTGAATTCACCCATAATTACCAAATGTCTTCTGTAATAAAATGTGTTATCGGATGACAGTGTGCTTCATAAATTTAAATTGTAGAAGGTGTAGTTGACGTCGCTCAAGTCACTAATTACTTGTTTCTGGTTCTAGTGTATTTAGGTGCATATATCTTGTGTGGTTTTCCGGGAGGAAACCGCCAACTAGAAAGGCTAGAGGAAATAGGAAACGAACCCCTTTCACCTAACGCTAACTCTAACTCTTACTCACCCCCATCTGCTGTGAACGTGAAATGTGCGTGTTTGTGTGAAATGTGGCTTTAAATTAAACCTTTTCTTAGCAGAAACGAGATCGCTGAGCATAAAATCAAGATCACAAAGCCTTATTTCAAACCATTTGGATAAAATAATCTGCACATATAACTGAATAGAGTTTCCATATATATCTTAATTCAATTGTAATCCAATTTTCGTATTCTTGGGACATTGCATGAACATGTAGACATTGTTATCAAATTATGTAAATAGGATTCACAGCTTTGTATCTTTCTGTATTTACAAGTATTACGTATTATTAAAAAGTAATAAATGAATACAAAATATAAATTTTGAATAACGATTGTATTTTTATTTGAAAGGCAGCTTGGAGATTTGAATAACTGCTTATAAAAAATGGCAAGACTTGTAGGTATAAAATAAAATCAGAATTCGTCTTACTAGCAGTGAATTTTCGTTCAGAATGAAGAGAGAAATCTTTATAAAACAGTGAATAGAATCGCTCTGTTGTTCTTAAAGAAAGTTTTTGTTTTATAATAACAGTTCAGCAGTGTTTGTTGAACATTTCATCAAGTAGAACTACTTTAAATCCAGTTGAATGGTCAAAGAAACAAAGCCCCGAATTGGATAAGAAACAGCGTACCAATCGCACATGAATTCGTCAAGGAAGAATATAAAGAAGAAAGGCGTCAAGAGGGTCCATTGTTCTGTATGCTGGAAATTTAAATACGGGCCTGTATAATGCAGATCGTGACGTTGTGCATCCTCCTCGTTACGTGTGTCACAGCGGGGATATTCCATCAATCACGAACCGTTACGGCGTTCTGCAAATCTGCGATCCCAGTCAGAACCGCCACGTCAACTATGCAACGTTGGAGAACGTAATTTCCATGTTTGAAAGTACGGAACTTGCATGCCAACACGCAGGACCGTACTAGGAAAAGCCAAGATAACAACAACCAATTCTATCAGCACTCTTTACTAATTAAGCTGCGATTTGACACTAAAAACCAACTAAATTAATCTTTCGACAATCATTACTTGTTCTCTTATGTTATTTTGAATAGTCTTCAAATACATTTCAACCAGTATAGTGATAGATACGTTATGGTATTTGACTCACGTATATTCTCCATTTAAATGATTACAGCACTTGGCTTTGGCTCGTGTTCTGAACTTCATCCGTTTGAAAAATAGTTTCCATTATGCGCACATTAATCATACATGTGTCCTCGGATGATTTGACTATACTTGCGTTGTTTTTTATTACATCGTTATGTAATTACGATTCACGTCAAGAAAATTCGATTCTGTTGTCGGTACATGATGCGCAAAAAGAAAAATAGGATAGATATTAGCAAAATGAATATTAACGACATAAATACTTGTCAAATTAGAATTTTTCTAACCTTCATTCAAATCAAATTAATTGGAAAACCATAAAAAAGTGGTGTGTATTATGAGCGCAATTTATTTTTGTCCAGCGACAAATTATTGCTCTGCGCTTTAAATACACAAATAATGGATTCTTCTGGACACAGGCGCGAAAGTCTAACAAACTTGATTTCGGTCCAACAAAAGAAGTTTATTTCATCCTTCTTGGTTGTCTCGGGTTCAAGTTCTGTCTCACAAGCACGCAAAACGCAAATTGATACCATTCAGGAATGTTTTTTGGAAGTTGTAGCAAAGCTCGCTAGCCTATAATCTATTAATCGAAGAAGATAAGATTATTTAAGTGCCACTGACAAAGCTTCATATCACTTGCAAGTCTCCTAAAAATTGTTTTAATTATAGAGAGCGTCTATTCGAGAACCCAACCGGAATAATAATTATTCATTTTAATTCAAATGTTTTGTTCTCAGAGTTCGCAATAGAACAACTAACACTATGGTTCAAATATAATTAAAGTCTATTAAAATAAAGAAAGCACTAATAATAACTATAACTATTGTACACTCAATTGTAATTATTAACTAATATTCATCTTTTTAGAATAATTTATTTTGCACCTAATTTATTTTGACCTCTGACTTATTTGCACTCCGACTGTTCGTCATGTTCTGACTCCCACTGCACGACGGCAGTCTATATAGACTATTTGTTTATCTGCGAAGGTTTGGTGAAGTTCTACCGGAATTTGAGAGGTTGCTAGAGTTTATCTCGAATGTTCCAGATGTTAATTAGAGAATAAATATTCTATCACAGTGTGATAGACTTGAGTCATTCCGTACTTGAAATCAATATTAGAATGTTGATGTTCCATAATGGTCGTAGAGGAATGAAGTTTTATTAGAAATTAAATCCTGCTGGCTCAACGAATTTCTTCATGGATAGCATTCTGGTTAAAAATTTGGTTTATAACCATATCTTCAATGGAAAAATTTTATATGGGCTCTTCGATGCCAATACTTAGATAAAATTTTATTTTAAATCTAATGCATCAGAAAGCTACATTTTTGTTAAATAATATTCCAGAAACTCTTAACAAAAGTAAGTGAAGATAAGTTCTGTCGGTTTTGACAGTTAAATAGTTTAAGATAGCAAACTATTTACTTTGTGGATTAGAAGCAGTGGGTCCAAATCACGTATCTTACATACTTGAACAAGCGTATCCTGTCCCTCTCACTTATTAAAAGGGACATTCGTTACATGGTATCTGTCTACCTAAGTTCCGGCATACTTTATTGCTGATGTCTGCTTTAAACCTTACCTACCGCCTTGTACCACTGAAAACATAGGTTTGCCTGAAACTATTTTGTATATTCACTCCTATAAGCGTACTAAGTGAACTTTGATTAGTTAATCAATAAGATGTCTGACTAGCTCATTATTGTTGACATAATAATGCTGATTCCAGGGTAATTACGTTAAACATAATACCGGAATAAGAATATCACGTTCCCTAGTTACAGCAAGTAACTAGAGTAATTTCTTTGACAGAAATAACAATGACAGGACATACATTGCTAAAAATTTTGATTGAAATAGTACATTATTTGGACATTAAACATTGAAGGCACCACGGGAGTTAAACGGACGATAATGCCTATGGTCAATGTATACACTTCGTGCCGGAGGCCCTCGGAAAGTACACTGTTGATCTCAGGCATTATTGTCCTTCTATTTCCGATACCTCAATTACTATATTATACATTCCGTATGCATATTTAATGAATAGAGGACTATTTAATAAATTTGAAACTTTTAAGAATAGATACCGCTGCCACTGTTGGCGCTAGATTCTTATCTTAGCCGATCTTTAATTTGGGGACTCCTTAGGCTTGTCAGACTGTAGATATTTGTTTTCTTGAAATGGATCGAATAAGTAAATAGATGGATGGATGAAATACCCAGTTTTCTTATCTTCAAGTATGTCAGAGGCTCTTAGACTTGTAATATTGAGATCTGTTGATGAATTTACTTGATGAATAGGGACCGCTAAAATATAATATCGTCAAAATCAATAGATAATATAATTCTGTATTCTAAATTAAGCAGTAATGGTTAATGGATGTCAGCAAAATTATGTTTGTGCGCTATTATCATGAAAAAACGAACGTATTAGCTGGAAACATGAAACTTTACTTCCATAATGAATTGATTAGAACAAGTGCATAGATAAATTGGGTCTCGAACTAGCAACCTTTCATTTACTGAATGTACTTGTACCACGTACAGTAGGAACAATTTCCCAATTAAACCAGACTACTGCACGCAAGTAAACAGTAGGTGCTGATTGGGTACCTTGGTGTGCAACAACATAGGAATTATTGCATTAATTCTCCTAGGATAGGTATTACACACAAATTCATCCCAAACTTAGTTTGAAATAATAGGCATCCGTTAGAGACAAATCAATTTAAATCAAAATCAACCATACTGAAATATGATTTGCTCCATCATGGCGAGAATAAAGATCTGTTTCTATGATTAATAAATTTATCGTCGAAAATATGCAATTTCGAATCTGATTCCTTCCCTGGGTGCTTACTCATATACAATCCATCTTTCTTCTCTTCTGCATTCACAGCAGTACAACGGCCTGTCCATCACGATGTATATTCATAGCTTCTCTCGTCTCCACACATTCACGTTCGTATTAGCATTGGCGACCATCTGCTGTACGTTAACGAGCTGCAGAACTGTTGACTTCTATCCGATGTTTGTGACATACAACACGCGTAATGGTCCAACATGGACATGAACATTCTAAAGAAGAGATGCCACAGAATACGACCAATCGATCACGGAAGAGGATAGTTGAAGTGTGAGAACGTGAACTTATATTTTAAGTGGACACGTCATTAGAGAATCCATCATGTGCACATTTACATGAACTAAAAATCAAGTGTAGATAAGCATAGCACAACTTCTTGAATATTACAAACGAGACCTTGTCTATGAGAAAATCTCATCTCAGCTAAGAAATCATACAATGTTGGCGACTACATATTCACCACATTGGATAATAAACGTGAATAAGTTGCTCCGTACACATAGAATAAAATTCCCTAGGAACTACATATCATAAGGCGCTAGCGGGTGTTGTTGGAAGTATTCTGAAATTGCATTTGGAAAAAGTATACTGAATTTATATCACAATGACTCTTTGAAGCTTTAAATATGAACAAATTACATTTCAGTACAAAACAATGAGTAGAATTAGGAACTGATCGTTGCTGTTGATAGGATGCTAATGGAAGCGAACCCAAATGATTCGTTTATTGAGCAGATGCTACAACCTACCAAGATCTTATCATAGAAAAGAGTTATGATGCTTCCACCACCGCGTTATCAATTAAAGACACTCAGAACCCATTCAAAGATATGGTACTTGTACATACGACGGTAAACCCAAAATTACTGGAACTACAGGCAAATTTTCCATGTGTCTCTATGTCAACTTTGCTGTCCCCTGAACTCTCCAAGCTTGCGGTGTAGCTCTATTTTAGGTTGACAGCCAAATTCGCGCAATAATTTGGGTTTCGTACGAAAAAGTCGTTAAGTCAACTGAAATTAGACGCGAATTGATAAAATCATGTACAAAACGTTTGCAAATGATGTAGGAAGCTTACGCCTCTCTGCTATCCTACAAAAATTTGAATGGGACATGCTTATAGTCTGGACTTGGCATCCAGTAACTACGATTTGCTTCCGGAATTATGCGCTTCAGCGACGATGGCGAGGTGGAATGATGAGTACAACGATAGAGCGATGAACTGGTATGACATGGATTTGCAAAAACTTGAACAGTGCCTTAAAAAATACATCGAAAAATTTTCATACTTTGAAATAAAGTATAAATTTTTGGAAATATATTGTAACTAACAGAACCCTCATATGATAGACTTCAATCCGACACGCCAGGGTAGCAAACATAACTGAGCTGTAAAAACGTGGTGACGTCTGGTGGGAATATCTGGAAACCCACTAGAAGCTTCGAGAAACTATGGGCGGGGTTATATAAACCCGGAACTAGGTCAAGCATGAGGATCATGATTTTGGTAGCTCAGATACTAAGCGCGTAAGAGGATATAAATAATTGAACTAGTCGAAATGAATAAGAAACAGTAGAAATATATAGGAAGCAGTGGAAATAAATACAAAAGTGTTATTGTGTAAATAATAAATAAGTGTAGGGTTAGTGTCTATTTTGATATTTATAAGTGATCCCCAAGTTAAATATAAATTTGTAACAATTATTGATTGAACTACATGAAGAATATGTAACTAAAATAAAACAAATATCCTTTCCTCCACAATTTATCTTCACACTTATGTACAATATTTCAAACATCACAACTTACATTTATAGTTGATAAATTACACATACGACACAATCAACCAATCAGGAATAGATGTTTTGAGTGGGTGGAGTCATGAACTGAAGGGTATCGAAAAATGTGGAAACTTAGGATCCATGAACTTCAGCAAAGGATCATCCAAGGAAAAAAGATCAAAATTCAATAATTTATCTGCGTGTTTTTCCATACCTATAACTTACAATGAAACAACCGACCATAAGTTAAGCAATTTTTCATGAAACATGGCACACATGTATTGTACTTAAATGAGCATTTGAAAAACTTATTATCAAACCATACCAAAAAAATAGATGATAGATATGAATCTGGAGTTTACTCCGTTTCTTCTAACAATTATTGTGATGCACTATATATAGGACTGAGCAAAAGGAATATACAAACTGGATGTAAGGAGCATATGTTCCATGTAAGATCTGAAAACATTTTCAAGTCGGCTCTAGCGTCAGATCATCATGAGACATTTGAAGAGAGTAGTTTGAAATTAATTTTTTACTGTCAAGATAATAGAAAATTGAATATGTTAGAAGCAATAGATATGAGAAAATTCACGGATAAATTATTGAATTTCGATCTGTCTTCCTTGGATGATCCTTTGCTAGAGTTTATCCAAATTTCTGGATTCTAAGCTTCAAATTTCTTAATACCCTTTAGTTCATGACTCCACCCACTCAAAAAATCTACTCCTGATTGGTTCACTGTTTTGTATGTATTACCTTATTAACTATAAATGTAAGTTGTTATTTTTAAAATATTGTACTCTGATGATGAAAGCGTAGCTTTTGAAATGTACATAAGTGTGAAAATAAATTCGTTTCCATTAGAATCAAATATGATTGAATATTGGAAAGAAGTTTTTCTGACTCAACGTTGGCAATGTTGTCATGTTTCTTGTATTAAATCACATATCTTGATTATTAGGCAATTGATAATTCTTCTAGGGACATTATCACCGTAGTTTCAATTTGATACCTTAATTTTGCATATGTGATTCCAAATAAGATTTTCAAACAATTTATGAATAATTTCGATTGCTTTTTTGGGCTTGTTTACAGATATTTGGTACTATGTACAAGTATCTGTACTCAACTCTTAAAGGTGGTTGTTGTGAACCAAAGACAACAAAATAATTTAGACCACCGCAATGAATATTTATTGGTAGAAGAACAGAAATTTCTCGTATATAAATGACAACACAATCCCTATAAATTCTTAAACAGTGGGCGAGGCATCATCGCTGTCATCCCCAATAAGTGCCGGTTCTTATATCCTCTGGATACGAGACTAATGTTTCGCATCAATTTTTCGTGTAATATCCACCATACTTTAGGGTTTGAATCTTCCCAGTTCGCACCTTGAGAGTCACACGTATATCACTCGTGGACAGTAACACATGTTGGCCGCGTTTCTTAATTATTTAATGAGTTGGTGGAGCCGTAGTGCCTCCAGGAGTAAAGGGGGGCAGTAGCCATTAACACGCACTCACACTTGTCATGGTTCAACCGCCCGCCGCTCTCTTCATTAGCAGGAACTGCCTGCAGCCATGTTACACACTGTGTCTTCTTTATGCCATCGAGGGAACAAGTACAGATGTGGGGAAGAGAATTTTTGTGCTCAAGAACGAGGGAGGAATTTTTATACCGGAAATAGATAAATTTTTTCACATATTTACATTTCCTCCTGCGGCTTCTCACGATGAGGATACTAATGTGGAGGAAGGAAAGATTTCTTTCATCGCTAGAACAAGTTGTTGTTCCTTTATTACCAATTCATTCGAACGAAGCTCTTGTTAGGTTTGAGTTATTACTAATTTGAAAATATATTGATTCTTCTCGGATTCTGATGCGCTAATAGATGCAACTAGATTGAACTTCTTTATTTTTTGATGATGCGTTGCTGTCGGAAAATTATTTGATTATCCCAAAAATATGCAAGCGAATACTCTACTCCCTGAAATTTTTTCTCGTAAAATTAAATATTTGACTTATTTAATTTCCAATTCATCAAAAATGTATTCTAATATTTCTCTTTTTTAATTTCAGAATGACACAATGCGCGTGGTATGGTCCTTTCATCCGCAAGAACCTGTGGGAGGTATGGTCGGTCCAGGCTCTCTTCCGCCGCATTCTGGGTCAGCTCGAGGTTCACAAAGCCTCTATCTAGTCCAAAGGGTAGATCAAGAAGTTCCCAGACCTGAAGAAACAGCAATGGTTTGGGAATTGAAGAACCGACTAGTTCAGGCGCCTTCTCCAGGAGAAACTTTGTATTGGTGCAGAGTTTTCAAGATGCCTGATTTCAAATCCAAACAGCATCTTATAAGGGTGAGTGGTAGTAAAAGGTTTACGAGTGATTCCTTTGTAGTAACTAACAGTTTGATTCTTGAAACAATTTGAACAACTTATTACTCTAATTATGACAGTTTTTATATCTAAATTTATTCCGATCTTCAATTATTATATTTATTCCAGATAAATGTTTCAAATAAATTCGAAAGAGTCCAAACTATAACATTGCTCATCGCAAATGGATTACTATGTTTTTATCCAAAGTCTCACTAGCTCGTTTTATATTTCTTCAAACGATTCATTGTAGTTCTTACGAGGATAAGAAGTTAATTGTTGCGGCCAATTAAAAAACAATTGTTACGCAATTTGAAACAAAAAATTCTCATTTAATTATCATAAAAACTAATCCACATTTTAATTGAGTCTTTTCAAACTATCAAAATAATTAAAACTTGTATAATGTGAAAATGAGTCGGCGAATTAAACAATTTGAAAATATTTCTCGCGTATATTTTTGTTCAGCCTTTGAGCTATTGTTTCGAAACAAAAACCTAATAATAGAAGCAGCCACAAATTCTCTAAAATTCCCATCTCTAATACTGAAAACTATTACTAACAAGGAGATCGTCTGTCAAGTTTTCGTGGAATAATTACAGAGTGAAATGAATGTCAAGGCATCAGCGCTGTTCGTAAATGATACTAGATTATGAAGTATTCGCACACATAGTTGCAGCATTCCTCGCACGTTCCATCGTCTGACTGAGCTTTTATGTTTATCTCTGTGCATAATCTGTATACAAGAGCCGAGTGCAACACTTGTGTAATGAGAAATATGCTACATTTGTCAAAAATTCACTACCGGGAACGGAGATTATACGGGAATAACAAACCGAATGTTGTGAGAGGTTGGAAATGATATACATATAAAATTGTTCAAAGGAAATGTATCCAATTACGGACATATGTTTTAAAGTAATGCAGTAATTAGTTAAACTGAATAGGATATAAGCATATACTCCTGGCATTTTAGATCTGATCTATAAAATAATTACATATTTCAGTACGATTGCTTGCTAATTGATTCTAGAAGCTAATGTTCGCATTACCTACTTTGATGCTCTTCTTTAAATAGATACGTGCGGGAAATTATAATTAAATATCATTTCCACTATAATGTTGATGTTGATGCCAAACAGGTCTGTTTCAGTTATCTAAAATTCAGCCAATCGAAGTTTGACTGTACCTATTCTATTTATTTATTTCTAAATGGAAGCTACATTCTCGAAGATTTTGTGTTCACATATTACAATTACCTTGTAATACTGACAAATGCCAAATACAACTACGGTGTAGTGTCCAGATGAGTCCTTAGTCCTCTTGAACCTGGTAGTTACCTCGAAGTCCTAAAAGTGTCGAAAGTGTCGAAATATCTAAGCACAGGGCTCAGTGAGGAATTACCGGTGTCAATAGTTTCAACCCACGACATATACCTACCCACAATTGTTTCTCGTTGGTAACCTGGTCAGGATTACTACAGTCCCATTGCTCTGCTCAATCCCACCCGTTGATAACTTGGCAAGGGTCACTACGGTCCAAAGCTGCTCGCTGCTCCATTGGCGATCAGCCACAGTCCACTACTGCCCAAAGCTGCTCGCTGAGCCGTAGGCAACCAACCACAGTTACATCACACACACATTCGGCTCCAAGTGGTACCATGAGCACTCGTTGGTCAGGATCGCTACACTCCCGCTGCTTATTCCCAGTCGTTGACAATTTGGCAAGGGTTGCTACACCTAAAGCTGCTCGCTGCTCCGTTGGTGGCTTCAAGCCGTATCATAAACACGCCGTTCTCGCATTCACCCGGCTCTAAGCCATACCAGAAATTTTCCATTCTTACACACACCCGACTAAAGGCCGTACCATAAATACTCGACGCTCACACACACACCCAGTAACTCAATCAGCCAGCACCCACGTCTTTACTATCTGAGCGATAAACTGAACTCCCAGAATAGCCTAATACTCATCATCCAGTTATGAGCGATCACATTACTAATTGAATCAATAAATTGATAGACTTATGAAATCGGATGATGATGATTTTATCTCATGTAACAGATTCCATCTTCAGGCCCTTTCATGATAATTTCCCAAATTGATCATATTTGTTATGTAGTTATTAAAATACGGGAATTCAGTTATAAAGTTTTATTTCTTCTCCTACTCTACAATTTCGGTCCTACCTGACCTATCCTCAGGAGCGCTACACATTTACATAATTGTGATGCTGATAGACAATTCAATACAATAAAATGAAATGATATTTACAAAAGAATTTGTGTGTATAAAACTGAACAGCATGTGTTTCATGTTGCTTCAATAAATATTTAAGATACAAGAGTAAAAGCTCGTTATTAAATGCACGGGAAGCTTGGTTCAAAAGCTCCGTTAGTGTATTATAGACTTTTTACACATGTTTCTCACTATATTCTGTCCTAAATCGACCTAATTTTTGAAAAACAGTAATGTTTTTTTTTGTGAACATCATTTCGACGGCTGTGGTAACTGAGAAAACGATATTATCAATTCAACAGTTTTTCATTGAATTCAACATAAATGTTCTTAGAAATTTGAATCCAAATATAAAATTGAAAATTGTGTTGTAGATGAGTTTCATTTTATCCCCTAGATTTTTTTAAAGCTGATAATTGAAACTGACGAACTCTCCCACCTAAATTGTGCAGTAAAAATTGTAATGAAACTTTTGTCGCACAGTTTTTCATAAAAGCCTACTTTTCCATTTTAAGTTGTGTGAGAAACAGATGATTTTTATAGGAGAGCTTATTTCAATAAATACAAGACAGTTTTCTGTCAGAAAAAAAAAAAAAATTGCTTACGATTGTTATGGAGGTTTAAGACCAAGTACTTGATCCAAAATGTGCGTGCACGCATAACAAAAAATTTAAAAATCGCGCACGTAAATAACTGTCAATTTATGTCAAGTAATAGAAAAGAATCTAATCAAAATATAAAGTTGAAAACGGGCCACAAGTCAAGTGATTTATATTGGAAATCATTTAAAAATGTTGTTATATACAGTTATTAGGGCTAAGGTATCAGTTTATTTAGTTATTATTTTATTATTCATGTTTTATTTTCAACATTTCTAGTGTCAGTTTGTTTCATTACGTAGGATACGTGTTTCTTCAAAATTAAAGAATACAATGACTAACTAACGCACATTTTGAAGCAATTTTTTTCAAGTGACGTTTTTGTTCATCCATACGTGTTTTTGAATAACGTTAAGTTTGTTCAGTGTCTGTGACTGGATTTGAATATTTCAATTTCTATGTACATCAACGTACCAGTCAGTATCGTCAGCCGTCTTCAAATTCTCTTATTTTGGATTATTTCTTGTATTGCAACCCCTATCACTGCGTAAAATTAATTTGACAACAACACAACATAGTGTTTCCAATGCGATGCTATTCCAAGATGTTGAATAACTCGAAATAACTTAGAAATTCATTCTAAATAAGTATAACTGCAGATAGTTAATAGTATCTGATTTGTGTAAGTTGCTCATCTTTGATTTCTCGTGTTGCAAGCTTCATCTTCCTGTAATATAGCTCGAATTATACGCCCAGTAAATTAAAATTATTATTCTATCGCGAATTTCCAATTTGGTTGATTTAAGTTGTGATAATTGAGAATTTCACATTCAGTCAGTCATTCTCACTACTCTCATCTTAACTAAATCCTCATTGTTAAGTGATTATAATGAATTTCAACTTCCTCATTTGTTTTTATTGGTAGTAAAATTATAGTACAATCCCAACTTCTAGAGATAAAAAATGCAAAAACAACACAATTCTTGAAAAAGTCGTTGAAAATTTTGGGCAAACTTAAATATCGTCAGATTTAAGAATTGTAAAACAAATAATAATTTCTATTTCGAAACTGCACATATCACCGATGCGAGAGATTCCTTAAATATCTATTTATCGTTTCGCTAGCTTTATCCGCATTAGTTCCGTCGGTTTGCGGTGCAATATAGAAATTCTCGCTGCACAAATCTCTCTTTAGAAGTAGAAAGAAACCGTGTGCAGCTGCGTCAAATCCGCGAGGGTCTTTACGATGACAAATCCGGCTAATTTGCCGGGGAACCGGAGACAGATGATCACAGATGATCCTCGTGTTTGGTCAGCGGTGCCCGGCTAACAAACACCCACGAACGAACCCTTCCACTAACATTCTCTTCCCGCTATGTTTGCACAATTACCGAGTTGTGCATCTGCGCCATGCTGGTGCTTTGTTTTCTCAACAAATTACCTCGCGAATATTTTAAAATAAAGCTATTACTCTGAGTGCGTGGACTATTTAAGTATAAATATTTAATGCAGTTAAATTCTGCTCTTGCCAATATTGAAAACGATTTTATTCACAAACATTACTGCGTAAATATTTCCAAGGGATCCTTGTTATGTTTAATTATGAATATGCGCATCAAAAATTCTATTTAAAAAAGGGTTTCGAAAGTATTTCTACCGAATAATTGAGTATGAATACTGAATATTTCTGTTTCATATTTGACCCAGCGTATTAGCCGACGGAATGAATAATTATTCTTCTTACGCCCACTTCTAAATTTATGAAGTAAGCGTTTTTCTTGCGCAAAATAACAGTCTGGTTTTCAATTGCACCTAACAAAAAATCATACTTTCCTCTCCTTTGTTCAATAAGTGCTAATTTAGTTTCGGTATTTGAAATTATCACACATTTTCCAACAGTAATTGTAATGGGTGTTACCTTATTTCTATTAGCGACGTGAATTATTCGACAAATGTAACTGGAATGCCAAATTTTTTTTATATATAATTATTTTTCACATCACTTTACAAAATGATTAATTTTGTCTTTAGTATATTTCTTTGAAATTTATATCCTCAAAACAGTTGAAAAACGTCAGGAACTTTATCTTTCGAGTTGACATATGTAAATCTACAACCCTTTCCTTGACTGATGACTTTGTCCCTTGCAGTATGAACCATTGATCGATGGGGACAGCGCTTCAAGCAAACTCCAACACGTAATCCTCTACGAATGTCAAGAAAATGCAAAAGTCGCTCGTTTAGCCGACCAGCCTGGTCACCAGTGCTTCGAACCAGGAGCTCAACCATTCGCTTGCAACGCAGTTGTTGCTACCTGGTCACGAGGATCCGAAGGATTTAGTTTTCCTCCAGAAGCTGGTTATCCTCTCGAGCCTTCCGTGACAAGATACTATATGATGGAAACGCATTACTCTACGCCTTTAGATGGAAATTTAGGATCTGCGTTTGATAGTTCTGGTTTGAGACTTTACTACACCTCTGAGTTAAGGAGACATGATGCAGGGTTAATGTCAGTTGGTATGGATCCAAACTGGAGGCATATTATCCCACCTGGACAACAAAAAGTTGTTTCTAGTGGACATTGTGTGTCCGAATGTACTAAACAAGCATTCCCAAGATCAGGGATTAATGTATTTGCAGTAGTTATGCGAACTCACCGGATTGGACGTTCTGTGTCACTCAGACATGTACGGGGAAACGCAGAAATGCCTCCAGTTGCATCAGACGACAATGTTGATGCCGAATATCAAGAGTATAGACGTCTAGGTTCTCCAGTTAAAATTCTCCCTGGAGATCATTTGATAGCAGAGTGTACTTACAACTCTTCAGGAAGATCAGCGATTACTTTAGGTGGGTTAACAAGCAGGGAAGAGACGTGCTTGGTCGTGGGACTCTACTATCCCAGACAGAAGGAGTTGACAGCATGTCATAGTCTACCGAGTTTGCCGACAGTATTGCATTCACTTGGGATTCAGGAACTTCAACCGTAAGTGCAACAAACTTATATTCACGAGAAAAATGTTGGTGTTGCTCGAATAAAATTAATGTTTCAACCAGCAGTGACAACTCCGCTGAAAAATCAATAAATTATTAATAAATAACGAGCATATTTTTCTCCCCCTTCAATTTTGATTGAAACTTTCTTATTGACATTTTTGTGTGTTTCAGAAATTCGAATCCTGTGAAGATTTCTGCACCTCCAGATTTAGCAGGAATGACGTTAGAAGAACGACTAGTTACCTACGACTGGGAAAATCAATTTCACAGTTTCCAGGACGCAACCAGAAAAGGGTCTTTCAGACCTTTGTGTTGGACGGCGCAATCCACCCTTTTATCGGTGAGTTCACTCTCATATACAACATTATATTACATAGGAATCGCACATTTTCCGCCTGTTGAGCTGACTGAATCGATGATACCCTGAAAATCAATGTAACTTCACTATGAAAGAAATGCATTATTTTCTTATGAGAAACTTCAATTTCTTCATATTATTTCAATTTCTCTATACTTTTTAGTAGGTATTAGTTCAGCTTTCCAATAACATCTTCTTCGAATTATCTGCTTATGATACGTGAACATTATGATTCAAAAATAGGACCTTTTACATTTTAAGTCAGTTTTTTGGAGTTCTTTTGGGTCAAATACAGAGACTCACCTCACCATTAACTCAACCTAGACTCAGTTTTCAATCACTTCAGTGCAAGTAAAGCTAACGCCCATTTATTTCCCAATTTTGTAAATTAGTATAGCGTGTTGTTTTTGTAAGTTGAAAGCGGTACTAAATACGTATTCATTACATAGCGCCATTCAAAATTAGCTATTTTATGCTATTCTCGGTGAAATCTGAACTATTTTTACTGTGCCGAATACGTATTCATCGTGTCCCAAACAACTGAATAAGCCTATTCCACAAGAATAGCATAAAATAGACAGTGGCGTAGCGTGGGTATCAGCCGCCCGGGGCGGAAGAAGATTTTGCCGCCCTCTTATTTAAGTATTCCAATGTAAGATCTTAATATACAGTAATTCTGGAGATTTTTTTGGCAAGAACAGTCACATTATTGTGTATTGTGTAGGTTACAAATGGAAAGTTGAACGAAATGCGGAACATAAGAGTTTAACATGCGATTTTAAAAATATGTGGATATTGGCTCTCCTGTATATTTTAGAGTAAAAGTACATGAACAAAAAGTTGTTCAAAATCAATTTTTACACATGAAAAGCTTTCATTTAATGCAGAAGAATATCTGTAATATTAGATATTTAGAAAATAAGACATCATATTTCCGTCAAAAATTAAATAGCCATTGAAATAAAAAACGAATGAAACAAACCCCCATTCTGACAGTCCAATTTATTGTTATTACAAAAATCATTATCAATAATGAAGAGTTGTTCAAAATCAATTTTTACTCATAAAAAGTTTTCATTCAATGCAGTAAAATATCTATAGATTCTGATAAAAATAAGCAATAATAACAACGAATGAAATCTGTTCCATTCGTTTTTTATTCTCATGGCAATCTGATTTTTGACGAAAATGGCATATTCTATTTTCACTTTTCATTAGTAAAAATTGATTTTCAACAACTTTCTATTTCTGTACTTTTGCTCTAAAATATACAGGAGAGCCAATATCCGCACATTTAAAAAATCCCATGGTAAACTCCTATGTTTCGCGTTTCGTTGCACACCCTGTATATGTTGTATAATATAATAATCACATTCGTTACAATGCCATTTGATAAAACAGGTAAAGAACACTTATTATTATAACCTTGTCGATCGACAAGAGACAAGATCAAAACCGAATTGAATAAAAAACCCAAATTGACTTCCAATCAGAAATATAACGATACTGTTTATATTTATATTTTTATTGAAGAATAATTTATGACCTGTTTTCGTTCCTTGGAAATTCTTACTGATTTTAGAATCTATTTTGAAAATATGAAATGATTGAAATATTTACAGGATATTATTATTATTTATTGTAAAATTTTGCCGCCCCCTGAGTGAGGACTGCCTCCCCCCATCCCCCGCTCTCGTCACGCTACGCCACTGAAAAGAGATGATTTCATATGGCGCTAGGGAACTAATACGTATTCAGTATCGCTCTCCAGTTACAAAATCGACACCTAGTATACGAAAGCGTCACACACGAAAGTTGTTTTTTGAGATGATATATCATCAAATATTTGCATCAGCTTAAAGCATTTGCGCATGGATGACATATGGTTAACGATAACGTTTGTGATGGAATTGATTCACACTGACATAACTACAAGGAAATTTATGAATATTCTCCACATATAAATATAGATTAACGAGTGTTCTAATCACAATAATCATGAATATGTGAAACGTAAGGAAGAAATTTCAACGTATATGAGCGAAGAATAAATGTTTTTTGCCTGAATTAATGGGGAAAGAATATTAAATATTAAAATATTAAAAATCCGTCTATGAAACAACCCAGGAGCTTTTAAAATGATACCTTAGTGATAATACTATGTTAGTTGATTTCCTATGTGGTTCAATACTATTATCAGGTTTATATCCCATTGAGCTCTGAATTGAACATTCGGTGTGCATCCTAGTTGATAGTTTCACACTGTTACAGAATACCTAATCGTTAGTAACAAATTTGTAACGATAAACGAGATGATTTGGACTTGAATTATCATGTTGTTATAATCTGAAAAGATAAATTCCATTGCACAATAATTTCATTCTAATAATTGATTCCTTGATTAAAATAACTGTTCCTTCAATAAAAATAATGAATTTCTTGATAAGGGATATATTTTGATTAGGAAATTAACATGGACATTACCAGGAAAATATTATTATCGCCGAATTGGACGAAATAACAATTATCAACCTTACTGCGAATCCTATTTTATCGATAGAACATCAACTGACCATCAAAAGTTAGTTTCAAATGCATTCATATGAATTTGAGTAGCGTGTGAGATACCAACTTATCTTATTAAACCTAAACTCAAGTTTCACTCATTTCTGATTCAAATTCAAGCTGTAAAAAGTCTTTGAATTCGTCATGATACTCAATTTGTCAAATTGAGTAAAATGTGAGTTAGAGGTGCGTATAATTCACATTTCTGAATTTAGCCTGTAATCGCTGCAAGACTTAAGCCCGCCGCACACGAGGCAATTTTCCATGCAATTTTGTTCACTTAATTTGCAGCAAGTTTTTTTGCGCACTGGGCCACTTTGAGGTACACTTAGTGTGACACTTATTCTCGCATCACACGATGCAAGCTGCGCCACTCATTCCAACACTAGAACGTAGACTTGGTAGATTTTCACATTACAAGTATGGATGTTGCCGAAACTAATCGTCGGAGAAGAGCAGGAGCATTTGCTGCAGTTATAGCTTGCGAATTACGAGACAGAAAAAAAAGAAGAAAAAACTTTGGTCAAGAGAGTGACTTTTGAGAAGGAATCAAGGCCGCAGAGTTTTCAACATTTTGTTTGACGAGCTAGTAGGATGTATACCAAACGTAAAAAATCTGGAAATGTCAGGGAATTTAGATAAACTGGAAATGTCATGGATTCGTCAGGGAATTTCTGATATTTGTCTGGAAAGAATACATCGTAGGATATTTATGCATTATTACTCATAAAAGTATATTTTCACTCTTTAAGATACTAAGGCCATTTGTGCAAATCTATAAGTCTTCCAGATCTATAAATTCATGAAAAAAAAAATTTATCAAAGTACATTTACTTTTGTCGATTAATGTAAATTCGTTCATGATATCAAGTTCGTTGCGATTTTGTTTTTAATTCACAGATTTATAGGGTTCACACAGAATTGCAACATTAATCTGTGATTATATGTAAACTTGTATCAAACTTTTGTTTTTTACTGTCTAGAATTTTATTGAAAATAACCTGGAAAACCTGGAAGTCAGGGAATTTTCATTTAATTTTTTGGTATACACCCTGAGCTAGGGTACGTAAACATTACCTAATTTCCACTAGCCATAATTTTTACTTATTTGTATCTTAAAACACCACAAAACACAATGTACTAGTGAGGCACAGCATTCTGATGCGACATACAACTCAGTGATGTAATCACGTGATTTCGTCGTCTGCTTTGATTGGCTGTGGACAGCAGTCAGTGGCGCAGCAAGTGCGAAAAATAGCACCGAACCTATCTTGAGAAACAAGTCTCGTGGTAAGTCTAGTACCCCGCATCGCACCAAATTTCTTGCATCGGAGCAAGCGTGGCACCCTGTGCGGCGCCAAGTGAACAAAATTGCTTGAAAAATTGCATCGTGTGCGGCGAGCTTTAGTTTGTCTGAGGCAGCCCGCACCATCGAATACTTATGTCGTCAAATGTCCGCTGCGTCGAAAGTCCATACCGTCGAATATCCACTGCGGTAAATTCACTCCCGTTGAAAAGCAGTTCGATGAAGATTGAGCATGGCAAGTCGAGCTTGTTTTGAGCGGTCGAAATCCACCTGTTTGTTGGGTATGAATCACCGCCGGTTGAAAACAGAAACCATTGTTTTGTGAATATCGAACATGGGACGTGTAGCTTTGTCTTCTATTGGGTGTGAATCACTGTCAATTGAAAACAAGTATCACTGTTTATGAACATTAAGCAAGGCACGTCAAGCTTAGTCAAAGCAGGCGAAGCCCGCCTGTTTTTTGGGTGCGAAGCATTGCCGACTGAGAACAAAAACTACTGTTTCAGTGCAATTGACACACAAAGTAGTAGTGAGGGTAAATTCACCGCAGTAGGTATTCCATGGTGTGGATTTTCGACGCAGCGGACATTCGACGGTATGGGCATTCGACGATGTGGCAGGCTGAAGCTTATCGAATGTAAATCTTGAAGTGATATGTATTCCAAACTCTATATTACTATGGCCGGGTTGTTCATCAAATGAAAATTCGCAATGGAGTGATATCGAAGATAAAATATTTGAAGTACAATTTTTTTTGAATAGTAAAAAATAGTATCATGCCAAATCACTCAAATCAGGCGACAAGGATGGGTAAAAGCACACTATAATTATTTTTAACCGACAAAACTGACAAGTACGATGTAACTTGAAGTCCGGCGCATTATCATAATGTGAAGGGAAACAATTTGCTCGTTTTATTGGTCTATTCATCTCATGAATATCCTAGAAGTTTTATATAACTTCAAGTGCTTGCAGTAATTCTTCCAAACACAAATTTCATCAGAAGACTTCCTTGCAAATCGAGCACAACCCTCGTACTTAATTTTTAAGATGACTGGAGTATCACTATCAGATAAATTTGATAGTGCAATAATAATGAATGTAACTGCGATGAAATTAGAAGAATTTTCAAATCAGTGTGATTCGATTAGACTCCTATTTTTTAAAACAGTCTGATACTCTTTGATAAATAAGATCAGTCAACTTGAAGAACAATTGTTGGAAGAAAATTTGCCACTGCGCATGTCCAATTCAAAATTTCTATTTTCTGAATAAAAATGAAGTTAATTATGCATTCTTGGATGTGAAGAATGAGTTGTCTGTTTGAGTATCATGTCAATAAAGTATAAATATAAATCACGTGAATCTAAGGACCAAATAAGATTTTGGGGCCAATCATTAAATTGCTTATTCCTCGAAAGCTGTTCGAAATTTCCAAATTTTGTTTATGTTGTCGGCTCCGGCGGATCAATAATGATATGAAAGCAAACTTTTCATGCTTTGAACATCGTAATTAAGATTTATTTTTGAGTAAATAAAAATACGCCAAGAGGCGACTTGATCAAGGCCCGCTGTGATAGGCGACGTTGTGCAGATGATAATTCGAATTTCCCTTGATATTTGTTGCAATTATAGTATCTTAGTGATGTTTCAAATGGCGGAACAAGTATTCAAAAATAAAGAAGGCACTGAATGTTGACATATCATAAAAATTTCTTCCAATGTATCTTGAAAATTCAAAACGATTTTATATTCAGTTCATGATTCGCAGATTCAATTTGATGTTCTTATATCTAACTAAAAGATCTAAGTGTATTCGCTTGATTTTGCTTGAGATCTTTCCAGAATTACTTTCTTTCATGTCTCTCGTAACTGGATTAATTTTCTATTCCCTATACGCACGTCAGCCTCGTTAGATCGAACCACACTACTTGCATTAATGAATTGGAAGAACTGCTTGTTTGAGAGTAGTAATTCATGTGACGTCAAGAAACAAGATGAATATCTTCTACTAAAGTTGACCCTTCACTACTGCAACGACTCTGTCAACTTTCATCAACTTAATTGGTGTCCTGTTGTTTGGAACGTATCTGATTCTAACCTTATTTCAGAATGCGTTCCTTGTCAGATTTACTATAGACACATCCAGCTACTGTGCTATCAACAAATGACAATCAATTTCATTACTGTGATTTGTAGGGGATGCAAAGAATTGATGTTTTCTTTTAGCTGAGATGAAGCATGCTGTAAATACTTTTCAAATAAAGTAGATGTCACAAATTATTTGTAACAAAGTTTATGCTGTGGAACAATTAGAATAAAAAAATTCTGAAACATTCATTATTTGTCCACAAAATTTCAAATCTAAGAATCGGTTTTGACACCATCAACTTAGATCGGGGAGCAACTGTATACAGTTGCTCCCCGATCTAAGTTGATGGTGTCAAAACCGATTCTTAGATTTGAAATTTTGTGGACAAATAATGAATGTTTCAGAATTTTTTTATTCTAATTGTTCCACAGCATAAACTTTGTTACAAATAATTTGTGACATCTACTTTATTTACATGCCT
Organism: Dromius quadrimaculatus; assembly: GCA_963989225.1. Classification (NCBI taxonomy): domain Eukaryota; kingdom Metazoa; phylum Arthropoda; class Insecta; order Coleoptera; family Carabidae; genus Dromius; species Dromius quadrimaculatus. The sequence continues at coordinate 11,835,340 of OZ022324.1, forward strand.
TAACTGGATTAATGCTCGATAGATGGCGCTGCATATAGTTTTTACTTTTGCCGTACATCTATTTTTATGAGTTTAAAGACTTTGGGATCCAAGCCCTGACTATCTTGGGTTCTTGGCTATACTGTACTGACGAGTCCTAATAAGGACGAAACACGTGTATACAGTTGCTCCCCGATCTAAGTTGATGGTGTCAAAACCGATTCTTAGATTTGAAATTTTGTGGACAAATAATGAATGTTTCAGAATTTTTTTACTTTTCAAATAGTTTAATAATATAATTTCATATCATCAGTTCATTTGTTTATTCAGTCATCAAGAGTAATTGGATAATTATTCCGCCAGCGTCCCTAATTGAATAACAAAAGAGAAACAAAAAACAGAAACAGTCCGCAACACCAAAATTAATAACTAGAAAAGTTAGCGAAAATCCTGAACTTTCACACGAAGTGTAAACTGCAGTCTGACACGAATCTGCTCCGTATCAACGTCAAAATTAATAACTACATTTCGTTAAAACATACAATTTTAAAACCGCACAAACTACTTTAATCAGTGTCAAATAAGTTCACAAAACAATGGGATAAATGCTAGATGTTGAAGCTGATTTCACAGTGGGAAAAGAGACATACAAACTATCCTAAATGAGAATTGCATCGGTCATGCAAGCTTCTGTAAAGTTTATTACGAATAAATCGAATCGAGAAACGTGAGCGGAATAAGCCAAACTTTGAATTACCCATAAATTCTGTTGTAATTTTTAGTATCTGAATGTAAGCTGCTAATCTCACTAAAACGTGTTCGAAATTCCACTTTACATTTAGTAGAAGTTTCTTGAAATAAGAAGAAAATGATGAATAATTATGATAGCAAAATTTTTAATAAAGAAGTTTGATTCAGCTATAAGAGTGTAACAAACCACCTGGACTTGAATATCCCTCTATTTAACGCTTTGGGCCACCAAGTATTTCTTATTGAGAAAGATAAATGGCTGGTCAAAATTAATCAATCGTTGGAGTGAACGCGACATGATTGGATCTCTCTCTGCAATAAAAAAATTATATAATATAGATTTATGATGACAGTATCTTCTATTTTAATTTCGTCCAGGATTTGCAAAAGTCTATTGGCTCAGTAATTAGGCTTCGCCCATGTTTCAACCTAAAAATATTACATAACCCACTTATCTGATACAACAGAAAAAGAACTTCCGTTTTATGATATAAAAAGTAACATTGCGTAGATCTTTTACATGCAGAAATTGTTTTATGTTATGGAAGAATTCAATTTATACGAACAAAGATAAATGTATTACTGATGCTGATATGATTAATCCATTCTGTGTGTACAAAAATCAGATTTAGAGATGAGATCTTAGTTTTAAACTGATTACTAATAGCATTTTCGTTTTCCGCAGGGCACGGACTCAATAGAAGCGCATTATCCCAACATAACGCGACCATACCGACCTCGCAAAGAGAACTGCGGTACTCAAACCCACCGCAGTCGTTTCTCCACCGAGCCAGGTTCAGGCCCCGGCTGGGGTGGGCCCCTGAACGAATTAGACACAAACCACATCGAGGGTGCAGCAAGAAGTAAAGTATCCAGATCCTCCTCCACAGTCCACGAGGAGCCGTTGAGCCTCAGCGGAGCTCCACCAAGATGGCGACTCCTTCCGGCGTTTATGGCAACAATCTCAGTGGTTTTAATGAGGTGTTTAGTGAACTAATATTGTGAAAAGTGCGACTAGACTGTGATTAAGACTCTTCTTGTTGATTTCGTTTGTTAAAGTTTTAGTTGCTGAATGTCATGGACGAAAGTAACTTGTGAATAGTGTTTTATATAAATGTGTAAATTATTATGTGCATTAAGGACAGTGTGAATTGACTTTTATATTAGTCGCGACTGGTGCTAATCATGATTTTGTTTCTAGTTGTGTCTTTAACCTTTTGTATGTACTGTAAAGTATTATTTATTGACTTGGATACGACTTGTTAGACAGGGAAAGAATGTGAGACACCCTTGTACAGTGTAGATAAATCGACCTTGTGTAATATATTTTATAAATAATTCTGAGTACGTAAATAAATATAGTAAGAACCTTTAATGCGGATCATGATTATTCTCAACACCATACAAATTTTAATTTTTCAGTACTATGCGGTTTCTTCAGCATTTCCGGCAACATCGAAAGGTAAGATGCGGTACTCCTTATTTGAACTTTATATAGCAAGAGCTTCAAAAATATACAAAAATTCAGTTTAGGGAACGAAATGTGTTGCTTCTAAGTGACTCATGTAGTCCATACAGAGTCGTAGATAAGGCATGGCTACAGGAGCGCAAATCCCGGAGGGACGCAATCCAAATAATAAATCATAATATGTCATAATGAGCGTTTAATTAGGCAACTTCAAAGAGCGCAATATGAAAATCTTGCTTTGGATGCTAGCTGCTACAATGAGTCAGATTTTACAGTAAATCAATAGCCCATATTATTTTATCATATTAAATTTCATCTAGATATCAGGAAGAGCTCATAATTATGTATCGATATCCAGGATTATTATTTTAATACGGAGAGATAGCTTCTTGACGTAGTTTTAGAAATCTTGACATATATACTACCTAGCGGACGATTGAGAAAATGGTTTGGAGTACGTTCCACTATATATATGTAACATATGATTGCTGTGGCTAGTGCTTAAAGTGGAACGATACGAGTGTCTGTTAAATGTCAAATAAACTGACAATTCGTGGTTAAGATAGAAAAATAGATCATTAATGGCCAGTTGCACTGCTCTAGCTTAAATTTTAAGCTACACTTAAACAAAAAATATCGAATCAGAATATTGACAGCAATGTTTATGTCACATTCGACTTCTGAATTTTGAAGGGATTTTGTTCAGTTAAACGATACCTAAAATTTAAGAGGGGTCCATAATAAGGTTAATCTAACTTGCAGCAAATAGGATATAAGAATGGAATGAATTAAATATGCATGTGTGAATAAATCTCTCATAAATAATAAAAAATGTTGATAAGAAACCGTGGGATCATCTGTCATATTGACGAATCTTGATCTAATTTAGAATTGAAACTACAAATTGAAAAAGCTCCTTTTCAATAAATTCAAATTTCTTATCGATTTCTGCGAAAATGAACGCAACGGCTCGTTCGACCCATACCTTTCAATTACGGGCGTTGTGAGCTTGAAGTGGTCGCGATTAATAACGTCATCAGTTGCATCACCGTCACTTAACTTTAAGGGAGGAATAATAACCGTAGTAACAATTGTCCACACAATAGTTGTCATAGATATAAAACTCCACTTAAAGTTAAGTGACGGTGGTGCAACTGGCCATATGACGTCTTAAACTTGAACGTAAAGACCGTGATCGTCGTGTGGAACGATTATTGAGGCAGCATGTGCGTTGCGGTCACCTAGTGGAACGTACCTTAAATGTCGTCACCGCTGAAGACAGTTCTCCAAAAGTCAAATCTGGGCTGTGATCACATCGAATCGACATTGACATATTCCTATCTCGTCTTGAACTCCCTATCTTTTTCATGTATATCTAGATCTTGTTTTCATAGAAGGATAATCTGATCTAATTCGTGTCATGTCTCTATGATAAATACTAATCAGAAACATATCCAAGAAATATACATAATTATGGATTACGTTTTATTCCAAGTTTTGTACTCACTTGTTACCAACATAAATTAGTGGATCATGTATTATCTGCATCCACAATCCACTTGAAAATATTCCATACCCTATGAATTAAACTATAAAACTGCGATTTGTCTCCAAAACATTCGTTCGTGAGCGAAATACAACTAGTGAAGTTTTCCGAAAAACAACTTAGTGGAGCAACAATATCTAATATTATATAACGAATTGAGCTATTTGATTATACAACTACGTCAATTCAGAGTGGCGTCAAAATTAGAAAATTCATATTTATTCAAGATTCAAAAGAGAAGGTTACATAGAGGATACTCATAGCTTTTGATTACTCTGCTTTTTCATATTATCTATGAGTCTTGCCTCAGTTGAACTGGTACAACCAATATAAAATTCCCAACATAGCCAGTTTATAGACAATTTATTATACTTTTTCTAATTACCTAGAAACTATTATTCACATAAAACAAAGTGTATTTGTCACTTTCTCCAATTTACATGGATCCTTAAGTCATTAAGAGGCTGGAAAATGTTTTTTTCCACAGTCACTACAGAATGATACTTATTCTGCACTCTCATAAGTTTATAAGAAAGCCGCGTGGCGTCGCGAGAAACTGTTTCATCGCTGTCATAATTTTATTTGTTTTTCTTCTTTAGATGGAATCAATATGAGTAATTTTATCAACGTTTGATGAATTGGAAAATAATCAATGATACAAATTCTGTCTCATAGAACGGCATATTCAGGTTGAAGATATTTCCGCGGACATTTATGATTGTAGACAAAATAACATCCATCACTCTTGCGGATCGATCACTCCGCACTTGTATCGGAATATACCATTCCGGGGATAATTAGAATGATAGATTTCCTCCTGATCTCGCATTTTTCGGTACCGGCTATCACCCGAAAAAGTTATATCTAGTACCACCAGTTCATGTTACGAAGTGATGCTGTTTGAAATAAATTTGAAGTTTACATAGATGATAGTCGGATGAGGAACCGAAAAGCAATCTGTCACACTAATTACCTACAGAAAAACTTTTTTTCCTACCTTCGTGATGATTTGAGGATTCATGTCAATTTGAGGGCGCCAATTTTACACTTTGTAGACGACATCATGAACACAAATAGATATATAAATGTCCTTCAAGAAGATTCTGGGCCACAAATTAAATAGATGCATTTGGGGAATATTAAATGTATCTTTAGAAAAGATGATGCCGCTTGTAATACGACTGAATTCGTAAAAAATTGTATGTTCGAAAACGAAACCTCAGTTTTGATGTGGACATCAAGTAGTCCAGATCTCTTGCCGATCGAAGTCTTGTAACATAAAGAACAAGCTCCGATCCCAGCGTGCATTAAAAGCTTAAGACTAAAAAATTACAAGCAATTCACTCTAGATGATTACTAAGCATCAGTTGACACTTTGTTGAACGTATCAAGGCTCAATTGAAGGGGATGTAATGCAAAGATAACTTTCTGTTTAGTTAGTTGATTTTCTGTATTTTGACAATACCTACATATTAGGAAATGCTCAGGGTTTTTTCTACATTTGTTATCTATACAGATAAATAAAATTGAAGTGTCTGTCTGTGATTTCAAAATGAATGCAAAATTTAAAGTGAAAACCGCCTTTTTTGATAGCACTAAAATTGAATTTCAAATCATATAATTGTCCAAAAAGATATTAATTATGTATGAAGAAATCTCTATTATTTGAAGCACCTAGAACGATTTATGTGAATATATTGTGTAATATTGTCGCAATAGATCTTGAGAATACATCGTACTTCAAAAATGATTTGTGACAGATCTTTAAACTACGTGACAAACAATAAAAACTTTCTGTTGTTTGTACCCATAGCTTTCACTTGAATATTACCCTCATTACAAGACTAAATATGAAGAAATGACGTGCTTAATAATCTAAATACATGTTTAAGACGTACAATCACTTATTAAGAATTCTTAATCTTGAATCTAAATAACGTCGTACATTCTAAAATACTACAAATCCTTGTTATTCATCTTATCTGCTTCACGCACACATTAACAGCATACAGTGACTTCCGCAGACCGCCATCTTGCCCGGCGATGACTTTGAAATTACTTGATTAAATTTGTGGGACCCGTCGCTTACTAGATTATAGATAAACTAATCCGCTGGATGTGACTCGAAGTCTCTTTTGAGGAGTGGTTTGATTATTCAAGCCACCGGGAAAACATGGCGGTCGAAATTAAATGCGTATGTGTGCGTGTGTGTTTAGATTGTTAAGAATCAACAACCGTGGAAGACAAAATGGGGGACGCTTCAATTGTTCAGGCATTTTTGATGGAGGAGACGGAAATTTACTGCTGACATCTAAATTACCTATTCAAAAATACTCACATGGAGAAAATCTAAATTCTGTGTGTGTGAGACAGCATACATAATCTCCAACCAAAGAATTATTTTGAAATCTCATGACATCACGCATACTTGATTAGATCAGAATAATTTTGTTTTGTATACTTCTTGAATCATATTAAATCGCACAGACTAGAATATGAATAGAAACTAAATACAACTACCTCACCTACAAAAACGATTATATCTCAGAAGTACTTGCAATGATTCATTTTTTTATATTATTTATAAGCAAAACATGGACCATACTTGAAATGCTTATCACAGTTTAAAAATAGTTATAGTTATCTGAAATACCTGAATTTGTCTCTATATATATTTATATTTAAAATGGAGTCTATCCAGAAACTCTGGTAATCGGAACATAGTTCTTGAATCCTGCCTATAAATAAGGAAACCTCCTTTAAATAATGAATTAAGAAAGCCGTCGTAATATAATCCACTTCAATATTTTGTATAGATCCCAAACGAATGACAAGTTCCAATATTTGAAAAATAGGTCAATATACAACATGCGAAGTGATATTTTTCTTGTTATAGTACGCTTTATGTTGAACGATGTATATCTATACATATATTCAATGCATTTCCTTCACATACCACATTCCATTCCGCCGTACTTTTTAGTTTTTCCATTACTGTGTTTCATGTTTCCAATTTTACCAATGCATTATTGTTGGAAACGATGTTACGTGAATTCCAAATGAAGAAACGAATAGCTGATATTGAAAACGAATTATTTGTTTGTGCTGTGTGACATGTATTTTGTTTGGAATTCAGATTTTGTTTTACATTGTATGTAAAATAGTATTTCTGTTGATTGCTATTACGGAGATGAGTCAATTAGTCATGTTTCAAAGCCTGTAAATTTCCCATTACCACATAATTCTCGGAACATATGCAATTAGTATTAGGTCCAACCCTTTATTTTCCTTTTTGTTGAGTTAAGCCTAGCCTAGAGGGTAATTCAAGATATAATTTTGAACTGTTCTAGGCAGAGTTTAAATACAATCGGTATTTAGGGTGGAAGCAAAAATATTGATTAGAATCATGAATGATTCCAACAGCACTATTAGAAATTACTCTTGTGAGAAGGAGCAGCACAGCACGAGGCAATTTTTTAAGCAATTTTGTTCACTTAATTTGCAGCAAGTATCCTTGCGCTCTTGGTCGCTTTGAGCTGCGCTTGGTATGACACTAGTTTTCGCAGCACACAAAATAAGCTCCGCCGCTAATAGTGACTCCAGAACATGGACTTGCTTATTACAAATATTGATGTTGCCGATTGATCGTCAGAAAAGAGCAGTTTTAGTATGCGAATTATTCAAAATGCGGGCAGAAAAAAAAATATAGAAAACTATGTTGAAGAAAGTGGCTGCTGAAAGGGCTTTACGGCCACGGTTTTCTTGACATGCTTGACGAACTACACTGAGAGATCTAAATAGTGCCACTCAAGTGGTTAGAAGTATAAGTGGTGAAGTTCAAGTGATGAAAATTGAAGTTTTAAATCGATTGCAACATATTTTTGAGATAAAAAGTGGATCTTATATACGCAAAAGATGACTGCTCTTGGTATGGACTATTTTTCACAGACAAATATAATATGAAGATGAAAATATATTTCCTGACCTCAAAATTTTGACGTTGGACGTCTTTTTGTTTCACAATTCAAAGTGGTGCCGGTTGCCAGTTTTGTGGTCACATTTGACAATTTAAAGCTGCAATACTTTATCAATGGGGTGTTCCACTGTTTTTCTTCATTCTCTTTTCTGATAGGACATGAATAAATAAAAGTATTGGTGAAAATGCAATTCAAAAAAACCTCGTAGTACTTGGGAAATATTTTTTTTCAATTTGAAAATTTTTCGTGACTTCCAAAAGTCTATTGTGTCACTCGAACGGTAGGTCTTATTCATCATTAAACATTTTGAGAATATTGACGTAAAGTAAAATAGGTGGCGTTAGTGTCTTGCTTTTTTAACATCATCTAAATTATTTTTATTTTTGTCGATTACGAGCTAGATAAATTATACAGTTATCAAATTTACTTGACAAAATCAAGTTTCTTTCGACCAAACAATACCAGTAGCTTGAAGCTAAATTTTCTCTCCATGCGCATGCCTGTGAAACTTGGAGGCCTCTCAAAATGTTTCTAAACAGTCTTCGAAAAATAAAGATGATACATATTTGAACTTTTTGGATACATTTCCAATAATTTACAAGTACATCAAATTGTAACGCAACAATATTTTTTCATGAGTATGAACAAATCTTTTAGGAATTTGTACACCTATGAAGCCCACTGTTTGAGGGCCACCATAGACTTTTAGACGTCATCATGACGTCATATAAGTATTAAATCGTCTTTTTATTGAAACGGAGCAATATTCAATATAATTTTCTTTACTTATACTTATTATTTATCCCATATTTTCATATTTTCATGAAAGTTTCTTAAATTTTGATAGTAGTGGAATACCTCATTACCATCACATTGACCTCATCACTTCAAGTTGTAGGGGATACAATTTAAATTGCTCATTTACAACTTAAATTATCATCCTTACCACTTGGTTTTCTGTATAGGGTGCAGAAAAACTTCTCCTCATTTTTATCTTTTTATCTTACTTTGATTGTTAACGTTTGAAGTATATTTGCAATGCATCAATTGATCTAAATGGTATCTCCCAGCCATGTTTCCAACTAATTCTTCACAATAAATTATTATCATTGTTTGATTGAGCACGCTGCGTCGTCTAGTTAATTGTATGAAATCGTCAAAATCAGATGATTGATTATAAATAACAGAATATGTAAGCCTTCAGAGTAACTATTCCTCGATATGTTACGAAATACAGTGTGGCATGGTAAATGCGATATAAATCTGATGTTGATGTAGTCACGTGATTTCGATTCCCTTTCTGATTGGCCACGGATAGTAGCCAGCAGCGCAGCAAGTGCAAAAAATAGCACCGGATCTATCTTGAAATGCAAGTCGCGTGGCAAGCGCAGCACCAAGCAATGGACCAAGCGTGGCAGTCAGCGCGGCTCCTAGTAAACAAAATTGCTTAAAAAAATGCCTCGTGTGAAGCGGTCTTATTAGTGATCATTCATTTTTCATCACATTGAGATCAGAATCTCTCATCAAATTCAATAGATTAATTAGTCGTCCACTTATCACTGTTCGATATATTCAAAAAAATCAGAGTGAATAATCAAATACCTATCAAGGAAAGTTTTGAACTATATGCCACATATAATAATAGAAAATCCAACTGTTTTAATTGAGAAGCTCTGGTCGTCCGTTCATTGAATTGCTCGTTTCTATGAACACAAAAAAGCGATTGGCCGAAAACATGTGTTATCTAACTACCGGATACTTCAATTAGAGGCACTCAGCTGGCTAACGGATATAACTATTGGTACAATTTCTCTTTTTCATCCTATAAATTTAATAACGTTTTGTAAATATTCAATTTTGGACCCCGATTTATACGTCCAGTTTCAGGGTAATGTGTGTAGGTATGTATATACTTTCTCTATCAGTTTTTCAAAGTTTGTTAATTCCGTCCCAAGTATACCAATATCTTCTCATTCTGAGCATTTTTATAATCTTTAATGAAACTAGTAATGAAAACATAAACTGTATCCTTACCAAATTTTGTTCCACCATATTTTTATCAAGAACAAACATCCATTACGACTTTTTTAATAAAGACGGTGGCGTCACAGCGGGTAACAATAAACGATCGTTCATAGGCTGTGTAATATTTATGCGTAAGCAAGCCAGGGGTTCAGTATTTCAGTAGCTGTGAAACTCTGCAGGGTGCGGTCATTTACACCCCCTGCCTGTAACTTACGGCTCTATGAGCCCGAAATTGACCAGAGGGGAGAATTAAGGTTGTCTTCGAAGATATTGAGTTCCAAGAAATATTTCCAACTATAGTCATTCACAAGTTTTCATACAGTTCAATTCGTAGGCACTATTCTGAAGTAATAAGTTGCTGTTCAAGTTGATGAGAGACTGACTGATTGGTCCTTTACTTACGATGGTGTTTATGTCTCCCTGATTGCTCATTCTGGATGAAAGTGAAGAATAATTGGAAGTTATAATTTGTATGGTGATGTAAATCTTTATTTTAGGTATGGTAAAATATGCAATATTTTGGTGAATGGCGTAGAATTGAAGCAAGTAAATGAGTTTGTGTAATTGATAAAGTCGCATGACGGGATGATTCATAAGATGACTGATACAAATGATCTGTTAGCTGAAGTTTTGAGTGTACTAGAAATGTTGACATGGAATAAGTCTGTTCGAGAGAGGAATGATTGGGTTTTCCTAATGAGTACTTATGCCTGCATTAAGGTATATTGAAATGAATACTGGATGTGATTCCGGAAGCATTATTAACAAGTGACAGTTGAGGAAATGGAATTTTTGTATGTTGTTGGCTGATGTAAGTAAATTGGTGTATGAGAAATTTGTGGTTGGGAGGATAGGAGTACGTCATTCAAATTGATATAGGCATAGGCAAATTGTCGAATAGAATACTCCTAAAGAAAATAAGGGAGGATAATCAAGCTTGTATGCTTAAAATTAGAAATACGGACGAAGAGAGAAAAATATGTTTTGAATAGAAGTGTTAAGCGTAGTTCTCCGGTTTTATACTAAATGCCAAGCTGATTTGAGGTGAAAGCATAATATCTACATTATCATGTATATATCAATTGAAAAATTATCTATTATTTGATTAATTCACATTTTATTACACTCATTAAAAATCTCCACAAAAAAACAATCACAATAATATAATTCTCATGAAAAATAATTTGATAAATAACATTGGAAAATAAATGTCGACTGAACAGAAAACATTAATCAGAATAATTAATTATTTTCGATTTAGCATAAATTAACAATAATTTTGGATGATGGAATTATCCATAAACGTCATTATATTTCATGTAATTGTGTTTAGAGACAGCAGGAGAGCCTCAAATCACCATGACCAATCAAATCATGTTAAAGAAGATCGCAAAAGATTCGTTTGTTTCATAGTAAATTGCAAGAACATTTATAAAATACAAATATACATTTTTCATTCTTGACTGCCAATTATTCAAAATATAAAGCTTGCAATTCAATTTAAATTTATTGGATACAAAATGAGATTCGTGTATTCAATTCTAAAAAGTATTTGATTGAAATTCTGTTGTTCATTTTATGTACGTATTTTTTTTTTTTGCACCAAAATTGATCCTATCTGCATATAGTTTTATTTTACGAGTTTAGGGTTTTTATGTAGGTACTTCTCAATCATCACATAATCAAATTACACTGTTTCAAATTATGAGCCCAGTTCATTTAGAATATAATCTTATTTATTTGCCTTCCAAGATACAGAAAAATAAACAAATGATTTGCATTTCTTGTCATTTTCGAATTATCCAATTATACTTAAAATACCATTTAGTTGATTATTTGAGTTATATTGAAGCATTCTTATATATCATAGTAGAGCTAAATTATTATTGTTCAATACAGTTCTCAGCCAGGTAAAAATCGAAATGCCAACAATAGAAATAGTTAATCAGAAAAAAACTATTAGTTTATATTCTACAAAACTGAGTTGAATTAGCGTTTATTCATAGTATTTTGTTTATGACGCTTTTCATGTTTTTGCATCACAAAAATAGATCATTATTATCTATTAGCCTTTGCCAGACATTGAATTATTTGTCAAATGATTTTAATTAATTATTTTCTGTATGAATATGATGTTCATAATGTGATATAAAATTGTATGGACTTGAATATTATTATGTATCTCGATAATTCATAGGTGTATGTACACCGACTTCTCCAAAGCTTTTGATGAAATTAATCATATAATCCTAATTAAGAGACTAGCAGGAATCTGGAGTTGATGGTTTTACTCATATTTGAAAGGAAGACAATAATGCGTGGCTTTTTATTTCGTGACGTCACCATAGCATCAGGTTTACCACAAGATTCACACTTTAGGCCCTTCACTTTTTAACATAATTATAAATTAAGGAAACGAAGTGTGAGAATTCAGTCAAGAGTTTTATTGTTCTATCCTACTCTACAGTTTCGGTCCCACCTGGACCATCTTCAGGATTGCTACATTGTACATCAGTGTGATAATGAGGGACAAAGTGAAATGGAAAATATACTTACAATAGAATTCATGTTTGTGTGATAATTAGTTATGTAAAGGTCGATGTAATAATGATAAGAAAAACAATCATTTTTTGGTCAAAAAATTGAGAATAAAAAACAAAAAAACTGTGCTTGACAACAACTGACCGTTATGAAAACCCAAAACTAAGTACTTGTTGAATAAAGTGCGTGCCCGCGTTACGCATTATAACAGTCAGCTTCATCCACTACATCCATATTTATAAATGATATCTCAAAATATGTTACTCACTCTAAATATTTATTATACGCGAATGATTTAAAAATTTATCATCCAATCAGGTCCAGTGATGATTGTAGGAATCATCAGTCAGATCTAGATTTGTTCTTTGAATATTATATTGAGAACAAATTGTATCTCAATATATCAAAGTGTTGTTGTATTACTAATAGGAATAAAATTGAATTCTCCTACTGTGTAAATGAGGAGATTATAAATAGTATAAAAAAAGTGAAGGATCTGGGTGTGATAATGGATTGTTCACAGAAAAAGAAAGCCCATAATATGTTGGGGTTTTTTATTCGCACGGCAAAAAGCTTCAAAAATCTGCGTACCATATTAGTTTATATTTATCACTTATTCGTAGCCAGTTTGAAATTTCTTCGGTGTCATGGTCTCCTTCTTATAACATTTATATCAATAGAATAGAGAGAATTCAAAATATGTTCTTGCTGCCAAATTTTCAACATAATAATGTAAATTTGTTACCACTAGAAAAGAGGAGAGTATTAACAGATTTTATGTTTCTGTACAAATTAATCAACAATCTAATCGATATATTTAAGTCTTTTCGCCTACCCTTCGACTATACAAGGTGTTATAATATGCTAAATGTTCCAAACACAAAAACTTGTTCGGCTGCAAATTCACCAATAACCAGAAGTTCTGCCAAGATACTGAATAACACCTTCTCATCAGACATATTTTCTCTTGGTTTGTAATAATTTGAAAAATCTGTGAGTTTTCCATGCTGCCTCTGTTTTCGTTATCGTGTATGTTTTTGTTAAATGCATTGATTTATTTGTAAATATTTTTGCTCATGTGAAACTCCTTTTTTCTGCAGACGTCAAAAAATAATGACATTTCCACATCAATAATAGTATGCGGAATGTCGCACTGAAGTTGTTCATCATGACAATGTGCACGAAGTATTTCGCGCATTAATTTTATTTTGACAATTTGCACAAACTATTCCGTGCACGTTGACATGATAAAAAATTCTATTTCATATAATGAAGAGTTTTTGAAGGCAGAACTTGTTCTGTACTATCACTCTAAAGTAAATGAATCTAGGAAAAAAACCCCGGGAAATAAAACCCTGGAAAAAAACTCCGCATAAAAACCCCCCGGAAAAATGGAAGAATCATCTAAATGATGAAAGCGCATTTGACAGCTCATGAATGCTTGTTACTTCAGAGATTTCGCAAATTACCATCTCTCACAATTACTGAGAGTTTTGGCAAACTTACGAAACAGCAGCTTCCATATAGTACTAGTTTCAAGTTGACAGTTTGATAGGTACATAATTTATGCATGAACAAACTCAAAAATACCTTTTATTCTTCATTGTTTAGTTATTGACTGACGGGAGGTTAATTGCTGTACCTTAAAATGATAATTTGATCTTTATCAAAGCTATATAAAAAATACACCAAAAGTAAACAAATTTTCAACCAATAATAATGATTCATTCTAATAAGCTTCAAATTCGCGTTAAACAAGTCATTGAATGAATCCCGGACAGATTTGACAACTGTACATAATAATAGTGACACCGCCGGCTAAAGTTGTAACTAAATTTTTATTTACTTTAATGAATTTTAGTTGCCATTCCCTAATGTCATATATATCCATGGGCATTGTTTCACTTGAAACAAGTAATTGAATAATTGAATCTTCCACAATCACTGAACTTGAATTAAAGCAATTTGTGCAAACCTACGAAACAGTAGCTTTTATTTAGTACCAGTTTCAAGTCTGTAAATGGTATAGTTGCTGAGAACTCAGCGTCACGCCAGCCAGCCAGACAGCCAAAGTGAATATAATAGCGCTTTTTTCGAAAAAATGCGCTAAAAAAAACCTCGGAAAAAAGCCCCCTGTGATAAAAACCGAAGAAAGTTTATATAACGAATTTTATAAATTAGGTATATACCTAAGCGTGTTTTCATTATATTTGCTAATAAAACCAAGAGTTATAAACAACAATTCTATATAACGTATAGTATATAATTTAATACAGACATAAATACAGTGTCTTCAGTTTTATTCATCCATAAGCATCAATAATAATATAGTGAAGTAGAACATTCACACACATTTGATTTTTGTGCATGCTTAAAGAGACGATCTCAAGAATATTTTGTTTTTTTGAAAAGTTTCCAGAGGTCACTAGATAATGACGAGAAACTGATTTTGGTCGAATGTTTATCCTGTAAATAATTCCTGAACAGTCGCAATGGGAAAAAAAGTTTCAAATAAAAAAGCTGAATGTTATTATTACCCAGACAGTGGCATACGCGAATATTTTTATTGTAAGGCATATTTTTCAAATACGACACGAAGTAGTAATTTTTCAAATATAATTAATACATAAAAATAACAGCAAGAGACTACATACTTTTTTCTTATTTTATTGATATGAAATTTATTTTATTTGTGTTGGTACAATATTAGAAATTTATCATTTTCTGTATTATATGTTGAATGCCTCAACTTATGCTAATACCTAGCCTTTATATTCAAATAGGTAATATAAAACAATTGAAAATAAAAAATGTGTATGTGATCGTTTCACACCATTATATTATTATTGACGCTATTAGATGAATAAAACAGAAGACACTGTATTTATGTCTGTATTGCATTATACATTACGCGTTATTTAGAATTGTTGTTTATAACTCCAAGTTTTATTATGAAACATATTGAAAACATCCTTATATACCTTATTTATAATATTCGTTCTATAAACTTTGTTCGGTTTTTATCGCAGAGGATTTTTTTCCGGGTTTTTTTTTTCCTGGGGGCTTTTTTTCCGGGGTTTTTTTTCCGGGGCTTTTTTCCGAGGTTTTATTTCCCGGGGTTTTTTTTCCTATTACCAAAATGAATAGATGATGGAACATCAACAAATGACGAATACTATTTAGAATTTTCTGTAGATATCGGTATGCGTTATAATTTTTCTTGTAGAAATTTATCTACATTAGAATTCAATACAAATTAACATTTATGCTCATGATGCAAAAAAATATTTAACAAGTTTCATCTATAGAATGTGAATCTGAACATAAACATAGAAAATTGCTGTATGTAGCTGTTAAGCTTGTAACATCGAAAGTTGCATTTCCTAACCAGCAATTCATGTTATTTGTTTGCAGTGTTAGTTTAGCAACATTTGGCGCATGCACTACAAATTCGAATAATGTGTTGTATTAGCTGTACAAACTTATTTCAAATGTGCAGTTAATTTTGCAGTTTAATGAATGTTAAATTGCTTAAGTGTCGGTTTGTGATTCCCTGTTTAAACTTTGCTATCGTGTATGTTTATGCATCTCTAGGTAAAGCAAATGTGCTTACTTGCACTCCATGGCACCGTGCTCACTGCTAATGAAATCTTGCAAGATGCTCAACTCGGAATAATTTTTAATTAATGAACGCAATATTTCAGTCAAAATTAATCGAGTATCACGACTGATGCTCTAAGCATTCACTTATCTACGTACACATTCGAGAACCTGTGTCTTCTATAGTTCTATAATCAATTAAAATCAAAATTTTATCGTTCCTACTAAATAAACAAATTCGTCGTCTGGAGTATTTGCATTTAAATTTTTTCGACCTTCTGTGAGATACATTATTTTCAATTTTATCATATTTTGACATGAAAACCTTTCTTTTCCCAATCTGCTCTTCATCCTTCCCAAATCTAGCAATTGACCCTAAAAATGACTGTTTATCAAAACAAGTACAATGCGTATAAGAATTCGCGAACATTGTTCAAAATTTTAGCGATTAAATTTATGTGCATGAAATTCTGGCACAGTATTTACCATAAAAACCTTTTGGATGTGAATTTATTAACTACTTCTGTAGTATACGTTATACGCATGGTAACTAGAATCACAATATGTTAAAAAGTTTTCATGTAACATAGTTGGCCACTGATCAAAACACTTTGCCAAACACGGCAATTTCCATAAATATTTCTATGTGAAGTTGTTTCTCATTACATCGGTTTATTTCATGGAAAACTTTGCGGACATCATTCATGAAGTGTTTACTAAACTAAGGGTACATAACTCCAAAACAGAAAATTGGAAGAGCTGGAGTCCTTTCATATTTTACAGAGCTGGTTTCTACATTCAGTTCTCAGTTCTAGTTTATTGATTTTTGAATCTTGAATAAGTTTTAGCTTACCCTAAGTTTTGAATAGAGAAATTCTGATTCTTAGCACTAAGCAGTGATTTGAGCATGGATTTCATATAACCTAATTCAGTACCGATGAGTGAAGCACATTCTGTTCAGCTTATCACAAGCCAATCCTGAAATCGATATCAATTATTCGAGCTTGTTCAAAATAAGTGCTTTTGGCTGTATTCTGTTCAGCCAAATTGTTGTCTTCTTAATATCGTTTTATTAAAAAAAATAGACAAGAGTCTCAAAATGTCAAATCAGCAAAATGGAGTAGCTCTGAGCTTACAGTAATTATTTTGAACTAATATAAATTGCCGAATAGAAATTGTTCTATGTCAAAATGCACACTTTCCACAAAAAAGATCATCCATCCATTCAACTAGTCTATTTGGACAAAGTTATTCATATTTTTTAATGAAGCTTTTATTGGTTATTTTAAAATAGTGAACTTTCCCTATCAGCTCATGTATTTGCGTGTGCGTGTTTTTTCCAACAATCAATTAATTAAAAATTATCTACTCCTGACTTTGATTAATGTTATTATGGCGTCTAATTATATATCTGAAGCTAACACGATCAATAATTACATAACTCTAACTTTTTCATTGAACACTATTTGCTTTTTGTTAAGACAAATATAAAAAGATATTTTTTTTTTATTTGGACCCGGTGTTTATTCGCCGAATATTTTAATCTGTTTGATAATTACTATGACGACAGTTATTGCAACAATTATCACTAAAGATATTATCAATTGAATAAAGTTATGGAAATTTCTGGTGTATCACGATTATTTTCGACTTATTTAATATTTCTACAGACAGTAGTGAACAGAGAATAAAAAGATGTTTGAAATTTGTTGATACTTCGAATCTAATCCTTATCTATTATGATATAAAAATAGTGCAATAAAGCAAAATAGGAAAAAAAGGTCTGAAAGGCGGTGTCTGCTAGATTTCTCACTACACAAGTAACACGTACAATAAAATGCTACATACACTATTTAGAAATATGAGAAAGATAATAATTTCTCAATTACGCGAGTATATCGTGATTTAAGCCATGTTTATGGAGGACAAAAATAAGTTTCGAAATATAGGAGCCAGGGAACTCAGTCAATTCATTAAATGTTTTTCACCTAATTCGATAGTTTCAACTACACCTTAGCAGCGCGTCTGAATTCCTCCACTTTTACCTATTTTAATCCTCAACCACAAGGTTGGGACGAAAATCCTATCCGCTCCGTGCACATCTCAAGCTCCGACTGCAGCGTTACCAGCGGCAGTTTTTGTAACTTTTCGTTTTTGACAGACCCAGTGAAAAAAATGTTGAAAAGTAAGTAGAAAAATTATTAATGTTTATGCATTTGCATATTTTTGTGATAATAATGAAATTTTTATAGTTTATATATATATATATATAATTTTACTTTGTATGGATGTACAATAACATATGTATTTCGTATGACACTGCCTGGAATTATTGGCATTAGTTTTTGATTACCAAATCCATCTAATTCCTCAACCCTTTTCACATGAGACGCTGCCAACATTTTCCCTTTAATAATTTTTCAAGGTTCAAATCCTATATTAAAAGTAATTAGCTGAAAACTGGTCCTTATGACTTGATTCATTCTGAATTGTCGAATCAGTTATTTAGTTTCAGCACTAAATATACATAAATATTGACTCAAAATTTCATTATAAATGAAAACAATTAATTTTAAAACTTTTATCTTGCGTTTACCTTTTGCTAACTTTTCCATGGAATTATCATTTGTTACATCACATCGTGTGCTATTGTAGCAGCATAGAGAAAAGTAAGAGTTTACTAGCGAGTCAACGAACGAGTGAATTAAATTTACACGAGCAAAGTAATATCGCTTCTCTTCTCTTACGTGTTGAACATGCTATTTTTTATATACTTGATGGAAGACGCCAAGAATAGATAATTTTCTACAGAAATACTAATCAAGATTGTGTTCTTGCAAAAACGCAGTAATGGTTTCGACAAGTGCCAAGCAAAAGTATAGTAACAAATAAACATATATTATGCTACAAGGACCGTACGACTGTCATAAAAGGATAAATTTGGCTAAAGACGAGGGCGAAGCACGCGGCGAATACGAGGTCAAAGCCCAAGGCGTAGCTTCGTGCAGCCAAATTTGTCCGTGACAATAATGACAGTCGTTCAGCGTCCGTGTTGCATACGATACTTTTTGTAACAAGTGCATCAAAGTACCCCCATTACTGAGCTTTTTACAAAGATTTGGATTTATTTAAACTATCTTATCGATTTGACAGATTTTTGCTAATGCAATCACATTTCAGTAAACTAATGCAATGAAATATTAACTTACATGATTTATATTATTGATTGATATTCTTCACATTTTCTGTGCTATCCCGTTCACAATAAATGCACACACTACAACGAACATATTCTATAATAAAAATTTCTTTCAAATATCAATTTGACATATCTCAATAAAATAAAATAATCCAACGGCATCCATGATCTATATATAATATCCATTTTTACCCAGCGGACATTATTATCCATCTATTCCTTGTCAACTGAGAATTAATGAAAATTGTTACCATGGTTTGAAATTGAGAACTTTCGAAGCAGAAGTCAGCTCAGTAATAGGATACTTTGTAATGTATTAAACAGGGAACAATGCAATATAAGATTTCAACTTGACTTATAAAAAACACAACAACCACAATGACAGTTGTAATAACAACTTATACATTACTCAATTTTTACCACCTCACTTAATCACATGAGTTTTTATATGCTCGGGCGCCAGGATCTTTTAATTAAAAAGAAATAAAACACTGAAACTTTTATCAAAGGAAGTTCGGTTCTGAAATATAAAAATATTTTCCCCAAATGAAACCACAGAATGAGTTTTAGGAATTAAATTTGATCAAAGCAATATAAATGAAACAAACGAAACAATAATTACAGCAGATTGACTCATCAATCTAATGAAACAAAGGCAAAGGAATAAATCATGAATCAAACAATAATCACAACGGATTGATTTATCATAAACAATTATTTGACAAATAGAAATTAGTTTTCAGAGAGATGGCGTTTTTTTTAAAGAATTTGGAACTTTTCAAAAATAATTTAGAAAATGAATAGAACAACCTATTATAGGCCCTGGGTGATTTCATTGTTGAACAAGCGCTTCGCGAAGAATGTGCTAATTCAAACGCAACAATGCCACCAACCAGTGCACATTCAAAAGAAATAAACTGAACCTGAAAATCTAATTTAAGTTCAATTGTCTTATTGGAATAAGATAGCGTAGCGCTTCACAAAGAAGATGCTACCATTATCTGATCCCAAAAACTCAGGAAAATAAAGAATGCATACTTAAACTACTCAGCAACTTCTTGGATTACATTTGAAATGCAAGCCTGCCCTATCAAATCCATCGTGCCTTTATGACAATAGAACGAGCAAGTGTCGTCAGCGCCATCTCTTATCACAAAGTTGGAACATACTCGTATCGCCGCCATCTTGGTTACACGCATTTCTGCGCAATGGCGCTTTTATCTGTCAAATCTGTCAGATGTTCAACAATTATAACTTTATCTTAAGCCCGCCGCACACGAGGCAATTTTCCATGCAATTTTGTTCACTTAATTTGCAGCAAGTTTTCTTGCGCACTGGGCCACTTTGAGGTACACTTAGTGTGACACTTATTCTCGCATCACACGATGCAAGCTGCGCCACTCATTCTAACACTAGAACGTAGACTTGGTAGATTTTCACATTACAAGTATGGATGTTGCCGAAACTAATCGTCGGAGAAGAGCAGGAGCATTTGCTGCAGTTATAGCTTGCGAATCACGAGACAGAAAAAAAAGAAGAAAAAACTTTGATCAAGAGAGTGACTTTTGAGAAGGAATCAAGGCCGCAGAGTTTTCAACATTTTGTTTGACGAGCTAGTAGGGTGTATACCAAACGTAAAAAACCTGGAGATGTCAGGGAATTTAGATAAACTGGAAATGTCATGGAATCGTCAGGGAATTTCTGATATTTGTCTGAAAAAATACATCATAGGATATTTATGCATTATTACTCATAAAAGTATATTTTCACTCTTAAGGATACTAGGGCCATCTGTGCAAATCTATAAGTCTTCCAGATATATAAATTCATTAAAAAAAAAATTATTAAAGTACATTTACTTTTGTTGATTAATGTAAATTCGTTCATGATATCAAGTTTGTTTTTAATTCACAGATTTATAGGATTCACACAGAATTGCAACATTAATCTGTGATTATATGTAAACTTGTATCAAACTTTTGTTTTTTACTGTCTGGAATTTTATTGAAAATAACCTGGAAAACCTGGAAGTCAGGGAATTTTCATTTAATTTTTTGGTATACATCCTGAGCTAGGGAACGTAAACATTACCTAATTTCCACTAACCATAATTTTTACTTATTTGTATCTTAAAACATCACTAAACACAATGTACTAATGAGGCACAGCATTTTGATGCGACATACAACTCAGTGATGTAATCACGTGATTTCGTCGTCTGCTTTGATTGGCTGTGGACAGCAGTCAGTGGCGCAGCAAGTGCGAAAAATAGCACCGAACCTATCTTGAAAAACAAGTCTCGTGGTAAGTCTAGTACCCCGCATCGCACCAAATTTCTTGCATTGGAGCAAGCGTGGCACCCAGTGCAGCGCCAAGTGAACAAAATTGCTTGAAAAATTGCATCGTGTGCGGCGAGCTTTATTCAGGCCCGGTTTCACCAAAGTCAGTAAAATTTATCTAGAGGTTATTTTAAGTTAGTAACTATAGTTATAATTGTATCAACAATAGTTTTTCTATAGAATATCCTTTTGATAAATTTAACTGGCGTTGGTGAAACTCACCCTTAAACACTTAATTATGGTATTAATAGTTAGTCTAACACTTAATTCGCACTGTTTAACTCAGTAAATGATATTACGTAAGTAAGTTCATCTTCTTTCACAAAATGTTTTAATCCACTATTGTCTGTAGGTTATGTTCACGGCGCGAGCACTAGAAATGTCTAACAGAAATACTATAAATGTTTGGGTCTCTGGGAATTAACCCTTCTTAGGGACAAACGGTAGGCACTAGCTTCGTCACAGCTTTCGATGCACGTGTTACAAAAAAATATTAAGAATTAATTTGTCAGAAACATCACAAGCTAGAGATTCTCGTAAAATTTTGGATGCAGCTGAAGAAGCGACTTTACATTTGTTTTCAGCGAAATCGAGAGAAATTTTATTTTCTTATATATTTAACCTGTAATTTTTTCTTAATTAGGTCAAAGTTGTCATATGAGCGCGTGTCATAGTGCATTTTCTGTTTATTATTTTCTGTTGTTAATTAGGAAAATGTTGCTAGTCGGAAAACTGGCACTTTTCTTCACCTACAAAAAATTATTTTTTTCCTTCAACTGCATCCAGAATTTCGCGAGAATCTTTAGCTCCTGGCGTTTTTGACAAATTAATTTTTAATATTGTTTATTTGTTACTATGCTCTTGCTTGGCAGTTGTCAAAACCGTTACCACGTTTACAACTATACAAAAAATAGCATGTTCATCACGTAAGAAAAGCGATATTTCTTTGCTCGTGTAATTTTAATTCACTCGCTCTTTGCTCTCGCTCGTGACTTTTCTCTATTTGTCAAACAATCTACACTACCATTACTGTGCAATGAAATAAGCGATTCTGCTTAACATCACTTTATTACTCTTGAAATAGGAAATGTGGGAGTCTATGACAATATATAAGATAAGCCTGTTTCAATGGGCTAGTTCGGGTGTTTTACAATTCTTACATAATGTTATTTAGAATCATGAAATATAAACATTGTCACTTTTATTTTTTCCAAAAAATGTTTGATAATGTCGAGAATAATATATAAAGTCCTGATGACGTCATAGCTACTAGATCGTAAAAACGTTGTTGGACATACGTCTACGCTGAGATAAATATAAACATATGTCGAGTCATACCTAACTAAACATCCCAACTGATTACTAGCAGAAAATGTGTGGTCTACTGTACAACTCTGTGGTACCTACAGCTGGACAAATATAGTAGCTTGTACCTTTTCCTATTTCCAAGGTGGCAGTAGGAAATTAAAAAAGGTAATGTTTCTTCACTATTTGGTAGCAAAAACTTAATGTACTGCTGATTGACACTAAATTTAAGTAATGGAATATCCTACCTTGAAAGTGAAGACCCAGGCTAGCTATTAATAAGGGCACCAGAAATATTTTACCTGAAAAATAGGAAATGGGCGCCACTCCCAGGAAATGATCAAAGGAGAAAAAGGTACTATTCTGGGAGACAATAGCGACAGCAAAAAAGAAATAAAGCATAGACGTCGAAATTAATTTTAAATAAAATTATTATTAATTTAAAGCAAAGAATTCCAAAAATTATAATTCAAAAAATTTGTAACTTATGAAAATGATTGAAGCTATTATACAAAACAATCTCACTGCAACAGCCAAAAGGGAACTGGAGAGCACGTCACAGACGTTCAAAATTACGTTACAAAAACTAGCTAAATATCCTCTTCAGGCGGAACTCAAGACTAGTATCGGCAGAGAAGATAGATGTCGAATTGGTAGCTACAAAAACAACGTCAGACAAGAACGTTCCCTGAATTAAGTAAAGTTGATCTTGCGTCTTATAGGGCTTTGATAAATACCCAACGGTCCTTGAAGATGTTAAGGTTGGCCGTGCGCTTGGTCGTCAACTTCGGGAGATATTAATGTTCTTCTTAAATTCGTAGACGTGTTGATGTTTTTCTTAATTTGAAGTTGGTCAAAAACTAGTCTCAAGTGGCCACTGGTCCCTAAGATTCCTAGCAGTTTACACTGAAAACAAACAACCCAACCAGTATCCAATTCAACTGAAACAGGAGGTTCCTACAAAAAAATTGGAGAGCTCTCTTCAAACGTGAAGCGTTAAACTTCAATTAAAAAACGAATAAACTGTAAATTTAGTAAAAGTTAAATAAAATAATCAGTCAGTTATTCATTTGTCTGTTTTTAAATAGTGCACTAAAAATTTACAAAGTAAAAAAAACTACGCTGAGCATCAAAGAGAAGAAAAACAAAGAAAATACAAAATCTAGCAGGACAAGAAAATGGATTTATTAGCGACGAGTCGATAAATTTACGAACGTAGTTCGTTACTAAAAAAATTGGATCAATCTTCACAAACTCGTAGGTTTTTCCAGCTTAAAAACGGGAACTAAAGCCCACAACAAAATATTTTAAGCTTTGGAAACAAAAACTACAAAAACAACGTAAGAAACTAAACTACGAGTTGTTGAATGACAAATCCGCAACGCGTTGGATCCAAAATATAGTTAAATTATTTATTGTCAACCACTTTCACTAATCATTCATACATCACACATACTTAGGTGAGGAAAGGTAAAGGGAGGAACGAAGATAGCCACAAATCTCGTAGGTTTTATTACTTCGAGTGTACATATGAAATTTAGAAAAAAAATAAATTTAGAACAAAAATATTAATTTTGTAAAAAAAAAGTTTCAAGATAGTAAAAAGGTTTTGAGCACAAAAAACTAACAAATAATCAAGGATAAAAGAAATAAATTTGGAAAACAAAAAGTTAACCACGCGGCTCGCCTCAAACGAAATCACTAGAAAAATAATACTAAATTTGGAATAACATGAACAAAAATAATAAAACAAATACTTACAAAATCATAACACTGATTCTAATTAAATAAAATAATCACAAAATTTAGAACAACAAGACTGCTCAAAAACAACCCGTCTGCAACAACGGCTCGGACGGAAGAGAGGAAGAACCAGACGCGCATACTCCCTAAGTTAGCGCTTCAATCAAGTGTCATACGCACGTACTATTTTACAAAATTAGTGCGAATCTGTTACATAGATGGCGACATGGGTATGCAATGGGAAAACAATTGTACAAAAAAAAAGACGTCGGACGAAATTTTTGTAACAAGCTGTTACGTCATGAATGGCGCATGTTCAAATGAACATTTTCATTTTAATAATTCGAGTTGAATACGGGACAAAACATGATAATTTTCATATTTATATCAACAATTAACAAGTAAATTTTATGTGCAATATGTAATTTTCAAGAGTTTCTAAATCGAACGAGCCCATTCTCAATACCGAATTAGCTACGTAGCAAGAGTAGCAAATGCTTCGGACCCCGTGCAATCACTCCTGCCTGAAGGCAGAAAAAAATTGAACTAAGATAGGAGCATGAGAGTATTCTGTTATAAATATATTAAGATGGGGGCCTCTGATAGGATTTGTGACTCAATCCGGCACTGCCAATTCTCTCATTCTTCTGTAAAATCAGTGATTCAGTAAGATTTTGATGAAGTTTAGTTTCAATTGCCGCTACCAGGCAACTTACAACCTATTTTCCAAACAACCTTGAGCGTTCAGTATCTACATGATGAAGCAAATTAGGTATGCCTTCCAGACATTTATCACTTACTGCAAAATAAGGTTGTTTGTCAAATCGGGAGCCCTTTCTTGATCAGTTCAAAGAGATGCAATGTGAAAAAAAAACGATGTTTGTATTTTCTAAAATTGAACCTTCCATTATTTCTTTTGATATTTAATAAAACCAGATATCAAAATAATGATTTTAATGAAGAAAGCATTGCAACATTCAATATGCATCATAATATATTCAATCAAATATATGAAAAATCTATGGGAATATTTCACATTTCATAATATTCAGAAAAATGATAATGAAACTGAGTAGTCAAAAGTGGAAACTTCGAAAATTTTCTGTGATTACTATATCATATAATCAAGGATCCTTGAAGGCACCCTGCACAGTAAATATTCATCAGATTAGACAAACTTGAATAACTACCGTCCATTAGTTGAAGAAGTAAATATGCCCGAATACAGTAAGATAAATTTTATAATCAGATCTGTCTTTACAGCATATTTTACAAAGGAAAATAAAACAGGATTGATTTCTTAAAATTTAAATTGCAGAACATTTTCCTTCAATATTGATTGAAAAAGGTTTGTGCCTCAAAAGGAATAAATTAGAGATCAAATACAATGTCCAATTTGAGTTCTCGATTTTGTAATCCCTCTCGAACAGGATTATAAATTCACATTTGATTCAGCTTCACCCTTTAATCTCTCATTGTTAGTGTCATATTATTGTTAGTCGCGGACGCATTAGGACTAATACTTTAAGCAATTGGGACGTATTCTCTTCATAATTCATTCCATGCTTGAAATCGTTGAGTTTTCAATTTAAAACACGTGCCAAACATACGCTTGTTTTTATTATTTTCACCCTAGTAACGAATTCTCTAGGGTTAAGAGCTGAATTTTTTATTGTAGTCAGAGTAGAATATATTCAGTGGAGATCGTATTACTTATGGAATTGCTTTTGGAGTAATGTGTTTTTAATGGCAGTTAGATATTGGAAAAAGCTCAAGAAGTTAATGAAGAATTTGCTCCATCATAAGTCGATTCTAGGAATCAACAAATAAAATTAATTTAGTTTGTATTTGTTTGAGTGATCATATGTTATACACCTTCAGAATCTCTAACTTCCAATTTTCCTAATGGACTGAATTCTTTACTGTTGCTGACTTATCATCTTTCCAGGAATGATTTGAAATGGAGAATACACCAGTTACAAAAAAAAAATGAGTACAGACATGCTAAATGTCCCTGTCCGCTATAAAGATTAAACTCTTCATTCTGTCAGAAAACATAAACTATTTCTGCTTGTTCACGCGTGTAGTGATGCGTGCCCTTGGGGAGCTTCCAAGTTGTGGAGCTTTTTGCTCGGCACTTGAGACTCAAGCTTTTATTTTAGCCGTCGGGCAGGACAATTAGACCCACGGGTCTGTTTGTCCTCTGTCCTGGAAGCCAGAACATGGATCGGGCGCCGAGTTATCAAGGTCGTATATTCCTAAAGGAGAAGGCCGCAGAGACAAGAATGTTATACAAAGAGGATGAGGTTTGAGTGAGAAGCAGAGGTAAGTACTAGGGATTCTCAGGACTTTTGTTTCGAACAAAAAGTATACAATTGTTTTACAAAGCTCTAATATCCAGTGATTTTATTTTTAGATACAAACTGAATGCGGTGCTGGTCTCTTGCTATCAATTAAATTAAGTTGAAGATCAAAGCTTCATGTTCGCGATTACTTCCAAAATCAATTCATTGATCAGAAAGCGTTAACAGCAATAGTTGTTTTGAATCTCTTCCAAAATGTTCATAGTACAACAGAAGTAGAGTTTTATTCCAAAGTATCAATGATTCGAGCCGTAGACATTTGATCCAGGGGCTGAAAGAAAGATATAGTCAAGTTTTCATTATTATCTCAATATTAATTGATTTTTCGAGAAAAATAATAATATTGCAAATCATAGTTTGAAGAGTATCCCATAAACGGTTATGTTTTGCTTTTTTTGTTTGTTGAATCAACCGTTTTGATGATAGAGAGTAAATTATGCGTAAGCGTTATTAGACGAGCAGTACTCGAATTTATAATTAAAGAACCCTCCCAAAATAATCTCAATAATCAAATCAAAGCTTTTCATAGTTCTTAATGTCGCTAAATCCAAGAATGAGGAAACGTTTCACAAAATTGCGATGAGGTTAGAAGAAGATTTTTCTCACTTTACAGTTTTCTACTTGCTTCACCTTTTGCAATTGTTGTTCCTTTTTATAGTTCCATGCTTGCTGCACACGGTGCAATTTTCCAAGCAATTTTGTTCACTAGGAGCCGCGCTTGCTCCGATGCTAGAAACTTGGTCCACAGCTGGGTGCTAGACTTGCCTCGAGACTTGTTATACAAGATAGATCCAAAGCTATTTTTTGCATTTGCTACGCCGCAGCCAAACAGAAGGGGCGACGAAATCGCGTGACTACACCACTGAGTTGTATGTCGCATCAGCACGCTGCGCTGCATTGTGATTTGTGGTGTTTTGAGGTATAAATCATTAGAAATTATGGCTAATGAAAAAGAAGTGAAATGGAGCAGAAGTGGAAGATCTCCTTAAGGCATACAAGAATGAGCTGTGTTTGTACGGGGTAAGATCGTCAAACAACATGTTAAGAACTCCGCGGCCTTAATTCCTCCTCAAAAGTCACTCTCTTGACCAAAGTTTTTTCTTTTACTTTCTCTGGGTTGTAATTCTAATTAATTCGCAGGCTGTAACTGCAGCAAATGCTCCTGCTCTCGTCCGACGATTATTTCCGAAAACATGCACATTTGTAATAAACAAGTCTACCAAGTCTACGTTCTAGAGTCAAAATGAGTGGCGCAGCTTGCAGTGTGTGCTGCAAAAATAAGTCTCACACGAAGCGCAGCTCAAAATGGCCCAGAGCGCAAGAATACCTGCCTAAGTCATGTGTTTTTCAAGGTATGTTTGACTTCAAAGCGTTGTTCGGTTGAATAAAAAATTTAAAAAATAGTGCAAAATATTACAAGTCTCAGCACACTTACAAAAGTTCCAGCTCTGTAGGTTGTATGAAAAATATGATGTAACTTGGAATATTAGGATTGGTTCTCTTCTGGGTGCGCGTGTTTAACCAAATATACGGTTCTTGTTTTGTTGATTTTAGTTTCGAGAATAATTATATTACTCAGAATTTAAAAAAAAGAAAAACAATTGCCGGAGACATTTTTTTCCCCTGGAGAAAAATATCGGAAATTGTCCATACACTCCTGCAGCTCCCCACCCTTCCGCTAAACCCATCAAAGCCCTCTGTTAATATAGGCTCACACTTAAATAAGTCTTTCTTTCGTACCATTATATGAGAGTAGAGTAGAATTATCGCTTCTTCTTCTATGTACGCTATATGCAAAAAATTTTCAAATTAAGTTTATCAAGTAATAAAATCACATAAAATTGGAAGATAATGATTTTCGGAGGTTTTTCTTGACTTGTACCATGTGTCTTGATTTTGTGCCAGATTTCAAGATTCTGGGTCAACTGATGACAGAAACTATGCTATTGGTTAATCAGTCAGTAATTAATCTGCAAGTATAAGAATAAATTCTAGAAGGCCATATTTTCCTTATGCATCCAATGAGGAATAAACTTCACGAGGCTTTAATATTAGGTTTTAATTAATATACTTGGAAGCTGTTTCCGAGAAAAACTTCCTAACGGAGTAAATATCCGGACAAATAATCGTCCTATAAGGAACTTTTTTTTTGGAAGTAGGAATGATGCTGACTGTTAGATTGAATGAAGAAAACGAAGTGTGGGAATTCAGTCAATAGTTTTATTTTCTATTCTACTACAGTTTTGGTCCCACCTGGCCCATCTTGAGGAGTGCTACATTGTACAAAAGTGTGAACATGAGGAACAAAATGACAAAGTGAAATGAAAAGTGTACTTACAATAAAATTATTGTGTGTGGTAATAAATTTTATAAATAAAAGTCAATGTAATAAAAATGAGGAGATCAATCATGTTTTTGGTCAGAAATTTTAAAATAGCATATTTAAAATATTTGAAAAACTGTGATTGGCAACGTACTGATATATCATTGAAAGAGCCACTAGTTTTTATCACATTTTGTTTTCAAAATTGCTATTTTCAATTTAGTGGTTCTTTAAACAAACCTTCGGATCTGCGATGGGGACTTCATTGTCTCCAGTGGTAGCTAACCTGGTGATGGATCTTGTTCTGAGTAAGGTTTTGCCTGTACTCTCATTTAAGGTTCCGTTCATTAGAAAATATGTTGATGATTTGATTACAGCCATCTCCAAATCTAAAATAGATGAAACTCTAACTGTTTTTAATAATTGCAATGCACACATTCAGTTCACCGTAGAAATTGAGATGAATAATTGCTAACCGTTTCTTGATATGTCAGTAATTAGAGACAATGATGGTAATATTACCACTAAATGGTACAAAAAGCCTTCTGCTAGAACTAGGTACCTCAATTTCACATTAAACCATCCTAAAAATCAACTTAACAATGTGGCAAAAAATATTATCTCACGAACCATTCATCTTACATCTGAAATATATCACAATGAGGTGAATAATACAGTAACTGACTTACACGTGCAAATAAATATCCGTTGGGCATCATTAACGGCATAAGAAATCAAATCAACAGCTGTTCACAGTCTAGCACGACAAATGTCAACAAATCATCTTTGATAGTACCTATTCTGTACATAGATGGAGCAAGTGATAATATTAGGAAAATTTTTAATGACAATGATAAGATTGAAATTTGTTTCAAGCAACACAAGACAGTGAATAATTTATTTTACGCACAACTGATACAAAATTGTTTGTTTACAACTTAGTTACCATGGTAGTAACTTCTACTTTACGCCCGTCGGGCGGTAAAAAAATTTACCGCCCGTTGGGCTGTAAACTAGAGAATTGGCCACCAGTATTATTATTAAAATAAGAAAACCACCAACAGAATTTTGTTGACATATAAACAAAATCAATTGTTTAACACATGACATGTTTTTCGTTACCATACGCCACCTTATAATTTTGAAGTATTAAATATTTTTGCGTGTTCTCAAAAACGAATTACTTACGAGAAATTCACAAGTAAATTTTATCACAGTTGTGCGTGAAACGTTGTACGTGCCTCGGCCTGAAAGACAATTTACACCCTTGGACAAATTAAGGCCCTCGCTACGCTTCGGGCCTCAAACTTTGTCCGCGGGTGTAAACTTAATCTTTCAGCCCTCTATACGTAAATAACTATTACAAAATTAAAGACAAAACGGATATAAACATGAGATCTCACTTAATTCGCAAGACTCCATGAAATGATTGCACTTCACATTACACGGGTCAAAGTAAGGTATTTAAAAACACGTTTGGGTGAACATAAACGCAATTGTGAAAATGCCAAAAGAATGAAGCTGAATGTACGTTGGTTGGTCACTGTATCCTTAACAAAAAACTCACACTTGAAATGCTACATATAAAACAGGACAAAAATAATGTCAATGAGAACACTGACACTATAGCCTTAAGCCCTATTTATAATAACATTTTGAAATGATTTGAGTGTTTTTGTTTCGTTTTTTTTTTTTTTTTTTGTTTTTGTTGTTTTTCTTTTTTGTTTATTTTCTTTCTCTCTCTTGTGGCTTGCATCCCTTGATATCCTGATGTGATTTTCATCCATTGGTTGATTTCATCAACTGACTGTTATCAACCTGTGTGATTTTGCTTTTCCCCATTACGCGGGCAAACACTTTATTCAACAAGTACTTAGTCTTGGTCTTTCATAACGGTCAGTTGTAGCCAAGCACAGTTTCTTAAATATATAAGATATTTTATTTTGAAAATTTTGACCGAAAACATGATTGTTTCCCTCATTTTTATCACATCGACTTTTATATAATTTATTACCACATACACACACATTAGTTTTATTGTAAGTACACTTTCCATTTCACTTTGTCATTTTGTCCGTCATGTTCACACTTTTCAACAATGTAACACTCCTGAAGATGGTCCAGGTGGGACCGAAACTGTATAGTAGAATTAAAAATAAAACTCTCGACTGAATTCTCTCACTTCGTTTTCTTCAACTTTTTCATGTATGGAACCATAAATAGTATATTACATCTGAGGTGGAAAGTATTTCATTACAGCCGAGAGCTTATTATATGACCGAGAGGCGAAGCCTCGAGAATCAGATATAGCTCGAGGCTGATATGAAATCTTCACCGAAGTATGTATGCTATTTTATTCACTATCATCCCTAGTTTTCCGAGAAATGATTGATCCGAGTTCATTCTTTTTTCAACAAAATAAATTGATGTAGTAGTCTATGAAAACAAGAATGTTTTGAAAAATTTGACTAATTTGACATTTGTTGGATTTATGATTTATGAATCAAGTTATTTATACGTGTATCCATTGAAATTGTGATAAGTGCAGTTATAAATTAGTTATAATAGTGAAATGGAGCTAAATACTTGCCCCGAATCGAACGAAAGTGCTACGGATGTAAGTTCATAGCGATTTTGCTCATAATTTACACAAAATTGCAACATAATTCCGCTTATTTTCAATATTAATTGTTTTATTTGAATCATTATACAATATGATTGGTATTTTTGACAACAGGGATTGTTTTATTCCAACAAAGACTTATGACTGATGCTAGGCAACCCTGTATAAACATTTCCCACCCAAGAGATGGAAGTGTCGCTTCCGACCCGTGAGATAGTCATTGCAGTTGGAAATTACATACTTCCCGACCTCCAAAAAGTTGGGAATTGCCATATTACTATAATGATTGTGAATAAAAATACTTTATCAATTTTTCAAGAAATTCATATGAAGGAATTTACTTCGGAAAACTAATGAATATTGAGAAAGCGACGGAGAAATGGATTCAATCCAATCTTAGCTTCTAAAAAAAATTCCCGTGGCTTGAATTAGGGTCGTATGCCATCTGCGCCAGTGTAAAGCTCTTTCTCCAAATGAAGGCCCCTGCATTTCTGCGGCTGATACGACGGATTCTAGGAAAGGCTATATTAAATTTCAATGATACTTAGATTTCATTTTCATTTTATCATAGTTAATAACATTTTAGTCTAACAATGTAAAGACAAAGCATGAGGTACTTCATTCATTGAAAATAAGACAGAATATTCACATTTACAACTTATTAATAATTAAAAATGAATTATACTAGATAACATAATGATGTAAGGAGAATACAACATAATGATTGATATCCTATCTAAAAAAAAGATTGTGAAAATTTTTTTATGGACTAGAATTTAGATGGAACAAAAGCCCTAACGGTACATGCTCTGCGTTTACTGGAAATTAGTCCTTTGGTGCAGTTGGTCGTTTTTATTTTTACCTGGTTTTAAACGCTGGCTCAGATGTCCCATGTGATATTCAATTTATACCTGATCTGGTGCCTGAATTGAGGACACTTTTTTAAATCTAATCAAGATAACAAAATGAAAGTCTCCAGGAAATGCAGCTCATTCTGACTTTTCATGTCATTTGGCAGGATGAGGTTTATAAAATGATTAAATATACTAAATGGATTTACAGGAAAATTAAAACGTGAACAGTGTGAAATCATGAAATGAGCCTTCTTGAGTTTTCTTGTATAGAGACAATTATTTATTTTTATTGCTCATTGTTCATATTATACCTTATTAGCTAGAAATTTATTCCTATCATGTTCAGGAGAGAGGATTATATTATTAAAAACATTTCTCTTCATGACCTCCCACCATTATTTTTTATTTATCAAACTGTCTTATTCTCACTAACTCTTGTTCTTTTAAGGAACATCTTCTTGTATTAAAACTTTTATTTCAGACAGAATTTAGTCATACATTTTATTCGATCTGTTCTCCATGAAATATATTTTATATATAAAATATTTATAGATGAAGTATAGAATTTGATTTGCGCACAGTAGCATTTATTCAGTTGAATGCTTGAAGTACGAGACAGAGGTCTTCATCGTACCCCTATTTTAGAATCAATTATACAATAACACCCATGTATTCGTCAATGCTATTTTCTAATCAGTTTTCATGTTTAATTCGAATTATTTGATTACTATCTCCTGGAGATAAAATTAGCTGTAAATGTTGGTATTCTGGTATAATATATGATAACGATTATTCTCTAGCACTGACCTCAACAAAAGTGATAGCCGCTTTGTGAAGTTCTACCATAAAAGCATTAAGATGGCAATTTGTTATCTACCATGTTGCTATTTTCGTCTCTAATTTTCTCCTCCTCACCAATCCCTGAATAATAACTTGCGATGAAAGACCAGCACGCGTGGGTGTATGCGTGAGAATATTCAAACGCCCCTAAAGTGTGTAGGAATGAGACAACCGCACACTAGAGAGAAACAGACATCTGGTTGAGTGGATCTGGTGACCTTGGCGTGTCGTAGGTCGACGCCTCGACTTCCAACTTCTAATTCCGAGCCTTATCCACGTGCTATCCAAAGGTGAGGTCGCCCTCAACATCAACCTTCGACATCGACGTCGTCAACTCAATACCAATTTTCAGGAGGGTAGGAACTGCTCAAGTTTTGATGAACTATATTTTCATGTTGGCAAATTACCAACTTAATAATATCGTCACACTTTTTCTCATCAGTTTGAAAGAGGGGAGTGTTCTTCTAACTGAAAGTACCAAGGAAAAAAAATTGCCTGAAATTTGTGAGCACTTTCAACTTTTCACATCTCATATTTTATTTTGCTAAGTGAACCAGAAGTCGAATGTTTATGTTTTATAGGATAACTTTTCGAAAATATATATTTGAAATGATGTTCTTAAACATTCAAGGAGACATGAGAGATGGAAAGTGACAACTGTGGTATTTCACGATGATATACAGGGTGTTAAAAAAAGGTTAAAAACACATTTCAATGTGCTGATTCTCAATCAATAAGAATATTTTCGAAATTCGTAAAATTTGTGCTTCACGAAAAGTACTAGTCCGTGAGACAGCGCATAAATTTTTTGTTGATTACCGCTCACTTGAAACTTTGTGAGTGGCTTCATTATGATTAGTCCGACAACTTTTTTATTTGGCAAAATTCTAGATTTGGGGGCGTTTATCAGCGAGGGCTAATTAATTGAAAAAATATTACCGTCTTATTGATCTCACGGACTATACATTTTTAGTGCCACTGGCCGACACGAAATTTCCAATAAAGCTAATAAATGAGTATTTCAACCACGTAATCATGTTGAATAACAAGCTTATTTATTTTATTCTGGCATTTTGCAATAATACCTAACTGTCACTGATCATAAAATTGAGTAGTTGAATATACTATTTAATTACTTAATTAAGATACTCATTTATCAGAAACATTAGGAATTTCGTGTCGACCAGGGGCACCAAAAATGTACTCTTCTTAAAACACAGATTTTAGAAATCTTGAAAATTTTCACGAATTTGGAAAAAATTCTTCTTGATTGAGAATCAATTCATCGAAATGTATATGTCATTAATTTTTTTTAACCTTTTTATTCAACACACTGTATATTTTTTAATTGATACTAAGAATTCGTATTTAATGAACTAAAAAGTGACTGCAAAATTCATACAACCTACAGTGACTGAAACTTGACGTAGTTTGCCGCCAACAGTGTATCTTGAATACTATATGACATAATTCTTTCAAAGTCTGAACTACATAGATTTTTTTTACCGAAGCTGAGGAAAGATGTGTCTGAAATTTCATGAACCACATCTGAAAATGTTCATTTTTTAGATGATTCACACTTCCACTCATTGGATAGTATAGTTTGAATAAAGCTTAGAGCATTTTCATGAATTATTATGTGAAAAAATTATAAATGTCTCTCACAAAGTATAACTTTCGAATCTCCTAATTCTGTGATCATATAATCTTTCATTTACAGTTGAAGTATCTTTTGCTCCACAAATCTGGAGCTTAATTATTAATTTAGTAAGAGTGAAAAAAGAAACTGATATTCTAATGAATCTTTGAATGATCCTTGACAACCTTTTGCTTTTTGCGAGTATTCGTGCTGCGTGAAATCAAGTTGCAGTTGAATTTCGTATGAAATTCGATAATTCTAAAAAAAAGAACCAGCAGAGAATTTTCAAAATTCTTTCAAAAGATGTAATGGCGTTACTTGCTTCTTGATGATGAATAAATTATTTGAGACTTATGTGAATTCAATGTTATCCTATCACAAATTGAAAGTTATTATATGGATGAAATATTTTAAAGATTTTGAATCATTGACGGGATAATAGGATCAATTGCTCTTAGATTCTCATTGAATCTATATACTATTTTGCATTTTGATTTTTTAGCTCTGCAATTTAGTTACAAAGTACATCTAGATGGATGAAATCATGATGAATGATGAATCTCTATTACTGGAACCAGTTTTTTTGATGAAACTGTCAGACCTTTTCAATTGGAACAGATTTTTCTAGATCAGAAGAGTACTACGTGTGTAACATGGACTACTAACTCTAGAGTCTTTGTTGCAAAGGATGAAAGTATGTTATCCTCGAAAAATTTAAATAACGCAGTTTTGGTTTTCGATAATTTCGATTTTCACCTCCTACATTGCAGAGAATCTCTTCCAGTGAAAAACACACTTTCTGAATATGGTTGAGAGACCTGATGGAGGAGACACCTCTTCAAATAAAATTAACTGAGCCACCTTTTAAAATTCAATTTAATCGGATTCGTATAACAATTAATCTTGGGAAGCCATTTGTGTGGAGACCACTTTGATATTTTGCTCTTTTGCAAGTACCATAAGTTCTTGTGTATATTATTATTCAATGTATGTTAGTCGTGAATAATCTTAAGTGAATATCTAGTTTTTGCCTCACGAATAACCACTCACCACTTCCAGTACGATGCTAAGAGGCAAGGTACAATATTCATTACTTTTTAGCTGCGATAATATTCTCTGTTCCTGTACAACTAACAAGAATTGAGAATGAATACACAATTTTATTCAATACTGATATGACCGCAGTCACGACAAGGATAATATTATCAATAGATTTAATCTCCAATTTAAGTGACATCAATCTATTTTCACATTGAAATATCTAATGATCCGTGAAAGTCTTGTATTTTACGTATTCTTGACGACGAGATGAAATTTCAAAATCTCATAGCAAGACAAGACAATAATCTTATTTGCAGGATTATGATTAGGATTCTGTTGTATTATGCATATCCTTCAAAATAATAATTATCAATATTTAGGTATAAAGCGCAAGCTCTGGAGGAGAAGATAACCGAATATACAGTAAGTATGAATGCGATCTTTGCGGAGCAGGTAAAGTCAATTGAGAAAGAAAAATACTGAATCAATGGAAAGTATGAAAACGACAGTTACTGCTAAATTCACCCTGGAACCGACGCCGTATAGTTACAACATTCCTAAGATGGATATTCTACTCAATTTAAATCAAAAAGGAGCAGAAAGCAATTAGATTGACTGAAATGCTCCTCTAGGACTCTTCCGAGCAAAAAACTCTGGATTATATATATCTGACATCCAAATTAAGACTGCATTTTGGAAATGAGCACATGCTAGAATTGCAACTCGTATGCTAAAAAAATCTGCAGAACGCTCGCAGAGGCCGTGGAAACTAGGAATTTGAGGTGAGGAGAATTACGACTTTCGCTGAGAACAATTCTCATCTTAATTCATCGATAGTGAGCAGAATAATCAGATGCTGACAGTGCAGCAAGCAAAATACCCAATGAAATCTGCGAGTTAATAGTTTTTGATTCAAGCAAGGCAATTTGATGTGATTCTGCAACCTCCAGAGGAAGAAGCGATGGTCCAAAGTTGCAAAGAAATCAAGAAAAACTGTACAAACACTCTCCAAAACACACACGTGACTCACTCACCCTTAACTCTTTAAGATATGTTAAGACACTGTAACTTCACTCTCCTGAATAATAATAACACAAAATGAGGTAGCAAATGGTTGTGAAACTGTTTAAATAACTTACGTGTTGTATGATTTGCTGAAATTCTTCAAAATGATATGATTATTGATCTTACGTGAAACCTATGAAAAATATCGCTGACAATAGTGACAGATGTGACTCTATTAAGGATAAGATTCTGTGTTCGCCGAGGACGACAAACCATAAGTGGAGGGTAATGTCTCAGGCTTGCTGAACAAGAACGACTGGATCATAAAAATCTGACATCCGAATTGTAGCTGTACTTTTGAAATGAATATATGATAGAAGTATGACTTGTATGCGAAACAGATCTGCAGACAGTGAGAGAGCGCTTGCAAAAGCTGTGGAAATTTAGACGATTATGAAAGGATCGAGATTGACGAAGAAAATTAGGAGAATGAAGAGAACTAGGAACTTTAGGTGAGGAGGACTACGACTTTTGTTGAGAACGGTCCTCTTCTCAATTCATACCAACATCACTGAAAATGAGCAGCAGAATCAGATGCTGGCAGAGTAGCAAGAGAAAGACCCGCCGCTATCTGACGTTTTGATAGAGTTCTACAACCCCTAAAAGAAGAAGCAATGATCCAAAGTTGCAGAGAAATTAAGGGGAACTGCACGAATTCTTGAAGTGCCTGAATATGGATGAGTAGAGATAGAAGACCAAAGATCGTTCATAGTGACAGATTGTCCTATCAAGGATGAGACTCTGTGTTCGCCGAGGACGACAAACCATAAGTGGAGGGTAATGTTAAAAACATATATCGTAAGACATCAACTAATTGACAATGATATATACTGGGATAATAACCTAAGTTAGCTTGCGGGATATTCCAGACAATAATGAATATGGATGAAATTTAAATTTTGTTCAAATATTTTTATTCCGAATTTTTAATGGCCGGACATTTGTACCAAACCATCATTTTGGTAATTGATATCTTTTCAATTGCTTAAAATTAATAAATAAAAGTGCAAATTTAGCGAGGGAAATTCAAATTTCTAAAATGCAACACCATTGGTTAAAGCGAAATGTGACGTCAAATACTATGCCAACAAGTGCACACTGCTTATATTTGTATTGCATTGCAGGCTTTTGATTTGAAAACATAGTAATAACGTGTGAGTTGTAGATTCATTTATTATTTAAGTGTAATTTTAGTATCCCAGTAAGATTATAAATCATTTAAGACAGTGGTTTTGTGAGAGCACAATCGGATAATCTGTCAAGAATAGATCCATTCATGATGTCGTCTTATTTTCTTTCAAATCCAAATTTCACGTCCGCTGAAGTAAAAAGAATGAACACTGCAAAGTAATTATTCAATAATAACACATTATGTACGTTATTTTAATACATACAAACAGAAATATTTTATTTTATTTCAAAACGGGCAAATGTCAAACGAAGCCGCAAACATACACAGTATTTTATGGCTAAAACTTATCATATATAATGTTATTCATGATCTGTCAAATTTATTATGATACTTCATCTCTTCTAATGGCCTTACATAATTTCTTACGTATTTTAAAATCTGTCTGGATTGGAAAAAAAAACTTTATCAGGTACATTTCTAATAGTATTTTGCATTCAGGCACAATGTCATACTTATAAACTGACTTTTGTCCTTTTTTAATGCTAAAATAAGTTGAGAACGAAAACACCTGCAGTAAACAATGGACTGTAATGTCACTGGACATGGTATTTGACGTCATCCATAGAGCGCGCGAAAATGGCGGCGTTTAAACAGCTCAAAATTATTCTCAATTTCAAATATTTTTTTTAACTTGATTACAGCACTTTTAAATATAATTTATATATTTTATTATGTTATAATGATGTAAACAGTGGATTAAAAATATAAAATAAATTCATCAATATATCCTATTGTCAGATAGTTGAGCAATAGTTCATTGCTACTAAATATAATTTGTCACTGTCGAATTTCTGGTTTAGTATGTTTGAGGGTATGTGGACATATAAAAGGAGAAGTGACACAGAAAGCGATTTTGACCAGCGATATCAAATTGTGCGTCAATTTATAAAGTTTGTGAACTTATTGAATGAGTATATGAATTTGTTTTTCGGATATATTCAGAATAAAATAAGATTTATCTATTTATGATCACATGTGCGAAATTGACGAGTATTGAGAACAGCCTCAAGACTATTTGCAATGGCTGAATAGCCCAGCTATCAAACATCATGTGGGTTTCATTGAATTTTAATATATGATTGCAATTACGGATCCTAAGTTAGTCTATTTGAAGAATCTTTCCACCGAATATCTTTTAATTATTAAAAGTAGGTACTCATAATTTTTACAGTTTCCTTAAGTATACTGCATTCAGAATAACAAGTTCGTAGCGCGATATCGGAGGTTTCCAAGCAATATGCTATTGAAACTGTAAAAATTATTAATAACCTGAGGATATTATAGTTGGTAATAGTTTGTGCAAACAAACTAATCAGTGTTGAATTCAATAACACGGCCTATGTTTGGAAATCACTTGATGCTGCAAATCTGATTTTTGTGTCATGTTGCAGGGATAATTTTGTTCGTCGGTTATGTTCTTTATCACCAATCTAAGAGAATAGTTGATATAGTTTGTATTGATGCTCTAACCATGTTTGTGGATGTGACTAAATCAGTTTAGATTTAGCAGATATTTTAACTGTGAATATATTGAACTGATGGATGACGTTACTCCACTGGAAACGTTCATTAATAAATAATTGAACATTACCGACAGTAATTTGAGAACTTTCATTTACGTCCCATATATAAATTTTGTTAGAATCCTTTTGAACAAGGTTTAAGTTATCCAATACTTTTTATGAATGACAACCGAAAGTGATGCATAAAAATCGTAATGATCATGGAATTTTTATATGAGAACGAGGTCCATAGCTATCATTTCTTGCCTCGAGTAATATGATTGTTTTGGTGACAGATAAATATTTATTGAATTAAAAATCGAATTAGTTTTCTTACTCAGCACTTGTGTGAAAGTCTTTACACATGATTGTACTTACTAATAAGTGTTTCCAGATGTTGACAATGAGACTAAGAGAATTGGGAATGAAAAGGTCAGTTGGCAGTTGAGGGAAGTTTTTGGATGTCGTGAGTTCACGTGTCTGATGTGCATGTGTATATAGGAAAAAACTGTTGTTCATTCTATTACGAAGCTAGAAACGTTACAAAATTATGAATCTTCTTTTATTGAGTGATTATTTTATAGTTTTCTGCAATTATTGTTGAGGTCGAGAATGATTCTTCCCTTCGTCATGTGAGACAGTATTGAGTTACTATCTATTTTCTTCAATAGTTATCTTGTATTTTCGAAAACAGTTATTTTTGATTCTGGACTGCAAAATGTCACTTTTGCATCCGAGAATGAATTTTTTTTTGGGAGCGTAGCGAGCAAAAATATTCTTTGAGAATGCAAAAGAATTTCCTAATCATGTAGCAAACAAAATTTTTTTGAAAACCATGTTACTGTAATACCAATACAGTTTATTTTATTGCAGGATGCGAAGTATTTCGCATCCTGTAAACACAACACTCATTTCGCATGTTTCTAGTTCCCATGTAGATGTTTTCAAAAAATAAAATTCTTTAAGCTTAAAGCATATGTATGATAGGGTAGTTTTTCTTAGTTGGGTTGCCAAAATTGTCAATGTTTGTTGGAAGGCAATGTTCTATTCCTCCCAAGACGACGTTATTAAGGCTGTGCGATTCCAGGCACGAACTGACACATCTCGAATGCCGTGGCTCGGTAACTCGATGGTGGTAACGCTAGTTCACAGCCCACTCTTTTACTTTAGTTCGCAGTCGCAGTTCACAGTTCGCGGTTCTTTGTTTTATATGTCTGTTCGCATTTTATTGTTCACTGGCCCCACCAAGAGACGGAGCAGGAAAGAGATATTGTCCTGTTAGCAGGAAACTCTGCAGAAATTGACGCTAATCCACTGCGAAACAACTTCGTTACTTTTTGACTGAAGTAGTTGTAAAAGTATCTCTTTATTATTTAACAAGATGTAACCAAAATAATGATGACATTTTTAATTGGGTCATACGCTTCAACTAAATTATAACACAGTTGTAGGAGAGATTATATTTATATATGTATTGTTTCAGAACAATTATTTCTATTGATATATACTATATATCGGTAAAAATGTTACTATAATTGGAGGAATGATTCAGAAATGAGAAACAAAAATCAATTTTGAAGATTCTAAAGGAAATATGATATGCTGGAAAAATTAGATCTCTAGTAGATTTATTCTCCTCTGTACTGCAATATTCCTAGTTATGATAATCTAATGAATTATATTTTGGTTGGGAATAAATGCAATAGCTTTTTACCGAATAAATTCTGTATCAATAATTACTGTCTCAGAAATAACAAGTCAGCATAGAGTTTATGTTGCTTTCTGCCTTGAAAATTTCTCAATATCACAGATATAACTACATTATGTTCATCATTGAAACTATGAATCAATTTCTTTAGCAGCGCTTGTAAAAACAATTGCTACTGAGCAATGTGGCAATTCGGTGCAAACTCATTAATCTCACAAACCTATAAATCCATAAGAAACTGATAAAAATGCATCAGACTTTGTATAATGCAAATTTGTTTATTGGAATGACAATTTCATTGTGGCTTTATTCATAACTAAAAGATTTATGAATTTTAGAACTCATAGATTTACACAGAATAACAATAATGCTTAAGTAAGTAGCCTTCAGCTTTAACTGTACTTGAAATACTCAACATTTATTTCGAATCCTCAGAATAATTCAAGTCACCAGCACTTGAAAACAAATTATCCTTAGCTACAATCAAAAATATATTTATTCGAGTGAACGTTAAGTTACTGTCACCAAAAGTAAAACTGCAATGAACGCACTGCTAAAAAAGTCACCTCTTCTCGTGTACAACATATCCCTATAGGTTTCAATGGAACTTGAAGTTGACACTGGACAAAAATATATTTTGTTGAGATAAGGACATATTTTTTTCTGAATCTTGGCATTTTTACGTTACTTTGCTTAGTGGCTCGAAAAGAAGTATCAATTACTGTTTTTCTCCATGATTATATGAAATTATTTTTGAGAAATTTGACTTGAACAGGCAGCTATACCAAGCCTACCTAGAGACAAGTAAACGCGCAAAAAATATACGAGAGACACTTGAAAAATCAGGATATCTAGTGGAAGCCGAGAGTTCCATCGCAGTGGACTTATGTGCCCTGATCGGACTTACGACCAATACTTATTGTAGAATATACTATTCTCTAACACTGTTTTGGAATTTGCATATTTCATAGCCAAAAAATTATATTGGAACAGGTGACATTCCGACACATGGTTTACAAGAATTCCGTATGACGTTTATAATCATTCAATCTTAATTTTCGACGAGTCAGAAGCTGTTACTTTGGTTAACATGGTTACTTCCTAACAATTCTAGTAATAATATCTGGCTTTACGTTTGACGTTTCATAATTTTTGAAGTTTCTTCTAGACTACTGGTGAAAATACAGTCAACAACATGTTTGGAATGGCATATTCCACACTTGCGAACCGTAATCCTCGCATTCGGCTCAGAATACAAATTTTTTGTTCGTTCAGAATAAGAACTATTCCACTATTCGTTGTTCAACATACTATTATTACTGGCAGACAATAATGTGAATGAGAATATCACTGTCGATAGTTCAGACTCGTATCATAATTTCAAGTATGTAAAAGATAATCATTGAGGCTACTCCAACTCACCTTCTTTGATTCCAGGAACGGCGCCAGGGGCAGTAGGCCATGTCCACATTTGCTTATATCTAGGTGCCCACCCAAGAACTTATACTGCCAATTCGTGCCCAGCCATCAATTCTATCCTGGCACCGTCCCTGTTTGATTCACGCCTCTACCAAAGTGTACACCTTCTTCATTACAAAATATGTCTTTACAATTTAGCGCAGAACCAACATTACTTTCATTTTTTTGTAGAGTGCTTCGTTTCTCTTCAAAATGATATGAGTTAATATTGATGCCATAATTTGCTGATAGAGAAATTTCCATTCCAGGCCAAAGGCAGCCATATTTTTTCATGTTCGAAAAGATTCGAACTACAATTTGAAAAAGAGTCGAACGTTCGATGAGAGATGTACAGCTACGTTTGAATTTGAGACCTATGAATTGGATGAATTTAAGGATGGCTGTTACTCTCCTAGACAGGACGATGGAAGACATTTCGGTTATTTCGTGATCAGGAAGCCTAGAGATACAATTTGAAAATAAAAAAAGTCGGCTACGAAAATGTAGTACATTTAAGGGTGACTGCCGCGGGAGGCAGCAGTCCGGTT
Organism: Dromius quadrimaculatus; assembly: GCA_963989225.1. NCBI lineage: Eukaryota > Metazoa > Arthropoda > Insecta > Coleoptera > Carabidae > Dromius > Dromius quadrimaculatus. The sequence continues at coordinate 11,878,968 of OZ022324.1, forward strand.
TTTCTGTTATCGGAAAGACTCGAGCTACACTGTAAAAGAATAATCGTACATTCGATGAGAGAAGTACAGCTGCGTTCAAAATTGGGATCTGAAAATCGGATGATTCAAGGATGGCTGGCGTTCTCCTCAGGTACAGGTAGGCAGACGAAATCCCGGTTTTTTCATGATCAGGAAAGTTCGTGCTTTAATTAAGAGAAAATGTTTTCGTGAGTTGAGTACGAATATGGGTTACACTTAGGGATGGCTGCCGCCCTCCCGGGCAGAACAGAGAGTGGAACCCTTATTTTTGCTTGAAGTACTTGATCTTCGCTTTCGATTGGCACTATTTTCAATCGTGATTTCTATCAGAGAAGTTGCTTTTATTCCGACGCTTAGGATAGGATCCTGGATTTATATGGTGTGTCATCCTATTGACCATTTATATACCCGATCGATTCATATACAATTTGGTCGTAAGTCCAATCATAGAACATAATGTACGGCTGGTTCATTGACTTTCAGGAAATAGTTCTTTTCTTCACCTAGGCTAATTCTCACACCTATAAATTCAGAATAGGGAATGAATACGACTGAATATATCATCATACAACTGACAGAAGACCATACTTCTTAGTATTATCCAATCAAATATGATATTTGGTACTCTTGCAGGTACAATATTTATTTATGGAAGAACAGTTATTCGTTATTTAAGCTCTCTTATTTCGGGAAGTGTTTCTGAATTGAGGTAACAATCGTTTCGGTTTCATTCCATGAAGCATGAGATAGTAAAAGCAAATCCAATTTGTTTAAGTTAGTACATGAATAAAAACAACTCTGGATTATTGATTTGTATTCCATCTTAAAATTACGGGCCATATAAGTGAATTGGTTTGAAACGAGATCTGTACGCAGCGCGAATGATTTGAATAGCGTTTGATTTAAAATTGTGAATTCAATTGAGTCCAATGATAGGTGGAAAGTTATGTTTTAGCTTGAGTGGTAGTAATATTGTGATACTAAAAAGTTTTACTTTATTACTGGAGTTAAACTTTATAATTTGGGTGTTCTTAACTAGAAATTCCTCGTAATGCAGCTGTATGTTTTATTGCACTGCATTACAAACTTTAAATTATTTGGATAATGCACCTAATTCAAACTTTCTACATAATTCAAATATTAAAACACGATACTTTCCATCAATTTAAAAAAGAATGAATGGAATTCACACCTTTTGGATCAATACTATTCGTTTAGACATGAATTCCATTCAGCAGTCAACTAAAAATCTTTCTTCGCTAGATACCCTTATCTTGACAGTTTTTTTTTGACTCATCCACATTCATAATCCTATTTATACAAGTTAGTTCAATTTGCCGCTCTTAGAAACTTACTATTGTGCAACAAACTAACAATCATATTTTTCTATCGGCTTTTCTTTTGATTCAACCCACTTTTTTTTTTTCTCAAGTTCTTCATTTGACATACATTTCACTTGTCCAATTCAACGTAACCGTGTTATTGATACTATTCCTACCACATTTTTATCAATATTACATTTTTCATATACCAATTTATACCGTATTCGATCTTTTACACCACAACGTAAAAAACCACGGCCAGCTTTCACTACATACAATATGAATGCAGACACACAGACTCCATTATATACACTGTATTTTGTATTCCGTGCAATACTCAGTTATAGAAACACATTCACTTGTTCCAATTTCATGCCATCACCGTTCATAACTTCTTACTTGATTCTTTCATTGGAACTCACTTTAAACTAAATTTACACTTTTTCTGGTACGAGTGTGGCAGACACAATCCCTAATGCATTTTTTCAGATTGATTGATATTTCCCAAGTCGTGGGGTGCAGTTAACAGTCGTCAAGTCAAAGGTGCTCATATCTTTTTGTGGACAGTATGTCACAGACTATCTTATAATGAGTAAAAATCATACCAGCTTTTCTTTTTCGTAAATGGGATCGACTCCACGATGTTCAGATTACAAAATCATCGTATTTGATCTACGAATAATATTTTTGCATCTTTTCACAAATGTTGAACAGAAAAAATGTAATCATACTCTTGTTTAATCATCTTAATAATCTTGATCTTGTATTAAAGATAAAAAAATCATTTGTTGGAAGGTCACGAGATGTCCCTCGGAAACGACAAAAGCAACTTGCCTGAGAAAACTTGGACCGCCATCTTAATTAAGTACATTTTGGAATCCGCGAGCCCGTATTTCATTCCATGAAATTATAAAAGTTTTCATTAGGAAATTAAGACCTAACCGAGCAGATATTTTTGCGTTTTATTAAAAATTTTATGTCGTGGAACACGCCGAACAACCTTGCCGACAATTTTATTTATGACAAAGGATATTATACTCTATATTGGAAAAGAATTTTACAAAACTCCTATCGAGTACTATCAGAAAATATCATTGGACAATAATTAATTAAAAAGGGATCACAATCAATGTGATATATATGATAAGGATACCGTACAAATAACACATGATATTATTTTTCATATAATAATTCATTCTCCGAAAGCTATCACAGTTGAGAGCTTACGGTCTTTGATAACCTTCATCGCATCTATGAAGGACGTTCGGACAAAAATCTTCTGGGGTGTTGAAAATATCTCTTGAGAGAAAGAAAGCTCTTTACATAATGATAATTGATATTTATCACTTCGAAAAACAGGCTTGATTGGAATTATAATCAAGAGTAGGAAAAGCCAATAATATCAAAAAATCTTTCTCTACCAAAGTGGTATTCATCTTTAGGAAACGGTGAATCAATATCAGTGTTAACTTGTATATTCATCACACATCATCTTCAACGCGATTGATGAATATCGTTCATGTTGATTACATCGTTGATTAGGTTTCTCGCCAAGCACCAATAAGTAATCTAAAGATGCACTAGAATCAATCGAAAGTTCGCTTAAAATTAATTCGTTGGTAAAACCAAAATGTATAACTAAACTACCAGACAAAACATTACTTAATTATAACGAATAGTCAAACAAACTATTCAACAAATCATCACAAAAATTATCAGGGTTCTATTCTGGTAGTCAACCAATCGAAGGAAAAATTAATCATCAAATTTATAGCCTGCATCGTGAACTCATATAAACATACCAATGGACGAAGAAGTGTCATTTTCCAAAGGCAAATTTAGGTCAATAAATATTTGGAAAACATAAAAAATTGTATAATCATTTAGTGGAAGATACCGTTTTTTCATATTGCTATATATTTTTTAAATTAATTGAATGTGAAGAGATATAGAACACTTTAGAGCAGCCTTTGAAAAGTGTGGAACAGAATTGAAAAATCTGACGTGAACATCACGTGACTAAGTAAGTCACGTGATGTTCACGTCAGATTTTTCAATTCTGTTTCATACTTTTGTGTACAAGAAGTACATCATTTGAAATATACACAAATTTATTCAATAAAGTTTTTTGTCACTTCAAGTTATAATTAATATAATTTTTATAATATTTTGACATATACAATGTCAGAACATCAAAAAATTGACAACAGATTATTATTGCCTACCTTATCATTTCAATTAAACTGATTGTTTCATACGGCAAATTCTGAATGTCTGTTATACATATAAACTGCATTTCCGGCTCAGCCGATTGATACAAAAATAGTAGATAATTATTTTGATGCTACAACAAGTTCAAACACAAAATTTCAATATGCTATGGCTAATCATTCTGAATTTATGCGGAAAATTCGAAAAAAGTTTGAAGTAAAGTGCACTTCTGGTTCGGCCGATTTATACAAAAATAGCAGATAACCATTCTGATACAACATCAAGTTCAAATACTGAATTTCAATATCGTACGGTTGATCATTCTGGATTCATTAGAAAAATTCGAAAAAAGTCTCGAGTAAAGTGCATTTCCGGTACAGACGATTGGAACCATAATGTAAGGTGCATAACTAGACCCTATACCAGTCTTAAATACAAAATTTCAACATTTGTCGTTCAACCAGTTTTGAGATTTTCGAGTTTCGAACGAACGCACGCACGCACATACGTACTGACATCAAGCCGAAAATAGACAAAATAGATTCAGAGATGCTCAAAACGAATATTCCCATCAAAATCTCGATTGATGAATTTTGTCGGTTTCACAATACTTCCTTGTACCAAGTACAAGTGAGTGAAAATTATGAAAAACTCGAGACCTAAGGGTTCCACATAGAAACAAATTTTAGTCAGACAAGGTCAGTTTTAACACCATCGTCCTGGATAGGGCAGCAACTGTAGACACATGTTTTGTTCTTACTGGTACTCTTCAGTTCAGTCTAACCAAGCCTCAGATGTTTGGACTTGTAAGCCAGCAGTAGGTACTGTGAAATCAAGTTGAAGCAGAGACTTTTTCGAAAATCACTTTATTGTGCCCTATATTTTATCAAACCTGTCACTTCGGCTGTATCCTGGTAGATAGCACTACTGTAGATTTTTATTTCTTCTTGCCATTTATTTCACTGTACCGATCATCTAAGGATTTGTTAGAATGTACTGAAGAGTCTAAATAAGGTCGAAACACGACGATGGTGTGAAAACCGACCCCTAAATTCGTATTTATGTGAAACACTCATGAGATTTATTTATAATTTATCAATTCTCTCCCACGGGCTTTTTTTGAAGTCATTATGGTCTATTTCATCTCTACAAACTTGTCATATCGGCTGTATTATGGTGAATGGCACTGCTGCAGATTTTTATCTTTGCATGCCATGTATCAACTTCATTTCATTGTACCGCTGGCTTACAAGCCCGGTCATCTAAGCCTTGGTTAGACTGTACTGAAGAGTCCCAATAAAGGTGAAATACGTATCTACAGTTTTCGCCTTCTACAGAACGACAGTGAAGAAACCGATTGGTAAATTTGTTTCTATGTGAAACAGTTAAGGCTGGTTTCTAATTGATTTAATTTAGGAGTTTACATTTCAAAATTAAGATTAATAATTCTCGAGTTTTGTTCTGGTTTATGTTGAATTTTAAATTCCTAAATGTAGCTTATCACATATTATTCACAAGTGAAATATGCAACATGATGTTTACTTAGAATTAAGAATGAAAATGAGGTAAGTAGATTTTATCTCACAAGCAAAATAGATTCTTATATCATATTATGTTTTATGATCCATTCATTATATCTGATTGATAACAGTCTTACAATTTCACCATGACATTTGATATTAATTTGTGTTAGGTTGTATTCGATACTTAGATTTGGAAATTGATATTTTAAATGTGAATTAATAAACCAGCAAATAGATTAATATGTATTTTATATATATAAATCTAAATTTCTGAATTTAAACTCCTGTAACGATAACCTTTCGCTGATGGCGTGGTTGTTACTTTTGACGTCATTTTTGAAAACTGCTAACGGTGTGCTCGGGCGCCAATACGGTCGGTGACGCAGTTTTTTATGACGGACGGCTGGATAGCTCAGACGGGAAGGGTTAGGGTTGTTGAAAATAATCATCCGGAGGTAGGTGTCACAATGGGATTTATTACACAAAACGACGACGATGAACAAAGAACATTATTTTACAGAACTCTTACACGATGATAACTTTGGCGGACGGTGACGGACGGCTGTACATGACACTCGACACCAGCGGTCGCAGTACGGACCCAGGCGGTCGCAGATGGCGAGAAGTCGTTCTATGCGGGTGGAACAAAACTTGCTCCCTCACAGTGATTCTACGTTAATATGGTTCGATACGGTGAAGTCACCAGGTGACTTCTCCAGCAGTGCTTCTACGTTAAAAATAATTGACGCTTCGAAATCACGAAGACTTCTTCAGCGGAGCTTCTACGTTAAATAATCAACACTTCGAAATCACGGAGACTTCTTCAGCGGAGCTTCTACGTTAGATAATCGACGCTTCGAAATCACGAAGACCTCTTCAGCGGAGCTTCTACGTTAAATAATCAACACTTCGAAATCACGAAGACTTCTTCAGCGGTGCTTCTAAATAATCCAAAAAATATTCTAAGTTCAAAAACAGCAAAAATATTCTAAGTTCAAAACAGCAAAAATATTCAAAGTTCAAAACAGCAAAAATACTCTAAGCTCCTTTTATGGACTTAGAAAAAAACAAAACAAACTCACAAATTGTGTCGGACAGCTGTGCTAACGGACTTAGCACAAAAACTTTACTTGGACGGTACACACTCTGAAGATGACGCTCGGTATCGGAACTGGTAGCGTACTTGGAACGGCTGCTCAGAAGACTTGACTTACAAAGAAGTGACTTAAGTCGGCCAGAAGGCCTTATTTATACCCATAATTTAATGAAACCTTACTTAACATGTTTTAAAAATTAAACCTATATTAGCGCTAGCAATAATATCAAGAAGAAATACAGAAAAAAGAAGAAGTAATTTTTTAAATACAAATTTCATTACAATTATACATTTCTCATCACTCTCCTGTCGACTACATCCTTTTCTGATTTTATTTCCTTAATATCAAAATTATTCTAAATAATTTTCTCATCGGTCGATAATATAGAGATTGTCAAGTGTCGGATCTAGTTCGTATATAGTCAACGGTCGCGCAGAATGTCAAAAAACAACAACAAGATATACAATATACAATATACAACATATTTACAGGACAACAGTGGATTACATTCAGACTTTATTACGGTGAGACATCAGACATAAATACAGATCACACGATCTCAACTTCTTTTAATTTCAGGTGTTTTTTAAAAACCTAACCTTATTCGTCCACATGTGAAAGATAGTAAACGGTGATGGAGCAGTTGAAAACGGATGAATAAACGGTACGTGATGTTGTAGGTTGATACAGAGTTACTGAATTTAATGTTTACAGGGTGCGCAAGAAGTGAATAAAATTGTGATGGACTGAAAATGTTCGACGGTGGCAGAAGGTCCTGGGATGTGCAACGGTGACGGATTTTGGGGCCTAATTCGTTACACTCCTAAATTGAATTCATCATAAACCACCCTTGAGACCTTGCATTTTTCAAATTCTATGAAGAAGCGGCCTCGATTTCGGCACCAAATTACCTGGATCTTTAATCTCCTACTCGAGCTCGGCACTATACTATAGATTATGATCAATGATTTGATCTTTTTACCTGAGTGAGATTCTCTGGACACATGTGATTATTATCAATAATAAACCAAACTCAAATTAAGCCGTATATTTAAACACTTATTTACAAACTGAATATTGACCCAACATGAGTTCAGTGCACTCTTCTCGGCAGTCTTGGGCTCTAGTTCTGTCTCTCAGGCGCGCGCAGCGTAATTCGGTAATATTCAAAGATGTTTTCAAAAGCGCAAACGTGGCGAGCTAGCCTACAATCATTGTTATAGACTGTATTTCAGCCAAACATAAGTAATTCTAAAGTTGTACTCACTCATAAAACTAAATCTTTCGGGATGATCGTGAATTTATTTAAAATTGACAGTGCCGAGTTCAAGTGCGCATCGCGCTAATTGGTTTAGCATCGGTGCCGAGCTCATGTTCTTGGTGCCGAATTTGTGTACGCCCCTATGAAGTAAGAAAAATTTATGCTTATGTAATTCAAATATGTCCCTTGGTAAATTGAAAACATGAATATTCACTTTTATGAGAAATTCGCTGTAGCAGTAAATTTCATGGCCAGTTTCATCGCTGTTTCCGGAAATTTAGAGTGTCGCATAAATTAATTGCATATTTCGAAGTGAAAGCTGTCACTGTCAAAGTGACAGCTGTCATTGTTAAAGTTGTTTTAGTCCTTACATAAAATAGATATTTTTGAGAATGAAGGGTCGTTTTTCAGATTCTCGAAGTCTTTAATTTATTGGAATAAATAATTTCGACATTTGATCGCCTGAGGTATTATTTAAAGATGGTGGATGCCACGATTTTATTATTTATTTCTAATATCTACTAAATTTATCTCCCCGAGAGGTTAAAGTTGATACCAAACTAGACATCATTTGGATGATTTGTGGAAAAATTGACAATCGCTTATATATCCTCTTTGACACTTCTACTAGAATATCTGCACAAGAGCTTTAATTTGATACTAAATACGATAGAGCCAAATTATTTATCTTGAGAAAACAATTGACGAATGTTTGCATGTGATGTCAGAACAATTTTTAAGAATGGTTTTTTATGAATGTTGCGCCAAATCATTCAAGGATTAGTTTTAGTCATATCATATTTCATGATGAATATTACCATTTATAAAATGAACGCAAAAAACAAAAAAGTTCCATTCGCAAAGCTTTGGTACCACTGGTTGAAAAATCTCATCTACGACCTAGAGTCTAGATTTTTGATGAAAAATTCAAACATAAAATTTCAGTCAAAAACTCGTACGCGTTCTCAAGTTACCGTGCTTCCACACAGACTGACAGACCGACTTGATTCAAAAATATGTTTTTTGGGTTCAGTAGGGTCTAATACGTGAAGATTCATCAGAATCGCGAACTGTCAAAAAATCACGATCAAAATACTTGTCTTATTTATAGGTTGGATAAGTGAAAACGGAGAAGATTTGGAATAAAACTTATTGTGGAATCATTCAATTCACGATAATTTCTATCTGAAGGCTGGTGCGCAAGTCGTTAAAAGAACACACACTGCCAAACGGGGTATGCAATTATTGAAATACTTTGTTAGTGAATCCTCCAATATTCAGAATTTCATATCAACATAGAACTATTTTGATCACTTTTTATATGTACAGACACTATTTGACACGTTTCTTTTAGCGAAAGTCTCATCTATCAGGATGCATAAAATATGTGTCATTCCACAGGTAACGGTTTTGGTTCAGTATTGATGTTGGTATGAAATAGGGTTATGGTATGTCTTCGCAATGGTCTAATGTGTATATGGATGTATAACAAAATTGCTAATTAACTCGAATAGTATTCACCTGATAATGAAGTTCACAATCGTATTTTTCCTAATGTGAAGAGCTGTCACATTATTGCTTCAGTTTGGAATATACATAATTGATGATTATTGGTGTTGGTAAACTGATTACCAAATGATGGATGCTTCAGTTATCTGCCGAATAATTTAATTTCCACATTACAACGAATGACATTAATGACTCAAAATATAGATGATTTCACTTTGCATTTATTAACATTATTGAAACCAGTATGTTCCTATTTGAACAGATTATCAACTATCTCTGAACATACAGCTTAATGACATCTGTAGGTATTTATAACCAGGATTGCAATAATTGAATGAATTTTGTGTTGTTGTCCTATCTAGAATCATTTTAAACTGAATTTTACAGTTCAATGAAATTTGGTATATAGGTCAAACATTTCCAAATAGTAATTGACAACCAAATTGACCATAGAATAAAATTATTCAATCAGGATATTTAAAATAAATATATATTCTCATATTTAAATGAGTCAAATTTAAGATAAACATGATGTACCGTGAAAGATACATCATATCAGTTTATGCTTCTTATCGCAAATTTAACTTGGAATATCAAAAACCCAATTATATGAAGAAAATAACATTTCATGAGCTTTTGCCATTGTTATTCCAATAGGTGCTCGTAATCTTTCGTATAAATAAATAATGGAATCAACATTCTAATGTAGGCAATAGTTTATTTCTTTATTGTTTGTATTCCACGAAAAGAATCAATGTGAATAATTCTTCATACGGTTCTGCACAAAGCAAGATCATTATCCCGTCTCACGTAGTGCTATCTGAGCCGCACTAAGGGGGCAGGTGTCAATGTTATTCATTTCACACCACATTTAACGAGCTTGCTATTTTAAATGCACTCTTTATGGTACTTACATCCAGGGCTTTGAACTGCTTCATTTGAAATTACAATGATGCGCGTGCGTACACAGATATCAAGCAGGCCAGTCGGCGACAAGCTTTTGTTTGGTAAAAATTCGCGCAGGTAATGAATCCCGGATAGGGTGAACTGGTTGACTGATTTTTTAGAAACTTTTTGTCAAAAAAATGCCATTGATATGTATATCGTATAAGCTTGGGTTTAAATTGTAACTGCTGATGTGAAAATAAAGAGTACTGATATTTTTATTGTTGAACATATAACAAGAGAGGTGAATAATAAGCAAAATTAAAGCGTTGCTTTTTTGTATCACTGTAAACATCTGTCATTTATGGCATTGGAATATATATGTCAAACTGGTTCGAAGCATGAATATTACTGGATTTTTAACATTCATTTCCGTCATTCCATTCATGGAGATTGCCAGGATGCTCATAAATAAATGAAAGATATGAGGCTTCATAGTTTGAGATTTTGTAATTTTTCTCTTTCTTATAACTGACATCTGATCATAGACGAGGAGCCGGCTGCACCTTATATTCCCTGATCGAACTTACAGCCAAATTGTATATTAATCGATCGGAATATAGTGGTCAATGGGGTGCCAGACTTTATAAATCTAGGATCCTGTCCTGAGTGTCGAAAATAAAAGCTGTTTTCGGTGAATTTTTTCCAGGTCAACTTCATAGAATTAAAACTAGTATCAATCGAAGGTCAAATACTTCAAGAAAAACCAAGATGCTACTCCCTGACCTGTACGGAAGGGCGGCTGCCACCCTTAATTGTAACTCATTTTTGTATCCAATTTCCTTAATCAAACTTACGATTGTGGTTTTTTTCCTGTCTCGGACAGGACAAAAGGTGGTACTCGGGTCTCGTTTCAAAGTACTTGGTCCTTACTGTCGATTTTCCTACCAAGAAAGTTAACCCCGCAAAAATTGACAAGAAATGGCTTTTTTGACACTTAGGATGTGGTAATTCTGGATTTACAAACTCTGGCACCCTATTGACCACTATATTCCTGATCGATTCAGATACAATTTGGCTGTAAGTCCGATTAGGAAAGATAAGGCACGATTGGTTCTTGGATTATCATGAAAAAAGTGGCAGAATCATCTAGATGATGGAAGCGCATTTTTGACAGCTCATGAATGCTTGTTACTTCAGAGATTTCGCAAACTACCATCTCTCACAATTATTGAGCTTGAAATCAAGCAGTTTGGGCAAACTCAGCTTCCATTTAGTACTAGTTTCAAGTTGACTATTTGATAGGTACATAATTTATGCATGTACAAACCCAAAAATACCCTTTAATCTTCATTGTTTAGTTATTGATTGACGGGAGGTCAAGTGCTGTACCTTAAAATGATAATTTGATCTTTATCAAAGCTTTATTAAAAAAATACACCAAAAGTAAACAAATTATCATTCAATAACAATAATTCATTCTAATAAGCTTCAAATTCGCGTCAAACAAGTCATTGAATGAATCCCGGACAGATTTGACAAATGTACATAATAATAGTGACAACCGCGGCGAGAGTTTTAACTAAATTTTTATCTTCTCTAATGAATTTTAGTTGCCATATCCCTAATATCATATATATCTATGGACATTGTTTCACTTGAAACAAGTAATTGAATAATTTAATCTTCCACAATCACTGAGCTTGAATGAAAGCAATTTGTGCAAACCTACGAAACAGCAGCTTTTATTTAGTACCAGTTTCAAGTCTGCATATAGTATAGTTGCTGAGAACTCATTGTCACGCCAGCCAGCCAGCCAGCCAGAGTGAATATAATAGCGCTTTTTCACAAAAAATGCGCAAAAAATCTGACGTGGACATCAAGTGAATTACTTGTACATCATTGGATATATAATCAAACACAGCATCTCATCATTCCACGGCTAGTCGGTTGCTAAGGAAACAGAATGTCATCACTCTTATGCTACAACATTCCTAAATACTGATTTCCAGGATTCTACGGCTAACAGTTCTGAATTTATGTCCAAAATTCCAAGATCGTCAAGTATGGTGCACTTTCGACTCAGTCGATCTCAATGAAAATAGGATATGAGCATCTAGATAGTACTATGATCTTGAATACTGTATTCTAATATTCTACGATCAATCGTTTTGGATTTATGCGGAAAATTAAAAAATGTTTCGAGTAAACTGCACTCCCGGCTTAGCCGATCACAATCATAATGCAAGGTGTACAACTAGATGCTATAGAAGTGCTTAATACGAAATCTCAATATTCTTACCGATTGTTTTAAATTTATGAGAAAAGTTCGAAAAGTCTGTAATATGAAGTGCATTTCCGGCTTAGTCGATTGGGACGAAAATAAGAGATGATCATTTGGATGCTAAAGCAAATTTGAATACTGAATTCCAGTATCCCAACGCCTAACCATTCTAGATGGACAGTGTGATCAACATATTGAAAATCAATTTCAAATTTGTATGAAAAAGCATGTTCTGATCCAATTTTGTCGCTTTTGTCATGCCTACGAGATTAAATTGACAACAGATTATCATTGCCTATCTTATCATTTCAATTGTTATATACGCCAAATTCTGAATGTCTGTTATACTCATAAACTGCACTTCCGGCTTGGCCGATTGATACAGAAATAGTAGATAACTATTTTGATGCTACAACAAGTTCAAACACTGAATTTCGATATGCTATGGCTGATCATTCTAGATTTATGCAAAAAATTTAAAAAAAGTTCAAAGTAAAGTGCATTTCTGGCTTGGCCGATTCATACAAAAAACAGATAACCATTCTGATACAAACATCAAGTTCAAACACTGAATTTCAACATCCTACGGTTGATCATTCTGAATTTATTAGCAAAATTCGAAAAAAGTTTCTAGTAAAGTGCACTTCCGGTACAGACGATTGGAACCATAATGCGAAGTGCACAACTAGACCCTATACCAGTCTTAAATATAAAATTTCAACATTATATGTTCAACTAGCTTTGAGATTTGCGAGTTACGCACGCACGAACGCACGAACTTACGTACCGACATCAAGCCAAAAATAGTCAAAATGATAATGGATATTTTCATCAACATCTCGATAGGTGAAATTTGTCGGTTTCACAATACTCTCTTGTACCTAGTACAAGTAAGTAAAAAGGTGCGGTTTATTCAAAACAGCATTTTTTGAGTCAAATAAAAGAGAACTTATATGATTTGCTTATCCAAGCTTATATATGATGAAGATCACACATTTTATGGATATGCATCAATCCATTCTCATCAATCTTTCAAGAACCTTAGTGGTTAAGTGTATTACTTGAATTCCATAGTAATTTTGGAATATATATTGAATCAAATCATGTTTGTGAAATAGATGACTTGATTCAACATTACATTAAGGATGTAAGGATAAGGACTGTTTGCAGTTCTATAAAGACAAGATGACAAACTTAATGTGTGTCCAATGTGAATTTTCTGTTGGCATATTTTGTCTGTCTTTCAGAACCTAAGCGAGTATATTGAAAAGTTATACCAATCGGAGATTCTCTTACCGAATAACTCTCTATCAGTGATAAACATATATTTATAATACTTTACTTCTCTCAAACATTTTGTTTCCAGGTTGACATTTCCTTAGCTTGGCGTAGGTCAATTCAGCAACATTCAAAACTATCTAGTTATCATCAATATAACTTAAGAATATTATACTTGGTATAATCCTGTCATAATAACATTGTTTTCAGGGTAGTTACGTAACAAATAATACCCACGGCATTATGTTTCAAAATAAAGCCCTCAGGCATTATTTTTTAAAATAACAAACAAATTGCCTAGTTACAGCTTTTCTGACAGAAATCACAATGACAGGACATACATTACTAAAAATTTTGATTGAAATGCAACAAAAATAGGACATTAAATATTGAAGGCACCACGGGAGTTGAACAGACAATAATGCCTACGGTCAACGTACACACCTCGGGCCAGAGGCCCTCGGGAAGTACACTGTTGACCTCAGGCATTATTGTCCTTTTAACACCCTTGATACCTTAATTACTACAATGTCCGACTAGTTTATTATTTTTCTCATAATAATACTGATTCTAGAATAATTACGTAACAGAAAATACCCTCGGGCATAATTTTGAAAAATCAGCAAACAAGAATATCACGTTCCCTAGTTCCCTAGTTACAGCAGCAAGTAACTAAAGTAATCTCTCTGACAGAAATCACAATAACAGGACATATACCGCTGAAAATTTTGATTGAAATAGTATATTAGTAGGACATTGAACATTAAAGGCACCACGGGAGTTGAACGGACGATAATGCCCTCGGAAAGTACACTGTTAACCTCAGACATGATGGTCCTTTTAACACCCTTGGTATCCTGAGAGCACATTAATTGATGCTCAAAGCCGCTATGTGGACAGGTCCCCTGAAAGCAACATACTTAAGAATACTACCAAAATAATATATATTTGGTAATGATAAGAAAAAAATGTGGTAGAATCATGTTTAATTGCTCTAACTATAAAATATATTCGAAAATACTGAACTTCTCCATTGGGTACTGATGTCGTGGGCTCGAACTCCAACAAGGGCATGATTGTTTATGTTTATCCGATACAGAAAGAATGTAATTGTAGTGGAAACATGTGAAGGTGGAAATAAAGTGTATCGTATTTGTGTAGAGAGAACTCCCTAATTCGAAATGAGTGAATTATTATTATCATTATTATTATTCGGGAATATGAATATATTGAGATGCAGCTGAGTATTATATGTAATATTAGATAAAGTCAAATTAGACACGCGTTACGTTTGTCATCTGGGTTGCCCAGCAATTAAAAATTATCCTAGAACTGTTTTCAGTATATTTTGGTCCTATAGGCTAAGTGCATGATGTCTACTAGCGCCTCTATCGGGCAATGGAGAACGATTGAACTCCCATTTTATCATTGTTTCATACCTATAATTTTTTAAATGTACTAATATTATTCAATTCAGCTGTGTGCGTATATTAAAATTTGCATAACATAAAAGGTATACGTTGAAATTATGCATATTGGCTATTTTTTCTGCAATTGACGTACCTATTAGAGAAAACTTATTAACTCGTTCAAATTGACAGGATAATCTCAAACTATGACGCCGATGATCTTGTGGACTGGGTTCAAATGATTCAAACACTGTATCCTTTTTATCGAGGAATCATTGAAAAAAAGCGTGAAATTAGCTTTTTTCCATATTAAACATGTTGAAGAATATACTGCTGATAATATTGACAATCAAATTATTGCAAACTGCATCCGACAAACTTCTATCACTAGAACACCTTACAAATTAGAGGTAGAGATAAATTAATGAATCCCAAATCAATGATGAATTTTTCTAATTTTACAATTGAATTTCAAATATCTTTGTTATATAGATAATAATGAAAGGCAGAGAATATTCTTCCTACCACTTTGATCCACTCCACTCGTTTTTTGATGTTATAACTCCGTACAGGAATTATATAAAACTATATTTCACTTAAATCATCAATAACACAACTGCCTCAAATACAACAATCGTTTTTCTATGTTTTATATGCAATTATTTCCACTTTCAAACCATAATGCTCTATTACGTATTCTGAGATATAAAGTTTTAGCTTACAATGGTGCCCACCATTAGCGCTCGCTTCGATATTTGCACACAGTCTATTCGTTCATTTTACATACCTGAAAATTGTCTCATACTTCTAGAAATGCTGAGTTTTTCAATGTAATGTTCTTAGAATCTTAGATAATTGAATTACCAAGTAATTTTCACTGTTTTTAATATTGCTGAATAACAGATGAACATTGTTCGGAGGATCTAAGAGCTTGACAGCAACATGCTTGAGAAAACTGTCAAAATAATAAATATTAATTAATGATTGAAGAACATTCAGGAAGAAAATTTTTTGACTGGTCTAACTTAATGATATATTGACAATCATGAATTGAAATTCAACTATTGAATGTACAATTAGTAACCATGAATAGATTACTCTCATTGGGATCTGGACATGTCGAATAACTTTTACTGCAATCTCTAGTAGATTTTTAGTTAGTGGAGGATATCCTGAATTTCAGAGATCAAAAATCTCAGAGATTGATTGAATATATTTATTTCTAGTGCGACTATATTGATGATGTCCTTCCAGATAGAATAAATCACACAGATATTTTTTCATGCAATCTTTCGATTAATTGACAAGCAAATATTCAGAATTTTTGTCAGTGCTATTATGTTCATTGTTTAAAATAGATAATGATCGATGAGAACACCGATTGAGTTACAGAATAGTCCCAAATATTTTTCCTAATGATTTTAAGACTATCTTTTCTGTAAACAGCACTAAAAGAGTACGTCGTCGCTCTTAGAATTGTATGTTATGGATAAATATTGTACACAACTTGTAGACCTCTAATGGCCCAATTTAACGTCCATCAATTTAGACTTAACAACTATAACAAATAGAAAAATTACAGATACTGAGCACAGTGCCACGAGCATGAATTCACAAGATAAACTAAATTTATTTGAGTTGTTAATGAAAAACATTGCTCCTACATGTAGATTATTCATTCGTATTTAAATCTTCAGGATCAATCAACACGATAAAATTGGAGAAGACCTCTTGTTTCTGGTGCGTCCCAAACGTTCAAAAAAAAAATGAAAAACGTTTTTCCAAGTATTTCGTAAACAAGCCTTTTGATTAATCCTTAAGCTTCAAACATCAAGAAATAAATCTTGTTCACGTAACTTTTGTCAGTTGTTCATTTACACATGGTTTGTGATGTTTGAATCATCAAGTTCAAAGGTGGTCGTGGGAGAAATCTGTTTTTTCTATTTTATCCTAACTTATTAGTAAACAACAGCAATAATTGAGGACTGTCGAGAGAAGTGACAAAATTCAAGTACATGAAACATATTTGATGAAATCAACAAGAATATTCTATAGATTGAACTGTCAGCACAGTGACAATACACGGAAAGTTCTTTGAAAAATAAGAGATGCGGCCTCGCAGAGCAACGTGCCTGAAGTGCTATAGAAGTTTTCACGTAAAAAAAATTGAGATCCATTTATATATATATATATGGAAATCATACAAGCCACAATTTTATTGTCCAGCACTTCATTACACCATAACATTGATTAGCTCCATGAAAAAGTTAGTGCTTTTTATATAATCCTCCCAAATGATGACACAGCATCATGGTGAAAACAGAATACGAAAATATCAATAAAAGCGCGTGGACCTTATTCGGAATGTTATACGGCACTTCTCAATAAAAATCTCCATCTTTATTACCTCCTCCATAAAAAATATCTCGGATAAAACTGAGTTTAAATGCTCAAAACCAAACATCAAGCTTACATGGTTTTATTAAGCCTCTTGGGAGACGTAAAACAAAAGTATTACGTTGGCAGATATTTTTACGGGTGTTGGCACATCACAGGTAAAACAATGGGGTAGAGGTTAGGTAACTGCTATGTTCACATATTTTATTTTATGCAGATCCCCGGTCATTATTGCGACAATGTAGGTCTTTAATCTGTTTATTGTCAATCTCTTTTATTACTTCTTGCAATAATACCCCATTAGTTTGCAAGCCATTTAGTCATTTGTTTTATATGCACAAAAACGGTGATGAGCTATCAAATTGATCCATTATATATTCAATCAATCAGAGAGCTCCATTGCCCCATTGTACTTTGAATAATTAATTAAGAAGCTTGAGTTGTATCTTGTGGGCAGATATTTTAGCCAACATACCTGCACTGAGTTGTAAATACTCATATTCCATTTTATTTAATTTTTCCAAAGAGAGATATTATTATACCAACAAAGAATTGCCAAGAGGTGATTCGTCTGCCGAACTTCTTGGCAGATCTTCATTCAACAACCTTTCATATTCAGGTACTTTATCTTATTTATCTTCATTTTCAGATCATTTCCTAACAAATTTTTCCTCATTAGCAGAAAGATAAGAAATATAAATATTTGAAATAATTGGGAGAAATCTTACTTGAATCATTCTTATTGATGTACTTTAAAGGTGGAATTCTCTCATGAAAACGATCTCGACATCGACATTCCTGATGCGCGAGGTGTTCCAGTAGCGTGCATCTGGGTGGAAGACTCACTCACAGGAACTTGTACCTAATTGGATTAATGCCTACAGCGGAGTAGATTTGATTCGAATTTAATATAATTAGATTATTGCAGAACACTCATGTGTTTAATTAGTGGCATTTCGCTGTGTTATTAATATGTATGATTTATTGAACACCATGAAAATTTGGTTTTTGTATTAAAATCATCAATATATGTCAATATTGCTTTTAAATAATTAATGTTGAAATATGAATAATAAATGCAACAGAATGAGGAAAAAAATGTTAATAATTAATTGTAAATTAATTTCAGGAATAAAATTATTCCGAAATATTTAAAATTTTGAAGCTTAATATAATAAATGTACCATTATGTTTATTTCAGTTTTAATAAAAATTCTTGTTGGCATTACAATCTCTATTCTGACGTCTACATTTATTTATTCATTAACTATTCAACGAATTGTTCTCGTTCATTGTAATTTACATTCATTTTATATAATAAATATGAAACTTTTGATGAAATGTTCAATTCGAGTTCATTATTTTTTAATTCAGCTCATCCGGTAACAGGAAGCTTGTAGTATTCCACTATTTTATCAACCAACAGATATATAACAAAAAAAAATTAATAGTTTTTACTTACTTGTACAAAGTAACAAGCAAGTGATGTGAAACCGACAAAATTCACCTATCAAGATTTTGATAGAAATATCCGTTTTGAACATCCCTGAATCCATTTTTTCTATTTTTGGCTTGATGTCGGTACGTATGTTCGTACATGCGTTCGTGCGTAACTCGCACATCTCAAAACTGGTTGAACGTATAATGTTGAAATTTTGTATTTAAGACTAGTATAGGGTCTAGTTGTGCACCTCGCATTCTGGTTCCAATCATCTGTAGGTACCGAAAGTGCACTTTACTTGCAACTTTTTTCGAATTCTTCTAATAAATCCAGAATTCAGTATTTGAACTTGATGTTGTATTAGAATGGTTATCTGCTATTTTTGTACGAATCGGCCAGGCCAGAAGTGCACTTTACTTGAAACTTTTTTGAATTTTTTGCATAAATATAGAATTATCCGCCATAGCATATTGAAATTTCGTATAAAGAACTTCTATAACATCTTATTGTACATCTTGCATTATGATTGCGATCGGCTAAACCAGAAGTGCACTTTAATAGCAATGTTTAAGGAATACTTTCGAAACTTAGCATGCGTTGACCCTACTATATTGTTTCGGACAGTTTCGTACAGTTAACGTGAAGTAATATTGTTAAAATGTATTCCCAATATTGAATACAAGTAACTAATTAATATAGAGGGATAATTGATATTATAAAAAGTTGTAGATGACTGAGTTAACTATAAGAGATCGGAAAGACAGGAAAGGAGCTACAAAACGATGTTGTTTTAGAATATTTCAAAGTTACAGTCGTTCAAAATCGTTACAAGTAGATAGTATCTACTGTTTACTTCTCATATCGACAGAAGAAAGCACAAATTTCTTGTGAAGTGCATATAAAAAATTGTCCTGAGTGTGCAAAATGTGATTCGTGGATGAAATCATAACGACGTGAAGATTTCAAACTCTGGATCACGTAACAAAGGATACATATATTTGTTCTCTTTATTTTTATGATGGCACTGAGCCCACATAAGCTGAACTCGACTGAATATCAGTAGAAGAATTAAAAATTAAGATATTTCCTATCATACGAAGATTGTACATTTTACACTTTGCGGTTACACAATCGCTTGACATTTGCTATAAATACTATCACAGAGCTGTCATATATTTTAATTTGTGATAATTGATGACAATATTAATAATGAGATAACTTCGAGGCTATAGATAATACAAGAATGACGAATACAGAAAATAATACTAACCTATTCACTTATTCTTCTTTGTTACCACTCTATTTCCGTCCGTGGCACTTTAGCTACCGTTTCAATTGAAGGCAAGAATGTTTCTCTAATTTACCATACAACAATGCTGCCTCATCAATCATCTATTCATTCAATATGATACTGAAAAACGTCTTTGGTCCTATTATTGCTGCTTATTGAGATGAAACTGTCCAAAACAATAGTAAAGTCAATGCATGCTAAGTTTCAAAAATATTTCATGAACAATGCTATTGAAACTTTTTTTTAATTCTTGGCATAAACCCAGAAAGATCAGCCGTGGGATACTAGAATTCAACATTTGAAATTGCTGTAGCATCTCAATGGTCATCTTCTATTTTTGTAACAATCGGCTGAGCCGGAAGTGCACTTTATATGACAGACTTTCTGAATTTTCCGCTTAGATTCTAAACAATCAGTCGTAGAATATTTAAATTTTGTATAAGGCACTTTTATAATATCTGGTTGTACACCTTGCATTATGATTGCTATCGACTAAGCCGGAAGAGCACTTTATTCGAAAAATTTTTTGAATTTTCCGCATAAATCCAAAATGATTGAACGTAGATTGTTAGAATTCAGTATTTAGGACGATTATACCGTTTAGATGCTCATATCCTATTTTTATTGAGATCCACCGAGCTGGAAGTGCACTTTACTTGACAGTCTTTTGGAATTTTTCGCATTAATTCGAAACGATCAGGTGTAGAATATTTAAATTTGGTATTTCAGTCTGCTGTAGCATCTGAATGATCGCCTACTATTCTTATAACAATATACAGAACCGAAGGTGCCCTTCCGTAAGAATTTATTTTTACATTTAGCGCATAAATTCAGATCTGTTGGTAGTCGTAGAATTTTGGAAATCAATATTAAGGAATGATGTAGTATAAGAAGAATGTCCTACTGTTTCCATAGTAACCGACTTGGCTGAAAGCGCATTTCACTTGACAGATTCTCAGAATCTCTTGTGTAAATCCAAAACGATTAACTGTGGAACGATGAGATTTTGTGTTTGATTATATATATCCAATAATATATATGATCAAACACAAAATCATATCGTATTATATATATATATATATATATATATATATATATATATATATATATATATATATATATATATATATATATATATATATATATATATATATATATATATATAACTATATATATATATATATATATATATATATATATATATATATATATATATATATATATATATATATATCCAATGATGTACAAGTAAGTCACCTGATGTTCACGTCAGATTTTTTAGACTATGTATAGGCCAGGCAACATAGGGTTTGCAGGCTAATTAATTCTCGGAAAGCTGGAAATGGTTTCAATCTTTTCATTTACATGTAAAAAGAGTTCATTGAAATTTGCACCAGTTTTCTGCTTGTGCTGTATGAGGGGTGTTCCAAACCACGAAATTTTCGGACTTTTTTCAGTTTTTCCTTAATAACTCCTAAACGATGCATTTTTAGGAGAATGTTATTTTAACATAAATTGAAAACCACAGAATTCTGCATGCAATGATTACCTTGTATTCAAAGTTTCGAGAATTTATCAGGTTGATATACGAGTTTAAAGAACGACAACTTCACTCATTTCTTATTTACTTAAAGTTGGTATTGTGAAACCGACAAAATTCGCACTCCAAGATTTTGATGACAATATCCATTTTGAGCATTTCTGGATCCATTTCGACTATTTTTGGCGTATGTATGTATGCATGTATGTGCGTTCGTAGCTCGCAAATCTAGAAACACATTAAACGTATAATGCCTAAATTTTGTATTTAGAATTGATCCAGGGTCTAAATGAGCACTTCTAAATATAATTGCAATCATCCGTACCGGAAGTGCACTTTCATTGAAACTTTTTTCGAATTTTTTGCATGAATCTAAAATGGTTAGCCGTAGGATATTGGAACTTCGCATTGGAAATTGTTTTAGCATCTTGATGATTATCTTTTATTTTCGTACCAATCGGCTGAGCCGAAAGTGGAACCATAACCTAGCTGTTGTTCCTGTAGACATTAACACCTTAAGTTTGTTTGGAAATTTGTCCAGAATATTTTTTACTTCAGGAGCATCAATATTAGCAGATATACTATCACTCATTGTAACTTTTATGTTTGGAGAAAGCTGACTATTCTTCTTTTGCTATGTTCAGCATGAACATTGCTCAATGCAAGGTGAGCCAAAATTTGTGCCCGCAGAGCTCTGAAGAAAGCATGCCCCGTCATCATCTTGTTGGTTGATGGAGGTGCGAAAACATCGCTAAATAATTCGCGAAGCCCACTGCCATCCATTACGAAACCGATAACCCTCATAAAGGACATGAGCAGATGAAAACCGACGAGTCTGATGATTACTGAGCTGATTTCTGTATCAAGACCAGATGAAGCTATAATATCTCTTTATACAAAGAGGTTGACCAAAAGCTACGAAACAGTTGTCCTGTTCAAGTGATTTGCATTTATTTGCAGCATGAAGCAGTACTGGATCAATTGTATTGTCACAAATATAAAATATTTGTAGTAATTAGGACACATAATTATTTATTTGAATTCGCTGTAACTGTAATCCTAGTTAGTACTGACAAGGTCGGACATGATTGACAGGCTATGGTCACTAGATGTTTGGTGGTGGCCCGGCAACAATTATTAAACAATTGAATGTTGGCCCATTGTCGGCTTAGGTATATAAGAGCGTTAGCTAGGAGAGGAATTCATTCAGTCAGTGAGTCATTCAGTGATTAAGTTCGAGTAACAGTGAGTGATATTGTGAACATACGAGTTTGTAAAGTGAAGATTGGCACTGTGACCTGTGTGAATAAATTATTCTGAATTGAATTTGTGACAAATTGGTGGCAGAAGTATGATCCTGAGATATTCAGTGGAAATAATTTTGGATCCGGACGACGAAGAGTGGATTAGGTTGCAGTGTTGTAAAGTGTTTAAAATAAAGCTTGGACTGTTATAAATGCCCAAGACAAAAAGCATGGCCACCAGCGAGATGCAGGATCAGCTGAAGATGATGATGGAATTCATGAGGACATCAGCGGCATCCGTGGAGCAGAAAATAGCCAAATCAACGAACGGTTTGAAGGACATGGAGAAGAGAATGTCTGACTCTACGGAAGGTATGAAAACAGTCATAGCGGAGCAGATGCAGTCCATGGAAGAGAAGATGGCCGAATCTACGGAAGGTATGAAGGCCATGGAAATGCAGATAGCTGAGTCAGTGAAAGAGACCGTGACAGAAGGGATGAAGGCAGTAAAAGAAGAAATGGCAACAGAGTTGAGGAAGATTACGGAGCAGAATGAAACAATGGCATGTAAGTTTCAGGAGATTGATGTAAAGATCAAATGAAGCAAGTTGAACATCAAGTTTTGCAAGTTGGAAGCAAAATTGGATTCTATTGTTACCGAGAATAAGCAGAGCCTCAGTCTTAATAGCGATGGCGCAGCCCTAGGGATAGAAAATATTCCAGCATCTACGTCAAGAGAAATTATAGCTAACTTCACCTTGAAACCGACGCCGTTTGATGGAAAGACATCCTGGGATGTGTATTCTGCTCACTTTGAGCTGATTTCGAAAAATAATGGCTGGATTATGAAGCAAAGAGCTATTGTACTGGCAGGAATGCTCCAAGATACAGCATTGGCAGTTCTCTCAGGACTGACCGAACAAGAACGCCTGGATCTAACTACGTTTGCGTATGCTGTACAGAGTTTGACACGGAAAGTTTTTGCAAATTGTCCTAGCTCAACACAGGAATACGTAGCAGTCAGACAATTTATGGACGGCATCAGCGACGACGAGGTTGGGCGAGTTGTCCGATTAGTGAATCCGAAGACAGTCAGAGAAGCGCTAACGAAGGCCCTGGAAATTGAGGCGGTCACGAAGGCGTCAAGACTGGCAAAGAGAGTGAGGTGGTTCGGGCACGATGGGGAAGAGCCCGAGGTGAAAGGACCACGACTTATACAGAGAGTCGCGAGCGAGAACGATCTTCTTCTCGATTTGTACCGACCTTAGCTGGACCGAGAAGAAGAATTAGATCCTGGCGTTGCGGCAAGGAAGGTAATATTCGAATAGATATTGTACCAAGCATACTGTTAATTATAGCATGGATACAACATCTGGACGGCAAGAATTACCCAGATTATGGAGAATGAAATGCTGGCAGTGTGGTCAGGAAGGACATCTTCGAGCAAACTATCGTACGAGGCACACCGTTGATTGTAGTACGAACACATCGTCAGCAAAAATCAAGCCTACCAGATCAGAAGCGCTGAAACTGGTGAGATCCCACATCAAGAGCTCCAAGCTTATTGATATCCAAGTGCGGAGAATTCAAACCAGTCTAACCGTGGAGAGTGTACCATGTAAAATGGTGCTGGATACTGGAGCAACTGTCACCGTTGTGCATCCAAAAGTTCTTGCAAGAAAAGCAAAAAACTCCAGGTGATCGCGCTAAGAACCAGTCAATTTTGTTAAAGACAGCCAATAGGAAAAGTATACCAGTACTTGGTGTAGAGGAGCTTGAATTTACAATTGGCAGACTAAAGAAAAAACACCAAATGTTCATTGCCGCCATCATGGATGAATGCATTTTGGGCATCGAGTTCCTGCGAGATTTTGGTTGTGTCTTGGCTTTAAAGGGTGACATTCTGCGGGCTGACAAGGAAGGAGAGATACCTCCCTGTTGTCGACAGATTAGAACGGAAATGACTTATGTTAATGCTCTATGAAACCTCAGCTCCGATGAGATGACTTCATTTGGAGAGCAGAATCTTTTCAGTGATAAATTTGGAAATCTGGCTAGAATTAGAGAAATCTAGCGAGATGGATCCGTATTATCGATGCACCGAGTGCAACAGGCTCAACTGAATGATTCTATACTGAAGCCGATCATGGAGTGGGTAGAGACTGGTCAGAAGCCTGGTTTCCAGGAAACTTCGGCTATGGATCCAATCACCAAGGCCCATTTGGCACAATAGAATTCTCTGAGAGTCAGAAACGATTCATTATACAGAATATGGGAGAATTCCGATGGAAAGGGAATAAAAGGAAAATTGATAGTGCCGAGGAGTCTAAAAAATCGAATTTTGAAAAAACAGCATGATGGAAACAGCGGAGGACATTTCGGCATCAAGAAGACACTTGATAAAGTCCATGAATATTTCTACTGGGTTGGCTACCGAGAAGATGTGGAAAAATATTGCAAGACTTGTGAACGCTGTAACTCAAGGAAGGGGCCCGCCACTCGGCAGCGCGCTACGAAGCAGCAGTACAACGTGGTCTCTCCGTTTGAGAGAATTGTCGTAGGTATTGGTCCTATGTGCAATAGAACCCAGTTGCTGAATCAATTTCCAATAGATCCCCCGAGCCATATTTCTGATGAATCAGCACCTCTAGGTCAACATGTAAGGCTGACTGAGAGGATTTTGATCATGAAGCACCAATAATTGAGTGAGCGATAGATGCAACTTTCTTCTTGACTTTATCATCATATCGGCACTTATTAAAAGCAATAGTTGATCTGAGAAACAACTCAAGTGATTCTGGGTGACCATATATCTGTCTATTGGGATGCACTATAATGTCCAAAAATATTATTCATTTCATATAATACATCTCATACTAAAAACACGACTTTTTTTGGATAATGAGAGGAAATTGTCATTTTTTTCAACTTGCGTATCTCCGTAGCAACTCCACTTGATTTCAAATGTATGGTATGGTGGAATTTTGCGCTTCTTTATTTGTAAAAGAATAACATTTTTCTATAAATGTGTTGTTTAGGAGTTACTGGTGATAAACTGAGAAGATCCGAAAATTTCGATGTTTTTGGGACACTCCTAATACAGCATAAGCAGAAAATTATTGCAAACTTCAATAAACTATTTTTACATATGAATAAAGAGATTGAGGCCATTTCCATCTGTCTGAGAATCAATCAGCCTACACCCCCTTTTTTACTCTGTTGCCTGGCCTAGTAAGCAATATTCATAAATTATGAGAAATATTACATGAATATCGATCTTTTCTAGGATGAGTATATACTCAGCCTGTTCCTCTTGGCGTCCGTAATAAGTTTATTGAATAATTTACTAATATTTGAGTCAGTAAAGACAGATATGCTCCGCTATAATTCTACACATAAGCAAATTACAATTTGAATCTCCTGTTTTATCTGATATCCACTATACGTGTATCAGTTAATTTACAATAATCTCTGTTTGATTTTTCCACGGTTTCTCCAAATTACAAACTTTTATTAAGACCAGGTAATCCTACCTAAATTCTAGCATTACTACCTGTCTTTATGGACACAACCCTTAATATCCTTCAACATCCACAACATACATAGATCCAAGGGCTTCTATTCTCGTTCATGTTGTTGGTGTTCAGTATTCACAGACAGAGCTGTGGTGTAAACTTTGCGGTAAGTGTAATTCAACTTCCCAATCTCTGCCGCACCTCACACAGGTGATTCATAATACTTCAAGAAGAAGTTACACCAAGTCCCAAGTACTGAAGTAACAAGAAAAGCAAGAGCTTATGGCGGCTAGTTAGTGTTTCCAACTTCAAAAGTTCTAAGACGATTAGGTAGTAAATAGTCGACGTAATTGTTTAGTTCTTTGTAACATTCATAAATAACACTGTATTCACCGCAATATTGTATTTACTTGTTTCGGAGAAGATTCATTCTGTATTTTTTCTTTGCAACTTTGTTTAACTGTTCTAGTCGACCACGGACAGAATGATATAACACATAAAGATGCAAAGATCTCTTCGCAAAAATCATATCAGTCATACCAAATACTATGATTGATTTCAAGAGATACATGATACCCTTATATCATGAAATAAAAGTCGATAGCTCATGAATCTATGATTTGACGATTTGCTATTATTTTCTATGCTTGGCAAGAGATACATCCATATTCTGCTGTATTTTAGTTTCCTTAAGAATTATTGTGGAACTACATTTTGTACCAAAATTTCTAAATGTCTGAGTGAGCATTGAATAATGCACTGAATAGGCAATGATTCTTTGACACAAACATTGTGAATCCAATCTCATTGTGACAATATAAATGAGAATTGAAACCGACACGCGTTTCCTTTTTGGAGCTGTTGTGAATGTAGCCCAGAGTGAAATCACATCAGAGTATGTACGAGTACGTACTCTAAGTTCAGTAATTTCATGATTTGAGCCAAATAGGTCGCATATTCATCTTACTAGATAGATACAATTGAAGAAAAATATCTTTTTACTGTCTAAAATCTCATGAATTGAGAGATATATCAAATAAAACATGCTCGTGATAATAAGAGCACTGCGACGTAGGAATCGAGTATTTTTTCTGATATTCAGAGCTTTCGTTATGAGCAATCATCAAAAAAGGAACCATGAATCCGGTTAGTAAATGAATGTTCATGCAGTTTTGTGTATACTTTGAATGATTTTTAACTGTTCTACTCTATGCTGCAACAATATATTTAAAGTATCCCAAAGTAACTTAGAATCGCGTATGACGTAGATCTTAGAACAGAAGTTTGAAATGTATAATCTAGTTTTTTATAATTGATGCGCTGATTGAGCTTAAATTTTATTGGTGAGTGAAAATTTCCGTTATTGACTCGAAGAAGTATTCGTTTACTTTTGATCGTTTTCAAGCAAATACCTACAAAGAAAATCATCTTTATAACAGAAAATCTACGTCAATAATGTCAATATTATGGGCTGTTCGACAAGGGTCATATTATATTCAGGTTTTCTTTTGTTGTAGAATTTGTTAATAACTTCTGCACAGGTCAAACTAGCTATGTACTACTTTATCTCCGTTGATTTGTTGTAGCATTACAAATATGGGAAGAAAAGAACTATTGGCGGTCAGACTTGGTTGACATTGAAAATCGTATTCAATAATTTATATTCATATAACATGTATACATTGTGACTGTGTGTGTACTCGATACTAGTGACTGCTCACTGGAATAAAATGTTGTAAGTGGTACTAGAACAGCTTCGCCCTCTCTGGCCAATTTCGATATGGAATCTTGATTCCAAGACAGCTCGTCGAAAGATGCACCAAACACATCATGTTGGGTACATCAGTCGGATATTCAACATTGAAGGTACCACGGGAGCTGAGCGGACGATAACGCCTAAGATCAACGTACACACCTAGGGCCGGGGGCCCTCAGAAAGTGCACTGTTGACTTCAGGTATTATTGTCCTTTCAACACCTTACAAAAAAAAAAATAATTATAACACATTGAAAAACAGCAAAAAGGGGAACCCAAGTGCATTAAGACAACTATATGACAAACAAGGGAATATTTTGATAGAAAACGAGGAAATAATAGGAAGATGGAATGAACACATCAAGGAATTGCTGGATGAAAAGCACACTAACAACGACAATGAAGAAGAGGAGATCCAGAAATGCGGGAACATCAACAAGCACAGAAGAACAGAGAATATAACAGAAGAAGAGATGAAACTAGCATTAAATAGGCTAAGAAACAGAAAAGCTCCGGGACACGATGGAATAAGACCAGAACAACTTAAATACATGGGGCCAGCAGGAGAACAAATACTATTAGTGATGCTGAATAGGATCTGGACAATTGGAAAAATCTCTAAAGATTGGGAAAAGACAGTGATTTTCCCCATTCATAAAAAAGAAGACAATAGAAATTGTAACAATTACAGAGGGATATCATAATATGCACGACAGCCAAAGTATATAAAGCCATACTAGAAAAGAATCTAAGACAAGAGGTGGAATCAAAAGTGGAATGGTCACAAAACGGATTCAGGAAAGGACATTGCACACAAGACCACATATACACAATTAGGAGGCTTATAGAAAAAACTCTGAGACAAGAAATCAAGCTCTATATTACGTTTGTCGATCTAGAAAAAGCTTTTGACCGAGTACCACAAAAACAAATGTGGAAAATATTGAGAGAAAGACAAATAAACATAGAACTACCAAACGCTATAAAAAGCGTGTACAGAAAAACAACAAATTACATAAGAACGGGTAACGAAATATCAGGAGAATTCAACACCACGCAGGGTTTAAGACAAGGAGGAGCATTAAGCCCATTATCATTTATTGCTTTCTTAGATAATATAATGAAGCAAATGAAAGATAAAACGAAGAGAGAAGATATTGGACATTACCTGTCGACCGTAACTAAAATAGCAGAGTGTGCATTTGCAGACGATTTAGCAGTCCTGGCTAAGAATAAGGAAGATATGAAATATAATTTAAATGTATGGAACGAGGAATTGAGAGAACACAACATGAACGTAAATGTCAAAAAAACAAAAGTAATGGTGATATCGAAAGAGGACAGAATCACTAATATGCAGCTAAACTGATGCGAAATAGAACAAGTAGAAGACTGTACATATCTAGGAGCAACAATGAATAATAAAGGAAATATGGAACCAGAAATCAACAAAAGAATACAAGCAGCTAGCTGAAACTACTATGCTCTCAACAAAGCGGTATTTGGAAATAAGCAAGTATCCAAGAATACAAAATTGACACTATACAAAACTGTATACCAACCAGCTTTGATATACGGAAGTGAGTCGCGGATACTCGAGCAGAGACTGAAAAGTAAAGTACAAGCATCAGAAATGCGATACTTAAGAAGAGTTAGAGGTGTTACAAGGATAGACAGAATAAGAATCGAACGAATAAGAGATAATTTAGAAATAGAGAGCATACATAAGACCATAGAAAAGAAACAAGTTTCATGGTATGGTCACTTAGTCAGAATGCCAAAGGAAAATCAGACGAAGCAAGTTTGGAAAGCAAGAACCACAAGAAAGAAAAAAAGAGGAAGACCAAAGAAGACCTGGGAAAAAAACATAAATGAAATTCTCTACAGAAACAAAATCAGCTGGCAAGAAGCAAAGAGAATAGCACAAAATAGACAAGAGTGGAAGGAACTGATCAATAACTTAAAGTAAAAATAATTACAATCTAGACACCCGAAAAAATATAAATAGATTCAAAAAGATTAATAACAATAATAATCTTGATTCCAAGACAGCTCGTCGAAAGATGCACCAAACACATTATGTTGGGTTTGATCTGTTGTCATTGTCTCAGATTCAAGATTCCACATCGAGCTTGACTGAAATAGTACATCAGTCGGATATTCAACATTGAAGGTACCACGGGAGCTGAATGGACGATAACGCCCAAGGTAAACCGTACACACTTCGGGCCGGGGACTCTCAGAAAGTACACTGTTGACTTCAGGCATGATTGTCCTTTCAACATCTTTGGTTCCTCAATTACTATAATGATATAGAACGCTAAATAGGGTTTTCAAGGTCAACTGAATCTAAGCGCCAGTAGTGATTATTTTTCTCATATTTGTAATGCTGAAACAAATATTTTTACCAAGTTCTAGTTTGACCCAATCAAAGATTGATAATAAATCATTATTCAATAAGTTATCTTGGTATGATTTTTATCCGCACACCTACATTCAGCAAAATATAGAAATCACGCACAAAACATTACCTCCAATTTTGCTGCTTCAAAATTCCATTACTGGCTCGTAGCAAAAATATATATTTAATATTTATAAAACATATTAACTAAAAATTAAAAATAAATCCGCATGTAGCTTCATGCTGGAAAAACAATATTAGAAAATAGAACAAAATTACCTATGTTGGAAGTCCGATATAAAAACAGTTTTTGTTGTGTAATAATTTTATTTTGTACATGCAACGAAAGCTTTTAACATAATTTGCAATTTCCGAACGTAAAATAAAATGTGGCAAGAGCAAAAACATGAATTAAAACATTCACTAAAACAAATTTAGAAATAACAATTCTGTACCAAACTCCACATTTATTAAAAACAGAATTATTCTGTTTTTGACTTTGAAATGAGATTTTGCAGGAGAGTATTTACCAACAAATGCTGGACCGCGTAAATCCCTACGAGTTATGGGCAAGAGTTTATCCTTTTGAGAGCGAAAAGTAATTAAAATTCTAAAAAACAGTAGGAGGCGACGTTATTTGACTTTCAAATTAAATATATTTTCAATGAAGTGTCTTCAGTTTGGATTAATATCTTCGAATAATGATTCATTATTTTTGCTCAGAACGAACAAAAATACAGATTTCCTCCAAAGTGGAATTAATGTTTAATTTTTAATTTAAATTGCTTTTAATTATGATATTGCGAGAGATATTTTGAAGGGAGAAATTTGTGACGTAAATCAGGAATAGGAATTAGAACATTTATTAAAGATGAAATGAGACAGCGTATGAACTTTTTTTGAACAATTCAGTGATCTTCAACTGCTTGAATATGGATACATTATACATCTAGATTCAAATACATAAAATAATAAATTTTTTGACACAGTAGCAATTAGAAGATGAGGATTCATCGAATTGAAAATACTGAGTTTAGATGGAACTTATCAATTTTTGGAATCAATGCATCTTTCTTATGTCAAAATTTAAATAGCACACATTTCTTTTATATGCTCATAGCATAGAAGTAATCTTTTGGGAATATTCAGTAGATTAGTGTCAGAAGGAGAAATGTATTCTCAATTCTATTTCAGCCTAATGAATATTCAATATATTATTATCTATAGGTAGCTATTTACACCAATAGAGTTTGAGATTGAGTACATCGGTAAAAGTGGATATCCATCATAATTTTTTATGGATTGAATATGATACGTACTTTTCTTTATTTATAACAGAAATAAATATCACTTTCATGACATTCAAAATCATTTAATAATGGAAGAAAAAGAGTATATATCCTCTTGAACTCATAGTGATGAAAATTGAATTTGAGAATACTATTTCAAAGATATACTTATGCCTATAGATTTGAAGTAGTTCCCAACTCCAAACTTAAATCGAGAACTGCTTCTCTATATGTCATAAATACATTGGAATTCCAGAGTATTCATATGTAATATGACAATATCAACAAACCAAATTACAAAGCACCACTTGACACTCATTTATATAGTAGAGTAGAGCAAAATTGGTTTATTAGCTATGCATTTTCATCATAATCAAATCATAAATTCAAATGATTGTAATCTGCATGGTGAAAAATACTGTTTCGCAAATATTGTAGGCTGTCTATTCAGTTTTGAATATATGGATGGAAGAATACAGAATATATATTTTAATGACTTCATTGTTTTTCGAAGTATTCTCCATAAACGCTAATGCATTTTTGAAGTTTCTCGAATCAGCTTACTCTACTCATTTGCTCGTACTGACAATAGTAGATTGTTTAATACGTAAAGAAAAGAGTAGTTTTCTAGTGAGTGTATAAGATTAATGTACGAGCGTAGCGAGTGCATTAATTATACACGAACTTGAAAATCTACTTTTCTTTACGTGTTGAACATGTTATTTTTTCGTGTACTTAAGAATAAGTATACAAAAATTACATGAACATTTAAAATTTGACTTACATAAATGTTTTTATCGAAGAAGCTATGTCAGATTTGTTTTTTTAATTTTTATTGTTAACATGGTCATGGTAACATAACATCATAGCGACGAGTAAATAAACAATTTTCGAAATGGATCAAGAAGAGTTTCCTGATATTTTAAGAGCTGAGTCGGAAGCAACCTCAAATTTACTCCCGAAAAAATCAAAAGAAGAATACGAAAAATGTTACGAATTATTTTGCCAGTGGAGAATAATAAAGAAAGTTCAGGGAATTAATGAAGATATTTTAATAGCTTACTTTTTTGAGAAGGTTAGTTTTATAGTCTGATTTGTTAATATTTTTATTATAATTTTCATATTTTTATAGACTAAGACTTTTAAATCCTCAACATTGTGGTCAGCGTATTCTATGTTGAAAAGCACGTTGCAAATTAATGAAAATCTGGACATTTCTGTATATAGAAAGATGATTGCATATATAAAACGTCAAAATGAAGGGTATATGGCAAAGAAATCTAAAGTTTTGACGATGGATCATGTTTTAATGTTTTGTCGAAAGCTCCGGATGATCTATTTCTGTTCATGAAAGTTGTATTAATTTTCGCTATTCATGGTGCATGTCGAGGTGATGAACTACGTATGTTACAAGTTGACAACATTGAAGATAACGGATCTGTTTTGGTTGTCACATTGCATGATACAAAAACAAAGAAAAAACGTGTCTTTACAATCTTATCAGATGTGGGAGGTGTCAATGGAATTGCATTATATCGAACGTATTTGAGTTTACGACCAAAAAATATTGGTCATCGTAGGTTCTTCGTATGTTACCGAAAAGGTAAATGTACTGTGCAGCCAGTAGGAATTAATACTTTCTACAGTATACCAAGAAAAATTGCAGAGTATTTACAACTTCCAAATGACAGTAGTTACACCGGACATTGTTTCCGAAAGACTTCTGCGACATTACTTGCAGAGTGTGGGGCTGACATCCAAATGTTGAAAAGGCATGGAGGATGGCGTTCGAGCACCGTTGCCGAGGGGTACGTTGAGGAGAGCATCGAGAATAAACTAAATACGACAAGAAGAATTTTTAATGTCAAGCATAACGTTAGTAAGCAACCTTTATCTATTGGAACTTCTTATGTCTCATCAACAGTAGCATCAAGCGAACGAGCCAGCACTTCTTTGTCAGTTTCGGGTTTCCAGTAGATGGCATTTTCTTCTGGCACAACATTTAATAATTTACACAATTGTACATTTGTAATTAATATTATTAAGTGTAATGATAATGAATAAATTTGTTTGTATTGTTTGTTGCTATGAAGAAAAGTGTTTCTGTGCAGAAAAGTGTTGTTAAGAGGAAAAGTGTTACTAACGAGAAAAGTAGCACTTTTCTTTATTATTTTCTATCTAGAAAAGACGCTGTTTTCTAATCAAGTATACGAAAAAATTGCATTTATGAAGGCGTTGACTGCTTCTTCCGGCGACTGAAACTTTTGACTAGGCAGTCCGTTTTTGATTTCTGAGAGAGAAAAAAATCGTTGAAACTAAGGCCGAGAATGCAAGGAGGATGGTCTGAAAATTCAACGTTTTGCTACTTTAAAAATTTAATAGTCTTGCGAGCTGTGTGCGAACTTGAATTGTCTTAGTGGAGGATGATTCAACGTGCGGGATTGGTTTTTCGAAGCTCAGCAAGTACTTTTGGTATACAATACCAATCGGCAGTAACAGTTTTCCGATCTTGCAGAGGAATTTCACGACCATTTTTAGAACACACTTCGAGAACAGATGACTTTTGTTGAATTTTCTTCACCTTGAAACACCCAAACAGACGACTTGCGTTTATTCTATGTTACATAAGTTTTTCTACGATCCATAACTAATGACGATACTTTACACGTTTTTAGTGTTGTCTGCGTTGAATCATCCTGCAGTTTTCTGATATCAATTGACTAGCTTCTTTTTGTGTTCTTTGGACAACAGACGAGGTATCCAACGAGGAGAAAATTCTGCCACACAATTTTTTATGCCTGAATCTCGCGATATGTCACATGTCGATCTTCGTTGATAAGCTTGCGCACAGTATTGACGATTTCCTGAAAGACTGTCGTTATTAGAGGAGCTGTCCTTGGCTTACGCTAAGACTTATTCATCCACGGTAGGTCAGTATACTAAACTTAAAAGACAGCCCTTATATATATCAGATGAGCCTTTTTCTATTATAATTAATGACAAACGGATACCTACCTACTTTGTAGTGATGAAATTATATTTTAATAGTATATTATGCTTCAAGGACCGAACGACCGTCATTTTTGTCCGGGAGAAATTTGGCTCCATTCGGTGAAGACGAGGGCAAAGTACGAGGCGAAGGCGAGGGCGAAGCACGAGGCGAAGACGAGGGCAAAGTCCAAGGCGTAGCTCCGTGCACCAAATTTGTCCGCGACAATAATGACAGTCGTTCAGTGTCCGTGTTGCATACGATACTTTTTGTAACAAGTGCACCAAAGTACCCCATTTCTAAGCTTTTTGAATAAATTTGGATGTATTGAAACTATCTTATAGATTTAACAAACAGATTTTTGCAAATGCAATCACAATACAGTAAACTAATACAATGAAACATAGCTTACATGATTTATTTTATTGATTGATATTTTTCACATTTTCTGTGCTATCCCGTTCACAATAAATGCACATACTATAACAAACACATTTTATAATACAAATTTCTTTCAAATATCAATTTGACATATATCAATGAAATAAAAAAAATCAAACGGCATCATGATCCAGGATCTACAATTTCATTTTTACTCAGCGGACAAGAATATCCATCAATTCCCAGTCAACAGAGAATTGATGAAAATTGTTACCATGGTTTGGAATTGAGAACTTTCGAAGCAGAAGTCAGCTCAGTAATAGGGTACTAGAGTGTACGTGTTATAAAAAATATTTTTTCTACGATCACTATAGAAAACAACATATTTCTCATACAAAACACAACTAGAAAACTTAAAATTTCACACAACTGTGCGAAAAGTCGTGAGAAATCATTTCTCACACCAGTTTGACCAAATTATATATTTATAATTCATTCTGAATATTCTTTAGGTGATATATTTAGCAAGATTATTGATAAATATCACGGACTTGATATAAATCTCTGTTTGCTTTTTTATAAGCCACATTTAAATAACAAAATTGCACTAAGTTCTGTTGGAATTATTTTCTTATTCTTGTAATATATATTTGGAAGGTTGGCAACACTACGAATCACAACTGTCAAATTGAAGCAGACAAAACACGTTCCATCACATTCTGTTGAAATCGAGAAATTATGTATGTAATTATTGTATCATAACCAAAATTAGATATCCACAAATATCATTACTGCAGTTTGAAAATGGTTAGTGATGAAAATTTAGAAAACACGCTACCTCAGATCACAGAAAACTAACTAATGAACCAATCAGAAGGTCGCCTGGTTAGAGTGAGCCAATCAGATACAATCTTTCCGTAGTTTGCAACAATTAGATTACACATCAATGAAATGTCAATCAACTGATAGAAAATATATTAATAATGTTCCAAATCATAACTAAAATTAATATCACAATAAATAATTAGAGCAAACAATTAAAATGCCTAAGTTATTTTATATTTGTGAAAATAGATTTAAAATCTCAGTTATACGAATGATTCACCTACATGTTTCATTAAAAATTGTGATCGTAGAAAATGTATAGTGTACAACACGTATAGAATCACCTATTTCACACTTGTGTGATTCCAGCACCCGACTCCGTCTCGTGCTGAAAATCACACACCTCGTGTGAAATAGGTAATTTTCTATACTTGTTGTACAATATACTATTCTCCAACACTGTTTTGGAGTTTGCATATTCCATAACCAAAAATTATGTTGGAACGAACGACATTCCAAAAACCGTTTAGATTGATTCCGTATGCCGTTTAGAATGATTCTGTATGACATTAGAATCATTTCGACGAATCAGAAGCTGTAAGTTTGGCTACTACCATGGTTACTTCCTAACAATTCAAGTATTCATATCTGGATTTACGTTTGACATTTGATAATTTTTCAAGTCTCCTCTGGAATATTGGTGAGTTTTCAAGACCTTGTTAGAGAAAGTATAGTCTACAACATGTTTGGAATGGCGTATTCCACACTCGCGAACCGTAATACTTGCCTTCGGCTCGGATTACAAACTTTTCGCTCGTTTAGAATATAGGCCAATCCAATACTTATTGTAGAATATACTATTTCACCCTGCAATGAGATGAATATCCTCAAATCATTCAATTTAGATTTCGAGTGGTCCAGTGGCTCATCTATCAAAAACAATTTTGCAAAATGTATCAATTTGTCTAGAGTTAAGAAGTAATTGATAATTTAAATGTTCTAAATTGAAGAATTAAATTACATATTCACTTCTTGAAGTCATTTAAAACGTGGTGCAATATTGATTATGCATTATCATCATAACCACGCCACGTAATAAATGTGATCTTTCAAAAATACAGGAGTGCTTATATTGTATGCAAAATTTTCAGCTTTTTTTTTCTTTCTGTCTAGAACCGCAAGAGCTTTGAACCTAATTTGATTATGTTTAGAACCTGGTAAACTGGTTTGGAATATCTTCTCCAGGTAATAAAATCAGTAATAGTTTCTGAATGATGGAATATATTCCTGATTGCAATTAATCGATAGTCATACTCAATGGAATTAACCAGTATGCTGTCCTGTGTAACATAAATGAACTTGAAAAATGGAGGAGTAGAGCTCAGATTCAGAAAGATATCATAATATCTGATATAAGATGAGAATATAACGAAAGGCTTCAAAATTTGTAGTACCAAAAATCAAAATCTTCTCCGTAACCGTTTTTAGAAACTCACTTCCATCAAGTGCATGCGCGACAATGATTATTACTGAACAGTTTTGGTTCTAATCGAATACTTATTAGTACCGATTCTAATTTATTATCAAATACGATACTTTACAACTCAGATATGTACACATTCAAATGATTGAATATCTGTCCTGTATCTTGCGTAGTCTCACAGAGAATTTATTATTTAAGTTTATGTGTTAGTCATGAGTGAGCTGGGAATAATTCAGACAAATTTTAGACAAATTTCTACAGTAACGGATATTTCTCTCTTTGATTGAAATTAACAATTTTTCTAATGCATCAATGAATGATAAGTCTCTTGTGAGTCGACAGAATCCGAGACGGAAGAAGATTTACAGCGAACAGTTTCTATTCGGTAAGATATACCTGATGAAAAATTAGCACAAGTTGGAAATTATATAATTTAAAGAACAATAGCTACATCTCTATCCTTTCATGTTTCACGTCCAGCAAACAATTTGCATTCAAAGGACATGCTCATCAAACAGTTCAATAACATTACAAAGTTGTCAAATAATAACCATATTACAGCACACGAATTCTATAGAGATATTTGGTATTCCATATCCAGTACGCATGTATTCCGCACACATTAACAAGTTAACAAATTTGTCCCAGAGTCAGAACAAAATTTGACACTAGCACCACATCCAGAGAGTTTAGTTATTGTAAATGTCGATGCTCGGCCGTTAGTTTCAGTTTCCGGTTCGGAAGCCTTCAACAGTAGACATGTTCAAGTGGTCCATGTTGTCTGCAATATTCAAATTGCAAATTAATTTCCGAAGCAGCATTTACATGCCAAATCATACAATATTAATGGTCATCCAATCGTTGGGTTAGTAATTTTTGATGGCCCACAGGACTTTCGTTATGTTGTATCGCTTTGAGGGAGTTATGCAGTATTCAATGAGTAAGCATGGTACCAAAACAAAGTGATAATATATCAATTTGATACATTATTTCTCCATATTTATCAATTTTTCATCTTGAATTTGTTTTGTCTCACAGATGATGAACAAAAATAACAAAAATAGTATTTCTCCAATATAGTTCAAAAGAAGATCCTTGATAAAAGGATCGAAAGTAATTTCTTATTCAATAAAATTCTGAAAGATATATAGATTATTATGAATTATCTTCTCAAATGAATGTTTTAAACAAATACTTGATTAAAAAGAAATCACATAAATAAAAATTTCACATAAAAACTGTGAAATATGTGAGGTGTTTGTGCTATGGAACATTCAAAAAATGAATAATTCTAAAAAAGAATTGTTTTCCCTAGAAAATTCAAATCTAATACTTGATTAGTTGTTGAAAATGGAAATTTATTGTACCAGTGTGAAATGTGATATATTAGACATGGAAGAGAAAGTCTTGCCACGACGCCTGGAAGACACACGATGCAATTTTTCAAGCAATTTTGTTCACTTGGAGCCGCGCTGGCTGACACGCTTGCTCCGATGCAAGAAACTTGGTGCGCTGAGAGATATTAGACTTGCCGCGAGACTTGTTTTACAAGGTAGATTCGGTGCTATTTTTCGCACTTGCTGCGCCGCTGGCTGCTGTCCACAGTCAATCAAAGCAGACGACAAAATCACTTGACTACATCACTGAGTTGTATATCGCATCAGCATGCTGTGCCTCATTAGTGCATTGTGTTTTGTGGTGTTTTGAGATGCAAATAAGTAAAAATTATGGCTAGTGGGAATCAAGTTATGTTTACGTACCTAGCCTAGATACCAAAAAATTAAATCAAAACTCCCTGACTTCCAGGTTATTTTCAATAAAATTCCAGACAGTAAAAAACAAAAGTTTGATACAAGTTCACATATAATCACAGATTAATGTTGCAATTCTATGTGAACCTTATAGATCTGTAAATCAAAAACAGAATCGCACCGAACTTGATATCCTTATGAACGAATTATAATTATATAAAAATATAATTTATTTTTTCCAGACAAATATCAGAAATTCCCGGACGATAACATGACAATTCCAATTTATCTAAATTCCCTGACATTTCCAGGTTTGTCAGGTTTGGTATACATCCTGCTAGCTCGTCAAACAACATGTTGAAAATTCTGCGGCCTTGATTTCTTCTCAAAAGTCACTCTTTTGACCAATATTTTTTTTTTCTCTATCTCGTAGTTCTAATTAATTCGCAAGCTATAACTGCAGCAAATGCTCCTGCTCTCCTCCGACGAATATTTTCGGCAGCATCCATATTTGTAATAAACAAGTCTACGTTCTAGAGTCAGAATAAGTGGCGCAGCTTGCGTCGTGTGATGCGAAAATAAGTGCAGTACAAAGCGGCCCAGTGCGCAAGAAAACTTGCTGCAAATTAAGTGAACAAAATTTCATAGAAAATTGCCTCATGTGCGGCGGGCTTTACGAAAAACTCTTGATTTAAGGATGCCTGAGCTATCAAAGTCTTATTTGTATTTTAATCAAAAGTATGATTTCTGTTCTGGAATAGATGTGCGTGTAGAGATCAACAGATTTTTGTTGAAGTCTTAATCTTAATCTCTCCTTTTGTGATTATGTGCTATTTTATTCATAATTTTTTTGTATTTGATGTTTATTTGCTTGATCTATTAATTAACTTATGAACAAGTATCAATCGGAGAGCAGTGTACTTTCTCCGATATCTAGTTGACTTCAAATTCACAACGAGGTCGTATTGCTAACGTTAATATTATTAAATATTGCCGATATTAGGGTCGCACGCAATTTTTCAAAAATCTCTTAATTGAACTATTGGTACCAGTTTTTTTTTTTTTTGTCAACGGAAATCTTTGTGGTTAGCAAACTATTTCAAAATAAATGATGTTTTAAAAGCTCACGAAAAACCGCCAGGCTGCTCTGACGTCAATCCGCACGTTGCCGCTCAGCTGTAGCATTGTTTTCAACAGTCAATAGAAGAAAAACTTGGTTCTAAAGGAAAGACGGCAAATTAGTATTGTTTTGTAGCTGGGTGTGATATCAGCAGTCATCGCGAACCAAATAAGTTGTTTATAAATGTCTCAACAAGGGAGATGCAAAAAAAGAGGTTACAATAAATCCAACCTGATACCGCAAGTGCTTTGTTTGAATTTCCACTTATTTTGTTGTGAAGACTATTTCAATGTGAGTACATAACTTCAACACATCATTGACAAAAATCGATATACCTAATTGGCTGTCATTTGAATTGATACGATAACCTCAGAATAGTTTTGATAGTTCCAGTTCTAAAACAAAATACCCTTGATGAAGATATCACGTTTTTAGAGTAAGGTGAGAATTTAAGAAAGCATTTGGCTATATGAAATTCACGAAACAAGTAACAGGAAACGAACTTAACATCCATCAAGATACATTGTTATTTATTATTTTGTATGCATTTGAATTATCAGGTTACAAATGTGAATTTACATAATCAAAATGTTATTCCTCAAATTTCATCAGATGAACATTGACTTATCATCATTTATCAATTTCTTTGACGTGACAGAATCAAATGCTATGTCAACAAATCTTTTATAGGTCAAAACTGTATATTCACTAAAACGTTCCTGTTGTTCAATATACTGAAACAATATATCACCACACTTTGCACCCAAAAATAGACATGATACCATCAAAAGATAGATTCATAATAAAGACTCATATCTGAACTTTGCCAACATTCGTTTCAACTGCGTTAAAAATCACTTTCCGAGAAAAAGTCAGCAATCATTAACTCGTGAACTTTTGGCAAATTATCGGACTGTTCCTTTACGAAAAAATCAGAGCTCATTTCATATTCCTATTTAAAGTCGGATTAATCTATGGTTCTTATTTCTTATGCACTAATTTCTGATTTCCAACTGCCAACATGTGAATTAACATCACAGTTACGCAAGGCCTTTAACAAAGTTTCGTCGATCATGTGTTAAAATATGAGAATCTCACTGTTTTGTAGTTGTTTGTTCACCAAAAATACTGCGGCAAGCCTCATCTTCTTAGTGACAATCGTTTCAGCAACCGTTACTTAAAATAATTGGGCTACGATTAAAATAAACTAAAGACGGTGCAACCGAGCTCAAGTACTTTCACTTATAATAGAATCTTCTCATCTTTTGATCATTGATAATTATTATGAATTGATTGCAATGCAACTAAGGTTGTAAATTCATGTTAGTTTCAATTAGCTCATATAACTTGTTTAGGTATGAAACTCGGAGAAAAATAGCGTTTGTCTTTAAAAACGCTTCTGGGAGAATCAGGGAGACAAATGTACAAAACACTATGAATGTGCAGGAAAATGGAATATCAAATGCAAAATAGTTCCTGCCGCAGGCTCTCATGCATGTGAACGCAATATATTGGGTTATTGCGCTCAAGTTGCTGTAGTTCCTAGACGTAGTGAGGAAGTGGAGTAGAGTAGTGCATGATATTATTGACGTATTGGGAATTTGTATGTTGCGAAAAAAGGTAAACTCCAATTTAAAATTAATTAATTAATAATGGTGACAGTAATTTACGCAATAAGAGTGTATTTGGTGATAAGACCTTTGATTTTCATGTTTTGGCAATTATTGGGCACACAGCAACAAACAAATGCATTAGTGAGAGATGCGAAAAACAAGAATTCACCACAATTTAACTGCTACATGTTTAATTAGTGGTGAGTCTGAAACATGAAAAACGCCCACTTTAGAAACGGTCATAGAATTATTAATGTATTCTAACTTTAGGCGTCTTATACGTTTCAATGCAATTTCATATTGCACATAAAAGTTAACTGTTCATTGTTGATACAAATATAAAAATTATCATGTCTTGTTGAGTATTTAACTGGTGGTATTAAAATAAAAATGTTCATTTAAACGAGCGCCATTCATGACTTGAATATCACTACAGCCGTCCAGTTTTCACAGTAGTTCACATATTTTCTGCTAATCATTCACTTGAAAACTGTATTATTTTTAAATTTCAAAAAGTTTTTGACAGGTATTTTAAGTACCAACATACCTCTTAATCTAATTTTCGGTTTATATCTCTTTCTACTTCAAAATATTTACGGAAACTTGGATCACCTGCCTCGGGAAATATAAGTTGCTGTTATTTTCTACTCGCTGGCTGAAAGTAAACTATAGATCATACAGCAGAAAAGCTCATTGTTTTGGTTCGACTATTAAGCAATAAAATAAATGTTCTGAGGTATTGCTTGATACCATGTTCCACAAATAGAAATCATGTTTATCTTGTGTATTTTCATCCTACATTGAAATAACAACAAATAATCCGCAAATATGGTAGATATTCACATATTATTAATATTTTACTCATAATTCAAGTAGAAGACAGAACAAATTTAAAGGCAAATATAATGATAGTGTATGCAATAAATGAGGATGAAAATGGAGAAAAAAAAGATGAGTTTTGGGACAAAATGCAAACCGAATACGAAAAACTAAGAGAACCAATATATGTTATGGGAGATTTTAACGCAAGAGTGGGAGTTAAAAATAAGGGTGTCGAAGAAATAATGGAAAGACATGGGGAGCCGACGATAAATAACAATAGAAAGAGGCTCATCGATTTTTGCATCATAAATGGATTAATTATATTAAACACTTTATTTGAGCATAAAGGAATCCACAAGTATACTAGGGAAGAAAAAAGCAGAGAAGAAAAGTCAATAATAGACTATTTCTTAGCTAATACGCAAGAAAAAAAGTGAAGGATGTAAGAGTGAAACGGGGTAACGAAATTGGTAGCGATCATAACCTAGTAATAGCGGCAGTCATAGCGTTAGAAAACGAGACAAAACATGATCAAGAGTATAATTCTAACAAAAAACAAACAGTAAAATTTAGAGAAGAAAAACTGAAAGATGGACATATAGGAGCAAAATAACAAAATTGCATTAACGAATTGATAAAAGATACACCCAAGCCAGATTTAAACAATATAGAAGAAATGTGGAATACATTCAAACACATACTAACAGAAGCAACAAAAAGATCATGTGGGATAGTCAAAAATTCACACAAAAGAAGACAAACACACTGGTGGGATGAAAAAATAAAAGAAGAAGTCAAGAAAAAAAAACAAAAATGGAAAAAATATATCAATACTAAAAAAGAGGAGGATTATGAAGATCATAAAGGACAAACGAAAATAACGAAGACAGAGATAAAAAAATCAAAAGAGAAAACCTGGGAAGAATTTGGAAACAGAATTGAGAAAAACTTTAAGGAGAATCAAGAATTATCATACAGAACAATTAAGAACTGCAAGAAAGAAAAACACATAACATTGAAACAGCTAATAAACCAGCAAGGAGTCATAATAAAAGAAGACAAAGAAATAATGGAAAGATGAAAAGAATATTTTGGAGAATTATTGAAAGAAATACACACTAACAATGTCAGTAGAGAAGAAGAAAGTACAGAACTGAAAAACACAGGAATAGTAGATCAAGAAAATATTACAGAGGAAGAAATATAGACAATAATAGAAAAATCAAAAAATGGCAAAGCACCAGGTCATGACGGAATAAGAGCGGAACAATTGAAATAAATGGGAGAGGAAGGAGAACCAATATTATTAATAATGCTGAACAAAATATGGGAATTAGGGCAAATACCAAAAGACTAGAAAATGGCAGTGATATTCCCAATACACAAGAAAGGAGACAATAGAATATGCAGTAATTACAAGTAATTACATAGAAATTTCACTGCTACGTACAGTTGCAAAAATTTATGAGGCAATATTAAAAAATGAATTAAGAAAATTGATAGAGACAAAGATGGAGAAAGCACAAAGTGGCTTTAGAAAAGGACACTCGACACAGGATCACATTTTTACCATAAGAAAGCTAACAGAAAAGACCATATGAGAAGACAGTAAAC
Organism: Dromius quadrimaculatus; assembly: GCA_963989225.1. NCBI lineage: Eukaryota > Metazoa > Arthropoda > Insecta > Coleoptera > Carabidae > Dromius > Dromius quadrimaculatus. The sequence continues at coordinate 11,923,236 of OZ022324.1, forward strand.
TGTACATAGCATTTTTGGACCTGGAAAAAGCTTTTGACAGGGTGCCGAGGAAAAAGATGTGGGAAATATTAAAAATAAGACAGATTGACAAACAGCTAACGCAAGCAATAAAAAGTATCTACAAAAAGACATCTAACTATGTTAGAACAGGAAATGAAATTTCAAAGGACATCACTACACAGGGACTAAGGCAAGAAGGAGCATCAAGTCCACTATTATTTATTATATACTTAGACAACATCTTAAAAAATATGAATGACAAAACTAAAAAAATTGAAGTAGGACACCATAACTTAGAAAGGATTATGATAGCAGAGTGCGCCTTTGTAATACTTGCAAAAAGTGAAAAAGACTTACAACATAACATTAACTTGTGGAATGAGCAATTAAAAATGCACAATATGACCATAAACATAGACAAAACAAAAATAATGTAGTAGCGAAAGAAGAAGTAGCAACGGAGATAAAAATAAATCAAGGAGAAATCGAACAGGTAGAAACATTCACATATTTAAGACACACATTGAACAACAAAGGTAACTTAGAGCAAGAAATAAATAACAGAATTTTGACAGCAAACAAAAGTTACTACGCAATGAACAAAATAATACTAAACAATAAACAAGTAAAGAAAAAGACCAAAATGACACTATTTAAAGTATTATACGGGAGTGAGACATGGACGACGAACCAAAGAACAAAGGGTAGAATTCAAGCTGCGGGAATGAGATACCTGAGAAGACTAGAAGGGGTAACAAGACTAGATAGAATAAGAAACGAAGAGGTACGAAAAAGGTCCAAATAGAGAGTATACGGCCATCTTATAAGAATGCCAGATGACAGCCAAACAAAAATGGTATGGAGGGCAAAAACGACAAAAAAGAAGAGTAGAGGAAGACCACAGAAAACATGGAAAAATAACATACAAGAAATACTAAAAAAGAACAATATCAGCTGTCAAGAAGCAAAAAGAATAGCATTAAACAGGAAAGAATGGAAAGATTTCATGAATTCCATAGAATAACAAAGAATAGGAAAGCTAATCTCGACACCCGAAAGGGTGAAATGAGATTTAAATAGATTATATATATTATTATTTGAAGATCATATAAAGTAATTATTAATTCAGTGTGATTAAAGATTTGTGTAAGCTCTGCTGTCAGCAAATTAATTAATAATTCATGATTAATACTTGTTTTCCACAATATGATGAATAGAGATTTGTTTGATATGTAATAACAAATTTCTCTTAAATATGAATAAATATTTTAGTAATAATCCCACAATCATATCAAAAATAAAATCATAGCTTGTTCGGCTAGATGTAAATTATTAATTATATTATTCGGATACGGAAGCTCGTAAATGATTCAGAGTCCATTACACAGCGTCAATCATTGCTGTCCATCAGTTATCACTATTCCTTTTCCAATGCTAATTATAACATCTGTTTGTGATGAACATAACGTAGATACTAAATAATAAATTTGAGCATTTAATGCAGGGAGCGAATTGTTTCACTTCAGGGGATTTCGTATTGGCGATGCTGTTGTAGTGCCCGTAGGATTCATTGTATGAAGTATTTCAACGCAGCAACAAGCAATACGTTGCTAGCAGTTTATAGTTATTTAAGTATTAAGGTCAGTAAGTACAGTTTACCGATTGAGAATAATATTATACTATTAATATTATACTTTGTGAATAAGAGTTCCAATAAGATATATGCTACATGGAATTTTATTTCTTAGGTTGGGATTTTTTTTGTTGATTATTTATGACTTATTTAACTTATTTACAGGGTGAATCTGTATAATGCCACATCGAAGTTTTAGGCAGTGTGATTCGATAATTTCTTTCAAGGTACATATTTATCTTTTATAATCGATTACAATTGTATACTACTACAAAAAGATAGGACTTTGAGAGTTCGTGCCATAGTTACATAGCTTAATTTTTCTGAGATTCAATCCCATTTCCTATTTCGTGAAAGACCCAAATTTGTTATTAATTCATTTAATTTTCTGAGAGGTTTACTTCCTCGCCAATGGTTACAAGCGCTGTACAACCACGGCCATAACAATATTTCGTACGTGTTAATCTCACACGCTGTTGGAATCTACCTCTATTTCCCTGATTCAACTTAGTTTAATATTCTATTTAGTTTGTAACCGTTGAATGATGTTGTTTGTTGTTATTCCATTTCTGTTGGTTTATGTGATTTAAATTTGAATTTGCCAGCAAATGTTAATGAAAAGTTATGGCAGAGTTATATTTATCTTCCAGAGAATATGAGAATAAATTTGTGAAAATTGAAACTGTATTTTGTTCGTAAAATTTAAAATATGGGTCACCATAACATTATACTATTAAAATTGAAAGATAATATTCAAAAGAGCTCGAGAAGCTTATTTTATTTTGATACGATGATTATTTACTTCTAGATATCTACTTCATACATTACAATGTAATATTGTGATTGTAAAAAGGCAATATTTCAAGGAGTACTTACCTAATTAGGTCAATACGTCTTTCGTGGGATACATGTACAAAACTATAATGTAATGCTGCAAGGCTGCAAAAAAATTCTATGTACAACAAATTACTTTTGATTTTCTGCGGGTTTTTATAGACTCCTGGAAAGCTATAAAACTGAAAATGAGAAAAGACAACGCCAAGAGATATTTTTTAAAATTATCAACCCTTGAATATTTTATTTCCATAATATATTTTAAGGCTTGGTGGATATGTGGCAGTGGCCCAACTCCAGGTTTGTTCATGTGATAGAAGCTCGGAAGTGTCGAAGAAAGCAAAAGTGCAAGCCTCTGCGTTAAAATCTCATTTCGTAGGTAAATATTTAAATCACCGGATCTTCGAGTGGTAATGTACAAGAGTGTAGAATGCGTAGCGGTATCCTTACGTGCGTGTTTTTCCTGCGTTCGGGGACTTCCGGCCATGTTCGGTTTCAATTCTGCTTGCGTCACATCCGTTTCTACCGCTTGCTGTGATTATAACAGAAGAAACTCATTAGGAGGAGCTTAGCAGGTCACTTTGAATGCGCACCCTGCCACCATGTTATTTAATTAAAAAGATGTTTTTGTCCTGCCTTCATCTTGGGATTTGTCAGGCGGAAAAAAACATGCAAAGGAATTCAATGTGCTTCCTCTTATCATCAAAAGATTTATACTTATATTTTCTTGGAGCTTCATAATTGTCACTTGTCAGGAATCATTATTGTCATAAGTTCAAAGCAAAAGCTCCTTCCCATCTTTGCTGCTTGAAAAAATAATTATTTAGATCAAATGTAATTACAGCTTGAGAAACTCAGCAATAATATATATTTCGCTTTTCGTTTGCTACGTCAGTATGAAGGTTCGCACGAACATCATTCAACATTCAACCAGCAGTCAAACAACGCTAGAGGCCCCTTATTCATTCCTCATTCTCCCCGCACGGAAATCTTCACGAATGTTCTGATTCAAATCGACTAAAACATCGAATAATATTAATAGTTCCTCCTTAGATTTTTCCATACATATTACATTCGTAAGCCATCTAAGTATTCTTGTGTTTGATCAACAAAACTGATTCAATAGTAGTGTTCGAGCTTCGAGCAGAGTATTGAGAGTTTTTGAGCGATTCATGCATTCGTAATAAATTCCAATCCAATTTCTAATAGTGTTGCCGCAAGATTCAAGAAGAGTCTTGGTTTCGTCTCGTCTTGTCTTGGTCTTGCCAAGACAAGACCTTCATTTAGTCTTTCCTCAAAACCACAAGACGAGACAAGACGCACCTTGAGTCTTGACAAGAAAGTCTTGAAGTCTTGTACAAGACTCTTGACTAAAATTTCCTGCTTTTTTCCACAAAATTCTAATCTCTAATCTGAATTTTTCATTCTGGTTTTAGATGGAATGGATTTTTGTACGTAGCCAATCACATCATAATATCCAGACAACATTGCCATCTAAAATATGTCACGTAAAGAACCCTTTTTTAGGACTTCGTACCCAAAGGGTGTCAAACTGACTCTCTTACTGGAGCTCCACTGTCTGTCCGTCCGTCTATCCGTACCGTAAATAGGTAGACTCTTGAGATTTCACAGAATATGTATTACTATGACCACTATGGCAACAAATAATAAAAATAAGGTAAATATGTGGGATCCCCATACAGATCTTTACGAAGAACAACATATTGCTTCAGCCTTAACTAGATGATTTTCAAAAAAATGAGTGATATAAATATCGTTTGGTGGTACAGAACCTTTCGCGTGCTAGTTCAACTCGCACTTGGCCGACTTTTCACATTATATAATAATATAATTTTAACGTGGAATATGCAATATATTTGAAAAAAAGCTAGAAAAAACTTTTTTTCATGATGTTCTTATAATCTTTGTGAATCCAGATATGGGAAATTTATTCTTTAGAAATATATCAAAATCAGAATTTTACTCGCAAATGCCCATTCCTGATGATATCTTCTCAAATTTCGATCTAATTAATGCTATCAGTTTTCAATGCACTATATCAATTAGAGAAAATTATTTTAAAAAAATCATAAACAAGACTCTTGTCAAGACTCTCGTCAAGACTCTCGACCAAGACAATACTCGCTTCAAGTCTTGTCTTGTCGAAATCAAGACAAGACTATGTTCTACAAGACTTGCTCAAGACCAAGACAAGACTCAATTCAAGTCTTGTCTTGTCTTGTCTTGTGGCAACACTAATTTCGAATTATTTCCTCAAATTTTCAATCTTCTGAGAGTACATTGGATAATTGTAGATTATTATTATAATGATGTAGAGTAGCGCTAATTTCATATTGGAAGCAATATGAAGATGATAATATTTTTTTGTAATTTTGGATATTTAGATTTTGGATGCTCTAAATTTTCTGTACTTACAATGAAACAAATTTGTCCTGAATATAACAATGATTTCAGTCGTACAACTGTTCCTTTATACCCAAAACTTATCTCATAGCCGCTTTAGTATGAATCATAGGGTCCAAGGCAACACCTGTCCCAAGTTGAGTTTCCCAGATTCCGGAACGCAATGAAATAAAGCTTAACTATGTTCATATTCGCAGTACACGTTCTACGTTAAACTTTCATTAAAAGTTTGTGTATTTGGGATGTTTGCCAAAGGAGAGGGAAAGTATGATGATGTGAAATGAGGTGACTTTCAGCCTACTCAAATGCCGACGTTTAAATGTTTCATGCTTTGTTTGCAAAACCATTACCTTACATTAAAATAAAACATCCAACCGAGCTTGCTCTTTTCAACATGTTGTCAAATAAATGGAGCATGTAGTAATTTGAGGATTACTTCATGGAGTCTTACAAAATTTCAACCTGAAGCTTTTGTAACATGATTCAAACTGAAAGTTGAAAATTGATCATCAAGTTTCTATCATAATTCAAAGCATGAAACATTTAAGATGGACTGCTCAAATTTCTTGTAGACCCGTTTTCAAAACCTAATAGATTCTTTGCTAAAGCAACAGATACAAAAAGCCATTTACTGAAGTAGATATGAAAGTTGCTAAAATTATGACAACCCTAATTTGATGTTTCAATTAGCTCTCAGTATAGAGTTCTAAATAAACACAGGCTGTCAAAACAGAATATTTTATTTAGGAGCGATTATCCTGAAGCGCAATTACAATATTGAATGAAACGCAGGAAAACAAATCAATCTACAATAAATAAGCTGGTTCAATCAATTACAGGCAAACGTTTGTAATTAAAATCATATATCATTGCCAAATAAAACTCGCGCGATATTCAACAACTAGCAAAAAAAGTGTATTCATAGGGTGATAGTTGCGTAGAAATCGAATAATTATGACCATGATAGCAGGGTTAATTGAATGGAGCATATTTAATCACGCTGTAATCATTGTGTTATGTTTAACAGATTTTAATAAACATTCCCTTTGTTTGCACTCGACTCATAGCTTCATTAATTAATTTCAATTATGAGTTGTGAATTTGGTAATACTAGGACTGTGGCGTGACATATTATAATAATACTATTCAATAAATAAATAAATCAACAATTGTGACGTTCCCCAAACATTGATCCAACAGTCAAGAATTGATCGAATATATTCAGAGGTCAAAAAATTGAGAAATGTTTACATTCACAAATTGATGATGCACTAAAACCGATAGGTTAGGTACTGGGAAGTACGTTTCGGATGTGCACCCATTTATCTTCAGCATTCTTATAAAGTATTACAATCCTATAACATTGTTGTATACAGCATAGTTGTTAAGATTGACTTCCAATATTTATTGAAAACAATAGGAAAATAACAATTAACTCAAAAATCACAAAAAATGTGTGAATGTAACTTTAAGGCTACCACCAACCAAAATGGCTGGTGATAGAATGACGTGAAAGCCATTAAACGCTCGCGAAGAAGGCTAGCAAGTCTGCAGCAGGAATCACGCTTAAACTGGCCATGTTAGGCCATAAGGCAATCACAAAAAATATGTTCAACGGTTTCATCTTGTTCTACACAACCTCTGCAGACAGGGTTGTCAACAATTTTAATACGGTACATGAGTTTATCTAGTCGGCAATGTCCAGAAAGCACGTCTACGAGAATTCTAAAATTATTCCTGAAGAGTCGAATGAGATGGTTAGCCAACTTCAAATATTACTCGGGAACTAGCTTTTTTTGCATGTTTGCAGAAGGCTGCAGTGAGTGAGATTTTTCTGACCAGAGAGGCTGAGCCCTGTTTTACCAATTTGTCAGCCTGATCGTTACCTTTCTTTTCGTCTGGTTCCTTGACCCATGTGAGTACGATATATTATTATTAGATATCTTCATATTGATGGATGATAGACTGCAACAAGTTTAGAAGTTACTTTACAGGCGCTGAAAGCTTGCAAACTTGTCTTGCTCTCAGTAGCAAGGCAAGTAGGAATTTTCTAGTGAAATCTCCTATTCAAGCTGCTTATTAAAAAATAGATTCAGGTTCGTGACTGAGTTTTTTTCATCAACATTGATGAAGATTTTTAGCTTCTTGCGTTTATTTCATAACTCTATAATAACTTAAGCATACCTATTTTTATAGCGGTCCATTAGTAAAATATGAATTTATTATACAGAGTGATCGAAAATGATTGTCCTTGCCGCTTTGTTCTGATTTTTTCTTTGCCGCCTGCTTGAGATAATGACCTTCAAGTGACAGATGACAGTTCCTCTGAAAACACTATTCTAACCTAATAATTTGGTAGAATAATAATAAATTCTCAATAATCAGTCAATAATACAGCTATTTATTTACTCTATAGTTTATTGAATCAGATTATGGATGAATCCGTCATAAAATATGCAAAATATACGCCATTGTGTTCTTGAAATGTCGGTAATGTAGTTTTCAAAATAAATAAATTTATACTAACTTTATTCCATGAAGATAGTTTTGATCATAATGCGAACTTTTGCCTGTCATCTGTCAGACAATCATTATTGATCACTCTGTAGAATAAAACATGTGAAGGAATTAAATAATGATGATCATATTGTGAGATTTGAATAATAACTATTCATATTTGGACATCACATGCAATCGTTCCTCAATTGTTCTCATTTTTCAAATAAGTGATTCTATACTATCATGCTTGGTATCAAATTCAGGCTCCTGCAGTAAACATTTTAGTCAAAGTGTCAAAGATGATATATAAACGATTGTCAATTGCTTATTTACAGTTTATTCAAATGATTTCGGGTATGGTATCAATGTTTCTTTATATAATTTAACCAGGTTATGCCAAGTTTGTGATCAACTAGAGTAACTGGACATAAGGCTTATGGCCCTTGTAAGATATAATGATAATTTCATATGCCCAACCTCCATCTGTCACTTTGACAATGACAGCTGTCACTTTGAAATATGCTTTTAATTGATACGATCCCCAAAATTCATGAATCTGCAATGAAATTGATCATCAAATTTATAGTCGAGGAAGCACTGTATTGGTCTGTATTTTCAACTTTTTAATGCGCCACCTATTGAAGTGTGTATATTAGACATTGAAGTTCAGAATGATGTCGTATTTTACTTGTCAAACCATTTCATTTGATATCTTTGTCAAGGGAGCTGCGGGATAAGATAATCTCCTATTTTGAGGCGTCCGTCATATCAGATTCAAAGCTATATTAGATATAGTCATGAGACTTGAAATCAATTTACTGGATTTTACCTAAACATTCGAACATGCAAGTAGTGCTAAATAAAAGATTATGAGAAGTAAATGCGATGAGTGACAAATTGAATATTCAAGTTTGAAGAATTTTTATCAGTGGCTGTATTCCTTCTATTGAGCTCTGTTGAAGGTAACGTACTTCCTCAACCAGAAATTTCATCGCTGTTTCAGAAATTTAGAGTCAAAGTGAAAGCTGTCATTGTCAGAGTTACAGTTGTCATTATCAAAGTGATAACTGTCATTGTCAATGTGACAACTGTTATTGTCAAAGTGACAGCTGTCATTATTAAAGTAACAGATGGCGGTTATTTTATAGTCCTTACATAGAATATTTATATTTGTGGATTAAGAACCCTTTTCTAGATTTTCGGAGATATTTGATCCGTTGGAACATACAGTTTCGATATTTTATCGCCGGAAATGTAATTTGAAGATGGTAACGTGGATTCCACTACTCAATTATTCATTTTTGATATCAACTAAGTGTATCTAAAGAACTTGAAATTGATACCAAACTAGACATCATTTGAATAATTTGCGAAAGAAACAAATAACAATCGTTGAAATATCTTCTTGGACACTTCTACTAGAACAATCTCCACAAGATCTTTCATTTGATACCAAACACGGTAGAGCCAAACTTTTTATTATAAGAGAACAATTGACGAACGTTTGCAAGTGATGTCAAAGTATGAGTGATAATAATTCCAACTCCTCATTATGATTCTCATTATTTCTTTGGTTCAGAGAAATATAACGAATTTTACAATAATTTAAATTTTGATAATTGCGATGGTTTTAAAAATTGTTTCTCGTGAATGTTGTGCTAAATCATTCAAGGATTAGTTTCTGTCATTTCATATTTTATGATAAATACTACTGTTTATAAAATAACGAACTAGAACCTAGCTTACTGATGAAAAACTTGAATATAAAATTTCAGTCGAAATTCTTACGCGTTCTCAAGTTATCGTGCTTTTACACAGACCGACAATCTTTTTTTAAAATTATGTTTTTCGAGTTTAATAGGATCTAAAACGATAAGATTCATCAAAATCTTGAACTGTTAGAAAATCACGATCACAATACTTCCCCTATTATATTCTAGGTCGGGGATGTTATAACTGATAATATTTCTGATAATAAAATAATTTAGAAAATTTTGCTGTGGTTAGTTGAATTCTTCCCTTGCAATATTATTTTGCAATGTTTCGTCTACGTCGTTACCGTATTGCGAGACGCCATATTACAAAATGGTTATATCAATTGAAAAAAGGCTCTGTTCTTCGAGCTGGCTATCTAATATTCAAATAAATTGCAATTCGTCTAAACGGAAGGACGTCGCATTGTAACAGCGCGCCGCTTCTCAAAGGCAATTGAGTAACGTGCTGTTGGCTTACAATTTGGGACTTGATCCTGCAATACACACTATTTTAAAGCACCTACATGAGTAACATCAATTGTTGCTGTAAGCAGTAGATCCCAAGTAAACTAGACTTCGACCCAACGTGAGGCTGTCTCGGGCTCAAATTCGGTTGAATAAGCGCGCGCAGCGCAATTCAGTACCATTAGAGTATGCTTTTCAAAAGTGCGAGCAAAGCAAGCTAGACAACAATCAATTTATCTAATAAAAATACTGTTATAGTGCCACTGACAAAGTTGAATTTCCCTAGTACGTTGTTGGCTTAACCATCTCTTGAAAATTGTTCAAATTATCAGGAGTGTGTATTCTGGGCATTTCAGGGTGACAATAGTCAAAATATGTATAAGAACAGTCAATTTTGAGAATAATTTCATATGCCAGACAAAAATTTTTATGACGAGCAATCCGAAACACTGAGACAACTAAGAACAATAACCGAGCGAATTGTGTACCGCTTTGTGGAACCTAATGTTTTATGACGCGTTTTAAAATATAGCTGCGATATATATACGAGAAGTACTTGCTATTTGTGACAAAGGAACTTATAATTTCTGTTTGAGATCCGCTGGTCTAGCAAAATATTTTCTCTCTAGAATCAATGTCGTCGGAAGTCCTTGCTTCACCTATTTTTCAAAGTACATTGAAAAAAGTAAATTCAGCTTGGAAATTGAAATAATAATAAATCAATTCCTACGTTGATCGGACGATCCAGGAACTACTCAGTGCAATGCAAGATACTGGATTCAAAATTATTATGAGATGTTCTACATTTTTTGTACAATTTTATCATGGACTCCGTTGCACATTAATATATCTCTAACTGTTCTATAAATTCATAGTTTATGGACAAAATAATTACAAGTCCATTGAGCTCTGAAATTTGCTACCCCTTTGATTATTCTTCCAGGAATCTTCAATAAGTCGATTAACATGAATATATCAATTAATTGTGGATAGTTCTCAATGTTTTGTGATAAGAATTCCTAGTTGAATAGAAAGTGGTGCCAAGCAGATAAAATATGGAACATGTTAGCTTATTCTTATTTGTAATGTATATATTCTTATGGAATTTTATCTTAGTTCAAAACTTCTAGAGTTCATATCCGTGTTTCAATTATTTGAATTTTATTAATAATAGAAGTGAGCGTGCCATAGTATCCAAGAGAGCCATTACCTTCGAATTTCGTGTAAACTTTGCAAAATTTCTCACATATAAGTTTGTCTATCTCAATGATGGCACGAGAATTCTAGGTGCCATACGCTATGTGCTCAGACAAAGGAAGGAAATCTATTCCAATTCGTATCCCTGCACCCATTTCAGGTTATGCTGTACTCCTTCGTACGTGTATGTTACCTTATGTTCGAATCCCATCGAATGTTATGCGCTTCCGTGCATGCATATTATCAACGGACCTAATGCACTTTGCAAACTTCACCAATCTTGAACGACGTGCACTAAATTCACTTTGCTTCTGGAATCTATTAGTCCTTCACTCTTTTGAATCATTTAAGCAGAATGATCTATAAAACTTATTTATATTTTTACCTACTACTGGGATATAACAGAATCGAATTGATTACATGGGTAATGTGCCACTAAATACATAACTCAAGAGGCTAAAATAAAATTATTCGAATGTTATTCCAGGCATTATAGTAATCATTAAGTGCCGAGTACTCGTTGAAGTAGAATCATTGTGGATACTTTGGTTACTGTAGAAAATAACTGAAGCTGAACATGGAGCTGAGTTTGCCAAAAATATAGCACGGAATCAAAAGATTACATCGAAACATAAAATTTGTTCACATAGCAACGATCATCCTTGTGAAAGTTAATTCTCGACTGTATATTGTCACTACAACTTTTTGTTCTTCTGCTGTAAATAATAATCTATGCAGAAAAAGTGTAAAATTGAGCATTATGACACGCGGCTGAATAGGGAATATTCATGATTTTTTTAATATTCTTAATCCACTGATTACATCGTTATAACATATTAAAAAATATAAATTATGTTTAAAAGTGCTGTAATCAAGTTTAAAAAAATATTTAAAATTGAGAATAATTTTGAGCTGTTTAAACGCCGCCATTTTCGCGCGCTCTATGGATGACGTCAAATAACATGTCCAGTGACATTACAATCCATTGTTTACTACAAGTGCTTTCATTCTCAACTTATTTCAGCATTAAAAAAGGTCAAAAGTCAGTTTATAAGTATTGCATTGCGCCTGAATGCAAAATACTATCAGAAATGTACATGATAAAGTCTTTTTCCCAATCCAGACAGATTTTAAGATACGTAAGAAATGATGTAAGGTTATCAGAAGAGATGAAGTGTCATAATAAACTTGACAGATCATGAATAACATATGGGTACGTTCCACTAGACTGCCGCAACTCCCTCTCAATAATCGTTCCACAAGACGATCGCGGTCTTGGCGTTCATGATAAATACGTCATAGATGACGTCATTGATCTCGACTACTTCAAGCTCCCTACGCCCGCGATTTGAAGGTGGGTCGAAGCGGACGTTGTGTTCATTTTTGAATAAATCGCCAAGAAGTTCAAATTAAATAAGAAGATGCCTTTCCAATTTGTACATTCGATTCCAAGCTATGACAATTGATTCAAGATTTTCCATTTGTCATATAACAGATAATTTCATGGTCTCTCATTATCATTATTTATTATTCAAGAGCGATTAATTTACACAGGCATATTGAATTTATTCCATTCGTATATCCTTTTTGCTACAGGTTAGTTTAATCTTATTTATGATTTACTCTTCGATTCTAACCAAAAATTGTCAGTTTATTTGACATTTAACAGACACTTGCATCGTTCCAGTTGAAGCACCAGCCACATCGACCATGAGTTAGTGGAACAGCAAAAACCGCGGTCGTAAGCGTGAGCGTTGCGGTCATTAAGTGGAACGTACTCTAAATGTAATTAGTGTTAGCAATAAAATCCAGTGTATGTATGCGGCTTCGTTTACTGCTCATCATATTTCGGATTGTACTTATTAAAATAGCGTACATAATGTGTTATTATTGAATAATTACTTTGCAGTGTTCACTATTTTTACTCCAGAGGACTTAAAATTTGGATTAAAAGAAAATAAGACGACATCATAAATAGATCTATTCTTGACAGATTATCCGATTGTGCTTTTACAAAATCACTGTCCTAATGATTTATAATCTCACTAAGATGCTAAAATTACACTTAAACAATAAATGAATATAAAACACACACGTTATTACTATGTTTTCTAATGAAAAGCCTACAATGCCATAAAAATGTAAGCAATATTAGTAGTATCTGACGTCACATTTCGTTTCAACCAATGGTGTTGCTTTTTGGAACTTTGAATTTCCCGCGCTTAATTTGCATTTTCATTTATTAATTTTGAGTAATTAAAAAGATATTAAATACCAAAATGATTGTTTAGTACAAAAGTCCGGCCAATATAAATTCGGAAAAAAAATATTTGAACCAAATTTAAATTTCATGCATATTCCCTATTGAAAAATTTGCTCAAAAATTATTATCTTCTTGATAGAAGTGTCTACACACCCAATTATTTTTTTGCAGATGCTCTTGATCGGGTACAATATTGACCCAATTATCTGATCTTTCTCAATTCTGTATTGTATTTTGAATATTTTCACTCTGACGTATCACATATCTATGAATAAATAATAATAATAATAATTATTATTATTATTATCAATACCCATGTGAACAGCCGGAAATAATATTTTCCACGAATATTACTCAGGTCGACCTCATTTAGAAGCTTGGAGGAACAAGAAAATTGGATTTGTTTAGTTTTTAGATTCTTTCATTCCGGGCAAAATGATTAAATACCTTATAAGAAGTGGAAAAGCTTTCAACAATCGGCCCGATTAAAAAAGTTTCCTGAAAGAATTCCTACACAGTTTTGGTTTGTTAACATTCAGTATTATTTCAAGGACTTGTTTTAATTATGCTAATTACTGAAATCCGTGTTGAAGGCCTGATCTCCAGCACTTTCCCGGAATTAATGCTATTCTAAATTCAGCGCTCTGAAATTTGTCACCTTTTTCATGTTCGTGGATTAGTGTTTGAGATACTCTTCCTTTCCAGTGCTAAAGTACCGCTAAATGGGTTAGCATAATTCTTTACCGTTTTCGTTTTGCGCATTGGAATATTTCACTGTGTGCTGACGAATTAACTTTTTGAATATGATTTTTGTAAGAATGAATAAAAATTTATGGAAACAATATTCCGTAAGCTTCTGAAATATTTAAAAAGGGATGAAGGAGATTCGGAAATGTAGGTCAGGAATGAAAATTCATGTCTTCAATTTGCACATAAATTTTTGTCCCAGTTTCTGCTGAAGTACTTTTACTGAAGTATTTTTGATGAGACAAAGAATTAATCACATCATTCTTCAAATTCGATTTCCAATAACATTCAAAAAACACCAAGTTTTTGCTAGGCCGCAATCTATTCCTAAAATATTCCAGATGTATATCTTTTTATCTTCTATTTTATCATTTGGAATTCAAATAATGCCGTACGCCCAACTAAAAATACCTACATTATTAAAAATTTAAAACAACTACATTTGGAATTAACTATACCCATCTCCCTCTTAACTAATACGGAACTTGGATGAATTCACCGAAGGCACTACTGTAACCAACCTATGATTAAAATTTTAAACCAGAGCCATACTTTGTAACAGACAGCGGATTGTGCCCGTTAAGTCATAGGAGGCCATGCCCGGGGACACAAGACAACATTTGCATCTTCTTCTAATAATGAATTTACATAAAATTACACTAATTTGTTTTTTCCACTCGTTTAATTAATGTGATATTTAAATATACTAACGGGATAGAATTAAAATGTATATTAGGTGGAATATATTCCCAAGGATTTATTACTCTAATTTATCTTGTAAAATCTATGGAAGATCCTCAGGCAAATCAGATCATCCTGCTTAGTAGTAAGAATAAGGGATTGGAATTTTTTATTTTATTTTGTATTTCAAGATACTTCTTCACACAACATTTGAAGCGGAAAACATTTTGTTCATCTAAACTTTGATTACAGATGAATCAAAAATTTGGCGCATTAGTTTTTTGACCATTTGTGAGGTCTAAAATGTTAACTGATGCTCTATGCTCTCTTGTTGTCTGCTTATTATTGTCAAAATATAAAACTTAAAGGGTGTGGAGAAATGCACTATGTTAACAGACAAGCATTGTGCCGTTCATGGCCAGGTCATATCACGTAAGTTCACACACATGTTGAATTTATTGTCAATTGTATGATATAAGAATTCAAGACGAATAATTATTATTTTTCAAACTTTAACATAGCGATCCTTGAATAACGTTATTTTTAGTTCAATAAATGCATCTCCAAGATATTGCTTCGTCTGGAGTAATATAATTTGTGCCAATAAAACTTCTCTAAAACAAAACTGATGTTAGGAAAGAATATCACGTCCCAGCACTCAAAAAAATACCCCAATTCCGAAGTTGCTTCTCAATTCATCAGTTAGATATGATTACCGAAAGACCAAGCGAGACAGAAGATTACGATCTCAAACACGGAAAAAGCATTCCATAACAATTCCATTCGGTTACAGTTCTCAAAATTTTATCGGGGTGGAAAGCAAAGAGTGTGAGTTTATATAAACTCGTGGATTATTCATAGCGATGAAGATCTAGTACTTATAAGAGATCTAGGATCAACTCGATATTCGATGTGACCTAGATACGAGAGATATTCAATTTACTTGTAGTATTCATTTTTAATGACTAGTTCAGCAAAGTTTACCTATTGCTCTAGCAGTTCCAACTAATCCATCTGAAAGCCAAATATGTTTTTCAATAAGTCTTTAAGCAATATGAAAGTTTCAGTATTCAAACAACAAGAACTTGAAAATAACTGAATATACTATTTGAGCACGAGATGTATTTTTAGGATGCACCTGACTATCGCAGATGTATTTGGATTTTCAGGTAACACATCGAATCTGTAAACTGTTCATTCTAGTTATTTTGAAGTTGCTCACTCCACATATCTTATACTTAATACATCTAACAAGGACTTAATCACCAGACTGATAAATACATTATTAGTGTGTCAAATATCACGTTATTATTATAACCTATATTATGTCATTTATATCTACTATACTTAAAATTGTAACACTCAAAACCTACTCGAAATGTGACATAGATTCAGTAACAATAATCGTATGAAATAAGCACAGACTTTCATTTAATACGTTATCTATCAATTAAATTTTTTTTCGATCGAAACCATCAGTGGTATGTTATTTGTCAATGACAAAAAGATATAAGCAGTGATTATGGAGGTATATTTCTTATAAAGAAGATTCGCTTGTATATCTGCTTCGTTGCAAAACAACATTTTTTGAATTAACATCTCATCATCAACCGTCAAGCGCTATTTCAACAAAAATTGCACAAATGAATAGGACGGCTTCTGGAAGAATTCAATTCAAGAGATATGCCTATCATTCTTATGTTCATTTGACTTGAAACGTGAAAAGCATGTAAGATCTCAGTATGCAGAATAAAATTGGTCCAGAAGTAATAATTGTTCGGAAGGATAATAATAATCATGAACTTTATTGACATAATAGCCAAAGGCAAGGCTCAGCCATAGGCTGTTCTTCCACGTAAACAGTGTGCCAGATATTGATCTACATACAAATACAGATTATGTCAGAAAATATTGATACAGCATCAAGTTAATTAATAACAATAACAAATTATGATAAAGCCAACGTCTCACATTCATTGATCAGTGATTCATTGCAACAATAATTTCAAATCTTTCTTGAATAAATACGTAGGTTGGGATTTCAATTATTCAGGAATGTTGTTACAAAAAACCGGAGCAAAATGAGTTCCTAAATAACCTTTTCCTACAGAAGTCAAAAAATCATGACAAAAAACTTTTATTCTCAAGCATCAAAGTATAATTTCGGGCACTAGATATATAAAATATATTAAAATCATAATAAAATACAAAAATTAGTAGATTTTTTTTTTTTGACAACGTGCACAAAGTACTTTGTGAACGTTGTCAAGATAAAATCAGTGCACGAAATACTTCGTACCCGTTGTCATGATAAACAACTCCAAAGCGACATTTCATCTACTATTGATGTACAAATGTCATGATTTTTTGACGTTTGTAGAAAATATTTATTTTTATGTTTTTGACGCCTGTAGAAAAAATGTTGTATGCTTCACGTGCACGAAATTTCTTTGGAGCTTTCGAATGATTAGTGTCTCGGCTACCGCCTCGACAAAAAACTTTCATTCTCAAGCACCAAAGTTTAATTTCGCGCACTAGATACATAAATAACTATTTTAGGTGATCATAGCAAAAAAGAGTGCTTCTATGGCCCGTTTTTGCAACCATGAAGTCTTACTTATTCGTACAAATCTGTCTGATATTAATTTGTCTACACTTTTTGAGACTGATCTGTCAAAAACTACTTCATAAACACTTTATATCTTACTTATGTGGACAGTCTGATAACTCTTTGAGAAACAGTTTTTGCCGAAATGCATATTAAATTCTTCTGTCAACCTCTATAATCAATTCTTGCAAATTGAGAAATAAATATGCTTTTTTACAAATATCAACTTGATAGAAGACAACCAAATGGAACAATTTCCACGGAAACCAAGATTTACAGTTGCAATGTATTAGAAATAGATAGATACAATTTTGTGATTTTGAGTTCTTTCATGATGATCATCTGGAAATTTTTTGTGCACCTCGACCTAAAGCTCTTTTTAAGTCTTACCTGAACAACAGCGCCACGGACTTTTCACATAAATGACTATTTTAAAAGAAGGTACTACTATAAATAAGCCGTAATGATGATGTCTGATAATGTGTTTCTCTAACAAATAATTAGGAATTCCTGTCAGCTTAACTTATGATTCGAAGATAAAAGTTTTTAACACAGTTACCAATATGGGATGAATTGGTAGTAGTCGATATTGAGAGATATGATCATATTTACGCACACTATGAACATCTCTCAAAGAGTAGTTTAGGAAAAGAGTAGTTTTTTGTTTATATATCCTCTTTTACCCATAAGGTGTCGAGATTATTCTATTTTGCTTCAGTTCTCTTTTATAAAGTTGATCCAGGTCGTTTCATCTTGTGCTATTTCGGTTACCTTGTGGTTGTATGTGTTCTTTTTTCTCAAGTTTTCTGTTATGAATACCTTCCACTAGATGAAAGTAATGCTCACGCTCACGACCGCGGTTTATGCTGTTCCACTTGACTCAAGGTCGATGTGGCTGGTGCTTCAAGTGGAACGTTGTGAGTGTCTGTTAAATGTCAAATAAACTGAAAATCTGTGATAAGGATCGAAAAGTAAATCATTAATAAGATTTGAACTAACCTGTAGCGAAAAGGATATACGAATGGAATGAATCCAATATGCCTATTTAGATTAATCGCTTTTACATAATAAATAGATAATGATAATGAGAGACCATGAAAATATCTGTCATATTGACAAATGAAAAATCTTGAATCAGTTGACAACTTGGAATCGAGAGTACAAATTGGAAAGGCATCTTCTCATTCAATTTAAACTTCTTGGTGATTTCTGCAAAAATGAACGCAACGACCGCCTCAATCCACCTTTTAATCGCGGGCGTTGTAAGCTTGTAGTGGTCGAGATCAATGACGTCATCTATGACGTATTTATCATAAACGTCAAGACCGCGATCGTCTCGTGGAACGATCGATGAGGCGACATGAGCGTTGCGGTCGTCCAATGGAACGTACCCTATGTCATCGCAATTTTTTCATAGTCTGCCATTGTTTCTTTTTCCTGTGCCTCTTGATCTCCAATAATTTCCATATTATTTTTACTTGTCTGTTATCGGGAAGTCTGTAGAGGTGACCGAACCATTGGATTTGTTTATCCTCTAGATATTTTTGGGCTGATTTTACTACTGATTTTTTTCTCATATCCTTATTCCTCATTCCATCCATTGTAGTTATCTTTTCTATTCTTCTTAGGCATATCATTTCGATAACTTTTCTACGATTACCCAGGATTCTCTTCCGTATGTATTGGTGCGATGATCGTCTTGTACATTGTGAGTTTTATTTTCTTGTCTATGTTTTTGTTTGAAAACATCGTTCTTGCCAGTATGTGATATGTTCAAGACGTTGTCTGTATCCTATTATTTATTTCTTGTGCAAAACCTCCTTTGGATTTGATTATGCTGCTTAGGTATTTAAAACTTTATACTTATTGAATAGCTACCTCGTTTATATTCATGTTCAATATTTTCTTCTCCTTGGATATTGTCATTACCTCCGTTTTCTCTACACTGAAATTTATGGTTGATCTGAGTAGTTCTTAATTCTATATGTTCGGATTTCTTTGTAAATTTTGTTCAATGCTTCCGAAAATAGCCATATCTTCCGCAGACGAGCATTCAGATATTTTGGTGTTGCTTAGAATAAAATTACCCACCGATATTGTCTTATTGCTTCCATCTACTTTTCGTGTAATTTTGTCCAAATAGAGCACAAACAGAAGAGTTTGCCTCCTGCTTTAGTCCTTGCGTAGTTATAAATTCCTCAGATATGCAGTTTTCTGTGCATACGTAGTTTGTACTGTTTTTATATATGTTTTGGATTGCTCGAATCAACTCATTCTCTATTTTTCTTTCCATTAGAATTTTCAAGATTAAGCTGCTGTTGACCCTATCAAAAGCCTTCTCCAGATCGATAAAATATATGGGGACTTCCTTATCGAATCTCATGGTTCTTTCTATAATTTGTCGTAAGTTTATATGATTGAGGTGAATGTGGAATGTAGAGACAAGAACAGTAATCGCTAGATCTACGCTAACTCTACTCTAGAAAGCTACGAGCTATGTTTGTCGATCCTTACTAAATTCACTTTCAAATCTTTCAATGACAATACCTAATGTAGTCATTGATCATGACAGCCATTACTAAGCAAAACTTAGTTGAGACTCAACTAGTGGATCCGAAGGAGAAACTGTGAAATAGAATGTGAGAGTTTTTGAAAAACAAGCATCGCTTCAATAAACAGATTGAAATCCAAGAAACATATATGAATTTTTGCAATAGCTACGTTCTGATATCATAGATGTTAACTAATTCTTTCCTCCACCTCTATATGAAGTAAAATTTCTTGTGCCTATTTGCGGACGAAAATGTTTATCTTCTTGGACCATTAAGACTACTCCGATTCTATCTATCCATCTGCGCGCACTACCGCTGTAATAAATATCAAATAACAAAACGAGGAGATAAAAATCAAGATTTTTTCTCCTGAATTTAGTTTCAATAGCTTTGAATGCTTGCTTAATTATTGACGAAAGTCACTGCAATTGTGACTGTAATTGGAATAGTCCCAATGAACGAAAAAACTTTTCAGAACTCATTTTATAAATAAATATGTTTTATTGCGTATAAGTTCTGTAATTTATTGGAAACACAACGTTTCGACAGCAAAGTGCTGCTTTTTTCAAGTGAAAAGAAATATAAATATAAATAAACAAAATTGTCGACAACAAAAATAAAAATAAAAGTACAAATAATAACTAGATTAGTTTGAAATATATTAACTCCAAGGATCGTAGAGCTCTGCCTGTGATTGATGATTCAATATCCACAGGTCTTCAGGAGATAATAATGAAGGTCTAAATAGGAAAAACTGTCAACTCCTTGTGGTTCTAGGTCAATCTGGCTCTACTCTTTTTGGTTTGGCACATAACTGAACCATCCACAGATCTTCAGGAGGTGGTGATGAAGTAGCTCTTGCAAATAGATTCGTAGATACAAATAACTTAAAATTATGAACAAATGATTGGTAGCCATGATCGATTAAGTTCATAACCAGTATTCAAATTCAAATTATTAGGTGATTTTATTATTTCTATTGATTCTCTTATAAGCCTTTTGAACCAATTGTTCTCTTTAGCCAGAAGCTTCATATTCTTGAAGTCAATGCCATGTAATTCTTGAATAGCTTGCTCAGCCACAGCAGATTTTCTGGATGGTTCAATCTTATATGACGAGAATGCTCTTTCAATCTTGTTTCTACAGTCCTTTCGGTTTGTCCAATATATACTTTGCCACATTGACAAGGAATCTTGTATATACCTGGATACTGTAGAGGAAATCTGTCTTTAACATTACCAATAAGATATCGAATTTTTAAACTGGAAGTGTATGAAGTTTTAATGTCATATTCATGTAAAAGCCTTCCAATTTTATCTGTTATATTGGCTACGTAAAGTAACGTAACAAATATTTTCTTATTATTTGGTTCTTGAACAGGTAGCGTAGAATTCTTCTGTCTGAGTGCTTTCTTAATCTGTGTTCTATTCCATTCTTCAAGAAAACATCTTCCAAAAAGTTGATTTCATCAGATAGTTTACTTGGATGACATAATGAAGAGGCTCTTTGATATAAAGTTTCAATAGAACAAAATTTCTGAGCAGGATGATGATTTGATGACTGATGTAAATATTGATTTGTATGGGTCGGCTTCCTATATACAGAATGGATAAGTTTGTCATTACCTTGTTTCTCCAGGTAAACGTCCAGAAAATGAAGACAGTGGATGGTTCAGTTATGCGCCAAACCAAAAAGAGTAGAGCCAGATTGACCTAGAACCACAAGGAGTTAACAATTTTCCCTATTTAGATCTTCATTATTATCTCTTGAAGACCTGTGGATATTGAATCATCAATCACAGGCAGAGCTCCTAGGAGTTAATATATTTCAAACTAATCTAGTTATTATTTGTACTTTTATTTTTATTTTTGTTGTCTTGACAATTTTGTTTATTTATATTCATATTTCTTTTCATTTGAAAAAGGCAGCACTTTGCTGTCGAAACGTTGTGTTTCTAATAAATTACAGAACTTATACGCAATAAAACATATTTATTTTTGGAATAGTCCCAATTCAATACGTATTCATTATCAGATTTGCGAAAACTAGGGAATTCGACGAAAAATGTAACATGCATATTGGTTGAAACTTTCATAAATGCCTCGCCTATAACACGGCACGCAAAATCAGGCACTGTCATCATAGACTCCCGTTTTTGACCTTTGTGCATAAATAATCATTCTGTTGAAACTTATAGTTGAATGCTTCATCAAATGGATACTTGGGACTCTGATATTCCTTAATTTCGAAAGTTTGGATTTAGTTGACAATCGGAATCGTGAATTCCATATCGCAAAACCAGAATATTATATGTTATCGAATTATTCATCAGAGTCGGAGTCAGTAGGGATAGTTCATTTTGATGAGTAAACTGCCTGAATCAGGACTGGAACGAAGTAATCAAGGCTATGGTAAATTCAAATTGCCTTGATATTCAGGCTCTAAAGAGAAAGTATATTGGTAGTAGTGATTTAAACAAATATTATTACATACTCGATAAGATTAGCTTTCATGATTCTCTAGTGATTCTATCAAACTTATCGTACATAACCCAGAAAGAAACACGACATTGATATATTTACACTCGCTGAGAATATTTTAAATAGAATGACAGATTTCAATCTTTCTAATCCTCTTATACCAAACTCAACCAAAATTCTTAAGAACACACATACACACTTTCATCCTTGCACGCATCTCAACACTTTGATCTTGTCTAAAAACACCCGTATCTCGTCAAGTTACCATAGTGGCAAATCTTCCATCGAGCTCACTTTCTTTAGCAGAGCATACAAATCAAACCGCAGATGAAAGGCTGACTCCAGATGGGGGTGAATGTTCTAGAGAAAGAGGCTATGGAGGGAGGATAGTAACAATGACGGAAGACACGAGAAGGAAAAGTTGACGCCTAAACGTCCCTGAAGTATGAACGTGATGTCGGTTAACCAAACTCCAGATGAGGACTCGGTGATTACTTGCGAAGAAAATTTAACGGTCGTCGAGCATTATTTTAAGAAAATTTAGACTCAAAACATTAGAATGAGAGATTCTGACACAAATGTTTTCTGATTATTTCAGGTACCATGAGCCATATGTTTGAGCATTACAACATCATAAAATACTAATTTATGAACTGAAAAATCTGGACATTACGTGACTTACTTGTACATCATTGATTATATATAATCAAACACAACATCTCATCATTCCACGGCTAGTCGGTTGGTATGGAAACAGTAGGTCATCATTCTTATGCTACAACATTCCAAAATACTGATTTCCAGGTTTCCACGGCTAACAATTCTGAATTTATGCGCAAAATTCCAAGATCGTCAAGTATAGCGCACTTTCGACTCAGTCGATCTCAATGAAAATAGGATATGAGCATCTAAACAGTACTATCATCTTGAATACTGTATTCTAATATTCTACGTTCAATCGTTTTGGATTTATGCGGAAAATTGAAAAATGTATCGAGTAAACTGCACTCCCGGCTTAGCCGATCACAATCATAATGCAAGGTGTTCAACTAGATGCTATAAATGTGCTTGATACGGAATCCCAATATTCTGCGACTGATTATTTTAAATTTATGAAATAAAATCGAAAAGTCTGTAATATGAAGTGCACTTCCGGCTTAGTCGATTGGGACGAAAGTAGGAGATGATCATTTGAATGCTACAGCAATTGCAAATACTGAATTCCAGTATCCTTCGGCTAATCATTCTAGATTTATGCGGAAAATTGAAAAAAAGTATCAGGTAAAGTGCACTTCCAGTACAGACGATTGCGACCATATCCTATACCAGTCTTTTATACAAAATTTCAGCATTATACGTTCGACGAATTCTGAGATTTGCGAGTTACGCACATACACACACATAGTGCACAACTAGACCCTATACCAGTCTTAAATACAAAATTTCAATATTATTCGTTCAACCAGTTTTGAGATTTGCGAGTTACGCACGCACGCACGAACGCACGTACAAACATACGTACCAACATCAAGCCAAAAATAGTCAAACTGGATTCAGGGATACTCAAAACGGATATATCCATCAAAATCTTGATATGTGAATTTTGTCGATTTTACAATATCTCCTTGTACTTTTAGAACGTCAGATAGTCGTAGATTTCAGTGCCTCATTTTGTGTTTCATGACTTCAAGAGGTTCGATAAGCATATATTTTTGGAGCTCAATAATGACGAAATTAAAGCTGGACCGTGTGACCAACATAATGAAAATTAATTTGAACTTGTATGAAAAAGCCTGTTCCGATCCAATTTTGTCGCTTTTGTCATGTTAACGAAATGAAATTTAGTGAAAAATATGTTGATATGTAAAATGTCAAACAAAATTAAATATTTGACAACAGATTATCATTGCCTACCTCATCATTCCAATTAAACTGATCTTTTTTTACATCAAGTTCAAATTCTGAATGTCTGTTATACTCATAAACTGCACTCCTGGCTTGGCCGATTGATACAAAAATAGTAGGTAACCACTTTGATACTACAAAAAGTTCAAACACGAAATTTCAATATGCTGTGGCTGATCATTCTAGAGTTATGCAAAATATTTGAAAAAAGTTTCAAGTAAAGTGCACTTCTGACCTAGCCGATTTATACAGAAATAGAAGGTAACTATTATGATAAAACATTAAGTTCAAATACTGAATTTCAACATCCTTCGGTTGATCATTCTGGATTTATTATTAGTAAAGTGCACTTTCGGTACAGACGATTGGAACCATAATGCGAGGTGCACAACTGGACCCTATACCAGTCTTAAATACAAAATTTGATCATTATACGTTCAACTAGTTTTGAGATTCGCGAGTTACGCACGCACGCACGAACATACGTATCGACATCAAGCCAAAAATAGTTAAAATGGATTCAGGGATGCTCAAAACGGATATTTCCATCAAAATCTCGTGAGGTGAATTTTGTCGGTTTCAGAATACTTGCTTGTACTTAGTACAAGTAAGTAAAAATGTAGAATTCATTATGAATAAATTTAGAGTTTTTTGTAAACTCAATATTTATTAGCTATTAACGTGAGGTTATATTTGCAGTAAGAAATAATTTAGCAAGTATAAAACATGGTCAATAAATTTTATCGTACTTAAAATGGTGATGTCGACTCTAAATTAAATATTATATTTCCCTATGGTGCCATAAAACAAGTGATAATTTCTTCAATTTGTATGACAGTTTTACGACGTGGAAAAAAAATTACTCGTCTCCAGGACGTTTAAATAAGACATTAAAGTACTAATCTCTGTCTTGTGTATTTTATATTCTTTCTAATTGTTTCTTTTTCTCAGCTAAGTGCATACGACCATTGACTCATCCGTGGACCAGATAATTTTAATATTGTCACACTTGGAAGCTTGAGCATAGCATGACTGTGAGGGCGTTAAACACGTCACCATAACGTTGACATTTATATTTCATATTAATGGCGACACATCGTTAGTCGACAGCTGTCGACTTTACCGGCTAAACAAGCACATGTGTACGATAACACGACACTTGTTTTTGAGGGGAAAGTGCAAGAGAGGCGATAACAACGCAAAGAAACTCTAATATCACATGTTACCTTTCACAAATGATTATTTCGAAATTACTCATGCAAGCTCTCATATTTCCAACCTCAATATTTCTTTTCATATAAGATATTATTGAAGTGTTGTTCCCTTATCAGAGAGAAATATCCGTTATTATAAAACCGATTAAGTAGAAAAGTATTCACATGAATTTTCTCCTAAGATTCTTCGGGTAGGTCTGAACTGTTCTTATGTTTAGCCTAAGAAAGCCAATATTCAAGAAAATAGTCATCAAACTACCTTATTCACCTGCTTCACTCTTATTATGTATGTTAGAGATTTTGGACAAGCAGAAATGATGATATTCTGATTGATTGAGAATAGTATATTCTACAATGAGTATTTGACTGGCCCTCATTCCAAACGGTCAGAAAGTTTGTAATCTGAATCGAAGGCGAAGACTACGGTTCGAGAGTGTGGAATAAGCCATTCCAAACATGCTGTAGACTATTTCTTAACAAAATTTTGGAAAAGCTAGGATCAAGAAGAGTTCTATTCAACCAGTGGTGCCAAAGCTTTATTGATGGAACTTTTTAGTATTTTGCGTTTATTTTATAAACGGCAGTATTTATCATAGAATATAAAAAATAGCTAAAACTAGTCCCTGAATGATTTGGCGTAACATTAATGAGAAACATCTTTCAAAACTATCAGCTATTCATTTGTTATTATCAAAATCAAAATTATCACGAAATTTGTTCTATTTTTCTGAACCAAAGAAATAAATGTTCGTGAATTGTTTTTTCAAAATAAGTAATTTAGCTCTATCGTGTTTGGTATCAAATTCAAGCTCTTGTGTTCGGATTTTTATACCTGCATTTATTGTTACTGAGCTATTTTCTATTAAGCAATCCATTAATGCACATATATTAAGCTGCTTCAAGTACCTATTTATTTCTATGGTACTAACTGGATGTTATTATTCCATTTTTATGGGTCGTTGCCCGAAATAAATGAATTTTTGTAGCACGTGCACCGAAAGTACCATATTACTGAACTAAATTCTGCTTTGAAAGCTCTCAATTCCAAACCATGGAAACAATTATCAATAATTCCCTACGGAACAGGAAAAAGTGATAATTATGAATCATGGATGCCATTGGTATTTCAAATTTCATTGCTATATGTCAAATATACATTCAGAAAAAGAATAGATCACAGGATGTGTTCGTTATAGTGCTTAAATCTGCTGCAAACGTGATGGTACAAAAGCTGAGTAATGTACTTCGGTGCACTTCTTGTTACAAAAGTATCGTATTGCCACGGATGAATTAGGTTGCACAATGTTACGCCTTAGTCTTTGCCCTTGCCTTTGGTTCAAGCTTTACCCTCGTCTTTACCGAGTGCAGCCAACTCATCGTGGATAATAATGACGGTCGTTTGGTCCTTGTAACATAATATACCATCATTTCTCCAATACGTTTAGAATTTTATGATAAAAATTTAAAAACTAGTTTTTCAATGTACACGCGGCTAAGGTGAAAATACGAGCCGAGCTAATGTTTTTGAAAGCTCCGTAGGTGCATTAATAGTATATTGTACAACAAGTGCGATAAGTTATCGATTGCCCACGAGAGCACTCATTCGCTTAGGTGGGCAATTGACAGCACTACGCAAGCTGCAGATACTTTTTTTTCATGCGGAATGAGTATTATTTTGTGCTTGTTTTTCCAGGTGGTAAAAATAAAAACGTCGCACGCAAATTATTCTTGGCGCACGCAAAAGGCAAAGAGAAATTTACCGCAAAATAGTACTCATCCCGTATGAGTAATAAAAAGAATTCTTACCCGTGTATCTTACAATGTTTTATGTATTATAAATTGAGTGAAAAAGTATATTGAAATATTTTTTTTGTAAATGTTTCATTGACGGCTATTCGATAACCAAGGAAACGGTATTATAGATTAAACAGTTTTTATTGATGTTGACGTTGATGATCTTAGAATAAATATAGAAAAATATATATCAATTCCGTCTTTTAGCTGCTGAGGGGGTGGCAGACACTTGAAGTGCACTCGGTAGATGATTGACATTTCTTTAGCCGTAGGGTGCGGTTATCAGTCGTCAAGCTACGGGTACTCCTAGTTTTTATGTAGAGTACGCCACAGAATATATTATAATTCAGTGAAAACCCTACTGACTTTTTTGTCCGTCGGTGAGATTCGATCCCACGACCTTCGGATTCCCGTGTTATGGATGAGCTCCAAAATATCTTCCGATGTTTAATATACTGATAATTTGAGCTGATGGACTCTCTCACTGGAATAGTGCATTAGAAGTGTGCAATAAAACTTTTATTGCACAGTTCTTATAAATGCCTACTTTTTACACCAAGAAGGATGTGAAAGACTGTTCCTTTTGATATGATTGTAGATAAAGATATTTTATGACAGTGGTGAAACATTCACATTAACCCAATTCAATGAAATTCAGCTGAAATCATCCAGCAGAAACTGTGGTTCTATATTTGTGATATATTTTAGTGCAATATGAATTCTATCATTTATATTGTTCATGAGGGTAGAATCTCAGATCCGGCTCAGGTCTCAAGAATTTTTAAAGCTTCTGTGAATCTAAAATGTAGTTGACAACTCTTTCCAAAATGATCAAAGATTATTCATGCTATCCGATATAGATAGAGAGCCTATTCGAGATATTTTCTGAAATATTCACATAAGTTTCTCCGTGAGAAATGAATTTAGCTGAACTGGAAATACTTCTTCTTTGGCTCCCATTTCATTTTCCTAGCAAATTTATCTTCCATACAGGTTTCACTAATAAATTCTGCGATCAAAATGAGTATAATTAACACAATTTTTTTGTCTATCCTCCCAACTAGTATGTATTCAGTAAACGACTTACGTACCATATCAAGATGTAACTCTAACGGAAACCAGTAGCCATACCTTATTCGGTGTAATTTATATCAATTCGATTAAATCAGAAAAGATTAATTACATTGCAGCACTGAAACAAGAGATAATAAATTAGAATAATAATGAGTTCAGAGCTTGAAAAAGACATTTTTATAATCCAAAATTATACATGCTACTTGAATTCTATTAATTGATTTATAAGTAATGTCTCCGAAATTTTCATTGTACAATAACAATAATATCATGCGAGCGCTCTCCATCATGAATATTTTGACATCTTGATGAATTATTGGGAGTAGTTTTTGTGACGATCCTATAATTCATATAGAATATAGGTCTGAGAAATTTGATTTCTTATTACAAAATGTTCTGAATTATTTATTCTTGCCTTGAAATTCCATTTATTGGTTATGGAAAAATCAATATGTAGTTCCATAGTTTGAAACAGAAAGTCTATAATAGCTATTTTCTGGATAGAATGGTGCATTATATCCTAGGTTTAGATTTCAAAATAGTTATTCAACTTGTATGTTATAGGTATGTTTTAAATTGATCAAAACAAATTAGATGCATTAGCTAAGACGGAACTATCGTGACAGTCGCTAAAGGCAAGAATCGAAACATATTTTTGGAGACGACAAATCTTGACAGATGCTTTTATATATTTGGACTAAAGTTCGTATACCTGATTCTCGAAAATTATACCTCATGTCACAATTGTTTTTTGATAGAAAAGTGTGTAATTCTGGTATAATATTTGGTTAATCATCAATCATTATTATTCCATCAAAGTAAACTTCCCTTCACTTGACCTTCCATGAGCCTGGATTACTCCATAATAGGTTTGGAGTAGACAGGTATAAATTTATCTCAGAGAGGAGACGTCATATATTTCATCTTAAATCTCATGAAAATAGTAAATAGAAAATAGTGGTCGCGGTATGACTCCAATTTTCATCTAATTTTGCAGCAAATTGAATAAATTGAAAATATCAACGTAAAACCCCATGTAGATACATAATTCCAACATCCTAAAATTCAATAACAACAGATCAAAATAAAGCCAGCTCTATCATAGAAAAATCTCTAAAAGTCACACCATCTGCAGTGTCAAAATTACACCCTAGACTTGACAAACTCACGAACAAAAGCCCTAGAAAATATTAAATAATAAAACTCTCATATATCTGACAGAATGTACGGGTGTTGGCCCTTTGGTTGAACAAAGAAGGAAATAAAAACATCGTAACCACAGGGGGCAGCACGTCAAAGTGACAGAAATGGAGGGTGCAATTATTATGCTAACCACTTCACCAATACTGTTCAATATACCGTAAGCAAACAGGAGGGTGGAATAGGTGATACAGAAACCGTAAAGGGCGTACTATTAATATAGAATGATTTATTATGTTCAGGCCAGCAAAAATGAAAAATCGGTCGATAAAATTATTATTTTAGACATTGTATAATAAGTACAGTATATCAAGTAGTTATTTTTACCAACAACTGTTTGAGAATGATCAAGTATAATATGAACTTTCATATTCCAGGGCTAACGTTTCTTGAGAAGAGGACCACAATCAATAATACAAATTCCACAAAAAAATTATTCCATTGAAGTTTTTTGTCATGATAAGTGGATAAATGTCAATGAACAATAAACAAATGATTTTTGTTGGCCGATTGTACTTAACAATGACCTAGTTTTGACATATGTTTCTCCAACACTTTTTTATCCTATTCACTTTTTTACATGTAAAAACGATAGTATTATGTTTGTCGGATTATTTCGTCAACATTTGGCTAGTGCAGTCATATGGAACAAACTCTAGCCTCGATGTAGGGTTTTATTGTGTACAAGAGAGATGTGAATATAGTTGAAGGTTAATGGACAATGCTGTTATTGTTTTGTTTTGCATTTAGTTGTGCTTTAATCCCTTGTGAAAATGTACAGCTGGGAGAATGTATTTTTTTAATCTAATTAATTCAATTTTTTTGTTTAAATTCCATAAATTATAGCAAGTTACATTCAGTTTGTCATGGACGATATTGTATAAATAGGTTTTTTGTGATATTTATGGAAATACTAATGAAAATGACAACTATGATAGTCTCTTCTCGTTTTTAGTACAGGCTGCCTATAAAATTAATTTTTTGAATATGTTATTCAATATTAATGGATAAACGAAAATCTCTTTGGAATTATGAATATGCGAGGAACCTATTAAGGTTAAACGTTTAGAATTCAATAAATGTTCACAGTAGTTCTCTACATTTTTAGAACAAATTTTTCTTCAATTGAAAGCGTGCCGTTTTCACTACCACGAAATCCAATAAAGAGGCTTTGTTACAGTTGCAATGATCTCTCCATTGAAGTAAAATGGGTCTCTAGTAGAGTTTTCAAAGGAAAAATATAATCAAAAATTTAGAGTTTCTCATTATATTATTAAAATATTGTCCTATTGAATTTTCTGGATCAAAATATACCATGGAGTATTCCCACTGGGAAAACCACATTGAAAAAAGCGCACAGTACACTACTTCAGAAGTAGTGCGGAAATGTGTGCATACCTGCGGTCTAAAATCGCGATAATTCGAGAACGGTGCTTCGTAAGGGAAAAGTCTTGATATCTTTTTTGTAGAGAATTTTACGACCGTCAAACTAGTTGTTGTGCATTTTTCCATTAGCACAAGCGAAATCGACGAGAACTTTTGACATAGCATTTATAATGACGTATTCAAGATCTATACTAAAATTTAGCTTGTTGGGAATTAATGCAAATTGGAATGTCTATTATGTCGGGACTAATTAGATTGAACTTAAAATTATTGAGATCCTCGAATCCAATTGATCGTACAAATAGTTGACTCTGTACTTTATATCAGTGTCCGACCGAACATTCGGCTTTAGCCACTTTCGGTCAGAAAGTTTATCTTGGATCCCAACTTTGGCTACGGCCAAAAATCATCTGAAAGTTTGTTCGAAGCCAAAGTTTTCTATCATCCGCCGAAAGCGGACAATATTGTAAGAATGTGTCAACCGTTTTGCACAGAAGAGTGATATAGAAACGTCCTGTTGGAAGAATATACCATTAAAACTCATTTATTATTCATTTCGATTATTCAGCTTCCTCTGGCAGCAATGGCTCTCACAGCATCAATGTTGTCTTGATTCCTTGCATTTCGTCGTTGCTGTGGTATTATTTTATCATGTAGAGTGAATCCTCTGTCATAGTTTTTCACGATTCGATCATAGCAAAGATTATCTCTCCCAAAATTTTCAGATATATCATTTTAAGAGAAATTTTAAATAATAAGGAGACATACTTGGAGCGTATATTTCACCACGATGAAATGTTAGATTTTGTTTTACACAAATGCTGGAGAATAACATCTCTTTTATGACAAACGTGGCTGCTTTGATATTTTGAAAACATATTATAGATATTGGGAATTCTTTTCTATGCATAAATCCTTTGGTCAGACATTACTTTACATGTACTGTAAGTGTGGAAAGCACTTCAAGGTCACAAATAATAGGGCTACGCTACCGCAGTATGATTTTTTAAATTTTTTATCTGATTTATCCGTAGAAGCACCATTATCAGTAGTTGTCTTCGGGTGGGTTAGGAAACTGCAGAGGCTGTAGTAGCTGCAGAACTACGAACGTATGAGAGTGCTTGCGATATCCTTTATTTCAGGAGTCGCTACCAGTATCAGCGGAATGATAACTGACAGTAATCGGTGAACCTATCAAATCATAGAGAGTTTTTTTGGTGAATGATCCGCAGTAATTCATCATCAAGAATTTAATTTTAGAATTAGATAAATAAATTTATCATCACTTGTTGATAGTTGTTACGAAAAAACGCTGAGAAAATTTTGTACATGTTGCACTTATTTAGAAATACTTGATGAATAAAAGTTATCAAGTACAAAACAACTTCACAGCATCCTGATATTTTTTTTGTGCCGTCTGAAGATTCCAAGTGTCTGGGAATAAGGGGCCTAAATACATCGCGAAAATGCTTTTTTTCAAGCTGCCACAGTGACTAAAAACTTTTTGAGGGAAAATAAGGTCAAGTTTCTCTGGAGCAGGTAGAAGTAAAATCCAGATTGGTTTCAAACAATTACTCATCAATTTACAGTCCCAGTCTTCAGAATTCAGTTCACTGTCCAACTACACTTGCACTCGGTGGTAGAGCACACGAACCGAGTGTAAACAAGCAGAAGCTGATTTTGGAAGGAGACAAGATAACTGCACTCTTTTATTGCACCTTTAGTCAAAGATTCACTGAAAATTAAGCAAACTTTGGACATTTTTATAAAATTTTGTAACAACACAATTAAAAATGAAAATATCATCTATGAACACGTCTATTTACTACGAAAAACCGTTTAAAACTGACTGGACTGTTGATGTAACTCAAGGCCAATCGACTAATGGAATTAGGGACGGTAGCTGTCCCACTTAATCGTATATTCTTCACGTATAGTATTTGACAGCATAAATCACAAAAATCAATATTCCAATATTTTGTTCTTCAAATGATGCTTTCTGGCCTCATATGAGTGCATATTCGTATTTTCTAGGTTTGAAATCGCAATAAGTAAAATGTATTGATACTATTTTTGTAGAAGATGTCACATTCTATTAATTTTCGCTCCCTCACTTTTTTAGTAGCTATCACTATTTCAAAGATATACGCAAAAAGCGAAAACTTGTGACCTTTGACTTCGGATAAAAACAACGCACAAGCGGTATCGACTTTTGACATAGAGTTAGTAATGACGTATCCAAGACCTGTACAAAAATTCAGTTTTTTGGGAAGCTCGGCCCTTTTTTTCGTTTTTTTCTTTTTTTCTATTATCGGGGCTGAATAGACTGAACATTTTTGACTCCCAGATAATTTGAAAGGTCATTCCATGAAAATTTGTTCCAGTTGGAAGTGGTTTGATAAGCGAATGGATTATAGTGTACATTCAAAAATACTCATTTAAATGGCTTTCAACATCAATGTAGACTATGCATGTTCAAGAGCTTTGTTCAGTATTATATTACAACAGTTCTTTCATCCTCTGAAAGTAATGCAGAATTTAGCAATAGTAAAAATATCGTCTTTGTCTGATCAATTTCCTTCCTTTTGTTCCGTAAAAGAATAAATGTGGTGGAAATTCAAAGGTAAAAGATGAGCAAAGGTTGAATAAATCATGATCTTTAGAGAATACGTTACTCTCAAAAGAAATTACAATGAAAATATGAAGAAAAATTTGCATACAGATAGGCCTCGCACGAAAACATAAACTGATTTTATTTTTGGATGTGAGCGCTTGAATGTGATAAGAATATTTGCTGGGAGTAATGAAACTGGGCGTAGAGAATAAGTAGAATAGAGGGGCCCATTCCTGTCGCTTTTAATTCATTGTTATGCTAAATAAAAACAAGAAAGACTTTGGTCCTTTGTGGAAACACCGCACGACAACCATTCTAAAGACTTCGGAAAAAAGGCACAAGGAAATTTTGTGGATAAACAAAACTATTGTTGCAAGTCGTAAATTCTCTATTATCACTGCTCTTAAAGAAGTTACTTCAAAAAAGAGGGTATATCTTCTACACGGAGCGGAATATATTTTGAAAAATGCACGAAATATAGAATGCGGTACTGCGGTGCACAAAGAGCTTACGACAACTATTATGTGAAATGAAATGTTGCTCGACTTTTCTATCACAAAAAAAGAATTACCCAGAATTCAAACTGAAGACGAGAATTGAATCGAAAAAAATACGTAAATTTCATTGATTAAATTGTGCTGTGTGCCCCGATTCCTCGAACTTTTATAAAAAGAAATTGTGCTTGGATAATAAAAATTGATGGATCATTCACATCACTTTCGGTCACATGTCATCTGAATGAG
This sequence comes from Dromius quadrimaculatus, assembly GCA_963989225.1. Lineage (NCBI taxonomy): Eukaryota > Metazoa > Arthropoda > Insecta > Coleoptera > Carabidae > Dromius > Dromius quadrimaculatus. The sequence continues at coordinate 11,957,303 of OZ022324.1, forward strand.
GAGTTCATTTGGACTAGAGACATTTCAAAATCAGTATGTACTAACCTACACATAATTCTCAGATTTCAAATTTGGTATTATTTATAGAGTTCTGACAGCTTTCAGACAGACCAGTAAGACTGTTTGAATACTTAGATTCCAGACTTCAGAAAGCATTTCAATATTTGATAAAGTTTGTTTACGGTCAACAAGAACAAGATTTCCACAGAAGAAAATGAACTTAAGCTTATTGATCCATTCTTGAAATTAGTTCTCTTCTAACTCGGTTATGTATTCGTAAAGAGGGTAAAGGTCAGTATGTCCAATATTCAATACGGTTTGAAATCGGGGCAATCGCCAATCGTGAAATGAAGTTTATATCTCAATTTCACTCTGGTCATCCTCATTTTAAATTCAGTGATTCCGACCTCGATCTGACCTACAAATGTAACGTGCTCGAAAGTGTAGCGCTCTCAGCGTTAGAATCTCAATGGCCCAGCACATTAAAGTGTCAAATTAAAGAGACGAAAGATGGAATGTTGAACACCCTGAACGTTTCATTCTAAATATCAGCTCATCACATATTTATAAAAACGGACAGATGGCAGTTGGCCTCAGAAATATTTAGATCCCAAAAACCTTTATCCCTGAACCATCAAACATAAAATTTTATTGTGATGGGAGACATGGATATAAATCAAATAAGGATAAGAAATTTGGAAGAGATGCTTTCAAAATACCGAATAAGTTTTGAAAAGTTTCTTTTGTATGACATAAGTATATCATCCAACCTAGATTGAACAGGAATACACTTCAAAACTTCCGAGCTATGATATGGGATATTAATATTAGATATAATATTTCATGGATTGGTGGGATGTGAGAAACAGTTTTTGACTTACCGCCTTTGCCCATGGGTGGGTAGCCAGCATAACCATAGTAACAACATTTTGCATGGTAAAATCTACATACCACCTCGAATAAAGGGCCGGTCAACTCAAGAAAATGCCCAATCGTGCAAAAAGTTATTTATAGTAATTTCTTCAATTTAATTCAAGCTTAATGGACAGCAATTATAATACGAAAGTATAAATAGCTCACTAATATTTTTAATAAAACAATATTTTACATCGGTTTCTCCATTCTTGATGTTATTCTGACTGCCAACTTCGGAAAATAGAGGGAGAACTTGGGTGACCAATTATATTTCAGAAATTTGCCAGCGTTATATTTGACTATCAAATTCTACTTTAAACTTTCCAATCGTATCCAGGATATCGCGAAAAAAGCGATGTTCATTGGAAAAGCTCTTATTTTCTTTTTCCAATAGTATCACCTTCGTTTGAATATTTTAATTCAGGAATATTCTCATTCTATATTCCGGATATTAAAAGACTACTGGTACAGCTTTCTTTCATACAAATTTTAATAATGATAAATAATAAATGAATGACTATTGAAATCAAGAATTCCTCGTCTTCTTCTGCATTTATTTTTTGTTCATTTCATTTCAGTTTTTATCTTGATAAAAACATCTCAACTGATTGAAAATTTGTTTTTTTGTTCCTTGAACGGAAATAAAGAACATCTCCGCGAATAGGAGTAAGAAAGGCATTTATTTTCTCTGATCCTAAACAAATTAAAAATGGCAGTGTTCGTTTAGAAAACGGGCGGATGGCAAAAAAGGAAAAATAATACAAATAACAGAGCAAACAGCTGGTTTAGGAAGGGAATATCTTGTCTTTGTGTTGTTTTATTTGTTTATGGATTCAATTATGCAAATGCTCAATCTACTCGAACGCATTTGAATTATAAAATATATTCTTTTCCGACGTACAAATATCCTCTCTTTGCGTAGCGGAAATTAAAATGAAATTTACATAATATTAAGTTGTCTATCGCGCGCAAAGCTGAAAAAATAAAACAAAGGGATTATTGAATGCCATTTGGAAAATGTTGTACAGTGAATTGAATTTTCTTTGTTTTGTTAACTCGATGCTTTCGGTTCAGTCATTTCTTTTATTTTGTATGTCTTTGTCGATGAAAGCCAACGGAATATTATTTTTGTTTGGACACAATAGAATGTTTGACATGTCACTAATACTTCTATTGTTCTTATATTTCAGCAGTTGAATGATTGAATCAAAAAGACTGGAAGAAACAGCTCCCAATGAATACATTTTATTGACAATCTTTTAGTGAAAATTGAATATATTTAATACATTTTTCGAATAAGATTCCCTGTCATCATGAACCATGATTATTTGCTTTTAGATCCTTATTTTGTCCTGAAATTAATCATATGCAACCTTACTCAGCGGGCGTTATAGTCCTGTTAAAAATTCAGCACCCTATAAGCATAAAAAATTCCTGGTCCATTTTCCAGTACATAATTTCTAGTTTATATAATGATGTTCTTTATTATCATAAAATATAATAATAATGCCTGCCCGGAAAGAAAACAATTCCGATGGGGTTGAATTTTTGGTTCTAAGAACATGTAACCACGGTACAGTGTTTCCAATTTTTTTTTCTCGTGACCCCGTTATTTTAAGATTTTTTCTTCTAACCCAGTACCTAGACATTTTATAGATTGTTGGTGAAATATGAATAGACCAAAAATGTTATCTTATTGTTTATGGAACAAGATATCTCAATAAAAATTGCAAGCGAACAATTTAAAAAAACAAATAAGTATTATATGTAGAGAAGAACATAATTTTGTGGAGATAAATAAACGAATGACAACAAAAATGTGAAATGGAGCGCTTAAATTATTTTGAGTATCTTCACTGTCCGTTATTCTACCACCGTGATCTAGTCAAAAATTCTAGCTGTTATAGTTCTATATATTCAAATTCCATCAACGATTTTCTAGTACAGAAATTAATGGATATGCCACTTTGAATATAAGTACTTCTTTCATTTGAATTAAAATTACAAAAAATCCGATTACTTCATAATATATTTTATTCAGGAATAATTTATCTTTTCAATGAAATTATTGTCAAACTGATTGATCTATCCGCAAATGAATTATCAACTCAAAAGAAAAAAATGATTAATTGAATTTTCAAATGGGAAAAGAGATGTTTTTTTCGCACCCCCAAAAGTAAAAGACGAATTTAATCCCTCATTTTAAGGACTTAAATTTGAGTTCAATCCCTAAGGATTCAAAATGATCAAGAATCCCAAGGGACTAAAGTTAAATAGACAAATTTTTCTATGACAACTGGATAATCAAAGTACTTACCTAAATGTCCAATTGAATTTTTTATTATAATTCAAACTTTAATTACTGATGATTCATATTGACATTATCGCAATTGACACAGTTTCACAAATGCATCATATTGTTATTCGTAAATTTTCTAGATTTTTGGGGGAATTGATTTTACAGCTACCTCTTCCGCAGCATTATCAATGTCAAATTTCTCACTCATCTTTTTGATAGCAAGCTTATTTATTCAACAACTGTTGTAGTCCGCCTTGTTACCATGGCGAATTCACTCAACATTGTTGTATCAAACTTGTAGCTAACAAAATTGTAAGAATAATAATTAATCTGATATTAGACTATTGTGATTTGATATAACATGGTAATGCGAAAAATAGCATAAAGACTTAGGTGCCTTCAATCCCTCAGGTGAATATTGCCCTCGACTTCGTCCCGTGCAATAAACTTTACACTCAGAAATAAATTGAGCTCTTAAGTCCCTCGTTATTCAATATACTATTTTAATATGAATAAAGATATAAAAATTCTGTAACATTCATTTATTTATTCCACATAATTTCAAATCTAAGAGTCGGTTTTGACAACATCATCTTAAATTAGAAGAAATCAGTCTCTTCTCGATCTAAGATGATGGTATCAAAACCGACTCTTAGATTTGAAATTATGTGGAACAATGTTTCAGAATTTTTATATTCAAATATTCCACAGCATAAACTTTGTCACAATTATTTTGTGATATATATTTTATATAAATAGGGATGTAATGTGATAGCTTCTCGTTTTCTTTTTTCTATTCGCTCAGATATAAGAAACTTATTGCCATTTTTAAATTTTCCAAAAAGCAGCAAATTCTGAAGTTAAAATCAACTTTGTAATAAGTTATTGAAGGTGAAGTGTTAAGAAAGTTTTGGAACTTGAAACTGCTTGATTCATACTGAAAAAAAAATTAATTAAAATAATGAGAATAATTTTTTGCTCAAATATCTAAAATTCCATCATTATTGTGTCGATAGAACATCTAAATTCTTTTTAAAATTATAACTGATTCTATGGATAATTGCATTTATATTATTATTAGAATTCCGAAACTAAAATGAAAGGAAATGTCAATCAGTTCAAAAATAATCTCATTGCAATGATAAATAATCTAAAAGAAAAAATTATCGATTTTTTTTTTCTATTTGGAAATTGAAATAAGTACCCATCTTTGAAGTGGTATATCTCAGTCAATTGAAGAAATATTTTTGCAAAATCTTGTCGACCACAATTTTTATATGAAACTTCTTTCATTCTAATGCATGGCTTTCAAGTTATTTATGAAAAACTGTTTTTCTGAGGATAATTCACCATTTCTCCCAAAGTTTCCTAGCATAACACGGAACGGCAATATTGTTATGTTATTATACATATTACTTATTACTTATACCCTTGTTTTTATCGAGTCAGGAAAAATTATGAACTCAAAGTCTCTATTGTTTGTCCTATATGTCCTTATCTCACTTTTTCCAGGTATTTGATTTTGTTTTACTTTCGTTTTTTGAATTTTGCAAGATCCCAGACCCGCTAGACGTTACTTATTTTTTGAGAAACTAAATGTGTGGAATAAAGTTTTGTAAGTATGTACTTCCATCGTATGCATACTTGCTAGCTTGGGTCGACGGCCAATTTACAGATATCAGGTGCTAGAGGTACGTTAAAACATTATTCACTTTTCTTAAAATCTGTGTGCTGATTTTCATGTATGTTCTAGAGAATAATGTTGGAAATTGATAATCAACACTGCCAGACACTCCTCATCGGCAGTAATTCCTGCTGGACGCTTCAAGGCATGCAATAAATAACGTGATCTCACTTCGAGTCTCAGTCCTAATCTTTATATATGATTTAGATAAATCGTAGCGACCAAACATCCTTCAGACACAATTAAAATATCGCAGTGAGTATAAGCGCGGGGTCATTAATTGTACACTTGATAGTAAGCGAAATATTTATGACTTTGTAATTGTGTTTTGAGGATGTTTGGTCCCTACGACTGGTCTGGCTGTTGACAAAAAGTAGCGAAATAATTTCCTGAGTATCATATATAAAAACTAGGACTCAGACTATAAGTGAGATTACATTTTCTTTTGCAAGCTTGAAAGCGTCTAGCAGGAATTACTGTCGATGGGAAGTGTGTGGCAGTGTTGATTATCAACTTTTTACAATATTATCCACAACATACATAAGAATAAGGACACAGACATTAAGAAAAGTGAGTAACGTTTAGTGATAAGCAAAACTGGTCTTGGTCTTGATCTTGCGAAAAAGTAATACTGTTTGAAAAAAAAGGAATCTACAAGAATGTTCTTGGAATAAGTATTCTTTATCTAGAAAACACATGGTTGGAGTATGAAGGGAAACAATTTTTTTTTTGTATTTTCACTTCTCTCAAGTACTTTTTTGTGCATTGGAGGAAGGGTAGGTTCTTGAGTTTCCATAGCTCTCAGTAATAAGTAACGTCCGGGCCTGTGATCTTAGACTATTACAGAATTTTTCTGTATTCCATATTTTAATCTTAAAACTCTGCTGAACTTCCAGAAAAGATCATTTTCAAAAATTCTAGGCTATATACTCGTGCAGGCAGTAAGTTTGGACGAGCTAACACTTCTCGGACATGGATCACAGTTGTAACCAGAAATAATTCCAATATCTCATGTCTTGGTCGAAAATGTGATGAAAACAAGTGGTTCGGGCTAAATCTCATAGCCAAATAATTCAAATATTCTTGTATATCAAATGTAAGAAGTATCGACCCTGACTTTAATCCCAAATACACACAGTTCAATAAATTTTCCAAGAATGAAAAATTCAAAGAATCTTCCAGTCAACAGTTCAGTAAAATATTTTATATTTCCATAAATTCTATGAAGAAATATAAATTGATTCTAGAATAATTCTGCGTCTTCGCATAAGCAATCGTAAGGATAACTTTTTATTGGTTGTGAATCCGAAATAACTTTTTAAATCCCCTGTGAAAAGCCTCTCGCCGACGACACTGCATCTAGAAAGAAATTCAAATGAAAAGTGGCTAAGGGGTAATTCTTGTGGTTGCCCTGGGAATAGCGTAACGTTGTCCTTGGTATATTTACATTATGAATTCCTCAAGGAGAAGAAATAATGAGATTATTTTTAAAGAAGTCCACGTGAATTTCAACTGAAAACTGATTACTCCTACGATTTGAAATATTATAAATAAGGGAGATGAAGGCAGTTTTCATAGAACAATTTTTCCACGCGATTGGACGTTTTTATGTGTTTCAGGTATTAAAGGTAGAACGTTGTTCTCAGCCTGCAAGTTTTGATTGTTATGTTAATATTGACTTATCGCCCATGGCCAAGGGCTGTAAATGAAAAGTTCACATAGAATATCTATTTGAAATTGGAACTTTTAATACTATCAACAAGTAGTACTGCATTTTCATTTATTTTTCAACACGTCGAATTTGATACTGCCGAGTAGATCTACAAATCGTGCGAAAAAATTTGTAGGCATCACGCTCAGTAAGTAAATTTGAACCGATTTCACATAATATCAGGAAACCTCGCAAAGATAAATTTTATCATACGTATAATGATGATTCAAAAATTAAATGTTTTTCTCATTTTTTACTTCCACGACCAATAATATGAAAAGAGAAGTATTGTAATCGTGATTCTCCTACAGCTCGAGATTTTGATGAATATTCACGTTTTAGACCCTATACTGAACCCGGAAATCATAATTTAAAAAAAAATTAAACTGCCGGTATGTCGATCTGTTGATTTGTCTGAAAGCACGATAACTTGAGAGCGCGTATGAATTTTCGACTGAAATTTTATATTCAAATTTCTCATCAAAAAGCTTAGTTGAAGTTTTTAGATGAGCTTCTTTCAACTAGTGGCTCCAAAACTTTAATAATGGAACATTTTAGTTTTTTGTGTTCATATTATAAACGGTAGTAATAATCATAAAATATGAGATAAGTAAAACTAATCCTTAAATGATTCAGCACTGCATCCACAGAAAACATTTTCCAAAACTATCAGCGGTTCATTTGTTATTTTCAAAATTTTAAATTATTATAAAATTTGTTATATTTTTCTGAACCAAAGAATTAATGAGAATCATAATGTGGAGTTGGGATCATTTTCATTCATATTTTGACATCACATGCAAACTTTTGTCAATTGTTTTTTAAACATAAATAATTTGGCTCTATCGTGTTTGGTATCAAATTATAGATCTTCTGGAGATAATTCTGGTAGAATTGTCAAAGGGGATATTCATACGATTGTCAATTGTTCCTTTCACAAATCATTCAAAGGATGTCTAGTTTGGTATCAATTTTAAGCGCTTGGGATGATAAGTAGATATCAAAAATAAAAAATAAATAATTAAGTAGTGGAATCCATCAAATTACACTTCCGGCGATCAAATATCGAAACTACATGTTCCAATGAATCAAAAAACCCAAAAATCTAGAAAAGATTGAAAAATAGCCACTATCTATCATTTTAACAATTATCCTATTCGGCTTACAAAACTGCCCGAATATAGCCGATATTAACCAAAAAGATAATCGAAGATCATCGATGTCGTTTGAATCTCAATCTCGGTAAAAATTAAAGCTCTTCGGTTTGTTTCGTAACTATTTGGCCCTCCTGCCCGCTGACAGTTTTGTAAGCCGAATACGATAAATGATAGCTGTTACTTTGACAATGACAGTTGTCACTTGGACAGTGGCAGTTGACACTTGGACAATGACAGCTGTCACTTTGACAATAACAGCTGTCACTTTGACAACTAGAGCTTTTATTCTAAAAAATGTAATTAATTGGTGCGACACAGAGATGGAAACTGGCCATGAAATTTATGGTCGAGGAAGTAGCCATAGCGGATTTTTTCTATTTACTGCATTTCTAGACTACAACTGCTAGCATTATCAGCACATGCGCTGTTGTTGAACTGCATGTTTAGAATTAGATTTGTTTTTCGACGTCATTGGTAGGTGATGTGTAGCAATTTATTTTATACTGTCAAACTCTGAACTGGTGTTTAGTGTATTGGTGTTTTTGCAATGTTGTTGTTACTCAATTAGTATTAAAAAGGGAGGTTTATGATATTAGAGAGAAAATAAGTGAAAATAATTTCTAGTGCAACTGTCATCGATCTATTGTTTAAGCTATGAGTAAAGTCTAAATGTCAATAAGTGCTGTTTCATATTTCCCGGATTTCGTCTTATAGTTACTCTTCAGGACCGTAGAAATTATCTTGTATCAGCAATACAGCTGTAAAAAAGAATTTTGACATTCAGCCAACAATTTCAATTACCTACCAGGAAATCTTGGTGTCATGTCAAAATGCTCAACTTCACACTCTTGCGGTATAAAATACTATTATCCATAATTGTTGGAATGTGGTTGCCCTCTGGATACATAATACTGTCCATACAACAATTATAACAGATGTTGTGCACAATGCTACCAACATGATTTCGGAAAAACTAAGGTGAGTTACGAAGCTGATTTCATACAAGTTAATATAATAGTGAAGCAAAGATTTGTGAACAATTAGTCTAAGCAATACTTTTAATATGGAGAGGTGGTAGTAGAATAATTATACGCTACTGACACAGTTGTTTTAATGCGACTCGTGCGCCATCTAGTGATTCAAAATTTAATGTTCTCATGCATACATTCAAATACAGCCGCTTTTGTAACTATGCAAATTCAAACCTCAGTACCTCAGTTTGAGCTATAATGGTTGTGCGGAGCGCGATTTTCAACCTAATTTAAAATTATGAATAATATAGAGAAAGATTAGGATAGAAAGTTGGACTTTTTCATTGGGAATTTTTCTCTTTTTGAGAATCATATTTCTGATTACTCCTATTTTTCATTGTCTCTGAGTTATTGCAAGAAAGCTAGGCGAAATTTTTTGTTAATAACAATTGCAATTTTTGCTGGCAAAAAAATCCTGAAAATATCTTCTTTCGAATGTTATACCGAATCGAGTGAGCTATTGATCATATTTTTTGGACTGTTAGAATTATTTTTTCCTATAAAACTCACTTCTTGACTACACTATATTGTTCAGTTAATATTTACGGCATGCTGCACATATGCCTATTATTATATTTACTCATTAAGAAGTCAAGATAATGCGATAATATAGAAATACTTGTCTTTATGATGAGGTAAGTCTCTTTCGAAGCAATGTTAATTTTCTTAATATCTTCAATTTCCAACGTTCTTGATTTTCTTGATAACCATCTTTGGTCCTTTATTAAATGCTATTAACTTTGTTTGAGTCTCAATATTTTGTTTAATATTCAAAGTTGATTTCAGCATTGAAGTAGCAGACCATAATGTTGATGATTTAACTTTTTTTGATTTCATGTCAAAGTATGCAAATAATAAGTACTTATTAAAAATACTCACATGATTTCCACCACACTATTTCATGAAAGGTTCATATTCCTTCCAATATCGATTTGATAATTTTGCAGGTAATAAATTATCAATAACATTGTCGGCGACCTTTTTCATGTGTTCTGGAGTAGTATGCCTTGCAAATATTGAATCTAATATCAAATTGTAGATTAGATTGAATTCTATTTCAATATTTTTTCTAAAAAACATATGAATTGTCTATGTATTCCAGTGGTTGAAAAATGATACCAACAGAAAGAATATCCCCAGTGAGATTATCTTCTAATATAAGAAAAATGAAACGCTGTTCGTTAGTCGCGCTACAACTCAAAAATGGCTTGACTGATTTAAATGATTGATTTTTTATTCTGTTCGCTTTGATACAGTGATGGTTTAAATAAAAAATGATCAACATACATTAGGTAGTGCATGGGTCGTATTCGTTCGTTCACGCACCGTTCATCCAATTGAGTTAAAACATTCTATAGTTGTTGGAGGCAATATTGTGAAGGTTTTTATTATAGTACCATCAAAGAACAATAGGTGGTGCACGAGTCGTATTTGTTTGTTCGTGTATTGTTCGTCTGATGGAGTTGAAACCTATTATAGTTGTTGTTGGCACTTTCGTGAGGACTCTTATTGTTGTGTCATCAACGTGGCGCATGAGCCGTATTTATTCGTTCGCGCATCGTTCATCCGATTGAGTTGAAACTTACTACAGTTGTTGTCGAAGAAGTTTTCAGTATTGTACCATCAACATGCCTTAAGCGGCGCACGAACCGTATTAATCCGTTCACACATCGTTCATCCGGTTGAGTTGGAATTTTATATTATTGTTGTTGGCACTTGCATGAAGGCTCTGACATAGTACTACTAACGGTATTTGTCCGTTCGAGCATCGTTCAACCGATTTAATTGAAACTTTCTATAGTTGCTGCTGGCGCTTGCGTGGGGACCGATTTTTGAATTTCTGTCACCAGTAGAATTCTATATCTATTATCACTGAGTAACATGGGATATAATTTATCATTAAAAAAAGGGTTATCCATGAAAACTTCAATAATGTAACTCAAGATGTGAAGAAATAGCCAATTAAATTCCTCACATTGTCTGCGCTGCAATATAATCTTTTATTTTCCGTAATTTATCAAATTAAATACTGATGATGCTACCTATGCATAGATCTACGCAATCATCAACAAATTTTGACAGTTTAGGCTATGTTTTAATTGTGGTGCTCATGTAAGAAATGTGGTATTATTCTTAATAATAATTATCTTATACTATTAAACTATGCTTTCAAGACTCGTACAAAAATGTTGAATATTATCAAATGTCCAGCCGTGCGAAGCTGGCACTGGTTACTAGTAAATAAATAAAAATAAAATCAATTTCCAATATTTGTAGCGAAATCACTACAAAAATCTTGAGTGTTAAACATTTAGAAACTGCTTTACAAGATCTCGTATTTGCAGGCCTGACTTCAAAATATAGGTACTCGTTCTTGCAAAAGCATATTGTTTCTGGACGCGTCGCCATTTTACAGCCAACTTTCTTACTCATCCCAAAATCTAGCATTTTTTGCACTTGTTGAACAAATAAATATTTCATAATTCCCGAGATTTTTTAGGAGTTGCTACTTTGAATGCATTCTAATTCAATTGTTATACTGACACATACAGATGTACAGCCTAAATAACTAGGGCCGCTGTATAAAATATCGGTTTTTTGTATTAGTATTCATAGGACAATGTTTTGACTAAACTTGAGTATTGAATTAAACAGACGTTAATTTGAAAAATTATAGCTTTTCATAATGAAATATTAAGTTTATTTATGAGTCTGTTTTCGCTACGAGAATTTATAAGTGGAATGGTTCGATGTAACACTTGTTATAAATGGAGTCCACTTTTCCATTTTCGCATTTTGCCACTCTACACGGGAAGAAAATAAACGTAGTGCAGTCAAATCGTGGTCCTAATGCAAAGTATCCGAGTTTAATTTATCAAAAGTTTGGCGAGTGTTCGTACAAGAAGGGATCAGATTTCATGGAGTAGAAAACATTTCTGCTTCGAGTAAAAGTATTTCGCTTTTGCACCATTTCCTTTTGACTTCCACTTTACCGTTTCTTCCCCAGTTGATTTTAAGTTGCACGTGCGACAGAACGAACAACTATTAAAAACTTTCTGTTATCAGTTTCCTGGGATATTTTGCAAATACCGGTTGTCAACTTTCTCGAAACTTATGTCGTTCAAATTGACGATAAAATAAAATATTTCAAGGGGAACGCTTCTGTTCTCCAATATAATAGGGAATATCAAATCTCTTGTGTTGTAAAATAGTTTTATCTCGGATAGTTTTATATTTTTTATTATTGCCGTTTCTGTCTCTACGTTTATCGAGATTCAATTGTTCCAGACGGGATCTGCGAAACGACTGTTACATTAGTTATTCTACGACTTGAAACATTTCAAATGCATGGCTAGTTTCAATGCAAATAAACTTTCCAACTAATAAAATCACTCTTAACGATATTTGTTCTCTTTGTGCTTGCGATAATTTTATAGTTAACATTTATTGCATCATGTTCCTGGAAGATGATTGAATAAAAACTAAAAGTACAAGAAATAACCACGAATCAGCAAAAGATAATTAAAAAATGAAACGCGCACGGGAGCAACAACAAAATAACTGAAAATAAAAACTGATTAGACAAAGCATCGCTAGGTCGATGAACATTTAAAATTGGTAGGGAAGAGTAGATTTCATCCACAAAAAAGGTATTTTTAATGAACGAAGGAGCCAAGACAAGCACAGGCTTCTTTTTCATTATTTCTTCTTTTGTAGGGAAAGAAGCGTTGGTATTATTACTTTGCGCCTGTAGTCGAAAAGCGAACCGAATTTCACAGGAAATTGAATAACTTTCCAAATATACAGCACTTGCTGCTGTACCTTAATATAAATAATTTATTTGAAGCTACCGTCGGCACAAGAGTTCTTTCCTGGATTTATTGATCAATCTGTCATGGAATCTTTATTTTCAAATATAATTCTGAAGGAAATATGTCATGCATATACTGTTTTGAAGCTATCTATTCCAAGTACTAAATTAGATTATCGAAATTAGAGAACGTTTATCAGGTAATAAGATAATTAGCAAATTTAATTGAGAATCGATTGATGCTAATAATAATAATTAATTGGTCAACCAGCCGATTTGAACATTTGAGAAATTCATGGAAATTGTGTTGAGAGTTCATAGGAATATAATTCGTCAAAATGGAAGCAAATAGTTTATTTCGTAACAGGAAATTGACCTTTGGGAGCAACTGAGAACTTATGTTAATTTTGGAACTTTTTTATTTATTTTATAATCTCATATTCCACTCATTGAAATTCAATCAAACCATATTGTTAGGAGTGTTTCTCCATTAGACTCTTTTGTTGCCCCTTCTGAGTTCAAAACTGTGAATAATTCTCATTTTTACATAAAAATATGAAAAATGGGGTATCTACCTTATTATATTGACAAATGCATGAGGTCATGAAATATAAATGTGTAAATGGATTCAGCAACGCCGTGCGAGCAATGCACGAACTATTGCTATCACAGTTCTTGATTGCAAATCATCAGCTTTTACTAAGATAAAATTGCATAGAGAAATAGTGGAGCTATACTTTCGAATATTAAATGCAGACTGTAATTTAAAGTTTAAGTCATAAGCCATGAAATTCTTAAGGAGAAGCAAAATGTTCTTTCTATCAACTCTTATATTCTGGAACATATATTTTTTTTGAGGGAAAGTACATTTATTATACAGTTTTATGGATTTAAATTAGTTCTAATCACAATCTTTCATTGAAATCACCTTTTATCTAGATTTTTCATCATGAAAAATAAACTTCTGGCAGATCCGTGATCTCGTTCTTATTCACGTCAGACGGATGAATTAAAAAGATGTTCGTAACAAAACTGCAGATACTCGACAAGCAGTAAGTGACGTCATATTGTCGTCAGCGGTCTCTGGAGTGCTACCAAGGCCCTCACCACTGAACCCTCAGCACTCTCCAATGATTGATTGAAATGTCGATGATTCCCCTAAGTGGATGAGTGACCACTTGAAGCAATGATATTGAAATTATGGACACATTCTTGGATATAAGATCTTATACGTATAAATAACTCTACTGAAAGATACCTTTTATGATTTTGATCCAATTCTTATTCAAGTAATTTAGATCAATATATTAATACGTGAAGAGAAAACTTTTCATCTCCTTTTTAAGCATATTGCATGCACGGAGGAATTTGAGATCGGCATACTCAAAGTTTATATGAAGAAGGAGAGCAGGAAGTGAAAATTATATGTTCATATGTAGGAAGAAAACTCCGTACCCCTTTTTTTAGCATATTTTGCGCACAAAAGAATGAGAGACTCTGCATACTTGAAGTTTATATGGAGAAGGAGCGCAGAAAGCTAAAATTATATACAGGCTGTCCCATTTCAATTTCACGTGAAGAGAAAACTTTGTATCGCGCGAACAAAGATATGTTACTTTTGACATATTCGAAGTGTATATAGAGGAGTGCAGAAAGCAAAACTAATATACAGGTGTCACATTTCAATTTTACGTGTGGAAACAATCGTTAACATGTGCACTAAGATATGTCAGATTTTGCACACTTGAAGTTTATATGGAGGAGGAGTGCAGAATACTGATTTTATATACAAGTGTGCCATTTTAATTTTACGTGAAGAGAAAATTTTGTACCACGCGAACGAAAGAATGTGAGATTAAGCATACTTGAAGTTCATATAAGGGAGGAGTGCAGTGAGCTGAAATAATATACAGGCTGCTCCATTTTAATTCTACGTGAAGAGGAAATTCTGTACTGCGCGCACAGGAAATGTGATATTTAGCATACTTAATGTTTATATGGAGAAGGAGTGCAGAAATCTAACTGTCATACAAGTATCTCATTTGAATATGACGCCGAAAACAATATTCTTTTTTGCTGGAATATACCGAAAAATATGCACCGAGTGAAAAAATGTCTAGATTAAAAGTTTTGAGATTTTCTCTTCCACCAAGGGGCAGGGTAGAGGCTATTCCTCTAAAATCTTGAATGAAAACCACTATTTTTTATTCCAGATTCGGAAAGAGCGTCAAATATCAAGTTGATTTTACCTGAAACTCCCGGAGATGGAGAGTTGAATTCAATAACGTTCAAATTTAACAATATACTGAATTTCGACCACTGGGCGACCACATCCGATTCAAAATCTAAATATAGAATTTTTGTTGTCGTGTTTTGTTTCATAACATGGGTGTTGCTACAATAGCGTGAGGATTTATTTCCCAATGAAAGGCATAAGCCTTTAAAACGGAAAAACGGGGATTATTTTGACGTCATGTATGAATGCTATTGGAAGTTTTATCTCATCAGATTTTCTATAATATTTGACTTTACACAATAGCAACCAAAATCTAATGGCCAGATTTTTTGTATGATAACTGAGCAAAATTTTTTTTGGTTCATTAGAAAAATTTAGTTTTGCAGTTCCCGAAATTGGACCGTGAGAATGCGCAAGGAAAGTTGAAAAGTAGAATAATATTTACAGTATAAATTGAATTGGAGTGTCTGTCTTTGATTTCAGAATTTATCGGATACCAAAATGTCAGACATAGTAGCATAAATGTAAAATGAGCGGCGCACGAAGCGTATTCATTTGTTTGCACATCGTTCATCCGATTGAGTTGAAACTGAATAAGTTTATTGAGGGCACTTGCCCAAAGATTTTTGACATAATAGTATTAACGTACAATAAGTGACGAGCAAGTCGTATCAAATAAGTGCTTGTTCGCGCATCGTTTATCCGATTGGGTTGAAACTTTGAATAGTTGTTGTTTGCGATTGCATGAAAGTTCCTGACATAGTATCATCAAAGTACGACTCACCCTGCACTGTGAATATTCCTTTCGATTAATATTCTAATAAGAAATTTAAAAAATTCATAGTTAAGCGATTGGATCTGATGTTCCAATATTTTGACACTGCATTCCTATGATGACATGCAGAACCACTAATGAAGAATTTTTTTGTAATTCTATTCTTGAGGAGGACTCACCAAGACGTTTTTACGGAGAATCGTATTCTGTGTGACTATTATCATATTCTTAGAGTCAATTAGTACGATTTACCCTAGAATAAAAGAGCAAAAACTATCTATATCACAGGATTACTGGTTGCCCCAGTGCTGCAGTGAATTTTTATTACTTTATCTTATTGATTTGGCTACCGCGGGTTGAGCCAGCGTTCTTATTGGTGCTGTAATCAATTATTATATTTTCAAGAGGAACTCATTTGCATTGATTGATCCTGAAACAAGCAATAGAAAATATCGGAAGCACAGGACATTCGCATACGCTACCGCGGTTAGCCCGGGTGCTGCAGTGATTCATTATAAATAATTTTTCATTGATTTTAAAAAGTACATCTATTTACGGGCGGATCTACGAGCGGCAGTTAGTTGAAAAATTAATGTGTACCAATGTGATGATTTATAGAACCGCAATTTTATGCGAGGCTTATTGATTTTATTAAAACCGGTCATCAGATTAGTTGAAACTATTCACACCCACCTCAGTATAGATCACCATGAGTTGATAGGATATTTCGTCAAAAAAATAATCCCATAACGATCTATTGCTTAAATGCAATTTCTCACAGCATTAGAAACAGTTTTTCAAAAGCATCGCACCACACGGCCAGACTCGCGAAACATTATTTTGATGGGCTTCAAGAATAATATAAAATTAACTCCTGATTTTTAAAATATTCTCATTATATTTTAGTTGAACATGAACAACATTTTCATGGAAAATACTGTGAGTTTCATTGGATATCTCAAATTATGACTAATTTTTTGATAAAATCATGGGATTACTCTTCACGTAACGTACATATCATTTGATCCCTCAATTTTTCAGTATTTGAGTGTAGAATAATCTTATGACGGAACATATATTCAAACTGAAACGATACACTCTCATATATATCTCATTATACATCAAAGATATGAAGTAAATAATAAATTAGTATAGCTTAATCAAAAAAACTCATATATAATATTTCTTCCCTCTTCTTTGCTCCGTCCATATCCTCTGATATCAATGGTGTAGAAATTTCGATAGAGTACCTTTCAACAGCGTGCTCAGTAAAAAATATCGCAGTTTGATGGTGCATCAGTGTCCGTACTTACATGTCATTTATAACACTCGTCGGAAGGCGCTACCGTCGCGATGCGGCACACCTGGGTGCCAAGTGTCACTGACGTCGTCTCTTCTTCCTTTTCAGTATCGGGTCTTACCTCATTCATGGTTATTGATATGGAAACGATAAGAGCTTTTTAAGAACTATGCAAATTTTTTGTATAGTTACTCTGAGAAGAATGGAATTATTGAATTCAAAAAATATTGAAGGTATATTTGACAATACCGCACATAATCAACTATGTTATATGCTTAAAACCAATTAAATTATCTACTCAAATTTTCCTTGACTTGTAGTGAATAATTCAGAATCTTCTATAGAACTTGTTTTTCAAATATTTGATGAGAAATCGTAATACTTTTGTTCACAATGTGAAAGAGTTCGAGTAATTGAATTGATTTAAGAATAGTTAACTAGCTAATTATGAGCGCGTTGACGTTCAAAACGTTCTATTTCATAAATCAGTATTATAAACAGCTTATGGATCTTTGATGGCTATCTGTAAAACAACTTCTCCAGTTCACACAAAGAAGAAAGAAAAATAAATCATAAATTTTGAAAATTTGTCATATTATCGCATAACGGTGAATTATACAATGCGTAATATATCTTGTCGACACTCCTTATTGAATTAAATTAATCAGAAGAGGCTATTAGATGCTTCGCAATCTAAATTATCTATCTGGTAAACAATTTCCGAATGTAAAGTATCCAATTTCCAAATCGAGATAGCATTTGGAATTCCGCTAGTAATAAATCAATTAAAATTAAAATATCCGTGTTCCTTGGGCGTTGGGCTCTCCGGTCACGCACACCACTGTTAAATACAATGATTTGCAGCCCCAGGAAATTGAATCCTGCCGTTATTATGCTACGAATTGATAACCGATGCTACGATGCTCCACAATAGCCGTAAAGCTCACCCTTACCTGTTTACGTTAGGAAATTGTCTCAGTTTATAGGAAAATGACACAATCTGAAACCATGTACTGCCAAAAGAAGTCTTCATGTGAGAATATCAACAGATATCTTTGGAGATTCATCAAATCGTGATATTGGTTGATCTGTCAAGAGGATGTACAATAAGAATTCAGCGGGATAAGTCAGTTGTGTTGTGTGAAATCTCGTGGGAATTTGATCGAATGTAGAGCAATAGTATTACAGAATAATCTTATATTTTTGTTATTCTTATCTTGTTCAGATATTTCCATGGAATAATAGTAATTTGAGCCTTATGGTAAGGTTAAATATTCCAAAAGGCGGGCACGAAATTTTTGTTTATCCACAAGTTTTTTTTGTACAGCTCTCAATTTTCATGTAAATTATCAGATTTACAGCAAGGGAGCACACAGCCCAAGTTCACGTCTCTACGTTGTAGATAATCCAGCATATGAAATAGTGAAAAGTATTGCGCACAGTGCTACCAACAATAATTCATAGAAACTCCTAATTTTGGTTATGGAACTTGACTATCACGCATCTTAATGATGGCAGAGCTGCAATGCGTGAACTTTTAGCTTACAAATTTTTTTCTGCAACTATAAACAGAAATCAAAGATCGTGGAGGAAAATTGATTTACCTCTGGATTGGTTCTTTTGTTATAGAGAAAATATTTAAATCTCATTAATATTTTTTTGAGCCTAATCAGTTTACAGAAAAAACTGCCTTCGAACAAAAGTAAATCAAAGATTAGACCGTAGGAAGAGTCTAATTTTAATAAGGATTGGCATGGAGTTCATGGTGACAGTTGATATTGTATTTGGAATAATATTAAACAGTTTTAAAATATTCTCATACAGATGATGCAGATGGTTGAATTCAAGAGAACTTTAGTGAAAAAGGATAGATTGAATTTGATCTTATAGCTTCTTCTTGAGATACACAATATATGATATTTTAATCGTATAGACATATTCTTTACTCATTATTCTTTTTACTTACTTGTACTAAGTACGTTTTTATTGGAATTTACATACAGGGTATCAAAAAAAGAGTATGAAATATTAGTAAAATGAGCAGAAAATGTGGAATGATAATTTTGAGGATAGGAAGGCTATTCTTCTCACTACCTGCTTTTTTTTGCAAGACCTTGCATTTTATTATTATAATAGGCTGTGAAATAGACATTGTGATCATTGCACAAGTTTTTGTTTGCTATATTTTGAGTAAAAAATATAAAAAAATTCTAGGCTCTCTCTATCATTGCTAAAATAGAGAAAACCTAGGAGAAATACGATAAATTAATATCTCTGCTTATTCGACTACTTATTGCGTTTATGCATCTCAACTTAATGTCAATCGATATTCAGTCATCATCTAAAGTACAATATTGCTACTCATTTTCAGGAAGTATGAGCATGTAACTCTGGAACATTTTCTGCGGGCTGTGATCTAAATAATATGCCACAAGTTTCCGATCGGACAAAGATATGGAGTATTTTTAAGTGCGGAATTTTTTTCCAACATATATTCATCCTCGATCTCAGCCGTTTGACAAGTGGCATCATCTCGTTAAGAGATAAATTCTGTATTATGGGAAGGCATCTATTCAATTTGTGGTCTTAAATTCATCTGAAGGACTTTAATGTATCTCTTATCATCCATAATTTGTGTAATTTATCGCCCTAGTTGATGTGGATTCTCAGATCACCATGGGGACAGAAATAAAAAGTTTTTCTAAAAGTAGTTACTATGTAAGATTTCTGGTCGGGTCTCTTTTACTCGGCCTTGGATATCAAAGACTTCAAATCCAGTTCCTTCACTTACTAGTATGTGGTGATGGAGACCCCTAATGAAGTGACGCTTGGGTCGATTATAGCCAGAATCAAAACACAAGGACTCTAGCAGATATGTCTTCGGTCTCTGTGATTGTTGACAATTGAAACATCACGAGAGAAATCACCTTCATGAATATAATCAATGAAAAAAACTTAGTTTTCAGACATTTTCACTGACATTCCTAGTCCCATGTGCTCTGAGTTGAACAAATTTCAAACAAATTCAATAACATAAGCATGGTTATTGTAACACGATTACAGTACAGTAACATTCGCATTTTTACTTAATTGTACGAAGTACAAGGAAGTATTGTGAAACCGACAAAATTCACATATCGAGATTTTGATAGATATATCCGTTTTGAGCATCCCTGAATCCATTTTGACTATTTTTGGCTAGATGTCGGTACGTATGTTCGTGCGTGCGTGCGTGCGTTCGTGCGTGCGTAACTCGCAAATCTCAAAACTGGTTGAACGTATAATGTTGAAATTTTATATTTAAGACTGGTATAGGGTCTAGTTGGGCACCTCGCATTATGGTTTCAAGCGTCTATACCGGAAGTGCACTTTACTTGAAACTTTTTTCGAATGTTTCTAATAAATCCAGAATGATCAACCGTAGGATGTCGAAATTCAGTATTTGAACTTGATGTTGTATCAGAATGATTATCTGATATTTTTGTGAGAATCAGCCAGGCCAGAAGTGCACTTTACTTGTAACTTTTTTCGAATTTTTTGCATACATATAGAATGATCCGCCGTACATACTGAAATTTCGTATAAAGAACTTCTATAACATATTATTGTACATCATGAATTATGATATCGATCGGCTTAACCAGAAGTGCACTTTACTTGAAACTTTTTTTAAATTTGTCGCATGAATTCAGAATGATCAGCCATAGGATACTGGAATTCAGCATTTGAAATTGCTGTAGCATCTAGATAGTCATCTTTTATTCTTGTAACAATCGGGCTGAGCCGGAAGTGCAATTTATAGGACAGACTTTTTGAATTTTCCGCATAAATTCCAAACAATCAGTCATAGAATATCTCAATTTTGTATTAGGCACTTTAATAATATCTAGTTGTACAACAGCATTATGATTGCTATCGACTGAGCCGAAAGAGCACTTTATTCAAAACATTTTTTGAATTTTTCGCATAAATCCAAGAAGATTGAACGTAGATTGTTAGAATTCAGTATTTAGGACGATTATACCGTCTAGATGCTCATATCCCATTTATATTGAGATCCACCAAGCCGGAAGTGCACTTTACTTGACAGTCTTTTGGAATTTTTCGCATAAATTCGAAACGATCAGGTGTAGAATATTGAAATTTGGTATTTCAGTCTGTTGTAGCATCTGAATGATTGCCTATTATTTTCATAACAATAGACTGAACCGGAAGTGCACTTCAGTAGGAATTTATTTTTAATTTTGTGCATAAATTTAGATCTGTTGGTAGTCGTAGAATTTTGGAAATCAGTATTTAGGAATGTTTTGGTATAAGAATAATGGCCTTCTGTTCTCATAGCAACCGACTTGGCTGAAAGTGCATTTTACTTGACAGATTCATAGAATCTCTTGGGTGAATCCAAAACGATTTACTGTGGAACGTATTATATATATATATCCAATGATGTACAAGTAAGTCACGTCATGTCCACGTCAGATTTTTTCAACAATGAAATCAAATATAGAAAGAACACAGAGTGTATTATTAATTTTTGATCATGTTTCAAGTACCACCAAATTATAATAATGTCATTTGCTTATTATTTTGTACACATTCCTATTTTTTCTCCTTGAATTTCTGGCGAATCGATGTAAAAAATAATGAAGAATAAACACTGAAAGAGGATCAACAGAAAATTGGAGTGTTTTCTTTTCCTGTTTATTAGTTGTTTAAAGATTTAACAGTGTAAAGTAATTTATTCCGTGGAAGATATTTAGCCTCCTGAAAAATACTTTGAATAAATTAGCACAGCGAACAGAGGAGAATGAACCTGAGAGCATCATCAGTTTGCAAATTACAGATAATATAAATTTAATATTTCAAGAGTATATTGTCTGTCAGAAGGGCTTTCCACGTTCTAGATACCTACGTCAAGAGAGGAAATTGGAAACAAGAAGATTCAAAATTGTATATATCAGTTTGCTCCAATAGTTTGAATAAACGATTTTGATTTATAAACACATACATTCAAATGTTTGTAAATCACTTTCTTGTACTTTTGTAAATTCTAGGAGTCTATAGAAATCGAGTATCATTCAATATCTTTTGAGATGACTGTCCGAAAAATAAATCCATGGCGACAAGAAGAAACTCTTACCACTACGGGAATTTTGGTCGAGGATTTTAGAAGGAGGAAGTCAAAGGATCAAAGAAATACCTAAGCATATATTTTGTGATATACCGTCACCGTGAGTCGTGGGTTCATTTTATTGTGAGACATAGGATTTGTTAAATCCATGCTTATGAATTTCACAGTGTGGATATTTATACAAATATTGCCGTAGAATGCTCAGAAAGTCATAAATCAGAACAAAATCTTGGAAAGAAGCAAATCATCAAATCAAGCTTTCTCAAAACTTCTTCCGATTGCGCGTTGTATGCTATAATCGCGTTATCTGTTTAGGATCCATTCGGAACCAAATCCAATCTATCTTATCTGTGGTGGTCATCTGAAAACATTTTGTATGTAGTTTATTGTCACAAGTTGTGTTTTAAAAATCTTTTCCAATAAGAAAAGTCCAGAGCATTTTTACTAGCATGAGGTGGGTATTGGATTTCAGTGGCTTACTTCAAGACAATCTAAACTGAACATTGGATTTATTAGACGTACATAAATCCAATCTTTAGAGCAGAGAGAACCATATGCGAACTTCATTTATGTTTGTTTATTTTGCCTGGTCACATTGAAATAGTGCGAGCAATTTCTCTTCAAGCCAAAATGAGGTTACGGGTTTCACAATAAAGCCAGAGTAATTAACTAGGTACTCTTAAACGAAGCACAGACGATTAATTCTTAGGATACGCAGATAGTGAAGATTTAAGCCGGATAAAATTGGTACAAGCGCAGGTACTACGAAAGCATATGTCTTAAGTTGTCTCTCTCTATATGAGAAAGTATTCATCTCCCTTCTCTGTCTGATGTATTTACACATGAATGAAATTTATTTGCTCGAGACAAATATAAATAGATTAAATTGCAACCAAGTTATGTTACCATAGATGAAGCCATTCATTGAGCGTAGTTTAGATACATACTTGCTCTATCTTTTATATTTAGATCTGCATCAAGACACTGATTATAGCACCGAAATATTCTATCGTTAAATATGAACAGTATAGTCTCTAATTTGTTTATTCCATCAGTTCATAATTATGTTAATATAGAACTGTTTTTAACATTTTAGGATTTTTTATATCACAATTTAAGTTCTTCCTACGGGTTATATTTGTGATATAACAACATATTTCGTGGTATATTTATCCAGTTGAGAATATTTCTCTTTCAAAATGACTGGGATGTTCCCTTTCAGATTTATAGTGGATAAAAAAGATGATTCGTTGAATAAATCAAACAAGATATTAAAATGGAATGTAAACTTGTATTTATTGATCATGGAATTAAAATATCATGTACCATGAGAATACTTCTCCAACAAAATTCTATGAAAACAATTTTTAATCTAACAACGAATGTTCTGCTGCATTGTTGAAGTGGAACAAAACTTGATTATGTATCTTCCCATGGAAAACTTTTTTTATTGCAAATTTTCTCTGAGGTCTCTACACAGTAGGCTTTCATGGCAGTTTTTCCATACCTTGAAAGTTTTACAGAATCACACGTACGCAATTTCAGGACATAACACAACATTTCTTGATTTTTTTTTTCCGATGCATCGAATACTTTTTTTTCATGTATTTAAGCTATTCAAATTAATTGTTTCTATTATTGGTTCTGGAAATAATGATTACACATTTGTTAATTAGCCAATTCAGACTCAGTTCAAAGTAAAACATTTGCTCAAGTTACGAAGAAAACTAATCCTGTAGTTATTATCAAGCCCAAGGCGGATCAAAAATGTATAGAGACGAGAAAAGAAGTACGAGAAAATATTAATCCTTCTGATATATCAGTAGGGGTAACTTCTGTAAAAAATATGAAAAACGGAGGTATAATGGTTTCATGTGAGAAAGAAAAAGATATTAATAAACTTGAATATGAAGTATCAAAGAAATTAGGACAAAAATACGAAGTGGAAGTACCAAACTTGAGAAATCCTCTTATCAAAATTATTGGATTGTCTGAAAATATTGACAGTGATCAAATAATAACAAGCTTGAAACAACAAAATTTAATGATAGCAGAAGAATCAGTAATTTCTATTAGACACAGATGGGAGTACAAAAGTAAATTCAATATAATAGCCGAGGTAGATCCTAAAACGTTCTCGAATATAATAAATGGGAACGAAACAAAATTAAATATAGGATGGGATAGATGCAAGGTGTTTGAAGAACTTAACATAACCAGATGTTATAAATGTTTTGGATATGGGCATAAGGCACAGAAATGTAGAAATAATAATATCGTATGCAGCAAGTGTGGAGAGAGTCATAAATATGATGAATGTAAAGCTAAGGAGGAAAATTGTATAAACTGTATAAAAGCTAATAAGAACTTGAAACTTAACTTGAAAACTGATCATAGCGCACTTGACTACAACTGTGAAGTATATAAAAGAATCGTTAAAAGTCAGCAGAACAAAATAAAATATGCATAGCAATTAAGGGAAATAAAAGGATCAAATAATATTATTTGTCTGAATGCGCAGAGCTACTTGGCCAATAAAACTCAAATTGACGGATTAGTGTATATTGAGAAACCCTTGATTATCTGTCTCACTGAAGCTAGAACCACAGAAGACATTGAAGATTCTGAACTTATTGTGAATGGTTACAATCTAGTGCGGTGTGATTCAACAACTAAACATACTGGAGGGGTAATAATATTCGTGCGGGCGGACCTAAACTTCCAAGTGAGTGAAAATATTACTGAACCATATAACTGGTGGTTACTGTCAATTACTTTTTATCACAAAAATATATTTTATCTACTGGCATCGGTGTATCGTTCTCCGAATGGTAGCTCAGCTGCTTTTATTTCGTATCTGGACTCTTGGCTCACAGAAAAGGAAAATATGGGAAATAAAACTTTATTATTAGTGGGTGACTTCAACATTGATTGGCTGGATAAAAATGATTTCTACACCAAAAAGATTAAAAGTGTTATTGAAGCCAATGGCTACAAACAATTAATAGATAAACCAACGCGCATTGCGAATAATTCTAGAACTTTAATAGACTACATCGTTACTAATGAATACAGTACAAATTATGTTATTAAAGTAACTCCAAAAATTACAGATCATAGTTTGATTTATATTGAACTTAGTGACAATGAACTATCAAATAACTGTACTGTAAAATCTTTCAAAAGGATAGATAAAGATTTGTTGAACGAGAACCTCATTAAATGTAATTGGAAATATAATTTAGTAAATGTTGATCAGTACTTTATCAATATGTACAACAATATCAAAACTTGTAGCAAGAATAGTGCACAAACTCTGACAAAAGTTCATTATAATAATAGTAAAAATTGGTATAATAATAAGGTCAAAAAAGCCATGAATGAAAGAGATTTAGCATATAAGCGTTTCATATTTACAAATGACAATGAAGATTGGAAGATATTTAAAATTAAGAGAAATCTTGTAAATAGTGTTATTAAGAAGGAAAAAGAGATGTACTACAATAATAGAATTGATGCTTGTAAAAATAACTCTCAAGTAATGTGGAGAACATTGAAAGAATTTACTTGTGTGAATAACAAAGCAACTAATATAAAATCAATCACTTACAATAATAAAATCTTTGATAAAGTAGATGAAATTGCAACAATTTTCAACGAATATTTTATTAATAGCATTAAGGACATTGTTAACTCAATTCCCACTAGTTATAGCTATGTTCATTTAAGAAAGGTATCAATGTTTGATCACACGAGTTTCAAGAATTTCTCAACAATTGACATCAATGAATTAAAAAACATTATCTTCTCTCTAGAGAATAAAGGCAGTAGTGATGAAATAAACTTTAAATTTTTAAAAGAAAATTTTTGTACGATCGGATATCCTATCTTGCAGTATATTAATATGTCTCTGACTACAGGTGTTGTTCCCGAACAAATTAAAAACTCTGTTATAATTCCAATACAGAAAGTAAAAGGCACTGTGGACATAGAAAAATATAGACCAGTAAATATGCTGCCTGCAATAGAAAAAATTCTTGAGATCACAGTAAAAAAACAATTGATGAAATACATTGAAGAAAATGATATTATTGCTTGTGAACAATCAGGCTTTCGTGCAAATCACTCTTGTGAAACTGCACTCAACTATCTGTTAAATGAGTGGAAGTTATCAACAGATAATGGAAATGTGATAGGAGCTGTTTTTCTGGACTTGAAAAGAGCTTTCGAAACTATAGACCGCAATATTTTACTTAAAAAATTGAATAATTATGGTATAGAAGGTACAGTACTTGATTGGTTTACAAATTATTTGTCGGGAAGAACACAATGTGTCAAAATTGATAATGTTTATTCAGATAAAATAAGTGTTGAAATGGGAGTCTCCCAAGGGAGTGTTTTAGGACCAATCCTGTTTTTGTTATATATAAATGACCTGCCTAAAATTTTAAAAACTTGTAGCATACAGTTATTCGCGGATGATACGCTTATTTATAAGGAAGGTACAGATATTGATTGTATTATTGGTTATATTAATAAAGATCTTGATGAGGTAGCACAATGGCTAGATAGTAATAAGCTCAAACTAAATATAGAGAAAACTAAAGTAATGTTCATACATCCATCTCAAAGAATTGATAATATTAATCACATAGTTAAGATAAGAGCAAATGTATTAGAAATAGTTAACGAGATCAAATACTTAGGGGTAATTATAGACAATAAGCTGAAATTCGACAAACATGTTCAATATCTGTGTAAAAAGATTTCAAAAAAAATTAATTACATGTCAAGAATCTGTAATGAATTCACAATCTGGAGCAGAACAATGATCTATAATACTATTATTTTGCCGCATTTTATATATTGTTCAACAATTTTATACATGTGCAGTCAAACAGATCAAGAAAGATTACAAAAGCTTCAAAACAGAGCAATGCGTACAATATTAAAATGCAGCAAATATACAGGTATAGCGATTATGCTTGATACATTAGGATGGTTGTGTGTTAGGGATTTTATAAAATTTAATGTATTAATATTTATTTACAAAACTTTGAATGATAAGCTGCCTCAATATCTGCAAAAAAATATCACATATGTGTCAGATGTACATGCTTATGCTACGCGTCAATCAAGTATGCTATATGTTCAAAAAACAAATAAAATGAAGACAAGCAGAAGTGTATTTTGTAATGGTTTGATAGAATATAATAAGCTACCTACTATAATTAAGAATTCAGAAACTGTTGAAGAATTTAAAACTAAGTTAAGGCAAATATTATAGGAATATTCATTTTTTTTCTGGAAATCATAATTATGTTTTTTTTGTATGTTGGTTAGCATATTGCTATTTAATAAAGGGTTATTATTATTAATTTATCGAAAAACGTATAACTATCTTTCCTCCTTATAATGAATATAGACATACATTGGCATTGCACGAATTAATTATAAATTATTCTGCTTCATTTGAATTTGTGAATACCGAATATTCCTCTTTTCAAAGGGAGCCACGAAATATAACGTTTCCATTCTCTTCCATTGAATATTGAACGAACCGAAAAAATGATGAATGGCGTCTCGACAAAGAACTTCCGTCATTGCTATAAACAAAACAGATAAAACTACATTTCTGTTATCTCTACCCACAAAAACTTCAAAATGGTCGCTGGAAAAACAGTAAAAACGATAGAAAGTAACATTCAATCATGTGCGTCTATGTTCGTGTTCATTGTTCAGAAGGCTACTCTGTCCGATAAGAATTCAAAATGATGAGGGGCGTCTCTGTGTGAGTTCACATCTTTCATACAAATTTGGCGGGAACAAATGACCCTTCCACCCTTTGCCCATGCTGTATGTGCTTCTATCGGGATTTAACTAATTTACTGACAAAGCACTCTATAAAAAAGGACGTATGCATACAAAAGTGATTATTTTTTTATGTGACGGATTACTCGTTGCGTTATCGTGTTGCAGCAATTTCCAGTGAAAAATTAAACCGATTGCAATTTGCAATCCCGAGTAAATATAATTTGAAATAAATTTCGGCGCATTTAAAACTCGTCAGGGCAGACAGTTGTATGTGGGATTATAGTACATTTGAATGACGGAATAACAAGTTGGAGCTATAGCATTCTAGAAATGCTGGTTTAGCAAAAATTGTCACGATTTGCATCAATTTTTTTTCTTTCTCTAATATATACAGAGCGAGCTCTGCGCAGTAATTGGAGGGACGGAAAAATATACCAACAGAAATGTGTTTTCTGCACAAACGGGATACAGAGAAACTACTTTTTTATTCTGTTTCTATTTTAAAGATGCTATTTTTCATATCAAATTTTAATTTCACGTACAGCTCGGACTCATTAAGCTTTGCACGGATATCAATGTTTCCAGGGATAGAAAGGAACAAATACAGTTACTTATTTTATAGTTATTTCAGTCTTATCCTACAATTGAGGACAAAAATTGTTGCTTCCTACAACTGAACAACCAAAAATAGAGACTCGTATTTAAATGGTGATGTGCCAAAACACTAATATAATAGTACTTTTCCATTGATTTTACAATGCTAAAAATGCTCACAAATCTCGATATTGTTCATAATCATATAACAATGTTTTTTTTTTCAAATATTTTTTGATTTTGGAGGATAAAATCAAGACTGTAAAACAGAGACAAGAAATTTACGGTATTACAATGTCAAATAACGTATAATACAGTCATTTCTATAACTTTTCAAATTTGATATTATATTTGAAGTAATTCTTTGAGAAAGGCTATATCAACACCGATGTTTCACCGATGATAGAAGCAGTCAGAATCCCTTTATATTAAGAGATTATCCAAAATAATCATTCTGAGGATAAGGAAAAGATCATAAGGGGAAATACTAGATGATTACGCCTAATGAGAAATTAAGACATTATTTATGTTTCTTCATAACTCAACATCACATTGAATATTCCGTTATAAACGTTGAAAAATCGTAATTAGAGGAATATCACTCAAAAGATTCTCACCCAATATGTCTCGCTGATCCCATGTGATAATTACAAATGCCAAATACTACTGCGGCGTAGCGTCCGAATGAGTCCTTAGTCCTCTTGAACTTGGTAGTTAGCTCGAAGCCCTGAAAGTGTCAAAATACATAAGTACAATGCTCAGTGAGGACGTATTGATGTCAACAGTTTCAACACATGGCATACAACAACACACACTTGTCCCTCGTTGGTAACCTGATTGGGATTACTGCAGTTTTACAGCTTAATCCCAGCCGTTGGTGATCTGGCAAGGGTCACTACAGCCCAAAGCTGCTCGCTGCTTTATTGGCAGCCAACCACGGTCCACTACAGCCCATAGCTGCTCGATGAGCCATCGTCAAACAATTACAGTCGTATAACACATACCCGGCTCCAAGATGTACCATATATACTGCATTCTTACACACACATCCAGTAACTCAAATTACACTCCCAGTAACTCGACTCACCTTGCACTAGTACCATTACTTCACCAACTCTGTGATACCCATGTCTTCACTATATGAACGATAAAACTGAACTGCCAGAATAACTCATCATCCAATTATGAGCGATCACATAACTAATTGAATTAATAAACTGATAGACTTATGAAATCAAGCGATGATAATTCTATCTCATATAACAGTTCTGGGAAGATTTAATTGAAAATAGATGAAATCGTGATTTGAAGTTCATGTTTGTAGAGATACTTATAGTGTGGCCAGTTCATGTTTTGATAATGCAGTTTTATTAATTCTCTGTCATATTATCTAATACGACTGATGCAAATAAAAAATCTGACAACATGTGTAACAAATGCAAAAATGCATTTATAGACAGCCATGGAAGTCAGATTTAAGGAAAATTTTAGTACTATTACTTCAGAACTACCAGAAAATTCGAGTAAGCTGTAGCAATTAATGTGCTTAGAGTTTTTTATAAATAAATTTTTTATCATGCGAATTGATAGTAACAACAAATTGAAGAAGAAAATTTTTAGTTTATTTGATTTTCTATCTTGATGTATTTTCGAAAGTATGGATCGTGATCCTCTGGTAAATCGCTACGTAGTTCTAGGAATGTACCATGAGCTTCAAGGTAATCTTTTCGTAGATGTCAAAAGAAATCCGGAGAAACTGCTGAATCAGACATTTATGGGAACAAATAGTCATGTATCTATAATTGTATGAGCATAAAATAGTATAATCAGTTAGGAAGATAGTTGACTTATAGAAAATATATCCAAAACTTCTGGTCTGTTTGAAATTCAGTTAAAGGATAGTTATTTGACACAAGCTATGACCCTTCTGATATCTTATTGACAAGAGAATTAGAATATTATATTTTATGAAGAGGTAAATTGTTGAAAAAGTCCGTGGGCAGAATTTGATAAATTGTTGA
This sequence comes from Dromius quadrimaculatus, assembly GCA_963989225.1. Lineage (NCBI taxonomy): Eukaryota > Metazoa > Arthropoda > Insecta > Coleoptera > Carabidae > Dromius > Dromius quadrimaculatus. The sequence goes on from OZ022324.1 coordinate 11,987,782, forward strand.
AAATCAAAACCTGATTGTTCCGCAAAATTACAAGATTAGCAGTCGGTTCTTGCATCGTCATCCTGAATAGGTCGGCAGCTGTACATACGTCTTTCGTCCTTATTATGACTCTTCAGTACACAACACTGGATTGGGTTAAGACCGTATTCTGGCATCTGAAAGCGGCTCCGGTTGAACGGCGGCCTTGACAGTAAAACTGAGGCTTTGTGTTCCTATTCGGCGGCAAATTCAAAACACTTATAGAAGACACTCGATGAAATTCAAAGTATAATGCAAGTAAGATGAAGAAATTATTCTCAATATATATTAAAATACATACATTAATAATCAACAAAAGTTAAAAATTGTTATAATAGTTGAAATATTTATTGATAATTGAAAATATTTGTGAACTTTTTAGTGTCAGTATTTTACCTATTTTTTAAACATTGTAGTTTAGTATTATTCAATCCGTTCAATAGTTTTATAAATTTTTGTTACCTAAAATTGCGTCCCAACACCATACTGAACTGTCACCAACATATGTCACCAATTGAACACAGAGCCTCACTTTTGCCAAGATGGCGACGCTCAATCATGACCGCATTCCAGCGACCTAAACCCAATCCAGTGTTTATTAGAGATCAGTGAACAAACCTCAGGTAGTCGGACTTTGCAAGGCAATGAAAAGGAAGTTGATACGTGGCATGCAGAGATATAAATCTGAAGCAAAGACATCATTGTCTTGCGGGTTGAAAGTCCGACTATTTGAGGATTGCTAGATCCTACTGAATAGTCTCATTAGGGACGAAACACGTGTCTACAGCAGCGGGCTTATGATGGTGTAAAAATCGACTCTTGAATTTATAATTTTGTAAAACAATCTGGTTTCAATTGCTAGACTGTACTAAAGATTCCTAAAAAGGACGAGGCATGGGTCTACAGTTGCCGCCCTATTCAGGATGATGGTTTAATAACTGACTCCTGAATTTGTAATATTGTGAAACAATCAGGTTTTGATCTGAACAATTATTTATATATTATATTTTATATCTAGAGCACGAATTTGTGCTGCTGGATTATGATGCTAAATTCTCAATCTTTTTTTCCAAATATTTGTTTGTAACCTGGTAAATAAAATATTCCAAAGTTGTCAAAAACAGTCAAAGACGGTTTGTTGCGTTCTACAAAAAAACTATGCATCTGACGGAATAAATTGTTGTCATAAAAAAAAAATGCACAATGAATAGATGAATCAAATGGGTATTTTTGAGCCTCGATTAGTTTAGTATTATTTGGGTGAACTACAAAAAACCGTTATTTTGGACCATTTATTAGAAAACTTATAACTCGCGTTCTATTTCGTATTTAGATTTGAAATTTCGAGTGAATGTGGGTTCTGCAGCACTTCTGCGCTCCGACCAGCGGTCAGTGGTAGGAGGTCGCTACATTCGAAAGATCACACCTAAATCGCGTGGACCGGCTCCGCACATTTTGAGCTTTGAGAATGTTGTTGAAATGATCAATGTACAAAATAACATAGCGACTTTTAAAATATCATCAATTATGGAAAAGGTATCCGCCGACCGCAGCGCAGAAATTCGTATTTTTCAATCGATTTTTCTTAAGCTTACACTCACTCAAAAGAAACGTCATTCAAGAACGTTATGGAGTCACTTTTGATAAAAGTAAGGCTTTTTGGTCAATTGGTCTACGTTGACTAACAACTTTATTATGACCGTTATTTGGAAGCGTCTTTTTTTGTTTTTTCAACATTTTCCAAGAAGCTTACCGCTAATCTTTCTGAAATGCGTATTTAGGAAGCTACAGGGCCCATATCCTATCGAAATTTCAGGTCCTAATACTCTATAGAGTATTGAATTCTGTAAAAAATGACAGAAATATGTGATGTATACAACAAATATATCATTTTATATTCTCTGTTCTCCCTTTTATCTTCTCTTCCACATTCCGATATTTACTTCAGCATTGTCTGATTATATAACTTAGGACTTTGTTAAAAGGTGGCTTCCGTTTTATTCCATTTCTTAAATCATTCATCAAAATAGAAAATAACTCTTTATCCGATGTAGTAGGTTGGTACATCTTGATGTCATTTTTACACAAAATCTACTGCAAAATTACACTGTGACGTAAGAATTACAAATAATTAAGTTACACGTTAGAATTTGCAATTTATCAATATATGTGATACTACGTATACTCTTCGCGGAAACTAAGAGCACCCGTGGCTTGATAGATAGTAGTCGCACCCTTTTTATTCTGTGCAGCAGCATATCATAACGGTTATTTTGACCAATATCAGAAAATTTGAGTTATTCGAGCATAACTATTCAAGGAAAATTTTCAAATAGAAATCAACAAAAAAAAAACAGGAAATCATATCCTTGGTCAAAAACTCAAAATTGACTCATTTCTGATTTTGCAAGGATTAAGCAATCCAGGGTCGTGATATGTACGCTATTCTTTATAGGAGTGATAGATTCTATGAGCTAATTATCTATTACCTAATTGCAAGAAATTGAAATGAGAGAAGAAGTATAATCTCCATTTCTTCATCTGCATCTAATTCGCCATTCCTGTAACATTAAAATAATCGTACATGCGGCGAAGTACTATTAGCGTATGTGAATCGTACTTTTATGCACATTTCAACAAAATAATTCTGCACAGATATCCATATTTCGTTACAATCTAACGTCTTTGTGTGTATTTTCTATGTTCTTGATAGACAGCCATAAGAGTATAACGCAGAATGATCTTTAATCACAGAAAACTTCACAAGAGACATGTGAACGCACGAGTGTAGCGTAGTGCGCGACATTCAAAGCTATAATATCACAAAAAAAAACTGGTAGCTATGGAATGTTAGTCGCATTAAAACTACCATTCGTTTGCCAAGTAGGGCAAATAACTATTTCTTATGGACCATAAAGGAGAACGGCAAATTGAAATATTATAACCATTCCATGACTTTTCTTTATTATACTCCACTATAGTTCCCATTGATAAGACAAGAATAACACATTATATTTGATGATAAATTTGAATATTTCCAACTAAAATCGAATTTCATGGGTCGAGGCTTCCAAATAAATTCTAAATTTTATTTGCCAACATTCTTGTAAATGCATAAATTCCTCGTTACAAAAAGTGCAGACAACAAGAGCACCAAATATTCACTATATCATTCTGCAAGTCAGTGTTAAATATATGAGAGCATCTAGGAATTTATTATTAGATAGTTGGCAGTATCTCGTGATGATTCATGGCGTAATAACACACAAACACGACAAGAAGAAGAAGAAGAAGTTGGGTATAAATATTTAGTAAATTGAAGCAAATAATATAATCTTCTTGTTAGGTAAGGTTTTAGTTGAGCTCTGTTGCTCGATGGTGAGTATTTGCTGCAGTAATTGGCTAGGCATTTATTTATTCTGAGTCGTAACCGTAAATATAACTTGACGCTTTAATATGCAATGATAGAAATAACGGGAGACGGGATGCTATTCTGAATAAGCTATTCGATACTACTTTATCCACCTTTTTATCAGTAGAAGCCTTGTTTTATGTCTATATTGTTAAACAACAATTGATAATGATTTATTGTTTGTTTGAACTCTGGTTGAATATTTGATGAATAACTAGCAGATTATATACACTTATTATTTTCCAGTGTTTATTATTTCAAAATGGAGAATGATTTATTCCGACTAATTTGAAGTTTCCAGTTCAAAAAGATACATAATTCGAAATTTAGTTGCTGGATCACAAGGGGATTTGATTTTAGAGGAAGCTCAATAATATCGACAGTATAAGTTTCCTTCTTATCTATAAAAATTCATAAGATACAAGAATACTTCTTCCAAAGATAAAATGCTGTAAGTTCTAGCTCAACTATATTTTGAGAAAAGATCAACCTTTATTATTTGAAGCAGGTGAGCGACGTTGCCTCAAATATGAATAATTCATTCAATTTTGAATACTCCAATACTATCTTATATGATTTTTTGCAATCTATCCGCTACTCCATTTGTTCGTGTAAATCGTCTTTTGCATCGTCAACTGCTACAAATGGAGAAGTCATTACCTCAAAACCAACGGCAGGTTTTGCGCTAAGTGTGAACAAGATGATGCTCTAATCTTTGATAAGTCGCACCTCATTTGTTCCTAATATTCCTCATGTTCTCAACAAGAACATGTAGAGAGAAAAGAGACAAGAAATTGTAGAAAGGGATGGAAGAGCAAAGGACATTGAACAATGAAGAGATCTGCAAAAACAGGAGCTGGTGATTCAGTAAGATGAAAGTTCGTGTTTAATGTAGAATTACTTTGATTACATTATGCATACAGTCAGAATATTTTGATATCATATTATTATTCAATTTTCTTCTCTATTTCTTGACCAACATTATCCATTTCTTGAAATCCAATCTTGAAACATTATTAGCGTTCAGGCTTGTAGCGATATAACAAGACCAGTGACCACCTAGCCGCAGAAACACATTGTATTCGCGGAATCTCCCCTAAATCATTTCTCTAGAGGTCAAGCACTTTGTTTCACTCGTACGTCTGTGAGAACATGCCTGCGATATTATTCTTCTTCCTTCAGCTACTAATTTGAAACCTAGCAACGAAGAGTAAAATAGGCCAAATAGCAGAAAAAACTCATGTAGAAGCTAATTTTGGCACAGATGTAGGGTGAAGTGTCCTTAACAAACTACTGTAAGTTCCAATGGATGGGGATGGAGCTGAGGAAGTAGGGGTAGTTTGGAGGTCTCTTTTTCCAGTATAGCTCGAAAACTACTGCTTCTAGCAAAGCGTAGATATGGAAAGAAGAAAATGAGAAATTGTGAGAGAAATATTTTATTATTGTGGAAAATCAAGTTTTAACGATGAATAAACTATGCTCAGATCACGTATTGATGGTTCTATTACGAGTAAGTAAAATTGGTAACAGGAGAAAAAACCTCCGGGATATAAAACCGTGGAAAAAAAGTCCTGAAAAAAAACCCCTGGAAAAAACCCCTAGGAAAAAAATCCCCGGAAAAAAAACCCCTGTGATAAAAGCCGAAGCAAGTTTATACAACGAATATTATAAATTAGGTATATAAGGGTGTTTTCATTATGTTAGATGATAAAACTTATAAACAATTCTAAATAACGCGTAATGTATAATGTAATAAAAACATAAATACAGTGTCTTCTATTTTATCCATCTATTAGCGTCTATAAAAATAAAGTAGAGTAAAACATTTACATACATTTATTATTTCCAATTGTTTCATATAATTTGAAAATATAAAGACTAGGTATCTGCAGAAGTTGAGGCATTAACCCTTCAGCCGTGTGGTGGGGTATGTCATACCCCATAGATGCTACTCATGTTCGTCTCTTCATTATTTGGTGGATTACTGTCTCAAAGAGGTCAGTAGCTGTCTTACTTGCGTTACAGAATATTTTAGTGGTAGGTCCGTCTTTATATTTCCTGCTGTTATCAAGTTATAGCGTTTCAAAGTTGTTCAGGGAATCACATACCCCACCACACAGTTAGTGTAACAAATTAATGTGGTATAAGTTCAGGTTATAGTTAAGCGAATATATCTCTAGGAAGACCGTCTAATCGTTTAAGTACTTCGAAAAGGTGTAACATTTGTACTAGAACGGAAGAACGTAAGACATTTTGGCCCGTAGTCTGGACGCAGTTTTAAACCCGGTTCTAGGTCTGGCTTATGCATAACCATGACAATATGACAAAAAAGTGTTACGTCGTCATGGTTATATATAAGATAGACACAGGCCTGGGTTTAAAACCGCGTTCTGACTACGGGCCTTTATGTTTGCAACAAATGTAATAAGGCTGTTTGTTTAGAACATGCCATTTTTTCATGCTCAATTTGATGTAGAATTGAGAGTTCATAACTTTTTTGTGTTACAATATTTTTGTATCAAAATTTCTCTGTTCTTCTACCGATAGTTAAGTGTCTATTCCATAAAGAATAAGCTAGTTTTCATCATACATCCAAGTTGTAAGATGAGGATGAATAAAATATATTTTTTAAAAACGGTCAATTATGGACATTGACAATTTTCTCTACCATTTATTGATTCTACTCCTCAAGAAGATTATATATGTTTTGTTGTGTTCAATATATACCAAGTTAAGATAATCATCAGAAGAATCTAATATAAAACTGTAAATTTGTATATTTATCTTGTTTTTATTGCTGGGGTATGTCATACCCCCACCACACAGTTCTTGCAACTTTTTTCCACCACACGGTTGAAGGGTTAAATATAATTCAACCTAAGATTCAGAAGTTGTATTGTGAAATATCTCATGTACCAATACAAAGAAAATAAATTTCATGTCATTAAAATTTTAAAAAAATATGTAGTTTCTTGCTGCTATTTTTATGTATTAGTTCTATTTGAAAAATTATAACTTTGTGTCGTATTTGAAAAATATGCCTTCAATAAAAATATTCCTTTATGCCGTTGTCGGCGTAATAATAATATTCAACTTTTTCACTTGAAACCTTTTTCTCCATTTGCGACAGTTCAGGAATCATTTACGGAATAAACAATCGACCAAAATCAGTTTCTTGTCATCACCAAAAATATTCTTGAAATTGTCTCTAAAACATGTACAAAAATTGAATGTATGTATATGTTTTACTCCACTATATTATTATTGACGCTAAAAGACAAAAAAAAACTGAAGACATTGTATTTATGTCTGTATTACACTATATATTACACATTATATAGAATTGTTGTTTATAACTCTTGGATTTATTATCAAACATAAAGAAAACACCCTTATATACCCAATTTATAATAATCGGTACATAAGCTTTATTCGGTTTTTATCACAAGGGCTTTCTTCCGGGGATTTTTTTCCTAGAGGTTCTTTTTCGGGGGTTTTTTCCAGGGCTTTTTTTCCGGGGTTTTATTTTCCAGGGGCTTTTTTTCTTGAATTCAAAATCATGTGATATTTGACGAACAAATTGTGCTATAGGAAATGTGGTCAGAGCTTCCCTCCCACATCAGTACTTATCTCCTTCCTAGCGACGCTAGTCAGTATTGTAAGATTTTACTCCTAGATTCAGGTTTTTTGATTCAGGATAAAAATTTCTTAGAGTTTCTATTTTGGACTCGTTTCTAGTGCTAAAAAAATTAGAACTATTGGAAACAAATTGTTCCAAACACGCCCACTTCAAGTCGCCCCTATCCTGAACAAACATTGATAATCGACATTTCCAAAAGTGGTAACGAGGTCCAAATCTGACAAGGCCACTCTTCCTCAACCAGAGGAGCCTCAAAGCAACACTTGCTCAGAGTATGTATATCTACAAGTGAGTAGGTGCGTCTACATGTCGCACTTTGAGAATTACAGGAGCACACAGTCTCTGGAAAATTTTAATTTTTGATTCCTGACCCAATAAAATGGATCACACGTTTTCTTTTCCCACATCGAATAGCTTCCATATTCACTCCTAATATCCAAACATGTTATGGTTCCAACTCAAAACGCTATTTTTAAATGTGCCCCTGTGATTTTTATAATGCGCTATAGTTGTTAAATACTAGTTTCTTTGAATTACAAATATGATAATACTCACGTTGATCTGATTACTTTCTTAGAGATACAACAGTGGCTTGGTGAATCTTTACCTTCCACCCATTGGGGCTGGGCCAGAGGAGATGATGGGATTCTCAATCCAGTTACCACGAACAAACCTGTGGCACCTGTGAGATTGCCTGCTCCACTATCTGTGGCATGTACTTCGGCTTGTGTACGGACAGAGACCCCATCGACGGCAGCGTCGATGATGATGATGAAATATGAATGATGACAAGAATTGATGTACGAGATGCATTTTTAAGCACTTGGAATTTCCTCTTCCTTCCTACATCCTTGAATATTGGACCAAAAAAAAAAGTGTATTGAACTTTTTTGTAGAATCCTGAGCAAAGAAAAACCTGAATTTATGAATAGAATCACCAACCCAATAACACTGACGAGCGTTGCTAGAATGGAGATACTGAATAGAGTGAGGAGGAAAGCTCTGACCTTATTCTCATAGACGCACATTATTGTGATCCTGTCAGCACACAATTTTGCCGTTATATATTACATGGTAATACATACAGAGTGATCAATAATGACTGTCTATCACGTGACTAGCAAAAGTTTGCATAATTATCAAAACTATCTCCATGGAATGAAATTGGTATAAATTTATTCATTCTGATAACTACGTTACCGTCATTTCAAGAACACAGTGGCGTATATTTTGCATATTTTATGATTCAATAAACATGGAAGTAAGTAAATAGCTGTATTATTGAATGAATAATAAAAATTCATTATCATTCTACCAAATTTTTAGGTCAGAATAGTGTTTTTCTACAGTCACTATAGAATGATACCCATTCCACACGCTGTAGCGTGCGGAATAAGGGTCATTCCGCACGCTTAGAAGTTCTTAGGAGAGCCACATTCCGTCGTGAAAAAACTGGTCCATTGCTGTCATAATTTTATTTCTCTTCGATTTTCTTATCATTCCTCTCCGAAAAAATATCAATATGAGTGATTTTATCAAAGTTTGATGGATTGGAATGAGATCAATGAAGCAAATTCTTTCTCAAAAAACTGCATATTTTGGTTATAAATATTTCCGCGAACACCTTTGACTGTAGAAAAAATAACATCCGTCACTCGTGCGAATCGATCATTCCATGCTCATGTGAATTCTGTCACTCAACTTCGTCTCGTGGCTAAATTATTCGCATTCGCATGGAACGATCTCCACTCCGCACTTGTATCGGAATATACTATTCTAGAGGAGCTGTCATCTGTCACTTGAAGCTCACTATCTCAAGCAGGCGCCAAAGAAAAAATAAGAACAAGGCGGCACGGACAATCATTCTTGATCACTCTGTTCCTGTAGTCAATAATATGTGGTCTGAGCATCATTAAAACCTGATTTTCAACACTCGAAACTATTTTTCTTATAATTTCTAATTTTCTTTTTCTGCCATATCTCCTCTAATACTGATCCTAGTGAGAAATTGAGTTGAATATTTTTTCATAATACCTGCATTGAAACAACGCATTTCAACGCCTGTTTTGTCAGTCGAAACAAGACAATTTCAGACAAATGCGAGTGTAGCCGGGCAGAAATAAGCCTGTTTCTTCCCTAGGGGAGAAACAAGCTTGTTTCTGCCCGCTGAATTTGTTTCTCATATCCTTTTATCTCTGGCAGAGTCGCATTTGTTCATTGTCAATCTCTAAATGAAAATCATATAACCTCAGTTAATTTGACAGTTGTTGTGTTCGTAACTATAAATTTAATTGAAAAGAGGATTAGTTTCAAGAAAAAAAAGTATTGATACGATAATTTCAAGTACACCACAACATCTTATTGATAAAGCACAAGCAACTACTCTCGTCTTGTTACCTGCAAAATCAAAAGAAAAATATTTACTTTGTTATGTCAAATTTGTAATATGGAAAGTTTCAATGCAGGTATTATGAAAAATACAGTGTGTGGCACGAGACAAAACACGATTTCAGCCAAGGGTGATGCCAGCAACTCTCACCCTCCCCTGAAATCGTTTTGTTTCGTCCCTAGCCACAAAATATACTATTGTAGAATTTTTTTTTCAGAATTATTTATTATATCAACTTTATTTTACTGAAGGCAGTAGTTCTCGAGTTATTAGCAAAGAACTGAAAGAAGAGATTTTCACACTACCTCCACTTCCTTAGCTCCACTCCCACCCATTGGAACTTTCATTATGTTACTAAGGACACCTTACCCTATATCTATACAAAAATTGGCTTCTACATGAATTTATCTCGCTATTTTTCTTTCGTTGCCTAGACTATTACGCAATTCATTTCGTTCGTGTGTCTGCATTTTGTTTTACCTCTTCTCGATCATTGGTACAATATTCACATATATACACAGTATTTATGGACGTCATTACGATAAGTGAAATCATTGTTAGCAGATGGAGGTGTGAAAAGGTGATTTAGATTAGGCATTATTTTATTTTGTTTTCTCAAGTGACAAAATTCTAAAAGTTCAATTTCGGCGCAGAGACAATCAATTTGTTCTTGTGTAGTGGATTTTCATGGAGATATTTTATCAAGCGTAACCAGATTTGTGTTAGTAATTTATGTTGTATTGATCTCACGAATGGAATGAATCGGTATTAGTCCACGGATGAATAGACCGGAGTTCTAGAGTTTTCACAAGAATATTGGCTGATTTTATTTTCTGTTGTAAATAAATGACGCTATAAATGTTATCGTTTAAAACAAACTTGAGAATTACGAGCTGAAGCAAACAAAGCTAACTGCAGCATTTATTACTAGCCGTTATTGAACCTTTTCATGCCACTTTTTATAGTTTCCCGAGCCTGATAATTTCTCAAGCTGAAAAATGACATAAGGAAAATAAAGCCAAGAGCCTCGCGTTGTTCAATATCTATGCTTCATTCTTTTTTGTTAGACATGGTTTCTTCCATTTGGATAAAATATAGTCTCGTAAATTAAACACTGTTATGTTTCGCCAAATAGGACCAAAAAAAAACTAGGAGATTATATCTGTGAATTACCACTTCTCTTTCTGTCAGAATATTTTCTTTGTTGCCATTTTAATATCTATAATCCTCACATTTCTCTACTCTAATCCCAGAGAGCTTCAGACCGTAACTTTAATACTAAACTGCCCTAGATTTTCTACATTTTCCTCGCTGATATCTTTTACGGAACAAATGGGGCTGCTCCAAAAATTAACCTCATAATTTTCTAGTTGTGATAAGAGTTAATAAGATTATAGTTCACTAGAAAGAATGAATTTGCCAACTTTATTACGTACAACTAGCACACTTACATCCCATCTTCAGTCTATTTGACTAAGGAACACCAGATTTTCAATTCAATCCTCAAATAAGCGCTATTGTAAGCAAATGAGCTTGAGAAAATCAACGCATCACTATGTAATCTGAAAAAGTGCTTGTTCAAAATATGAGAGTGCGTGCCTGCATTTACGATATTTTAATTTACAATATCCTTCAAAAGGGAGAAAGGAGAAATCTATGTTGAACTGAAGCAGTAAACCTATTGAATAATCTAGTCCTGTTTTAGATGACAGGGGACAACACTCCACTCCGAACATCCATTACCTTTCGAACAACTTCATACAATATTCATTAGAATTTATGCAAATTTGATAATAAACAACCTGTCACAAATTAGCATCGTGTCTTTTTGAATGACCTCTTCTCACAGAGGCATGTTTTGAAAATATATTGTTGAAGAAATGCGGAAGGAATATCTAGAAAGAAAATGAGCAAAAAGAAAAATGTGAGACATATAGAAGCTCAAATTGGAAAAAATTGGCGGGGTGTTTTTTTTTCTGAGTTATTTGACATTTTTAGTGCCGACACGTTCACGCCTGTAAGGGAATAGTCAATTTAATTACAAACCTAATTTTCAATGTAGATGACGAAATGGAGAGCAGCATCAATAATAACTTGAAACATTACAAAAATTGTATCTCATGTATTGTTGCAGCATATTTTCACATTAAGAATAGAGATATGAGCTTTTTATTTTGTTGAAAAATGTGTACTCTGATTGAGATCTCTATAACAAATAAAGAGCAAAGTCCCAGGCCTGCCAGGCATTACTTATTTTCTGACGTACAAAATGTATGGAATAGAGTAATGTTAGTACGTACTTTGATCGTATGCATATTTGCTAGCTTGGGCCGACGGCCAATTTACAAATACCAGGTGCTTTAGGTACGATGAAACATTATATTCACTCTTCTTGACGTCTGAGTACTGATTATTGTGTATGCTTTGGAGATTATTGCTGAAAATTCATAATAACCTCTGCCAGACACATCCTATCGAGGGTAACTCCTGCTACATGCATCAGACCCCGCAAAAAATTACTCAATTTTTCATAGCTCGAGTCCTTATTCTTATATATAATACTCAGACGATAATTCCAATATTACTTGTAAACAGGCAGACCAATCGTAGGGACCAAACATCCTACAGACAAAATTTAAATGTCACTGTGAGTAAGAGTGTTTAATCGCAAAATGCCTATGACGTTCAATTGTGTCAGGAAGATGTTTAGCCACTATGATTGGTTTCGCTATATACAAAAAGTATTGAAACTGTTCCCTGAGTATAAAATATTAGTAGGACTCAGACTAGTAAGTAAGTTGACGTTATTTTCTCCACTTCTGCCGATGGGAAGTGTCTGGCAGTGTTGATTATCAATTTTCAACACTATTCTCTAAAACATACATAAAAATCAGCACTCAAATTTCAAGAAATGTAATTAATTTTTTGACTTCAGCACCTGATATCTCCAATCTGGCCGTCGGCCCAAGCTAGCAAGTATGCATACGATCAAAATACATACTAACACTACTCTACTCCACACATTTTGTTTCTTAGAAAATGAGTAAATATTGATGGGCCTGGAATCTTGAACTATAGTATTTGGTTTATTTTAATTAAATTCGTAACAATCGTAACAACCAAATACTAAGCAACCAGCCGTAGAAGAGTTTGGAATATGAAATTCACAATTTATCCACTTACAGTTTTCAGAAAACTTATGAGTATAACAAGCTTCACTAATCTTTCAGGTACTCTTTTCAGAATAAAGATGTGTTTTTGTAGCATCAAAATTAAGTACTTATCTTTGTTTCGAAACGGAACTAAACGTCATGTTTTGAAAAAATTGTGATGGAAATATATGTAACAGATGAATATCAGACCAATTTGTCAATGTTACGACATTTCCAGAATTGTGAGTGACAGGAAAGAAGGAAATACGATAACATTTCGTATCTTTGTGATGTTCATTCAAAGTTATAACAGAGTGATTTATGGTAGAACAAACTTTGCTAACTTGATGGAGGGGTGATTTGAGGTAAAAAAATCCATAAGGCAAAGATCATAAGGGAATCATGAAACTTATTCTTCTGCTTACCTTCATCTATTCGAATAATTTATTAAGGAAAGTCTCTTATTCTTCAATAAATAACAAAATTTGACAAAAAAATATATATATTTGTGCCTAGGTTTGTTTCAAGATTTTTCTCTTAAATTAACGTGGTCACTTGAAGCGGCGTTTACTGATAAATTGTAACCGGTTCTTGTTACAATCAGACCACAGAAAAATCTCAATCGCTTCGAAAAGGTGTTGTCTTGTGTTAACTGCTTGAAGAATAAAGAGATGTAGGATGTACCGAATATGTAGTAATTTCTTCAGACAAGCAATATATGAATAGAATATGTTGTTTGATAGCATTCCAGTAATTTTTAATTCACCAAGTAATTGGAAGCTATCATCTCTTCAAAGGCATAAATGTTTCTTAAAGGCAAGTATTCAACAAATTAATATTTAAATTTTTTTCAAGGCTTCCATTTCACACGTTACGTGAGGATCATCCCCTTTTGATGAGATTTTTATTTGTCTCCATGTTTTTCAATAAATATTTAAAATTGAATACAGTTATCAATAATATTGCCCGTACAGAAACGTCCTAAAATGTGGAGGAATATTTTCTAAAAAGTTTTTTTTTCTGTAATCAGAAGTTATTGCTTACGCTTCCATTTATTGATGTTTCTCGAAGAGTTAACAATGCCGCAAGTCGGTCAAACTGCCTATTTCGATGAAACTAGGTGAAAACATTTGATTTAGCATTACAAATATCGGAAAAAAATAGCTACTGGCGGTCAGACTTGGTTGACCTTTAAAATCGTATTTATTAATTTATATTGATATAACATGTGCGTATGTGTGTGCGATACTAAAGACTCTAGTAAAATTGAATTTTGTCAGTGGCACTAAAATAGTGGATTTTTTTCCAACCGGCACTGCTCCGCATCTAACTACCTAGCGGGCTTTGCCCGCTCTGGCCAAGTTCAACGTGAAATCTTGATTCCGAGACAATAACAAAGGATGCATCAAGCATCTCATATATTGAGTTTGATCAGCCGTCATTATCTCGGATTCAAGATTCCATATGAAGCTTGGTTAGAGCGGGCGAGGCCCGCCCGCTTTTTGACTACAAAGCACTATTTTTGTCTTATAGTCGGTACATATGTACACTGGAAAAAGCAATTTTTGTCCAAATTAAAAAATGCCCAATCTCCTCTTGAAGTTTGCTTTTGTAGTGCTGGGGCCTGTTGCATAATAAAATACAAGTTAATATTATTAGCATTTTCACGTGTATCTTCACCAATAATATTAACTTGTATTTTATTATGCAACGGGCCCCTGGTTGCAATTTTACTGGAAGCTCTAAATATTAGAAGTATGAGTATCAGTTCATTGAAAATTGAACGACGAGTTCGTTGAATGGACTTTAGAGTTGATTAACAAAATATGCAAGTTATCTTTTTTATGGGATAATAGAGCCGATCTTTAGCACCAAGTCTTTTATTATAAACAATTTGTGAGTACATGAGAAATGAGTCTTTTAAATTCTTCGAGAATATTCATCGAAATTTGTTAGGGATCAAAGTAGGAATTTTCATTCATCCACAAATTGGAAAAATTCTCACTGATGCTCAAAAAGCTGGTACCAAAGCAGTATCTAGGTTTTTAGGAGACAATAAAGCTGAACAATATCCAGTGAAGGCATAAATATGAAAAAAACCATAATAAATATTTAAACAAAGCTTTTTCAACTATGTTATTCTAGGACAAAATATACTTGTTAAGCTTGATAAATCAATCTTCTAAAGCTGAAAATATTGTCATGAATTAACGACCCTCTAATCCATTAAGAAATGATTCATTTTTCCAAAGCTTGCACAAAATTCTGCAAATCACGCTCTATCGATACATTCAGCTGTCAATGATTTTAATGGAAGCACCGTTAGTTTATCTATTCTCCTTGGAGCCCTGTGGTTCCCGAATACATTTTCACAAAGTGCAATAATGATAGTTCGGTACGCTTTATTAATAATTCATTCCAAGTCACTAACTGCAAGTTGACGTATGCTAACGATCTACCGACGTTATAGTTAGTAAAGCGGGGATAACTTGATGACTGTCAGAAACGAGATATGGAAATGTAAAACAGGAAACAGGAAACAGGAGCTTGCTTCGATATTTGAGACAACTCACTGCAGAAAGCGTACATTAAGTTTATACTAAACAAATATCTTTAGATGGAAGTTCTATAATTTTAGACATTGAGATTCTGTAAACTACCAATAGTGATGTGATTGGATAATTTGCATTAACCTACATAAGCCATATCATAAAAAATTACGTTCAAGAACAAGTAGGGTGCACGCGTACCTCCACAATTTTCAAATCAGTTTGTCCAAATTTACAAATTCAAGGAGATTGGGGCTTCACACGATTGAAACGAAAAAGGAATACATTCTATATAATTCCATAGACTTTAATCTGGAAATTTCAAAGCATTCAGTGACTTTATTGTTTTCGCGTTTCTTATACAGTTCCTGGCCAAATTATTAGGGACAGTCCCTAAATTTTTGTACTCTCTAGTTTTACTGAATCTCCAATAAGTCAGTAAAACTTGAAAGTACAAAAATTTATGGACTGCCCCAGGTACTGCAAATGATAAGTAAAATTACATTGACTCTAATGCCCGGTTGCATAAACGTTCATTATCTAAACAGTTCTTTGTAAATGAATGATATCAAATTGAATTTTTGACAGCAATGCTAAGCAACTGATTTGACGAATATATTCGATTTGATGTTGTTCATTTTTGAAGAACGTTCATGCAACCAGGCCTAACAATTTTAAATCATAAACAGAATATACTATGGAATTACAAAATATGAATTTCATCATAAAATATAGAATGAGAGTTACCGCTAAGAAGTAAGTACTGCGCAGTAATTTATTAGGAATTTCTTGGATCAATTTACAATTTCCATTCCTTTTCTATGAAATGTACTGGCTGCTAGATTAATCAAGAAATTCCACTTTGATAAAAACACCAAATATACCAATTAAACTTTTTCATAAGGACTCTAATTTGCTGTTTTAATTAAAGGCTACTAGCTGAAAAAGAGTTATTTATAAATTTTATTCACGTTTGAAAGTCAATCTCCTTTGATATCAACTTCAAATATTTTAATTGATTAGACATATACTTCACTCAATTGATAAGAAGTTTTATAATGTGAAATCATAATATTTACGAAATTCTGCATGTGATGTGATAATATAAATCAATAATTCAGTTGACATCATGAGAATAAAATGACGATAATAAATGATTGATGAATGATGATGATAATTCGTGTCATTTGCTCATACTTCTAGATTTGTCAAAACCACTTATTTTCACGATAACTAAGCTAACGATTGAAGGACGTGTAATTCAGGTGCTCAGCTTGATATTCCCTTTTGGTTCCAGAACAATTCTAGTGGAACAGGCTAAATCAGTCTTGTTCTTCCTACTCAAATTGTAATAATTATCTTTGAGATTCTTGGGTGCATTTAGGACCCGTTAAGGGAGGCTTACTACAAAAGGCATAAGAAATATCTGGTCTTGGTATGAATCCATATTTTAGAACATTATACTTTAGTTGACGTCATATCAAAATTATGTGACCTGATAAAGCAATTTCCAATTAATTGTGAATATTCACAGCACCTTCCAAGAAACAATGGTCCGTATTCCCATCTCTTGAAATCGCACTACTTCAGCAAAAATTTTGATAAGAGGAGATAGCGCTATATGATGCAACATGAAATGGTAAGAGAAAGTGCATCAATTTTTAGGAAGTAGCACTATTTTAAGAGGTGAGAATATGGACCAATGTTTTCTTCCATTACTAATACAATATTATCGCTGTGGTTACCGAAGGACCTAATGTGAAGGCGAATACTTAGAAAGCAGAAGTAATAGCGTCGTGATGGAGAAGTCTACTTCATATTGCATAATTTACATCGGTCTTTGTCATTCCACCGTTGAACATAGTTAGGTTGCGATCCAACTTAAGGTCCTCTAGTCTCACTCGAACTTTTTTAATCTTCTTGTTATTTAAACTCAAACAACAAATTGCGTTCCAAAATTTTGCCTAACAGGGCTACGAGAAGCATACTAAATATTTTGATGATCAAAAATAAGTGTCGTAATAAATGAAATTTGAGTCCCAACAAATCCTGAAACACAGGGCTATCGGAATGAAACTTGATGTATTTCATGAGCTTGCTGATTTCATTCTATTTCGTGATTCGATACCTGGAGTGACATACGAACAGAAGATATAAGGGCACAAAAATATGTCAAATTGTTTCGAGAAAAGGCAGGCTAAAATGGACTTGTGGAAGACATTGCCGTATTCCCAGATTTGCTAACTTCTATGCTTTTCTTTCCTTGAAATTATGTGAAAGTTTTCCAACTAAAAGTGTATTCCGTAATTGAACCACTGTTAACGTATATCTATTTTTACGGAACGCGGTTGTCAAAACTTTGATTACTTCTTTGTAATCAAACTAACTGTGTTAGTTTGGTGATTACGGTTATATTACAGTACCTGAAATTTCATTTTAGGTCGAACTCCCTCTTTCTTGTTGAGGGTAAATGATTAATGTCTGGGATTTTCAATTCGTATTTATTCCTATTCATCTAAACTGCTCTCAGTAAAAACAAATTTATTAAAAAATGGAAGAATCATCTAGATGATGAAAGCGCATTTTTGACAGCTCATGAATGCTTGTTACTTCAGAGATTTCGCAAATTACCATCTCTCACAATTACTGAGCTTGAAATCAAGCAGTTTGGGCAAACTTACGAAACAGCAGCTTTCATTTAGTACTAGTTTCAAGTTGACTATTCGATAGGTACATAATTTATGCATGTACAAACTTAAAAATACCTTTTAATCTTCATTGTTTAGTTATTGACTGACGGGAGGTCAAGTGCTGTACCTTAAAATGATAATTTGATCTTCATCAAAGCTATATAAAAAAATACAGCAAAAGTAATCAAATTTTCATCCAATAATAATAATTCATTCTAATAACCTTCAAATTCGCGTCAAACAAGTCATTGAATAAATCCCGGACAGATTTGACAACTGTACATAATAATAGTGACGCCCGCGGCTGAAGTTGTAACTAAATTTCTATCTACTTCAATAAATTTTAGTTGCCATATCCCTAATGTCATATATATCTATGGGCATTGTTTCACTTGAAACAAGTAATTGAATAATTTAATTTTCCACAATCACTGAGCATGAATTAAAGCAATATGTGCAAACCTACGAAATAGCATCTTTTATTTAGTACCAGTTTCAAGTTTGTAAATAGTATAGTTGCTGAGAACTCAGCGTCACGCCAGCCAGCCAGCCAGACAGCCAAAGTGAATGCGCTAAAAATGCGCTAAAAAGTAGCAGACCTCCATAGCTTTGAATTTTTTTGACAGATAAACATAAATTTATCCAAGTATCACTTTGAATTATTCCGTATTTGAGCCGCGACTGATTGATCCATAACCACAACCTTGGTTTATTTTTGCAATATACTATAAGAGTTTTTACCTGATGCCTTATTTCAACCTGATCAGTAAGAATTTGCTAGTTCAAACTCGTTTCGATTTTGTACTAGTATTTGTTCAATATTTTCTGTTTTACATTAGGTCTGATTTAGAGTCGGTCCAATATTTGGACTTGCCAAACCCCTAGTTTAAAGCTGGTTTAATTACATGAGCACCTGTAACAGTATATCTTCACATCTAAATGAATCCACAGGGCCTTATCCTCTCATTTAAAATTTTTTAGGCCGTTAAGACAAGGGTTTTCAAGAAGATGCTGTTTCTATTTTATTTTAATCTTTTTCTCAGAAACAACAATTCCCGATTTTGTACAGTATGATATTTTTATGTCGAAAGCTTTGATATCTCAATTCCAGTGTACAATTTTTTCTATAATATACAGGAAACGACAAAAAATTAGGCTTGAAGTAGAGACTATCGAGCAGTTATCATGACATTTTGTAAGGCAATGGCTGCCAGCATCCGCACATAGTTTTTTATCCTTCTAGTTAATATCACTATTTCATCTGATAAGTGAAGCGAATCCAGCATAACTACCACAAAAACAAGGACTGCTCGAGCCCTCTTCCTGTTTACCAATCTACTTAATGTTCTGTTAAAATTTAACCCAAAGAGCTACCGGATATCCATATTTCGTGCACGCATGAGGATAAAGAGAAAGTTTGAGAAATTCTCCAAGTGAAGTACAGTGTTTTATGGTCTTCTACCCTCCTAATGCTAGAGAATAAAAAGGAGAAAATGGGAGAACTGACAATAAAAAGAGGCTGAACATCTAGAAGTGGAATAGTGCAAATTTAATTATGTTTTCAGAGAATGTTGTGGCCAGCCTTGAATATTCTGCGGCAAAGAGTTGAATTTTTTGCTTCCATAGATTTTAGAGGTATATTTGGAATATATTCAAAGAACCTAGCTGTAAAATCTTGAAAAATATCTTGCATGTGAGTATAATAATCAGGAAGTTCAATAAATTTCTCCACAGTTTCGGCTACACCTTGTCGTCTTCAATAGCGAAAAGAATATTAATTTAAAAGTCAGATTTATGGAAAGTGGGTAAGAATATCATAAATTTGATACTGTAATAAATCAATTTGAGTCAAAAATTTATTAGACATGCGATGCTCATTATTGAAGTTTCTAGTTCTAACCTATAATGAATAAATAACATCGAGACTCAGAACATATTTCTAATTTCGATTCAATAATAATATATCGATCTTCAAGTAAACTATCCAGTTACGAGAAGTATATCGTGAATAAATCATAATGAAATGAAAACTATTTTCTTCAACACTGTTTTGGAATTTGCATATTCCATACCCAAAAATTAAGTTGGAACGAATGACATTCCAAAAAATCGTTTAGAATGATTCCGTATGCCGTTCAGAATGATTCTGTAAGCCTTTTGAATCATTTCGACGAATCAGAAGCTGTTAGTTTGGCTACTATCATGGTTACTTCCTAACAATTCAAGTATTCAAATCTGGATTTGACGTTTGACATTTAAAAATTTTTTAAGTCTCCTCTGAAATATTGGTGAGTTTCCAAAACCTTGTTAGAGAAAGTATAGTCTACAACATGTTTGGAATGGCGTGTTCCACAGTCGCGAACCGTAATCCTCGCCTTCGGCTCGGTTTACAAACTTTTCGCTCGTTCAGAATATAGGCCATTCCAATACTTATTGTAGAATGTAGTATATTATTGTCTCAAAAATGTAGCTCACGACAGTAATTTTGTAGAGCAAAAATGTATACTCACAGTAAAATATATTTAGAACTTTCATTCAGATGTGGAAAAATTTTACGAATTAATCCATATTTTAGGAATCAATTACGTATCTGATGCTACTTTTATCTTGATAAATTGTTAGTGAATGAGGAATGAGCCCACTCTTAAAAACTCCATCAATCCAAAAAGGATGAACAGTACATTTTAAAGAAAATCTCAGACTTTTTCCATGTGTCACAGTCAATTTTGCCAGACAAGTAGAACTATTTGGAGTTCAAAATATAGAGATTGTCTATCAACACATATTATGAGACACATTGAGAGAGTTCAAATTAATATGAGCATTTCGTCTCGTCTTGTGACGAGCTAATTAAAAAAGAATTATTCGAGCATCTCAAATCAGTATCAACAGATACCAATTTCTCTTGCCTGAGGAGCCTTACTGCTGTTTATATTTACTCTTGTTTATATTAAGCAAAGAAAATATCATAAGTTTAGATTGCCAAGTATAACATAATACTCCATCTCAACAATGATATTAGGCAAGACAATCCTGCCTCAGTTCAAGTACAGGGCGAAATACAGTGTGTTGTTTTTTATATATGTGTCAGGAAAGCAGATGAGATGAATTTTACTCAAGATCAGATGATAACGGCCGAAACTCCAATGAAGTATGAGAATTAATTTTTAACTGTATAGTTTCATATATTTTGGCAACTGAACTGGTTGTTTAATGAATGAATATTTCAAATAAACAAATAACTCCCCACAGAATTTGGTCATAGTTAGGTTGGTCATCTTGCAATATTTTTTGTGATCCAACTGTTTATAAGAAAAAAAAGCATGTCGTTAATTAAAAATCCAATTAAAGTCCACTTGTCAAAGTTGTAGAGGCGCACAAACTGAACAGCTTCAGAATCAAATTGACGATCCGATGAAAGATGGAGAATTTCAAATTGCTTCCAGTGGTCGGCAACATTCCCGTCCTACTCCGCTCTCCCCAACGATATCCGATAAGGTACGCGCAATTCTAACGCGGATATCAAAAGATCGCAAGGATAATTGGAAGAGTTTTGAAATAACTTTTAATTAAAATAATAAATTTTAATAAAGATAATGCAAATGAGAGAATATAATTTACAGAGTGTGCAATTGATGTTAATCAAATGAAATTATATCATATTCGATGAATTTTAAAATACTTTTGATTATTTATCTACTTGAGTAGATATTAATTGATCTTATACGCCTGCTTATCTACCACATTCTTAAAAAAATCTGACGTCAACATCACGTGACTTACTTGTATATCATTAGATATATATATATATATATATATATATATATATATATATATATATATATATATATATATATATATATATATATATATATATATATATATATATATATATATATATATATATATATATATATATATATATATATATATATATATATGATACGATGTGATTTTGTGTTTGATCATATATATCATTGGATATATATAATCAAATACAAAATCTCATCGTTCCACAGTTAATCGTTTTGGATTTACCAAAGAGATTCTGAGAATCTGTCAAGTAAAATGCGCTTTCAGCCAAGTCGGTTGCTATGGAAACAGTAGGTCATTATTCTAATATTACAACATTCCTAAATATTGATTTCCAAAATTCTACGACTACCAACAGATCTGAATTTACGCGCAAAATTAAAAAATAAATTCCTACTGAAGTGCACTTCCAATTCAGTCTATTGCTATGAAAATAGTAGGCAATCATTCAGATGCTACAGCAGACTGAAATACCAAATTTCAATATTCTACACCTGATCGTTTCGAATTTATACGAAAAATTCCAAAAGACTGTCAAGTAAAGTGCACTCTCAATAAAAATAAGATATGAGCATCTAGACGATATAATCGTCCTAAATACTGAATTCTAACAATCTACGTTCAATTGTTTTGGATTTATGCAGAAAATTCAAAAAATGTTTCGAATAAAGTGCTCTTTCGCTTCGGTCGATAGCAATCATAATGCAAGGTGTACAACTAGATATCATAAAAGTGCCTAATACAAAATTTAAATATTCTACGACTGATTGTTTAGAATTTATGCGGAAATTTCAAAAAGTCTGTCATACAAAGTGCACTTCCGGTTTAGCCAAATGTTACAAAAATAGCAGATAACCATTCTGATGCAACATCAAGTTCAAATACTGAATTTCAACATCCTACGGTTGATTATTCTGGATTTATTAGAAAAATTCGGAAAAAGTTTCAAGTCAAGTGCTCTTCCGGTACCGACGCTTGTAACCATAATGCGAGGTGTACAACTAGACCCTATACCAGTCCTGAATACAAAATTTCAACATTATAAGTTCAACCAGTTTTGAGATTTGCGAGTTACGCACGCACGCACGCACGCACGAACATTCGCGTACCGACATCAAACCAAAAATAGTCAAAATGGATTTAGGGATGCTCAAAACGGATATATCCATCAAAATCTCGATATGTGAATTTTGTCGGTTTCACAATACTTCCTTGTACTTTGTACAAGTAAGTAAAAAAGAAAATTCCAAGAGTAATCTGTTCTAAATAAAATTTCGTTTATCATATCGATGACGTGATATAAAAAAACTAAGACTATCACTCAACAAACGTTTATTTTTTTGATGTGATGGGTCAAATCTTGATTTTGAGGCCTAAAGTCGTCACATCGTCACTTCATCAACTAGATATGAAATTATCGGTTAATTGTGTGATCATAACATATTGTGACGTGCGAGAGTGGGGGAAGCTCGTAAAGACGACGTAGTATGGAGAGGAGCCTTTCGTCCTCGCTTACGCCGCGCCGCGTCGCAGCACATCATCCCTCCCAATGGAAGCCTCTAGTAATATTCTAGAAATGGAAAGAGTCGAGAAATAGAATATTCGAGGAAACGATATTTCTCTATATAAGGCCAAGCAAAAGATGTGTGGAGGACAGTAGTAATAAGAGTAGTACTGGTGAAATGGAACTAGAACAGTGTATATTAATAGTGAAATATAAATATCTGCGAGTTTGTTTAAGTTAGAATTAAGTGACAAATCCTTACTAATATTATAAATGCGAAAGTCACTCTGGCTCTCTGTTACGCTTTCACGCCTGAACCACTCAACCATTTTTGATGAAATTTGGTATAGAAATAAAATAGAGCTCCAGAAAGAACATAGGCTACCTTTTATTGCGAGGGGGTTGAAATAGGGGATGATAGTATGTATGGAAGTTCGTCATTTTCGAAGATAAAACCATGAAATTTTGTATTCAGGCATCAGGCACTTGATAATAAGTGAACAAAAATTTTTTTCAGCTTTTTTGTGATTTCGATCTACATGGGAATGAAATGGGAGATGAAAGTTCGCATTGAGATCCAAGCGCCTGCGCAGCGCGGCGTAGTAGGAAGAATATCACTGAATGTGGCTATCCGAACGGTCCATCACGTTAGGGCAGGCGAGTGCGAATATTGAAAATGAATGAGTTGTTTCGTAATCCATAGTTCTTTTGACTTTTTGCTTTGAATAAAATTATAAGTGAAATGAATTGTGAATAGTTCTAGCGGTTTTATTGATTTGGTTCAATAATAGTATATTATGCTACAAGGATCGAACGACTGTCATTTTTCTCCAGGATTAATTTGGTTGTACTCGGCGAAGACGACGGCAAAGCCCAAGGCTTAGCTTCGTGCAACCAAATTCGTCCGTGACAATAATGACAGTCGTCCAGTGTCCGTGTTGCATATCATACTTCTTGTAGCAAGTGCACCGAAGTACTCCCATTATTAAGCGTTTCAAATAAATTTGGATTTATTGAAACTATCTTATCGATTTGAAAAACAGTAAACTAATGCACTGAAACATAGCTTACATGATTTATTTCATTGATTGATATTCTTCACATTCTCTGTGCTATCCCGTTCACAATAAATGCACATACTATATCGAACACATACTATAATACTTTCTTTCAAATATCAATTTGACATATATCCTGACATATATCAATGAAATAGAAAAATCCAATGGCATCCATGATCCATAATCTACAATTTCATTTTTACCCAGCGGATATTAATATCCATTAATTCCCAGTCAACACAGAATTATTGAAAATTGTTACCATGGTTTGGAGTTGAGAACTTTCGAAGCAGAAGTCAGCTCAGTAATAGGGTACTTTCGGTGTACGTGTTAAAAAAAAAAATTTTACAATTATAGTAAGAACATTTTCGATTCGAATAGGTCAGGTAGAAAATTTTCTCTTATTTAATTACGTTTTTTTCCTAGATTCTGATATGCCTAAATGCTGCCGAAAATAACTATTCTACGCGGACGAAGTTGCGGGAAAAAGCTAGTAAATAAATATAGTGTTATTATTGCCATAAGAAGAATAAAACTTTTATTTCAATTTAGATTATTGAATAGTGACTTTTATTTAATTACAAACTAGATTTCGTCAGGTAATAAACATTACAATATTTAGAAAATTTGTTAATATATTTAGAATTTTATCTAACGTGCGCGAAATACCCATAACAGATCCACTGTCGACGTTGAACTGTTAACAAGCAATTTGCTTCCGATACTGCCAAGCTTATCTGCTGATTCTTTTTGAAAATGAAATATATGGCTAATAATTCAGTTTTCATGGGATGAAGAGTGAAAGATCTGACGTGGACATCACGTGACTTACTTGTAAATCATTGGATATACATATATAATCGAACACAACATCTCATCATTCCACGGCTAGTCGGTTGTTATATAATTAGTAGGTCATCATTCATTCTTATGCTACAACATTCCTAAATACTGATTTTCAGGATTCTACGGCTAACAGTTCTGAATTTATGCGCAAAATTCCAAGATCGTCAAGTATAGTGCACTTTCGACTTAGTCGATCTCAATGAAAATAGGATATGAGCATCTAGACAGTACTATCATCTTGAATACTGTATTCTAATATTCTACGTTCAATCGTTTTGGATTTATGCGGAAAATTAAAAAATGTTTAGAGTAAACTTCACTTCCGGCTTAGCCGATCAAAATCATGATGCAAGATGTTCAACTAGGTGCTATAAAAGTGCTTAATACGAAATCTTAATACTCTGCGACTGATTATTTTAAATTTATGAGAAAAATTCGAAAAGTCTGTAATATGAAGTGCACTTCCAGCTTAGTCGATTGGGACGAAAATAGGAGATAATCATTTGGATGCTACAGCAATTTCAAATACTGAATTCCAGTATCCTACGGCTAATCATCCTAGATTTAAGCGGAGAATTCAGGAAAAGTATCAGGTAAAGTGCACTTCCAGTACAGACGATTGCAACCATAATGCGAGGTGCACATCAAGATCTTAGATCCTATACCAGTCTTTTATACAAAACTTCAGCATTCTACGTTTGACGAACTCTGAGATTTGCGAGTTACGCGCATACACACATACATTCGTACATACGTACATACGTACCAACATCAAGCCAAAAATAGTCAAAATGGATTCAGAGATGCTCAAAACGGATATTTCCATCAAAATCTCGATAGGTGAATTTTGTCGGTTTCACAATACTTCTTTGTACTTAGTATAAGTAAGTATGAAAATCAGTTCGCCAGAAGCTTGCAGCACCATTTGAGCAATTCATTCATTCAAATATGGAGAAATATCCAAAAAAATTAAAATAAATTCTAGATCGTTAGATAAGAAACTAGATTTCCAGTTGCAACAATGCCAATCTGTCTTTATCCCGATAATATGTATCCTATATTTTCTACACATATTCCTCTTGTAATTGAAATATTATTATCGACGGACTTTTCAAAATTTAAGTGTGCCTCTGTTGTTATTACTTCATGAAATTATCTTGTTATTTGAATATTGAGTATCTGAGAAAAATTGTTTTTGTTCTGTGGTGGTTTTATTTATTTATTGTATCAAATTTCCACATTGGATTATTAAATTAAAAGAAGTTCTCCATAGAAAGGATGCTCATAATTTTGCTTGTTAAAATGTTCAAGAGAATCAATTATAGTAGTATTAAAATTTATAATTAATACAATTACGAAATGCAAACGGAATTAGCTTCATTAGGATGAGAAATTTGCCTTGGAACATGAACTGTAATTGTAATAAATAGACCATCCCAATTATGCGCATCAAGTTCATCAGTTGATGTTTAATTTTTATGCTGGGAGCACCCCTATGTCTAACGCCAATAATTAAGACATTAACATAAAAAAGGTTTTTTAGGTAATGCTATAGATAGAGCAGATATTCATCAACTAACCTGTTTCAAAACAGACCAGTAAATTAGAAATTTCCATTGACATCTGATTGACATCAAAAATAAAATTAATAATAATTAATATGGTAGGGTGGATGAATTATCTACAAACCCATAGTAAATCATGGACCTACATTAGAAATATGGTATTAGGGACAGTTGTCATAACAAAATGAGCTTTTAAGAGCTTGTTGACTTCAAGCATAATCACATATTAGACTCTCATTAACAAGAACTCACTGAATCCCATAAATAACCAGATTACAAGATTACAAGCCAAAATATAAACCCCTACCTCAAATTCCTATAATTCATTTAACAGCTGATACAATCTTGAAGGTAAGAATTTTCAGGACCAGTTCTGGAAAGGAATAATTATGAGCATCGTTAAATACCTTTAAAATGTTGTTATAATTACTAGCTTCAACACACTGTTGCTACCGTTGTAATTTTGAAATGAGCGGTGAGGTTAATTTCAGACTACGTTGTTGAACAAACCAGTGGTATTTATTAGAAATCGTTAAACAGACCATTTGAAGGACAGAAATTCAGTTTATCGTACATATTATCTTCCTAATTGTCCCCATCAGAAGACACAATAATCAATAATACATACAGAAATTGACTTTAGATTTCTCCTTCATGATATTATGTTTTATTTTCAAATAATGTCATGAATTAATTACATACTTTGGACATTAGCTGGATTTGCTGGACTATGTTTAGCAGCTGTGGGAGTTAAGGTAGAGGGTGTTGTCGTTCGTTGCTTGTTTTGTGAGGAACGGCGAAGTCGCGGTTGCCGAGGATAAAGCCTGAAATTAATAGTGGCCGTTAGTGGTCGCATTCAGCCATTGTGGCCTGCAGATGTTAGGGTGGTTTGGCGGTACCTTCGTTCCAAACTCCGGAGGTGGCAGCGATGTTGCTCCGGAGGAGGTTTATTGAGAAGAAATTCCTTTGGTGTAGAGAGAAAGCCAGCTACTGATTTATAAAAGACACACGTTGAGCAACATGAATTTACATCATCTTGATCACCTATATATTGATGGATGAATATTTGAATGCGGACTCCAATAAATTTAGCTATCCATTATTACACAATTTGTTTTCAACAATAATGGTGGAGGTCGTGAAAAATATTGATGAAATAAGATAGTTCTTCAAAAAGTTTTGTTCTGTTATACATTTGTTATTTAAACATCTCCCAAGTTGCACGTGAGCCACTGTCTCGACCCAGTAATCGTCTGCAAGACAACAAGCAGAAAGCGCTGTAAGTTAGCGCTTAGAATTTATCGCCGGTCCGGATTATAATTATAGTTTGGGGTGGCTTTGCCCAAGTGCCTTGTTAGTGCAACCTGCTGAATCCACAGTCCAATTTATGAGATTCATATCGAATTTATAGCTAGCTTTGAATCGATGTTAACGCACCGCTATTGTTTCTAACTATGAGATAGATTTATATCAAGACTGCAATCACCGATCCAATCACTAAACTAAATAGTTGCTAAGAGATGTTAAATGAGGACAAAAGCAAGAGATTAATGTGAATTGTTCAAGATTACATGTTTTAATCAATGTAAATCAAGGCAGTGATAATAGAGGATCATGTTTAGCTTCAGTTTGTATATATTATTGATGCTTTGTTAGAAATATAGAACCTCAGTCCTTCACTTATATGAGGTCACTTAGAAGATAGAGAAACAAATGTTTGGTCACAGATGCATGCAGAGAAACTCAAGTGAAACTTATCAGTCAAGTTATATTTCATGCAGAAAAATATCAGTTTATATGAAGAAAAGCTTGTATGCTCAATGCACAGAAGGATATATTTATTGAATCATTATTCAAAGGATAGTAGCTTGTATTAGATTTATATTGAAATTGATCGACTATCATTAATTTTTGTCATTGATATATAGAAAGTAATTGAGAATCAGTCATGAAGTTTCCGAGTATCAAATATCTGCATTTAATCAATTCCTGAAACAGTAAACAAGAGATTGAAGAATCATCTAGATGATGAAAGCACATTTTTGACAGCTCATGAATGCTTGATACTTCAGAGATTTTGCAAATTACCATCTCCTTACTTACGATACAGCAGCTTCCATTTAGTACTAGTTTCAAGTTGACTATTTGATAGGCACATAATTTATGCATGTACAAACTAAAAAATACCTTTTAATCGTCATTGTTTGGTTATTGACTGACGGGAGGTCTTGTGCTATACCTTAAAATTATAATTTGATCTTAGCTATAAAATATACCAAAAGTAAACAAATTTTCATCCAATAATAATAATTCATTCTAATAAGCTTCAAATTCGCGTCAAACAAGTCATTGAATGAATCCCGGACAGACTTGACAACTGCACATATTAGTAGTGACCCAGACGGCTAAAGTTGTAACTAAATTTTCATCTACTTGAATAAACTTTAGTTGCCATATCCCTAACGTCATATACATCTATGGGTACTGTTTCACCTGAAACAAGTAATTGAATAATTGAATCTTCCACAATCACTGAGCTTGAATTGAAGCAATTTGTGCGAACCTACGAAACAGCAGCTTCTATTTAGTACCAGTTTCAGGTCTGTGAATGGTATAGTTGCTGAGAACTCAGCGTCACGCCAGCCAGCCAGATAGCCAAAGTGAATATAATAGCGCTTTTTTCATAGGTTCATAGAACGTAGAACTGAAAATTTGAATCTGATGTGGATCTCCTAATCTGTATGCTTAGACACCTCAAATTAGTGTTTAACAAGAATCAAGAAATAATCTTGACCTTGTCTTGATCTTGTCTTAACATCAAGACAAGACCAAGACAAGAGGTACTTTTTATTTTCCAAGACAAGACAAGAAAGTGTTATTAAGACTCGAGACTTCTTGTCAAGAAATCTTGATATCTTGACAATTAATTTCTCAAATCCGCATATCTATTAATCTATTATTGAAATATTTAAATCTACTGTGGCCATCACAGCTTTCCCCCGACAATTAATTTTTTGGCCAGTTTCATCACTGTTTCATGAATTTAGAGTTTCACACCAACTGTGGAATTGACATTTGTCATTGTCAAACTTACAGTTGTTATTATCTAAGTGATAGCGTCATTATAAGAGTGACAGCATCATTTTCAAAGTGACAGCTGTTATTGTCGAAGTGACAGCTGTCATTGTCAAAATGACAACTGTTATTGTTATGATGACAGGTGGAGACTATATTTTAGTCCTCATAGTATAAGTAATTCTATCATTCTATACATTTTTCAGAATTTTATTGAATGAAAAACTACTTTTGATTTCAAATACTGTACATTTCATGAGACTTTGACGTTTCGATCCTTTGATCAAGGATCTTTTTCTTCTTTTTTCTGAAGTTTAGTTAAACTCAAAGGATCGGAACGTCAAAATATACAGAATTTGAAATGAAAAGTAGTTTTTTGAGTAATTTTGAAAATGGACAGTCATTTTCTAGATTTCCTGGTTGAAATAGCTCATTTATAATTTAAACCTAGCTTTTTAATAAAAAAAAACTCCAACATAAAATTTCAGTCGAGAACTCGTACAGGCTCTCAAATTATTATACTTTCAATCGTACCATAACATAAATTACAGGGAGGGTAAAGGGTAGACACACGCTAACTTGAGCGTCCAGATTGGATGAAGCGATAGTGAAAGGGGATTCTCCCAAAATGTCAAGATCAAGAAGTATCAAGAATTCTTGAAACAAGGCAAGAAATGGGTCGTCAAGAGATGGGCAAGACAACAAATTTCTATCTTCTTGTCTTGAAGATCAAGACAAGACAAGAAATAATCATCAAGACAAGAAATCTTGTCTTGATGAAACACTACCTCAAATTATATTTCTTTGAATAATATGTTTGAAATCATGAATGAGGCCCGGTTGTACAATCTAAACTTTATCTACAGTTTAACTGAATCGAGCTCACCCACTATGGTAACAAATACTGAAATAATTGTTACCATAGGAAATAAACTTAGTTTAACTTAGATAAGCTCAGATTGTGCTACCAGGCCTAAGAGAGCTCAACATAATACTAATGGGAGCAATTATTATAATTGGCACATGAATTCACTGTTCCTTTGTCTTTTCTCTCAGAAATACATCTTGTGGTAAAATTCTTCGCATGCTTTACTTGAATCAAATCGTCCAACAGTGGAAGTACAAATTTAGTAGAACAGTAAATGTAATCTTTATTTTAAGTGACTCTTCATTCTATGTTTTTAGTTCAATACTGTCTGCGTTCTTTATATTAAAACACTTCGCCCCAAAACACATGGATCGATTAGTTCTTCAACTAAGAATAACGAAATGAATCCTTTGAATGTATAATCTTCAAAAATGTACTTGAAAACAAGTCAAATCCTTAATCAAGATCTATGTTCGAAAATACGAGCCCCGCCGCTATGAATTTGGCACAACCAATGAAAATACTTTTTTAATGGAATTCAGCAGGTTTTGGGACAATTTGTTACGATTAAGAATTCCTTTTATCTATCTAGGGGCGATTCATCAATTTCTTGTATATTGATCTATCTTTTGAGCTACAGAGAGAGAAAAATTGTAATAGTCCAGTCAATTCGGGGTTTCTCTACGAAATGAGAGATAATAAGCTAGAAACTCGTACAAACCTCTATTTTGGCAGTCTAAAAGTTGTCTCAAAAGCCCCATAAAATCATGTGTCTGCTTCTTGAATTATTGAAGGTCAAATGTCGCAAAAATCGTTTTATTCCGGTTCCTATAGCTCAAATAGAGTTGATATTCATTACAAAAATTGTGGAGCATAAAATTTGCAATCAATTTTGTTTTGAACATTTTCTCATGCGCTCAACCATTTTTGAAAAAGAGCGCGAGGAACGCACAGTGCTCAGCCATGCATACTGTAATGCAAGAATGGAGTTGAGTACTGCAAAATGAATTTCTGGAACTAATGGCAGCAACATTACCATCGGCTCCAGATGAATTACTGGAGAAAATATTTTGCAACTGTAAGAATGGTTGTGGTGCACGTGTGGGTGCAGAAAAACAGGGTTGCAATGCACTCTAGCTTGTGGCCAGTGTAATGTGTAATCCATATTGATAGCAATAATATGAAATTAAGATATACTATAAGTATTTGATGAGCTTCTAATTATACAAAGTACGAGTATTATCGAAAAAATATATTATATACAATACGTGAGATGTCATTAAATATATTGACCAATGAATAATACGAATAATTCATAATTGAAGATATTTTAGTGATTTACTGACTGTATGATTTATTACCCACCGGAACTAACTGTTGGCCTTGCATTACAGTATGTATGGCTGAGCGCTGCGCATTCTCCAAGCTCTATTTCAAAAACGGAGAAACCGAGATATTTACGAAAAACCGATTTTGGCGATCTATGACCTTAAATAACTCAAGATGTAGACACGATATTTAATCAGAGTTTCGGGACAACTTTTATAATGTCAAAATAAAGATTTTCACAAGCTTCCAGCCAGCTTATTATCTCTCGTTTTGGAGGTGAAACCCAAATTTGACTGGGCTATATCTATTACCTAATGTTGCCAAAATACAGAGAATTTATGGAAGCCAAAAATTGAATAGATGTGTACAAAAATTTCAGATCTTTTTTCCAGGAAGATGATTCAATTTGTCATACGGCTGGATTCATGTAAGATTCGAGACTGAAAAACAAAATCCAGATGTAAAATGGACATCCAGTAGTCTAAATCTCTTGTCGATTGAAATCTTCTGGCATATCATGAAAAAGAAGCTCCGATGTAAGTTCGCATGACAAGATCCAGAGCTACGTTCTCGTCTTCAAAAAATTAGGAGTAATTTAACCCCAGATGATTGCTGCACACCAGTGGACATTATGTTGAAATCTATAAAGACGGTGGAAAGTCTAAAAAAAGCGATGAAACGCAAAAAAATCTATTTAATGATCGCTCATTTACTGTATTACGAAAATATTAGAAAGTTCATAGAGTTTTCCTCTTTCTGTAACTCAAAAGATAGCTGAATATAAGAAAACGGATGAATGGCTTCTAGGTAAATAGAAGAAAGTAATAATCCCAACAAATTTCCCAAGAACCAACTAAATTCCATTAGAAAACCTATTTGCGTTGGTTGTGTCAACTTCATTGTGCGTGGCTCGTATGAACAAGAAAATTTGGGGTTTGTCAAAATTGTATGCACTATAACATCCAAGTAGCTAACGAACTTCACCTGGAATGTTAGTCGAAACAAAATATTAGTCTATGACAGGAATTGCAAAGAAAGATGGGCTAAATTTCAAGTTGGTTATTCGTTTTGTAATCCGAGATATTCCCAATATCAGCACGTTTTTATTGTGATCCGATTCGCCCGATGTTTATTCTATGCCTATGTACTTTGATGACAATGAAAAATGGACAAAATATGTAAAATACACGATAGAATGACAAGGTGCTAGAGCAATATGTGATTATTTGTAAATCGGGCACTCCCTGTTTTTCTCAGATTTATTCCATTTTTATTATTTGTTGCTTTAGTGGTAACAGTGATATACATTATGTGAAAATTTCAAGTGTATACCTATCACAGTTCAAAAGATACAGCTCTTTGACAGACGGACAGACAGACAGCGAGGCCTCAGTAATAGCGTTTGTTTGACGCCCTTTGGGAGAAGAGCCCCAAAAGAGAATGTAATCCAATATTCATTCGATGACCTTAAAATTCATACTGCAAATTTCGTATTCATCATATGGATTTAGATTCACATACATTCTTCTGTCGAATTTGACAGACTGGAACAAAAAATTAAGTTTGCTTAGAATTATGTGCAGCTCAATATACAAACATAGTTAAAAACTAAAAACTGCTTCAAATAGTGATTTCTGTTCACTTATTGAGGCTGCTGAGATTTTTTTATGCGTTATTTTTGCTGACACCCGGTATACTATAGCATTCTCTCAGTATAAACAGAAATTCCATTGAAGTGTGGTGATGTTCAACTGTCACGTCCCAGCGCTATGCGATGGCAGAATGACACACTGAAAGATGGATGACTTCTACAAAGCAAAAAGAAAAACGCCGATGCCAGTCCTGTGGGAAGCACATGATGTTCCCAACTGCAAAAACTCAGTCTGTGTGGTTCCTGTAGGAATCCACACCACATAGTTCCAAGAGGGAAAGTTGGCGGAAACAGATTTTTACAGGAGCACTCATTATCAGGGCGGAACTTTGGGGGAAACTGTTTCGCAAACTAAAACGAGAAGCTTAATTTTGAAAACTAACCACGAAATTTAATACGATTATAACATTAGAAAATTTGAGAGATGAAATATGATTCATGATTAAATCTGCTCAGACAGCATATATTACAGAGATTATAATATTTTTAGGTGATTTTTGATCATCCGTATTGGAAGAGAGAAGAAAAATTGTTCAAAAATGTACAGAACTGCAAAATACAAGATATACGAGGGCTGACTTTTTAGTTTTGCATATAGAAATGTAAGAAAATAGTACATAGACTATAGACTCAAATGACTTCATTGTTCTTTGAGCGTAATCCAGTTTTGCATTCACTCGGACTAACTTTGGAAGCAGTTATATCACTCGTCAGTACGACAAAATTGCATTTATGAAGGCATAGACTGCTTCTCTCTGGGATTGGAACCTTCTACCACGTAGTTCGTTTTTTTTATTGGAAAAGTAAAATAATCGTTGGGACTTAGGTCGAGATTGTAAGGGGGATAGTCTAACAATTCGATGTTTTGCTGCTCTAAGAATTCAATAGTCCTGCGAGCTGTGGCGAACTTCCAATGTTTTGGATTAGGATGACTCGTCGTTCAAAGTTGGCTCTTAGAAGCTCAGCAATCACTTCCAGAGAACAATTATTGGTTATATACGGATTGACAGTAATAGTTCTTTGATCTTACGGAGAAATTTTTGCTATTTGACCTGCTTCTGAGACATACTTTGAAGATGAATGACTTTTGTCGGTTTTTCTGTAACTTGGTACACCCAAACAAATGACTGGAGTTTATTTTCGGGTTCATATGAGTAAACCCACGATTTGTCACCACTGATGATGCTGTAAACGTTTTTAAAGGTGCTTACCTTGAATCGGCCTAGAGTTTTTTGGCACTAATTAACACTTAGCTTCTTCCTGTACTTTGGTCAATAGATGACGTACCCAACGGAAAAGTAATTGTTCTGCACACAATTTTTCCTGCAAAATTTTTTTCAATTGAGATCTTTGAGATTCTCAGTGATGCCTCAATCTCACATGTCGATCTTCGTTGATGAGCCTGAAAAAGGCATTGACGTCTTCCTGAATAACTGCTGTTTTTGTGGACCTGTCCTTGGCTCGTCACCAAGACTTGACTATTTCAGCAAACAGAGCGCTAAATTTGGACGACCAGTTGAATTTGAAAAATAGCGCGCTTCTGGAAATTTTATTAAATTTTGGCGCTGCGACAGGATTTCCCCGTACACCTCCAGTATAATCATGTTTTTCAAAAAAAATTTTGCACAGTCGTGCGTACTCAAGGCTCGTAACCAGATATCAAAAAAAAATTTTCATACATGAAACACATTTTATTACAATTTTACATAGTTGCTTTTGCATTGATATGTCTAGTCGACGTAGTTTTTCTTCTGTAGTTGTATAGTGTAAGTATTTTTTGAAAATTTCATTATTATTTTATGTCATTTTGTGCATTGCTGTAGATTTACAAAAAAATTGTAAGTGATCTTTTTTCGTTTCTTTGTAGTCTAACCGGCTCTGATGATGATTCTTCAAAGAATCGAAACCAGTAAGCAATTTAAGCTAAAATAGAACAGTGTAGACCCAGATAGCAATAACGTCCTCTCTAGTTGTCCTGTGAATGCCCTGGATATTCGAAATATACATGGTATATTCCAACAGCCTATAAATCTTCTGTAAATATCCTATTTTGCTTATTCTTGGAATATTCATAATTAATATACATAGCATATTCCTATAAACCATGGATCATCTGAAAATACTCTATCTACATTATTTCTAGAATATTTGATACAAATATTCAAAGATTATCACATTTTTTATATTCTTAGTAGAATATATGGTAGATATTCATGTTATATTCAATTTTGCTTAGCTTTATAAACTTTATTCATAACTGAAATCGATTGTTGTTCGTGAGGCCAATGGAGACATTTATGATTGTGTCATGACAGGTTAGGATGAAAGAGATGAACGACTTCAATTGTAACCAAAACAAGAATTTAGATTTCGAAAAACCCGATATAAAAACAGATTTCAATTATCGTGAAATTTCAAAAGAAAAATTATATCTTACTTTCATTTTCGTACTTTATGTACATTTCTCGTTGGAGAAAAAAAAAAAATGGGATGAATTTAACATTTTGGTCTAGTGAATTATTGAGAGCATATACAAATACTCAAAATTTTTTTCTATGCTCCCAAAGATTTTTGTCTAGACTACAATTCTTTTATTTTTGCAAAAACTTGATTTCTTCATTCAAAATAATTTAGGACAGGAAAATTTCACATCTATCTAACTAAAATATGCATGTATTTTATAACTTGATCATTGGAATATGGCTTAAATAATTGATTGAATATTAGCCTAAATCCGATCTAAATCATTGACACATAAAATTTTCAAATGGATCAGAGTAGTTTGAGACATGACTAAATGAAAGTATTTTGAAAATGCGAATCAAAAAACCTCGCAGCAATTTAGAAATTTTTTTTTTAGGTTTGGAAATTTTCCTTGACGTCCAAAGGTCTATTGTCACTCAAACGGTAGGCTTATTCATCATCAAACATTTTGAGAATATTGACGTAAAGTGAAATAGGTCTTGCTTGTTAGGCATCATCCAAATTATTTTTAATATTTTTAGTTGGATCGCGAGCTAGATAAATTATATATTTAACAAATTTACTTGTCAAAATCATGCTTCTTTCGACCAAACAATACTCAGTAGTTTGAAACTAGTTTTCTTTCTTTGCGCATGCCTGTGAAATTTGGAGGTTTTTCAAAATGTTTCTAAATAGCATCCGATAAATAGAAATGATATATATGTCAACATTTCCCATACATTCTCATTGATTTATAGGTACATCAAATTATAACGCAACATATTTTTTTCATGAATAAGATCAAATTTTTTATGAATTTGTACAGTTATGGAGCCCGCTGTTTGAGTAACATGAGAGACTTTTGTACGTCATCATGACGTCATATAAGTATTAAATCGACCTTCCATTAGAACAAAGCAATATTCAATATATTTTTATTGCTTATATCTATTATTTATCCAATATTTTCATATTTTCATGGAAGTTTATCAAATTTTGATAGTAGTGGAGTATCTCGTTCACGCAGTAGAAGAAAATAAATGAATGCATAAAATTTTCAGACACTACATTCATGACGTGGTATTATAAAATGCTTTGGTATGTATGGAACATTTTTGTTAAATCTTGACCTGTAGAAGATGCACAAAGTTATTACAATGCTCTGCCAATTTTAGTGAAAGTCTTACAGTTGCGTTATAAAGATGTGAGTCACCGTGTCGTATTTATCGCAGCCACATGGTATTGGATATTTCTTTGTTTAGGTGAGGATTGGTTCTGAAAAATGTAAGTATTCTATTTTATTTTCATTTTGACTATTGTTTGAACCAACAAATAAAGATTTCTTAACTGAACATTAATATTATTATTTCTTTCTCTTGAATGAATATTCATTTATTTCACTTGGTGTTTGTATGAAACCCTGTAAATATGCAGAATGAATGTGTTTCCAGGTATCCTATGGCTCAAATGAAAGAGGAAAATGTGGGCAAATCAATAAGAACAGTGATGACAAGAATTCTTGCGGATATATTAGCCACTGGATAAAGTTGGCAGGACTATAAAGAGAACAAAAAGTACAACAAATTCAAATTGACTACTGCAATTATTGGTAAAGCATTGTTTTATCATAATTAATATTATCTATTTCAAATGATTTCTCATTCAGAAATCTGCCAAGAAGAGTCATACCGCCAGGAATATCACAGAGAAACAAATTGAATTAAAAATTGCCAAACGGCTGAGCAAGGTTCCTGAACATATGAAAATTAGAAATCAATAGATTATATAATGTATATATACATTTGTATCTTGTTGTTATCGCAAATATGGTTTTATTATTTTCATATTATATATATTAAAAGTGCAATACGCAATGTATTTTTTACATTTTTGTGAGTTTTATGAGTGTGATTTTTTTTTTCTCAATTGTGCTTATTTCCTATCAATTGAATTTCTTGTCACAGATATGATTTTATTTCCCAGAAAAATATAACTTCAATATGGTCATAAACCAGCCCAGAATGTTCCAAGAATATGATTTCAATTATCCCTATAATATTCTTAGCATATATTGAATATTTACTTTATAGAGATTCATAGATTATTCCAGGAATATAACATCGTATATTCATAGCATATTTCAGGATGGTTCCTGGGATATTTATAGGATATGCTATATCGGGACATGGGAATATTCTATCAATATCCCACAAATATATACCGATAAACATAGGATATTCCAACAATAGCTGAATATTCGGAAAAATATTCTCTGCTTCTTCTTGGAATATTTCTTTGCTATCAGGGGACAAGACTTTTTCAATTTTTTGTTGAAAACCTTACCATCCTTCATTCATTTCTATACTTGGGCGTTCCCCCCTCTCAATTAAGACTTATTTGTCTACGATTCAATTCTCCATACCACCGAGAATCTGTTGACATCAATACCGGAAACGAAATATAACTCGGCGAGGCATTCTTGTTGAGATAATTTTATTCGAAAATTGCAAAAAATTATTCCGCGGAAATTTTCTCGAGTCATTTTCATACTTGCATATAGAATTTGAAAATTTGCTACATCTAAAATATTTCTATTCTATATACTCTCAAGTCTGTATGAGGTGAGCAGCTGAAGATGAAGACTTGCAATTTCGGAATTATAAGAATGCGCTAACCCAATACTAAAATCTACTGATAATGATCAAAATTAATTTGGTTTAGATGTTTTCTGTGAGTGGTGCGAAATTAGATGTTCGGGATTATGTAGTAAATGGAAAAGCTATAAATCTTCAAAAGTGCAATAGCAAGCTAAGAGGTCTATAGCAAAAAAACGTTAACAGCTTTATTTTTACTTTGCAAATAATAAAACAAATATCAAACGATGCTAGTGCAAGAATTTTTCGCTTTCATACAAAAAAAAAGACTCTTTGTAGTCTATTGTATGTATCTTCTACAGCTAAAAATTGTTTCAAATTAAGCAAATAAAGTAAATTTTAGACAGAGGTCCTAAGAAGCAGATCTGCCCAGCTGAATATTTTTCAAAATAGTTATTCTAAGATGAACAATATGTGCACATTACCGAACTGTGCAACTTTCCAATACTTATATCTATATTTTCAGTTTGACAGGGTTGTATATTGTGATATAAAAAAAAATGATTGAACAATGGCTTCACCCGCATAAAGATGTACCATTTAAAATCCATATAAAAAAAAATACAAGAATTAATAGTAGCACCTTTGGTCACTCAGTTCTTCCGATCATTATATCCTTAATCGTTCTAGAAGCAGATACGGCATTTCAAAGATAGATGGAACATCTTCATAATTTTCTTAAACCTTAAAATCTGAGAAAAAATCAATTGCTTCAAATCTATGCCAGATCTAATTTTACCTCAAAAAGAAAAATTGTGATATTGCTAATCTACTCAACGGTCACTGAATAAATGATGAGACAATACCCTCCTCACCAATTGTGGCTACATTCTGTAATTGGTCGGTTGTCATGTAGAACGCATAGCATTTGTTTCACTGTGCTTAACAACTGATTAAGCCATGTCACCTGGGAACCGGTGAGTCATGTTGCGTGATAAGTGACAGTGTTTTTTCCTACCCACATATATAGGGATATTTCCAGGGTTTAATTGACAGAAAGATGGTTGGTTGAGTTACTCATTGTTTGCAACTCAATTATGTCTGACCCTAGAAAGTTTTCCGACGAATTGTTATCAAATCATCAGAAGTACATTGATAAATATTATATACCATATAATTAAAGCTAGACTATTTTTATG
This sequence comes from Dromius quadrimaculatus, assembly GCA_963989225.1. Lineage (NCBI taxonomy): Eukaryota > Metazoa > Arthropoda > Insecta > Coleoptera > Carabidae > Dromius > Dromius quadrimaculatus. The sequence goes on from OZ022324.1 coordinate 12,027,600, forward strand.
TTGTGCAATCATAATCCATGTTTTTGTGTACATATGTATGATATTAACTATCATCTACCCAATATTATCAAAGGTAGAATCTGCCAGTAGCTTCTCTGAGAAAGATCAACCGAATAAGTAATTTATCAAGAACTTGAAAACCCGGAACCAGAGTTTGTTGAAATATTTATTCTTCATTTCTTCGCTGTTTCTCTTTTTAGTTGCATACCCTATAATTGTGCAATTAAGCCGCCCATTAACATATGTAAATAACTTCTCCGTCCTTTCCTTCTTGCTTCTTCTTGTGATGGCCGCGGACCACCAGCGTACGGAGGAACGAGGAAAACATTCATCTTCCGCGCCCGAAAAATCCGAATAGATTGATATCTTCATGCGTTTGTTAACAGACCGCGATCGCCGTGGAGTTTACCTTTTACCTCGTTTGTAAAGATGTGGGCTTGTAGTGTACATTAAAAGCACTCTTAATAGCTTCATATTACAGAGATGTATTGGGAGTATTCATTTCTTCGAAACTGTATTTTTTGACCCTCATTAAGGGACACTTATATAGAAACCAAAAGTTAATTGATTGAATCCTGTCAAAAAATATACAAATATCTACTTTTTTAAAACAAGATTGAATCCTTAGCAGATGTAATATCTATTACGGTCCTGATGGCATTTATACGCACAAACAAACGCATCTGCGGTAGGAAATAGTGTAAGATGCCTGAAACAGATATGTTAATGGCACAAAGCAAAGATACGAGTATAAAAAGATAGTAACATTTCGTTTTAGGTAATTTAATCGCAGATGCTGGTAATTCTCTTCATTCTCTTTGCGGTTGCTATTATTGCATTTCTTCATTCGCTTTGTATAACTACATTTTGTTTGCATGGATGCGCATCTTCCAAAGAAATAAATTGCACTCATATGCAATTATGACGAAGAGGTTATTAACTGCAATTTTATTATAATTCAAAATCTTTTCCTTAATTGAAACTGCGATGGGAACTTGTCTATTTGAGAGATGTTGCTACTGCAATTTTAATCAAGAATCGTAAAATGTAATTAACAAATTTTGTTCTATTAAGAATCTAAATTTATTTACATTTACAAACTTTTATATGTACTTTGATGATAATTTTTCACACTAAATTAAATCTCACTTCACAATCAGGAACTGAATATATAACATTTGAAGATAATTACATTTGAAGTGGATTTTGGAATAGATAATGATATTATTCATATTCGATAATAATCAAAGGAAGCAGGTAATAATTGACACATGATGAAAATAATATTTGGAAAGTCATCAAAAATTTATGAAGGTGCAATGTATTTGGATCAACAATTATTGTTCTGTTCATCTAGTCAAGCTAAATTACCTATCAGACATAAATTTTTTACTTACTTATAGGCTACGTGCATAAAGTCTACTAGCGCCTCTAGCGGGCAATGGAGAACGATTGAACTCCATTTTATCATTGTTTTATACCTATAATTTTTTAAATGTACTAATATTATTTAATTCAGCTGTGTGCGTACAATATAACTTGCATAGCATACGAGGTACGTTGAAATTATTTATTTTGAGTATTTTTTCTTCAATTATAACGTACCTATTATAGAGAAAACGTCTCACTTCGTCCAAATTGACAGGATAACCTCAAATTATGACGTCGGTGATCTTGCAGATCGGGTTTGTATTTATCAAACACTGTATCCCTTCTTGCATTGAAGAAAAGCGTGAAATTAGTTTTGCCATATTAAACAAGTTGAAGAGTATGTTGCTGACAATATTAACAACAAAATTATTGCGATGTGCACCTGACAAACTTCTATCACTGAAACATCTAACAAATTAGAGATAGAGGTAAATTCATGAATCCCAAATCGATGATGAATATTTCTAGTTTCACAATTGAGTTACAAACATATTTGTTATATAGAATAATAATGAAAGACAGACAATACTCTATTCACCGCTTTGATTCACTTCACTCGTTTTTTCATGTTATAACTGGGTACATGAAATCTATGAAACTATATTTCACTTGAATCATCCTTAACACAAAAGCCTGAAACAGAACAAACGTTTTCCCATGTTTTATATGCAATTATTTTCACTCTTAAACTATAATGCTCTATGGCAGCTCAATGACGTATTCTGAGAAATGGAGTTCAATGGTCACAATGAGCGCTCGCATCGATATTCGTTCAAACCCCGCCCTAGTGCACATAGCCTATACTAAGTTCAAGAAAGTATTGTGAAACCGACAAAATTCACTAATCGAGATTTTGATGGGAATATCTGTTTTGAGCATCCCTGAATCCATTTTGACTATTTTTGACATGATGTCGGTACGTATTGCGTGCGTAACTTGCAAATCTCAAAACTGGTTGAACGTATAATGTTGAAATTTTGTATTTAAGATTGGTATAGGGTCTAGTTGTGCACCTCGCAATTTAGCTCCAGTTGTCTGTACCGGAAGTACACTTTACTTGAAACTTTTTTCGAATTTCTCTAATAAATCCAGAATGATCAATCGTAGGATGTTGAAATTCAGTAATTGAACTTAATGTTGTATCAGAATGGTTATCTACTATTCTTATATGAATCGGCCAAGCAAAAAGTGCACTTTACTTGAAACTTTATCAAAAGTTTTCGCATAAATCGAGAATGATCAGCCATAGCATATTGAAATTTAGTGTTTGAACTTGAAGCATCAAAATAGTTATCTACTATTTTTGTAATCTTGAACAGGAATACGTAAGCAATCCTATTTTTGCATATTTCATAAGCTTTATATTTTCACTCTTGAATAGATTTCTTACGGCAACTAATCAATATTCCTTTTGTTAACATGTTTTATTTCATAAAAGATAAATTTCATTCAGTTACTTGATCGGTATAGGTCGACTCCGTTTAACAGATTTTAGACTATAACAAAGATGCTGAAAGTGGCTGTACAACTTTTGGTGCTGAGTTAAGTAGAAGACATTTGTTTTATAGGAATATGAAACAAATGTGCAGAGAATTATGTCGGATTCCGAAAATAAATGTTTAAATCTCAAAGTGTTTAGATTTACACATGAGACTCTACGGTTCTCAATACCCATATTTTGACAATTATTTATTGAGCACACAACAATCGGGCACAGAACATAAGTTGTCATTGGGACTTGTTGTTGTGAGCATTTAGTATGATAGAGATATCGAAATGTAGTTCTGGTAAAATAGACATTCCAGACTGCATTGACTCTCAACAAGCTGGATTTTTGTAAAGGTCCTCAATACATTATCATGAATGCTATGTCAGAAGTCACCATCAATCCCTGTTTTGCTTTGTTTTTTATCCGATGTCAAAAGTCACAAATTTTAATTTTTTGCATATAGCTCTTGAACAATGAGAGCTACTGGTAAACTGACAGAGAAAAAGTTTGTAGATCGTGAAATTCTTCACAGAAAAGGTTTCGATACTTTTTTCTTACAAAGCACCGTTCCTTAGTTATCGTAATTTCAGACCGTAGGTATGCAGATATTTCCGCAACACCTCTGAAATGGTGTACTTAGCGCTTTTTTGAACATGGTTTCCTCAGTAGGAATACTTCATGATATATTTCATCCAGGAAATTTAATAGGACAATATTCTATTGATATAATAAAGATTGTAGCAGCAAGAAAATTATATTATCTATCATCAAATTTTACATGATCACTCGTTTCTTTCTATTCGCTCTCTTCTTTCTCTTCATGTTCAATTTGTGTTGACTGCTCCAAGAAGAGAGATATATCAGTTGGATCCTCATTGATTTAGAAAAAATCTTCATATGTTGCATTTGATTTAGCATTAGTGCAAGAGTGGTCTTGACAATTGGCACAGACTGGTAAACAAATAAATGCAACTTTTCTTCTCAACACAATTGTTCGTGCAGCCTTTATTGCATTTATAGAAAATTGTATTCAGTAGTTTCTCTGGAATATGTGGAAGTAAACTATTATTCACCAACTTACAGTCCCAGTCTTCAAGATTCAGTTCATTGTCCAACCACACTTGCACTTGGTAGAACACACTAAAGAAGTGTTAATAAGCGGAAGCAGATGTTGGAGGGAGATCTCTTTTATTTCATCTTCAGTCAAAGATTCTCTGCGAATGAAACAAACTTTTGACATCTTCATGAAATTTTGTAACGGCACAGTTAAAAATGAGAAAACCGTTTAAAACTGTCTGGACTATTGATCTTACTTGAGGTCAACCGATTAATGGAATTAGGTACGGTCGTTGTCTCACTCAATTATATATTTTTCACGTATAGTATTTCAGTGCATGAATCATAAGAAGCAATATTTCAATATTTTTTTCTTCAAATGATACAAACTGGCCGCATATGAGTATATATTCGCATTTTCTAGGTTTAAAATCGCGATAACTCGAGAACGGTGCTTCGTAGGGAAAAAAGTATTGACACCTTTATTGTAGAAAATTTCACTTTCTATCAATCTTTGTCCACCCATTTTTCTGGTAGCTCTCACTATTCCAGTGATATACGCAAAAAGCGAAAATTTGTGGTCTTTGACCTCGAATAAAAAATAACGCACAAGCGGGATCGATAGGGACTTTTAACATAGTATTTGTGATGACATAATCAAGACCTGTACAGAAATTCAGCTTTTTGAGAATTATTGCAATCTCAGCACTTTTTTGCGTCTATTTTGTCTGAGCTATTTTGATTGCTTACCGTTCATAGGAAGGTGGAATGCGTCAACAATTGGTCTATACGTTTTTTATATATAATGCACTTAGGTTAGTAATGACCGATTATAAATGTTATTTTCTCCAAGGAATGTATATTCTATGAGCTACGATGAAATATTACGTGTTTGGATATAGCGGAAAATATTTTCCTCTCAAAGTTATTAGGTTCATCATGACAGAATAGATTGATTCTTATAACAAGCATCAGGAAGTAAATGATAAAAACAAAGAATCATTCAATCTTTTGTTGAATTGACGAATACTCTGACAGTGGAATATCATTCTTTTCAAGATGTATGAGTGAAAGAGACATAGGCAAAACATTACAAAGCAAAAAAAATTTTTTTCCTCTCTTGTTCTTATAAGAATATAAGCGAGATGGAAGTCTCGTTTGCTACAAATATCCGTGTTTGCAGAGCACGTCTTGCCTACTCATCCTGGATTGCCCTTGCCCTGTTGCGCCCTTTCAGATAGCGGAAGAAAAGAAAGACAATGTGAAGAATCAAGTTACATTGAAAATATTATATGCGATTTTGGTGATTATTTCACTCATGTCAATTATACTGAAAAATTTTGCATAGTTACAATGACAATTATAATAATAAATTCCTTGCCAACGGGAATTTACCGCGATAAATTTCCGTTACCTCGGTAAATTCCCGTTGGCAATCGATTCATCGCGATAAATTGCCTTTGTCATGGAAAAACAATACACAGTTCTAATATGAACAAACAATCAGCTCTCGGAAATGTCAAAATTTAATCGTTTTGGAAATGCATTTTTCACCGAAAGTAGTGGAATTGAAAACAAAAAGTCTGAAAATACAAGAGTATATGGAGACAATTTAGTGCATTTTTCAATGAAAAAGGTTATAGTAGTTGCAAGTACCATTATTTAATAGGTACTTATAGTAGCAATTTCAATCGAGAAATATTCTCCACAAATACCACTCGCGACTTTAATTTTATCATAAATTTTTCTTTCAAACATTGATTACCTTTAAGCAACATCCTTCGAGTCATCTGCTCAGATGAAATCCTTCGAGCTACGCTCTCGTTATTTAATCGGACAGATGACTCTCATGATGTTGATAGGTAATCAATGTTTTCAAGAAAAAATTATTGATAAAATTACAGTCCCTTGTGATATTATATACGAAAAACCGTAAACTATTTCATTAAAAGATACTATAGAAGTAATTGATTCACTGATGTGGTCAGTGGAGAAATACGCTTGAAAAGTACCTTACTTGAGCTGAGTTCATCCTAAGCCCTACTTCTAATAATCGGTAATACAGCATACTGTATGATCTTTTTATTTCTTGCCAAAAATATAATAGAAATGCAATTATTCCAACTATAATTTCATATATATCCTGCTTGGAATTAAATTTATGAATAATAGTTTTCGACGTTTCTGTATCGTTATCTGAGCAAAATTTGGATCAAGGTGTGTTAAAAGGAACGATGATGAGATGCAATTTACATAAAAATCTCTGAGAGATAAAGAACTTGTGTTTAATACGAAATTCACTTGAAGACTGGAGATCGATATTTGTACAATCTATCATAATAACAACCTAGCTATTTTGGCAGAATAATTTTGAGGATCAGCTATTTCGGAGTCACTGTCAGAAATTATAAAAGATCTAAGTGCTTATAGTACAATATTCTTGCTACTCGTACTACTGTTCTGGACACAGCCACCTAAATCTTCTTACCAGTGAAAACACTTAGACCCGGTTGTACAATTCAAGATTATCTACAGTTTAATTGATCCGAGTTTATTTAACATAATAGTTACAATTCCTGAAATAATGCTAGCCATAGAAATTTCTTATGTTTCTCATATGACTGTGTAGAATTCTTCGAAACCTAAGGTACCATCCGCTCCATTAACAAAGAGTTCAAAATTTGATGCAACGTGACCACCTAGAGCGTGTAAATCTTTTCCAATGGCTTCTTCATCAACATGCTCAAGACTAAAATTTCACATTGATTGTAATTTTTTCCGGTGAGTCCTTGTTCACTCGAGATGGTATTTATAATCTCTACAATTCACATTACTGGTCACAAGAAAACCCACATGTTATTAGAAGAAGTAATTTCCAGCATCGATTCTCTTTAAACGTTTGGGCTGGGATTGTGAATGGTACTCTACTTGGTCCATACATTCTACCTGCGTGTATGAATGGTAACGATCACTTAGAGTTTTACAAAACACTCTACCAGAATTGTTAAAGGACATTCCGCTAGATGTTCAGCAGCATGCATGGTTTCTCCATAACGGTGCACCTTCGCACTACAGCAGATTTGTGAGAGAGCACTTAGATACTACATATGAAGGTCGTTGGATAGGATAAGGTGGTCCTGTACTATGGCCTCCGAAATCACTAGGTCTTAACTCTCTTGATTCAAATTTTTGGGGACATTTAAAGTCATTAGTTTATGATAACCAAGATGAATAACTGCAACAGCGTATTGAAAATAGCGCAGAAATAATAGAAGAACACAATTACCTCCGTCAATCTTGTACCGTTGACCTCATTCAACGTGCTGCATTGTGTGTTGCTGTGAACGGCGACAATTTTGGGCAATTTTTATGAATTTATATTTTTCCAATTCTTTTCTTCAGGTTTATGTAATATCTAATCAATTTAATTATTTTAATGATAGTAAATTACGAATGTAAATATTGTATTACATAGTTTTTTATATATTTTGTGTAGGAGTACCTATGACAACCAGCGGTACCCAAAATGCTATATTTTTGCAAACTATTGCTGCTTTTACGAATTTTAGCAAAATTCTTTTTGATTCATGATCAGTACGTCCAATACTATATACCATCAAATTTTGTTACAAAGGTTCAGTTACACCCTGTATAAAATACGAGTGTAACAAGCCTCGTCACCTAATACTTGGTCTCATGTCGTAATGCTTAACATCATATTCTTGTTGCATAAATCGCTATTACATGAACTTCAATTTTCACATTGATTTATCAAGTGCTGACAGCTGATTTAATTAACGTAAGAATATTATTTAGTTCTTTCAGAACACCCTGCACAATTAATATAAGTATAATGCACAAATGATATACTTATCTGTGAAATATATATGTGATTCAATCATTATTCAATATTGACTATCCAATGGCACTATTTATCTCAAGTAGTACTCAAGTCACTATTTTTGGTATAAAATCGTCTTAAAACATTCAAGCATTCAAACGTTCAGCACTTAGCGATCGATGCTATAAAATTAGGCTCCGCTTGCAGCCAGTTGCAGTCTTTAGTATATCCTGAGTTTAGCTTGATTATCTAAGTAACAATCATTTTATTATTTATGTTTATTTATATTGACATAGCTAGGGATCAGAAATAAAAACAAAAATGATTTTGATTTTTGAAAATGATGAATCAACAATTACGATCTCCAATCGTTTCCAAACGTTAACGTAGCAATTAGAGATTTATGGCACTCGAAATACTATATAAATTTTGAATTCAAATGAAGAGAATAGTAATAGAAATCAAAAAATCACTTTCACAAATTCGTTAAATATAATTGTTACCATCTTTGATTGCAATAACTTCTCAAATAGATAAAAGATTTTTCTTTCGACATCTCTTCTGCTATCATAATAATCAATCCACTAACTACTCTTTGAAATATTCGCATGAAAAGCAAGCTAGTAGAAATCCAATTAGTACTCTACGCTCTCCAATTATATTTGATTTAAAAATTAGTTGAAAGAAATCTAATGAGGGCGTCTGCGTTTTAAATATCGATTAGACATTACAGAGTTTAAAAGTTATCATTAATATCCTAAGACTAATGATCGTTCGACATTACATCGAAATTAACCCAATTACACCAGAACCAGCATTGTTTCCTGCAAAAAAAAATCCCCTAATGTTGGTTCGGGTTGTGTTACACCCCAACTTACTACGTTGGGCCTCAAGTCTGCGGCAATCATGGAAATGTATTTAAAATTAGATTTGACTTGCGTGCGGTACGCGGTATTGTGTTACTTCCTTTTGCAGGGCGGTACTTCCAAGTTTTTTTCGTAATATTTGTAGGATGTTGTATGTTGATTTCTGCTTTGTAATTCAAATCTGATTATGACGCATACATTTAATTTTATTAATTCAAACTTGTTCGTAAACTTTGAAAATAACTGAATCGAATAGAAGATTACGATTATCATTTCGATAACTTTATGAAGTAGAAGAAAATTTAGTTTCCATTAAATAGAAATAGTGGTTATTACTCAATCAATATATGAAAATCTGAAGTGGAGCTCTTGAATTTTGATAGAGAGTGGAAAGAAAGAAGACGAGAAGAGAACAGTGAGTTGGATGATCTAGTGGATTATAATAAATAATGAAAAGTGCATCATTTGACAGCAAAAGAGTTTTACTTTCGGAGCGTGTACAAACACAATTTTTTCCTATTCTCCAGAGGCACCTGATCGTGAAAATGTTTGTTCGAAACTATCTTTCTTGTATTTCCGGATGAAGGTAATCAAGCATACCAGTTTCTATTGTAAGTTCTATCCGGGAAGTCGCGTCGAGAAACTTGACCAGAATTGGCTTTTTTCTCAATACTTAGGACAGGATCCTGCATTCATGAAGTCTGGCATCCTATTGACAACTAAATAACTGATCGATTCAAATACAATCTGGCCGTAAGTCCGATCAGGGAACATAAGATGCGACCGGCTCTCTGAATAATATATTGCAGTTTTCCCGTCTTTTAAGTCCGAGCCATCATGAAACGCCAGAATTGAAATTTGAAATTTCACAGAAATAATAACATGACTCATATTTTTGCAAATGAGTTTGTGCCATGTAGAACTTTGTAATGCCTTTTATGATCGTAATTTTCACTGATTGCCTGTGATAACTATTTCAAATGGAATTTCAAAAATGTACCAACATTAGGAGAAAATTATTCTAGCTCAACGTTATGATGAATTCTACATGAATATTGTTTTGATCTTACTCCATGATACGATTATTCTAATTCAACCACTTCCTGCTTGCCCCCCCACTTAAATTATTCTAACCACTATAATCCAGCAAACAATCCACCCTTAGCAACTTAACAAACCAAAAATCCCAAGTCAATCAGCTCCCTGTTCTCCTGCTTTTGGAGTATAGCGTCCTAACATAACGTAATTATAGAACGTACGTTGCGAACGCCACAGACTATATATCATCTAGTAGGCTGCGGTTCCAATTCGGGTGCGTCTAGTTAATGCAAATATATGTGTGGTGGATACAGGGGAAAGGTAAGGGGTATTGCCCCAAGGCGTGAGATGGAGACACTGGATTATAAGATTAAAAAGTGATTTTGCCAGAACGCATATGCGATGTTTAATTGGAAATTGAGGGAATTTTATTTGCTTTTAATGGAATTGGGGCAATTTTTCATATTTTTCTGTTCCTAAGGGTGTTGATCCCATAGAAAGCTGCAACTGAATTAAAGTCTTCGTGAGTCAGCTTCGCAATATGTTATTTTATTGAATTTGTACGAAACGGCACATGCCAGAATTCCTGTATTCAATAAATAATTTTGATTCTTTTTTCTAATGTCCAATGGAACACAAATACAACGAAAATCGTCAGGTTGGTCTGTCAATATATTCCAGGAGACAAGACTACTACAATTCCAAAATATCACATCGTGATTATAAGAAACTGATCGTCACGTGACTTATAAAAGCTTGTCCTAGGATCAAAATTATTTTCCTCTGAATAAAGCTAGATTTAGTCAATATCTTGTTTTTAGTTCGTGAAAATAAGTAGAGTATCATTGAACTTTCTTTTTTAATTGAACTGTCATCCATTCTGAAAGTTACGTTGGAATGAGTGATCTATCATGATCACTATCTCATATTGTTCTATCCTGTTTTTCAGCTTCATTAATTAATGATGCCATTGAATTTGTCTTCTCCTCTTCTTTTTCTACAAAGAAGCACTGTTTTTTTAACTTCTACTCTCTTCCCGTAACAAAATACAGTTGTTGAAATCAAAACAACAATACAAAACAAGCGAACACCGTAACAAACAATCGACAAATTCCCATCAGGGCTGAAATTCACTATGAGTCACATGGCACCGCAAACAATTGACGACTCACACAGTTCTGAGCTTCAGGGGAGAGGGCAGGAACTCCTGGTATCCCTATAATGCAATAACGCACCCTAGGATGTGGTCTGCTGCGTTGAGTAGAGAGAGACACACTGCTTGAGATTGAAACGTCATCAAGACTAGGAACTGATTGTCCTAGATAATTGACAGAAGCTAGATCAGTAGTTATTCAGTAGGTTATGACGAAATATATTTAGTGAGTTTCAAACATACTCCAAGGATTTTGATTGACAGATTTCTAGAGTTTTTTGGATGAATCCAAAACGATTAGCTGTGAACGATGAGATTTTGTGTTTGATGATCAAATTTTCATATGCAAAAAATATATCCAATGAAGTAGAGGTGGGTCACGTGATGTCCATGTCAGATTTTTGAACGAATTGGCCAAATAGTCCATGCAATATAAAAGAAAAATGACAGGTATATACTTCGATTTTCATGATTATTTTTCCATTTGTTAGAAAATATTCGTTCATATTTGATAAATCACCTGCTATTAAAATTTGCAATTATTTACCACCAAATATTATTAAACCATATATCTCTAACTTAAAATATAGTAGAAAATCTATCATTTATCGACAAAAATTCGATTTGAAATCACACGTATTGCTTGATTTCTAGAATACGAGATCTGAATATCCTGAAATCTATATCAAGAAGAATTGATTCTGATAATTTTTGTTGTTATAAACATCACACTTTCAATTTCATGATGAATTTTGTGGTAGTCCGTAAGGACGCTAAGATTGCATGCTGTATTATTTGAGTATCCCCGTGTAACGGACGGAGGAGAGAATAGCCGAATCAGAAGCATACACTGTTTGACTCTGTATCTCCTAAACGAATTGAGATAATTGAAGTCTGTAAAAAATATTCTATTCTGCACGGTTTATTCTAATGTAATAAGAATTATAATCCAAATATCTCAGGAAATACAAATACTATAATCTGATAGATAACATTTAGAGTTTGTAGCTGTAGCTTTCGACTTAATTGAGATAATCAAAATGTGTGAAAAGTTTTGTAATCTACATACTTATATGTAACACAATGAGGAGCTTTATCAGAATATCTTCATGAATACAAATATGATTGATTAGAATTCAATACTAAATCATATTTCTGAAATTGACTAGGTACTGTAGTAGCACAATGTTAGCTGCTGTATCTTCTGAGCGAAACAAGATAATTGAAATTTGTATGAAAGATGTTATCCAACACATTTAATAAAATAAAAAAAAAAAATGTTTTAGAAACTGAACTGACAATAATGACAATTCTTAGAAATTTTTTGTATTAAAAAAAAGAGTGAAAAATTTTTAAGAATTGTACTCTTTCTTTCTCGGTCATTAGAAAAAGAAAAATAATTTTACAGGAACCTTCCCCAAACGGAACACTACTGTGTTAATCAGTCTTTCGTGAATAAAGATTATTTCTGGAATATGGAATTGTTCTGCCTTCATATTCTATCAACACTTCCAAGAATTGTACTTTCTCTGACACGTAGTGATGTATCAAATATCGTTACTTTTCAGTAACGTGAGGACTAGGGAGTACTTAACTTTGTGTGAAGTGACACTGCCAATATTCAATATGACTTTACTATAATAGTTTAATATTACAACAAAATTTTTGTACTACAAATAGGAGAGAAATTACCTTATTCATAGTGTAATACACAACCCCTTTTAATGTCAATTTTAATTTTAAGGTAATGTGGTCTCGGAGATATACTAGCTTATTATCGCATTAGAGTAAACATTTCTCACAGTCTATTTTATGTTTGAACTGTATTTGACAGCTACATGGATTTGGAATTGCAGAATGACATTTCATTAGAATGCTGGATTGTAATCATTGTGACTAGATCTATAACAAATTGAATGTAATATCTTGCGAAAATGTATTGGCATGTATTTTATAAAGTCCCTAGATAGAACAAAATTAAGTAATCCTAAACATCAGTGAAATGTCAGTTGTAATCATATTTTAGTAATTAAGGTATCAAGGGTGTTAAAAGGACAATAATGCTTGAAGTCAACAGTGAACTTTTCGAGGGCCTCTGACCCGAGGTGTGTACGTTGACCGTAGGCATTATTGTCTTTTCAACTCCTGTGGTGCCTTCAATGTTTAATGTCCGACTTTTGTTCTATTTCAATCAATTTTTTTTAGCAATGGATGTCCTGTCATTGTGATTTCTGTCAGAGAAATTACTCTAGTTACTTGTTGTAACTAGGAAACTTGTTTGTTATAATACCCTCGGGTATTATTTGTTATGCTGGGGCCACATTTACGTCTAATGTCACTAATTGAGGCGTTATTCAATAATGAACACATTGTCAATGACAATATGTCAATTGTCACATAATGTCGTTATAAATGACATTAGACGTAAGTGTGGCCCCTGCATTACGTAATTACCCTGAAATCAAGTTATTATGACAACAATAATAAACTAGTCGGACATTAAAATATCAAAATACAGTATTTATAGCTCAGTGCAAATATACTGGCTCTATATTCTGGAGAACGTACGACTGAATTCCACCAACTGGAAAAAGGTCTTGACGACTAGTAACCGCACTCCACTGTTAAGGAGAAATTAATAAATCTATCAATGTGCATTATAAGTATCTGCAATACACGTATCGAGTAAAAGGCGTGATTAATATTAATTTTTTCATACAATAAAAATTTGTAGTCCGACAGTTTGATATATTTTTTGGATATTGAAGTGAATGGTAAATATTTGGAGTCAAAACGGCTGCCAATTGAAATTAGTACACTGTAGTATTTTCAAGATCCAGGAGTTTCGAATTTCGCCGTTTGTTGGAGTTTCACTTAGCATGACATGTCAATATTACAATATAACAAGAGTGGTTGATAAGTTAAATTGATATGAAAATAGTCGTAGGTGGTCCTGAAGAAGCAAAGAGGGGAAAGTATAATCATTTCTTTAAATGATTGCAGAAGCTTGGAAATTTATGTTTCAACTAATTACAATATGGACATCCTTATTTATTCACATTGAATACATGATGTATGTATCAACCTTCTAATATTCTGTGCATGAAGTATTCATAAAATATTGATTGTGATCTCATGTGGTTTGCTCGTAATATTAAACAACTTTTTGAGAAACAAAACCAACATTTTAAACTGGAAATAATATAAAAAAATTATCCTTACTTGAGATAATACTAAATTACTTCAATTGATTTTGAGATCACTCTTAATACAATTTTATAGCAAGCATAATATAAAATGAACCACAAACCACGCAATACAAATCCACGTTTCTAACTTTAGGCACGTAACGATCGAAATGACAATACTATGATCCTACTTTATCGACGATAAATTGGACTTTGTATCACTGACAACATCTCCCAGACCGCACGCAGTGCCTTTAGGTGCATTATTCGGACTTTTCACCGAAATATTAATCGCCTCCGTAAAAACTTCACCGGTTATCCTGAATTATTTCAACGCGAGCTACTGCTTGGTTATAAACTCTGAGTTTATAGCAGAGAACTATTATTAGCGGCTAAAACACGGTTGAGATTGGGAGAGATTACTTTTAAATTGGTTTCAAAAATGAAGTAGCCGTTACGAATATACTTACTCGCTGCTACTATGTATACAAATCACCTTTTTATATCAACTATTGATTATATGATAGAGTTGAGAATTTATAATTTGAAAAACATATAATGATATTTATACTAAATGAATGGAATGGTCATTGAATTAATGCGAATTTTATTCATGCACCTTAAAAATCGGTATAGGAGCTCGCACTGTTCGGGGTTAAATTGATTGGTTTTGGAACTGAATCACTTCAGCTTGATTTAAACAAATGTAATTATCATGGATAGTAATTTGAGACCTATTTTATCGGAAGAATGTTTGATTCGGTACTCCAAATCAGAGAAGACGCCAAATTCTATTGAGCACATATCTGTGATTTTTTAATAGTATATGATCGATTAGAATTTAGAATCTACTGAAACCGAGCATCTATTGGTATTAAAGTATGATTAGGACATGACACTAAATGAACAATGTGCTTCTGACACTATTATAATAAATAGGATTGCGATTATTCAGTCAAGAAGAACTAGCATCAAGCTTAAATAATAGTATATTTTTTTCGTCTAAATTTCAGTCCGTGCTCCGTTCTAGAAGCTTTTATCTAATTCTGACTATTGTCTATTGTGAAGCAGAAATTCCTGTTCATTTTTCACACTCAAATAAGTTATCCTAACTAATATTATTAATGCGAATGGGAGTGTATTTGTTTGTTTTTTTCACGCGTAAACTACTCAACGGATCATCATGAAATCTGGTACACATATTTAGGACACTTAACTGGTTAATATAGGACATTTGATTTCAAAGTGAAACTTCTTTTGGGATGGTGTGAATTGGATTTTATGATACGAAAAGAGACTACAGCGCAACGGCCTCCACAGTGCTCACTGCATTCTCAGACTGGACGCATTCCAGAACCAGAATACAGAGTTTCACTTCCACCGCGTTTAAACTCACACTCGAAGTTTTCAAAATTTGATATAAATAAAGAAGTTTTGATCATTTGTTGGGAAATTCAACGCCATCGTGCGTTTCGCATATAAGAGTCCTAACTATAATATTACAAAAATGTGGATGTGAGTTTCTTTGTTGGTTTGTTACTCTTTCATGCGTAAACTACTCAATCGATCATCATGAAATTTTATACACATATTTTTAAGAGTATAGTAAAAAATGAAGGACATTTTTTTACTCAAAAAATATTGTTACTGAAGAGTAAAAAAATTGAGGTTGGCATATAATCCCATCTTGGGAAAAAAAATATTCTTTCGCATTTTTTTTTTCTCATCAAGTATATATATATATATATATATATATATATATATATATATATATATATATATATATATATATATATATATATATATATATATATATATATATATATATATATATATATATATATATATATATATATATATATATATATATATATATATATATATATATATTGCTGGAATATATAGCTGGAACCCAAGATTCTGAGCAATAGATGCCAAGCGTCACGCTGCCCAAAGGGCTGCCGAGACCTCAGGAGAGACTGAAGCTGTTGACGTGCGAGCGTAACGAGCTCGGTCATTCGTAGGTCGCCGTGTGAGCGAGACGAGCTTGGTCAACTTTAAGACGTTATATTTTCACAGATTTCATAGAATACATATAGGCACTATTTTTGTATTCGACATTAGTATTATCAACCATTGATTTTTTGACGTTTTCTTCAGGCCAGAGTCATGAAAACAGGGCTGGTACCACATCGAGTCGACATTGACATATTCCGATCTTGTCTTGATCTCCCAATCCTTATCATCATTACCTAGATCTTATTTTTCTAGAAGGATAACCTGATCTAGTCCCTGTCATGTCTCTATGATAAATTTTAACTGAAAACATGTCCAATTTGCATAGCAAATTGACAGTAAAAATCAAGTCAATGTCAATTTCAAGCTCGGCTTGTTTTCTGTATTGTTATTATTCATAATGGCCAAGAAGTAGTTGCCGGATATTATCAAATTGTACGAATTAAACCCTGTTCCATATAAGAAAAGTTTTTGATATATTTTTTAATTCGATTGAGTTTCCAGAGCTACTAGCCTTGAAATGTCATGCTATCGTATTTTATTTTGTAAACTGCCGAGCTTGTATTTTTCCGCATAAAAAAAATTATGCGATTGTCCATGAATGTTTTTGGATTGAATCAGAAAATCAAACAAAACTCAAATGAAACTAGAAATAGAAATCTAGACGGAAAAATTAAGTAATTTAGTGATAAAATCTGTACTGAAAGATATAGTTGAGACTTGAGCTCATCATTATTATCCTGAAACAAAGGAATAGACGGAAGAATGAAAACATGCTGATCCAACTGGACCCAGAAATTTCGCGTACAGAAGTCAGCAGGAAATGTTCTTTCTATCATTTTTTGGTCAATGATGAGATACCTTATATAAATTACAAACGACAAAGCAGATCAGTCACACTGTATGTGATATCCGCGAAAATATTCTCGAAAAACGCTGAAAAATAAAAGCTTAGCAAGTGCTACCTTTTTGAAACATACGACTGCTCATCGCATAAGTGCAAAAATCAACGAATAATTGTTTTGGGCTGATTGATAAATCTATCGTATTCCCTAGCTCTGAACAAATAGACCGTCAGATAGTCGTAGATTTGAGTGCCCCATTTTGTTTTCTCTGCCTTCAAGAGTTTTGATAAGTATGTATATTTGGAGTATAATAATGCCAAAATTGAAGCTGGACCGTGTGGCCAACATAATAATAATTAATTTTGAATTTTTATAAAAAAAAACCTGTTTTGATCCAATTTTCTCGTTTCTGCCATGCTTACGGGATGAAATTTAGGGAAAAAAAGTCAGCGAAAAACGATAGGCAGAAGTGATCCACTTGGCCAAGGGTGTGAAATGATGGCTCGATTATGCAAGAAAATTATATCAATTGTTCACGTTCTTCTCGTTTCTGCCGTTTGGCCATATGAAAGTTGATATCATAAGTATCACGTAAAAACGAATGGCATGAGTTTTTCGAATGACCAAGTCAAGATATGCACGAAAACATTCAGACTCTCGCAAGATGTTTTCGTACATATCTTGACTTGATCATTCAAAAAACTTATGCCATTTGTTTTTACGAGACACTTATGATATCAACTTTCATATGACCAAACGGCAGAAACGAGAAGAACGTGAACAATTGATATAATTTTTTTGCATAATCGAGCCCTCATTCCAAACCCTTGGCCAAGTGGATCACTTCTGCCTATCGTTTTTCGCTGTCTCTTTTTTCCCTAAATTTCATTCCGTAAGCATGGCAGAAACGAGAAAATTGGATCAAAATAGATTTTTGTCATAAGAATTCAAAATTAATTATTATTAGGTTGGCCACACGGTCCAGCTTTAATTTTGGCATTATTATACTCCAAATATACATACTTATCAAAACTCTTGTAGGCAGAGAAAACAAAATGGGGCACTCAAATCTACGACTATCTGACGGTCTAAAAATGTTGTTGAGAAACTTCATGTAAACGGTTTAGAGTTACTTCACTATGTTATTTGTATGACGTTTTGAAATCTAAAATCTATTCATCGCTGAATTGAGAAAATGAGTTTTAGAACCCATTACAAACACAAATAAATACTACTGCTTAGAATTATTATTTTCAAGCGAATGGATGCTTGCCGTAGTAACTCATCAGTAAAATACTTATCCCGTGATGTTACAATACTGAACTATGCAACAGGTAATATTTGATACTGAATGTAAACGAATGTTATGGTTGATTTTAAATTAATTTAGAAATATTTTCAAAAAAATGCACCTAGTTCTTCAATAAAACGAATATATAATTAATTAGTAGATTCTCATGATTACACGTTAGATACTACTGTTAGCTCATTCACAATTCTTATTGTGGTGATTTATCCAGGATACCCTCTTACACATCTTAAAAAAAAAAACCTAATTCTTACCACTAGATTCAGAGTCTAGGATTGGCAACTGAAATTACTGTTAGCGGCAGCACTGCGTTTACAAAATGGCGAATAAAAAGTGGCTTACGGCAAGTTTGTAGTCTGTTTACAATGTGAATACGTTGATATTCACCAAAGAAATATTCATATTACATAGAATGATTTGATTAAATTCCAATTGTGCGAGAGAGTATTGACTTTCTTCGTTTATAATATATAGTTTTTTCTCTCAAAATCATCTTATTTATGCATGGTTTTTAGTTGTAACAGAAAGACTGCGTAAGACATAAAATTAATAGCTTGAAAGAAAATAATATTACAGGGGAGTATTTACGACATTTTTGTATTGTACATTCTAGCTTTTCTTGTACGGATTTTTCTAATCCTCACAGCTCGTTTATCAACCAATTCGTAGTTACCAAATTTATTTACTACAGACACTTTTTCCTTTTCAGGAAAATTATGGAAACTCAAATCCACATTTCGATTAAATTTGGAATGACATTCATAAACACAAGAATTTTTATCACTAATTCTTCGAATTAATTTTATATTTTGAAGAGTATAGTCTTGAGATAACTAATTTTAAGGTTATATAATGTAACAATTAAGTCGAAAGCCAAGTATTTTCCACTGAATTGAAGAAATCCATTATTGTAGTACAAAATTTCATATTAACAATCTCAAAAACTCCACTAAATATTGCTAACAAAACCAGTAACATGACATACGATTATATGAAAATTAAGATTAAATCCACTTTACAATATAGTTCAGCATATAAACGCTTGGTGGCTACGGGTTAATTTTAATTACCAATAGAATAGCATCATGGAATACGTATTTTACCGAGTAACTACGGCTATGTTTATTGGTATACATACAATCGAATAATCTCTGTCTATATTCAAATAGTTTTCAGACAATTTTCATTTCCACACATTTTTTGTGATCTACGAAGAGAATGAATGCATTTGCTCCAAAACATGAATTCCAAGCAGCAGTATGAATTCATGTCTTTGAAGACATTTTAGAGTTATTTTTTCAATTGAAGGATGAGTACAATCTATCAATAGTCGAATTCACTTACCACAAATACAATTATGACAATTATTATAATTATGGATCTTGAATACCGCATAAAGTCCTAGCACTAAAGATTACACTTATTTCTCAAGAATCATTCTTAAGTAATAATTCGAATGGCGTGAGAAAGGACATCTATTCCTTGATTCTATTTGATTATTCAATCGGAATAAGAGAATATAACGGATACAGACGAATATGATATCTTAATTTACTCCATTTCTACAGTAATGTCTTTTAAATGAAAGTTGATCCATATAATTTCTATTTGGTGAGCATAATTTTGTAGTAAGAGCAATAATCGGAAAGAGAAGGAAATTAAAGTACCTAGTTCGATGTACTATTATTATCTCAAAGTTCAAATATCAAACTTATAATTCGCAAAAACTTGATCAACTTGAAAAGATTATTCTTGCTGTCAATTTTGTCATCGTCAGAAATTGCCGAATTCAGCAGTACCTGAATCTAGTCGAAATGAATCAGTTGCTCTCTACTTCACAATATTGTGAATTATAGTTCTCCAAGCTCCATTACAAAATAAATTTTATCTAAGTGTTCAAATTCAAAGTCACTATATAGGGAATAAAAAACCAATCGGTTCCATCATTAAAATTGTAAAGGGCAGTTAGTAATTCCCCACGCATTGTCGTTAACAATTCCAAGAGCTCTTTAATGCACGCATCTTCAAGCGTTAAATTAAAACTGGAAAAACCTTCAGCATGGGCGCAACGGAGCCCGAAATGCGCTTTTCATGGAGGACCTGCTTGCTCCTTGTCGATTTGCGATGAAAGGAGATCATTAATGACGTGAATACTAACGCAAATTAATAGTTTTCACGGAACGTTCTCGTATGAATCACAACGGAAGAGACGATAAAGAGAGACGTTTTATTCCTCACAAAACCACTGATCCGAAATGAAGCTAGACAATGCCAGGCGTGGAGAATTGACTTACGTTCCAGCAGCAAAATCATCACTAAAAACTTAATTGATTTTGTGGGACGATAAACTATGTAATGTACGTACTCATAGCGGCGCGAGCTGAATTGCGCGTCTTCTTGTAAAAATATATTCTAAGCTGCTGAATTTAAAATCACCTCACAGAGAAAAATTTTCCTTATGAGTGCAGTTTTCTTTCTTGATCGAGAAATATTTTATTTTGAATTCTAAAAATTGTCTAGATCCTAAAAACGTTAAATACGACAGTTACAGAATGTTATCCAAGGATTACCCTAATATCTGTATTTCAACATTCTTAAAATGATACTTTGTTCCTTGACAGCAATTTGGATCGAGAATATTTTTAAAATGCCAAGAATTTGTTTGATAAGAAGCTTTCTGGTTGAAGCAAATATTTTAAAATATCCACGAACATATATTTATCCTGTCAATCCGCAGTAGTAAAATATTATCTCAAACGTTTGAAATCCGAATATCAGTTGTCAAACCACAAGCTTGTCTGCTGACGCATTCGATCGAAAAATTTATTTTCGAATTTCCTCTTGGAATATATCAATATCATATTTATTTTAAAAATAATGCTGACCAAAACGTCGGTGAGATAAAAATCTATCGGAAGTGTTCCGTGTAAAATCCGTAGTGTTGGAGCAGGAGCCGACCTTCCGTAAAAAGTTTTATGGACGTTGCATATATGTATTAAATTCCGTTCGCGTTCAGGAAACTGTCTGCTTTTCAATTTCGCGAGAATCTATGTTGATCATATAGTCATTTATGATAATTTGAATTTGAATTCAATGCGGTATGAATATATGAAGATAGGAACAAAATGAATTTCTAGGTATCATTTTGCAGGAAATGTTCGACAGATGACAATCTACACCGCGGAAATAGATTCATTGAGATCATATTTACTCTCTTGTATCTCAATATTCAATTTTAAGGATGGAAAGTTAGATCTGTAGTTCATGGAGCATTTATGGGTTTTTCTGAATTTTAATTTTAATTAGAATACTCCTGGCATAACAAAAATGTCATATATGGTGATATTTCTTCTAAATCTGTTCTCCTTTATTATTTATTCTTTCACTTTTGAGCTCCTAGAGTCTATAATTTGAAATTGAACCCGAAAATATAACGCTCAAAAGCAAAATTCAATAAGTTCAATTTTGGGTAATATTTTCGGAAATAGAAGCCAAAATTTACGAAGGAAGATAGTGAGGGACTACTATTCAAATTATGGGTGGACTATGACTTTGGCATAGCAGCCTAAGACTAAATTGGAATTTCTCAGAATATTGTTTTGCGAAACTAAAGGATTTTTTTGTACGCCCATAGAAATATAAACTTTGAATAATGAAAATGAGATCACTGAGAAATACAGTTTACTTAAAATGGAGATATCTCAAGATAACTGGAATTAAAATTTGGAATATAAATTAATTAGCGCTATAAAATCCGCTAGTTATTCGCAATGAATACAAATTATCGCAAGTTTATAAAGCATAAACATGGCGGAATTCGCAATTTAGTATCCAGCATCGACGATTAATAATGAGTTTATAACTATTACGGCTTTCGTTTTTCCTCCATGGAGTTAGTACGTTATAAATTCATCGCAGGAATTATTAACCAGTAAAATAGTAACATAGTTTTATGTGTGATAATAAAAGTTCATGGATTTATTCCCAATGAAAATGTTTATGATAGTAATAATTTAATTTCTTCACCGGCAATGTTGATATCTTCACGTGGTACTACCAGAAGAGTACTTATGTTGTTTATGTAGGATACATGGAGAAGTTATTCCAAATATTCGCAGTTTTACAACCGAAATTTGATGTTATATTGTTTTTTCACCTGAAATCGTCTGTATATGACTTCCATAGCCTCGTCACATAGTTTATGTTATATTGTGATGGAGCATCTATAACTTCATAAATTTGTCATATGTCTATTGACGCCATTCCTATTCTCATTAAATAACATAATAGATGGTTTGGACTTAACTTCTTATCTCTATATCTATGTCTGCGCCGGGCAGCGTTGCCAGACGTCCCGATTTTTTGCAGAAAATTTAATGTCCCGCGCGGATCAGTTCCAGTCCCGCATTTCAAGAATTCGATAGTGCAGCGCGTCGGAGGCGCCTATAACCATTCGATTATTTTTATTTCACGTTCACGCACGATTAAAATCTGAAGGATACAAACTGTAGAGGAGACTAAATCTTCGCAAAAATTTAGATAAGTGATCCATAATAATGTTTTATTCACTTGATTATATTATAAAACATGATTAATATATCTCTGCTGACTAACTCTGCAGGGTGGGTTAATCAGACACTCACTGTTATTAGTAAAGAGCAGTAGCCTATTTTCATTGAATCTAATTTCCTATGGCTATTTTGGTTATCTATGTAAATCTAATTTGAAACTCAAATAATAGTATATTATTATACGAGCATATAATAAAGGCTATTATTCACGAAGGTTAAGTTTATGTCACGAGCGTAGCGAGTGGCATAATTAACCTGAGTGAATCATAGCTTATTATATGTGAGTAGAATACTATACTTTGTCCACGACTACTATGATTTTACTTCCATAATTTTTTTTTCAAACAAGTTCTGAAATGTTTCTAATTTCTTACCTTCATTGCAAAATATTTTTCATCACATGCTTGAATAAGAAATTTGTAAATTTTTTCGGAAGGAAATGTATTAGCTTTTTTCGGATGAAAGCCCTGAGATCTCCGTTTTAAAAGTGACCGCAGTTTTGCATAGTCTTCTATATCGACTCCTTGATTTATATTAAGCGTACTCCTATGCATAGAGCAATGTGTCCATAATGTGGATGATTTATATTTTGCAGCTAATTCCGTAAATATACCAGTAAAACTGACCCTGAGAATGAATTAATTTTCTTGGTCGCCCTTCAGTCCATAAAGGTGCTGTACACAAGAATTTAAAGATTTCGGGATTTCTCACGCAACAAATTGAGGGAGGTGACTTTTGCAGCTTCTGTTATTTCCGGTGGAGTACAAGTACACAATATCTCTTTCTCACTATGAATTTTCATTTTTACGTATTCTGGATCGAAATTATGACGTTTTCAAATTGACAACAATTTATGCTCCGCTTGTCATGTCATATCAATGGCTTACTTGATATAGTTTACTTCAGGTTTATTTAATGTCAACTTTTTTCTAGAAGTGTATCAAAATAGTTATTTTTGTTATGATCGCCTAAAAAATAGATTAAAGTAATATTTTAACAAGATTTTTGTGATTTGTATAAAGTTGGCTAATCAAAGTGCCTGGTTATTGCCTAGACATACTGATAAATGCTTGCCAGATTCATAATATATACCGCGTGCCCTAGGAACTCTACTCCAGTGAATAATCATTATTCACTGCTATTATTCACTCTGTGAAAAATGACTATCGTTTTGCTTCAGAAAACTAATTTATAAAGTATATATTATAAGGTAGTCGTGGACAAAAGAATTAGTAATCAAAAACTACTGATAATATACATTTTTACTCACTTGTACAAAGTAACAAGTAGGTATTGTGAAACCGACAAAATTCACCTATCGAGATTTTGATGCATATTTTGAGCATCCCTGAATCCATTTTGACTATTTTTGACTTGATGTCGGTACGTATGTTCGTGCGTTCGTGCGTGCGTAACTGGCAAATCTCAAAACTGGTTGAACGTATAATGTTGAAATTTCATATTTAAGACTGGTATAGGGTGTTGATTTGCACCTCGCATTATGGTTGCAATCGCGTGTACCGGAAGTGCACTTTACATGAAACTTTTTTTGAATTTTTCGCATAAATCCAGAATGATCAGCCGTAAGATGTTGAAATTCAGTATTTGAGCTTGATGTTGTATCAGAATAATTATATGCTATTTTTGTGAGAATTGGCTAGGCCAGAAGTGCACTTTACTTGTAACTTTTTTTGAATTTTATGCATAAATATAGAATGATCAGCCATAGAATATTGAAATTTCGTATTGAGCACTTTCATAACATCTTATTGTACATCTTGCATTATGATTGTGATCGGCAAAGCTTGAAGTGCACTTTACTCGAGACTTTTTTTTAATTTTCTGCATAAATCCAGAATGATCAGCCCTAGGACTCTGAAATTTAGCATTTAGAATTGATGTAGCATCTTGATGGTCATCTTTTATTTTTGTAACAATCGGACATAGCCGGAAATGCACTTTATATGACAGACATTTTGAATTTTCCGCATAAATTCTAAACAATCAGTCGTAGAATATTTAAAATTTGTATTAGGCACTTTTATAATATCTAGTTGTACACCTTGCATTATGATTGCTATCGACTAAACCGGAAGAGCACTTCATTCGAAACATTTTTTGAATTTTCCGCATAAGTTCAAAACGATTGAACGTAGATTGTGAAAATTTAGTATTTAGGACGATTATACCGTTTAAATGCTCATGTCCTATTTTTATTGAGATCCACCTAGCCAGACGTGCACTTTACTTGACAGTCTTTTGGAATTTTTCGTATAAATTCGAAACGATCAGGTGTAGAATATCGAAATTTGGTATTTCAGTTTGCTGTAGCATCTGAATGATTGCCTTCTATTTTCATAACAATAGACTGAACCGGAAGTGCCCTTCAGGAGGAATTTATTTTTCAATTTTGCGCATAAATTCAGATTTGTTGGTAGTCGTAGAATTTTGGAAATCAGTATTCAGGAATGTTGTAGTATAAGAATAAAGGCCTACTGTCTCCATAGCAACCGATTTGGCTGAAAGCGCATTTTACTTGACACATTCTTAGAATCTCTTGGGTGAATCCAAAACGATTAACTGTGGAACGATGAGATTTGGTGTTTGATTATATATATCCAATAATAAATATAATCAAACACAAAATCACATCGTATTATACAGGGTGTAACAGAAATAAGAACATTAATTCCAACCAGTGATAGTTCTCGTCGAACCTAACAATTTTTCTTAGTTACTTTTTCCCGAATTCTCATCTTTTTTCAGCATTTTTCATCCCCTTCAATTTAACGAGTCGTTCAGGTGTATAGTTATCGGATCCAGTAGCAGTTGCAATAGAACAATAACAATAATTGATTTTGACATAATTATGTCAATCATCAATTTCTTCAAATAAATTGTGGAATAAAACCGATTAAAAATTATTAATTCTGTCTACGATTTTACAGGCAGTTTGGGATCAGCTTAGCGAATTCATTTGGAACGATCTTCAAATTGTCATTTCTCATTAAAAATTGAATTGTTGTGGTTATGCTAATGTATTTAATGTCAAAATATTACGCACTTATACATTATGATGAGAATACCATGGATAGAACTTAACGTTTATCTGAAACGTAGAACAGCAGAAGAAATGAATGAAATACACTAATTTATAAATGAAGTACCTGTGTATTAGTTTCTCTCATATTATTACAAACTTCACACTCAGAAAGTTTCAATAAAGTATGCCCCGTTCATTGATCTGCTGAATAAATAAAATATTGTATCATATATTCCAGAAAATATTTAAAATCAATTTCCAAATTCAGTTTGATACATTTATAGGTTATATTTTCTGTTCTTCAAGAATAGAATCTTTGAAATTTCATGTAGCAATATTTCTATTGAATTATTCAGTGAATTAATTAATTTAGAATTGCATTCCATTTATTATTTCACCGTTTTCTTCAAATAAATCGTTGAATGATTTTCTCTTGATGTTTCTGATGAAGTAAGTTGGAAGCACCAACTACTTTTTGAACTGCTCGTAGATGGCAGCACAGTCTGACACTCCTGACCCAGATTCAGACAATTCAAATCAGCTGATTCAAGTGCATTGAACTTGTGCAGACAATCTTATGTTTAAGAAATGTACTGTCCGAAAATATACGTGAAATCCCTAAATAAAAATAAAATGTCTCAAAAATGACATATAAATACGACTAAAAGACCAAATTATTGATTACAGAGACAAATTTAGTCTTTCTTTCAACATGCAAAAATAGAATCATCGAGGTGAGCGAATATCAATGTATTGCCAAAATATTAATATTCTTTCAGTTTCGAATGAATGATTGACAAGACTGCGATGGCTCAAAGTTGCAAAATACTCCTTTCAATAGACAGCTGTCATTCTTCCAACAAATGAGAAACATTCAGTTTGAACCATAGGCGTACTATGAAATTTTTGACAAATCTTTGATGAATTTTTACTCTATATCCAGAGGATTTACGGAAAAAAGTTATCAAGAAAAATTTTTAAGCTTGACAAATTGCATTACAGGTTAAAATTAATGTACTTATTTCTGTAACACCCTGTATATATATCCAATTATGTACAAGTAAGTCACATGATTTTCACGTCAGATTTTTCTAGTATGTCCTCTATCGACGAGAGAATCCTGCTTTTTTCACTTGAAAGATTCAAAATCCCGCTAAAAAGTATTCAAGGGTAGCAACAGTTGAAGGTTAACTCATTACGCTCGCTTTTTAGAAATAGAGTTGTTAAATAGGACTGAATTGCACTGCACGCGCCTATGTAACTCAACTTGAGTCCGAGACATCCGAGAAAATTGTATGGAGCTTCTCATACTGGGCCGAAATCTAGTCCATGAAAAGTAGCCATTGTTAATAATGGTTGTTGGTTAGCTTACTATGCTCGCCCTTTGGAACAAAAAACCTCAAATAGAACTGAATTGCGCTGCGCGCATCTATGAGACAAACAGTGCACGAAATTCCTCAAGCTGGGCTGAAATCCAATCCATGAAGAAGTTTAATGGATAACAATTGTGCTCGCACTTCAGAAAAACATCCCTAATTAGTAATGAATTGAAGAAAGTTGTACTAAACTGCTCATGTTGGATTAAAATCCTATCTATAATAAAGTATTCATGACAAACATTCCTGAGTAGAACCGAATTGCGGGACTTAATCTGAGTCCGAGACAGCCGAAGATTGTTAAAGAATGTACCAGTGCAGTGCACAGATATCATTCGTTGAGATATTTGAATAGTAAATTTGGAGACAATTTGGATCACTTTGACTTTCATTTCAATTCTGATAGCTACACAGATAATAATTCGGTGTTAACATTTCACAAAATTTGTTGTCTTGGAAGAAAATTTTTACAGAGGTTTTGTTACAATCCATATTATATTTTTGAATCAACTTCCAACCATGTTCATGATCGAAATTATTTTATTTATTCCAGTTATATTTTCAATGGGGACATTAGTATTTTCTTCCATTTCAATGTTTTGTTTGATTTATTTGATTTTTATTATCCATACCCATAATGATGTAGATATTTCATGGTAATCATGATAGTCTAATTGCTCTTTGTTGAAATATTTCCTAATTCAATATTTATGTTGGATATTCACATATTTCAAGTAAATTCGATTCACCAATAAATTCTATCACACATAGTTACACAGAGGTAAGACAAAGAAATGTTGTATTCTCAATTTGATTCTAATTAGGAGATATTATGTATGTAATTTCCAAAGTTATATATCTTCATATTCAATATTACTTCCGTCCGAGATAATCACATGAAGTGCACAGAAAAAAAAGAGTAATTATTATATTGTCATTGTAACAAGAACTGAACAATATATGCCATTAGACTGAAAGGAAAGAAAATAATCTGTGACATTTTTTAACCATACATTAAGGAATGATAAATGACCGAGCAGACATGCTTTATTTCTTTATTATAGTGAATCTCATTCATTATGAGACAGAAAGTTTCTTTTTTTCTATTTGTATTCTTGCTCAGTAATTAACTTTTAATGAAGGCTGAAATATTGCATACATTTATAATCTATAACCGCAATATTCTTATTGCGTGTACATCTGTTTTCAACATTCGTGAAATTAGCATTTTATTTCTAACTATTCAATTTTGGTGACATGCTAGATTTTAAAGAAACTCATTAGCCTTGAGGAGCTCTGCAGCTATTCATAACAATATTGAATATTAATACATTTTGGCTTGAATTTCCTACTCAATAATTTTGAGCTTGAACAGATTCGTATATCTGATGTGAACCTATTTGAAAATTACCAAGAATATTTAGACAAAATATTTTCAAAATTTGTTGAATGTGAAGTTCTTAGCCTTAACAGTTGAGATTTCAATGATTATACAAGCTATAGGACTAATTAAATATAATTAAAGTTTTGTGATATAACATTTACTTCACGAATCTCTAAAAATCTCATATACAGATTGCAAAATAAAAACTTGCGAAACTATTATGCAAAAATGAAAAATCCGCGACTTATATAATAGGGGAAGTAATGAAGTCGTGATTTTTTGCAACTTCGAAATTTTGATTGATCTTCACGTACTGACTCTACTGAACCCAAAAATCATAGTTCTCTGTCTGTCGGTCTGTCGGTTGTCTGTCTGAAAGCACGATTGCTTGAGAACACGTACGAATCTTTGACTGAAATTTTATATTCAAGTTTTTTATTGGAAAGTTAGGTTTAAGTTCATAAATGAGTTTTTTTTACGAGTAGTACCAAAACATTATCTATAGAATTTTTCAATTTTTTGCGTCTACGTTATAGACGGTAGTATTTATTATAATATATGAAATAAGCAGAATTGATCCTTTAATAATTAGGCACAGCATTTACTTTGAACATTTTTTAAAATTATTAGTGGTTCACTTGTTATTACTAAAATTTGTATCATTATAATGTTCGTTATATTTTTGTGGAGCAAAGAAATAATGAGAATCATTATTAGTCCAGTTATCAAAGATTTTGACCTCTCATAAAATGTGATATAGCTGAAACTGGGCTCGTTGGTAGTTTTTTGGGTATAGAAGAAGATAGAGAAATCTTTGCAGCTCCAAAGTGTATGCTAAGCTCATAGTCTCGAAAACAAAATCGAAAATTATGTCTTGTCCTATATCTCGAAAAATAAAATAACAAAATCGAAAAACTAATAGTACCACCTAAAACAGCAAAAAATTTCATTTGAAGTTATATTATAAGTTATATGAAAAAAAAATTGCATCAATATATAGAATTTTTATTTCAAAAATGGTTTCTATTAATTTATATGAATCAGAAATTATTACATCTGTTTTTTTGAATGAAGTTAAAAATACGCTTCCTAATGTGTAATATTTCAGAAATCGATACAACTTGATATGTTTGAGTAATCTTCAATATAAGAAATATATAAGAAAATGCATGTTCTTTGTTCATTCTTATTTCTGCAACTTGAAGTTAGGCTTCAAAAAATTATCAAAGCAAAAAAATCAGAGTTGAAGTTCTAAGCTTTAGGGATATATTATTTATTTTTCTATTACGCATTCATGTTATAAGCAAACATTGATTGGAAAATGGACGATTCTAACTCAAAAATATACAGTCCTGTCAAAATGATAAAACTGCCAACTTCGAAATCTCTTTTGGATTTGATGCTTAGTAATTATTGCAAAAAAAGATGTGGGAGTACTTGTAATTGTAAATCAACAAACCTACTGAGTTTTTGAAATATGTCTTATTTTTTTGTTCATTTATTGACAAATTTTCACTCATTTTAAAAACCTCCTCATTGAATACACCATTTTAAATTTCACTCTATTCATATACCTATAATGATCTTAGTCATCAAAACAACCATGTTCATATCACATGTTCACACTTTCAAAATATATAAATTGAATTTTAAAATACAGAGATTGAATATTTTTAGTACGATCTAAATTGACGACATATTGTATCCGCCATTTTAAATTCTGAAAAACTTATATCAAATAATCAATCAGCATCCCAGAGAAACCTAGGATACTCATTCTCAAAGAATATTCATATTGTTTTTAACAAACTTTATTATTTTTTTCGATACAAAAATTTTCGTTTTTGTTTTCGAGATTATGAGCTTAGCATATACTATAGAGCAGCACAGATTTTTTATCGTTTTCTACACCCAGAAAAGTATCTAATAACCTAGTTTCAGCGATATCATATCTTATGAGCGATGTTGGTTTGAATTTGTCTCTGACAACTGGGCTATATGTGAAATTTGAATTATTATTAGTCATATTTGTACATCTCATGCAAACATTTGTCAATTATTTTATCGAAAAAGGTAATTTGACTCTACCGTGTCTGGTATCAAATTGAAGCTCTTGCGGAAATATTCCCAGTAGAAGTGTAAGTCAATTGTTTTTTCACAAGTTATTCAAACTTTGTCTAGTTTGGTATCAATTCAAAGCTCTCGGAGAGATAAGCTTGGTAAATAAATAATCACCAAATTCCACGTTACCATCTAAAACATCCAAAAAAATTATTAATGGTTCATTTGTTATTATTAAAATTTTAATCATCACAATTTGTTGTATTTTTCTGAAGAAAAGAAATAATGAGGTCATGATGAAATATGCAATTAATTGGCTATTTTTCATAAAACAGTGATGAAACTAATCATGAACTTCATGGCCGGGAAAGTACTGTGATGATCACAACAGATTTTTGATCATCTCATTATATTCAACTCAAGTTGAATAGGGGTGATTTTTTGGAGTAAAAATTTATATGTGATATTACGAGTTTTGAGATTGAGAGTAAACTTATAGAGCTAGCAATATCTGCAAAATGTGAGACTCTTTTTTTTTCTAATGAGCGTTGGCTGGAGCGAAGGATTGGTAATAATATTCTATTCTAATTTTACATAGAGAAATTTCTGAGAATTGTCACTTTTGAAGTTTCAGTTCCTCAAGCATTTTCGACGAGTTTATTAAATATGTTATTTCTACGTGAATTTCAACAATAGTAAGCAAGTCTTCTTGATGTATTCCATTTGGTGAAGAGGTATTCTGGAGAATCAAATGTTTTTAAAGTTTTTCGAACAACTTACCCATAGATAGATAGTATATCAAAAAGGCTGGACATAGTAGCGATTAATTTTCAAGCAAATATCTTTACTTATTCTGACAGTCGGTTGTATTAATATTCTGATGACTCTCATTAAATATGTCACATCTACATAAGTTTTAACAACAGTTTGGTGAATTATATTCATGCGCAAGTACATATTTTGTAATGCATTTCAATTGGTGAGAAAGTATTCAAATATTTGAACATTTAGAAGAATTGCTCATAGATTATTATAGTAAAAAAAGATTGAACATTGTAGCAATGAATTTGAAAACAAATATCCCCACTTGAATAACGTCTAATTTTTTTTCTGCATTAAAAATTGATTGAAAGGCTTTTTTGGCTCAAATTCTGCATATTTTATTGGAAATAAGCTCAGAACAAAAATGATCAGAAATACAACGTATCATTAGCAGAGCGCTGTCTTTTCCAAGTGAAATAATGTATCCATCTAAAAGATACTTGCCAGTTATTGAATGTTTTGAAAATTTGTATCCACTTTTTTAGTGAATTGGATTGTATTTTCAAGTTTCATAGTTATTATTATGTTTCATGGCTTCCTCTACACTCAAGTCTCCCGATGAAGAAATAGTTTAAGTGTGTTGGTATCAATGAGAATCTAAGAATTCTCTTCCTGCAATGATATACAGCTATCAGAATAAGGTATATATATATATATATATATATATATATATATATATATATATATATATATATATATATATATATATATATATATATATATATATATATATATATATATATATATATGTCATAATTTTATTGTATTTTTGACA
Organism: Dromius quadrimaculatus; assembly: GCA_963989225.1. Lineage (NCBI taxonomy): Eukaryota > Metazoa > Arthropoda > Insecta > Coleoptera > Carabidae > Dromius > Dromius quadrimaculatus. Next base: position 12,059,864 of record OZ022324.1, read on the forward strand.
TTAAATTTCAACTCTTTCTCCCTTGAGGAAATTTTGCTGGCAATAGTGTATAAAACATTTTTCTATACACCACAAAATCCATTAAAATATGTTTAAATATTCACAATATTCCAATATATTGGGAAAATTTCACGGAGGTATTAATCCATGTATGTTAAATATTGAAAATTTAAAACAAATTTTACATCTGTGAATTGTGAAAAAGGAAGCACAAAATCATGAAAATATGTGAAAAATTAATGGATTCAAGGAAGGCAGGTAACAATCGGAAGATTATTAAAAAATTATTCATGGAAATATTTAAAGAAAAATTGCGTTTTTTCTCGATATACGTTAGACTGAGCACGGAAGAAACAAAGCAAATATTGGAATATTCATTTCGTTAAATTTGAAAAGATTGATTGATCTTGAGAACCGGTAGAATACATGGCGTCGACAAAACAAGGAAATTGCCGGAACTAATGCTTGCGCGGTTACCGCTTTGTGCGCTTTGACACACAGGAAATTTACTCCTTTTGTTTCGTCACAATCAATAGTCTGTTGTTATTTATTGCTTACCGCAGAAAAATACTTGAACAGTTGAACGAAACAACATTTTACCATGGTTTTCTTCGAGGTGTCTATGTGAAACTCGTATTTTTATGCTTACTAATAATCAAAAGTATCATATTCTTATTCTTACCTATCGTGTTGATCGATTTTTGTGATGGTTGAACCTGATAGTTATGATGCACGGTTTCAAAAGCGATACTTATCTGAGTAATTTTTTTTCCAAAATCTACTGTATCTGGCTTACTTTTTTTGTCCCAGAGGCTACGTTTAAGATAATAACTTCACAATGTTCGAGTTCCAAGTTACTAGCTTAAAAACATGAGCGGTCATCATGTCATTACTCCTCAAGCCAGTAATTAGGCACAATAGGAACTTCCATGCATCTGTATATAATATTTTTTAGAAGAAAGGATGACAAATCTTGAGTCTAAATCCGTTATAGGTGTCGACCTGCACCAATAAATTAACTGGATGATTTTTTTTTTCTATTAAACAAAATATGTCAACAAAAGTAACGTTGATGATTTGTCTGAAAAAATCTGTTCAAAGCTATGTTTAATTGAAAATTCAATAATTATTTGTTTTTCATATCCTCGCCGGTCTTGTAACTAAAAAATTCAACGCTATTTGGAAGTATAAAGCCTATAGAATATGCGAAGTAAGGGTAGCTTGGTTTCAAGATTGTATCTATTTTCATGTTCATTTCGTCGAATATCATATCATCATGCATGTGGAACAATATTTGAGGCTTTATTCGTTCTTAGTGGAAGTGTTGCTTTCTTAGCAGACGCATTAAAATCACAAATAAAGAGTGATGAATCGCTACCATATGTAATCTTTCAAATTGAAAAGATGAAAAAATGCATTAGTCGCCTTGAATGCATTTAACAGATGATAGAACGAGGTGTGTACAAATCTTCCAGCTAAATCATATCAAAAGAAAATTTAACTTGTTAAATATAATCAAGTTTTTATGCAGACTGAATCTGAATGACTTGAAAGAGATGTGGGAGTGATCAATTATCTTTTTTTTGAAACCGTTTGAATAGCCAGAATGTTAATAACTTCTTTTCTGGTTGTAATGTGGGAATTCTTGACTATATTATTTGAATTTCAAAACTGTGTGTCCCGTACCTTGTAATAATTTACATTTTTAAGAATTCTTTTTTCAAACTTTTGATTCTTTCATGTTGTCGTATGAATAAGGAATGGAACCGCTTTTTGTTTTCATTTGAGAATATTTTGAGGAGTTTACATACACCAATATGCATTTTTGTCAGAGGTGCTTCTACACAGATTTCGCCATTTATTTTATTGAAGTGATTAAAATGACGATAAGAATGTTGACAGTTTAAATATTTTTCTATTTGCAATGCGTAAACACACTCTTTCTCGGATCCTGACTTTAAGTTATGTGACAGTTTTTTTTGCGATAAATATTGATAGCATGATTGTAGCATCTGTCGGTGATCCTTTTATTAGTTTTTTTGTGAAGTTCAATTAAGCTTTATGCTACCTTACCGCCTGATGTCTCTCTAAATAGTTTAGCGCCAGATATAAATATCATTTACTGGTTGACAATCAACTTGATTTTTGCCGATAGTTAAGGCAGTAAAAGAGCACTTTAACAACATGGATATCAGAAATTTTGGAGTAGAAACAAATTCAGTTTGACTGTTCAAATATAATTCAATTGGTTGTGATATATTTTTAATACATGTAGCATTAGATTCAAATAGACATATTCTGAAATTAGCTGTCAGAATATTCTTGTTCGACCCCAATTTTTATATTCAATAAATTAAAACATTATGACATTCAAGGCTTATGTATTATGCAACTTTATTTATACATAGAAATATTCTCAAGCAATATTATTGCTATTACACACCCACAATGACGTTTGAATGTGTATCAAAGAAGGTCAGAAAGTAAGTATTGGAACCATCATCATCGGCATCATGAAATGAACTTAAAATTATATGAAAGAAGTTAACACGGTATTATATGCTGGTAAAATCTGAGCAATAAATCACACAGATTATTTCACTCATGTCAATTATACTGTCAAATTTTGCATAGTTATAATGACAATTATGGTAATAAATTGTTTGCCAACGAGAATTTATCAACGGTAATTACACAAGAGCTTTTTATTTTGCTGGATAAATTTCTGTTTTCACGAAACTTTGTTACCTAGCAATTTGACAAGAAAACTGTTCTAATAAAATCACGACACCGTAGATGGAGTGATTTTATTTTTAGAACAGTTTTCGAGTCAAATTGCTGTCAGGTCACAAAGTTGAGTGGTCAAACTGAAATTTATCCCAAGAAAAATAAAAAACTAGAGTGTAATTCGGCGAGATAATTTAACGATATTTTATTTATGAAGAAAATTATTTAAATGTGCAATAATTATTGAGAGTACAATTATCATACAGTGTTTCATTTGACATATTTCATAACGTATTCATCATGATTTTCTCCATATATTCTTCGCATACTTCAAGTCCAATCTAGTAAAAGATTTGAAATTTGACATACCGTTGTACCTCTTTCTGATACATAGTTCTGGTTTTCACAAAATACGATGAATACATGATATATTTGTATTTATAGACACACTTCACTTAATATTTTCTTCAATATTTTCTTCGGAAATATTCCAAATTCGGTTTATTTTGCAGTTTAAGCATGGATAGATTATGCAAATGACATAAATATGGTGAGTGTTTTGATTTGGCTGCTAGAAGAAAGGTAAATAACGTTTTCGCACTCCCGGGAGTAAACAACGAATTTAATCCCTCATTTCAGGGACTTAAGTTTGAGTTTAGTCCCTCCGGGATCTAAAATGATCAAGAATCTCAAGGGACTAAAGTAAAATAAACAAATTTTTCTATGACAACTAAATAATCAAAGTACTTACCTAAATGTCAAATTGAATTTTATCATGAGAATTCAAACCTTCATTCTTAATTTGTATTAGCATTATTGCAATTCACACAATTTCACAAATGCATCGTATTGTTGTTCGTAAATTTTCTAGACTTTTGGCAAAATCATTTTACAGTTACCTGTTCCACAGCCTTATCAATATCAATTTTCTCACTCATCTTTTTGACAGCAAGCTTATTTATTGAACAACTGCTGTAGCCAGTCTTGTTTCTATGGTGAATTTACTCAACATTTTTGTATCAAGTTTGTAGTTGTCAAAATTGTAAGATTAATAATTCTACTTTAGACTATTGTGATTCAATATAATACGGTAGTGCAAAAAATAGCGTAGATAACACATGACTTAAGTGTCTTTAATCCCTCAGGTGAGTATTGCCCTCGACTGCGTCTCGTGCAATAAACTCCACCCTCAGGATTAAATCAAGCACTTAAGTCCCTCGTTATATAATATACTATTTATCACTTGCAAAAAGTTACTTTTCTTTCTATCCGCTGTCAGAAACGATAGAATTGTTTTTTATATATGGCTTACTTTATATTTGAGTAATTTTATCAATAATTTTTTTTTGAAAACATTGATTACCTAGCAACATCGTGAGAGTCATCTATCCGATTAAATCACGAGAGCGTAGCTGAAGGGATTTCATCTGAGCTGATGACTCGCAAGATATTGCTGAAAGGTAATCAATGTTTGAAAGAAAAATTCATGATAAAATTAAAGTCGCGAGTGGTATTTGTGAAGAATATTTCTCGAATGAAATTGCTACTATAAGTACCTATTAAATAATGTAAGTTGCAATTACTAACCTCTTTTATTGAAAAATGCACTAAATTGTCTCCATATACTCTTGTATTTTTAGACTTTTTGTTTTCAATTTCATTACTTTCGGCGAAAAATGCATTCCCAAAACGATTAAGCTTTGACATCTCCGAGAACTGATTGTTTGTTTATATTAGAACTGTGTATTGTTTCTCCATGACAAAGGCAATTTACCGCGATAAGTCGCTTGCCAACGGGAATTTACCGCGGTAAACTCTCGTTGGCAAGTAATTTATTACCGTAATTGTCATTGTAACTATGCAGAATTAGTCAGTATAATTGACATGAGTGAAATAATCTCGGTAAATTCCCGCTGGCAAGCGATTTATCGTGATAAATTACCTTTGCCATGAAAAACAATACACAGTTCTAATATAAGCAAACATGGAAATGCATTTTTCGCCGAAAGTAATGAAATTGAAAACAAGAAGTCCAAGGACAAACAATTAAGTGCATTTTGCGATGAAAAAGATTAGTAGCTGCAACCAACATCATTTAATAAGTACTTGTAGTAGCAATTTCATTCGAGAAATATTCTCCACAAATACTACACGCGACTTCAATTTTATCATACATTTTTCTTTTAAACATTGATTACCTTCAAGCAACATCCTTCGAGACATCAGCTCGAATGAAATCACGAGAGCGTAGCTCGAGGGATTTAGTCGGGCAGATGACTCTCACGATGTTGCTAGGTAATCAATGTTTCCAAGAAAAATTCATTGATAAAATTACAGTCCCTTGTGAAATTATATACAAAAATATATGGCAAAAGTCAAACTCAATCATATTTCCTACTAAAGAGAACTTTATCAAATTATTCACGATACTTAAAACTAGGAGAATTCAAACTAGAATTTCTGTTCTTTGGACAAAACATTGACTATGTCAAAATATACTATTACAAAGCAATCATAGTTATTTATGTATATAGTGTGCGAAATTATATTTTGTGTTTGAGAACGAAAGAATCATTCGAATCCACGTCAAAAAATTATAATAGTGTATCGTGCAATAAGTGCGGCAAGCTGTCGATTGCCCAAATTTTGTACTGCAAGTTTTCCCAGAGAAAACTAAGGACTCCAACTAGGAATAGTATACATGAAATTTCTAGACTGTCAATAAGATAGCATCGCGCACACAATCAAATTTACAATGAAGAGATAAAACAGCAGTACGTTATCTTGTTGTCATATTACAGTCAAAAAGAATAATGTACATATCCAGAATTCAATCTACAAGAAACAGGCACATAAAAAACAATATTTGAACAATCACTCCAACCACTCATCAACAGTGAAGAAATATGTGATCAGAACATTATTTATATTTAAAATTCACCGAAGTTAACTACATCCGCACAGATCTTGTGGCTCATAGAGAACACCATTAGACAATGACCTGGTAGAACCACCAATACCGAATACTTATATCTAAAACCCATGGCAGCTGGTATTATGGGAAACGCAATCGTCATAAAGAACCCACCGATCTAGTAAATATACTTTTAGCTCTATTATCAAGTAGTTGCCAGTCAAAAATGATTAAAGGCTCATAAACCATACAAAATTTTGTGTTTGTCAGTTAAAATCAGATCCACTTTCTGTCTTGGCTAGATTTTCAACCTTGAATTTATCTGAGATATGGAGCACTAAACTTGGCAGTAGATCTTATAGTTTTTGTCCATTCATACATTCAGAAGGATAGCTTTGTTTTAATAATTAAAAAGTATATTTTGAGTGTAGACTGTTACTTACTTGTATAAAGTACAAGTAAGTATTGTGAAACCAGCAAAATACAAATTTCGAGATTTTGATGCAAACATCCGTTTTGAGTATCTCTGAATCCATTTTGACTATTTTCCGCTTGACGTCGGTATGTATTAATGTGTGTCTCTCGCAAATCTCAAAACCGTGGAACGTATAATGCTGCAATTTTGTATTGAAGATAAGTTTAAGATCTAGCTGTACACCTTTCATCATGGTTGCAAACGTCTGTACCGGAAATGCACTTTAGGTCAGCTGTAGGATATTGAAATTCAGTATTTTGAATTGCTCTTGTATCTTAATGCTCATCTCTCCTATTCTTGTATCAATCGGTTCAGTCGATAGTGGACTCTTTCAATTTTTCACTCAAATTTGGAACAATCAAACTTTTCATATACATCTAGAACGATCAGCTGAAAAATCATGAAATTCAGTATTCAAATCAATCTTTCTCAATTTTCGCATCAATTCGGAATTATTGGCCGTAGAATGATAAAATTCAGAATTTGAAACTGCTACAGCGTTTTAATAAACTGTAACATCTTAATGATCACCTCAAATATCGATTATAATCGATTTTGCTTCATAACCATTCAGTCAAAAGGTGTAAATGTAAGTCATGTGGTCCACATCAGACTTTTTTCATAAGAATTTTGAAACATGGCTGATTCATAACTTGTAGCTATATGAAGATGGTTTTAGAGCCCCATTCGAAAAGAAATATATAAGGAGCATTCAACACCACAGTCAATTTTCAAAAAAGTATTGCTAGACATGAAAAGGATTAAATGATGTCCATTTGTTCCTATTCCTTGAGTCAATAAGCAAAAACAAAAAATACTGAAAAATTTAAAGAAGAATCTGATGTGTATTTTTTCTATTACATCAAGTAGACAAACGTTCAATATTGGACATGTTTCTGTGTATACAGATATTTTTTTTTTGTTGCGTCGTCGATGAGATGTATTCTAAATAACGTAGAAAATGTCCTGATCTGCTGCTAGTTCCAAAGGTGCTAGACCTATGTTCTGTAGATTGAGTGGAGTAACCACTTATTTGCAGATTTTAGATTTCTTTTAGTTAAATATAACGTGCAAAGAAATCAAATCACAGTTATTATAACTGATTATAACAACAAATATATCATAGACAACAATAGCTACTCGATTGTCGCAAGGTTTGAGCCTCTATGGGGTCAACTAATTTCCCCGAATACTCTTAGCCGATATAAAATGATTATAAAATCAATTTCAGTAGATAATCTAATAAAAAAAAATGGTAGAAACTTTTTGATTAATTGAAAAAAAAAGAACATAAAAGTCTTAATCACACTGTTCTCTAATTTTGATTAAGTAACCGGTTTTTGATCACTGGGTGATCATACTCAGACTACCGGAGAGAATACAAAGAGAGGCAATAAAAACGTAAAACAAACATACAACCAGGTAGAAATTTTAACAAATCAAAAAATTACAAAATAGTAGCTTACACAATAAAATTACAGGAGCTTTACAAAAGAAAACGGCGTCAAGAAGCCCACTAGTGCCATGATAGTGAAAAAATGTATAAAAAAATGGTATTATTGAACAGATTGGATATACGTTTTTATATCATTTTATATTTTTTTTAAGCTTTTTTACCGCTTCTTTATACATTTTTTCACTAACATGACACTAGCGAGCTACTTGTAAAGCTCCTGTATTTTTATCGTGTGAGTTACCATTTTGTAATTTTTTGATTTGTTAAAATTTCTACCTGGTTGTATGTTCGTTTTATATTTTTATTTCCTCTCTTTGTAGTCTCTCCGGTAGTCTGAGGATGATCACCCAGTCGAAACCGGTTACTTAATCAAAATTAGAAAACAGTGTGCTCAAGAATTTTATGGTTTTTTTTTGTTAAAAAAAACCCTTACCAATTCCTGATATCTGTCACACTTGGATTTCCCTATTCCCTTATTAATCTAATAAAATATTGGTAGTTTCATTTATCTTCTATAGGAATTATAAAGATTGCATATTCACTTTCATAAACCTATTGATATAAACCCATTCATTCTTCCATTCATCCAACAATCATATCCAATCATCCACTCACCGGGCATACGACCAATCGTTCGTCATCAATTTCCTCAGAATGAGTATTTTCAGAGAATCTCAACATGACATTTTTTCCACAAGTCCAAATAAATACAAGTGGTCAATTCATCTTTCTTCAATTACATCCTTTCAAATCTGGGGGCACGGCAGTGCCCTCGCCAAGACAAGCCAAGCGGAGCGCAAGGGCACTACCTACCTTTTCTCGAAGAGCTTCGTCGCTATTTTGAACCCTAACTTGGGTTTGGATTATACCAGATGAATAAAAATCATAAGATATAATGTCAATAGTAGAATTATCAAGTTTTTGAAGTTTCGATTACATAGCTTTTATACTTTAGATTTTATTGATATCTAAAAAACCACGATTTCGTCACTGTCACTGACTCTCTCACTATTGATCATCAAAATGTTTAGGGTACTTCCTGAGTTCCTAGAAAGCTGGAATTCAATATGCTAGCTAGTATTGGTATACACAAACAACAAAAAAATTCTATAAGATTTTGAACTTTCACCTCCCAACCCCTCAAACTAAGGGATGGAAATTCGTGTAAGATATTCGCGAATATAGATGCTAGAGGTCTGAAAATAATATAGGGTTTTTTTGTTATAGATAATAGTAAAATAAACCAAGAAAAAATAAACAAAATGAGAAAATATTGCTATAATCAACTTACGAAAAGAAGTGAAATCCCACTAAAAACATTTTCGTGCGTAAAATGTTATTATTATTATTATTATTGCAATACACTGTCCACCAGAATAATCCAATTACAGGACAGGAAAAAAATACATGTGAATACAAATAAAATAAATACAAGAATGAGCTACAAATAATGTAGATTACCACTAATTTAATCTCATCAAATTGATGAATTGACGTGGACGGTGAAGGAAAATATCAACATAACTAAATTTAGTCTGATAAATGTAACATATACGAATGATTGGTGATAAATAGAAAGCATTGGTGCGGGCATTAGGAGCATTAGGAGGCAAGACGAGTGGCTCATACTGTCAAAAAGTTATCAGATCTCATGTAGAGCCAAGTTTCTGTCACTATACGTCCTAACTCTACAAGTCCTAACTTCGCAAACTCTACACCTAAGTCAAAATATTGACCATTTCGCTACAGTCACATGGACATGAGGCAAAAAAATTATTCATTGTTCATTACTTTTCTGTTATACAATAGCTCTTGTAGTAACAAAACGGCCAAGCCACATAATTTGACTAAGGTGTAGATGTAGAATTTGCGAAGCTAGGGCTTTTAGAGTTAGGACGTGTAGTGTTAGAAACTTGGCTCTACATGAGATCTGATAACTTTTTGACAGTGCGAGACACTTGTCTTGGCAACATTTTCACATGATAATGGATTACTTGTACATCAAGTTGTTCAACAAATAATACGAGTTGATATTTTATTCTGTATACATAACGCCAAATAGATATTTGGTCACTAGGAACAAAATTTTGCATATCCGATTATTATACTTCTGTATGTAATTTAATGAGAAGAACACCTTTTTCCTGTAGCATAATAATCCCTCGCATTATGGAATACTAATGCTCAGTCGTATGACCGCGAATTAAAATTAACCGTTGCAAAGGAAATGTGCTATTTAACCCGGATTAAATCAACCCGAAATCCTGGAAGCGGGTATGCATGTCTCATCATCACTTAACTTTAAGTGGAGTTTAATATCTATGGCAACTATTGTATGGACAATTGTTACTACGGTTATTATTCCTCCTTTAAAGTTAAGTGACGATGATGCAACTGGCCAAATATTCTCTCAAATATAAAATGATCAAATCTTAGCAACTGTCATTATGTCAATAACAAAAATATACGATGACACCGATAATTTTATCATAAAAAACGGAATATTTCTAGTACAAAAATTCTGAAAAAGCATCGAAAGTTGACGTCTGAGAACAGGCGAGGCGAATTGCAATCAATTCATTGCCAGATAAGTTAATTTATAACAGTTTCCAGTTTTACTTTTATAGGTATTAAATTTTTTTCTTTTTGTAAGTATTTAATTCTTATCTTTTTGGAAGTGGAAATGTAATTTTGTTACGTTAATTTGGCACCGAAACGTACTACATTGAAGATATTCCAAAGTATCACCCAAGTATTGGTCCGTTACCACTTAATTTTCAATTTTGATTTCACTTTATTGTTATTTTCAATTTCTATATGTGTCAATTGTTCTATTATTCCTTTGTTTGAAAGGTTGCATTGTGCATACTTCATTAACTTGTACAAGAACATAAAACAACCCATAAAATGGGAGTAACAAGAGCATAAACCAATCATTCACATGTATGGTTGTCTTGCAACACCATATAAAACAAAATTTATTGTCCAGCTTAGAAGTGCAACACCTCGCAACCAATTAATTCCAAACGATTGCTAGCAACGGGTCAAACGCATACATTCTTAAAATTCTATGTGACACGGAATGACCTCTTGACCTTGAGAAGTTGAGAACGCGTGAAACGCCCGCGTACATGCGTTAGAATCTCTGTAAGTGCAACAAAGACAGCCAAAGCACGAAGAAAGAGAGGGATCGCAACAGCGGAAGATCCCATGTCGAATATTGCCTGAGGAACATCAAGATAGAAGTTTTTTTTCTGGTGATGTATGCAAAAGTGTTTTTGCGGAAATAATATTAATAATAAGGATCGTGTAAAAACGTCAGATTGTCTGATAGACAGCTGTCAAATTTGTTCACGTTGAGAGTCTGAATTGACGATCTAATTTCACGCTCTTCAGACGCAAATGATTGGCAGACGATTTGATGGTTATCACTTAACAAATAAAATTATATTCCTCACACGAACTTTGAGAGAGTTTGAGTTCACTTTACTATGATTATCAGTTCTATTCCTAGAGATATCATATCATAGGTAGAATGATTTTACACAATATTTATTTGAATTTTTCATTTCGCGTGACTGATTGTTACCTGAATATCACACCAAGATTTTCACAGATTTGGATGTATCATGTCTTTATGCTTAGTACCTATAGTTGAATTCAGGTGACAATAGACACCTCTACCTCAAACAAATTACAATTAATTGATTATAAAAACATGAACTACATGCTTGACAGTGGTTATATATTATTATAAGACGTTATAATTTTTCTGTAATCACTAGTATTACATTTCAATTTGTCATTTGAACTGTTACTTCCCACTAATGATTGCAGTTAGGAATTATATATCTTCAACTTCTAGAAGGTTGAACATTGTCATATTACTATAATGATTGTAAATAGATCAATTCATCCCCTCCACTATATCATAAATGGTTCTCAACTGCTCTAAGAGTGGTGGAAATCCAATCGGTTTACACTTATGTCATACGGACAAGGGGTTTTGAATATTTTATTGTGAATGGCATAAGAGTAGCAGTTCTAGCGATATCATTGGTAGTGGCATCAGCAGTACGCAGAGGCGGATCTAGGAAATCCTTCTGGGAGTAGAGCGAACCAGTTTTTTTTTTTTTTTGTTATATATTAAAAGTCACACCTACTAGGTTGAATGAAAACTTAATATTGAAATTGGAACAAGAAATCGGTAAGTTTCTTCTCTCTTGTATTTGCCGCTGACAGTACGACTTAAATGTAAATGGACTTCAATTTAGAGTTATGGGCAAAACGACAAGGAGATTGAGAGAGAAGTATTTGTTATATTAGCAATTCTTATCAAAATTCTCACGTCGTTAGCTGAGAAAAAACCTAGTGGGACTAGAAAAACCTAATGAGATATTTGAGTGACAAATTAAAAAATCTGAAACGGACATCACGTGACTTACTTGTACATCATTAGTTATATATAATCAAACACAACATCTCATCATTTCACGGCTAGTCGGCTGCTATGGAAACAGTGGATCATCATTCTTATGCTACAACATTCCTAAATACTGATCTCCAGGATTCTACGGCTAACAGTTCTGAATTTATGCGCAAAATTCCAAGATCGTCAAGTATAGTGTACTTTCGACTCAGTCGATCTCAATGAAAATAGAATATGATCATCTAGACAGTACTATCATTTTGAATACTGTATTCTAATTATCTACGTTCAATCGTTTTAGATTTATGCGGCAAATTAAAAAATGTTTTGAGTAAACTGCACTCCCGGTTTGACCGATCACAATCATAATGCAAGGTGTACAACTAGATGCTATGAAAGTGCCTAATACAAAATATCAATATTCTGCGACTGATTGTTTTAAATTTATGAGACAAATTCGGAAAGTCTGTAATATGAAGTGCACTTCCGGCTTAGTTGATTGAGACAAAAATAGGGGATAATCGTTTGGATGCTACAGCAATTTTGAATACGGAATTCCAGTATCTTATGGCTAATCATTCTAGATTTATGCGGAAAATTCAGGAAAAGTATCAGGTAAAGTGCACTTCCAGTACAGACGATTGCAACCATAATGCGAGGTGCACACATCAAGATCCTAAATCCTATACCAGTTTTCTATGCAAAATTTCAGCATTATTCGTTTGACGAATTCTGAGATTTGCGAGTTACGCACATACATACGTACATACGTACCGACATCAAGCCAAAAATAGTCAAAATGAATTCAGGGATGCTCAAAACGGACATATCCATCAAAATCTCGATATGAGAATTTTGTCGGTTTCACAATATTTCCTTGTACTTTTAGACCATCTGATAGTCGTAGATTTCAGTGCCTCATTTTGTTTTTCATGCCTTCAAGAGGTTTGATAAGTATGTACCTACATTTGGAATTAAATAATGCTGGAATTAAAGCTGGAGCGTGTGAACAACATATGAAAATTGATTTCAAATTTGTATGAAAAAGCATGTTTCTATCCAATTTTGTCGCCTTTGTCATGCTCACGGAATGAAATTTAGGGAAAAATATTTTGACAAAATTAGAAAATTGACAACAGATCATCATTGTCTACCTTATCATTTCAATTGAACTGATTGTTCATACGGCAAATTCTGAATGTCTGTTATATTCATAAACTGCCATTCCGGCTTGGCCGATTGATACAAAAATAGTAGATAACTATTTTGATGCTACAACAAGTTCAAATACTGAATTTCAATATGCTATGGCTGATCATTCTGGATTTATTAGAAAAATTCCAAAAAAGTTTCAAGTAAAGTGCACTTCCGGTACAAACGATTGAAACCATGATGCGAGGTGCTCCATCCTACACCAGTCTTAGATACAAAATTTCAACATTATACGTTCAACTAGTTTTGAGATTTGCAAGTTACGCACGAACGCACGCACGAACATACGTACCGACATCAAGCCAAAAATTGTCAAAATGGATTCAGGGATGCTCAAAATGGATATTTCCATCGAAATCTCGATAGGTGAATTTTGTCGGTTCCACAGTACTTTCTTGTGCTTAATACAAGTAAGTAAAAAATAGAGAGAAACTTGCTACAACGTAGATTGTTGATAGAAGATATAAATTCGTCCAGAAATTATATGAGACTGCTGAATGAATGTTTCGTGAATTTTTTATAGATTATTAAATTGTTAGCTGCAGCTGCGAGAGCCACGTGATAAATTTCCTTCACTTAATCCATTTTTGACATTAAATGTTTGACACTTACAGATCCTCGGTAAAATACTTGAAAAAAAAATTAAAATACGCATGCGCATGCAACTAAATATTGAGATCCGTTGCATACAGGATTTCTGGCTTGTAATGATTTAATTCATAAAAGAATACTGAAAGATTTATTGCAAAACATTGTCATAGAAATTGTACGAGAAAATTACGCTGTCACTTTGACAATGACGCTGTCACTTTGAGCTGTCAGTTTGACAATAACAAAAAATATCACTTTGAAAGTTGGTAAATGACACTCCTAAATTCATGAAACAGTAATGAAACTTACTATGAATTGTCGGAGAAAAACTAAAATGGCCATAGCAGATTTTAATAGATTCATAAATATGCAGATTTGAAAAATTAATTGTCAAGATATCAAGATTTCTTGACAAGAAGTCTTGATTCTTGATAGTATTCTCTTTTCTTGTTTTGAGAAATAAAAAATACTTCTTGTGTTGGTCTTGTCTTGATTTCAAATCTGCATATTTATGAATCTATTAAAATCTGCTACGGCCATTTTAGTTTTTCCCCGACAATTCATAGAAAGTTTCATTACTGTTTCATGAATTTAGGAGTGTTATTCACCAACTTTCAAAGTGACATTTTTTGTTATTGTCAAACTGACAGTTCAAAGTGACAGCGTCATTGTCAAAGTGACAGCGTCATTTCCAAACTGATAGCTGTCATTATCAAAATGACAGCTATCATTGTTATGGTGACATATGGCGGTTATATTTTACTCCTTACAATATGAGAATTTTTTAATATGGAGATTTTTTTTCTAGATTTTCTGGTTGAAAGAGCTCATCTACAAATTTAAACCTAGTTTTCCAATAAGGGTTCTTAAATAATCATACTTTCGGACAGACCAACCGATTTCATTTGAACTAATGTTTTTTGGGTCCAGTAGGGTCTAAAATGTGAAAATTCATTAGAGTCTCGAACAATCACAAAATACAATTTCAATACTTTTCCTATTACAGGTCTAGGAAGTAAAAAGTATCTGTGACTTTGATTTTCAAAACAAATAATTTTTTGATACATATCGAAAGCATAAGTCGTCAGTTTCCAGTGATTAATCCCCATACTTATAGTCAATACGCCTATTGCGTATCCTCAGTGGCTCCGTCCTATCGGTTAAATTTCACATCTACGAGGTGTGCCGTCAAAAACGTCAAACTGTCAAATATCATTTTTGTGTCATATTATTCGATAATCATGAGTATAAATCATCCACTTAGAAGTCGTTGTGTTGTTAGATGTACTAATAACTAAAGCAAACAGCCCAGAACTAATTTTTATAGATCTCCGGGAAGAGATTATGAAGCGAAACAAAACGAAATGTGAATAGCAGCAGTTAAGCAAGTGTGATTCTATGCAATAATCTATAAAAATGTATTAGATATCATTCAACTCTCAATATCAACCATCTTTAAGATGCTTTAAAAGAAGTTAAATATTATAATTGTAAAGAAACTCAATAAATACCACTTAGATATATTTCTCAATTGACTGAACAATTCATCTCAGCCTTTACTGGAAGCACCAAATTTTTGCTTAATATTTTTCCTTCTCAAAATTCAAGAAATGTTTTAAAGATAAACAAGATGAGAAAATCTCTTTTTCCCAAGGATTTCGCTCAAATTCTGTACGTATATAACACATTATAAATCTTACTGTAATTGATTACCTTTAGATGAGTCACATAAACAATAAAAAATAATAATGACTATGGTTGATTTGCTTCTTTCAGAATATTTTTGTCTACAAATGTTGTCATAAATTAAATACAATATTATTATTATGGATACAGATGGTACGTCATGGATTTCATTTTGATTTTAGAGCAGATTGACATATTTCAAAACATTGACAGGTGTCATCACACCTCGAAGCTGTGATATTTGAATAATATGCGGCGCTTTCGTCGAAATTTGAAGATACGCAACAGGCCTATACTTCGCTCGATCTCAGACTTGAGAATTGCTCAAGTATGCCAATATTACCAAAAGTCGTTACTCGGCTACGGAGTAATTCTTCGCGTTTGCTTGACTCTGGCTCTACTTGAGTCTACTACAAGGCTACCTTGAGTCGTGCTGAACTATTTGTGTTAGTTATTTTTGACATTTGTATTTCCAACATAGATATATGCCATAGAGATATACATACTTACTGAAACTTACTCTTCCAGTCAAATTGTTCAAAAATAAATCAAATTCAGTAGACAAACTAGAAATATTTCGCAAATACTGTCATGAACGTCAAACATATCAATCAAAAATATATGTCAAAAACAAGAAATCTCAAGCTTCGCCAAGAATTCACGAAGTATCGACTATAGGATAGATTATCAAGTAAGTATCTATGGTGACTTCGCCTCGACTTGGCCAAGTGATACTCAAGAACGAGAATGAGTTTCGACTATAAGTACGGGCATAAATCATTCATGTAGAGGAGAACTGTACAGGTAGATTCCTCAATACTCTAAGAAAGTTGTGAATTCTTAGCAACATTGCTATATCATATAACTAATAATAATAACAAATACTGATTGAAACATGAAAATAACAGATTTTTCATTCATTTTTATTGGTGGTAACCTTGAAAAACGTTGCTAGAATTGATTCATAACATAACTGACTGTTCGGACTGGATAAAGCAATAGAGAAAGGGGATTCTCCGTAAATGTCAAGATCAAGAAATTTCAAGAACTCTTGAAACAAGACAAGAAATGCGTTGCCAAGAAATGCGCAAGACAGAAAATTCTTATTGTCTTGTCTTGAAAATCAAGACAAGACAAGAAATGATCATCAAGACAAGAAATCTTGTCTTGATGAAACACTAACTACAGTTACAGAGTTTGTGTGTTCATAGTGTAATATTTTATGAGTTGGTACATTTTGTTACTGCTTTGATTTAAGATATAATATCAAGTAAATGTAGCAGCACGTAATGTCATGAATTCAGTGACATTATTTGATGACGTAAAATTTTCTGTTAAAATGTGTATGACTTGAACTTTCATGAAAAAGCATGGACAAAAAGTGATTGTTGTAAAAATGAGAGTTTTGCTTGGTTTTCTGTAGGTATGATAGGAGAAATCTGATGTGGAATCACTGGGTCGATAAAGAATATGATGCAGGAATAAAAAGTTTTCGGAAATAGTTAATTTGGCAGCATTTGAGGATGGCAGCTAGTATTTGAACGGATAGATATGAATCCGTTTGTTGCACGAAAGTTTTCAAATGGGCAGAATATTTATTCTTGGAGTACCTTATAGCTGGTACAATGTTAGCTGGGATCCCTCATTTGAAAAGTGGTGCTATATATCTTCAAAATGTTCCATAAGCTGAGACACTTTTCTTAAGATTTCTACTGAATTATTTGTGCGATTATTTCAATCCTAGATAATATACTGTGAATGAAGAAAATAAAAATTATTGAGCTTATATTTCTTTGTTTCTCAAAGTTCTAGGCAGCAAAAATATTTTTTTATATACATTGTTTAATTGAACTGAAAACCAGAAGTTCTCGTCAACATTAAAGCATTGTTGGGAGGCAAGTTCCAAAGTAAACTTGTTACAAAAAAGCGAATAATACAAAAATTCTCCCAGAGTATATTAAATTTCTTCAGTAGCGGCGTGCTATTTGCTTGAACCGGACTCCTACGAAGTATTCAAAGCAGGTGTCAAAAAAGAACAAAACAAAACCCGCGCGGCACGTACAAACATTTTAATTTTCAGCGCCAGGATAAAAGACAATCGACGAGCGTAGCATGGCGCGTCGCCTGTCAAAGGGCAAGGTGCGAAACAAAAGCCAACAAGGCGCTCTGTTTGCAAACACAACACCGAGTGCACTAGATGTTACTGGACGAGGGTTTGAGCTACAAGAGAAGCGAAAGAGGCAAAGTGGTCGTAGTGTGCCTTGTATTGATTCTGATCCTTTAAATGACAAAAACTAATCGCTCCCGGCAGTGCGATCCACCCTGCAAAGTAGGGGCAGGGGTTGCACCTTCTACGACAGATCCGGACTCAAATGAATACTAAAATTATATCTACGAGACCTCATTTCAAGGTATGATTTTGAAGATGCTGATAATTGATGATCAAAAGGACTTTCAAATCAAATTTTTCATTATAAGATGAATTGTATGTTATAATAAAGTATTCGAATTGAAATATGTTATAGTATCCATTATTTTCAAGTTCATTCCTGGAATTGGGGACAGTCGCCATGAGCCTCGCAGCTCTCTTATAATCCCTCTCTAGGGTGTAATCAGTTACTGACTTGTCCTTGTTCTTGTAAATAAATGCCATAGTCTTTTCCGACTGATATGGCGTCTTATTCTTGTACGCTTCTTTCAAAGCTTCTCACATTTACTAGACATTGGATTGATCTCGCACTAACTTTCCCCTAACTGGAGAAAATTGGAAATAAATCAGATGGTGACATGAAGATACATGAATTACCAGACATTAGGGTGAAACTCAATTATAATTATGTTTTGTAGCCTATAATGCAGATAATGCAAGTAAAAATTACCTTTATTGCAACCTTGATTTCTCTTATAATATATTTGAGATGCTATCTGGAAATCGAACCTACAGCTTCAGCAATCATAATTTCAGAACTGTTGCCTTAAAAAACCTAGCTATAAGTTAACAGTAAGTAATATCATTGATTCATTTACTCCTCGAATATACAAAACAGTCCCATCCATTTCCTTCATTTGCAATGCATAAAAGTGTCCTTTCAGAAAACATTTGGTTTTCATTGCACATTTCCTCAATAAAATAAAGAATAAAACAATTTCGCAAATAGGATTTGAGTACGATACAAGTGGTCAACTCGGTGGGCTTATCGTTGGCAGCAACTTTACGCAAACAAATTCGAATCGAAGTCTGTTTCCCCGCCAACCCTTCACTCTTTCCAAAGCCAACTAAAGTTTCAATTTAAATGCGGAAGTAAGTCGTTCTGGTTTGGGAGTCTGTGTATAGCGCCATAACGATTAGGATCTTATCGTTGCGAGTGACTTGTATTTATTGGAAACTCTGTATTTTATAGGTTGCGATAAATATTTCGCGGGAGAAAAAATATTATAAATGGTTTTCCCCTTCAGGGCTATTGCAGTAAATTTGCTAGGGAAACCCGAGTTTTCTGATTTCCCTACTTTTCCTTTTCGCATCGTTTCCGAAGATTATTTCTCTCTCTATCCTTGCACAGTTCTTATTTTCTATCTCTTCTTTTTTCATTTTTTCTGTATTCCATTCGCTTTTTCTCAGTTTACTGCTGTTGCCGGTGGAGAAATGAAAATCCACTTCTCGCACGCAATGATAATAATTATTTTTCCTGAAGCTATATTTTTTGCACGATGCTCATAAATAGTGAATGATTGATGATAAAAACGCGCTCATTTATAATGTCCATATCCATAGAGTTGCACCAATAATTAAACTAAAAAAAAAAGCCGATAACAAATTTAATTGGAGATCAGCTATAGATTTTATGAAGCTAGTCGACTTTGCAATTATACGTCCTACTAATTAGTTGCTTATGAAAGCAAAAATTCATTATTTATTCAGCATTACCTACCCAGCTCTCAAATTTAGCGTGACAAAAAATAAAAATACTAAGAAAATAAAAAACTTGTTCAGGCCCTTAATATCAGAGGATAGAGATGTTGGAATTTTAAAGTAAATAAATTGATGAAATCAATCTCAAAACTCTGTGCTGAGAATTGCAGAATTCAATACAAAAAAATAATAATCCTTACTAATATTATAAATGCGAAAGTCACTCTGTCTCTCTGTTACGCTTTCACGTCTAAACCACTAAACCGTTTTTGATGAAATTTGGTACAGAGATGAACTAGAGCTTCAGAAAGGACATAAGCTACCTTTTATTGCGAGGGGGTTAAAATAGGGGATGATAGTTTGTATGGAGCTTCGTCATTTTCGAAGATATAACCATGAAATTTTGTATTCGGGCATCAGGCACTTGATAATAAGCGAACAATCATTTCTTTTAGCGTTTTTGTGATTTCGACCTACATGGGGATGAAATAGGAGATGAAAGTTCGTATTGAAATCCAAGCGCCTGCGCAGCAAACAGTGTGTATGTTTATTATTTGCAAAATGAATATCCTAAAAGATTGAAAATGCTGCCTAAAATAACTATTCCACGCAGACGAAGTTGCGGGAAAAAGCTAGTACGGAATAAAGTGCATTCTTTGGAATAGTGTTGTCACGAGACGAGACGAGACTTCAGTGAGTCTCGTCTCGGTCTCGTTGTGGTCTCGCCTAGCTCAGTCTCGTCTCGGTCCCGCCCTGGTCACGAGCGGGTCAGTCGCGGCATTATTTTTAAAAATTACTTATTCTTACATGCAGAAATCAATTTGTTCTACCTGATTATTATCTGCTATGAATTCTACCAGAAATATGTATTTGTGTGTTTGGTGCGCAAAGTTATGTTTCATAGCTTGGTCATAAACCCCAGACTTCACAATCATTTAGAATCACAAAAACACAGCACTACAAATAATGTGCCTTCTAAATTTCGCACATTACACAATTATTCCCTCCTTGTTGAGCAGCTCTGGGAATTATGATCATGTGATCATGCACAACGCGCTTGCGTGTTGAAAAAACTCAGCGTACAGCCTATGTCGAATTTGCAATAGCAACAGTCGCTCTGGGGTCAAATTATTATTTGCAGACAGTCTTTTGACATCATTTCATAGACTATCAACACAAGTACCACCTATCGGACAATTAGAGAAGTGATTTAATGTCATGATACGAGCGTAGTTCATCATGATCGTTGAAAACAGTCTTCCAGAAGTAACAGACAGGGTCAATTCACTTTCCTTAGCTCGGTGTCATAAAATAGTAAGAAAAGAATAAAATTATACTATTAAAATTATTAATAAATCAGGAGAATGATTAAACATGAATTGAATCTGATTTCAAACATCGTTCAATTAGCTGCCAGCATAAATCTGTCGATCATATAGTTTGCATCAACATACAATATGTCTCTATAAATGTAACTATGACATAACAACATTGACATAGAGACTGGGATTTGTCTCCCTGAATTAGAATAACAAAGATTTGAGATAATAAAGAGGTAATGATCTTATGCAACATACGTGTAAACTTAAGCATTATGACGAGGTTAGGTTAGGGCTACATATTTCGAGTCAAAATTCACTGAGCTATTCTCCGAATTTTATAATGCTAGTTCGCACATGTATTTCACGCCACACGATATCCTTTCTATGATTCTCAATATAAATTCATATAAATTCGGGTTACGAAAGCGTTCATATGAATTGATAATAGTTTACGCATTGTTTGCGATGTGTAAACTACCAAATTCAGAGATGTATTAAGAAAAATCATGTAAACTCCACTGCTGCTACACAGTACTTCTCTAACCATAAATTTCATGGCCAGTTTCATCGCTGTCCTCACATAAAATAAGTATTCTTGAGAATGAAAGTGAAGAGTTTTTTCTAGATTTTCTGCGTCGTTGATTCATTGGAGCATACAGTTTTGACATTTGATCACCCAAAGTATAATTTGAAGATAGTAAAATGAATCCTATAATTATTTATTTTATATCTCTACTAAGTCTATCTCCCTGAGAGCTCTTGATTGAAACCAAACTAGACGTCATCGAAATAACTTGTGAAAAATCAACTGACAATCGTTTAAATATCCTATTTCACACTTTTACTACAATTATTCTTGCAGAACAAAAAGAATTTAAAGTGATTATGATACAAGTCTCGTCGAGAGTCTCGCGAGACTCTCGCTGTGACTCGTCTCGATCTCGACTTTTGGCTCGAGACCCATTCTATGGTCTCGTCTTGACTTTTTGAAGCGAGACGAGACGAGACCAAGACTGGTCTCGAGTCGCGTGGCAACACTACTTTGGAATAGATGACTTGGTTTCTCAGCAAACGAATGCACTTATTTCTGTGTTTTTTTTTTTGTATCGACTTTCGCTAGTTTTGGCACATATAATTTCGAGGTTTTATTCCATTTATTCATTTTCTTCAGAATTCCAGCACCTCACTCCTTCAATATTTTGTACAGAACCCGATTTCTCAATTATTTGAGCTTTTTTTACAGATTTTACTCATTTTCTAAAGCTTTCCAATCTTTCTAGTATACAAACTATATGTGCAGTTTATTTGAGTAAAGTTTTATATCTTATGCTTTTCGTCAAGTAGAATATGTTGATTGATAGTCCCATCGTCGTTATGAACCAAACTTTTCTTGATTTCATTTGGTAATTATTGGATTTACAACAAAGAAATATTATTCTACATGTAGCATAGTGTCTAATGAAGAAATATCTATCAATGATCAACATATTTGAATAATACTAGATCTTATCAAGAAGAGTTTGGTATAATCAATCAACACATGTGTCCATTGATAGTTCCATTGTTGCTATCAATCAAACTTCCTTTGATTTGATCTAGTTTTATTCAATCTTTAGTATTAATTTGATTTACAGCGAAGAAATATTATTGTGAAAGTAGCATATTGGCTAGTATTCCTATAAACAATTGTCTGTTCAAGCTCAACATTCTTCTTCAAAAGTTCTCTCAAAGATTTACTGAATTCTACAGTACTGAAAATAAATTAAATTGAATAATTATTCATAAATACGCAGAAATCGCCTTGATTCGATTCATCTCCAATTATTTACTAAGTTATTCAGACATAAATGAGATTTATTCGAATATTTTTTTCATAGTGCGGCCTAAACATTACTCCAAACAGAGCAGCATTCAGAAATGTTAAAGATAAAGAAAATTTCATACAAATTACTTTTCAACAATTAAAATGCAATACAAATCATTTGCTCATTTGTGAATAACCATAATCCATTTTTGAAACTGTATATTCAACTAAATTTACAAGAATGATCTTTGACTGTGACGAAATAGTATATTATATAACGAGGGACTTAAGTGCTTGATTTAATCCTGAGGGTGGAGTTTATTGCACGAGACGCAGTCGAGGGCAATACTCACCTGAGGGATTAAAGGCACTTAAGTCATGTGTTATCTACGCTATTTTTCGCACTACCGTATTATATTGAATCACAATAGTCTAAAGTAGAATTATTAATCTTACAATTTTGACAACTACAAACTTGATACAAAAATGTTGAGTAAATTCACCATAGAAACAAGACTGGCTACAGCAGTTGTTCAATAAATAATCTTGCTGTCAAAAAGATGAGTGAGAAAATTGATATTGATAAGGCTGCGGAACAGGTAACTGTAAAATGATTTTGCCAAAAGTCTAGAAAATTTACGAACAACAATACGATGCATTTGTGAAATTGTGTGAATTGCAATAATGCTAATACAAATTAAGAATGAAGGTTTGAATTCTAATGATAAAATTCAATTTGACATTTAGGTAAGTACTTTGATTATTTAGTTGTCATAGAAAAATTTGTTTATTTTACTTTAGTCCCTTGAGATTCTTGATCATTTTAGATCCCGGAGGGACTAAACTCAAACTTAAGTCCCTGAAACGAGGGATTAAATTCGTTGTTTACTCCCGGGAGTGCGAAAACATATTTTTTCGCGAACTGTCAAAAAAACCTGATATTTTTGTATTGTTATGGATACGCAAAGCTCGTGATTTTTTCACTAGTGAAAGAACGAAATATATTTTTGCACACCAAATCTAATAAAATTCAGTTTAGTAATGCTACAAGGATAGAAACAAACAGGTATCCAACAATAAAGAAATATGAATTTGTACACAAAACTACTAATTTTTGAATATAAAAACTAATTGTTGACAGTTCTTTATTTATCAAACAACAATTGCGCATACTTTTGGTTACAATACCCAGGTGACTGCAAATTAATTATAGTTTGTACTATTTTCTCACATTTTACTGAATAAAACAATAATTATTGTTGATCTATTATTTTTTGACATTTGGCGAAAAAATATTGTTTGTATTTCGTGTGCGAAGTGATTGTATTTTGTTGCGCTTTCGAATGAATTTGTCACCTCAACCTTACGGTCTCGGTTAAAATTGACATTCTCACGCGCAACAGAAAAAACAATCACTTCGCACACTTAATACAAAAATAGCTATATTCTAACAAGATAGTAGGAGCATCTAATAATACAGAGCGTTACACTTGGATATATCGAAAATATAAATATTACTTAGAATTTCTTCTCACCAACTGGAACGAAACATAAATTATTGGTCATTGCTATGATTCATGCATTACTGTAAAAACTCATGTAAGTGTGGCATATTTGATATAATCTACAAAAATATTCAAGAAATTGAGCAGTCAAGAGTGGCTGTCTCTAATTCTATGATGCCAATCATCCGACGATGGAACACTCCTGATAAAACTACGAGAATATTTGGTTTTCTCTCACGCGTTCATAAAAAGTACATAAATGTGATGCCATAAAAAAAAGACAAAACGTCTGTTACCTACTGAACCCAAAAATTATTATTTTAAAAAAAGTCGGTCTGTCTGTCGGTCTGTTGGTCTGTTGATCTGTTGGTCTGTCTGTGTGGAAGCACGATAAGTTAAGAACGCGTACAAACTTCCGACTGAAATTTCATATTCGAGATTTTCATCAAAAAGCTATTTTTTAAAAATTGAAACAAAATATGTACATTATGGTAACCAAGACATCAACAGAAAATCAATCTTTCCGGTACTAGTACTGAAAAATAATTACTTTTCGGTACTAGTACTGATAAATAGGTAGCCCAAGGATTTGGTATATAATTTTTCAAACAGTATATTAATGAAATTATAATTACATGAATATGAGACTTAATTAGGCATAATAATTAGTTGATATTTCGAAACTTATTTTTTTTTAAATAATTTTTAAATTAATATTACAATTAGAACAATTATTAACAGATGGTCCAGATGGTCCAGACACAGATGGCATAGAAACTTCTGAACCAAATATTTCGTTTATACAGTTGTTAAAATCTAGCGGCTTAGAACTAGTAGTGGTAGATTCCTTTGAATCTTCACGTAAAAAAATTTTATTTGCAATATTTTTTTTATTTTCGATAGAATCTTCAATGTAGCCTTCAGCAACAGCTGAAGACTTCCATCCCCCGTGGCGCTTTATTGTTGTTAAATTTGCTCCTGAATCTGCTAAAAAAACTGCAGAACAGCGTCTAAAGCAGTGACCTGTATACATCGAACAATCTTTTAAGTTAAGAAATTGAGCAATTTTAGTCGGTATTTTGCCCATAGTGTGTAAACCAACTGGCTGTACGGTACATTTCCATTTTTTATAAAATATAAATAATCGACGGTGTCCAGTATGTCCAGGACGAAGGCTCAAGTACTTTCTGAAAATATCGATAGAATTGTATGGTGCATCTTCTGGAGCAGTGATAGTAAAGACTCTTTCAATTTTGTCTTGGTGACCGGCACTTTTACTATTATTAAGGATCCTAGGTCTTGAATATCATCTATAGTCATAGATATTAATTCTTGTCGACGACAAGCACCGGCAATACCCATTATTGCTACAACCTATTACAGAGAAGGGTGTTAATAAAGTATTATCTAAAAGTAACAGATCAATAACCTTTATTAATAAATAATCTTCATCGGATGCTTCCACCATAAATTTGTCTATCTCTTCCTTCGAGAATATTTTAGATTTTTTAGCCTTGTAACCCTCCGAATTGCGTTTTAGAAACGCAATTAATTTTTAAGCGGCTGATATCTATATTCTCGCGAACTATTAAAACTGCCTTCAGCATGGAATATTTTGACCATAGTGTTGAAGCTTTATAGGTTTTACCTAATGATGAGAAATACGCTAGTAAAATATTTTCGGACACTTTCTTCATTTTTCCTTGTATACACCAATCTTGGAATTTTTTATATTCATGCTCGTACTTCTCTCGCGATTTTGGAGGCAGTAAATTTAGAGTTGCTGCGTTAGCAGCCTCAGCAATATCAGGTGGAGTACCCGGATCTTCAAAATCACTTTCATTACTTTTTTCGTTCATAATTTTATCGATAACTCTTACTTTTTTTACACTATTACATGAAGCATTTGTCAGAAATATTATTTTTCTTGTTGTCAATAAACATTTTCAATTTTCGTCTCCTTAGAAACGATGAATTGATTTTATTTAAATTACGTCAATCAAAAACTGTATAGGTAATAATGTGTAAATTTTCTTGAGTAACACAATTTAAAAAAAAATATTGTATGCATCTTGTACAGAAAGTGCGTTTTCAGCACTCGCATGATTGCAGACCTCGGCGTTGCCTCGGGCTGCAATTATCCATGCTTGTACTGAAAATATGCACTTTCGGTACTTGACACATAAATAACTATTTTCTGAAGCAAAAAAATAATGAGAATCATAATGTTAAACTGGAATTATTATCACTCATATTTGGATATCACATGCAAGGGTTCGTCAATTTTTTTTTTAATATAGGTAATTGGACTTTATCGTGTTTGGTATCAAATTAGAGCTCTTGCGGAGATAATTGTAGTGAAAGTGTCAAAGAGAATATTTAAACGGTTGTCTATTATTTCTTTCACTTTCGAATGATTTTTAGTTTAGTATCAATTTGAAGCTCTCGAAAAGATAAACTTATCGGATATCAAGAATGAATAATTAGTGGAATCTACGGTACCATCCTTAGATTACACTTTCGACAATCAAATATCGAAACTTCATGTTCCAATAAATTAAAGACATCGAAAATTTACAGGATCCTCAATTTTTGAATATACTCATCTGTAAAAGCTGAAATATAATCGCCATCTGTCACTTCAACAATGACAGCTGGTACTTTGACAATGACTGCTGTCGCTTTGAAATATGCAATTGATTGATGCGACACTCTTAATTACTGGAACAGCGATGAAACTGACCATGAAATTCATGGTTGGGAAGTACTGTGAGGCCACAGCAGATTATTATTTTATAGAAATATGATGTTCAAGTAAGTATTTCTCAGGTAATTTTGGATTGAAGTAATGCAAATGAATAACAGGTAATATTTAGGACAACATGAATAAGCTTGTTTTAACTTCATAATCCTGAGATTTCCAACAAACCGATGACGGTTTTATGGGAAGAATATTTCAAATTTTTCGTCAAACGTTGGAAGAACTAGCAGATACTGAAAGCAAATATTATCGAATGAAAAATTGGATTCAAAGTTAATTTTGAGCCTCAAGTAAGAGCTTCATCGTGTTCAGTATCAAATTAATGCTCTTGCGGATATAATTATAGTTAAAGTGTCAAAGAGGATATTTAAACGATTCATGATTTTTTTATGATTGTTCATTCAACACAATCTCCTCTCAATGCTATCCACTCACATTCGTCAGCAAATATCTCGTTTCTAGAGACACCAAATGGTGATTGGTCAAAAATGGGCCCTATTTGCCTAACACGAGGTCAGCTGGTAATTAGTTGGCGAATAATTGTGATTATCAGCGCTTTCTACAATGGTACTATAGATTGGGCCTGAGAAATGTTTTTTTTTTCTGCGAGCTAATGTCTCATAACATTTATTACCTCTTACTCTGGACTGGAATTTTGGATCTGGACAGTAATCCGAAAATGCTAAATCCGAAAAATAATATTTATGAGCCGGATGGATTTTTCTAATGGTAAAATAAGTCGCAGGGATCACAAACTGCACAGAATTTTGCAAAATTGTTTTTTATTTATCTCCTGCATCATTCTGTCCATAATCTTGATAGTTTCTGCAAGTGCAATTTTATTTATGGTTGATATATTCTTCTGAATTCCCTTTCGTTCGAGGGGACATGAAATTATGGGGTCAATTTTTTATTGACTGCGTCACAGAGATCAAATTTATTCTGCTTATGAATTGGTTTTGGGGTGATATAATAGCCAAAGGGCTCGCTATTCTCTGGTCAATTTTAATACTCAAGCCTCTTCATGCAGTATGAATTTTATTGGATTTGGCTAATACATCAGCAGGAAGCACATATATTCTATATATCTTTCGAGATAAATTGGAAAAGAAATTTGAAGTGGCAGTGTGGATACTGAATAGGATAATATTATGGAATATCAAAAGTTGAAATTAAATCGGCATTGATGAGACCATTCAGTAAAACATTTAAAATATTCACATGAAATAAACTCAGAAATGTCAATTTGATTATCTTGTAAATCAGATGGAGACTAATACGGTTGGTGAAAGTTTGAGATTCAAAAATATTATTTGTAGATATACACGGATAACACGAACGCATATTGTCAATCTTAAAATTTAATGACTCATTATATATAAATACATATAATATTTTCCGAAAACCTTACTACATTACCAATATTTTGATGTTATATCAGTCTGCATATGAACAAGCTGGAAGATTAGTGAAGCAAAATCGTCCTGTGAGAAAAATAGTAAATTTGGAGCTACACATTGCTCATATTAAAAGATTCTCATAAAGAAAAACAACAGAAGACAAATATAGAATATAAAATAAAATTTAATATGAATAAGCATTCCGTCCGTTCACATCCAATGTGAATGATTTATCAAAAGAGGCATATTATGTATCTTCTGATTTTATTTTAGAAGATGTACAGGTACAGGAATTCGATGCTTTAATAAAATCATATTGGGATATGCAATTGATTTATTCCATACGTAGCACGCACATACACAAATAGCAGATTGGTGAATTTTCTCATCGTCTTTTACTAGCAATTTTTTATCTCTTAACTTTTTACTTTCCGAGCTCTAATCAAGTTTACAGTTTTTTTACATGGGCTTCATAAATGAATTGCGTATATATTTATTGAAATCATTTAATTACATATTGAAATGCTACAACTCATTACTTCAAGCAATATTTCCAATCTGATATCATCCACGCTAACAATTTCAGTTATGTTATAACGAATGATAGATATTTGTTCTCAGTCTCAGTCAATTGGGAATTTTTTAGAAAAGCAAATAAATAGGAAATTCCAACTTGTATTTACAGTATCTACACCCAAATCTTGATATTGCTAACTTTTATAGAAGCGATAGTATAAAATGAATAATCAAATTTTGTCTGAATGTATGTTCATAGTTGCGTTATGGCCTATATACAAAATTAATCTTTCCACCACTCTGATTCTGATTTTGAAACTAATTGAATACTATAACTTCACTACCTCTTAAGAGTCTTTCAGCAATAATTTCTTGTGATTCAATCTTTCTTATATCAAATTTGAAATTTTTCCGATGTATTATTGAATGTGAAATTGGAATAATTGATAAACTATGATATTCAATTCGCGTGTAATGGCTAATATATCTGAAGGAATGAAACACTCACCCCTAGTTATTCTTTGAAGTCTATTTGTCATCATATTTTGAATGACAACTTGCACACTGAACAAAGAGACAAAGTTACAATAACTCTGTCTCTCTCGATCTCAAGGGATCATTCAATCCATTTAACAGAATTGTATTCATAAATTTATGGCTTATTAAGTCAGTCAAAGTTTTATGAGCGCTAGGATTGAAATCTTAATCAATTTCCAAGTCTTATCTCTGCAAGGAATGGATTCAACTCTTCAATAATAAATGTCAGTATTTCCATATATTCGTTTCGTCTTGAGGCTATTCATTTCCTTGGGACAGTATTAAAACACTTGGAAACGTGAATATAATTTTCCATGTTGGCCATAAAACTAGAAAGTAATTTCGTCCTCTTTAGATTAAACCATAAAATCCTGGCAAGACTTACGTGACACTGTTTTAATCGTCCTTGGTAAATGAAATACGGAGTGGTATACAAAGACTACTTCCGCTTATATCTACACCATTAATGATCATGATTTATCAAAACTATCATACGAAGTAAAATATTATTATTATTCAGCTGGGAATCTTGATTATTTGCGCCTGATCCACAAAATTAACAATAATTTTCAATTGTATCTATGAACAGGATTTACACGATGGAAGAGAGACTTACTATTCTCTATCATTCAGTATTTTACCTACAATCGGAAAGTATTAAAAAATTACTGCATTGAGAACAGGAAGGAAAATTATGTTCGATTACGTGGACAAAATATTGTACATATAATCCTGTTGGAGCAATCTGAATACCACATTTGGTTGAACCCAGTTAGGTCCAGTATCTCAGTTCTTGATTTATTTTGAACGTAGTCTAATTTTCATGGTAATTATTACTAGAACAATTGTTACTAAGACCATTAGGCTTCGCTCAAGATAAATCGAAGACTGAAATTCCAGGCCATGGGATTGCGCCGCATCTTATGGTGCTTCCTAGATCCATTTTATTGGAGTGGATCAGTCTTCATTTAGCTCCAATATTTTCGGTTATGTTTCTTCATAACTTTTTGTCTTGCGTTTTTTCTTTCTAGTTTTTTGCTCCAATTTTTCCACCTCCGCTAACCATTTCGATCTTGGTCTTCCTCTTCTTCTTATACCTCCTGGTTCCTATTCAAGCATTGATTTGATTGTGTTTTGTTCTTCTGCTCTCCATACATGTCCTAAACCATTCAACTCTCTGTTGTTCTATTTTCTTGATTCTGTCTTCTCCTCTCAATTCCTGTTCAATTTCTTGATTCATTAGTATTCTGTATTCTTCTTCTGCAGTTCTTATCGGTCCTAATATTGATGTTATTAGTTTTCTTTCCATAATAATTCTTGAATTTTCCTAATATTCTTTTGTCATGGTCATGGTTTCGACTGCATACATTGTTATTGGTCTTATCAGAGTAATGTATATTCTCATTTTAGTTGTTCTAGTCAAGTTTTGAGTAGCTTGCTATTCGCACAGTATGCTCTTTTCGTCATTATCATTCTCTCTCTGATTTTCTCTTCATTTTTTCCATCCCACGACAGTATTACTCCCAAATATCTAAATCTTTTTACTTGTGCGAAGGTACATCTGCCTATATTAATATTTCTGCTCTCTGATTTTTGCTCTAATACCATTATTTTTGTTTTATCTTGATTTAGTTTCAGTCCTACTTCATTCCCTTCTACAGTTATTTCTTGCAGCATTTCCTTCATCATATTCCTATTCTTTGTTGCCAGCACTCTGAATTTGCTATTATTTTGCCTCCTTAAGTGTCCCTTTGTTAATTTTTCTGGTTATTTATTCAAGTGTTAGATTGAACAAAGTTGCTGAGAGTGAGTCACCTTGTCTTACTTCTTTATTCAATTAGAAAATTTCAGTTTCTTTCTTCTGTGTTATGACCATGGTTGCTATGCGCCTCATGGCCATCGTTACTAATATTATTAGTTTTGTCGATATGCCGAGCTTCTTTAAAACTTCAACTAATTTATCTGTTCTAATTTAGTCAAATTCCTGCTTGTGATCTATAGAAAGCAATTCGATATGAGTTTTGTGCTCATAATCTTTGTCAATAATTGAAGAGTTTGCAGTAAGAACGACGCAGCTCCACTTTTGCTGACAATTGAGGTTATGAGCTAATCAGATTCAACGAAATAGTCTCTATAATTTGGTGCAGAAACGACGTAAATCTGATGACTCCCTGTACCCCAACTTGGTTGAATAGGAGCTGCGTGTGCTAACGTTTGACGTAAAAAGATACAGCTCCAGGAGCTGTATTGTTCTTGCATCAAATCAGGGCATTCATTTCAACCCTGTGATAGGTCTTTTGGTGTGGTAGAAAAATGTATACGTGAAGTTGAACGAATATATACTCCTCAGAAATACATGAAGCGCTACGCCGAAAGCGAAAAAAATTTCGGGTTATTCCAGTATCCCAAAATATGATTTTTGACTTTGTGAACCTCATGAAACCTCATGAAAGAAATTTTGATTTGCAAACGAAGCCAGAACTATTATATATTGACAAGTTGCCTTTGAAGACGCCAAAATACAGAAATATCTTATTATCAGCCAATCAATGCGTTCCAAGAAATGACATAAGTTATTAAGAAAGTATAAAAAATGATGAAATGGAAAATGATACGGAGTCAGAAATGAGTGACGATGACATATGAAATATATTGATTCTCCTGTAATAAGAATAGTATATTGTGTGTCTAGGGACGAAACAAGACGATTTCAGTTAAGAGTGAGTGCTGCTTGCCCAAGCGAAGCGAGAGCTGGCATCACTCTCGGCTGAAATCGTGTTCTGTCCTATGCCACACACTGTATTTTTCATAATACCTTCATTGAAACTTTCCATATTATAAATTTGTCATAACAAAGTAAATATATTTCTTTTGATTTTGTAGGTAACAAGTCGAGAGTAACTGCTTGTGCTTTATCAATAAGATGTTGTGGTGTACTTGAAATTGTCGTATTACTACTTTGTTTCTTGAAACTATCGTCTATTCAATTCAATTTATAGTTACGAATACAACAACTGTCAAATTAACTGAGGTTATATGATTTTCATTTAGAGATTGACAATGAACAAATGCGACTCTGCCAGGGATAAATCGATTTAAGAAACAAATTTAGCGGGCAAAAACAAGCTTGTTTCTCCCCTAGGGTATAAATTAGTTTATTTCTGCCCGGCTACACTGGAATTTGTCTGAAATTGTCTTGTTTCGACTGACAAAACAGGTATTGAAACGCGTTGTTTCAATGCAGGTATTATTTTGTATTAGTTTATTTATTTTGGAAATGAAGTATATTCTCCACAGATTTTTTCCGTTTTTCTTCTGGTTCTTTGGATTATTTGTGCAAGAGGGACGTGGCTCCACAAGAAAAAAAAATTGTAAATACATTATCTTCCAAATTTTAAGGCCTTTGATACACTTTCAGGTTGCAATTTCATAACGTTTTTTGTGTTTTTCCCAATACTTCTGATTTTGGAGCTGCATCTTGCTTGCAGCAGTCTTCAATTTATTTCAAGGTATAGATTGCATCTGTTATTGATTTGCCCCCGATGAAACCATACTGGTATTTTTCTACAATGCTATTTGCCACTTGCTAGTCTTCTTTGTATAATTGCTGATATTATCTTGTATGTAGTCTGTAATAGAGTAATTCCTCTGTAGTTCTGGCATAGCTGCTGGTTTCCTTTATCAAGTATGGTTACAATCTGTCCTATTTCCCATTCATTCTGCAGATTTTCTTCTTTCCATATTGTTTTTATTAGTTTATGCATATGCTTCCATAATTTTACTCCTCCGTACTTCAGTAGTCTAATATTATTTCCATCTTCTCCAGGTGATTTTCTGTTTTTGCTGTTTTGTATAATTTCTTCTACTTCTTCCATTGATGGTTCTGTTATAGTTTCTTCTGACACTTGCTCCAGCTCCTGATTTCCTATGCTTCTTTGTTCTTCTGTGAGCCGGCCCTTAATCAAACCTTAAAATCAGGATTTTTTTTCCTCTTCATCCTTATATATATTCTGTTATAACTTTTTAGGATGATAATACACACATGATACGTATAAAAAATTATTTTTGAATTTATATGCGAATAAATGAATATTCAAGAAGTTATAGCCCATGGACAATAAAAGTGAGATGAAGATAAACAGTTGAATCAATTGAAAAAAGTATAATAGGGGAATAGGGAAACCCAAGTGTGACTGATAACAGGAATTGGTAAGGGCTTTTTTAATAAAAAAAAACATAAAATTCTTGATCACACTGTTCTCTAATTTTGTTTAGTTACCGGTTTCGATCACTGGGTGATCATCCTCAGACTACCGGAGAGACTACAATGAGAGTATAGTGAATGACTCTTTAGAGCAGATTTGGTGATCATATGATAAAAGGTGATAGCTGTGTAAATAAGACTTGTTAACCTATTTGCATAATTTATATAGTGCTCTATGTATTTGAGGTTTAATCGAGGGTTTATACATAAAGATTCAAACTGTTGTAGTAGCATATTCTCAAATATCTACACTACTTGTCCTTGAATAGATTACAGTATTTAAATGATAATAACAATCTAATTGATATCTTTTAGTAACATCGGTTCCATGGTGTAATGGTTAGCACTCTGGACTTTGAATCCAGCGATCCGAATTCAAATCTCGGTGGAACCTGATTTTTAAGAAATTCCATCCTCTTATCTTTGGTATCGATAAAATCAGATCATAGTAATAATTTGAGCAGGGCTGAAGTTCTGTTGCATCCGATAAACAAACGATTTACCGGTATGATATTAACTCCAATAAATGAATGAATATTTGGATGGAAGCAAAAATATCCTTCGAAACTTTTTTGGCTGAACTTAGATCAGCTCTGAACGTTTTCTAAATAAATTATGATGATTCTGAATTTATGCCCCGTACCGCTAGTTATGATTTGTCTGTTTTAAGAAATCCTCATTCCATGTGATGGAGAATATATTGTTCCACAATATCCGTCAGGAATATCTTCGTTTGAATAATTTTGTATTGCCCTAAAACTATCTTTGAAACAACGAATTTGAAGCATCTAAAAATAGAGTTTATGGTGTCAGCCAATCTCTTTGATTTTTATGTGATTACTGATACAAACTTTTGATCTTATAAAATTGAGAGAATTGTAAATGTTGGGAGATTCTGATAACGATTGTACTTTGAGCAGAATTTAAGTAAGAATTTCGTTCTGTTCTTCACACATATGTTTAAAATAGTACTGGCCCATTAGCTCAGTTGGTTAGAGCGTCGTGCTAATAACGCGAAGGTCGCGGGTTCGATCCCCTCATGGGCCAAGTTTTTTTTATTAATTCAATATTCAATTTCAATAAGTATATAAATCTTCTTGATAGACGATGAACCTTGGTCTCCTATGTGCCCGAAAGATACCGATAACTGTATTGTCAATCTTGAACCATGCGCAGAAGAAATCGTCAATATTGCTGATTTAAACAGTTTTCTACTAAAAATACATGTTTGCCGAAACCCGGGATTGAACCGGGGACCTTTAGATCTTCAGTCTAACGCTCTCCCAACTGAGCTATTCTGGCTGTTTTGTGTATTTGTAACAGATATCAGAATAAAAACAATCCTTGTGAAAACACCTACCGTAAGATCTTATAGAGGCAAATAATCATGGTGCTTTCTGAGAGAACAGCTTTTTTTCAATACTGACAAAATTTCGTTGATGGAGTTAACAATGGACCTGGTGTTGTGCATAGGCCTCCTCCAATTTGTGCCTCAATATCAGGTCCTGCGATAACCTCATCGATGATGCAGAAATGGCACTGTGAAGAAAACTAATCCTCAAAAAGCGTATAATCGCTTGCAATTCATTGTTCTTAGTTTGATCAATGTTCTATAAAAATTGCTTTCAAAGAGATTCTAATTATTTTTGTAGGCTGTTGATAAGTACAAACCAATATGCCCAATCTTAATTTGAGATAATTTACAATTAACCACTATCTCATATTGAGACTTTGAAGGAAGAGGATCACAAACTTGGACATGACAGGAACAAAACCGTATATATTTCGAGTACTAAGAACATATCAAACCTGAACAAACGATCCTTGATACGAATTTGCTCATCTAATATCACTCTTGGCCTAATAAACTAACATATTCAATATAGATGCTATATCAAGATGTTATTTCTAATTGAATATTGCGTAGAATGAAATAGAAAATTATTACAAGCCCTCAAAAAAATTGATACAGTCAACGAGAATATGTTTTGACACGGTACTTAGTCAGCTTTTGGGTGATTTATAATCAATATATTTTCTTGTTGGCCTTGAGCCCATTCATTGGATCTGAAACCAATAGTATCTTAAGATTTTTTATATTTGTGACATTGCTCCCCCCTTATGGTTCGTCGTCCTCGGTGAACACAGTCTTGTTCTTGATAGATACACAATCTGTCACCGCAAATGATTTTCTATCTTCCATTTCTGTCCCTCCGTATAAAATATACGTCATTCAGGTACTTCACAGCTTTGTACAATCTTTCCCAGTTTCTTTGTAACTTGAGACCATTGCTTTTTTCCCCGGGAGTTACTCCAAATAGTCTTGCTGGAATCAAGGACTATTGGCTTATAGATCGCGCAGGCCTTCTTTCGGCCACTGGCAGCTCATTTAGTGATAGGCAGATCTTCTCCATGGCTCCTACTGAGGTCTTCTTGAAATCCATCATCATTTTATCTGATTCTGCAGCTCACTAGCAGCAATGCTTCTTGTCGTAGGCATTTAACACTGTTCCAACACAATTTTCAAACACTTTACAGCAGCGCAACCTAATTCCACTATTTGCCGTCCAGTCCCAGAATTACTTCTACTCAATTTCTTAGAATCCCACTTCTTGCACCAATCTGTCATAATTATTCTGTGATTAAATAATAACACAGGTTATAGTACACTTTTCACTCTACAAACTTGTCGCACAATATCAGAATCAGAATCGCGAGCCTTCACTTTCATTGAGTTATTATTCTCCTTGGACGTGTACTTTTTCAACAATCATGAATATTCTCACCAACCAGAATGCCACTATCTTAGTTAATCAATTGTTACCATAATACTTTTCAGTAATGAGTTAGCACTCAAATCTCTGACAATATCTTAATTTATTCCATATTTCGGTCCGAATTCTTCTAAATATCCTATTTTTGTTGGTCGTGTCAGCTCTAATAGACGAGACTTGTATGGAGTCTGTCATTTTGAAACTAAATTCAAATTTTTTCCTGAATCTCTATTTTAGAGCACTGCTATAGCCTAATTTGAATCGACCGGGCTAAGGGCTGAATATTTTTTTCTTGAATACAGGCTTTGGCTGAACAGATTCATATAAGGTCATTATGAACTCGAGTAAATGAGTTTTAGTCACAGGCTACTAAATCTGGAATCACCATGTGACGGACCGCAAGTTAAGAAACAACTGAAGTTTACGAGCAAATCTGAATTCATCTTCCTCTAAAATCTGATATAAGAATATAATGAATAATGGTCAGAATAAACCAAATCTGCAAATTGTCGGGTTAATTTTTGCCAAGTTTTGAAAATCCAAGGATTAGGGTTGATGGAACATTTAAGTTCTAATGACCTGACCAAGCAGGCCTCCATTGTTTACTTCAGGAATACTAAGGGTCCTCCACTATTTTCAAAAATGTCAAAAATGAGCTCTAAGCACATTAAAAAAACAATTAACACTATTTTTTTGTTAAGGGAAATCGCTGTGATCAGTAAACACGATTCCAAAGTCAACGACGTTTGAAAAGGTCACAAAAAACCGCCATATTGTTGTGACGTCACTTCGCACTTCTGACGCTTAGCTGTAGTATCACTTTCAATAAAGTCAGCAAAAGAAAACTTCAGTTCTAAAAAAGAAATCGTCAAAATAGTACTATATTGTACCTGGGTGTGACAGCAGCCATCATCGCAAACCAAGTAAGTTGTTCATGGATGTCTCATCAGAAGAGATTCGAAACAAAAAGGTTACAACAAATCCGAGGCGTGATACCGCGTGTTGTGTTTGACTTCTTACTTATCTTGTTGTGAGGACCTGAAGACCATTTCAATGTAAATGTAAATATGAATTTTAAATTCTCTATTGACAAAAATCGATATGCATGATTAGCTGTCATTGGAATTGATACGATAACCTCAAAATAGCTTCAAGAGTTCTAGTCAGGGCTCCAGACTAAAACAAAATCATGTTTCCAAAGTACTATAAGATTCTAAAAAATGTTCAACTATATGACCCTCTCGACAGAAGTGACGTGTAACGAACTTGGCATCCATTAAGATACATTTTCATTTATTAATTTGTATGCATTTGAAATATTAGGTTAGTTTCTTGTAACATGACAATTGTAAACTTACTGAATCAAAATGGTATTTACCAAATTTCATCAAATTTATATTGAATTATCATAATTAATATCTTTAACGTGACATAATCAAATGCTGTGTCAACAAAATTTTATAGGTTAACACTGGATATTTACTAAGACGTTTCAGTTGCTCAATATAATGTGCTGAAATTAATAAATCATTAAAACAGTATTTTACCACACTTCGCACACAAAAATAGACGTTATTGGCAACTGAAATTACCGTTGGCGGCAGCACTGTGCTTACAAAATGGTGGATCAAAAGTGGCTTAAGGCAAGTTTGTAATCTGTTATCAATGTAAATACGTTGATATTCAGTAAAGAAATATTCATACTTCGTTGAATGATTCAATTCAATTTCAATTGTGCGAGAAAGTATGGGCTTTCCTCTTTTATTACATTTAGTTTTTTCTTCTAAAATCTTTTTATTTATATATGAATTTTAGTTGTAACTGGAAGACTGAATGAGGTTATGAAATTCAAAGCTTCAAAGAAAATAATATTACAGGGAAGTATCTATACTCGAGTCAAGTTAAGAATGCAGCAGATCTGCGCTGAGGCATGCGGCGTAAAGAGGAATAGATGAAGTACAGCAGTGCTGTGCTATGAGAATGAAATGCAAGCAGGGTTGGCTTGATTTGAATCAGTGCAATTTTTTTGAAAAAAAAACTCCGATTTGAATCGATTGGAAATTTTCTCTTTTGTTTTTAATTATTCCAGTTATATTTCTATTGCACAACAGAATCAGCATTCGAATCAAATTATTATTTAGTATGATTATTAAAAATTGAATTCTTAAAGAAATATTTTGAAGAATCTACATAGTTTTCCAGAATTACATTGAAAATTATTGGTTTTTGGTTTACGTTCTGTATATTTTTTATTAAAGCTTCAACGTTTTGACCCTTTAACTAAGGGTCTTCGTCAGAAAACAAAGATATAAAAATAAACAAGGCAACTATATAGATAATTGAAAAATTAAAAGGTCCAAACGTCAAAACTTTAAGAAGAAATATACAAAATTCAAATCAAAAACCGATCATTCAACATTCTAATGGTTTTTAGTGGAACATTAAGCTCATAGCTTTTGAACAGACTCATTTTATATCGACCTATAGTTTTAAATGTTCATGATAATCCAAATTGGAACTAATCATGTTTCAAATGTATTCATCATACTTATAAATGATCTAATATCAATGATTTTACTTCATTTTCTGATGTTATTTCAAAAAATTGAGAAAATTAATTTCATAAAAATCCAAATGAAACCAATATCGATCAATGTTCTATGAAAATGTCTTTTGGTCAAGGTTATTCAATATGATTTTCTCACGTTTTTCAAGTGTATTTACGGAAAATTATGAGACTGATAAAAATAGTTGAAGGATCATAAAACAAATTATGTATTAATTGATAGAATTTTTTTTATCTTGATTTTAAAGGTACTTGTACTCAATGGAAAATGAGATAAAAAAATAGATGTTTCATGCACTTTGTATTCTATCACTTGTAATACAAAAAATATATTTGAAAAAAATTTCACTGACAACTCACTAATTTTCAAAAGCAACTTGGACTACACGCGAAAAAATCGGGGGAGCTCGAGATAATAATTAATACGGACCTGGGATGAGAAGCGATTGAAAGGAAAAGTGAGAGTCTCCTACCAAGGAAATTGGGCGGAGACATGCGCGTGACCGACCGTTTTCCGAAGATCGTGCTGCATTCTTAACTTGACTGAAGTATATGACATTTTTGTATAGTACATTTCAGCTTTCCCTGTACGAATTTCTCCAATCCGCATAGCTTGTTCAAGAACTGGATCGTAGTCTCCAAATTTATCTACTACTGGCACTATCTTTTTCCCCTTTTAGGAAATTTATGGAAACTCAAATCAACAATTCAACTAAATTTGGAATGACATCTATAAACACAACAATTTTTGAAATTTCTTCGTTTACATTCCATATTTTGAAGAGTAAAATCTTGAGAAAGACGTATTTCAGTAAAGCAATGAGGTTATGTGATTCAACAATAAAGTCGAAAGCTAAGTATTTTTCACTGAATTAATTGCAACAAATCCAATATGAACTATTGTAGTATAAAATTTCATATTAACAACCTCAAAAAAGTCATTAAATATTGCTAATAAAGTCAATAACATCACATATGTTCATATGGAAATTGAGGTTGAATCCACTTTACAATATAGTTCCGCTTATAACCGCTAGGTGGCTACGGGTTAATTTCAGTTACCAATACTGTTAAAAAAGAACCATGTATAAGACTTTTCCTATCTGTCAAGCACTAACTGCTGATCGCTGAACTGCGTGATGACGTCACAGCAGCGTTTGGTCAATAAGAGCGTTTCGTCGATCACATGACAAAATTTGAAAATTTTACAATTTTGTATATGGTTTGTTGAGATAACGCAATGAAAAAAAGTTTTATCTACAGGACTGTCAATTTCAAGTTATAAACTTTACGTCGAGACACAAACAGATCATAATAGTTTTTTCAGGAAGACCCTATTGAACTAGGTCGGGAGGACCTTCAGAAGACAACGAGCTTGTAGGAACCGGGTTTAAAAATGGAATATATATCTACTCTATACTTGGATCGAGCATAAAAAGAATGAGAATCAGACTATTTCCTTTATGGAATTGTGAATGTCACTATAATAGTTGTTAAATCGGATCTAAATTCCATCAGTGAATAAATTCACGAGTACATACGCGCCAGAGCCGGGATCATTATTGATCTTGATTTTCTTAGTTGTTGGGCATTCTGGGATCAAATTTCATCGTTAGGCTAATCAGGATAAAACTCTAAGCCTAGGCTCATGATATGCTATTTACGTGAACCAAAAATGAATATGACACTATAATTCAAACTTTTTTTGTAGCAACAGTGTGTTATCATGGAGTTATTGTTATCATCTCAGCGCAGTGAGAGTCAGCTCGAGTTACAGTAATTGTTAGATAGATATATGTTTATTGTATTGACTTTGATTACTCTGTGACAAAAAAAATATCAAGCAATTTTGTTTCATTTGGTATAGCTGTAGAATGGTTCGCTAATCAGTTGATTAGTCGAATAATTTATGTTTTAGTCGTGAGAAAAATGCTTAAGAGCTGCCCGATTCCGTTCCGTGTCATCAAACAGTTTTTCTCACTCACCTCGGGATCACACATTTTTACTTACTTGTACAAAGTAACAAGTATTGTGAGACTGACAAAATTCACCTATCGAGATTCTGATGAGAATATCCGTTTTAAGCATCCCTAAATCCATTTTGACTATTTTTGGCTTGATGTCGGTACGTATGTTCTTACGTGCGTGCGTTTGTGCGTGCGTAACTCGCAAATCTCAAAACTGGTTGGACGTATGATGCTGAAATTTTGTATTCAAGACTGATATAGGGTCTAGTTGTGCACCTCACATTATGGTTGCAATCGTCCATAACGGAAGTGCACTTTACTTGAACCTTTTTTGGAATTTTTCTAATAAATATAGAATGATCAACCGTAGGATGTTGAAATTCAGAATTGGAACTTGATGTTGTATCAGAATGGTTATTTGTTATTTTTGTAAGAATCGGCTAGAAGAAGAAGTGCACTTTACTTGAAACTTTTCTTGAATTTTTCGCATAAATATAGAATGATCAGCCATAGCATATTGAAATTCCGTATAAAGAACTTCTATAACATCTTACTAGTACATCTTGCATTATGATTGCCGGAAGTGCACTTTACTTGAAACTTTTTTTTTAATTTTCCGCATAAATTCAGAATGATCAGCCATAGGATACTGGAATTCAGCATTTTAAATTGCTGTAGCATCTGAATGGTCATCTTCTATTTTTGTAACAATCGGCTGAGCCGGAAGTGCACTTTATATGACAGACTTTTTGAATTTCCCGCATAAATTCTAAACAATCAGTCGTAGAATATTTAAATTCTGTATAAGGCACTTTTATAATATATAGTTGTACACCTTTCATTATGATTGCTATCGACTAAGCCGGAAGAGCACTTTATTCGAAACATTTTTTGAATTTTCCGCATAAATCCAAAGCGATTGAACGTAAATTGTCAGAGTTCAGTATTTGGGACGATTATACCGTCTAGATGCTCATATCCTATTTTTATTGAGATCCACCAAGCTGGAAGTGCACTTTACTTGACAGTCTTTTGGAATTTTTCGCATAAATTCGAAACGATCAGGTGTAGAATATTGAAATTTGGTATTTCAGTCTGCTGTAGCATCTGAATGATTGCCTACTATTTTCATAACAATAGACTGAACCGGAAGTGCACTTCAGTAGGAATTTATTTTTTAATTTTGCGCATAAATTCAGATCTGTTGGTAGTCGTAAAATTTTGGAAATCAGTATTTAAGAATGTTGTAGACTAAGAATAATGGCTTCTGTTTCCATAGAAACCGACTTGGCTAAAAGCGCATTTTACTTGACAGATTCCTAGAATCTCTTGGGTAAATCCAAAATGATTTACTGTGGAACGATGAGATTTTGTGTTTGATTTTACATATCCAATGATATATATGATCAAACACAGAATCACATCGTATTATATATATCCAATGATGTACAAGTAAGTCACGTGATGTTTACGTCAGATTTCTTGTACTTAAGAAACAAATAATTAATATTGACGAGAAAGAGTATAAACTCAATTATATGCCAAAAACTATGACAAAATTCATGCATTCAATCTCTAGAAAAATAATGTGCAGTTATTTCCGTGAGTTCACTTCATGAAATCATATCTCTCGACTCAAATTGAGACATGCAATGACGATACAACTAATATTTTGAATTTAAAACACTCGCACCACAATCACAAATGCAAATAATATCTGTGGGAATAATCCGACATTAGTCAAAGTGTAGACTATCAAAAAAAATAACATCATTTCCATCAGCTTTCATCTCTATGTTGCAACATCAACAACTTTTGTTTTTCTCTTGGTGTTTTACGCACCGCCTAGGGTCAGATCTGCATCTCTTAAGTGTCTTTCGAGTTATTAAATTAAACTGACATGACACACGTGGACCACACGCTGTGACGGCCTTAAACACCTGCCGCTCGCCTCGCCAAGTGCGGGAAATTTCAAATAAACCACCGCAGAGACATGTTACTTGTGAAATATTAACAATAAAAAACGCGTAAAATAGAAAATGTCACTGAAGTTATGTTACATTGGAATTTATTGGAAGATTCTCTCTTCCCAAGATATTTTAAAAAATTGATGAGGTGAAGGTATACTGGATATATTGATTTTGATATTCTAATTATAATCAAATACCTCCAATCTTTTTTGCCGTATTGAAAATGATTTCCAGGAAGGAGCATCAAACTACAGAAACCAGACGTCAGGCGGTAAGCGAGAAAATATGGTTGTTTATTATGGGATAATATTCCAATAAGAAATGCTAAATGAGAGTGACCCAAAAATATTGAATTGGATTCTTGATTGGGCAACAATTGTGGCTCATTTTTTGAGTTCAGAATTCAAGTTCACCCTTGGCTATAGGTAATTCAAATCTTGGAGATATTTGGATGCATTAAGTTGATGTAGACTCCGTATCCATTTTCTAAACATTTTCTTGCCTGTACAGAAACCAATTCCTTCCTTAAAAAAAATATGATTGAGACTGCACCCGATGTATACAGTTTCATTGTTTAATGGAGTTTAATTCCCTGTTAGATGGTTCTAATGTGATTTTGCCTACGTTGTTTGGTATGTTGAGTGCAGTCTATAAATGTGTTCTAGTGTCATCTGTTTGTTGCATTTTGGAAATTCAGAAGGATCAGTTCTTTCCATTATATGTCAATGTGTCAGTTTTGTGTGTCTTATCCGTAATCTCGTCACAATCATTTGTCCTTTCCTGTTCATTGGTTTAGTCCATGAGGCAGTGACAATTTGTTGATGTTTATTTCTGTCCATTCCTGACTTCAGTTCATTCTGATTCTTTTCTTCATTATTCTAATAAAGTCTTCTGTTTGAGTAGGAATATTTATTATTTCATGTAGGATAGATTCTTTGTCGGCTCTATCTGCTACTTGGTTTCCTTTTATTCCCTTACGTGATGGAATCATGTATGTGATATTGATATTTTTATTTATCATATTGTGTGCGTACTATTGTATTTTTTGTATTAACTTCTTTTTCCGTGTAGCTTTTACCATCTCCTCGATGATGTTCAGAAAGTTAATACAGATAGAAATTTTTCATTCTGATATTCTTCATTGTTGATCTTTTGTAATGCATTTAGAATACTTAATGCTTCGGCTGTATGTATTGATTTATTGTTGGGTAGAGGATTTTGGTTTCT
This sequence comes from Dromius quadrimaculatus, assembly GCA_963989225.1. Classification (NCBI taxonomy): domain Eukaryota; kingdom Metazoa; phylum Arthropoda; class Insecta; order Coleoptera; family Carabidae; genus Dromius; species Dromius quadrimaculatus. The sequence goes on from OZ022324.1 coordinate 12,103,877, forward strand.
TCATTATCTATTATCACTGCACATCCGGTAATTTCTTCGGTTCTGGCGTCATCGGTAGATGTTTTCACGTAACTTTCTTTATTGCATCAAATTGTTGTGGATAGTTGGATGTTGTAGTTTCAGTTTTTTTGTTATTAGCCAGTTCTAATACACATTTTGAAAGTAACTTTTTCAAAGCAGTGCTATTTTTAGATATTTATTGTTCTAGTGTATGGATTTTGAGGTTCAAATTGGTTAATATGGATTTGATTTTTTGTTTTAGTGGTGTAGTTGTCAAGATTTTCTAGCTGTTGGAAAGGTTTTGAAACAGAGCTAAGCAGTACTTGCATGAAAAGTACTTGATTACACACACTTGGTAGTACTTCAAGTACTTCAACTACTGTACTTCAAGTTCTTCTTATTTTCTCTCTTTTGTACTGATCCAAGTACTTTCGTTTTATTTACTGGGTACTGGTTATTTGAGAATAATACTTAAAGTACAATGAAAAGTACGTGAACTACTCCAGGTACTTGCAGTACTTTGAAAATACTTGAAGTACTTTGAATGTACTGAAGTATTCTCGAAGTACTCAAAATACTTTTGGTGCACCTCAAGTATTTTCTTTTTATGCAGAGTGAACAAGTTTAAATTTGTTTTGCTTGACGTCTGTGGTAAATATACATTCTTTATCAGTGCAATTATTTTCTCTACAGTGTTAAGGTATGATATGTGGATAACCTCTTCCAGTTACAGTTCCATTTGAGTTTGAATGATCGTATTGACTTACTTGCACAAAGTAAGATGTAAGTACTGTGAAACCGACCAAATTCACCTATCGAGATTTTGATGGTAATATTCGTTTTGAGCATCCCTGAATCCATTTTGACTTTTTTTGGCTTGATATCGGTACGTATGTTCGTGCGTTCGTGCGTGCGTGCGTGCGTAACTCGCAAATCTCGAAACTGGTTGAACGAATAATGTTGAAATTCTGTATTTAAGACTGGTATAGGATCTATTTGTGCACCTCGCATTAGGGTTCCAATCGTCTATATCGGAAGTGCACTTTACTTGAAACTATCTTAGAATTTCTCTAATAAGTCCTGGATGATCAACCGTAGGATGTTGAAATTTAGTATTTGAACTTAATGTTGTATCAGAATGGTCATCTGCTATTTTTGTATGAATCGGCCACACCAGAAGTGCACTTTACCTGAAACTTTTTAGCGCATTTTTCCGAAAAAAGCGCTATTATATTCACTTTGGCTGGCTGGCTGGCTGGCTGGCTGGCTGGCTGGCTGGCTGGCTGGCGTGACGCTGAGATCTCGGCAACTATACTATTTACAGACTTGAAACTGGTACTAAATAAAAGCTGCTATTTCGTAGGCTTGCACAAATTGCTTCAATTCAAGCTCAGTGATTGTGGAAAATTGAATTATTCAATTACTTGTTTCAAGTGAAACAATGTCCATAGATATCTATGACATTAGGGATATGTCAACTAAAATTTATTAAAGTAGATAAAAATTTAGTTACAACTTTCGCCGCGGGTGACACTATTATTATGTACAGTTGTCAAATCTGTCCGGGATTCATTCAATGACTTGTTTGACGCGAATTTGAAGCTTATTAGAATGAATTATTATTATTGGATGAAAATTTGTTCACTTTTGGTGTATTTTTTTCTATATAGCTTTGATAAAGATCAAATTATTATTTTAAGCTACAGCGCTTGACCTCCTGTCAGTCAATAACTAAACAATGAAGATTAAAAGGTATTTTTAAGTTTGTACATGTATAAATTATGTACCTATTAAATAGTCAACTTGAAACTAGTACTAAATGGAAGCTGCTGTTCCGTAAGTTTGCCCAAACTGCTTGATTTCAAGCTCAGTAATTGTAAGAGATGGTTATTTGCGAAATCTCTGAAGTAACAAGCATTCTTGAGCTGTCAAAAATGCGCTTCCATCATCTAGATGATTCTTCCATTTTTTTGAATTTTTTGCATAAATATAGAATGATCCGCCATAGCATATTGAAATTTCGTATAAAGAACTTCTATAACATCTTATTGTACATCTTGCATTATGATTGGGATCGGCTAAGCCGGAAGTGCAATTTACTTAAGACTTTTTTTTAATTCTCCGCATGAATCCAGAATGATCAGCCGTAGGATACTAAAATTAAGCATTTCAAATTGCTGGAGCATCTCAATGGTCATCTTCTATTCTTGTAACAATCGGCTGAGCCAGAAGTGCACTTTTTATGACAGACTTTTCAATTTTCCGCGTAAATTCTAAACAATCAGTCGTATAATATTTAAATCTGGTATTAGGCTCTTTTATAATATCTAGTTGTACACCCTGCATTATGATTGCTATCGACTAGACCGAAAGAGCACTTTATTCGAAAAATTTATTGGATTTTCCGCATGAATCCGAAACGATTGAACGTAGATTGTTAGAATTCAGTATTTGGGACAATTATACCGTTTAAATGCTCATATCCTATTTTTATTGAGATCCACCGAGCCGGAAGTGCACTTTACTTGACAGTCTTTTGGAATTTTCCGCATAAATTCGAAACGATCAGGTGTAGAATATTGAAATTTGGTATTTCAGTCTGCTGTAGCATCTGAATAATTGCCTACTATTTTTATAACAATAGACAGAACCGGAAGTGCTTTTCAGTAGGTATTTATTTTTTAATTTTGCGCATACATTCAGATCTGTTGGTAGTCGTAGAATTTTGGAAATCAGTATTAAGGAATGTTGTAGTATAAGAATAATGGCCTACTGTTTCCATAGCAACCGACTTGGCTAAAAGCGTATTTTACTTGGCAGATTTTTAGAACTTCTTATGTAAATCCAAAACGATTAACAGTGGAACGATGAGATTTTGTGTTTGATTATACATATCCAATGATATATACGATCAAACACAAAATCACATCGTATTATATATATATATACAATGATGTACTAGTGAGTCACGTGATGTTCACGTCAGATTTTTTTTTTGAATTATTTCAAATAAGCACTGGAAGCTACATGCTTAATATGTGATAAATTAAAAGTATCTTGTAATGGAATCATGTGATTGAAATTTGTATCTCATGTAGTTTCACAAACACTCAAGTACTTAGTACTTGTACCTGAAGTAGTTTTAACGGATTGTTTTCTCCAGCTCTGTTATATGAAAGTATATACATTTATAACATTAATACTTCAAGTACTTTCACAAACACTCAAGCACTTGGTACTTGTACTTAAAGTATCTATTTTTCACGAGTACTTTGCCCAGCTCTGTTTTGGAATATACATTTATATGTAGGGTTTTCGCGATTTTTGCTCGTTTTGTGTAAGACTCTGAACAATCTGAATTTCTGAAAAAAAATATTAATCTAGTCAATACTTTTCTGCCGGCGCCCATTACTACAAGGCTCATCTGGGAGTCATTCAGTTATGATTTTTTGACAAGAATACAGGGTCAGGAAGTTTTTAAAATAGTATTGACCTGGATTCATAACTAGGCCTATAAATCAGAAAATGCTTGTATCAAGTTATCGGAAAATAAAATATCAAGAAAAAAAAAGAAAAATAATAATCAACGATAGATTGAGCGCATTGTTATTCACTTTTGCTCAAGGGATAGATTAAGCGGAATAAAAATTAGAGTACATCAATTAAGAGATTTATAACATTCTTCAATATTTTATTACATCATAGATATTTGAACGGCTTTAAAGCTATTTGCCGGCACAAAAATATTGTAGAATAGGTGAGAGAGAAATATCTACTTCATAAAATATTTAGAATTGATTATGAAAAGATTAGATTCCATTTTTTTCGGTAGATTTACAAAGATTTTATGTATAATCTATTGATGATCATGCAGCTTGGTAACAGTCCAAAGAGAAGCCAAGGGCGTTTTTTTTTCAGGAGAACAAAATGGTGGAAACTGCTCCAAATATATAATAAATTCAGAAAGATCTATCTGAGTAGAACTTTTGAATGTACAATAAAAGCCAAATAAGAAACACATGATGTTCGATATTTAGCAATTGAGAACAGCCTCTGAATTTTTTTCAGTGTTATAAACATGTGATTCGACAATGTTGCACATGTGACCACAAATAACCGGATCTTCAATAATCAGGAAATGGTACACTTCTATGATTATTTTAATTTTTTCATCATAATAATTTGTTAGTCAGAAAAAATATACTTCATATGATTTGATAAAAGTACCACCAGTTTTTTTTTTGAATGTATGACCCCGAATCAACTTTAAATGATTGATAATAGAGAACTTCAAAATAACTGTAGCTGCATTATGAGAATAATCACTTATAATTTATTCACAAAATAAAAATAAAAACGATACATATATAAATAGAATTTTGCTGAGAATTGTGCATGATTTTATCGAAAACAACTCCAGTATTTTACTTTACGATTATGTTTTTATTATACACAACAATTTTACGGCTGTGAATATTAATATATTCGCATAATTATATGTTATTTAAAAATATATATACAATTAAAAGAACAGTCATTGCTCGTAAATTATATGCCTTTTTAGTTTGAAACATGTTTTGAAAATTTTTAATGGTTAAAAGCCTGAGTTTGTTTCTTAGATTCTATTTGCTTTCATATCAATATATCATGGAATGTAGCTTGCAGAAAAAATTATTATTTATTATTATGTCTTCCATATTTATTTCATAACAAACGTTGGCGATTGTTTTACATGATAGTGCCTTAGTCTGGAATTTCATCGTAGCTTATGAATAATAACTTCAAATTTCCATAAAAATTCTTGAATTATCATCAAAACATATTTCTCATAATCGGCACTAAAAGACTCTAATTTTATTCTTGAAAACTTCATGTTATTGATCAATCTATGATCGATACTTACATTTTTCAAGGCGTATATCCCGTAGCTGAAAAATAGAAATAGCTCATTCCGTACTAATTGTAGTTCGGTGTACCTGTAACTAATCATATCAAGAAATAAACCTTTGGTCGTGTGTATCTGTTATTTTTAGCATAGAGTATGTTGGCCCATTAGCTCAGTTGGTTAGAGCGTCGTGCTAATAACGCGAAGGTCGCGGGTTCGATCCCCTCATGGGCCATATGTTTTTATTAATAGGTTATACAAAATTACTATCTACAAAAAGCCTCCCCGACGGGGAATCGAACCCCGGTCTCCCGCGTGACAGGCGGGGATACTGACCACTATACTATCGAGGACTTATACAGGATTCCGATAAAAAGCCTGATATGAAATGTTTAGAGTACATATTTTCAGATAGTGTTTATCATTGAATATTTGTACAATTTGTTCATAATAATCTCTGGAAAAAAATTTGACGTGAATATCACGTGATTAACTTGTACATCATTGGATATGTTTATATATACATAAATTTATTCAAATGGTGAGAAGATGTACTTACTTGTTATAGATCATAAACTTTGTTGTAGATGAATTGACAAACAATTCATATTTTCAAACTGATTTATGTAATACTTGAACAAAATTAAAATTTATAAAAAAAAAAGGAATAATTTGTTGTCAATCAACAAACATTTGCAATTATGAAAGCAAGCTCTCTGTGGAATCTAGTTTCAATAGACTCCGATTTATGCGAAAACTTTGAAAAATTGTTAAATAAACTGCACTTTCGGTTCAGCCAATCACAATCATAATGCGAAGTGTATAACTAGATGTTATAGAAGTGTTTAATACTAAATTTAAATATTCTACGACTTCCGGCTCAGATAATTGGTACAAAGATAGAAGATGGCAATGAAGTTGCTGCAGAAACTTCAAATACTGAATTTCAATATCCTACGGCCACCCGCAAAGCGCGCTGAAAAAGTAGTAATTGATAAAACGCTTGACAAACCATAAATCAAAGCATCTATCATCTGCTGCTCAATAAGATCGATGTTAACCAGACAATCCTCCCATGGTATTTCCAGGAACTCTAAAATTTTGTGAAACTTCCTTTTTAAATTCATATGTTATCGTACAAAAACTACACCATTTCGCTGAATCAATCTTTTTGACGATTCCGAGAGCGGCTTATCACTTCAGCACACTACACACAACCATATGTATTCACCCACAGCACGATTCCGGATGTATTCCAACCCTATTCGTAATATAATCCTATTGTGCTGAACAAATTGCGTTGTATTCATAGAGAAGCCGAAAGTAGAAGTGATTTTTCGTTGACTGAGACATTAATATGAGAATAAGCAATTTATTCTCAACAAAGAAAAGTCATTTGTTCATCTTTATAAAACTTGACACTTGTATATCATTAGGAGAAGTTTAGTATGATAGATAACGGAAGGATTGTTGAAATTATTATACAATATCAAGCGTGAAAACATTGGTGTGACTCAAAATATTTTTTTTTAAAAGACTTGGTAAATTTCCGTGGTATATTATGTTTGTATCGTTTTTTTACATAAGATGCTTGCATTGATGACTGGATTCATGATGCAGCCAATTATGTGAAGATGGGTCAAATATGTCCATTTGTTGAAGAAAATGACAATTGTGAACATATGAGGGTATGATAGTTGGCCCAAGCATCTCAATTCTCGGAAACAATTGCGATTAATATGGATAGCAGTTTATCTCTCAGAAAGTAAGTAGGTACACAGTACAGAATAGATTTCATTTAACTATTTTTTGTCTTAATTAAGGAAGAATCATTCATTTGACTGAATTAGAAAATGATATCCAAGATGATGCCGCCGAGAGTATGTCTTTAGTATTATGTTTAAAATGATTTTAATGATTTGAACGTTACCAGAAATAATCATAGAGATGATATGAAAACATGGAGCACAAAAAGTACTGAAAAAATTTGATAGCTCAGTCGTTAGAGCGGTGGACTGTAGTTGTTTGTTGAATTGAAATTCGTACATCAATGGTTTGAATCCGACAGATTTTCCAATTAATTTGAAGATATGGAGCACAAAAAATACTGTGGAAAATGTACCTTCGATATCTCAGTTGGTACAGCAGTGGACTGTAGTATTTTATTGAGGTGGAATCCATAGGTCGCTGATACAAATTCGGCTCCAAAGAGTTTTCAAGCTCTTCTATTTCATTAAATGCAGTTTTTATGTTTCAATATGGAGCACAGGAGGAACTGAAAAAGATGTGCCTTCGATAGCTCAGTTGGTAGAGCGGTGGACTGTAGTTGTTTGATACGTTGAAATCCATAGGTCGCTGGTTCAAATCCGGCTCGAAGGAGTTTCGAAACCTTTTTATTTCAAGGCATTCAGTACGTCTCTTGAAAAATCCATGCACAATGGAATTCCGGAAATATGTACCTTCGATAGCTCAGTTGGTAGAGCGGTGAACTGTAGTTGTTTGATACGTTGACATCCATAGGTCGCTGGTTCAAATCCGGCTCGAAGGAGTTTTCAAACATTTTATTTCAAGGCATTCAGTACATCTCCTGAAAAATCCATGCACAATGGAATTCCGCAAAGATGTACCATCGATAGCTCAGTTGGTAGAGCGGTGGACTGTAGTTGTTTAATACGTTAAAATCCATAGGTCGCTGGTTCAAATCTGGCTCGAAGGACTTGTCGAATCTTTTGATTGCAAAGGATTCAGTACATCTCTTAAAAATCTCAAGCACAATGAAATTCCGAGAAGATGTACCTTCGATAGCTCAGTTGGTGGACTGTAGTTGTTCAATAAGTTGAAATCCATAGGTCGCTGGATCAAATCCGGCTCGAAGTAGTTTATAAACCTTTTTATCCTAAGGTTTCCTGTACCTCTCTTAAAAATTCGAAACACAATGGAATTCCGAAAAGACAGATCTTTGATAGTTCAGTTGGTAGAGCGGTGGACTGTAATTATTCAATACGTTGAAATCCATACGTCGCTGGTTCGAATCCGGCTTGAAAGAGATCTCTGATCTTTTTATTGCAAAGGATTCAGTATTCCTCTCAAAAATCTCCAAGCACAATGGAGCCCCGAGAAGATGTACCTTTGATACCTCAGTTGGTAGAGCGGTGGACTGTAGTTGTTCAATGAGTTGAAATCCATAGGTCGCTGGTTCAAATCCGGCTCGAAGGAGTTCTCGAACCTTTTTATTGCAAAGGACTCAGTACTTCTCTTCAAAATCTCAAACACAATGTGATTGCGGGAAGATGTACCTTCGATAGCTCAGTTGGTAGAGCGGTGGACTGTAGTTGTTCAATGAGTTGAAATCCATAGGTCGCTGGTTCAAATCCGGCTCGAAGGAGTTTCAAACCTTTTTATTTCAAGGCATTCGGTACTACTCTTCAAGATCTCAAGCACAATGTGTTTGCGAGAAGATATACTTTTGATAGCTCAGTTGGTAGAGCGGTGGAATGTAGTTGTTTGACCAATTGAAATTTGAAGGTCGCTGGTTCAAATCCGGCTCAAAGAAGTTTCAAAACCTTTTTTTCCAAGGTATTCGGTATCATTCTCCAAAATTCCAAGCACAATGGAACTCCAAGAAGATGTACCTTCGATAGCTCAGTTGGTAGAGCGGTGGACTGTAGTAGTTCAATAAGTTTAAATCCATAGGTCGCTGGTTCAAATCCGGCTCGAAGGAGTTTTCTAGCTCTTTAATCCTCATGACCTTAATATTTATTTTGAAAACATGAAGTACAAGTAACACTGAAAATAATATAGCTTCAATAGTAGACCAGTGGAATGTATTAGTTGGATATGTCAACATTCATAGGTCGCTGGTTCAGATTGGGCTCGAATGCGTTTCCTAATATTTTTGTTCCATGCTTCCATAGAATTAGTTTTCTATTCGAAATATGGAGCAGAAGGAATATTAGAACAGATATTGTGGCAATAGCGATAGAGCGGTGGACTGTGATCATTTAATGAATGAAAATTCATAGGTCGCTGCTTCAAATTAGGCTTAGGAGTTTCTCAATACTGTTGTTTATATGGATCAATGTTTCACTTAGGCATGTGAAGCAATATAAGACTGAGAAAATGTACCTTTGATAGTCGATTTGATATAGCGGTTCTGGCTCGACATAGTTTTGAAGCTCTTTTATTCTATTAAATGCAGCTTTTATTCTTCTTAATATGGTGCACAGGAGAAACTAAAGAAGATGTGCCTTCAATAGCTCAGTTGGTAGGGCGGTGGACTGTAGTCGTTCTGAAAGATGAAATCCATAGGACGCAGGCTCAAATCCGACTCAAAGGAGTTTTCTAATCTTTTATTTTAATAGATTCAGTACTTCTTTTGAAAATATCGAGCACAAGAAATACCCAGAAGATGTAGCTTTGATAGCTCAGTTGGGACAGCGGTGGACTGTAGTTATCTAATAATTTGAAATATATAGGTTGATGGTCAAGATCCGGCTCAAAAGGGTTTTCTAACTCATCTATCCTCATAGACTTTGTATTTTTCTTGAAAACTTAAAGCACAAATAATACTCAAAATAATGTACCTCCGATAGATGTTTTAGTTCAATAAATAATTGAAATCATAGGTCGCTGGTTCAAGTCCGGCCTGAAGAGTTTTTCTAGCTTGTTTGATCTAATGAATCTAGTATTTTAGTTCAAAATATGAAGCATAAGGAGTACTAGAAAATTAGAGAATCATCCTGATGATGAAAGCGCCTTTTTGTCTGCTCATGAATCGCTGAGCTTAAAGTCAAGCTGTGTGGGCAAATCCACAAAACAGCAACTCTCATTTAGTACCAGTTTCAAGTTGTGACTATTTTATTCACAACTTGTGCACGTGCTGTAGTTCTTCTAAAGGACACTGGTTTAAATCCGGCTCATCATAATCATAATAGGTTCAGTATTTCCCTTGGGAATATCAAGTGAAAGTGATTCTAAAAATTATGTACCTCCGATAGGTCAGTTGAAAGTGCAATGGACTGTAGTAGCTTATTAAGCTCAAATTCGGCTCGAAGAAGTTCACTAGCTCTTTTATTTTGATGGATTTATTAGTTTTCTTGAAAATATGAGGCACAAGAAAGTTCCAGATTGAAGTACCTCCGATAGTTCAGTTGGTGGAGCGGTGGACTATAGTAGCCTAATATGTTGAAATTTATAGGACGCTGATACAAATCTGGCTCGATGGAGTCACATAGCTCTTTTATCTTAATAGGCTCGGTATTCTTATTGAAAATATGAAGCACAATACTACAGAAAATGTATCTGCAATAACGTTAGAGCGGTGGACTGTAGTCGTTCGAAGAGTCTGACTGGAAGGAGTTTTCTAGTTCTCTTAATTTATAGATTCAGTATTTTGATCTGTAGTATGGAGCACAAGAAATACTAGAGTATATGTACCTTCGATAGCTCAGTTGGTAGAGCGGTGGACTGTAGTTGTTCAGTAAGTTGAAATCCATAGGTCGCTGGTTCAAATCCGGCTCGAAGGAGCATCGTTTTAGATCATCATAATAAATTATAGGACGAAGTGTATGTGTTTTTGAAAGCATCGATTATGATACTTCAACACAAACATAAAAGATGAATCCTAAGCTGAGATTTTATTAATGTTATTTGATAAATATGCACAAAGTAACTCGCTTTTTACATTATTGTTATTATTTTGGGAAAAATATCTGCAGAGAACAGTGAAATTTCTGGATAGAGAATCATCATGCATAATATTACCGTAATTGGAATATTCGAAAAGATAATTAGACACAGATTCCCAATCATTCAAAAATACTACATTTTCATTATCCAGCCTAATTCATAGATGAAAATATTGAGTAAGAAGGTAGTTTTCTATGAAGTTTATACTTTTTTAAATCTTGAATTCCGCTTGTTATGAAAATAGCTGAAGTTGGTTGAGAGCAAATTAACCTGCCTATTCAGCTTTGACATTAAATTAATCTTGAAACAAACAAAAAATAAGAATCATTTGAGTAGAGTTTGAAAGAAGGATAATATTTTAATTGAAACGAATATTTAAAGTACTATTCATTAGTTGTATGATTTTCAGTTTGCTTGCTGAAGGATGAGAAAACATTTTGGAAGCTTGGTGACGAATATTGTCTATCATATGTTATTTTCCTGTGTTGTCTGTTGATGTCAAAAAACTATTTAATGAAAGCCAAATATTAATTAATCTCATATATGCTTCTAGTCTCATTCCAGGCTCTTAGAGTTCACTATAAATTGGGAGATGATTTTTTATGGGATGAGCGTGAAGAAGTATAGTTTGAGGCCCTTTTATATGCATCGGGGGGTTGAATTATATATTTATCATAGACGCCAGTATTGAACAAAATTTCTATAGAAAATGACAGATTAGTAATGCTGAAATCACGTGGAGATTCATAAAAACGCTGGATTTATTGCGGTGTTGTGTTTAATTCACAAATTGGTACAAACTTGTAGCATAAACTGTCATTTTGTACTTGAAAATTTATGAAAGATAAGAACGCTGTTAACACTCACATATTCAAAAGAGTAAGGATTTAACCAAACACTGAGTAAAGTTCAAGTTTCAATTACATCAAACACAAGTAGCGGAAAAATACTGTACGCGAACATAAAGTGAGCATAGAAAAGAAGGCATTGCAGTTATGAAAAGCGATTGTTCCTTTGTTTTCCTGTAGTCAATTCATATTTCCATCGCGGAAAATTCCCGGATAATGGACATAGTTGGATCGTTTCCCGCGTTTTGCTTTATTTCAGTAATATCCAGCGCTAGTGCATGTTAGTATGCGCCCAACATTTTCAATTCTCTTTTCGTCATAACTGCATTTTCGTTTGAAAATCCAACGATGAATTCAAACACTCAAAGGAGAATTAGATTACTCTTTGTTTCGAACGATACAACCAACTTTTATTTTAAATATTTTTATTGGAATACCAGCACGATTTGTTGCGATCCGCGATATTATTAAAAATTCTTCTGATCGGTTTTCGCTCTGCGGAAATGAGTTATAAATCAAATTTCAGAGCAAAGTGCATTGTTCCTGAGGAAATATATTTAAAATGATAATAAAGTGTTTTCGAGTTTTAATAAAAATTTAGAATGAAGCAGATGTCGCCGTGGATGCAACTTAATATAAGACATCAAATACAGAAATCGGATTTTCCAACAATAAATTTGATAAAATCTAAAAATATTCTCCCATATTATCGAACAACAAAAAGTCGTTGAATTGTAAAACTCATGAGCATTTGATATGAGTCGCAGTGTTTTTATTCAAGACTTATCAAGTCACAATATTTTTTTATTTCATAAAGATTATTGACAAACAAAATTTCCTCTACAACCGTCAACTTTTATATTTTGACTATTATGAAGCTCACCATAAAAGAGCATTAAGTACATATTGACATTTAAATTTCACAAGTAATCTTATATGCTCTGCATAATGCTATCAACATGAATTCACTAGAGAAAGTAGACTTAGACTACGAAAATATGAAGGTCAGCTGAGATGCGTTTCGTGAAGCAAGTTTTGAGTTGGCCGTAAGATATATTCAAAGCTGATTATAAAAGAGTCACAGTTGACGAGACTGTCAGTAATTTGAGTACGATTTTTAGGCTTATATAAATTTAGTTACTATTTCAACCAATCAGAAGGCTGGAATTGTAACGCAAGTCTAAATCACAGTTCAACCGAATAGTAAATAGACCATAGTTAGTTAAAAAAAAATTGATTGCTCTATGAGCAAAATTTTCCTTCGAGCCGGATTTGAACCAGCGACCTATGGATATCAATTTGATTATCAACTACAGTCCACCGCTCTACCAACTGAGCTATCGAAGGAGATGTTAAAGTTGTCTTTCGTGTTTGTTCAATTCCAATCATGTCATTCGATTTTTAATCTGATAATAATAATACCATAAGCCATGATAATAGATAATGTTGAAAATTTTTTTCTTTGGATTCAGTCATAAAAGTTTATTCCAATTTTTTTATTGGTTAAGCCACTTTACCATTTTCGGCTCCACTTGAGCCCTCCTCAGGAGCTGGATGAATACAATTGAGATAACAATAATTTTTTTGAAAAAAAATTGCTCAAGAGATAGTGAAATAAATTATTACACAATGAAATTGAAATAGAAGATGTGCAGCAAATGGAATATGCGAAAAGCATATTATTATAACAGCTAAGTCAAACCTTAATATAAGTAGAAAATTAAGTAAAAAATTAAAGTTACACAAAAATTATTATAAATAAAAATTCAATTGTGTATATTTTTATTGTGTAATAATCCATTTCAACTTCTCTTGAGCAACGTTATTTTCAAAAAAATTATTTTTATCTTAATTTTGAAACTGATCAAGTGGTTTAACCAATAAAAAAATAAAATAAACTTTTATGACTGAATCCAAAGAAAATAATTCCTCAACATCATTTCCTACAGTCAAGCAACATATACAGGGTATAACAGAAATAAGTACATCAATTTTAACTTGTAATGCAACTTGTCAAGCATAGCAATTTTTCTTTATAACTTTTTTCCGTAAATCCTCTGGATAAAGAGTAAAAATTCATCAAAGTTTTGTCAAAAATTTCATAGTGCGTCTATGGTTCAAACTTAATGTTTCTCATTTGTTGGAAGAATGACAGCCCTGATAACAGCTGTCGATTGGAAAAAGTATTTTGCAACTTTGAGCCATCGAAGTCTTGTCAATCATTCATTTGAAACTGAAGGAATATTAGTATTTTGGCAATACATTGATATTCACTCACCTCGATAATTCTATTTTTGCATTATGTTGAAAGAAAGTCTAAATTTGTCACTGTAATCAACAATTTTGTCTTTTAGTCGTATTTATATGTCATTTTTAAGAAATTTGATTTTTATTCAGGGATTTCACGTATATTTTCGGATAGTACATTTCTTAAACATAAGATTGTCTGCACAAGTTCCTTGCGCTTGAATCAGCTGATTTGAATTGTCTGAAACTGTGTCAGGAGTGTCAGACTGTGCTGCCATCTACGATCAGTTCAAAAAGTAATTGCTGTTCCCAACTTACTTCATCAGAAACCGATCAGAAACATAAAGAGAAAATCATTCAACGATTTATTTTAAGAAAACGGTGGAATAATAAACGAAATGCAACTCTAAATTATCTAATTCACTGAATAATTCAATAGAAATATTGCTATATGAAATTGTGAAGATTCTATTCTTGAAGAACAGAAAATATAACTTTTAAATTTATGAAACAGAATTTGGTAATTGATATTAAATATTTTGTGAAATATATGATACAATATTTTATTTATTCAGCAGATCAATTCACTGGGCATATTCTATTGAAACGACCTGAGTGTGAAGTTTGTAATAATATGAGAAAAACTAAAACACAGTTGCTTTATTTATAAATTAATGTATTTCATTCATCTCTTCTGCTGTTTTACATTTCAGATAAGCGTACAGTTCCAAATATCCCAGGGTATTCTTATCATAATGTATAAGTGCATAATATTTTGACATTAAATACATTAGCATAACGACAATAATTTAATTTTTAGTGAAAAATGACAATTCGGAAACCGTTCCAAATAAATTCGTTGAGCTAATTCGAAACTGCCCGTAAAATCGTAGACAGAATAATTAATTAATAATCGGTTTTATTCCAGAGTTTATTTGAAGGAATTGATAACTCACATATGTCAGAATCAATTATTGTTCTATTGCAACTGCTACTAGATCCGATAATTATGTACCTGAACGACTCGTTAAATTATAGGGGATAAAAAATTCTAAAAAAGATGAGAATTCGGGAAAAAGTAACTAAGAAAAATTGTTAGGTTTGACGAGAACTATCACTGGTTAAAATTAATGTACTTATTTCTGTTACACCCTGTATATTTCCCATAATAATAGATATTTCAGATACAAGTTCAAAAACGTATTTTTCAATACTCGAGAGGCTTGGTTAAAAATACAAGCGGAGCAAGTATTGTTGAAAACTCGATGAGTACATTAGAGATTTTTGCACGTGTGTCTCACAATGTAAATGTATTATCTTCGATCGCCTTAATTTTTATCAACTATACATAATATGATTTTTTTTCAATAAATATAACTTTGTTGGATGCTATAGGTAACTAAGGAAACGATATCAAATGGATTGAATTGTTTTCATAGAAGTTGTATAAATGTTACTGGAAAGTTTAAAATCTCCAAAAGTGATGTGAATGTTTCAAAATAGCTCACACATGCACTCATGTTTAAATACTAATAATTGGAGCTGATAAGCCCTCCTATCAGTCAAAGTGCATCGCTTCAGTACTAGAAAGAATCGAATGGTATATCAAAATTTCCAAAGTTGATCGTCATGATAATATTTATATACAATATCGTAGCATCTATGAACTCGTCAGTGAGTAAAGTGAGATTGATATTGTAGTTCATTTCAGTTAGGAACGGTCCAAAGATTCTTATAGAACTAAGATTTGAGCCTCTTGATTGGCCATAATGCAAACCACACCTATGCAATTCCCTATCCCTACTGTGTTGCAAAAGTGAAGCCAAAAATGTAATATTGTTAGAGAGAGAAGGTAACTAAGAGATAGGTAGAAGCGGGCCTATGTTTGTATGGAAGTAAATGGCGAGTTTTGCTCTATTCAGTATTTTCATGTAAAAATATATTGTAAAATAGGAAGAAAATGTTTTGTGCCAAATTGTAATAGTAGGTACAGAACTTGTAAAGAGAAATATTGTCTTTTTTCTGTACCTAAAAATGATATTTTATTAAATAAGTGGAGCAAGAACATAACACGACAGAATAGAACATTGGAAATTACAGATTACGTTTGTGAAAAACATTTCAGAGAGGAGGATATTATAAAAGAATGAATAGAGATGTAAAAGTGAGTAGAAATTATTTTAAAAATATAATTGCAGATCTACTGACTGTTACAAATTGAAAGGTTATATCAATGTTTCAAATTGTTAAACGTATCTAACCTAGACTTTTAATGAAAAATTCAACTTCAAAGAAACTTCTTGTCAATAAATTCATTAATTCGTGAAACTTATAGATTTACACAGAATTGCAACATCAATTTCTTCACTTTTCATCAATATATAAAAGTTGTTGAGAATACAATTGTCAAAAGTGAGCGAAGCAAGTGTTCTTCTTAGCCCTGTGGCATATTAGAAAAGTTTTTTTATTTCTCCTGTGCTACTTTCGAAGAATTGAAATGAACAATAGAATATTGTGCAACAAGTGCAATAAGTTCTCGATTGCCCACGAGAACACAAGTGTGCAACTGACAACACCGCACGAGTTGCAGATACTATTTTTTATTACGAATGCGGGTAAAGACTATTTTGCGCTCTTTTTCCGGGCGGTAAATTATACTTGGCGCACGCAAAAGCCAAAGAGCCATTTACCGCCCGGAGAAATATGTGCAAAATAGTACTTATCCTGTATGAGTAATAAAATCTACGTTTAAAGTATTTACTGATAGAATAGAGTCAAGAAATAAAAATTTTATTGCGCAGTTTGATTTAATAACTTTTTTTACCCCAGAAATTATGTCAAAAACTGTTACTTTTTGTGAGATCGTGGATGTATATTATATTTTTGTTGAATTTTTTGTTTATGTTCAACAAACAAAAAATTTTTGCAGAGCAGTATTTTTTATTTATACCTTTTTTCTAGTGAATACGAAATTGTTTGTGTATATCTTTTTAATTTTATCACGCCTATTGTAATATATAATATTCATCAAATTATTTATGTGCCTATTATAATTCATAACCAGAAAACTCGCGTCCAAAGAAACGTTTATAAAACATGTTTCATCATAATGTACTAATTCATTGCAGGTTTTAATGAATAGAAATGCTAATTTTCTTACACTTTTGCCTTCCATTCAATAAATAATGTAGTATTTAACGTAATGAAAATAAGAAATCTATCTGGCAATTGTATTTTATTGAAAATAATTAAAATATAATCTTATTTCTGCATATGACGCACGCAAAACTGGGCCCGCTCTCTCTATCTCTCTCACAGCTGCCGCATTACATTTTAGGCTTCACGTTTTCCAACTGAGTGTCCGCTCCTCTATTATTCTCCTTCGTGATGCAAGCCAATTTTCAATTAGCACAAAGATCGCACTTTATTATCTTCTATTTGCATCAGTCGGTCGTTCGTCAATTATCATAAATAGATTTATGCAATTCAGAATCTTGAATTTGTATATATTTAGGAAATATGTGAATATATTTGTTGCTTTTATTCTTTGAATTCATTTCCAACAAGCTTGTTTTGAGTCCTGCATTTGATGTGAAAGAGTCGTATTCGCATTTCGGCCAGTTAGAAGTGTAGCACAATACTTAGAGCAATGTTCGCCACAACGCGTCTTGATATATTCCAATAATCATCAGGTAAGCATAAGCTGACGATTTTATCATGGGTACAATATTAAATTCCAATATTGGCAATAAAAATCTCAAAGCCTGTCAAACATATAATGTTGAAATTTAGTATTTGAGACTAGTCTAGGATCTAGTTGTGCACCTCGTATTGGGATTGCAATCGTCTGTACCGGAAGTACACTTTACTTGAAACTTTTCTCAAATTTTCCGCATAAATCCAGAATGATTAGCCGAAGGATACTGAAATTCATTATTTGAGATGACTATAGCATCTAAATGGTTATCTTCTATGTTTGTACCAATCGGCTGAGCCGGAAGTGTTCTTTATATAACAGACATTTCGAATTTTTCTCAGTCGTAGAATATTGAAATTTTGTATTTCTGTAACATCTACAACATTACGATTGCAATCATCTGTACCGGAAATACACTTTACTCCAAGCATTTTTTCTGATTTTCTGCAAAAATTGAACGTAGAATGTTAGAATTCAGTATTCAAGACGACAATACCGTCTAGATGCTCATATCCTATTTTCATTGAGATCGACTGAGCCGGAACTTGACAATTTTTCGCATAAATTCGAAACGATCGGCTGTAGAGTATTGAAATTTAGTATTTCGGCCTGCTGTAGCATCTGAATAATTGCCAACTATTCTCATAATAATAGACTGAACCGGAAGCGCACTTCAGTTGGAATTTTTTTCAAATGTTGCACATAAATTATCTCCTTTAGCCGTAGAATCTTGTAAATCAGTATTTAGAAACGTTATAGCATGAGAATGATGACCTACTGATTTCATTGCAACCGAGTGGGCTGAAAGCGCACTTCACTTGACAGATTTTCAGAATTTTTTTGGATAATTCCAAAACGGTTAGCCGTGGAACGATGAAATTTACCTTACATATATTTGTAAGTAGAGAAATGGTTAACTGTCTTAGATTTTAAGCTAAACTTTGTCAAATTGAAATAAATAATGATAATAATAATAATGATTATTATTATTTCTGATAATTATTCAAAAAAAAAGTGAGATGAATTTGCTTAGCTCATCAGTGAGATTTAACGGTACTTTAAAACTCGAAAGTTGAATTATTGAATCTGATACAGTTGAGCTCAATTCGGTAAGTGCCAGCTAATTTTATGAGATACTTATCAAAGATTCTTTTGCAAATGCATTGAATTACAAAATATCAATGTTGAAAAGCTCAAGACTCAGCAATGGTACATCATATAATCAATTTGAAAATTGATTGATGATTAATTTCGGTGTAGAAAACATTGATATCTGAGATTAGATGTCGTAGATAGATGTTTTATTCCTATTTCTGTAAGTATGGAATACTTTCCTTGGTTCTTAACACAAAAAAAAGACAAGAATAATAAGAAAACAGGGCTGTAGTTTGTATTAGGTATACGAGTGGACGAAAGAATATTTCTCACAACGAGTGCTCACTACATATCAAGAAATTTGATTTGCAAACAAGAATAAATTCAAATTAAAGCTAATTTGAAGAATCTTCCTTTCCCTAATAGTTTGGTGCCTGTTTGTTCCATGATATCAATTTCATATGCTCTGTTTTCGTTTGTAATTGAGCATACATCCGTTTAAAAAATCTTCAAGTTAATATTCCTCCACTAATTAACTAATAGAATCTGCCTTCCTTTTATCTCAGTTTTAAATTTAACCCCATCCTAAAATAACTCCTCTGCTATAATTACTCTTGACATTTGCTGAAACAAAACACCGCAGTAGATGCTTCGGACGGCACATTAGTATGAAAAATGTGGCCCATCAACCCGGGCTGATTGCGAACCACATGTGTGCTATGCAATAAATCGCAGATAAGGCTGACAGCAAGGTGGCGCTGAATAATTCCACAGGGCTGTTATCTGCTGTGTAGTGGTAGCATTGCTACCTGCATTTCTGGTAACTTGATTGATTCCATGAGAAATGAGGACTTAAATAAGTGACTCCACACAGTTAAGAGGTTGTATTTCAAATGAGAAGAGAGATTTCTTGGAAGTGATATTACTGGAACGAGAATGAAATTATTTGAATACTGTGGGTTGGAGCTTCAGTGTGGTTCAATGATTCATTGATCATTGTATTAGATGTCTCAAAGTAAATAAGCCATTATACGTTTTCAGATAATAGAGTGAGAATTATTCCTGGAGAATTTATAAGTTTTACGTGGATGTATAACGATTTAAGAATAATTTAAACTCATGTTTATAGGACTTAATGCTGATTATCATCATCCTGCAATCCATACTTGATAATTTCCAGAAGATCGAAACGAGAGTTGTTACCACCAATTTGTTGTATAATGTGAATGATTCAGTGTCGTATATTGTTTTGCGTTTTTTTATCAAATTGTTTCTTGTATCAATCTTTTCATCAAACCCGACATTTAACATTACTCTGACGAGTTCATAAAAGATGTGATATTATTGTGGCCATGAACCCTGGTATAATTGGAGTACAAGGTCTGCTCATTATTAGATAACTGTGACTGAATATTTAAAGATATAGTAACCTTCAAATCTCTTCCCTTAGAAATTGCACCCCTAAATATATATTCTCATAACAGCCTTTGACAGCTCCATTGAATAACTTGTTTATTAGAACCACAGAATAATCAGATTACTAGGGACGTCAAAAATATGCCTTGTAATTACAATTTGATAACGCCGTAGAAAGAAGACGGGCGTGATGAAAAAAACAGTAGGGGAGATATGAACTTTCCCAATCTTAAAAGAAATCAAGACATCCTCGAAATTAAATGGGGTGTGTTCATTCATTTTGATTAGTGAAAAGACAGAAAATTGAACAGTCTTTTACGAGGAAAACAAGTCTGAGGAAGAAAGAATAAGGTCAATGTTCTGAAGTATGAACGTAGAAATTGATAATTATTTTCTTATAAAATCTTTTCCCTTGAAAAATCATTGAACTATTCATTAATTCCAATTTTATGTCCTCAAGTGAGAAAAAGTTGAGAGTCTCATTTTTTCCTCCAAAAACAAATCATAACTTCTGGATTTAATAGAGCGATCTAACTTGGAGATAAAATTTAAATAATTTATTCATTATATTTTCGAATTAAAGTCATCACGTAACAATATGGAACTTCAGCAAAAACCAGTAAAAGACTATGGGTACCTCACTCATTGAATCAAATGTGGTAGATACTATTTGGAGCGAATGATACTTATTTTGTAGTTACTAGCTTGAAGTTGTATTCACTCTTCCG
This sequence comes from Dromius quadrimaculatus, assembly GCA_963989225.1. Classification (NCBI taxonomy): domain Eukaryota; kingdom Metazoa; phylum Arthropoda; class Insecta; order Coleoptera; family Carabidae; genus Dromius; species Dromius quadrimaculatus. The sequence goes on from OZ022324.1 coordinate 12,124,481, forward strand.
GAAGAATCGATGGCTTTTTAGTTCTTAATACTTTATTTCCCAACAATTTTTTTTATATACATTCAAGGATAATGGAGTCACTAATCACGACCATTTTGTTGCAGCAGACGTATGTATATTTGAAATTATTCAATCAGACATCCGCTTGAGATTTGACTCCATCTTCCATAGCATCCACTGCTATAGTTAGTAATCATAATTATAGAATAGACAGAACTAGATTCAGTAATACAGTAGCTTCTAAATTATAGAGACTTGGTTTGAGGGCGGTGCTTGTTATAGACAGTTTGAGAAAATCTCTATAATTCGTCTGAATAACTAATTTGTCCAAACCTACCAATCAATAAAAACCGTTTGAGGAAAAAATAGAAGAAGAACAACTATTCATCGGAAAGGTATAACAGAATAATTATCAATAAATTAGAGCGTAGGAACCAACAACAGTGAATTTTTTTTTCTTTTTTCAGTGCACAATGATAAAAATTAACATTATGTTACTATTGAATACTTGTCTAAATAATTCATTGTATTACTTGTATGATATTGTTACTATTATTCAATGATATGAATAACTTTCCCAAAAATTCTAATGATGACAATGAATAACATAATTATTTATAGTTATAATAGTCGGGGAGCCGGCCGAACTTTGTGTTCCCTTGCCGCACTTACGACCAGATTGTATATGAATCGATTGGGCATTTAATGGTCAATAAGATGCTGGTCCTTATAAATGCAGGGTCCCAAATGTCAAAAAAAAAATACCAATTCTGGTCAAGTTTCCTGACACAGCTTCCCTGATAGAACTTACGATTGAAACTACTAGCAACTGATAGCGAAGGTGAAGTACTTTTAAGAGATAACCGCAGAGTGCCGCCCCCTGTCTTGTCCAGAAGAGCGGCAGCCACCCCTAAGTGTAACCCATTTTCGTATTGAACTTTCGGCGTTGGTCGACTAGCGCGCAAAGCCGCTTTGAGCCGCTAGGGTACAGTGCGAGTAGTGCGCGAGCTACCTGCGGTATAACTGCACATGCGACCTTTTTTAGAAGCTCAGAAAAAAAATTAAATATGCACTTTGTTTTGCTAATATTTTTATTTCTTAATTTATCAAATTACAACAAAAAAGAGGATCTTAGCCTTTTTTGAATTTTTGTTCCAGCTTGAACCAAACTCATAGTATACATTGGTATACAATATTAGCACAGGTATATGGTACAGCGGATAGATTCTCTTGCAACATTTTTCTTTGTGTTTTTGGGAGGGTTGATTAAAGAATTATAAACAAATGAATCCAGTAGTAAATAAGAAGAGTGTAAAAAAAATAAGGAAATAATTTCAGAATACCAACAGGAATATAGATCAGGTGCACGACATTTGTTTGATTACATATACAATGTCTCAAAAAATTACAAAAAACATTGGAGAAATCACAAAAAATATCATAAAAAATAACAATTTAAAAAAAAAACATTTTTAATGTGGGCGAAGGCAGTCATTTCCCCGCAAAAACACAGAGTGGAAATGTTGCAGAAAAATCTATGAACTAACAAAGAAAAAACATGAAAATTTTGATCATAAATTGAATATATAAGTTTCAATAATTCGTCGATTGCATAACATATCATACCTATGCGGCCGTACCATATAGCTATATATATTATGAGTTTGGATTAAGTTAGAAAAAAAATTCAAAAAAGGCTGAGATCCTCTTTTCCTCTATTATTTGATGCATTGAAAAGTGAAATGATTTGCAGAACAAGGTGCATTTTAATTTTTTGTTCAAACGCATAAAAAAGATCGCGAGTGCAGGTATATCGCAGGTAGCTCGCGCGCTAGACGCACACCGACTTTGCGCGCTAGTGGTACAAAAAGGGGATTATTTTTATAAGCTGCGCGCTACTGGCATATGCCCGAACTTTCCTGATCGATCTTAATATAATTACTTTAATGATCTATACATGTTTTCAGAATTATATTATGATAAATAGATTTTTTGGTTTGATTTCTGTATATTTATTTTCATTTTGACGTTTCGACTTTCTATCCGAAAGTCGAAACGTCAAAATAAGAATAAATATACAGCCCTAGAACCAAAAAAATAAATTTATGACCACAAAAAAACCAGAGTAACGCCTCTCTATCTGTTCGGAAGGGCAGCAACCACATTTAAAATTATTTGATTTTCATGTCCTAATTTTAAACGCAACTCTACTTTTTTCATCGAATGTATGATTATTTTGTCTAATTGTAGCTGGAGACTTCCTAGACACAAGAGTATCGAAGTGCTGCCTCTCAGTCCTATTTCTAAATGCAGCTGTACTCCTCCCATCGAATGTATCCCGGTTCTTCCACGTTCAGAGAGGTTCAAGCTTCAAATTGATAAACATTGTAAGTTCAATGACGGAAGTCAAGTCCGAAAATGCGTTACACTTAGGAGTGATTGCCGCCCTCCTAGACAGGACAAGAGGCAGAACTTCGGTTTTTTCGTTTTTAGGAAGACTCTAGTTACAATTTATAGAATATAATCGTACATTCGATGAGGGAGTACAGCTGCATCCGAATTTGGGACCTGAAAACTGAATAATTTTAAGTGTGACAGCTGGCCTTCCGGACAGATCAGTGGTTGGTACCCTGGTTTTTTGTAGTCAGGAAAATTTGAACTTCAATTTGGAAAAAATTACCATCGTAAACAGGGAAGTTTAATACGAAAATGGGTCACACTTAGGGATGGCTGTCGCCCTCTTGAACAGAATAGGGAATGACACTCTGGTTTTTGCTCAGTATATACTTGATCTTCGCAATCAATTGGTACTAGTTCCAATCGTTGGTTCTATCAGGGAAGCCACATCGAGAAACTTGGGCAGAATTTGCCTTTTCTTCGACACTGCCAGTTTTGAACTAGTATAATCATCTTCAATTTTTATCTCATGAATTTTGTTTCTTATCTGATAATTTTCGTAAGAATTTTGATCCTCTTTGAGTGATTTGTTTGAAACTTCTAGAATATCATTATTCTTTGTTCAAAAATCAATGTATAGTTTATCCATCTTTCATTTGAAAAAATGACTTCTAAATCCTTTCATGAACACTAATCGATGCTACTGTTTATAGTTCTTAGTTTCAAGCAGATTACAAAAAATATGTAAGAAAGATGAGAATGGCTTGAAAATTATTCGAATGCAGACAGAGATTATTGGATTGTACCCTCATAAACACGATTGTAGTTATTTAGTGAAATACTTATCTTGTGTCTCCAATCCTAGCATAGCAACGCATGCACAATACTGATCTATGTCACAGAAAATATTTAGTGGGGAATGTACAGGTGAGTATTAAATCATGTTCAATCATTGTTCAGAAATTTAGTCGTACCTTAGTCAAATATATGATTCTTCATAATGCTGCAACGTGTCCAACCTCCGATTTTAATATGTTATACTATTAAAAATTTATTGTGCTCGTGAAGATATGGACGAAAAGCATTACAAGTAGAAATACTTGCAGAGAGTTCATGCTTCAAAACATTCAATTTATTACAGTCACTGTCACTGTTTTCTTGTTCTTCCTCTTCACAAACTCTTGCATCTAACCATGGCCTGAATATTTTATTTCCGAACGTTAAATAAGAACCACAAAATCAGAAAATAAAGCTACTGCTGCACTAAATGATCTTGATTGGAATATAATTTAGAGTAACTCTAACTTAAATACTCAATTGGGATGGCCAAATTTATTATTTCTCAGTAACAATATCAATTATAAAAGGTCTGCACTATTTTAATCTGACTTAACTTTACGGATTATCTAAGTAATTAACTATGATTAAAAGCGATTACAACTCTCGACATCAATTAACTGGAAACCTCACCGATATGAGGTAGCACTACTTCAACAGATCGAAAAATGGAAATTATACGGTAATACTGTCCTGTAATACGTTTTACTGAGTAAAGCTCGCCGCACACGATGCAATTTTTCAAGCAATTTTGTTCACTTGGAGCCGCGCTAGCTGCCACGCTTGCTCCAATGCTAGAAATTTGGTTCGCTACGGGGTACTAGACTTACCACGAGACTTGTTTTACAAGATAGATCCGGTGCTATTTTTCGCACTTGCTGCGCCGCTGGATGCTATCCATAGCCAATCAGAGCGGGCAACGATATCACGTGACTACATCAGTGACTTGTATATCGCATCAGCACGCTGTGTCGCATTAGTACATTGTCTTATGATATTTTGACATACAAATAAGCAAAAATTATGGCTAGTGGAAATAAGGTTATGTTTGGGTTCCCTAGCTCGTCAAACAACATGTTGAGAACTCTGCAGACTTGATTCCTTCTCAAAAGTCACTCTCTTGACCAAAATTTTTTCTTCTTTTTTTCTGTTTCATAATTCGAATTAATTCGCAAGCTATAGCTGCAGCAAATGCTCCTGCTCTCCTCCGACGATTATTTTCGGCAACATCCATACTTGTAATGAGCAAATCTACCAAGTCTACGTTCTAGTGTCAAAATGAGTGGCGCAGCTTGCATCGTGTGATGCGAGAATAAGTGTCACACCAAGTACCCGCCGCACACGAGGCAATTTTCTATGCAATTTTGTTCACTTAATTTGCAGCAAGTTTTCTTGCGCACTGGGCCATTTTGAGGTACACTTGGTGTGGCACTTATTCTCGCATCACACGATGCAAGCTGCGCCACTCATTCTAACACTGGAACGTAGACTTGGTAGATTTGCACATTACAAGTATGGATGTTGCCGAAAATAATCGTCGGAGGAGAGCAGGAGCATTTGCTGCAGTTATAGCTTGCGAATTACGAAACAGAAAAAAAAAAGAAGAAAAAACTTTGGTCAAGAGAGTGACTTTTGAGAAGGTATCAAGGCCGCAGAGTTGTCAACATGTTGTTTGACGAGCTAGTAGGGTGTATACCAAACGTGAAAAACCTGGAAATGTCAGGGAATTTAGATAAACTGGAAATGTCATGGAATCGTCAGGGAATTTCTGATATTTGTCTGGAAAAAATACATTATAGGATATTTATGCATTATTACTCATAAAAGTATATTTTCACTCTTTAAAATACTAAGGCCATCTGTGCAAATCTATGTCTTCCAGATCTATAAATTCATGAAAAAAAAAATATTAAAGTACATTCACTTTCGTCGATCAATGTAAATTCGTTCATAAGGATATCAAGTTCGTTGCGATTTTGTTTTTAGTTTACAGATTTATAGGGTTCACACAGAATTGCAACATTAATCTGTGATTATACGTGAACTTGTATCAAACTTTTGTTTTTTACTGTCTGGAATTTTATTGAAAATAACCTGGAAAACCTGGAAGTCAGGGAATTTTCATTTAATTTTTTAGTTTACACCCTGAGCTAGGGTACGTAAACATTACCTAATTTCCACTAGCCATAATTTTTACTTATTTGTATCTTAAAATACCACAAAACACAATCTACTAATGAGGCACAGCATTCTGAAGCGACATCATCTCAGTGATGTGATCACGTGATTTCGTCGTCTGCTTTGATTGACTGTGGACAGCAGCCAGTGGCGCAGCAAGTGCGAGAAATAGCACCGAGCCTATCTTGAAAAACAAGTCTCGTGATAAGTCTAGTACCCCGCATCGCACCAAATTTCTTGCATCGGAGCAAGCGTGGCACCTAGCGCGGCACCAAATGAACAAAATTGCTTGAAAAATTGCATCGTGTGCGGCGAGCTTTACTTATCGGTGAAAAGAAGAACGATTAAATTTGGTACAGATATGGAGAGAAGCTTCATTTTGTGATTATTTGACTCACATTTTTAATCAATGTTGTATCTCACTTCATCCAAAACCAAGAACTATGAGCAGTAGCAGTGATTAGTGTTTATGAAGAGATAAAGAAGTCATTTTTTCAAATGAAAGATGGATAAACTATAACTAGGTGAATATTGAAGATATTTGGGAAAAAATTCGACAATCTATATATTTCAATAATCACTTCCTTCTCGAAACCACCGAATTTGTGTGAAACTCATCTTTAAGAAAAAAGTTCCATTATTTCTCTTCAATATTTTATATACCATTTTTTTATATTGATCATTCCAAAAATATTTGGATATAAAACTGCTTCGGCATTTGTCTGAAGTGGGACTACAAAGTTACTGTACTAATAAAGCATATTAATATAGAAATGAGATTCCCGAAGACAACAGAGTTTTACGAAAAAAACTTGCCTTGAGCAGCCGAACACAAAGCTTTGAATTTAATCGTATAGGATCCATCACGTTTTTCCTCATTTTTGGATGTGACATACACAGCTCTAGCTGTGAGATTGGTGGGCTCAATATTTTTAACGGTAAATGCAGTCATCAGCTATCGTCTCCTGGGCGACACCAGACAGAATTCAAGCTTCTTTTGGGCAGGCAGGATTACACCACTTTTTATCTTAATTTGGAAAAAATTCACCTCTTCATCAGACCTCACGCAAACTCAGTTTTTGAAAAATTCTTGTATTGCATGTACAATACACTCAGCATAAAATTGTGAAGAAAAAGAAATATGCGTTGGATTGTTCAAATATCTAGGAAGGAACTATTGAGCATATCCAAAATTGGAATTGCATGCATCGATCGGTGCGATCATTTATGATCGCGTCTAACAAGCTAAGCTTATACTTCTCTATCTGCAATGTGGTTGGCAAAGTTTCGGATACGTTTTTTTTTTTTAAATCTGAAATCAAACAGATCAGTATAGTCCAGCTCTCATGTCCTTGGCCATTTCTCCTATTGATCATAAACATATCAAACTCATAATTGGAATGAACGAACATATGGACCAGAATGTGTATATTAATTTGAGGCAAATTAATTTTGTTCCGAGGATTATTGATGAAGTGATAAAACTAATTCAATTTTAGATATAAATAACACTGTACTAAGTTTATTCTATCTTGTGGATTTCATGCAATCCGAAGTATTTCAGACAGAGGCAGCGTCGATTATTGTCTGACCGCCCTAACAATTTACAAGTTTCGGTCCTCTTAACGAGCGTCATTACAATTTGGAGTAAGCCGGTGACTTTGGATTATCGCACAGCCTTGCCCGGAGATCGTAACCATTCTAGCAGAGCAACTGCTCCCTGCCTAATTCCAAATAAACGCACAATTGATATTTATTATTATTTAGAGCGCACCATTTGTTGTCATGCCGCGAACGCGATCTTGCGGATCCCCAATTTGTTAATGGCTCTTACATATATCATAGGAATAATCAATGAGCAACCTCTGCGCAAGGAAATACTTTTCACACATATATAAACTGATGAACGAATACATAAGTAGAATTATTGAGCTAAGCTGGAGAGCGTTCGTTGGTTGAACATTTCGTTAAAAATGAACAGTATGGAATCAAATATTATATTAGAATCTTTTTCCAAATTTCATCGCTCTACTTCCTACGTCAACTTCATCGAACACTATATATAGTTCGGGATTGCTCAGTCAATTACTATCAACCATCTTAGATACATTGTTTGAATTGCTTCCCACTTTTCTTGTCTTTCCCATCCACATACTTCTGCCCCGTACATCTTTATGGTCTTGACCAGTGCGTCAAATAGCATCAGTCTAGTTTTGATGTTATCTTTGAATCTTCTTTCTCCTAAGCGCTACGTTTCCTTGATTATTATCATCGCTTTCTTCTTCATCTCTCTTATATGTGCTTCTGCGCCCTCATTTCTCTTCAACGTGTACCCCAGGTATTCAAACTCTTTGGTTTTTTCTATGCTCTCTCCCTTCCAGTGTCAACTCTCCTCCTTTTCTCGCCCCTCTCCTTTCTTGAATTTATTGATCTCAGTTTTCTTCACATTAAGCTCTACCTTTCTTCCGTCCAGGTAATTTTCTAATCTTCTTATCATACTCTTCATTTTTCGTTCCGATCCACGACTACTCGGCCATCTTGGTTTGCTAACAACTTTTCTTCTAGATCTGCTATGTATTTTGACAACAATACTGGGTTCAAGGAGCATATCTGTCTCAGTCCTCTTGTCCAAAATTCTTTCGATATCTCATCTTCTATCTTTACGTAGTTTCTTGTCTCCGAATATATTTCCTTCATCTTCTTTACCAGCTCCTTCCTTATCTTTTTTTTCTCCATATTCCAATAATTTCTCTCCTATTCACTTTGTCAAATGCTATTTTCAAATTTATGAGCAAGGCTTAAAATTTAACTCCTTTTTTGTGTGGTTTCTTTCGTATTGTATGTGAGAGTATGTATATGTTGTCCATTTCTAAGACCGGCCTGGTTATCTGGAAGGATCTGTTTACTCTTTATTTATTTCTGTGGTCTGCCATTCAACTCCATTGCGTATATTTTGTACATTGTACTAATTGTTATTCCTGTGTAACTTTTGGTGTCTTCATGTTTTCTTCCTCAGAATATTGGAACTCTGTTTTCCATCTTTCTGGGAACTCTCCTCTGTTCCATATTTTCTTTATTGTAATTGTTAACTATTTCTCTAGGTTGTCAGAACTGTTCAACTATACTTCATTTTCTATTCCATCATCTCCTGCCACCTTCCGTTTCTCCAACCTTCTTATTTGCTTCCTAATTTGATCTTCTGTTATCTCTTTCTCGCAGTTTGCCTCTATTTGCTCTGTTTTGGTTCTGGTGCCAGGTCTCTCTATTTATCCTTCCAACATCATATTTTTTCCATATAGGTTGTAACAAATGTCACTCTCTCATATACGAATTTCATTATTCAGCAGGAAGAATACCCAAAGCTTGTGCTTTTCACAAATACTCTCACAATTCGTAGTTCTATTGCACTTTATTGAATGTATCAAGGATTTATTGAACTATACAATCGTGAAATTTATTCAAGCAACGCTTGTAGTCATAAGTTTACAAGTATCTGTTATTGTATGATATATACTTCAATATTATAAGTTTTTACGTCTGTACAATATTTTATTTTGCATTGGTTAACCACACTCATATAGAAAATAAGATTGAAAATCAGATGTGAAAAGTACCTTACTGACTTCCAATACTGTTTCATATTCTACTTCATTTTGATTACCAATTCATAATAATTTATAGCTGAATTATCAAAATTGTAGATGTGATCGCTGATGAATAATTTTAGCTCTGTATTAATTATAATATGATGAGATAATTAATACAATACGTATTGTTGGAAGTTCAGTTTGTTGAATAATTTCTATGATTCTGTGAGTCTGCAAAAAAAATGCCGTACATAAAACCAAAAGACAAGTTAACATGATACAATAATATCATATCTGTCTTGTCCTTTGTGTATTGGGTTGATTAATTTTTCTGACACGAATAACACAATATCTTACGGCATATTTATCATCATTACTCCGATGACGCTTTTGATTTTAAAGCGGAAATTACAATATCATGAATCTGATAAAAGCGAACAGATATTCTTGACTTCAAAGGTTTCAGAAAACAATATTATTGATATTACCGAAACTCTAGATAGATATCGTTCTTTCTTGAATAACGCCCTTCTGAACTTGCTTTACTTAACGAGTTCGAAATAAATTGATATCATGATCTCTGTACCTCTCGAACTACTGAAATAATTTTATTCTCGAAACTGACTTTTGGATAATGCGAGGACAGAAAATAGAGCAACACGTTACACGACGCGCAGTCTTGGGAGCTCATCAAATAGAACTCAGTTTGAATGTTATCTCCTTCCCCATATCAAAGGAATATAGGACAGCACCTTACAAGCGTGGATGTTTACATGGCTTTGTCTTCCAAGTAATATTGATCAGTTACTGGAGCATTGTTTATTAATTGTTTTTTGCCGATAAGTTGATACAAAATATTCAAAGCCAAGCATCCTTTTTGAATTAGCAAAAGCAATAAACCTTCCCTTCACCAGCCTCTACAGATTCAAAACAAATATATCTACTTGAATAAAGTGGAAAATTCAAATGCATCTGTATGTCAAGATTCTAGTCCGTTTTACAGAGAACAATGCCTGATTATCAAAAACGCATAAAAGCTACCTACATCTGAAAATTCTGTAGGTGCATTTGTGAAAAAAATGTCCTAGAAAGCGAAAATTTTGTAGCAGCCAAAAATATTGAATTCGCAAAACTGTCAACGAGACAACAAAAAAAATAATCTGACGTGAACATCATGTGACTTACTTATACAGCATTTGATATACACAAATTAATTCAATAAAGCTTTCTGTCACTTCAGATTTTAATAAATACAATTTTAATAATATTTTGACATGTACAATGTCAAACAAAATCAAAAAATTGACAACAGATTATCATTGCCTACTGTATCATTCCAATTAAACTGTTTGTTTTATACAGCAAATTCTGAATGTCTGTTACATATAAACTGCGCTTCATGCTCAGCCGATTGATACAAAAATAGTAGATAACTATTTTAAAGCTACAACAAGTTCAAACACCAAATTTCTATATACTTAGGCTGATCATTCTAAATTTATGCAAAAAAATTGAAAAAAATTTCAAGTAAAGTGCACTTCTGGTTTGGTCGATTCACATAAACATAGCAGATAATCATTCTGATACAACATCAAATTTAAATACTAAATTTCAATATCCTACGGTTGATTACTCTGAATTTATTAGAGAAATTCGAAAGAAGTTTCAAGTAAAGTGCACTTCCAGTACAGACGATTTGAACCGTGATGCGAGGTACACAACTAGACCCTATACCAGTCTTAAATACAAAATTTTAACATTATACGTTCAACCAGTTTTAAGATTTGCGAGTTACGCACGAACATAAGTACCGACATCAATCCGAAAATAGTCAAAATGGATTCAGGGATGCTCAAAACGGAAATTTCCACCAAAATTTCGATAGATGAATTTTGTCGGTTTCACAATACTTCCTTGTACTCAGTACAAGTAAGTAAATATTCCCACTTCTGACGCCGTCATTTTTGATTGACGCAAATTTATTTGTTATGTTTCGATCACTCTTCATTACGTTTGACTGTTTCTTGCAGTGTATCGACAACTTTAATCTTTTCTTCCTCAGATTCAGTCATCCTATCACACAGTCGATTGATACCGTAGTCAGGTTATCGACCATTATTCAACGACTTACAGTTTTATTTGCCTGCCTTGTGAATCTTGCGCAGCGTCGAGATGGCTGTGATGTTCGTAGGAGTTGAGTCAATTTATTTACACTATCTATTCTTGAAGATCAATTGTCAAATTATAAAAATTTGGACATCGTTATGATTCCCTGTTGGTCGGTGAGTGAAGTACTTATTATAGCAACATTCGCTGTTCTCTAGAACACTTTAATAATGCGTCTTTATTGAAACAGACGAATAAATCATCGGCCAAGCCAGCATATTTGCTACGGTCCTGTTTATCAAACAAATATCTATAACTGTACAATTCTATTTGGTGGAAGACTTCCTCGAATTCATATAAATACACCTGCAATCTTTATTACTTCACACTCAAGATATTGTGCTTGTCTAAGAGCAATAATGTAAGAGCCGTATGTTTGGTAAGGCAACTTTCCCGTTTGTACATCGTACTTAGGTAGACTTAGTTCTGAAATTAGTTGCGGAGAGAACTAAGACTTTGATATGTGTATACGGAGAAACAAACGGAAACAATAAAGATTGTTTGTGAGTGAGTGTGTTTTATCAAGTATTTTGCACATATATGAGAAAACATTTGAATGTATCATCATGTGATGGAGAAAGGATGAAGTATTTATAAAATATGGTATTTCTTTTCTAGCTGATTATAGTGATGCATTCCTAATTTGAAGACAGTGATTAAAACATCATACTTTTTCATATTGTCTCAATAAGTGAATTCATATAATCATCCTCAATTGGAAGAATCATTACCGTATGCGGTATCTATGGTAGAGTCACAAGAAATTTACTATGGAGCCTGGACATATTTACGATTGGAATTAATCTTATGGACTTGACAGAAACCAAATCAGGTTATTATTCTATGAAAATAAGATATGGACCAACAAGAATTGGTGGTTCAAGGAAAGATGGGACTATGTCAATGTCAAGTCGGTGTGTTTTCGTCAGTCATCTGATATGAACGAATCGATTGCAGTGACTTCTTTTCAAATAATAGCAAGTGAGATCAGGAATACGTGATCAGAATTTGGACTTTTAGATTCAGTTTGGATTCAAATAGCCTCTGGCTAACAACGTATCAACTATCTTCTAGCAACCAGCCCTTAGACTTAGGCCCGGTTTCACCAAAGTCAGTTAAATTTATCTAGAGGTTATTTAGAGTTAGTAACTATAGTAACAATTGTATCAATAATAGTTCTCATATAAAATAACCTCTGAATAAATTTAACTGGCTTTGCTGAAACTGGCCCTTAGACTATGGAGAATAATAACAATGTGCTTCCAACTACTTTATTAGCTTATTACGAGAAAACACGATTTCAGGAAACGATCATGAAGTGACAATCAAGGTTTTGATTAATTTGAAGAGCATGAAGCAACTACCAACAATTATAAAGCAGGTACAGGAACTCAGGAGCACTAATCCTCAGAAGTGTTTCAAGAAGACAGTAACATTTGATATACTAGAACTAGATAGACTACTCTGAATTCTATAAAAACTGATTCGTTTCAATCTTCCAATCATCATCGGACTTATTCCTGAGGTCTTGTTATTTTAGGACGCCAATTATCTCTGTTATTCATCAAAGACATCATGAAATAACGAACAGAATCTGTTAATTTGAACATCAAAACTCTTGTACAAAACCTTACAGAAGGCAATTAACCTCTTCCAAGACAATAAAAAGCAATAAAAGTCCCTTAAAATATGTAACATTTTCCCATCTTAATCTGAAATTCATATTTCCGCCGTTGGCAATGAATCTTACATACATACTTTCCGTTCTTTAATGAATTCAAATGCTGTTTGTCCGCTGCAAGCCGTTGGTTGGTGTGTAATTCTTGGTAATTACATAATAAACGGTGTGTGATGCCCTCGGCTTTAAGACATGTGGCCGCCTGTTTACCGCCCTCAAGGACACTACTATGGCGACAGAGCGGCCATGAAGAAGACGAAGAAAATGCCTCGGGTGGAATAAACGAGCGGTCAATGGTGTGGGATGACTCAAAATGATATAAATGGTGAGGGAATTTCATAAATAAGTGGAAGGCTCTTCGAAATTAGAGTGTAAAGGTTCATTTACATTATAATAATACATCTAAAAATTAAAATATGAGATGGAGACTAATAATGATTACTTCAAATTAAAGTATCCATTCACGAAAGCATATTAAAAAATTTGAGATATGTAAGAAGATAGGACCGCATCCAATATGATGAGTGGCAACAGTCTCCAAACATCATGATTTTCACATAAAAAAACAAATTTTCCATCAAATCATGTTAAAACTTATCACAGCGATACTTTCACAATATTATCTCTGAAATTCCCTAAGAAATTGTCACAAAATTGAACTAAACGGTAAGTATTGTGATCAACCAAAATCTATGCAAACAAATAAAATTGAAGTCTGTTATTTGTTATTTCACGATATCTTAAGATTTTTATATATCTGTTAGTCAGGGCTCATTTCCAGAATGGCTGAATCGATTGAGGTAATACTTCCTACAGTTCTTGTTGGTACTCGAATAAAAACTTGTGATATAGTTATATTGAGGTACAATGAGTGGTATTTGTTCGTTTGCGCATCGTCCATCTGATTGTGTCAACTATATGATACTTGTGTAAAGATCTCTGATATAGTAACATCAACGTACAATGAGAGGCACACGAGTCGTATTTGCTGACGCATCGTTTATCCGATTGAGTCAACTTTGTACAGAAGTTGCTGATACTTGCATGGAAGCTTCTGACAGTCATAATTACTCAAAACAGGTGACGCACAAGTCATATAGGATAATTTTTCGTTCGCGCATCGTTCATCCGACTGAATTGTTAAGAATTAAAATAAAGGTGAATATTGTTATCTGCCTGTTATGAAGTGGCTATCATTTTTATTATATAGAAAATCAATTTCATAGGATAATAAAATTACTAATTATTATTAGACGACTATTTTATGCTCAAGAGAAGTGAAAGTACAAATATGTCTGTGCTGTAGTTACATTGATTTTCTTCATGATGTACAAAGCTGATTTATATTTAAAATTGTAGTTTCGTGAACAATAGATCCAAACATGAAAATTTTCAAGACAAAGCCAGGAATTTTGAATATAAAGTTGTTCCAAGCTACGAAGTGAATTAACAAGTGTACCTGCTTATGCTTCACTTTAGAGCTAATGTAGACCGTCTGCCAATAAACTTTCAGTCAATTTTATAAAGAAGTAACTTTTTGTCGCTAGTTCAATTCAATTTTCTAATATGCATCAACACCTGACGATTATTTCTGAATGCAAATATTTTGAGCTCACAGCTGTAAGTACCTTTCTTTCCTCTCAATGGCAGCCTGTAAGAAATTGTTCCCTTTCCACTTACTTGTACAAAGTAACAAATAAGTATTGTGAAACCGACAAAACTCACCAATAGAGATTTTAATGGATACATTCGTTTTGAACATCCCTGAATCCATTTTGACTATTTTGGGCTTGATGTTGGTACGTTCTTACGTGCGTAACTCGCAATTCTCAAAAATCGTCGAACGTATTATGCTGAAATTTCATATTTAAGACTGGTATAGGGTGTTGATTTGCATCTCGCATCTATGGTTGTGATCGCCTGTAGCGAAAGTGCACTTTACTTGCAACTTTTTTTGAATTTTCCGCATAAATCCAGAATGATCATTCGTAAGATACTGAAATAGTAATTATCTGCTATTTTTGTAAGAATTGGCCAAGCCGGAAGTGCACTTTACTTGGAACTTTTTTTGGATTTTTTTCATAAATCTAGAACGATCAGCCATAGCATATTGAAATTTAGTGTTTGAACTTGTTGTAGCATCAAAATGGGTATCTACAGTTTTTGTATCAATCGGCAAACCGGAAGTGCAGTTTATAAGTATAACAGACATTCAGAATTTGCGGTATAAAACAATCAGTTTAATTGAAATGATAAGGTAGGCAATGATAATCTGTTGTCAATTTTTTAATTTTGTTTGACATTTCAAATGTCAAAATATTTTTCCCTAAATTTAATTTTGTTAGCATGACAAAAGCAACAAAATTGGATCAGAACATGCTTTTCATACAAATTTAAAATTAATTTTCATTTTGTTGGTCACATGGTCTATCTTTAATTTCAGCAATATTGAACTCTAAATATACATACTCATCAAATCTCTTGAAGGCATGAAAAACAAAATGAGGCACTGGATACCTGATATTTTTTTTGAATTTTCCGCATAAATCTAGAATGATTAGCCGTAGGATACTGGAGTTCAGTATTTGGAATTGCTGTAGCATCCAAATGATCATCTCCTATTTTCATCCCAATCGACTAAGCCGGAAATGCACTTCATGTTACCGACTTTTTCGAATTTTTCTCATAAATTTAAAATAATCAGTCCTAGAACATCGAGATTTCATATTGAGCACTTTTATAGCATCTAGTTGTACACCTTGCATAATGATTATGATCGGCTAAGCCGGGAGTGCTAATTACTCGAAACATTTTTTAATTTTCCGCATAAATCCAAAACGATTGAACGTAGAATATTAGAATACAGTATTCAAAATGATAGTACTGTCTAGATGCTCATATCCTATATTCATTGAGATCGGCTGGGTCGAAAGTGCACTATACTTGACGATCTTGGAATTTTGCGCATAAATTAATAACTGTTAGCCGTAGAATCCTGGAAATCAGTATTTAGGAATGTTGTGGCATAAGAATGATGACATACTGTTCCCATAGCAACCGACTAGCCGTGGAATAATGAGATGTTGTGTTTGATTACATATATCCAATGATGTACAAGTAAGTCACGTGATGTCAACGTCAGATTTTTTTGTCACGAGCGCTCGGTCTAACGGAGGAGTATAGGACGATACGGAAACGTTCGAAAAAAGTTTGAGAAGGTACGGCGAACAAAGAAGTACGGGAAAATATGGTGGAAGTACTATAAAATACGAGGAAGTATGAGAAAGCTCAGTATTCAGAAAGACTCTGTGAGCATCCCTCGGTTATTCTAGTTATTAAAGGTGCATGTGTCAGATTGCGATAGATGTTTCTCAAATGAACATGATAATTCGACCTATCGTCTGTTCATGTGAAGAAAACAGGGACGAAAAAATCTTCATTCATCAATAGATATTACAATGCGATTTTAGTCACAATATGACCTAGGATACTAAAAGTCAATTTGTAGAATTTACACTTCAAGAATTTTCATTCAACAGATTCAATCCTCCCAGAAATGAGAATCAGTCTTGTTGAAGAAAAAATTATCTTCGGTTAAGAGGAGCCTCATAGACATTCTATTTTCAGTAATAAGAATGTTGCAAGTGCATTTGATATATGAACAGTTGTTGAATATTCATTTATTATACCATAAGTAGTTGAAGTATTATCGATTATTTTTGTGGTGCTATCACGAATGTTTATTGTGCTTGCGTTTGAATACCACGAGTGTGCAGTACGAGTGGTATTCACAAGCACAACAAACATGAGTGATTGCACCACAAAAATAGTCTATAATACTTTAACTACAAATGGTACATGGAGGACTATTCCAGGAGTCAAACCATTCTTTCAAATTAGTTTTCTATGAATCTGGTAACAACTCACGTAATTTTCATAGGAACAAGTAAACAAACTTCTGTCAAACTGAAAAATTAGAATTTCTCGCATTTTCTTTGATGAATAATAGAGAAATATATTGCGTCTTGATATGGAATCTAGTTCAGAAAGGTTTGTTGCACGAAGTATAATATATATAGGAGTTGAAACGAAGCGCTTGTACACGGCACAGATTCTTATCGCCGAACGAAGAGAAAGATGGAAGATAGTAGGCATGTATTAAGATGGAACAACTCTAGACAATCACTTGAAATTTTCAATTTATTTATTATTGATCAGGTTGAATTTTTTTCAAATCCAATGATTTTTTATAATGATTTGTACTGCGATTTTTTAAAATAAAAATCATGGATTTACTTCAGATAAATACAGAAACTCCTTTTACTTCCAGCAAAGGTACAAATGCGCATTTTGTGGAAAGTCTTGATTTACTCAAATAAATTGACACCCGAAACGTCCTATGTGAAATTAATAAATAATGATCTATACATTTTCCAGAATTTTAATGAATAATGAATTATTTTTGATTTTAAATTCTGTATAGATACCTCTAACTTTTTTAATCATCACGATTTTCAAACATCCTGCTACTGACTGATTTATTTATGATTGAAAATCATTTTCAAATATTAACTTATTCTATTTTTAAAATAGTTAATTTTTTTGGAACAAAGTGAATTTTTGCATAGCTTCCATATTAAACTCAACGCGCTACATGAAATTCAGCATTGAAATTAGGACTAGCAACTCGTTAAATTTCCTCGACCTAAGTACACATCACAAGAAGTAATAATTTTACTGCTTGCAACACAAAACTTGTTGAAATTAATAAATTGTGTTAGATTTTTTTATAATTGACTTTCTTCAATATCAATGATATAAATTTCAAAATGGTGTCTCACGTTACTAGAAATAATTATTTATCAGCATTTGATTGACATAGGAGGAATAAATAAAAGAAATAGTGAATATTATCAAATACATCAATTTTCTTATTCACATATTCACGAATAAATACTAAAGATAACAATAATAATAATCAAATACATCAAAAAAACAAAAAACAAAAAAAATATATATATATATATATATATATATATATATATATATATATATATATATATATATATATATATATATAAGTAAATTAATTTTTGAAAAAGTCTTGTACAGCGCCGGGAAGACTTTTTCAAAAATTAATTTACTTTCATTCAACCGTCTGGCTTATTACGGATTCGCCAACTAGATTTACATTCAGTATATATATATATATATTAATGAAAATAACCTCTCTTTTCGCGGTATTACACGTCTTCATTTTATTATTGTCTTTTCGTCCTTCGGAGCACTAAGAATAGATATTTTCTCCTCACAACTTGGGTACCCACTATTGCAATTGGGAAAAAAACACTTTCTTCCCATTCTAAAGTTAAATAATTAAAAATGCCAAGCTTCAAATCACGAAACTAGCTGCAAACTCAATGGTAGCAAATGCTAAATGCATTGTGAAACATGCCTACTATCTTCCATCTCACACACTCAACCTCTCTCTCTAACGCGATAAGATATTGAGACACAGCTGGTATAGGGAGATAGCATAGCGTTTCACCGGCGTGGTTTGGTGATAGATCAGAAGATAAAATTGATGAAGATATTCAGAAAAATATTCCATTAGATACGAAGAAAGCACAAATTGGAGGTATCCACTTCTTCGAGTAAAATACTCACTCTGACCACTAGTGTAATACCCGATGGTATTTCTACACGTCCAAATACCCACTGACATACACCGTTTCTATGGCGATTTAGCATTGTTAACTTTGTTATAAATACTACGAATAGAATAGTCAAATGTATCCAATCGTTATCTGAATAAGATATTTTGAAATTGAATTCAATTAAATTGGACATGTCAAATTGTTCGAATATGTATCAAATATATCGAATATATGTCAAAAGTTCTCATGAGAATATAAGCTTGCAATAGGAGTTGGCAAGGATGATATATCCAATTGATTTCTAAATTGAAAAATTGATAATAATATAGCATTTTATCAAAAATTTACAACAGATACACAAAGAAGTTGTGCATAAAATAGTATGACTATAAATACAACTTTCACAACAATGTACTAATTACATAATTGTAGAAGAAGTGAAGCTCAAACAGTAAAGACAATCATCAAGTAACCATAAAGACAACATCTGATAAAATTTATGGGAACTAAACAATAAGCATAATTATAAAATATCATTGTTCTATGAATTAATAGCCATGCATGTATGGAATCGTGAGTATTTGAACCAGTCCAGTGATCATTCTATTACAAAACCATTCTATCACTTTCCATTTGTATCAAACAGTTCGCATGGAGTTTATTTTGTGAGCATATATTAGTGTGAATCAGCCATTAGCATAGACAAAACATGAATATGAAGGCTTAGGGCGTTCCATACGAAGACCACAGTAATTACATACCATCCCTATGTGTTGAAAAGAGATAGCTGAAAAAAATAACCCAAATGATACGTCTACACAAACGGAACACTGTGTCATTTCGGTAATTACGTCTCACAGGTTGAATATTAAAAGATGTTTTAAAATTATGCTCAAATATTCTAATGGCTGCTACCAGGTTATTCTAATAGTGTCATTATAGGGTTACTAGATTGTGGATCATTTCACATACCTGATTCACAAAAATACTCGTAAATTGCCTAGTAGATACATTATTAATATAATTGTTCTAAAAGAGCTATTTACGTAATTATTACTGAGAAGTCTCTCGAAATTTGCTCTATTATTAACAACATTATTTTGCAAGAATGACTGCGACTTATTTTTCATCAAGGTAAAATACCATTGGACTAGAAACTGAATATAGTTAGCGAATCTTTGATTCAAATTTCAATTCTCATTCAGTATCTTGAATACGAGAATAAAAATAGTAGAACTTCAAAAAGTGAGTCCCGGAAATATATGTGCTAATAAAAATTCCATACCCTTTATTAAATCTACAAGAATTCTCAATTTTTAATCCATAAAAAAGATGGAGAGTGGAGCGTAGAAGGGTGATTTGGTAAAACCTAGAGAATGTGGAGATCAGAGTCGCTATGTCGTGCTCTATTTTTCCAGAGGGCGAAGAGAGAGGATGGTATAGTGGCGGTTTATCCACAAGGAAATGAACGTAAACTGCTGCACAAATGATGCATTTATGACGGAAATGGTGTTTTAGCGTGACTGGAGAATCTTTTCTTCCATATTTTTTCTTTTTTTCTTCGGTGTTTATATCTGTTTTCCACAATATTCTTTTCTTTAAAGAGTTGATTACTACGGGCATTAGGGAGCACTTCAAATCAGGAGAGAGACAGTATTATTTGTTGGTGCTTTTTATCCATTTCAATCAATCTAAGGATAACGAGGCGAGCATAAATGAAAAGATCTGGAATAAATCTATGCAGGTGCTAGTTGCCGCTTCATATGTATGAACTCAGTTAAAATTAAGCATCAATAAATTCGATCAACTATATGCGATCGTGGAAGGGATATAAATTAATTTTACCAGTTGCCAATCCAAAAATACTCTTAGCTTTTGTGCGTCACAGACTATAATAATTTAATGAAAATTTAACTGACTTCTTGTCCGCCGATGGAATTTGACGCCATAAACTTCAGATCACAAAGAAACATATTTGCGGCTTAGTCGGAGATTTTTCAAAGTCAAACTTTAATTTCACTGAGTTATTTTCCAAATGGAGTAAAAAAATAATCGATGTACCAGATGACATCATAAGCACTCTTCTTATCTTAACTCGCGTATGTTAAATGTATGTGGTGTTATGTTACATATTAAGTGTAAGTCGGGAGAACAAGTAGCTCGGAATTATGTTAATCATTTGACACTTGATACGAAAATAATAAATAAATGTTTTACTAGAGTTACTACTTAATGAGAAAGAGTTATCAGTGCTTTTAAAAATAGAGATAAGTGAGAAAACAGAAATTGGTGTAGATAAGCCTGCATTTCGTGAATAGTTTCTCACAGTTTTGATTGGTTTATTTGGTGGACTAGTCATCAAACATTCCCGAGGATAGAAAGTGGTATTATTAATTTAGATTAGTAGAATATTATATTTGAATAAAAATATTTTGTTGAACCAGAATAAGAATTTGGGGTTTTATGAAGGCTGGCAATTTGCTATTCATTTGCTTTTCTTAAAAGATGAAATAAATGCATTCCAATCATTTCTAATTTATTGAGCCTAATTTGAATGGGCATTGAGTTAAATGAGAAAAGTACTTTGATTTTATCATCCGCCTCATGCAAGCATGTGAGTGTAGGTTGAACTTTTTCTATTTTGAATTTATTAACTATTCCGTTCGCCCATTACTTAGGCATTGACTATCTGATTGAAAGCAGAGCATCAATAATCCTCTAGAAAAACATGTTGGAAACGAGGCATTATGATAATTATAATAATAACAACATTTTAAAGTTCTTGTAGGTTCCATGTTCATATAGTGATAGTAATATATTAACGACCGGTATAATTATTTACCAAATTATTCCACTTTTTTCTTAAATTTGTTCAATAAGAGCAAGTTTATTTGTTACACTCCATGTTGGATGCATTTAAAATAATAATGCAACATTACAATTCCGTATTCTCGTACGATAATGAGGAAAAAATGAAAAAGAAATAGAAATGTTTTCTCTACGAACATATTGTGTAAAAATATGTGAAAATAACCTCATGAGGAATATTTTCCAGCGTAAGCAAAATAGCTGAGAGCTATTACGTATTATTACCGTGTTTCATTTAAAAGAGCTTTATTTGTAAAACAAAGATGTGTTTTCCTTTGTTTACTGACATTTATACCATAACTTAGAAAAAATTATACTAAAATAACAAGATTCAATTAATTGAGGCCTGTGAGGAACAATCTTTGGTTCACTATAATATACAGAAATTATTATGAAAGAAAAATTTATTTTTTGTGGTTCATAGTCATTCCTCATTAATCGCAGGAATCGAATTTATTGTAGTGGAGAAAATCTTCTACTTGGAATTACCGTCATAGCCTGCATAAATATTCTGCCATTCTACTAGGCTCATACTATAATTGTATTTGCTATTTTGATTGCTGTCCTGTGTCAACTGTGTTATAAATATTAGCATATTGTCTATTGTCACAAACCGACGCTGAAAGACTTCTGATTTGCATCTAGAATTCTAGATGATGCTGAACATAGCTCAAATATGAAGATAAGGATTTTAAAGAATTTTTGCAATCGCGGCACTGATCACTTCATTTTACTTTACTCAACTATCGTAGCCTAAAAGTAGTCATTATCTGGTCTAGCTTATTGATTTCTCTTTCATAACTTATAGGAACATGTTTGAACTTGGAAACACAATAAAAAAGTAAAAGCGCTGACTAATCCAATGATATCCACTTCAGCTCATAGAACTGATTACCATAATCTATATTCTTGAATAATTTTGAAACTCAAGTTTATCAAACATTGTTGAAAAGACGTAAATCCAATTTACATGGTATTGACTTTAAGAAAACTGAGCTTGTGGCAAAAGAGAATAATTGGTTCAGGAGACTATTAAGCGACGCAATAAAAATATATGAACTTAATCGATCATGGCTACCAGTAATTTGTTCATAATTTCGAGTTATTTTTATCTACGAATCTATTGCTCAAAAGATACTTCATCACTACCTCCTGAAGATTTTTGAATGATTCAGTTATGCGTCAAACTTACAAGAGTAGATCCAGATTGACCCAGAATCACTGTAGTGTAAGCTTCCATGACATAAAAGCTACTCCATCGAACACCTCAAAATTATAAATTGAGAATGGCTGCAAACATGTGAAAAATATGCTACGCCCGGCAGACTAGTGAAAATTTTGTCAATTGTTATTCTTTATTATCTTTTGAATTGAGCTAAAAAAGAATGATATTTTTTTCCGGAACATCTGCTTGAAATTTGAACAATTTGTAGAAAATAATGAACTATTTTTGAAAAAAATTGTCTAACTGACAATTTTTGTCAAGCAACTTCTGACAGACCTTTTATTAAAAATGAAGTTTTGTCAACAAATTTGTCAGACCTAATTTTGAAAGCGCAGCATTAATGCATCAAGATCAATCAATGGCATCTCAGAGCACATCGTTAGAAAAAAAAACAACAGAAGCTTAGGATGTCCTCTATGCATAAAAATATACCCGTCATCAGAAAAATGCTTTTTACCACGTCTGATCCCATTTTTAAGCGCGTTTTCTTCAAAAAAATGAGCTTTTACAAGGGCCTTGTCACAACATCATCTTAATTATTCTCTGGAAGAAAGTTTGACATATATTTTATCAATAAAAATTGGTCTGTCAGCGAAAAAATGCTTTTAACTATGTCAGACCTAATTGTTCATGTACTGCGACCACATTTCTAAATTAAAAAAAAATGTGGTAACATCGATACTAGCTGGGGGAAAATTTTTGATCAGCGAAAAAATATTTTCACATAATACCTGCATTGAAACAACGCGTTTCAACACCTGTTTTGTCAGTCAAAACAAGATAATTTCGGACAAATGCGAGTGTAGCTGAATAGGAACAAGTCTGTTTCTGCCCGCTGAATTGATTTTTTACATCATTTTATCTCTGGCAGAGTTGCATTTGTTCATTGTCAATCTCTAAATGAAAATCAATTCAGTTAATTTGACAGTTGTTGTATTTGGAACTGTAAATTAAATTAAAAAGACAATTAGTTTCGAGAAAAAAAGTATTCATACAATTTCAAGTACAAGACAACATCTTATTGATAAAGCACAAACAGCTACTCTCGACTTGTTACCTGCAAAATAAAAATAAAAAATATTTACTTTGTTATGACAACTTTGTAATATGGAAAGTTCCAATGCAGGTATTATGAAAAATATAGTGTGTGGCACGGGACAAAACACGATTTCAGCCGAGGGTGATGCCGGCTCTCGCTTCGCTCGGGCAAGTAACGTTCACCCTCGGCTGGAATCGTCTTGTTTCGTCCCTAGCCACACAATATTCCATTTTTTTCACAATTCTGAATTAATATTGTAGATCCCATTTATATACCGGAATAAGTTTTTCATCAAAATGGTAAATACAGTAGAAATGTTATAAATACAACAAACAGTACATAAAGGAGCTTTTTATTTTAATAAATTCTTCTAAAATACTGCTGTTTCTATTGCTTTTTTAAACGAATACCAAACATATACTAATCGTTAATTGAATAATAGACTACTGTAGCGGAAAGAGTCGCCATATAGACAACGATATTAGAGGTATTATTTAACAAAAATTGTCACGCAGACAAGATTTAACAGATAGAAACGATCTTAAACTTCATTTTGAAGAAAAAATTGAAGGGGTGTTATAATGTGGACTTTCATAAAAAAATTGTTCATAACAAATGGTCTGCCGAAAATTGATTAACAAAAATTGTCAGCCAGACAAGTTGTAGTAGAAATCCTAAATTCTATTTGGAAAGAAAGCCAAGGAAGTGCTATGTTTGGCAGATTCATGACAAAAAATTGTAACAAGAGGTCTGTCAGAAGTTAATTAACAATTTTGTTTTCAAAAAAAATTTATTATTTACTTCAAATTGTATAAATTTCAAGCAGGTGTTCCGGAAAAAAAATCATTATTTTTCAGCTTAATTCAAAAATTATTAGAAAATAACAATTGACAAATTTTTACTAGTGTCCCGGGCGTAACATACTTTTTACATGTTCTTCAGTCATTCTCAATTTATAATTTTAGGTATTTTTTGTCATGGAAGCCTACACTACTAGGAGTTAATTAATTCTTAGGCCTCTGTATTTCTATCTTCTGAAGAACTGTGAATTATAAAATTATAAGCCAAACCCCAAGTAGAGCTCTTCGATTCTAGGATTTCATATATTGTACTTATCTTGTCCCAATTTATGTATTTTTGTTGGCGTGACAATTAGAGACAGCACTTTGCTGTTGAAACGTTGTGTTCCTAATTATTTTATACAGAACTTTTTCCCAATATAACGTATTTACGAAATCCAACTTTTTGAATGGTAGAATTGAGAATGATTAATTTAATTCAATATTTCGTATATGATTCATGTTATCTCATTAGGGATATTCAAAACGTACTAAAATTGTAAAAACTGCAAAAACATAAAATTTGGAAAAAGTTACTAGCAGTTGTAAATTTAATTAAATTGTGAACTTTTTTCGAGAACAGCAGACTGTTTGATTTCAAACAATAAACAGATTTTAGGTGAATATATTTGCTCTCATGAGAAAAATAAAACTTTGGGCTGAAAACGTGGAATATATTTTTAATGGTAATAAAAGATCTCACGATTTTGGCTTGGAGTTCCAATGTTTCAATGAATATCATACCTCAACGCAGCTGTAGTTAATATTCAGGCTTCACACATAGCCTAAATATTGAGTCGATGACATTTTTTTTTTTTTATCTTCAATATTATTCTACTTCCATATTTTAACACAAATTAAGAGCTAACAAAACTGCAAAAAGCCTAAATGCATAGTTATGATAATAATAATGAAATAATGGCAGTGCGTGTGTTGATGATGGTAGCAGCAGTAGCCCTAAAATCAAGAGTCAAAACAAAAACGCGAAAAGATAAGAATTATAAAATAATTATAGAGCATGTAGAAGAGGCCCTCTTCCAAGGAAATAAAATATTGTACTTTTATCCTGTGATCCGCTGGCGATAATATGAAGAGATCGAAACCGTTTAGTAAATGAAATCAACCGAAACAGTGTGAATTAGATCTTCTTGAAATTTTTTTTTGAACACTTCTCTTCCTAATCTTTTCTTTATTCTGAATAATATATGAAATGACGTAGTTTACAAAAAAAAAACTTGATTTTGCTATAGTTCTAATCATTGAGAATGTAGCAAATTGATCCCAATAACTTTTTGAGCCATCAATACTTGAGCAGAATTGATTTGAACTACCATTGGATAATTCAAAATTCAACAATAATTATTTTCCTTACATAGAAAATTCGTTACACTCAAATATAAGATTGAAATTATCAGAAATTATTGTTTTGACTTTTACTTTATTTTGCCTTATTACAAAGTTTTGCACATGCAATTTAGAATAGAATATTGCCGGTATCACGCTACTTATGTAGACGTAATTATCACATTTTTGACATATTTGGGTCACGTTTAAATGATAGATAATTTGGAAGAACTGCATACAATCGCGAATAATTTGATAAGTACAAGTCACTCCGAATTTAAATTTCAGAGAACAAACAATCTATATTCATGTGTTCGTGTACAGAACATGAAATCCTTTTCATGCAAGTAAATGAAAGTTTACTTTTGAAACATTGCAGAGAGAGATACACGTAGGTTGAATTATAAATAAGCTCTATGATGGGCCAAGACATTGTAAATCGTAATCCTGCTAGAATTCATAAATGAAGTTTCATTGTTTTCTGAGAGTTTTAGATTGGGATAAGTTTGTGTTAGATCCGTTTAATCTCTTGTAGCGATCATATTTTCACAAAAATCTGAATTTTCCAATCATTATACGTTATTGATGAAAAAGACAAGAATCACTGGGAGTGGAGAATCTAATTCATGAATTGTAAATAATGGTCGATAGCCCCGAAGAAAAACAGGTAATAATTTGAAATTTGAGATTTTTCTCTCAAATAGTTACATAATATAGCCTTGAGTTCCTATTTGATTCTTTTCTCACTTGGTCATAGAAAAAGCAGATTAAATAACTTGCATATTACGTTTTGTGAGACGGCTCCTGCAATTTCGTTCTCTTATGATATAAGGAATATATTCACTCATACTATATAAACTACAGTCTCTCCAATCTCTTTTTCCGTTTGTCCTTGTTCACAAACTTTTATTCAACATTTGCTTGAACTATTCACGAGAAATGTGGTTTGAACTGATTTTTTTTTTATCTCTTTTTCCTTATCGAGACAAATATTCTTGTTTGTAGAGAATATTTGTATTATTTTATTTCCAAAAAGAAGATTTGGATATTGTTTCTAGAGTAACAAGTACAGAACATAATGTATGGCAGAATAATAATAATATTTATCCAGGAATGTATTCATAGGTACATACAAATAGTTCTCTTAGCCCAAGGATAAAACCATGGAATATGTGTTTGTTTATGAATAAATAACATTTTGTACCAGTATTGAATACAACAAATTTCATACTAGACTTAAAATTAGATGGAGGATAATTCAATTCACATATTTGTTGTTGAATTGGCCACATCCAAAAGTCACCTAATAAGTAAATGGTAAATTTTACAAAAATCCAAGTGTCTCCAGCTCCTAATAATATTCAATATTGTCTGTGATACTTTTTGTAGCATTAAATTACCTACATTCATGAAAAATTATGACAAAATTTCATCTTTCAATGTTATTAAATAATAAATTCAGCTGAATAAGACTATTTTATACAGCTATCATCAAATGAAATATCTTACAATCATATTTATTTTCAAGCACTTATAAAACTCTTCCAAAGTCCAGCAAATAAAACTTCAGAAATATCTGTCACAAATTTGGAATTATATTATTTCTCTCCAACATACTCTTAATAATAAAAATTTCTAAAGTTGTCTTGCTATCATCATAACTTGGATCAGTTTTGAACACCTCCCGGCCTTAATGTAAGTTTTCAAACACGCTGTAGCTTCCAGGTGAGTTTATATCGGGAAGCAATATGTACAGTTTGTTATAGTTTTACTGAATAACAAATTTCTTCCGCTCGACTTAGTCTCAAGCTACAGAACTTTGAAAATTCTTAAAGTTGCACTTTTGCAGTATATATTTGTGAGTCCATTATGGAGAGCATGTATAATAAGCTTATTATGTAGCAGAATATTTCAGTTTTTGTTGTATGCATTATGGATATACTTTGTTGGGAAGTCTTATTTTCTGAGTGGTTCAAATCGCGATGAATAATTTACATGTATTGTTTTATTAAATACCGTACTTTATAACAGTTCATCAAAATTTATAATAACTGAATATTCATTTGAAAACTCTACAATTGTGAAATGAATAATGCAGGCATTACTAAGTCTAAAATTAGGATCAAGCTTTGAAATTTTAGATATGATATGCACGTTATAATTAATAATACCCGAATTGAAAAGCCTTTTTCATCAAACCAACGTGCTTCTCAAATTATTTGCTCTGCATGTAACACTTTGAGGTGACCTTAATCACGATTTCTCCAAGTGAATATGATCTATACTTAGTTTAGCTTCGAAACAAATTGACTAGTTCTGTTTTCACGTCGGAAAATAGATCTGTTCATTCCAGGCTGTTTCTTTTATATATGAAGTGATGAATCTGGTTTGTCCACATTGTTAGACAACGTAAAGTCTCACTTGAATTCCATATTGATGAATTGAGCGTACAATGACAGATATGAAATTTGATTGCTATGAAAGATTATGGACTTGTTATGTTCGCAAATATGATAACCCTATAATTATAATCAGCATAATAAGCGTATGAGTGACTGCTCTTGTACTATAGCCCCTGATCGGCTTTTCTGAAAATATGTTCTTGAAATATGAAGTATCACTTATTCATTACCAAGAGATAGTAGTAATTAAGAATCATCTAGGAAACCTCCCAATAGAACCACCATTTATCAATGATATTGTTTATTTTTTCGACAAGCACAAATGAAAAAGTATACAGATAAGTAAATAGAATATATGAAACTCAATGATTCAATAGAAGAAACTATATTATAAAGAAAACAAACAACAGACATCATGTTTGAGGAAGGAGAAGTAGAACAAAACAATCTCGCGGGCAGCTAGCACAGCAGCAGAGACTGCTTGATATATTATTCAAACGACACATTCCCTTGGCGAGCAAGGCAACTTTCCCAACAGGTATTATGTAAAATTTTCCCGAATACGAATAAGGTGAAAGCGTGCAAGGCCTGCTGTAATTTTAAAATCAATTCAATTCGGGTAAATGCCAGTTGCTGGCATTTGTGCTTTGCTTACGCCTAGGGCTGTGACTTGGACACCCCTGGGACACGCACGCCGAAACCGTCACAAGAAGAAACTTAACGATGGAACGAAATTTGCTCAACTGTTACCGAGAAAGAAATTTAATTTATAACATTTCAAACGACAATTTTCAGAGACTCAAAGTACGTTGATGAATTTCAATGGATAATCTTGAATCAACTGTATTTATTAATATCTCCGTAAATTACCAATCAGTTTGAAAAGTTTAGTCAAAAAAATTCAACATAGAGCCATCAGACTTTGTTTTTTTCTGCCAACAAAGTGCTGAGGTGCATAATATATTGACAACTTCAGCAGTAATAGAAGAAATATAATCAACAATTCCATCTGTTTGTCTGTGTCGCCCAGTTAACTTAGACTCGGTGAGAGCAAACACTTTTATGTTCTATCAAAACTATTCTATCAGAGAAACGGTCTTTTACTCGCAACTCCCAACTGTAAATAATAGTATGATATGTATTACTGCGAGCGGCTTTGAATGCCTTAAATAATGTGTATACTGGTGGAGTTGTATTACCTGTGTTACTGTATACAGATGATGCTGTTTCAGGTGAAAGAATGAAGTTGGGCAGCACACGAATCTTATTTTTAATGTTGATGTACTTCAAGTTTTGTTGTTTGAGAATATTGAAACGGTGACTGATTGCGATGTTTTGATAGATGGGATAAAATTAATATATCTGGCTAAACTTGATAAGGACATTAAAAGAAATATATCTGCTTGTTGTAAAATTTTGTGTGCTTTGGAAATGTTCACATAGAATGTGTCTATTTCAATTCAGCGTAAATAAATGCTTTGATGAATGGCGATTAATGCTGAGCGTAGCGTAAAAATATATCTGCTTGTTGTAAAATTTTGGGTGCTTTGGAAATATTTACATAGAATATGTCTATTTCAATTCAGCGTATATAAATGCTTTGATGAATGGCGGTTAATGCTGAGCGTAGCTGCAGATGTATGAAATGGGAGTGACTGCTGCGGAAACGACATTTTTGCGTTATATTTTTGGATATTCCAGAAGAGATCGAATGCAAAATAAGTCGACAATGGTAAAGATATTTAACGAAAGAAGCAAAAATATTTTCAATCACATACCTGTTTTGGACACAGCATGATCATTTTCAGACTCCGTTAAGACTGCAAGAAAAAGAAAAGGATCAAAAACCAGTGGATGTATCACAAATAAACATAAATCAAGAAATAAAACAGAAATAACAGGAGTTTTACAATAAAGAACAGCGTCAAACTATTCGCTAGTATCATAATTGTAATAAAGATTATTGGTATTTGTTCTCCCTCAGCCATAAATTCAGTTTTGCCCTTATTTATATTTAATCCTGCTGTGCTACATATTTTTATTAGTTTATTAGGTTGTTGTTCTAGTTGGTCACTCGATTTTGCTATGCTTATGAGATCATCTGCAAACCTTAGAAACTTTAAAGCTCGCCGCACACGATGCAATTTTTCAAGCAATTTTGTTCACTTGGCTCCGCACTGGGTGCCACGCTTGCTCCGATGCAAGAAATTTGGTGCGATGCGGGGTACTAGACTTACCACGAGACTTGTTTTTCAAGATAGGTTCGGTGCTATTTTTCGCACTTGCTGCGCCACTGGCTGCTGTCCACAGCCAATCAAAGCAGACGACGAAATCACGTGATTACATCACTGAGTTGTATGTCGCATCAGAATGCTGTGCCTCATTAGTACATTGTGTTTTGTGGTTTTTTAAGATACAAATAAGTAAAAATTATGGCTAGTGGAAATCAGGTAATGTTTACGTATCCTAGCTCAGGGTGTATACAAAAAAATTAAATGAAAATTCCCTGACTTCCAGGTTCTCCAGGTTATTTTCAATAAAATTCCAGACAGTAAAAAACAAAAGTTTGATACAAGTTTACATATAATCACAGATTAATGTTGCAATTCTGTGTGAACCCTATGAATCAGTAAATTAAAAACAAAATCGCAACGAACTTGATATCCTTATGAATGAATTTACATTGATCAACAAAAGTAAATGTACTTTAATAAAAAATTTTTTTCATGAATTTATAGATCTGGATGACTTATAGATTTGCACAGATGGCCCTAGTATCTCAAAGAGTGAAAATATACTTTAATAAGTAATAATGCTTAAATATCTTATAATGTATTTTTTCCAGACAAATATCAGAAATTTCCTGACGATTCCATGATATTTACAGTTTATCTAAATGCCCTGACATTTCCAGGTTTTTCACGTTTGGTATACACACTACTAGCTCGTCAAACAACATGTTGAAAACTCTGCGGCCTTGATTCCTTCTCAAAAGTTACTCTTTTGACCAAAGTATTTTTTTTTTTTTTTTCTGTTTCGTAATTCGCAAGCTATAACTGCAGCAAATGCTCCTGCTCTCCTCCGACGATTATTTTCGGCAACATCCATACTTGTAATGTGCAAATCTACCAAGTCTACGTTCTAGTGTTAGAATGAGTGGCGCAGCTTGCATCGTGTGATGCGAAAATAAGTGTCACACCAAGTGTACCTCAAAGGGGCCCAGTGCGCAAGAAAACTTGCTGCAAATTAAGTGAACAAAATTGCATAGAAAATTGCCTCGTGTGCGGCGGGCTTAAGTGTTCACCGTTTATATTAGGCTCAAATCTATTTTCTATCAATTGTAGCTATTCCATTTTACTTTCTAACACGCAGATAAAAAACCTGAGGATAGGAATTTTCCCTGTAATACACCTTTTTGAATATTTAAGAACTTCCTTTGTCTTTCTAATTTAATTCTCGCTTTATTTTCTTTGTGAAGTTTTCTAATTATATCTAAATATTCTAGCTCGATACATGCTATATTTAACGCATCCCATTTGCTTGTGTGTTCTAGCGAGTCAAATGCTTTGTTAGTAGTCCACAAAATTTAAATATGATTCAAACATTGAAGTCATTAGGATGGACTTGGGCAAGACATATAACGAGGAAGAAAGAAGGTTGGGATGAAACAAGCACCGAATAGATACAGCTAGAGGAGGAACGAAATGTTGGAACACAGAAAATCCGCTGGAAGGCGATATTAGAAAAGAAGCAGGACAGCCTGGGCGACAAAAGGAGGAAATAGAGGAAAATGGCATATATTGAGAGAAAAAGAGGGATCTCTGTTCAACTAGGAGGTAATCCAATTTTTATATGTAAAATATGATAGAATAATATTTATCATTTGAATTTTTTCGATCTATGAATATTTATAATAATAATGATTGATCTACATATTGTTACAAAAATTTCGTCTTACGTCTTTTTTGTACAATTTTTTTCTCATTCCATACCTATGTCGCCATCTGTATAACAAATTTAGACTAATTTTGTAAATTAGTACTTGCTTATGACTCTTGATTGAAGGGCGCTAATTTGGGGAGCATGCGCGTCTTCTTCGGTCTCTTTCGTTCCTGGGCTGTTGTTGCAGACGTATTTGTTTTGAGCAGTCTTGTAGTTTTTCTAGTTGTTCTAAATTTTGTAGTTATTTTATCTTAATAAAATCAGTGTTATGATTTTGTTAGTATCTTGTTTATTATTTGTTCATGTTATTCCAAATTGAGTATAATTTTTGCTAGTGATTTCGTTTGAAGACGACTCGCGTGGTTAACCTTTTGATTCCCAAATTTATCTTTTATCTCTTTCATCCTAAATTCTTTGTTAGTTTTTTGTGCTCAGAACCCTTTAACAACCTTTAAGCTTTTATTCTAAATTAATATTTTTGTTCTGAATTCAAATTTTTTTTTCTATCAAACGCTATCTGGCGGATATCAGATACGCAATTTTTTTTTATATATATATTCGAAATAGAAAACCTACGTGATTTGTGGCTATCTTCGTTCCTCCCTTCACCTTTCCTCACCTAAGTATGTTTGATATATGGATGATTAGTGAAATTGGTTGATAATACATAATTTAACTATATTTTGGATCCAACGCGTTTCGGATCTGTCATTCAACAACTCGTAGTTTGATTTCTTACGTTGTTTGTGTAGTTTTTGGTTTTCAAAACTTAAAATATTCTGTTGTGGGCCTTAGCTCCCGTTTTTAAGCTGGAGAACCCTACGAGTTTGTGAAGATTGTTCCAATTTTTTCAGTAACGAACCACGTCCGTAGATTTATCGACTCGTCGCTAATCATCTTTTTTCTTGTCTTGCTAGACTTCGTATTTTCTTTGTTTTTCTTCTCTTTAATGCTCAGCGTAGTTTTTTTTTTTACTTTGTAAATTTTTAGTGCACAATTTAAAATTAGGCAAATAAATAACATTACTGATTATTTCATTTGATTTTTACTAAATTTACAGTTTATCCGTTTTTCAATTTAAATCTACATTTATTTATTCAAGTTTAACTCTTTACGTTTGAAGAGAGCTATCCAATTTTTTTTATAGGAACCTCTTGTTTCAGTTGAATTGGATACTGGTTAGGTTATTTGTTTTCAGTGTAAACTGCTTGGAATCTTAGGAGCCTGTGGCCACTTGAGACTAGCTTCAGGCCAACTTTACGTTAAGAAGAATATTAACACGTCTACAAAATTAAGAAGAACATTAGTACGTCTCGAAGTTGATTACCAGGCGCACGGCACACCTTAACACCTTCAAGGACCGTTGGGTATTTATCAAAGCCCTATAAGACGCAAGATCAACTTTTTTAATTCAGGGAACGTTCTTGTCCGACGTTGTTTTTGTGGTTAACAATTCGTCATCTACCTTCTCTGCCGATACTAGTCTTAAGTTTCGCCGGAAGAGGATATATTAAGCTAGTTTTTGTAACGAAAGTTTGAACGTCTGTGACGTGCTCTCCAGGTCCCTTTTGGCTGTTGCAGTGAGATTTTTTTTGCATTATAGCCTTAATCATTTTCGTAGGTTACTAAATTTTTTCAATTATAATTTTTGGAATTATCTGCTTCAAATTAATAATAATTTTGTTTATAATTGATTTCGACGTCTATGCTTTAATTCTTTTTTTTTTGCTTCTTTGATTATTTTCTGGGAGTGGCATCCATTTCCTATTTTTCCGGATATTGAATTGTGCTACTCATTTTTTCTTGTTGTCACGACTTTTTGCTACAAACACTATTTTATGTGCTTGAGGCTGTCAAACTTTGAGCTGGTGTTGCGCGCAATGTTTTTGGATCTCCACTAGCGTCATGATATGGAAGTTCATGAAACTTATGAGAAAATTAAAAAGAGATTGAAGACTCATAACTCTGTATACATGTGTCATCAATCCATTGTTCAGGTTAATGGTAAAGTCCAAATGTCGACTAATACTGTTATGCGGCTAGAATTTGTTCGAAAAGATATTATATGACACCGTAAAAAGATCATTGTAGGTAAGACACGTATAAACAAGCATTATGATATTTGGCCAACAATTCTACAGATTCAATAAGCCTACTACTAGCTTGTTTTTTCCGAATATCGTGACTTTGATGGAAAAAAGCAGGACAGCGACCGAAATAACGGAACATGGGAAAAAATTGCAGCAAAGACTACAAATTAAATCTCAATCTCAGAAATGGATTTTGATTAGCTTCCTTGAACAAATTTTCGCAGTCTGCTATTTTCTCGAACGTTAGACAATTTTGCAAAATCGACTGAGAGTCTATTGTGAATTTTTTTCCAAGCTATGCAACTGATTTACATGTTTACCTGAATATGCTTTACTCTCGGACTCATGTAGAGCATCTGTCAATAAGTTTTCAGTGGATGTTGCAAACTTGCTCTACTCTCAAAAAAATGGCAGACTGTATAGAATAGTTTCAAAGAAGCTATTGTCTGTTGTTGATCAAAATCTATTTTCCAATAAGCATCAACTACCCAAAGTTTACAACTGTAAGTCTCTTATTTATAAATAGCAGGAATCAACAATTTAAAGTTATATAATTTTTCATGGAACACACATATTTTGGGCTTGGTCTTGTCGCTGATCCAGTCTCTGTATTTTGAGTAACCATTGGGCCAAATTTGCTACTTGATAATGAAAAAACGGAATTTTGGGCGTCCCGTTCAGAGTGCTGGCGAGAGGTGCCAAAAGCGATGTATCTGACAACACTACTTGTTCCCAAATACTTGGTCTCATGTTACAAAATTACTATTACATAGTGAAAGTTAATCAAATTGAAATAACGTCAAAATTGTTCATGAGAATACAAGTTATTGTTCAACAGTTAATAAACAATTGAAATACAATCAATTTGGTAAATGATGCTGGATAGTCCCGAAAATTGAAATAGCTAATCAGAAAATATAGAATTTGATTTATCAATCAGTTGCAACTTCCATAACATGGATCTGTGTATTCATGCAGCATTTATATTTAACTGTTGTACATAAAATTTTTATTAATTTGAGATCCAATTATGTGTGAATAACAGATAAAAATAACAACCCCTGCACTCATTCATTCTCCAAGCAGTCTCTATATGTTGTTTTTAAAAAAAACAATATCCTGTTATTCTTCCCCTTCCTCCAATTAAAAAAACTTAACACATCCCACCTTTCGTTGAAACAAAAACATCCTTTCTTTACAGAGTTATTCTAATTTTCCCTTGGGGGATTCTCACATATTCTTACAATTGTAATGCGTTTCTTGTCACTAATCTACGTGAAATTCCACTCGCGGCAACAAGCAACGTGAATAAGATCAGTGAGCACATCTTAACCGTGTTGCTAATAACGTGCATCACGTGTTTAGAGCAACGCTAGGCTGTGAACGAAGCAGACAAGTTGCCAGGTGAGCCAGACGAGAGCTGCTACCGGAATACGCACTTGATACCATCTAGAAGAAGTGAAAGTTTGTCTACTGCTGATCTGTACCCAGAAGATTCTGGAACATGCTGAAAATCATAATTTTCGCCTGAAATCTAATATATTAATATAATATTTATGTGATAAACTCGGTGAGCATTTATTTACGCACAAATAACAATATTCACCTAAATTTGCGGAACAGGTATGAATTACTGTTGAGCAGTTTCTGAAAGTGGAAACTGTTACTACCTACAAGAAGATCTATGATAGATGCCCGCTGCGTTCAGCTTGAGGTTGCCATTCGTCTACTTTTCTTTGAACATTGTCTTTTTTCAGGGTATCCGGAGTTATTCACATAGAAATTTCTGACCAGGGTCTTAATTTCAATGTTCACTGAATATTTGTCAATTAATTTTTTTCTCGACCATACGAACATAAAATCGTTATTTTAAGCATCGCAAACAATGCATGAAGTGAATGTCTTTATGTACCAGATTTACCTTCATTCAAACACGTAGCAGTATGGTTTCTCAACCTGAATTCATTTCTTCTTTGGATTCATGTTTGTGACACCTCTCCATGATTAATTCGTTTGTTTATTTGTTGATTTCAAATGTCAACTTGTGCTTTGTACTTCCTTGCTGTGTGCTCAGCTATTTTTGAAATATGGAAATAGAGGGCCAGGAGAAAACTTGTATGCAACATATGTGTAAACATATATATCTACTGATATGAGTATATGATAACTCGGCAAGCCTCGTAGCCATATATTTTCCCTTATATCATAATGCTTGACATCATACTTTTGCTGCACCGAAGTAAAAGTGATCTTCGAATTAGGCACATTTTTGTGTGCGTTCAGAGATAAGATCAGAATATGCAGAGCTCTCCGCTTATGAATCGTAGTTTGAAAAATTTTCTTGCAAAGGCTAATCAATCTTTAGTGTAGGTGCCTAGAAGAAACCCAGATCATCTCCAGCCATACCTTGCATTCACTTCCTCGTAAATCAATGCCAGATACAGTTCTGCACTCAAAGTGTTCAATCATACTTTATTCGAAACACATACTCTGTACAAACGCTTTTTACAGATGAATAATAAAAGATGCTGGGTATTTTATTATAATACCCTAATAAAGCCTATTTACATTCAATACAAAATCGGGATGGGACGAAATCTCTCACGAGTAATACGAATTATCGGATATTATACACGTGGCGTTATCTTAGAATCCTTCGTGTCTGCGTGTATGATTGTATTTGTGTGTAATGTGCGTGCTAGGCTGCTAACTAGGTAACACGAAAAACGAGGTTTGAATGTAGAAAGGCATTAGCTGTGGTATTTACATTTATGAGCTGTAATGTGCTATAGCGGCTTTGTTATTTTAAACGATGTTGCTTCGTAATATTTCGCGTTAATGCGAACTTCAAATAATTATACTATTATATTCGATCATTTTGCGATTTTCTCGCAAGGATGTTTGCTTGAACAATGGAGCTTCAAAAATTTCGTAATTTTGTTATTTAACTTTAAGAGGTAGAATTCCACATGACTGATTTGTTCCACAACAATTTACAGTCACAAGCAAGGACTGCCTGGATACAATATTCTTGCAAATATTGATTGTATTCTGAATTCTGGTATAAGGTATTCATTTTGTTCGTTCACTAGGCAACTAATAAAATTATCGAGAAGGTTGATAGAAGCTATCGACAAATAAATTCCATCTGGAATAATAAAGCAAGATTCCAGACGCCACTTATTTTCTGAGAATCAAAATGTGTGGAATAGAGAAGTGTTGTATTTTCATCGTATGCATACTTGTTAGCTTGGGCCGACGGCCAATTTAGAGATATCACGTACTAGTGGTACGTTAAAACATTATTCAGTTCTCTCAAAGTCTGAGTGCTAATTTTTTTCAATGTTCTGAAGAATATTGTTAAAAATTGATAATCAACACTACAAAACACTTTCCAACAGCGGAAATTCCTGCTAGACGCTTTAAAGCTTGCAAAAAATAACATAATCTCACTCATAGCCAGAGTCCTATTTTTTATATATGATACTGAGGGGATGATTCTGATACTTTTTGTAAACAGCCAGACCGATCGCAGGAGCCAAACATCTTCTAGATAAAATTAGAATGTCGCTGTTGTATACATGAACGCGAGGTCGTTATTTGTACACTTGATAGTAAGCAAAATATCTTCTGATTGTTGTTTACAAAAAGTATTGAAATTATTCCCTGAGTATCATATATAAAAACTAGAGCTCAGACTACAAGTGATATTACGTTATTTTTGGCAAGCTTCAAAACGTCTAGCAGAAGTAATCGCCGATTGGAAGTGTCTGGCCATGTTAAGTATCATTTTTTTACAATATTGTCAATACTCAGAATTCAAGAGAAGTGAGTAATGTTTCAACGTACTTCTAGCACTTGATATCTCTAAACTGGCCGTCGGCTCAAGCTAGCAGATATGCTTACGATGAGAGTAGGTACATACTAACACTATTCTATTCCATACTTTTTGTTTTTTAGAAGATAAGTAACATCTGGCGAGCCTTGGATCTTTGACAAAAAGATTTATGTAAATTTCTTTGACAGGCTCATTCAAATTGGATTTTTACTAAGCAGCATGCTTTTTAAACTGGAAAAATTATTCCAAAATAACTATGACTTTTGTTAGGTATGTCAGATCAGAGTTATACTAAATGAACTAGTAGTATTTTAGAGAATTATTCTGAATATGTTATCACTTTGAAGCAGTGGAAACGTTCTTATTGAATTTGTGTGAAAATTATCCATTTTTATGAAGAAATAATCAAATATGACAATACTTGAAGAATTATCAATTGCGTCAAGTCAGGTATAAATTTTTTATCATATAGGCTATGTGCAAGGGGGCAAAGTTTGAACAAGTATCGATGCGAGCGCTCATGGTGAGCACATTGTAAGCATCGAACTCCATTTCTCAGAGTACGTCATCGAGCATTGTAGTTTAAAAGTGAAAATAATTGCATATAAAACTTAGAAAAACGCTTGTCTTGTTACAGGCTGTTGTGTTCAGAATGATTCAAGTGAAATATAGATTTCATGTACGCAGTTATAACATAAAAAAACGAGTGGAGTGGATCAAAGCGTTAAATAGAGTATTATCTGTCTTTCATTATTAATCTATATAACAGAGATGTTTGTAATTCAATTGTGAAATTAGAAAAATTCGTCATCGATTTGGGACTCATGAATTTACCTCTATCTCTAATTAGTAAGGTGTTTCAGTGATAGAAGTTTGTCGGATGCACATCGCAATAATTTTGTTGTTAATACTGTCAGCAATATATTATAGTTTAATATGATTATTTCACTCATGTCAATTATACTGACAAATTATGCATAGTTACAATGACAATCATAATAATAAATTCCTTGCCAACGGAAATTTACCGCGATAAATTCCCGTTACCTCGGTAAATTCCCGTTGGCAAGCGATTCATCGCGATAAATTGCCTTTGTTATGGAGAAAAAATACACAGTTCTAATATAAACAAGCAATCAGTTCTCGGAAATGCTAAAATTTAATCGTTGCATTTTTCGCCGAAAGTAATGAAATTGAAAACAAAAAGTCTAAAAATATAAGAGTATATGGAGACAATTTAGTGCCTTTTTCAATAAAAAAGGTTAGTAGTTGCAACTAACATTATTTAACGGGTACTCATAGTAGCAATTTCATTCGAGAAATATTCTGCACAAATACCACTCGCGACTTTAATTTTATCATAAATTTTTCTTTCAAACATTGATTACCTTTAAGCAACATCGTGAGAGTCATCTGTCCGATTAAATCACGAGAGCGTAGCTCGAGGGATTTCATCCGAGCAGATGACTCGAATCAATGTTTTCAAGAAAAAATTATTGATGAAATTACAGTCCCTTGTGATATTATATACGATAATTCCACTCCAATATAAAGTAAGCCATAAGTAAAAAACAATTTTATCGTTTTGACAGCGGATAAAAAGGAAGGTAACTTTTTGCAAGTGATAAAACGTTATTTACTTTTCTCCTAGCAACCAAATCAAAACATTCACTATATTAATGTCATTTACATTATTTGTCCATGCTTAAACTGCAAAATAAACAGAATTTGGAATATTTTAGAAGAAAATATAAACGAAAATATTAAGAAAAGTGTATCTGTAAATACAAAAAACAATAAATCATGTATCTGAAGACAATTTATCGTATTTTATGAAAACCAGAATTATGTATTAGGAAGTGGTATGTCAAATTTCAAATATTTAGCTAGATTGGACTTAAAGTATGCGGAGAATTGATGAAAATCTTAAAGAATACTTGGTAGAATGTGTCAAATGGAACGTGAAACGATGTATAATAATTGTACTCTCAATAATTGCACATTTAAATAAACTTTATCATAAATAAAATGTCGTTAAATTACTTCGCCGAATTACACTCTAGCATTTCATTTTTCTTGGGATAAATTTCAGTTTGATAACTCAACCTTGTAACCTGACAGCAATTTGACTTGAAAACTGTTCAAAAAATAAAATCACTCCACCTACGGTGTCGTGATTTTATTAGAACAGTTTTCTTGTCAAATTGCTAGGTTACAAAGTTTCGTGAAAACAAAAATTCATTCAGCAAAATAAAAAGCTCTTGTGTAATAATTACTGGTGACAAAACTAATTTCACGCTTTTCTTTAATGCTATCTCGGTAAAAGGGATACAGTGTTTGATACATACAAACCCGATCCGTAAGAGCATCTGCGTCATTATTTGAGGTTAGCCTGTCAATTTGGATGAATTAAGACGTTTTCTCTAATAGGTACGTTATAATCGGAATAAAAATAAATAATTTCAATGTACCTTTTATGCTATGCAAGCTATATTATACGCACACAGCTGAATCAAAT
Organism: Dromius quadrimaculatus; assembly: GCA_963989225.1. Lineage (NCBI taxonomy): Eukaryota > Metazoa > Arthropoda > Insecta > Coleoptera > Carabidae > Dromius > Dromius quadrimaculatus. The sequence goes on from OZ022324.1 coordinate 12,165,086, forward strand.
AATATTAGTACATTTAAATAATGATAGGTATGAAACAATGTTAAAATGGGAGTTCAATTGTGCTCCTTTGCCCGCTAGAGGCGCTAGTAGACTTTATGCACGTAGCCTATTGGACATCTGCGCAAACGCCTAAAGTCAGGTGAAAATGATAACGATCAACTACAACAAAGGATTTATTCCCAGTAAACGCTGAACATCTACCGAGATCTTTATCTTGATTTTAACCTACAAGCCAATAGCCAATCAAAGTTTCACTCATTTTTTTTTTCTGTTAATAGAGTATCTATCATCATGTTCTGTCCTCATATATGAATATGTTATTCAGTGTGACTTATTTTTAATTATTGGTGAATTGTTATGCAATGATTTAGTGTAAATGTGAACCTCGATATTATATTTTCTATTGAGCTATATATTCTATCTTTTGTTTTACGAATGATATACCTTACTTATGTTCTGTCACATTGTTGTACTTCAAGATTCTAAACTGTGATATGATCATTTTATTTTCGTAAAAAACGGATCTATTGAGTTTTTGCGAATAGATATATTGGAGTTTCTCACAAACCAATGTTATTTCAATGTATGTGCATGTACTTGCCCTCGTTTTCAAAATCTATTGTAGAAACTTCTGTAACACATAGGTGAGTATATAATGTGTTGAAATAGAAAATGAATATTATCAAAAGTCAATACAGTCTTTCACAGAGCCCATCGTATCAACTTTAGAGATATATTTGGATAATGGTTAAGCGCAAGGGCACTAATTTGGTGCAAATGTCCATATTTTTGAGTAGGATTAGATTCATGGCTGGATTAAGAGCTTTTCACTGGCACAGACGATCAATTATTTGGTGTAGAATGAAATCAGATTACAAATAATGTTAGCATACCATGAATTTCGTATTTGTACATGGTGTGGATATTTATTATCTGTGCACACGACAATCACATTCGCACATCAAAATATGAAGATATTGCTCTTAGCTCCATATCTGTGTATGTATGCATATGATCATCATATCAACACATGATATTATAAAGATATCTTTCCAATATACCGTTAAGGATCTTACAGAGCAATTGGAAAAAATATATGAGAAAATGACTTCATTTGTCCTAGATTGGAAGAATTGAAAAATTATTTGGAAATTCAAAAGAATCATGTACAGTGAAGAAGTTTCTGCAAATCAGAGGTCTTCAATTTACTGCAATATTATTCATCTTGAGAATAAGATCTCAACAAAATTGATATTTTCCAAGAGTCCACTATGAAACAATTGCAAAATTTAGCCTTAAACTATCACATTTGGATCATCAATTACTTCAGTAATAATATTCATGTGATTCACCTATAATTGATATTGCCAATCATTTACGTAAGCCTAGTTATATTCCCTCCATTTGGAGTGGAAAAACAAAATTTTAAAGAAGATTCATTGGTTGTTTCGGTAGAGCAGTAATGATGGAGCGGTGAAGTAAATTTATGTTGATTTCTTATCCCCATATGGGAAACCCATTAGACATTAGGCAATCTTCCATCTGTGAGACATCAAACTAAAGGGTCTGTTATCTTACTTTGTCTGGCGTTAGTTTCAGCTGCTAGACATAAAGACACACCCTAACTTTGCTTCAGATGCAGACGATAGTTCCTCAGAAAGGAAATCTGAGAAGACTTTAAGTAATTAGCACTGATAACCAACAAATTCTTATAGAAAATAGATCACTGGGATATTTTCACACATTTTTTGCCAAATCCGGTAATTTAAATATCTGACAGCATTATTAGAAGAGTGAATATTCTTGTGTTCTAGTATGCATTGGAACAGATAATTTGTTATCAATTGCGACAACAATTTATGAAATTGTAACTGTATTATAATCCAACCGAAGTTTTTTTTCTGTGAAAATGCGGTTGATGATTCATCAATAATATATAGGTCGTTAATGACCATTCATTAGTGTGGTGAGATTTCTTATCTCATATTGCGACAGAAGTTGGTTTCTAGAGTTATGTCAGAGCGTTCTCAATCAACTTCATGATGCACTAAAGCTTAGGAGATTATTGAAATTGTTATTCATCATATATCTGTTTTGAGCTTTCTTAAGGCGATCAAGATAATATCAAGAGTAGAGTTGGTCTGTAAAATAGTGTATCTTTGCATGAAATTTTTTGAAATAGCAACTACAGCGTTTGATCAATCGAATCCAAATTCGATGGACCAAATTTCGTCGTAATTAGACCAAGTCAGATTGTAGTTCCAATCAGTTCACAATAATTTTGCAGATATTGATTTGAAATTTCGATGAAACCTTCAGCCACATCTCCGGAAAGATGAGATTCTATAGTTTCTCAAAACTTCTTTAGCCATGGATTCTTATCGCACTTTTGGACATAAGATTGTTTTTCTCCATGTCTTCCAGTAACTCTCTCTAGAAAAAACGGTTCGGAAAAATTCAAGTCATGCAACCATTTACTGTCGGAAAAATTCCTTCAAAAGTTGATGGTCTAGCTTTGATGTCTCTTTCAAATCGAAAAAGATTAACAGAATTGCGTTTCAAATCCAGGATGAGCGTTTCCAATAAGAGTCGAATAAATTTCAGTCTGAAAATTACATGAAGGAAACGAAGTGCGGGAATTCAGTCATGAGTTTTATTTTCCATTTGAATTTACAGTTTCGGTCCCAGCTGGACCAACTTCAGGAGTGCTACATTGTACAAAAGTGTGAAAATGAGGGACAAAATTACAAAGTGGAATGAAAAGTGTACTCACAATTAAATTAATGTGTGTGTGTTAACATCTGTGTGTGATAATAAATTATATGAAAGTCGATGTGATTAAAATAAGAAAAACAATCATGTTTTTGGTCGAAAAATTTTAGAATAAAATATTCAAAATATATGTGAATAATTATATCAATACAGGAGAATAATTGCAGATTTGAAGATAAATATCAAACTCCTATATTCTGTTTTCCTGTTAATATCCTGTATATATGTAATAATGTATATACAATACAATATCTTTATTATACCAACACGCTGACGTTACTTTACTGAAAGACTGCAATGCAGTTTGATCATAAAACATTTAATAAGGTGTTTTATTCACGCAGCGCAATTCAGGTGAAATTACAGGTACTCAACTATTCACTATTCGTAAGTACTAAATACTCTATTTGTTGTTGGAAAATTATTCCGGTTTATTATCAGTGTGAATTAATACATAAATTCATGCTCTAATGGAACTTTTTTATTCTTTACCCTTATTATGATGGTTTTCCTGTATTGTTTCTTTGTTCTGTGGTTAAAATGACTCTTTTATTTCTGTATTACATGTTGTTTCGCAGCAATATGAATTCCATATCTTCTATTTTCATTCTATTGGTATGAATCCTGCATTTAATTGCTCTCCTTTGTATTCTTATATAGCTATAATACCAGAAAAAAATAGTATTACACTAAAAAAATTGAAATTGTGAAGGGGATCAAATTAAATGCAATAAAAAAATATAATGTTTTGCTGGAAGAATATGAATGGAAAATCACCATTGTTTGCACAAGATGGAAATTCATGAAAATAATGCGATTCATACTGCGCAAGTAAATGTGTGTTCTTCCAGATTTTAAATGTTTTGTTGGTTGCTACAAATATTTGATTCATGTACTTGTTCTGATATTTATCGAAAGTTATCGGGGCTAATATCGATACCTACGTCCTACGTTCCACTTCAAATTTTGAGATAGTGTTGCTTGCGGACGAAAACATCCATTTATGAATCACGGAGAGTGAGCTAGGAACTGGTCTTTGACTCTATCGATCCATTTCGGCAATGTTCATTCTGTCCACTCTATAAATGGTCCATGACTTCAGTCTTCTCATTGACCAAAATTATTCACGAGCCATACGCTTTGATTGCAAAGTACAAACGAGTTTTCTGAAAATTAATTTATTCAATAAGAGCAATTGATAAATTCACATTTCATATTGGTATAAATAGATTTTAATCGTGCAAAACTTCAAAATCATAGTAAGGAACGTACAGTAACTTTCGTATGTGGTTAAAAAAATTAGCATCATACGTATTCTTGAACATGATGCGTAACTTTTATTCAATGTTCGCACTCAAAAATGCTAACTCGAGCGAATACAACTTGCAGCAAACAAACACATAGAAGGTAACGCATCAGAATACATGCTGTGTTCATGAGCATTCTGAATGGAAGCTTGAGAATTCAAAATGTGATAATTAAATGACCAAACAGGTAAAAATCATGATGAAGTATCAAAAAGATTAAAATAGAATGTATTGGATTGAGGCTGATGCTGATAGTGAGTCAATTCACAGAAAAAGTTATATTCAAAGAGTGTGTACGATAACAACAAATTTTTTGATATCTAACAATAATGCGTGTAAGTGATGTATTAGAATCACATTTTTACCGACTGCAGGTAAAATCAATTAGTTCTCATACATAAGATAAGCCTGATTGAGCCACTTCTAAGGTTCGCAGCATGCAGAAAATTAGTCGAAAAAAATGATTATTTAGCGTCTGCAAACAATAAGAAGACGAGTTAGATTTATAATTAAAGATTCGGGGGAAATTGCAGACGTTGACGACGTGCGTAACACAATATTATTAAAAGATGTAAAGAATAATTCAGACTTGATATGTGCACGATTTGGTGACGTGTATACAATCAGAATCTGCAACTTCCCTTTAACCTTCTTAATAAACCAAACTTGTCATGTGCATCGTTTGCAGATGCTCGATAATTAGTCTTTCACCAATTTTGCCCTTCGTGCAAATTTTAAAAATGACCTATTTGGGCTCATTCTATCATAAATACTGATCCATTTCACTGGTTTTGTCATTTTTTATAGCCTTTATTCATTAGGTATCAAGAGTTGCAGTTATATTGATGGAAGATAGATTTATTGTCTGCACAGTCATTTGAAAAATAAAAATTTATCATCAATCACACTAATTTTTTTGTTCACACCAATCACATTCTAAATTCAAGTTATTCTTTGTCAGGTTGATGATCAAATAAGAAAATTGTTTTTCTTTTTGCTTCAACAGCCTTAATATTTTTGTGTTCGCTGTCCGATACATCAAACAGATTGATTTTTCAAGATATACTTGATTTCTTTGAGCAATCATTTCCAATCTTTATGAGCACATCACTACTTGAAAAAGTCAGATACAACGAATAGATCATATCAAACTGCTCTTCCGTGCTATAAATACCTATGCCATGGAGAACTGCAGGAGATTTTTGTATTCGTATTCCAGAAAGTAATTTAAGAATCCTGCTATTGGACCGGACTATTGTGTACCGATTCGATATTGAATTTATATAAAATTATGGAATTAATTATATGTCCGGGAAAAATTTCTATATCCTATATTTATAGATAACGTAAGAATATAAAAGAATAACAGAGATACTATGCAAATTTGGAATGAATCATATTTATTAATATTTTGATTAACTGGGTTTTCTTACATAATTTCTCAGAAGAGATTCTAGCTCGATGATTATTACAGAAAATCATAACTGTGTGAATCTAAGTAGTTCTAGGAGCATTGAAGTTGGTCTTCAAGACGTTTTTTTTTTTAATTGTGAAGACAAAATTTTTCTTTTATTGTGCCCTGTTGAAACTTTACTATACACTCCTAGAGTTTTCGGTATTTTCACACATAGATATGTAAATTACTATTATTCTAAAGAAGAAATCACATTGATAAAATTTTTACAAAAAACTGCGAAATATGTGAAGTGCTGTGCTATGGAGCATTCAAAAAATGGATAACTCTAAAAAAGAACTGTTTTCCCTTAAAAATTCAAATCTACGAGTCGAGGCTGAAGCCACCATCATCTTAGATCGGGGATGTACTGTAGACATATGTTTCGTCCTTATTAGGACTCTTTAGTATAGTACAGCCAAGCCCAGGATAATCAAGACTTGGATCCCAGAGTGTATAAACTCATTGTGAAAGATGCGCTGTAGTAGAAGCTACAAACAACACTATCTATCGGGCACAAATGCCGACTACACGGCTGACAAGATAAAGAAGAAATCACGTAAATAAAAATTTCTCACAAAACTGCTCTACTTGGATCTTATTCTAACCCTAACTAAAGTCACACCATTGCACACCTTGGGCCTTACAGGCCCCTAGCTCTAAATCTGAGATTATACGGGATGTAGATATATTTAAACAAAATAATAATAAATTTTGTAATGCTAAATACCTAGACTTCATTGCAAAAGCAGAACTCACAAAATTAAATACATTTATAAGCCAATATCTATTCAATAACTATGAGTCATCGCTATCATTCTTTTTTTCGTTCTTTTTTTTCCGAAAAATCTGGACAAATATAACAAGAATGCTGTAGACAGCTACATTGTTGCATTTTTGCATCAAGCCAGAAATAGTCGGAATGGATTCAGGGATGCTCAAAACGGATATTTCCATCAAAATCTTGATAGGTGAATTTTGTCGGTTTCACAATACTTTCTTGTACTTAGTACAAGTAGGTTAAAATCAGCATTCAGACTTCAAGAAAAGTGAGTAATGTCTTAACGTACCTCTACTAGTACTCTAATACACACATTTTGTTTCTCAGAAAATGAGTAACGTCTGGCGGGTCTGAGATCTTGGACTATAGTGAAATATATAAAATGGTCATTTTTATGATACAGGTATTAAATAGTGTTTTAAAACTATCTTGTCGGATTTCAAATATAGTTATACTCATCACTTATTACCGATAACTCAACGTACTGAAAACAATAGATTTCCACACATTGTTGTTATCACGTCAAATCTCAACTATCTGAGCTATTTAATAATAATTGGAGATCCCAACAGCTCATTACAAACTTCATGAAAATATGCGGGCATCAGGCTGATAATTTATCATCAGCAGGCTTGGATGTTGAACTAAATGATGGACTTATGGAGTCAGTGTTTTACTAGATAACTAACGAAGTCTTAGATAAAAAAAGTCTTCAACATATGTTTTCTCTGTGTGAGTGTCTGATGTACTCAAGCCCTTAGTCACAAAACTTTAAAGAATTCACTATATTTATCAACTCACATGAACTTAATAAATATTTTTAAAAATCAATTGATCTGATGGATTTAAATTCTTCCAAAAGATTCTTGGAAACTTCTTCTGATCTGATTATGCTTACAATTTTTGTATATTTTGTGCATATCTCAACATCAACCCTAACCAAAATTCCATTGAACGAAAGTCCAAAGGATATTTCATACTTACATCCCATGCTTGGTATTGTAACGTGCGAGAGTGTGGAGGTTCGTAGGAATGAGGTAGGATTGAGCCTGACCTTATCTGGGCGGGACATTTCGTCCTCGCTGTATCGCGCCGCACCGCACCACATCACCTCACACGATGGAAAAGTCTAGCAACATGTACTAGACCAAATCTGGAACTTTCGATTCCATATATAAATGCAAGCAAATCACTTGAAGAGATAGTATAATGGTGAACCTAGAGCAGTGAATATCAAACAGTGAAGTGGTCAGTGTAAATTAATAGTTAAATATAAATATCTGCGGCTTTGTTTTAGATAGTAGTAAGCGATAAATGAATTTTATAGTGTTGTTCAGTAATATCCGGAGGAATAAATCTTTTATCTTATTTTCAATTATTAAATGGTGATTTTAATCTTAATTATAAATGATTTCCTCTTGAGCAATAAACATTTCAGTATTCCAATTCTTGCTTCACCGTAAGTAAAGTTTCACTTCCATAGTGGCGATTCTAGAAACAATTGTGGCTAAGGTGATTAAGCTTCGCCTAAGGTAGATACCGGTCGTTAAATTAACATTATATCGTGAGTCAAGTGAAGTTATGATAAAAGCTAAGAATTTGGTGAGGTGTTGGATCCATGAAAATTATGTGTCAAACTCCAGCTCTTTATTACTTGAGAACAGTAATTGAGAAATTTTGAGACGAAAATATGAAAATGAGGAACTAGAAAAATATGAGAATTATGAGCTATGATTATACAAATAGAAATAAGCCCAAGAATTTCTATCCTCGTAATTAATAATTCAAGCTTTATATTATGAAAACCGTAAAATACCAATTTTCTCTTGATTAAATAATTGACTGAATTCCCTTATCTCTGTTACTCACATTCACTAATTCAGTCGGCTCCAACTATTTAAAAAAAAAGATCCAGGGCACATTAAAATTATTGCGATGATGGACAAGGATACCATTCTATAAATAGTGCCTGGCTGAATCAATATTGAACACCTCAGTGGCAGAGCCTACAGGATAGGAACTTCTATAAGAGACACAAAGTTCAAATTCTCTTCACCACATTACAGTTTCGGTCTCATCCTGGACTATCTTAAGGCGGATATGAAATTGGACAACATATGTTTAATGATGCTTGAATTGAGCATATGCTGCTCAATTTCATTCATACAAATCTTCTCTACACCTGAGGATGTTTCAGGTGGGACCGAAACTGTAGAGTAGAGAGGAAAACAATAATATTAAAAATATTAAGTAAATATCACTCAACCTTCTTCAAATATAACTACAAGTCTAATGGACCTGTACATGTTGATTCAACAATTTTCTAATAGGCACAAGAAAACTAGTAGCTCCAAAAATATGTATAAAAGTTGTGCCCAAAATAACTTCTTTCAATGAACGTTCTCTCCTGAATTTGATTTGCTCAGCTTGAATTTGGCAGACACATTCCAATTCCCAATAAAAACTCTTCATTCATAGTCAATATCCTATTCAACTATTTATGTCATTAGGCTTGATTATTCCGGATCTAGAGTTAATATTAATGGCGACAAATCTTCATCAGGCAGAGTTAATTCTCAATAACCTAGTAGGCGTATCCAGTAATTAAGCTGATTACAGATGTGTAATCAAACATAGCACGCATCAAACATAATTGATACACTATCAGCGTCATTTGTGGTATAGGAAACATTGACCAATGGCAATCCGAATTCAATAGTCTTCAACATCATGAACAAAACTTCATTTAACGATGCTATCAGGCGTAAATGCGACAACTTTTGTCTCTTTGGTTTATATTTGTTACTGACATTCGAATGCCATTAGAAAAACTAAGAAATTGAAAGTAAGCATAACATGATTGTTAAGGTAACTATTGTTTTCCGTGATTTATTTTTTATTTTCTCATTAAGTGACTAGAATAGATATTATTTTTATCAAATGACAATGGTAACAAGTGTTATCTTTCATCGATTTGGGAGTGATACATTGCAATTATTTATATTTAATCATAAATATCAGTTCTTCTCTTTCTACTGGTGGGCATAAAATTTCCTCAAGTCCCGTCGCAAAATAAGTTCATCCGACGATAATATCGATGATATTGTATTGGTACTGAGGAAAAATCTTTTTTCCTGGAAAGCACTATAAATATTTACAATCAGATTTGGCTGTATTAAATTTCATAGAGATTCACTGCCATGCGGTTGCGAGACTGCGAGACTCATTCTTACAAGAATTAATCTTAGTGGAATTGTGCATTCATGATTAAAAATTTGCTGATTTGCATTTTGATCAGTCAAAATGGTTCGTGGGCCCCAATCCTACTATTTTTGGTGAAATTTGACATAAATATCCGGATATTTTCGAGAAGATTACAATATTTAAATGAAACTGAATGATGAATCTATTCGAAAAATTCAAACTCAGCTTAACAATTTGTCATTAGGAGAATGAGGACAAATTTTTTGTTCGGATGATACAATAACTTCTTCCATTTTGCTATTTTTTCTCTCTCATTATTCTCACAAAAAAAATGTTGGAATTCATGCAAATTGACATTAACATTGCGTTTCTTACAAACATTCCAGAACGAAGAATATTAACTGGAAACAACTGAAAATTGCATAAAATTGAGTTACTAAACAATTTCAGTTCATACAATCTATGGAAATGATTTAAATTCAGTTGTTCTGAATGTAAATATTGAATTAGTGGACTCAATACACGATAAGGTACTAATATCACTTCAACAATTTTGGGAATATATTGCCATATAATTCTGTCGTTCTATATCCGCACTTCTTCATTGAGCTGATGATTGTTATCTCCGTTGTACGAAGATCTGTTTCATCATGTTTTCAATTTTTCTCAACGATCCTGTGATTTTTCTGGCTTCCTAGCCTATAGTCGGAAAGCTGGCCGCACCTTATATTTCTTGGTCGGACTTGCGGCCAAATTGTATATGAATCGATTGGAAAAATAGTGATCAATAGAGTGTCAGATTTCTCTGATAGGGAATTTAGGATCTTGTCCTATTCGTCGAAAACAGACTACATCCACTCAATTTTTTCGGCGTCAGCCTCTCTAATGGAACTCACAATCGAAACTAGTACCAATCGATATCAAAGTTTATGTACCTTGAGAAAAAACCAGGACACCAACTCCCTCCCTACCCAGAAGGAAGGCAGCCATGCCTAAGTGTAACCCATTTTCGTATTCAACTTCCTTGATCGGACATACGATTGTGCTAAGACAGGAAGTGTCGCCCTGGTTTTGTTCGAAAGTTTCAAATTAGCCCCAAAAAAATTGACCGAAAATGACCTTTTCCCACACTTTATCTATAAAGTCTGGCATTCTATTGACCACTACATTCTCGATCGATTCATATACAATTTGGAGTCCGATCAGGGAAGATGAGGTGCGATCATAGAAGGTTATTTAAAATTATTATTCTAGGAACTATCGAGACATGTGACTCTAGCCGACAAATTCAGGAGTGGTTTGATGTTGTCATTGATGAAGAAAGTCATTCAAAAGTTAGGGACAGGCTCAAGTCGGTTTCTTCATCTCAATGCCAACTTTTACTTCCCCGAAACATATAATAGAGAAAGTATTGTAATTGTGATTTTTTGATAGTTCGAGATTTTGATTGATCTTCACGTTTTAGACCCCACTAAGCCCAAAAAAACATAGTTTCAAAAAAGTTTATCTATCAGTCTGTCTGTCTGTATGTCTATCTGTCTGGAAACATGATAACTTGAGAGCGCGTACGAACTTTAGACTGAAATTTCATATTTGAGTTTTCCATGAAAAAACTGAGCTTAGGTTAATAGATGAGCTATTTTCAAACAGTAGTACCAAATTTAATTCATAGGAATTTTTAATTCTTTGAGTTTATTTATCAAAGAACATGAAATAACCAAAATCAATCCTTGAATAACTTGACACAACTTTTACCTTGAATATTTTCTGAAATTATCAGCGGCCTATTTGTTATCAATAAAATTCGAATTATTATAAAATTCATCATATTTTCCTGAAGCAAAGAAATAAGTAGAGTCATTAAGTGAGATTAGAATTATTATTACTCATATACATCACACGCAGACGTTTGTCAATTGCTTATTTAGAATAAGTTATCTGGATCTATCGTGTTTGGTATCAAATTGAAGCTCTTGCTAGGCAGTTCTAGTAGAAGTGACAAAGAGGATATTTGAACGATTTTCAATTGTTTTTTTTTTTACAAATCAATCAAATGATGTCTGGCTTGGTATTCATTCACTCGGGAAGATAAGCTTAGTAGATATGAAAAAAAAATCTGTGGAATCCACATTACCATCTTTAAATTACACTTTTGGCGATCAAATGTTCCAATGAATTTAAGACCCCAAAAACCTAGAAAAAGACTCTTCATTTCCAAAATTACTTATTTTATGTAAGGACTATCTGTCACTTTATCAATGATACCTGTCACTTCAACAATGACAGTTGTCACTTTGACAATGACGGCTATCATTTTGACAATGCCAGCTGACACTTTAAAATATGCAATTATTTCATGTGGCACTCTGAATTTCTGAAACAGCGATGTAACTGGCAATGGAATTCATGATCGGGGAAGTACTGTAATGGCCACAGCAGATTCTTTGATTCCTGAATGTTGCTTGAATAATAACAAGACTGCGGCTTGTCTCCAAGCTCTTTGAAAATATATTGTTATATATTTAGAGACAGAAAATGAGTTACGTCCTATTCTATTACCAAACGAAAACGAAGAATTGATGAGGTAAACCAAAAAAATGAAGTAAGAAAATATGTAATAGCCATAGAAGTCTCCACCTGGACAGACTCATTATCAGATGTACAAAACATTCATTTTGTGTTCAGCTTGAATATATGCAATGCAAATTAAGCGGGGAACAGAAGAACCCTTCACGTCGAAAAACATATACAATTTTATCTCCTAGTGTGATGAGCTGAAATTCATGCAAGAGCATGGAATGTACTGCTCTACTTTTCGGCCCTCAGAAACATTCAGTTCTGGTAAAATCAAGGGAATCATCACACTGAACTGTCAACCGTAGACAATGTGGTCGGCATCCGGACAAGTTTCCAGGTGATATTATACGATCTTTGCCTTATCATGTAATTTATATTGTTGAACTTCCACAATAACAATTTGATTATTGTATATTAACAGATACAATGACTTTGTCTAACATTTATGAGCAATAGTAGCATGATGTTGATATTATTGTACTCCTAAATATGTTTTTAGTCCACTTCTACACAAAGTGAAATCCCACATTCTCATTTACTTCATCATTGTATGTATTTGTGGGCCGTGAATAACAAAAATATAGAAATTATCATTGTTCCTCTTATTTCACAGTTCAATTGCTTTGATCAATTCATCAATTATTTTTAAATCATCGCAATTGTTAATCGTGGCAGCCGTATAAATTGTTTCATATATTGTCATCATTCAAGCAAATATTCAGAAAAAAAAATATGTATATGGATTTGTAAGAGCTAGAAATGATTACTTTCAACTCAGTCATAATAATCACCTCTTTATTCTGGGTACATGAATACATTTTCTTTATGTTTCTTCATGTTACTCTGATTGATTTCTTATATTTTCATTTGTCCGGCATTTTATAAATAGATGGTTTGAAAAAATGATTGCATTAGGCACAAGTCTTTTAATGACCAAGCTAAAACAATGTCCGCTCGAATTTCAAAGAGCTATTCTCTATCAAGCTGCGGATGTCCAGTCAATTTGATCCACTTATATTCGTATTATATTCTGCGCATACTATTATAAAGGTTCCAACAATATAATTAATATCCCAGGATAAATTACTTGCTTCCGAGAATATCTTGTTTGTCTATGCATGCGAAATTGTTTAGAAAAATTGCGGTCTTAAATGATTTTTTGCATGCTTCACTCGATAATAATTAGAAAATGGTAGAAATTATACTTAAATATAGGATACTAGAAATTATGTGATATTATACAAATTGTTGTATGATAACCCTCATAGTTAGACTAAATTGAATGTTGCTGTTCAAAAAAGTGTCGTTTTGGGATTTTTTTCACATTATTTTATTCATGTACTTAAAATATAAACAAGATGATGCAATATTCTCTAATGGAGTCAAATTTAGTAACTCAATAACTTCCCCTTCTATATAAGCATCCAAAAGCTTGAATTACCTACAAAATACAATAATATAACAATAACATTATTAGGGATATATGAAATTAGTTGATATTAGAGAGACAAATATGTTTATATTTAGCTTATGTTACCAGACAGCAGCCTTTGGATTCCCTTCTAAAAACATTCCAGTTTCTAGGGCAGGCATCATGAGGGATGTGAAATTCAATCCTGAATACATCATTAGCAAGAATGGCATACACCACATAGACGAAGAATTTGAAATATCGTATATCAGCATTATTCTGATGTTGGATGTGAGAGTTAGGTTGTACTTCTCAGTATTACAAAAGCGAAGGAATTCTTGAATGTATTTTCGAAAAATTTAGAGAATCACTGGTATTCCGATCAAAATGAAATTATTCTGCTCACAATTCTATCTTTGGAATAGCGGTCGTGCTCATAGCGGTCACCATGAAATAGTGCTTATAGCAATCACATATACTCTCGTCACTCGTCATACCATTTATTTATTCATGCAACTTAATTGGGACTCACTTTTTGATTCAAATAAAAGGATGAATCTATTCAAATATTAGATATTTTTATTTATTACATTATAACATTTCACTTATAATATGAAGCTGTCAGTGACACTGAAACAATGATTTTTTTTTGATAAATTGATTGTAGGTCTGCTTGTTCTCACAGAAAATTACGCTGAGTTCGCCTGTGGGATTGAACTTGAGCCCGAAACAACCAAGAAAGGTGAACCTAACTCCTCATGTTGAGTCGAAATCTTGTTTAACTTAGAGCTATTTCTTGTAACGTGATTTTCGCACAAGCGTGCAAAATTAGCGTCTATTATAGGATCAAGCCAATAAATGGAGAATACTCAATATCCAAACACATTTATTTCTGCCTTCAAATTGGAAAGTGAGTCTAAATTGAGCTGCGTTACTAAATAGATGATAGTTTGCTACGAGCATGACCGAAATACCAAGAGTTACAAAATTCTCGAGAGAACCCGGAACGGAGAGGCAGGAAAATCTGTGACCTCTATGAGCACGATTCTCCGGTGACTGCTAACAACACGACCGCTATGAGTATCTCTTCTTAATCAGCACTTGAAGAACCGCGATAAATGTTAAATATGTTCAATAGAGATGTTGTAATTCTATGAAAACTAACTGCCATAAGTGGCATGATGAATTCCAAATTGATTAAGAAACAATGATGGCGATCATAGTTTACATCGATTGGGATGAAACTGAGTCGATATAATTGACGGATGATGAGTCAAAATAATACTAGTGTACGATAGTACAGCAATTTGTTTCTTTGTTTGGAACTTCGAACGATTATGGCGATACGAAAGCCTATTGAAATCATCCTCAGGATTTTTTTCGGAAGTGATACCAAAATTCAGATAAGCACATGGTGAGACAATTAGATTATTCACAAGAATATTGAATAATATTGTCACAAATGTGACATATTTCAAGTAATTGACTCACATAATTATTTATTTGAATTCGCTTTAACTGTAAACCTAGTTAGCATTGACCAAATCGATGTTCAATTGTCGGACATGATTGACCGCCTACGGTTACTAAATGTTCGGTGGTTGCCAGGCATGAACTGTTACACAATTGAATGTTGGCCTATTGCCGGCTTGGGTATATAAGAGCGTGAGCTAGGAGAGGAAGTCGTTCAGTGATTCAATACGAGTAACTGTGAGCGATATTGTAATTATACGTATTCAGAAAATAAATATCGGCACTGTCACCTGTGTAAATAAATTATCCACGATAAAATTTGTAACAATATCCTCCAATATATTTATTAGTTTCTTTATTATTCGTATATCAATTATATTGTTATGTTTATTATCGAGAAATATACAAAAATTGAGCTTATCAAATCAATGGAAGCAACCAAGGATACATTATAACTATTTATTATTCTGCACTAAATAAAAATAATGCAACTAATATTTATCTCTGAAATTATATTATGGAGTGTTTGCAAGCCACCGCTAATGACACGTCAACGCTAACGTCAGAAACGATTTTTTTTGGGCACCTTTACTAGAATTGATAAATAAATTTATTGTCATGTTATTGATATTTGCTAACACTTTCTTGTAAGTACACTTGAGCGAGCATTACCCAAAAAATGGAAGAATCATCTAGATGATGAAAGCGCATTTTTGACAGCTCATGAATGCTTGTTACTTCAGAGATTTCGCAAATTATAATCTCTTACAATTACTGAGCTTGAAATCAAGCAGTTTGGGCAAACTTATGAAACAGCAGCTTCCATTTAGTACTAGTTTCAAGTTGACTATTTAATAGGTACATAATTTATACATGTACAAACTCAAAAATACCTTTTTTCTGCTACTGTATAAATAAGTGAGCCTTGTAGCCCTAGCAACTCGAACGATAACGAAAGCAAACCTTCGTGTTACCTCATGGCTATGCGTTGCTAGCTACGAAAGTAATACTTTCGGGGCCAGGACAAAAAAGTAAAAGTTTGAAAAAATTGCAAATCTATTGGAAATTTCATTAGTTATTCAAATAAATAAGTAGTTTATAACAATAATATGACTTTATCCAATCTATTCAATTTAATTTTATCTTTTAATTGGTTTTAAGTAATTATGCAATTTGAACAATTGGAAAAAGTCATGGTAGGAATATTATTTGAATTATTAACTTCTTCACTTTGTATTGGGAGATTTTTATCATTTTGAATTATGTCAAAATTCATATTTGTCATTGTTTCTATATTTATTATTAATGTGAATTTCATATAACACCTTTTTAGAAATTTCAATTTCATTACTTCACGAAAAACACTTCCATCCGCTCTTTAAATCCAAAATATCGGCACCCGAAGTATTACATTTTCGTCAATTCGAGTAACGTTTTTATCAGCAAGCCATTTAGAAAACATGCTGTATGTTTAATTGTACCTTTCTTTGGATTTATCCGCAAGAAGTGAGGCACATGCATTGTTAGCTGCCTTTTGAATACCATTTTCATTTTCTGTTAACATTTTAAATCGGTCAAATGCAATGTTCCACTAAATTATTGAAATTCAAAATCTGTGACAGGCGCTGATGACAGATAACATTGTAAATAAACCGTTGCTATGGATAATTTTAGACATGTAAAACAGCATCCATAACATTATTTCAAATATAATAATTATTAAATATTAATATCTATATAGAACAGTAGCAGAAAAAATTTAATACATCACACGATGCGAAAGCCCTTTCAGGTGTTCGGAGGTTTTGAACGGCCTCGGCTTCACCTCGGCCATTCAAATACCACCTCACACAAAAAAGTATGCTTTCGCATCTTGTAATGTAAATAACTATTAATCTTCATTGTTTAGTTATTGATTGACAGGAGGTCAAGTGCTGTAGCTTAAAATGATAATTTGATCTTTATCAAAGCTATATAAAAAAAAATACACCAAAAGTGAACAAATTTTCATCCAATAATAATAATTCATTCTAATAAGCTTCAAATTCGCGTCAAACAAGTCATTGAATGAATCCCGGACAGATTTGACAACTGTACATAATAATAGTGACACCGGCGGCGAAAGTTGTAACTAAATTTTTATCTACTTTAATAAATTTTATTTGCCATATCCCTAATGTCATAGATATCTATGGACATTGTTTCACTTGAAACAAGTAATTGAATAATTCAATTTTCCACAATCACTGAGCTTGAATTAAAGCAATTTGTGCAAGCCTACGAAACAGCAGCTTTTATTTAGTACCAGTTTCAAGTCTGTAAATAGTATAGTTGCTGAGATCTCAGCGTCACGCCTGCCAGCCATCCAGCCAGCCAGCCAGCCAGCCAGCCAGCCAGCCAGCCAGCCAAAGTGAATATAATAGCGCTTTTTTCGGAAAAATGCGATAAAAATTTGCTTTCCACGTTAGCGTTATCGTATCAATAGCGGAGGCTTGCAAAAATCTCCTAATATCACTAAAATTCATATCGACCTACCCGTTGTTCTATTTACTCTTCGACTTTTTGATTTATTTCTATAAATAAGCAGAGAAAATGCGGAGGATCTCTTTAACTGCGTTGGCCTGGGACAATTTTGCAGCATCTCGAGAGACTGCTAGAATTAGGTCGATGTATTCCAGAAGTCAATCAAGGAAATTCATTACGGTATTCAAGACTAATTCTGCTACCGCTGATTTGATTCAACTTAAAGTCAATCATCATCAAAACAATAAATTGTTGTTAAAATTTTGACTATTGTTATCGTTCTCCAGTCAAATTTAATTAACGGTAATGTGTATAATAAATTCTCTGTCAGTTGATATTAGAGACTTCATTGTTTCCTCAAATATTCTATTTGTATTCTATCTTTTGTTTTGAACACTGTAATAGAATCCTACAGTATATATTTTTTCAATGCGGACAGAAAAACGATTTCAAATGGTTATGTCAATCCTAATGGCGACAAAAATGTTTTATCTTGCAAGGTATGTGATTGGTGACAGCGAATAAAACATATATACTCTACTTCCGTTGTGATTTTTGCGGACTCTGTTGGTGATTCTCTGGAAATGCTGCGAGCCAGTGGTGCACCGTATTTTCTGTATTCACTCCACTTGTGCATCGAAGAATAACTTTCTACACTTGTATCTTAAATATCTATTAGAGAATACTTTCTACAACACCAGTATAATTGGATTTATTGAAAAAATATTGCTCTCTTCGTAGTAAATCTACGTCAATGCATTTTCCTCATCTCCGCTGTCAGTTTGCGGTGAACATGCGCTCGCGCTATTCCGGTCGCCCGGAGCATTCCGTTTCCGCCACATCACTGCGTTTCCGGTTCTCGTGTCCGTCGCCCTCTCAGCTTAACCACAAAGACCTGCATGTGCCACCCATGGAAATGTCCACGCAATCCTATGTCATATGATATTGAGGCTGCTTGTGGTAAATATTGATTCATGATATATTTCGCGAAAAAAATAGGGAATTATAAATTAGATAACATGAGATATAGGAACCTACTACATGTCAAATCAAATATAGCTTGGTACCCATGATCAATTGATTGGATTTTTGTCTTTCTTATTGAACTGATAGGCATAAGACTTTTCCAACTTCTCAGGGCGACGCGCGACGAGAACATTCATTGTTCTAATAATAAACAATGTGTGAGTGATAAAATCGATGATATTCATGGATTATAAAGTGGCGAAGCTTTGAGAACAGGACTTATAATATCATATAAGCTTAGTAACTGCATCCCATTCTGGAAGTTTAAGACCTAAAATGTTATGCAGAACAAAGTTTTAAATATACCCCGAATGGCTTCGATAAGAGATATACAAACAATGTTGGATTTGACGGAGACACGATAGTGCCGCAAATAATTTGAATAATTTGATAATACCCAATACAAATTATCAACCGTCATCTGTTTTATTGTAGTTGATACAAGCACTAAAAAAAAATTAGAAAAACTGAATCGAAACTGAGCAGTATTCTCAAGATAATAACAGTTCGGGAATGTATTAGAGTTGCTATTTGAATCTACCGGAGAGTCTGAATCGGCGAAAATATTTTCAAGAATAATTGCCCGGGTGAAATCTACTCATTCCAATTTGACTGAGCTATATACCGTTATATCGGTTCCATTGCGAGTCAAAATATGGTTCTTTGATCACCAATTTGGTATTTATTCACGAGAAGAACCTTGGGAATTAAATATATATCTCCAGTAGGTATAGTATTCTAAAAGACAATTTCAGAATACAAAATAATTATATTTTGGTTGTTGAATAAGTATCAAGCACTAATTATACTGGTAATTGAATAAAAATACTCTTCAAAATAGGAAGTAACAAGTTATTGCTTCCATAGTTACAGATTCAAGTTACATCTAAGTCTCCTCAAATTAAAAAAAGGTCATTAATTTTGTCCTTAGCTTAGGATGAGAGTTTTAATGAAATTATGGACTCACATATATCACGTAACAATGTACTTTCCGTAATATCATTGCAAAATATAAATTTAAATTACCGCAGAATACAAGCTAAGGCCGATTGACAAGATAAATTATTCTCTTTCAAATCATATGCATAATTTAAAACAAACTTTACATCATAACACAATCTTTTGGTCATAATTTCAAAGCTTTGCCACTAGTTCATGATTTTGTTCATCAATTAAGCTCATGAAGTTCTTCACGTGACAATTATCGAATTTAATAGAAATATAGCCATGGAGATATAGAGCACAAATCGGAATCATCATTTTCAATAAAAGTAAAAATAAGATCAGGAACAAGAAGTTTGCAAGGAATTGATTGAGAAAACAAGAATAATCGATTAGCTCATTATTTACTTCAATGTCTGAAGCCTAGAATGTTTATTTCTTCCATTCATTTCACTGAGTTTCCATTGTTCTAGATATAGCAGCTGGAATATTGAAGATACGAAAATACCTTAGATAGAAAACTTATTTGATGAAATCTGGCCCACAGTATCGCCTAATTTTGTACTTTTTATAACCAACTTATTTTCCGAAACAATACTTGGCTTGATTTTTTTCAAAATGAACACTCTGTATACACTCGAACAAGCGTAAGCATTACCTTAAGAATGTTTTTTTGGAGATAGAAATAGCCTGACCTAGTAGTATCTATCTCTCTCTTACTAATAGTATGAAACTGTAGGGACAAATGTCTCCTACTTACCCGTTGCCGTACACACAGACATATCCGGCTGTACACACATATACATGCACACACTTACATACATACACAAATCAAATATATTATTAAAGTTATTGTAAATATTGTATATATCTTGTAAAATAATATGCTTCTATCCCTCTTTGTCATCCTTACTATTTCTATCTTTGTCCCACTTTCACAGTTCTTGTTCTGCAGCATGTTAAGACTCTTGACTTCATTTCATCCCTTTTGGAAACCTAAATCTGCAAAAACTATGGTCATATCCCAGTCACACCCCCACTTCACACATGCTTCCCTTTTAAAACATCTGTACATACTATGTCCAGGTCTTCCTCTCTGCTCTCTCGTTGGAGAACATTCTCCGAGAAATAAATAGTTCAGGACAAATACGCGCGCTTTTTCATTAACATCACCCAAATCACCCACAAAACATTTATTAGATACCTAACGTTTGTCTGCCCTAGTTCCGACATACTTCATTGATGATGTCCTCTTTGAAACCTACCTACAGCCTTGTACCATTGGAAACTTATGTCTGTGTGAAACCATTTAGTATATTCACTCTCATGAGCGCACTTAATGAATTTTGTTTAGTTAATCAATAAGGTCTGAGCTACGTGAAGATTGAATATAAGTGTATTAAACACTTTTTTCCACTTGTTCAATTTAAAACACTAATATACATTTTACATACATATTTAATAAATAAAGTATTCTCATCAGTTTTAAAAATAGAAACTGCTACCACTGTTGACGCTAGATTCTTATCTATCCGACCTAGAAACATGCGATTACCAAGCTTGTCAGACTGTATTTTGGCAAGTTCAGATTATTAATTAATTTTTTCTCATAATGGTGTATCATGCCTACTATTTGGTTTCAAATTATGCCTGGAATAGGGTCTTCCTGAAAAAAATTATTATGATCTTCTTGTGTCTTGACGTAAAGTTTATAATTGACAATCCTGTGGATTAAACTTTTTTTTTCCATTACGTTATCTCAACAAACCACATACAGAATTGTAAAATTTTCAAATTTTTTCACGTGATCAACGAAACGCTGTTATTGGCTTTGTAACGTCATCACGCAGGCGATCAGCAGTTAGTTCTTGACAGATAGGGACAATGAATTAATTCGATTTGGAATAGAATCAGGCACAAAATAAGCTCTGATGTGTTCATAAAAGGACAGTCAGATAATTTGCCAGAGGTTCACGAGTTAATTGCTGCCGACTTTTTCTCGAAAAGTGTTTTTTTTAACGCAGCTGAAATGATTGTTGTCAATGGTTTTTTCTTTTGACAGTATAACGTCTATTTTTGTGTGCGAAGTGTAGTGAAATACGGTTTTACTGATCTATTGATTTTAGCACGTTATACTGAGCTACTGAAATGTTTTAGGTAATATCCATTGTTAACCTATGAAATTTTGTTGACACAGCATTTGATTTTGTCACGTCAAAGACATCAATAATAATAATTCAATATTCATTTGAGGAAATTTGGTAAATACCATTTTGATTGACCTGATATTTCAAATGCATACAAAATAATTAATGAAAATGTATCTCAATGGATTCCAAGTTCTTTACCTGTCACTTCTCTCGAGTGTCATATAGGCTACGTGCATGAAGTCTACTAGCGCCTCTAGCGGAAAATGGGGAACGATTGAACTCCCATTTTATCATTATTTTATACGTGAAATTAGTTTTGCCATATTAAACATGTTGATAAATATGTTGCTGACAATATTAACAACGAAATTATTGCGAAGTGCATCCAACAAACTTCTATCACTGAAACACCTTACAAATTAGAGATAGAGGTAAATTCATGAGTCCCAAATCGATGATGAAATTTTGTAATTTCACAATTGAATTATAAACATCTTTATCGTTATATAGATTCATTATGAAAGACAGATAATACTCTATTTACCGCTTTGATCCACTTCACTTTTTTTTTATGTTATAACTGGGTTCATTAAATCTATGAGACTATATTCCACTTGAATCATCCTTAACACAATAGCCTGAAACAGAACAAGCGTTTTCCTATGTTTTATATGCAATTATTTCCACTTTTCAACTACAATGCTCAATGACAGCGCAATGACGTATTCTGAGAAATGGAGTTCAATGCTGACAATGATGCTTATCATGAGCGCTCGCATCGATATTTGTTAAAACTTTGCTCCCTTGCACATAGCCTATAGTTGAACGTTTTTCGGAATCTCATAGTACTTTAAAAACGTGATATCTACATGAGAGGTATTTTGTTCTAGTCTGGACTAGAACTCTTAAAGCTATTTTGAGGTTATCGTATTAATTCCGATGACAGCTAATTATGCATATTGATTCTTGTCAATAGAAAATTGAAAATTTATATTAACATTGAAATGGTCTTCAGATCCTCACAACAAGATAAGTATGAGGTCAAACCTCTTTTTCTCCTCTGTTGAGACATGTATAAACAACTTACTTGGTTCGCGATGACTGCTACTATCACACCCAGATACAATACAGTACTATTTTGACGGTTTTTTTTTTTAGAACTGAGGTTCTCTTTTGCTTACTTTATTGAAAGCGATACTAGAGCAGAGCGTCAGAAGTGCGAAGTGACGTCACAACAATATGGCGGTTTTTCGTGACCTTTTCAAACGTCATTAACTTTGGAATCGTGCTTACTAATCACAGCGATTCTTCTTAACGATAAAATTAGTGTCAATAGTTTTTTTAATGTGCTTAGAGTTCATTCTCGACATTTTTGAAAAATCGTGGAAGACCCTATAAGAACGAAGGATTTGTTATAGCTGGCTGTGATAATTTTGTTGTTTGTTTCAAGAACCTACGATATTATTAATAAATAATGAATACACTAATAATGAGAAAGTGCGCTTTTCAGTTAATCTATTTGTAGGAGTAACTACTGATCAATAGATTTTTAGTACTATTTTTATTATAAAACATTGACTCAGGATCGGTATCTAATATTTTCACATAATGAATTTCAAGAAATGATGGTTCTAACATAATGGAGCCCTTGCTCATAACGATGATCGAAAAACAGATTTTCAATCCTTCAACCGTGTGGTGGGAAAAAGTTGCAAGAACTGTGTGGTGGGGTATGACATACCCCAGCAATAAAAACAAAATAAATATACAAATTTACAGTTTTATATTAGATTCTTCTGATGATTCTCTTAACTATATATTGAACACAACAAAACATATATAATCTTCTTGAGGAGTAGAAACAATAGATGGCAGAGAAAATTGCCAATGTCTATAATTGATCGTTTTAAAAAAATATATTTTATTCATCCTCATCTTACAACTTGAATGTAAGATGGACATTAACTCATTCTTCATGAAATAAATACTTAACTATCGGTAGAAGAACAGGGAAATTTTGATACAAAAATATTGTAACACAAAAAAGTTATGAACTCTCAATTCTACATCAATTTGAGCATGAAAAAATGGCATGTTCTAAACAAACAGCCTTAATAGATTTGTTGCAAACATAAAGGCCTGTAGTCAGAACGCGGTTTTAAGCCCAGGCCTGAGTCTATCTTATATATAACCATGACGACGTAACATTATTTTGACATGTTGTCATGGTTATGCATAAGCCAGACCTAGAACCGGGTTTAAAACTGCGTCCTGACTACGGGCTAAAATGTCTTACGATCTTTCGTTCTAGTACAAATGTTACACCTATATTTGTTTAACCATAATCTGAGCTTATCACATTAATTTGTTACACTAACTGTGTGGTGGGGTATGTGATACCCTGAACAACTTTAGAACGCTATAACTCGATAACAGCAGAAAATATAATGACAAACCTACCACTAAAATAGTCTGTAACGCAAGTAAGACAGCTACTGACCTCTTTGAGATAGTAATCCTCCAAATAATGAAGAGACGAACATGAGCAGCATCTATGGGGTATGACATACTCCACCACACGGATGAAGGGTTAAATAATGGATTCAATCGGAACTGGGCTTGCAACAGTGGACGAGTTATATGGTTTGCTAGATTGCCTGATCCATCTATTCAAAATTTCTTTGCTGGAGGCTTTCTGAAAGATGAGATCCCTAAGACTCCTTGTCAGGATCTTAAAGAGAAGGAGGTTAAAAAAAACACATGGTAGCTTGTTCACTTATAACACCAGAAATTCTGCGAAAAGTCAGGGAAGACATAATAATAAGGGTTCAAAAATGTTTGGAGTCTAACGGTGGCCAATTTAAACAATTTTTATGATTAATTAGATATTAGCACTTGTCTTGGAGCTCTTTATATCTCGAAATCAATTTAATATTTATTGAAAATAGTTCTTCCTGCATTACAAACTCATCATTTTTTACTTTTATAATATTGATCATAATTTGGAGCAAAATATTCTTTGTGATGGACCACCAAGAAAAACTGATCTATAATCTGATCAAGCCAGAAAATACGGCTTGTTCTATCAAAAAAGACGTTGGGTATTCTCGCGGAACATAGGTTACCTATAAGAAAAAGAGAATATCGCTACTTCATAGATCAGATCTTGTTCATTATATATATTGTTGAACAATATTCCAACAGATATAAGCTGGCAAACAAAAAGCCAGCCATCATCACTATTTTTTATATTTCTCAAATCAAATATTATAGAATCATCGCCGGATGATTCAATACCTCAGAAAATAGTATTTACCAAACAAACAAAAATGTATATGTGCACCACTGCGCATTCAAGCTGCGAACTTTTGAAAGAGAAGTATGCAAGAATATAAGTAGAACAAGTTCCAGATATTTTGCACAATTTTTTGAGCATTGCTCTAATATATGACAGTTTTTTTTCGAAAGGAATAACCAGTATCAGTTTTGTAGCTGATTGAAGATACAATTTGCATAATTCAATTGATGATGATTCTTTCAGTTTATCTCAATAATTGAGACGTTATTCAATATTAAACACATTGTCCATGACAATATGTCAATTATCACATAGCGCCTTACTTATAGGCATTAGACGTTATTGTGGCCACTGCATAACAGACGGATGGAGATTCATTAGAACAATATAATATCATAATACTTTCCTCATATCTTTTCAATTTGAATACTCAATTCACTATTAATTAGTTCGTACTTTTTGCTATTCATTCAATTTTTATTACTCGTAAGAGATGTAATATGCATATTCTAAAATTGATACTCCAAAATCCTTTATGAATAAATTTCAAATAGCTCTCTGCTATATATTTGACTTGAAGTAGCACCAACTATTTTACAACGGTCAATGAATTATTTCAACATATTTGATAATTTTTTTGCTTCCAGCTCTCCCAAATTTTCTCTCGTTTCAAAAGAATATTATTCAACTGTGAACTATAAACTATGAGCCATCAACTATCATAGCACCATCTTGTGGGGGAGGAGTCAACTATCTTGGCAGTTAGCTGCTCATTCGCACGTCATTACCTCATATGATCGATGAGTCGGAGCCCTCAGACTCGTGTCCTCGGGATGCACAATAATGCACGTGCATCTAGGGATGCGTACCCAAATGGGAGATAGGGTAGAAGGGAAGTCAGAGCGAAGATCCGCCGGAGAAGACAGTAAAGATTCGGGGTGTGGAAAGAATGTGAGGCATATGGCGAGGAAAAAGGATGAGTAGTTTATTTTTAATCTGATTCTTTCCTTATGTGGTTAATAACTTTAACGAATAGATATATTGCTATATATTCTCTAATAGTTCACTTTATGTTATCACGTAATAATAGGTGATTCGATTAATTTCTACAGCCATGAGTGAATCAGTCGATTCTTTGTTTGGCGCACTAGAGATCAATTTTGGAATAAATTAGCTTTAAAGTTTGTGATATTTTGTCTACTTATCAATAATTGCTAGCAGTGGGAACAAAAACTGTTCCAACCAATCACATAATGGGTAGTCTTAAGTTGTTGAAGTAATGTACATAATGCATCTATATTAAAACGATTGTAGATAAAGATAGCTCTCTTTTCAGTGTTCTCTAAGTTTATATGTCTGCCCTTATTTTCAACGTCAACAGAATGAGTATTTTCAAATGCATACTACTAAACCGTAATCAACTTTTGTCATATAAACAGAATTTCCAAGTAACCATCGTATCAGAAAATTATAGGGAGAATTGATTTTCTTTACTGACGTTTCCTTATGTCTAATTGATAGGATTCGAATGACAGAATGACCTAGATGTTCAAGCAAATAGAATTTCAAATTGAGGAATCAATTGTGGTCAGTCATGATCCCTAATCAATAAATGGGAGTTGACAGAGCTTGAAAATTCAAACACTCTAACCACTGCAATATTTCCGTGACTACTTCTATTTGTTTAATATAGTAGCTCTTTGAGAAACTAAATTGAGATATAATGGATATATGTGTTCTGAAAAGGCTTTGTATGAGGACTCGCAATCGCTTTGATCTTTAATTATTTTGTATCTTTTGTTTTGAAGCTTGATATTGCATTGATAGTTCATTGATGAATAGTCAATCAAAAATAATTTAGAATCTCAACATCCTAGTTGATTCGTAGTTGTTTTAAAAAGGATTCATTGAACTTTTCTGATCGAAAAGTGATCTTGGATGATATGGTTAATCATTATTATCTAGAAACAGAGAAACTGTTGGAGGCTATGCTGATCCACCTGACTCAAGAATTTGCCGGAATAAAAATTAGCAGAAAAAGTTCTTGCTCCTATTTTTTGAAGAAAATAATAAATTATCTCTCAACTGGAGAGAGGATGAAATTTTCCAGAAGGGTGATGTTATTGCAAGACAATATTTCTGCATGCAAGTCGTTTGTCAATTCTGTGGTGGAGCTACAACGACTTGACATTGACATTGACTTGATTGTTACTGTCAATTTGCCATGCAAGTTGAACATGTTTTCAGCTAATTTTTGTCATAGGGACATGACAGGGACTGGGTAGGGTTAAACTTCTATAAAAATAAGATCTAGATAATGATAACGAGGATTGGGAGTTCAAGACAAGACAAGGGCTGTTATGACTTAGACTTCAGCTGAGCTGACTGATTAGCACTGATGTCACACCATCAAACTATCATCTATCGTTTGAACTGAAAATATATTTGAAATGGTATAAATATTATTCAAATGAAGGAGTAATATATTTTATCAAAAATTATTCTGTGGGACAGCATAATATTTTTCTTTAATGTTAAGAGACACTTCATGAGCCTTGTATTGAATTAAAGAAGTAGTAAGAAGATTATGTTGGATGAACCAATTTTATTCCAGAGACTCTGTTATTTCTACTATTCAGTGCTAGAAGTTTATCAATATTTGCTCGTACAAATGTGAGAGAACTTGAATCAAATACAAATGGACAATCATAAAACAGTAGCATACGTCTGTTTGACTGGAAATTAATGCAATATAATTGTCAGATGTTTACAATAGAATATCGAAAGGTGAAAATGCGGAAATCAACATATTTCAAATTCTGATTTAGAATGAAGTTTCAGTAATATTTACGGCAGTAATACAGATACAGAAAACCACAAAGTATTAGAGACAAGCGTAAAAATGTGTACTGTACGTCCACAGCGGAAAATTTTGTGAAATATGTAAAAAATGTGACAACTGTATACAATGTGAAATACCACTTCCGTATTTTGCCGCTAGGTGGCACTTTGTATTTGCAGCTTCCAAACGTCAAACTCAAAATTAACTGCCTAATTCTTATACGAGTTTGCTAGCTTACAAAGATTTTATTGTAAAAATAAAGATGCCCGAGGGACGGCCAAGGATCTGATTATTCCTTCACAAACCCATTACAGCTTGTTTTCTGTCTGATTCCTATCTTTTATGCACTAATTTTTGACCACCAGCATGCGTGATGACGTCATAGCGGCGCTTGGCTAATAACATCGTTTCGTCCGTTACATATCATAATTTTAAAATTTCACTATTCTGTATGTTTGTAAAAGAAATTTCCATTTACAGGATACTCAATTATAGGTTGTAGATCTCACGTTGAGATACAACTCGTCGCACAACATCAAAATCGCACTCTTATTGATCGATCATTTTCATTCTCACTAGCTCACAGGGATTTATTATTCACTTTTCCAACAATGTCCAATGTCTATACCGTTCGCGGAAGCTAACTTAGATCGTAATTACAATAAATTATGAAATAAATAACAAATCCAGATGAACATTAGTGTAAACTATACTTTAGTAATTCTATATCTATGGCTGTATTATAGAAATATCTTGGGACTCTATCACAATAGAATCTATAAGGCAACCAAATATTTATTATTTTTGTAAATGCATAATTTTAGGAAATAGTTCTAAGCAGAATGGAGACATTGGAAAGTGCTTTTCGGAAGAAATATATACTAATTATTCCCAAAATCACCATAATTACGAGAGTATTTTGACAGTAACAAGAGCATGTTACTTGATAACAGACCGACGTCGCACGGAATCTACGTCTGCTATCTGAAAGTACCATGCTTGAGGAAGCTATCAAATTAATAAGTATAAAAAAACTGTCAGCTCAATAAATATTCGCATATATGTGTTTGAATACAACTAGTGAAGTTCAAATAAGACACATGAATGATATTTTCATCGTAATTAAAAACGGTCCTTAGGCTGATTGTTCTGTTTTGTCGATTGTTTACACAAACATACAGATCTTACCGGCTCCTAAACAGTGTTCAGTGTAATATTGATTCGATTCGACGAAGTCACGCATGTAACCAAAAATGAACGAATCTTATTGTATTCTTAATATGTCAAGAAAAAAATCCATTCTGAAAACTCCGTAAAGTTCTAGAAGTGCTGTAATCCTTTCAAAAATTGATGAAATGCATAAGCTCCTGTCTACTGTACATTATCATGTGAGTGTGACCAATTTATTGCGAATTCGAACAGAATTTGAAGCTTGGAGTCTCGAACTTCAAGGCGTATTCAATTAAAGTGAACAGCAACATGAGCAAAGTCCTACTATAAAACCATTACCATTAGCAAAATACTTTAGCTCTCAAAACAACTTCAGAACATACAAAGTAATCTACGTAAAATTCATATTCTCTCCGTAATTAAACATCACATCAGCTTCGAGTTCCCTGAGAAGACTGACGAATATCTGTCATATGCAGAAAGTGCGTTGCTAATAAGTTTTCAAGCCTCAGGCCAAAAATTGTTCAAAATATTTTTTAGGAGATTAGTTAGAATGATTTGAATATGATATGCCACAATTCAACATTCCGCCAAAAGCAGAATGTTCACTGAAACGTTAAACCAAATGTCAAGTAAATAATAATAGGTAGTCAATCAGAAATAAGGAATTTATAATGAACCTAGGAATATATTCCTAAAAAGCAATTGAATATCACTATGCAAAAAAAGACGATTTGGTGAACGATAACTTCAAGTATTAAAAACAGTTTCAAGTTGGCATGTTAGACACGAGCTGAAATTAACTCAATTCAATTTGACATTTTATTGAGAAATTATTGTCTCTTATATGTTAAAATGTCTCATTCTATGGAAATAACATCACTTACCTATATACTGAAAAAACAGAAGTAGTTCTTATCACACTATCACTATTCACTAGCATAGAAATACATCACATCAATTTGTCCCAAATAAAAATTTCACATGAATAATAAGTTTGTTCAAATAACACTTCTGATCTCTTGGACGAGAGAGTATTCCACTGAATTTGCACTCTATGTGAATTCATGACACGATCAATCCGGCAAACGAGAATAAGCAAGACAAAAGAACAATTCTGTTCAACAGTAGCTGAAATATTTCAGTTTAATAGTGACGTAGCTTACTAAGTGATCTAAAAAATCAAAGCACCTTATATTTTTTAAAAATGTGCATGAAAATTATATTTATCGATTGTGAAAAACTGTTTATTGTTTTATTCAGACTGTGCTATCATCTATAAGACTGCAAATTAGTTGGTAAGTTTTGTTATTGAACACTTATTTGAAAATCAATTTCTTAGTCTCAAAAATTTATCTTTTGATAATAATAATAATAATAATAATAATAATAATAATAATAATATCTGCGTCCAATACTTGTCGCTGTTAGTTGTGTAATAATACAAATTATCATCTACTTCCATAATATCAAATTGGAATTTATGTTGAGATACATAACACTGGTTTCATAGAGATATCTGATATTTTTATATTAATATCGATTCAAGGAACAGAAATAACCAGTTATATTTCGATTATTGCAAAATATCATTGACTATTCCATTCGTAGTATTTATAACAAGGTTAAAAATGCTAAATCGCCAAAGAAACGATGCATATCAGTGGGTATTTGGACGTGTAGAAATATCATCGGGTATTACACTAGTGGTCAGAGTGAGTATTTTACTCAAAGATGTGGATACCTCCAATTTGTGCTTTCTTCGTATTTAATGAAATATTTTTCTGAGTATCTTCATCAATTTTATCTTTTGGCGTATCACCAAACCTTTCTGAACTAGATTTCATATCAAGACGCAATATATTTCTCTATTATTCGTCAAAGAAAATGCAAGAAATTCTAATTTTTCAGTTTTACAGATGTTTGTTAACTCGTTCCTATGAAAATTACGTGAGTATTCATAGAAAACTAATCTGAAAAAATTATTTGACTCCTGGAATGATCCTCCATATACCATTTGTAGTTAAAGTATTATAGACTATTTTTGTGGTGCAATCACTCATGTTTATTGTGCTTGTGAATACCACTTGTGCTGCACACTCGTGGTATTCGAACGCAAGCACAATAAACATTCGTGATAGCACCACAAAAATAATCGATAATACTTCAACTACTTATGGTATGATAAATGAATATTCCACTCATGTATACATAAATTCTTTCATAAGACTAGTGAAATTATCAAGAAATGTTCTA
Organism: Dromius quadrimaculatus; assembly: GCA_963989225.1. Lineage (NCBI taxonomy): Eukaryota > Metazoa > Arthropoda > Insecta > Coleoptera > Carabidae > Dromius > Dromius quadrimaculatus. The sequence continues at coordinate 12,196,271 of OZ022324.1, forward strand.
GACAAGACGAAATTTCAAATAACAAACTATTATTATTATTCTTCATGCATATGATTTAGAACCATCAAAATTTTTTATTGAGATGAAGATTCCTAAAGCACTATTAATTGGTGGATCAGAATAGTTAACTTATTTAATTTCATCTGTATGATAAATACAGCAATATATATTTTAAGTACATCCTGGATTAATCAGATATATATTACCATAAAAATTGGATTCGCATTACTAATTTCTAGAAACAGAAATAATTGTGTTTATTTTAGTCAGAGTGAAGGTAATAATTCACCGCTGCTTCAATTCAATCCAATTTATAAAGTAGAAGGAACTAACCATTATGCATGTCACATTAATACATTTAAAACAATAAGTCTTTCAGCCTGAGCGGTCAAGCAGGCCATGATTTATGACCACTAACCAATAAACTGATGATGCTACAGCTTTGTGTGCTATATGTGTTTTTATACGTATCACTTACTACGTCGACTTCACTGTGTGAAATGAAAGATAAAAAATCCTGAAAACTCCATTTATCCGTAACTTCTAAATTAGTTGTGCTAAGAATTAAAGTTTCAGTATAAGAGTTTACTTAAGTTGATACTCCATCTTTCTATATTTGAGGTGTCATGATTCTCCACGTATTATTTTCTAGCTTTGTCATTGTCAGCATACCAATTTCAAATGTACTTCAATTTGCTAATGAATATATTCGGCAATGGACGAAATCATTATGATTTCAATTATTATTAGTTAAAACGGTCTATTGTGCAGCATATCAACTGAACAATACTACAAACTACAATAGACACATAGAATAATTGATGAACAAACATAATTAGTTATATTATTCCTCACATCTAATTAAAACAGGCCTAATTTATATAAAACTTTTTTAAAGTTAGAATAATCAACGCAAAATCTACTCTACTTTGATTTAATGATCGACGCCATATCGATTATATCAAATTAGAGTTTCTAGACTCCATATGCATCTCTTGTATTCTATCACAAAGGCAGATTCTATGATCGATCCCATAAGTCAATAAGAATTTAATGATGTTAGGAAGAACAACGCAAAATAAGTGCCATACGACTATAGAAATATAGAACAATAAAATCGTTATGTAGTATAATTGAGGGTTTTGAGCACAATTGTTTTATTGTCACATTAAATTAATTATCTATAAAAATATGTCATTAGCACGGATAATTATACCCTCAAGAATATCTTGAAACATGAAATAGGAGATTAAATGCCACAGTCTAATTAATTTAAATATTGGATTGTACCTACAATTTTCAATTTGTATCTATATGTTCACGTAAGAATTGGTCCAAATTTTGATGGAGAACGCATTTTGTAGAGGAAATGAACCAAATATTTAATTCTTGAGACCCTTTGACTTATGGATAAATTATATATAGGTATTCTTACATGATATAATAGGAATCAATTGATAACTGAAACTATCATTTACATCTTACATCTTCCCTCGACATCTCCAAATCTAAGAATATTGTATAAGTTATATGTACATTATTTGGAATAGTATATTCCACAATAAGTATTGGAATGGCTTATATTCTGAAAAAGCGAAAAGTTTGTAAACCGAGCCAAAGACAAGGATCACGGTTCACGAGTGTGGAATACGCCATTCCAAACATGTTGTAGACTATACTTTCTCTAACAAGGTTTTGGAAACTCACCAATATTTCAGAGAAAACTTAAAAAATCATTAAATGTCAAACGTCAAATCCAGATATGAATATTTTAATTGTTAGGAGGTAACCATGGTAGTAGCCAAACTAACAGCTTCTAATTCGTCGAAATGATTCTCACGGCATAAAGAATCATTCAAACGATTTTTACGAATGCCATTCGTTGCAACATAATTTTTGGTTATGGAATATGCAAATTCCAAAACAGTGTTGGAGAAAATACTCTCTCTAACACTGCTTTGGATTCTTCACATTCCGGCACTGAAAACTATGTCTGATCAAATTGTCGATGTACTACCTACTTCATCTCCGAATTCGACGAATCCTGGTAAAAAGATTAGTTCAAGCATAACAAGTATGAGGAAAATATTATTAATATGACATGTACACATTGTGCATGTGTGTGCGATACTAGCGCGTCCCTAGTGAAAAGGAATTCTGCCAGTGGCACTTAAACAGTGAATTTTGTTCTCAACCGGTAATGCTCCGCACGCTACATCTAACTAACGAGCGAGCTTCGTTCGCTCCAACCAAGGCAATGACGAAGGGTGACTAAACATCTCATGTTGGAGGAAAAAACTTTACAGAACACATTTTATGAATAAATATGTTTTATTGGGATATAAGTTCTGTATATTAATCGGAAACACAACGTTTCGACAGTAAAGAGCTGCCTTTCCCAAGTGTAAAGAAATATGAAAATAAATGATGCAAATCATCAACCACAGGCAGAGCTCTACAATCTTAGGAGTTAATATAAGGTTTGTTCCTACAGACAATCCCTGACTAGGTACTGACAGTCCCGTACTAATTTTTTGCTCGCATGCGTGAGCTATGACTGGTTTCAAACTAGTCAGTGATTTTTTGTTGGAACACATGTTCAACAGTCAGAAGAATCACAACAGATCCAATTAAATTTTTACTTATTCTAAAGTGCTCAATGAACTCCACATAATTATAATTTTCAATTAAGTTCAAGTAATTCTGCCTTTTAAGTCTTATTCTTTTTTGTAAAAGTTCTCCAAAATTATCATCGTCAGATTCACTTAATAAAGACGAAGTCATTTCGTAAACACTACTAAACACACTATCACTCATATTTAATAGGTTTGTGAAAATTTCAAAACATCTCTTTACAAAGTCGATAACAATCAACAACCTCTTAATACGCATGCGGGGATTTAGAATTTGTGGATAGTCAGAGAACTTTTCTGACTATCAGCAAACTGGTTCATGGACAGTTGGAACAGAGAACTTTCTAGTCAGGGATTTGTCACAACTGCTGTTGGAACACCTAAAATCGAACTGCGCAGACTCCGGACAGTCTCGGACAGTTTTGTACTGCTGTAGGAACAAACCTATATTTTAAACTAATCTAGTTACTATTTGTACTTTTATTTTTGTTGTCTTGACAATTCTGTTCAATTATTTTCATATTTCTTTACACTTGAAAAAGGCAGCACTTTGCTGTCGAAACGTTGTGTTTCTAATTAAAGTACAGAACTTATATCCCAATAAAACATATCTATTTATCTCATGTTGGGTTTGATCTGCCGTCATTGTCTTGGACTTAAGATTTCGTATCAGTTGAAGACTGAAATCACTGTTTCAGTACTTCAGAGTGATCAATAAAGATTGTCTGTCACGTGACTAGCAAAAGCTCGCATTATGATCAAACTACCTTCATGGAATAAAGTTAGTATGAATTTATTTATTTTGATAACTACGTTACCGACATTTCAAGAACACAGTGAGATATATTTTGCATATTATATGACGGATTTTTCCATAATCTAATTCAAAAAACACGGAAGTAGGTAAATAGCTGTATTATTGGATGATTATTAAAAATTCATTATTATTCTACCAAATTTTTAAGTTAGAACAGTGTTTTCAGAGGAACTATCATCTTTCACTTGAAGCTCACTATCTCAAGCAGGCGGCAAAGAATAAATCAGAACAAGGCGGCACGGACAATCATGTTTGATCACTCTGTATATTCTTAGATGATATTGGATAATAAATGAGGTTTTCAAGGTCAACCGAGTTTGCCAATGATAATGATTTTTTTCCATATTTTTAATGCTGAAACAAATCCTTCCATCAAGTTTCATCGAAATCGGAGGTGGAGTAGTACGTCGACAGTTTGACCCTATGGTAAAACAAGTGACATTCCAACAAATCGTTTACAATCAGTCTGTGTAGCATTTAGAATCATTCCATTCTGGCTTTACGTTCGACGTTTAACAATCGAACAATTCTAAAAATTTCTACTGAATTCTTGATGAGTTTCCAAAATCTTATTGAGGAGGGTAAAGTCTATTACATATTTGAGATAGCGTATCCTTTGCTCTCAATATACTTATTGTAGAATTTAATATTCTTCAACACTAACAGTTTAACGACAAATAGCCGAGTTTCTGGTAGATGTATTCATCAATGAATGAACTTTATTTTTTTGGCAATTCGCTGTTGAACAATTGTCCCATGGAGGAGTTCTGTACAAATAAATAGATGTTACAACGTTAAACGTGATCATGAACATCAATGCATATTGATTTTTGGATAGCCTACATTTTTAATGCCTAACCTGAACTAGTTCATCAATAAATTTATGTCTGAATGTATTAGGGGACACTATTCGCGCTTTGTCGATAAACGATACCAGTGTATGTATGCATAGCAATGGAATGTTATAAATAAAGAATATCCATTTCTATAGAAAATATATAATTTTATATTCAAATGGGAATAGCGGAACCTTTTCCGCACCACATCTCTTCAGGTCTTTTTTCATACTTATTCAACTTGTGTATATGTTCCAAGTTAGAATTTCACTATGAAGGTAATGGGTACTAACTATATAAAGAGATAAACAGATATTCAAGTTTACTCGATTATAGTCAGTGATTGAAGCTTTCGAGATGATACCAATCCATTAATTTTGTTGTGTTGCAATCTGCAAATGCATTAGAAGAAACTTTAAATCAATTTGTTGATTATCTTCCAATATGCCAGGACTTAAAGAGCTATACTCATTTTGTTCTAATTAAGACATGTCTATAAATAGAAGTTCTATAGAAGAATCAATAAGTCAGTAGCATAGTGCGGTTATCTGGACAGTTTGAATAAATGATAAAGAGCTATACTTATTTTGTTCTAATTAAGACATGTATATAAATAGAAGTTCTATAGGAGAATAAATAAGTCAGTAGAATAGTGCGGTTATCTGGACAGTTTAAGTAAATAGTAGGATGCCTCACTTTTCGGGAAAAATTATGAAGTTCCAAATTGAAGCTTGTTCAACAACTCAATTTTCATTGAGAATTTATCATGGAAATGTTCCAATTGAAGATTGTATCAGCTATTAATCCTAAGAGTTGCGTACAGACCTTCTGAATCGACATGAAGGCAGAATATTTTGGAATATCCTGTAACAGAATTGTTTAGAACTATTGATCTTAAAATATTCTATTCAACAAATCATATTTTTGATTGTACCAATATTAGAGAAAGTACGAAACTCTGGCGAATGCTCACTGATGCATCTAGTTTGAGAAACTAGAGAGGGTTGACATGTCAAAAATTGTACCTTAGTATTTTTTTTTTTTGAACTAGATCAAAATACTCATTATTTGGATATTATGGTGACGCATTTTACGATCAAAATAGATCAAGTTACGTAATTTTTCAACTCTTTGAAAAAAGTTGAGGTTTTCAAATAATTTCTTATGAACAATTTTCTTCGCTACATTATTGCAAAAAATTTTCCAAGGAAGGCTATAGGATATTTTATTCCCTACATTATTGTTTTTCTGTCAATTTCGTACAGATGGAATCAGGTAAGTGTACAGAAGAGAAACATAATTCTCTACCTATCATATGGACTATATTTAATTTTTCACTCCTCGGCTTGATTTAAATCTATTGACCTGTATTAGTGTTTCACAAGAATCAAGAAATTGTCTTGAAATTTGCTTCCGATCTCGTGAGGCTGTCATGTTTATTCTGTAGATAAAATAAGGCTCTCGCACTCTACACGACTCTCGCTCGTAGAACATTCTTGTTTAAATTATGTAAAATGAAATACCACCAATTATGAAGATTCAGAAAAATACAGTTAAGTCAAAATAATTCAAATTTTCTACTGTTCTTGAAGTCTTAACTAAATCTATTTGAATTGTAGAACCTCTCACAACAAGCACTTCAATTCGCATAACGAGTGACGCGGATAGAGGCAGTCCATATGTTCTGGGCTCGGTTTTCCAAAATGTAATTCGATTGAAATCTTAATATGTGGCGATGTGATGGTTTTAGAACTAAATACTGTTCTCAACGTCTTTTGCTAGCATGTCTGATTGATTGATCCTCAAACATGTCCTAATGAAAAAATTACATAGAATACCTCCTGAAGAATCCAAATTCCCAAGGTGCAGTTCTTCCACATGTCTACGAAATCAACTAGTCTAAATAGATGGAGCTATCTTGAGATAAACTAATTACAATAGCTCAATAACAACTTATTATGTTTAGTGTTTCACAAAAATCAAGAAATAATCTTGATCTTGTCTTGAAATCAAGACAAGACCAAGAAAAGAAGTATTTTTCATTTCCCAGGACAAGACAAGAAAGTACTATCAAGAATCAAGACTTCTTGTCAAGAATCTTGATATCTTGACAATAAATTTTTTGAATCTGTATATTTATTAATCTATTATTGAAATGTTAAAATCTGCTGCAGTCATCACAGTTTTCTCCCGACAATAAATTTCATGGCCAGTTTCATCACTGTTTCATGAATTTAGGAGTATCATACCAACTGTCAAAGTGACATTTGTCATTGTCAAATTGACAGCTCATAGTGACAGCGTCATTGTCAAAGTAACAGTGTCATTTTCAAAGTGACAGCTGTCATTGTCGAAGGGACAGCTGTCATTATCGAAGTGACAGCTATCATTTTTAAAATGAAAGCTGTCATTGTTACTATATTTTAGTGCTTACAATATAAGTATTTTTGGAAATAAAGATTCTTCTTCTAGATTTTCTAGTTAAAAAAGCTGATATACAAATTTTAACTTAGCTTTTTGTACAGGTTCTCAAATTATTATACTCTCAGACAAACAGACCGACCTATGTTTTTTGGATTTAGTGGAGTCTAAAAGGTGAAAATTCATCAGATTCCAAAAAATTACAGTTTCAATACTTTCCCTATCATATATAGATCGGGGGAGTAAAAAGTATCGGCGACTATGATTTTCAAAACAAATATTTGATACAAATCGAAAGCATAAGTCGTCAGATTCCGGTGATTACATTTTTTATGTAGAAGAGAAATGTATAGGTAGAATCCTCAATACTCTATGAAAATTGTTAATTGTTAGGAACATTGCTATATCATATAGCAATAATAATTGAAAATACTGATTGAAACATGAAAATGACAGACTTTTCATTTATTTCTATTGGTGGCAATCTTGGAAAACGTTGCTAGAATCGTTTCATGACATACCTGACAGGGAGGATTAAGGGTAGACACTAACGCTAAACTGAGTGTTCGGATTAGATAAAACAATAGAGAAAGAGGATTCTCCCTAAATATCAGGATCAACAAATATCAATAATTTTTGAAACAAGATAAGAAATGCGTCGTCAAGAAATGAACAAGACAAGAAATCTTGTCTTGATGGAACACTTACCTCTATATTCACTATATTTTTTGTATGCGTATATCACGAATATCTCCATAATATGAATAAGTTGACATGAAATTATTATAATTGAGCGTCTCTATTTGATAATTACACTTAAAGTATATCTACTGAACAATTTAATTAGGGATGGAAATCGAATATTTTTCAATCAAACATTGTTCATTTATTAAAACTTTCGTAAATCTGTTTTATTTTATTGAATCTGTTTAGATAAACATTCCACACAATTTAATAAAATGTAATTAACGTTGGAAAATATTTGGATATAAACTATTCGCAGCAAATCGTGCTTTGTGTTTACAAATATTAATTGATCACAACGAAACTCAATTCACCCTGAAAATAATGAATTTGTGCAATAAAATATTCTAATGGATCTTTTCGAATTCAATGGATTTATCGGAAATAGTGAAATGCTCATTATAGATAGGGACATTTTTTTTGAATCATATTTATTTGAGAACGATTCTTATATTTTGATACAAGCAAACGTAAGTAGTCACAACTGTAGTCGATCGTCTTTAATAACCTACTCTTGTATCGGTACAAAATTAGAGAATTTTTGAATAGAAGGATTTAGTTTTCTCGATGAATTGTATAACAAATAATTACAAATATTTTGTGCACTCTTCGGGTATTTCTATCACATAAGAATGTATCATAATACGCCTATTGTGTAGCTCTGATGGCTTTGCTGTATCAGTTTAATTTCACATTTATGAAGTAGCATGATGAACTTGTGAAAAAAATGTCCCATCTGTGGGTCATAATCATTCGGTGAACATAAAATTTAAATACTTATGTTTGTTGTTGATCCATCAATCAAAAGCTTGTAGTGTCCACAATTTAACAGTTACCATTTTATTAAAATATTATAAGTAGATACTCTTCAATACAGTTCTTTTAGATGCCGTAGTGATGATGTACAGTTGTAAGATTTTGACTGGGCTTCTTCCTAAACATAGAAAGTAACTTTTTTCTGCTTCTGTCAGAGATTGGAGGTCAAAATTCACCTCAATTGGATAATGATCATTGAATCCATCAATAATAATAAATATGATAATTAATATTTCACCTATTCTGACCGTAATGAATTCAAGCTCATCTCAGAATTTGTCCGCATTATGCAGAGAAATAGAATTGGCATAATATTTCATGTTTCTTGTTTCGCTCTCAGCATTTGCAAATTTGAACTAACAACCTTGAAATTTGATTACTCCATGTTCAGATTGTTTTGGTCACGAAAGCCCAACACCTACCTATATTCAATCAACGTTTGCAAGATGCCGCGAAGATTTGTGGCATGAACAAGCAACAAAAATTATATCGTCCCATTAAAGGAAATATAATATTTTCTCGAAGGTTCCAGCGATCCCCGAACAATAGAAGTATGACGTGATTAATAATTATTTTGTTATTGGTATGTCTATCTATGCAGACATTTCATTAAGGATGTATAAACAATACCAAAATGAAACAATACATGAAGCATGTAGATATTGACATCCTATAATTATCTACGGAAACGTCCAATTGATTTTATTTTTATTTCATTTTGTGGGCTGTTGAACATTATTTATTCAAAGGTAGTAATTAAAATATTTCCGATGAAGTCAGAAACGTATTGTCCTCAAAATTGTACAAAGAAGGAAGCAGGTGCCTTTCACATATAAATTTTATAGATGGATAATATTATTTAAATATGAATTAGATGTTCAAAAATTGCATAGTTGCTTCTATAGTCATTTTCATTAGACAATTCAATAAGCTATACACAAGTGTGTATGTCCAGAAAGATCTAGAAATCAATTGTGCAAAAACAAAACATTTTAGAGTAATATATGGAAACATGATACAAAAGGGGTTTATTCTTGCTTATTTTATGTATAAATGACCGCTTAATTGTTTCCATTATCAATTTTATTCAAACTTTTGTTATTGTTGTCGCAGTATTCAGTCTCCCATCAATGAATTCACAGCTTCAAATGAACAACTTGACATGGATTTCTTCAAACTCATTGCGTTGACTTTGCGGTGCTGATGCTGAGATGAAAATATTCTTGAACAATTTTAATTTCGAAGGCACACTTGTTAATTTGGATTTCTCTCACCGAGCGAAATCACAAAATAGTGCTAATTATTGCAAAATTTTCTTCTCAGATATTGATAACTGTTCTTGTGCTCCCGATCTCAGACTTAATAACAATTTTTTTCCAAACGATCTCAATAACCTCTGTCACCAATCAATTTTTTGGGTATTACTTGAGTCCGAATATCAACATGTGCTCTGGACACCCTTGCTGTCTCTAATAATTGTCAAAACATGGGATTTAGGCACAGTACGCAAGTGCTCAACTTTGGCTTTTGTAATCAAGCCTATAATCAACAAACAGCCACTTACTCGCTAAAATGAAGCTTATTATCCAACTGCTTTCTGTATAGCGCATCCAATTCCTACACTGAGAGAAATTTATGAAATTATGACAACTCCGCGCGGAATTGACAAACTCGGAGTCGAGTCTATAGAATCATGGTTCACGCGAGTCTATCGGAATCAGTGTAACCGTTCAGCATCCTTAAAACCAACTGCGTGAAGGAATTGTAGTTAAATATCTCGTGAAGTTGAACGGATTTAATTTAAGTTGGATAAACGAATCTATTTATTGATGCAACAAAATATTTAGTAAAATGAATAATCCTTCAATGATTGACATGAAAATTTCTTTATTTGAATTGATTTTTTTTTAAATTCATTGTAAGCTTGAAAAATTCTTGGAATATTTTTTCAAGTAATCTCTTGATTCATAGTAACAACTAAGATGAAAAAATAAATATTATGAGTTTCAATAAGTGTAATTGATATAATTTCTCTAGTATAATTTATTTATCCATGTTATAATTTATGAAAATGGTGAATAATAATAAAATAATGAATCTGTTTATAACAGATTTCTTAAAAATGCTTGTTGACGTAATATCAATTAGATTTAAAGAACTGATCCAAATTTTTTTCCGATACATGAATATATAAGCCAATTTATTAAAGAAAAATTTGGTCTCTTAGCATTCCTTGTTCATTTAAAATCTATTTATATCAGATTAAAATAAAAATTGCATCTATTTAAGATCATTAGGTTGATTTATCCAAAATTTGTGAGAGAATCTGATGTGTTCACTTTAATGAATCAATTAACTTTAGCCATTTAGCATTTTTTGTTTTTTTTGAGTGGACTAAGCCTTGTTGAACAAAATATTAAATTTGTCTGTACTTTGGGTTTTATTACTTGAAATTCTTGGCGCACATCTGTTTGTCCCTTTCACAGCCTGTGTTATAAACCAGGGGCTTCCAACACCAGTCCGCGAGAACACCAATCTGGCCCCCGATAGCGGTTCAGACTTGTCCGGTAATCGACCCGTTATTGTTTATTTTGATTACATTGAAAGATTCAGAATGTGGGTAAATTATATAAAATTATAATCAAAGATGTTTATATTCAACGATCAATTCATATATTGGATCTTAAGATTTGGTGGAGCGTGGAGGAGTTTGAGGACCTCTGTTCCAAACAATCACAAAACAAAAATTTGTCCACCCTACCCTCAAGTTTTCAAGAAGAATATTTACCGTTTTACTTTATTTTGGAGAGTTCATTTAGTTTTGAGCTGTTATCGAAAACGCATTGAACCAGTGCCTGATACTGTTTTACAAAATAGTGGAATAACAGATGGAGAAATGCGAGAGATTTTTATGGAATAGAATATTGGAGCTCATAACTACTTTTAAAGGTAATTTATCGTACTGTATTCAATCATTTGAATTTATGTGAAATTATTGAATAACTGAATCAGTGATTGCATTTCAGGATCAAAAATCATCAACAATAGACTAAAGCTCCTAGATAATTCGTCTATTGAACAATTGATTCCGATTATTCACTTCTAAATAGAAAAATGTATTTCAGAAAGATGCAGCTAATGAGGATTGTCCTACACAGTCAATTTCTTTCGGCAACCCAGCCAATAATAATGGAAATTTAAGTGACACTGTTTTATTATTCCTGTAATAATAAAGTAACAATATTTATATAACATATAACAATTCTAGATGTCTGATGCAAATAGCAACAATAAGGATAATGAGAATTGTGTATTATGAAAAAGGGATAGCGAAGACACACTAAAATACAAGGCGGACTTGGAAATGAATTTTCTATCAAATCACAACGATACAGGGTCCATCAGCGGGTACTCAACCAATCGAACGCCTCAAGAAAAGTCCAAATAGAACTTTCAGGCAAGTATTATTCTGTCAGATCGTGTATTTCAGATGGAAAATGCAAATAAATCTATCTGCTTATATTATCTATTCTTTATTCGTTACAGATGAAATAAAAGATTCTTTGCCAGGCTGGAATACAACAATACTTTTCCAGAAATCATGAAGTATTGGAAAAAACCGCCCAGGCACGCTACCATCAATTAATTTCATCTGATGCTTTTCATATTACTATAAAGAATATTTTGCTCTTGCTAATGTTAATGAATATAAAATTAGTATACACCATATATCCCTATAGAAAAAATTAATCATCAATAATTGGATGACATTTATGTATAAATGTATAGATTCATGTTCCGTATTTTATAATAAAAGAGTTTATCTGAACATTAATGAATAATAATATCAATAACCCAATCCTATGAATTAATAATGAGAAATACTTTTCGGAATTTAGTATGAAATTCAGAAAACGGCTATTGTGATTCTTTCGATGAAATGATTCTATTTTCTTGAATATATTCGATTTTACTTCAAATGCTTCCGCATCTAATTCAAAGCTAACAACAGTTGAAATAATTAGTTACATGTTTCTCTCAACACTTTTTAATATTTAATCGATCGAACACGAATTGAAGGAAATTAGAGAAAATATTAAATGAACAATTCTTTTTATTGCCAGAAAAGTAAATCATTTTACCCGAAAATATTTTTTTATTTGTATCAAATATTTTTTTAATGTATTGAATTATAATAGCAATCAAATGAAATTAGTAAGTATTAGAATGAACTCCCAATGACATATCCCAATTCCTTACGGAATTGCTGTTATGAACCTTTCAAATGCGCTGAGGAATTGAGTTAGCACCCTTGCGCATTTCGCCGTATCCAAGTACGCCGCGCAGTTGAGAAAACAGAAAATCATTTGACTCAAAACAACATTTTTCTCAGTGTATCACGTCTGTTTGTTCCTTTCAATGTGCAGACAACTTTCAATTTATCTTTCTTAGGTCCACTCAGTATGTCACGTAGTCTCCCATTGCGCTTCAATAACATTGGTCAACATCAATTTGATCTCTTGTTTTGAACTATCTTCATTAATGGTAGGTAATGTGAACATTTAGTGAATAGAAATCTATACTTTTTACGCCCGCTACTATGGACAGTGTTTCTGGATACTTGGAACATATGTAAGAGCAATACAGCCAAAGCAAGCTCAATCCATGTTCTCAATAGGACATTTAATAGTATATACGACCGTCATTATTGTCCAGGATGAATTTGGCTGTACTCGGTGTAGGCGAGAACAAGGCTCGAGATAAAGGCGAGGGTGAAGCCCAAGGTGCAGCCCCGTGCAGTTACCTATCTTATCAATTTTACAGACAATTTTTCTGCAGTTGCGATCACATCTACAATAAACTAATACTACGAAACATAATTTACCTGACTTATTTTATTGATTGATATTCTCCACATTTTCTGTGATATCACGTTCACAGCAAATGCAAACACTATAGTGAATACATTTAATTATACAATTTATTTCCTGTCAACAGGGTACTAATGATTATCGTTACCATGTGTTAAAATTGAAAGCTTTCGAGGCAGAATCAAGCTCATTAATGAGATAACTTCGGTGCAAGTGTTACAAAAATTAGATTTAAGCATTGTAATTTGCAATTTTGACTCGTTTTTGACTTTTTTCTCGAAAACTATTCAAGTAATCGTAATACTTGGAAATAATAATCAGTAAATAATTTTGAAACTTATAAAATCAAATTTAAATTCTCTTGATGACCAAGAAAGACCTGAAAGACCTCTGAGAAATGGACATTTCCAAGAAATTCATCACTTCGATAATTTAACATATGTAGCATTGGTCTTCCAGGAAAGAGTTGTAATTATTGAGCACAATAATACAATGTTGTGAAAAGTAATTTTTCCTATCTTTCTTGATTTAATTGTATAAAATTCAGAGAAAAAATCTTATATTCTGTTTTTCTGTTCGAATACTCATAACCATAAGTAATTAAAGGACACATCCAAAAATTACTCCTACTGTCCGAGAGCTTGGAAAAGAAGCTGGGCTGAAGTGGTAATAGGGAAAGCAGGTAACCAAAGAGAATCAAGGTTGCTCGGAATGCAGTGGCCAACCTGACTCGCACATTATCATAATTTACAGCAATTTTTTAGATATAAACTAGCTGACCCGGCGTACTTCGTAACGCCACAGAATTGATAAATTCAGATTGCAAAGTACTTGAGCCTACCTTTTATATCAGGACCTTATAACCCCGGAATGATAAGGACATGTCAAACTGTGAAAAGATCTCCCTTTGTAGGAAATCAATCGAAATAGAAGATTTTTGTATTTGGCCGAGACATTGCAGTTCCACTGAATGTCTTCTGAGTTCATATTACTTTCTTTTCTGTAAATTCATTGAAAATTATACATAAAATATATGAAATTCACATGACATGCTCATTTAAGTGAATATATAGAAGTAATGATTATATTGGACATAACTTGCCTATTTGAATATGAACCTAACCAAAATGTAACAATGAAATGAATATGCATGTGCTGGGAATAATTCAAGTTTACCATACTCGCTTCGTTCATATGACGGCTTACTGTTGAGCGACGTCGCTCCGTTCGTAAGGCTGCTTGCCTTTAACTGAAATTGCAACGCTCGCACGGCGTCTTAAAGTTTACCGAGCACACTTCGCTCGCACGCCATCTTACCGTTGACCAATCTCGTTCCGCTCGCACGACGTTCTACAGTTGACTGAACTCGCTTCGCTCGCACGGTTACTTATAGTCAACCAAGCTTGTTTCACTCGCATGGCAACTTGTCGTTAACTGAGCTCTTTTCGCTCGCACAGCAGCTTGGCATTGACTGTGCTCGGCTCGCTCACACGGCAGCTCATAGTTATCCGAGCTCGTTTTGCTCGCAAAGCGGTCTACTGTTGACCGAGCTCGAATTGCTCGTACGGTGGTTTACCGTTGATCGAGCTTACCGTTAACCGAGTTCGCATCTCTAGTAAGGCGTTTTAACGTTGACGGAGCTCGCTTCGCTTGCATAGCAACTTATTTTTGACCAAGCTCGTTTCGCTCGCATGGCGAAAAAAAGCAGCCGATAGAACCTGAAATATCCAAATTCATTTCTAAGTCCTATCGGCTACTTCTGTTTGTTCCACCCTGTAAGGGCAAATCTTATAATCTGAATACAATAAATAAGTTTTCATGATATCATCACAAAATATGTTTTATACAAAATGTATGAGAGAATGATATTTCTCTTTCCGATTTTTAAATACTTATTCTGCTATTCTGGACGGAGACAAACCCAAAAAATCAAAGATCATGTAAATCGATCGAGCCGTACTTGATTTATAAATGGTGTAAATAACCCGACTCTGTTTTAAATAATACTGATATCAATTCAATTTTTGATATGAACTCTGATGAAGTAATAATGATAGTTAATTATTTGTGTATTGAGTAATTATTAATATACATTCTTTTTACCAAAGCAGTAAAATTCATTGAAAAAAAAAAAACTCATTTATATATAGATTATCTGTGTCACGAACCGTCTCGTACGTCCCCAAAACACTCTATCAAAGTTCCACTACAATCTGATCAATGGTTTTGGAACGCATAAGGTACAAACATATAAACATTGATTTTTATTTATATAGAAGATAGATAGATAGATGCTAATACTCATTCTTTTGTATTCAATACTAGATTTTTCAAGTCAATTTCTAACTTTTCTCGGCTACCTGTTTTTCCTACTAGATACCGCTCCACCGTACTGCTATTACTTTTTCAAGTGCTCGGACAGGGAAAGCAATATTTTCATGCGTTTTTTTATTGCTTATGAGTATCCAAACATAAAAATGAAAAATACAATCTACTCTTTGAATTTTGAACATTGATAATATGTACGAAAATTTGGCATACTTTTATCGGAAGGGGTGGAGTGGCCTATACAGTATTACCTGTCACAATATTATTATTGCAATTACGAATAATCTCATAGTTTCCTAGAAAATCGCGAAAAACGAGTCAAAATTGGGAATTGAAATGTTCAAAGGTACATTCATAACCGAATTTGAACATGACACAATTTCATGCTAGCTTAAAATTGAAAGCTAAGCATATGAGCTCAGTAGTAACCATTCACAATCAAAATTTGTACTTAGCGCACTTTAGTTTCGAATTAAAATGCTTGCGGTGTGCAAGCTTTCACTTCAGGTCTAGTGAACTGACATGCGCATTTCATCTCATGCCCGTCTCAAGCTACGAGCGCTGGCACTGATGTCTTCATTCAACATTGTGTCTTCGATATTCAAAATCAAGTAGAAGTCTAACTTACAACTATTTTTTATTTCCGCATATAATTGATCATTGAATATGAAAAGGTATTTTTTTAGATGAAAAGAAGAATAAAGTATTCAATATTTGCATTATTTTGTTCTTGTTTTCACAGATGGCATTACTTAATTTTAAGCAATGTTAAAAGTGACTGTAAATGCTACGAATTTTAGTCCTGCGTAATTTGAACTTCGAGAGCAAAGTGGTTGTTAATGCAGCTTTAACATTGCTCAGAAGAACTAACAACTTTTGTTGGGCCCAATTTTTATATTTCATTCATGGACACCTACTTTTCATGTTTCATCAAGACAAGATTTCTTGCTCGTTTACATGAGCGATTTAATCATTGACGACTCATGCTTTCTATATGTATCAAATATTTGTTTTAAAAATCATAGTCACAAATACTTTTTACTTCTCCGACCTATATGATAGGGAAAGTATTGAAATTGTGATTTATTGATAGTTCAAGACTCTGATGAATTTTCACATTTTAGACCTTACTGAACGCAACAAACATAAGTTTAAATGGAATCGGCCGGTATGTCCGTCTGAAAGAATAATAATTGGAGAACCAGTACGAATGAATTTAATATTCTAGTTTTTATTGAAGAGCTAGGTTTGAATTTATTAATGAGCTTTTTCAACCAGAAAATCTAGAAAAAGACGTCCCGTTTTTAAAAATACTTATATTGTAAGGACTAAAATATAGCCGCCATCTGTCACTATGATAATGACAGCTGTCACTTCTATAATGACAGCTGTCAATTTGAAAATGATGCTGTCACTTTGACAATGACGCTATCACTTTAAACTGTCAGTTTGACAATGACAAATGTTACTTTGAAAGTTGGTATGACACGCCTAAATTCATGAAACAATTATAAAACTGGCCATGAAATTTATTGCTGAGAGAAAACTGCAATGGCCACAGCGGATTCTATAATATTTTATTAATAGAATAATGGATATGCAGATTTGAATGACTAATTGTCAAGATATCAAGATTTCTTGACAAGAAATCTTGATTCTTGAGAGTTCTCTCTTGCCTTGTATTGAGAAATAGAAAATATTTCTTGTCTAGATCTTACCCTGATTTCAAGACAAGATCAAGATTATTTCATGATTCTTGTGAAACACTGCCTATTTTATACGGCGGTATAATCAAATCGCTGTTGAATTGTGATACTTTTGTGTTAAAATCACTAATCCAACAACCCAAATGTTGCTAGTTCATCGATGACTCATATATTGATGATTATTATCTTATTTTCTGTAATAAATCTTATAATGTCCTTGCAAACAAATTTCTTTTATTATTGCTGTTTAGAATAAATAGATATGCTGAATTGATTTTACCTATTTGCATGAATTCGCTTTTCTCTGGAACAGAATCTGCAAATCTAGAATCATATACAAAATATGTGTATGCCTATTTCAATCATGTTATGAAAATTCCACGTAAGCTCGCTCAAATAACTTGAATGAGGAACTAGAAGTAGCTCTCGTATTTATTTCTGTATTTTAATAACAAAATTTAGTAAATGGAATATTTAAATTCATCCCGGAATTAATTCTAAAATCTGTATGCGGAAAGCAATGTAACGGGTTAAATTTTTAATATAAAACTTCCATCTGTTACTTGAGCGACGCATTTAAATAATTCTGATATTACAGGACCGCGGAGAATAAAATAATCTTAAAATATGGATGAAAAAATATGTAAATATAATCCAGTAGCTTGCCATTGCCATTCAAAAACAAATGACTAGCAGTTACCATAACAAAAGCATTCTGAATCAAATCACATTCAAATTGAATGTTGTGGCTTGTTTAGATTCTAATCCGATTTTTATGATATATATTCATGCCTAATTTTACCTAGATAATCTTTGATTTATTTGACACGCCTTCATTAATAAACTGTATTTTCATACCATAAGAAATCATAACATATAGGTAGCTTACACATGAAAAGCTCATTTCAATTACATTTCTTATCATCTACATTATCGACAAGATAAATCATTATCACCAAGATATCATGCCTCCGAAATTTTGCTTTTCAAACAGATAGCCCTCAGTTAATACTGTTGGAAATTGAAGAAAAAGTCAGAATATGGATAAAAATTATAACTCCGATGTATTATTATAAATATCAGTGGCGTTACTGCAGTACTAGCGAAAGGCTGGAAGGCCGTAATCTAAGTAGGTCCTCAGACAATTATGATTATTATTAACAACAGAGTTCGGTATATGACAAGAATATTGAATGACCTATTTTATTTGTGAACAATGGTTTAATCTCTTTGTGGTATAGATTCTGACTACCAACAATAATTCCGAAAATCACAAAATTTCCTACTCAGAAGTTGTACTGACGTATCCTACAAGGACTTAGTATCTATCTACGCCCATTGCCAGCTTCAGAGTTCAGTTCTGGAAAGTATCATAATAGTTTTTCTTCTTAGTTGCAAGCTTTGTATTATGCAAGGAGTGTGAGGGCTTACGTCCAACGGTTGGTCCGTTGCAATTTCTTTGACGATCTTCTGAATGCAAGGGAAATTCATACAAAATAGTAAAGTTTTATGAGATTCTATTATTGACCTTTAGAATGTTCTCGTCTAGAGCCTGAAAGAGTCTTCATTAAAATATTCAGGTGGTTCAAAATATTACCGACTAATTTGTGTATTCAGATTCAGCAAAACTCGTGTATACCTGTCCTTTGAATAGCCACCTGACCTCTATATGGTTAAAGAGATTTTGATAGTACGTACTTATGTCTTCATAAATAATTTTAAACAGTCGGGTTTTCAAGGATTCACCTATAATAGAGTTCACAACAGATTCGTCATCTTTGATATCATTATAGTAATTAAGGTATCAAGGATGTTGAAAGGATAATAATGCCTAAGGTCAACGGTGTACTTTCTGAGGGCCGCTGGCCCGAGATGTGTACATTGACCGCAGTCATTATCGTCCGCTCAACTCCCGTGGTGCCTTCAATGTTTAATATCAGACTGATGTGAAATTTCAATCAAAATTTTCAGCAATATATGTCCGGTCATTGTGGCTTCTGTCAGTGAAATTACTCTAGTTACTTACTGTACCTAGGGAACATGATGTTATTGTTTGTTATTTCTCAAAATAATGCTCTTGGGTATATATAAAATTAGTCGGACATTCATATTATTTTTTATTGTCCCAGCAGATCACTAGATTTTTTCTGCTTGTAAAGGGTTCGTATATACAAGAAGGTTGAAAAACACTGCTATGAACAATTAAAATAAATACAAATAGGTGCCAGAAAAGTTTTCAACTTGGAACACTCACGAAATAGGATCAGCTACCGCAAAATAGTTGAAAAACTACTTTGAATGTCCTTGTAACATTATCTGAACTCTTTTAATTCAGATTGGAGAACCCAAATATGGATTAGGAAAAAAATTTTTTAGGTATTGCAGTCCAC
The DNA here is from genome assembly GCA_963989225.1 of Dromius quadrimaculatus. Classification (NCBI taxonomy): domain Eukaryota; kingdom Metazoa; phylum Arthropoda; class Insecta; order Coleoptera; family Carabidae; genus Dromius; species Dromius quadrimaculatus. The sequence goes on from OZ022324.1 coordinate 12,215,833, forward strand.
TTAATTTTATTCATGTTGCTATTCAATTTTGGACGTTTCGGATGTGCACCCATCCATCTTCAGCATTCTTATGAAATATTACAATCTTATAACCTTGTTTACAGCATAGTTGTGAAGATAAACTTCCAATATTTATTGATAACAACAGGAAAATAACAATTAACTCAAAAATCACAAAAAATGTGTGAATGTAACTTTGAGGCTACCACCAATCAAGGTGGCTGGTGATAAAATTCTATCCCCTTTCTCTATTGCTTTATCCAATCCAAACACTCAGTTTAGCATGTCTACTCTTTATCCTCCCTGTCAGTTATGTTATGAATCGATTCCAGCAATGTTTTCTAAGATTGCCACCAATAAAAATAAGTGAAAAGTCTGTCATTTTCATGTTTTAATAAGTATTTGCAATTATTGTTTGTTATATGATATGGCAATGTTGCTAAGAGATAGCAACTTTCTTAGGGTATTGGGGAATCTACCTATACATTTCTTTTCTACTTGAACACGAACGATTTAACCACCGAATACTGACGACTTATGCTTTCGATATGTATCAAATATTTGTTTTAACCATCGTCACAGATACTTTTTACTTCCCCGACTTATATATAATAGGAAAAGTATTAAAATTGTGATTTTTCATATAGTTCAAGACTCTGATGAATTTCGACATTTTAGACCCTACTGAACCCAAAAAACATAAGTTTGAATGAAATCGGCCGGTCTGTCTGTCTAAAAGTATGATAATTAGAGAACTCGAACGAAACTTTAACTAAATTCTAATAATATTCGAGTTTTTAATGAAAGAGCTAGGTTTAAATTTATAAATGAGCTTCTTCAACCAGAAAATCTAGAAAAAGACTCGCCATTTTCAAAAATACTTATATTGTGAGGACTAACATATAGCCGCCATCTGTCATCATAACAATAACAGCTGTCATTCTGATAATGACAACTGTCACTTCGAAAATGGCGCTGTCACTTTGACAATGACGCTGTCACTTTGATAATGACGCTGTCACTTCAAAAATGATGCTGTCACTTTGATAATGACGCTTTTACTTCAACAATGACGCTGTCACTTTGAACTGTCAGTTTGAAAATGACAAATGTCACTTTGAAAGTTGGTATGATATTCCTGAATTCATTAAACAGTGATGAAACTGGCCATGGAATTTATTGCCAGGGAAAAACAGTAATGGCCACAGCAGATTCCAATATTTCAATAATAGATTAATAAATATGCAGATTTCAAGACAAGATCAAGATTATTTCTTGATTTTTGTGAAACACTAAACATAATAAGTTGTTATTGAGCTATTGTAATTAGTTTATCTCAAGATAGCTCCATCTAATTAGACTAGTTGATTTCGTAGACATGTTGAAGAACAGCACCTTGGGCATTTGGATTCTTTAGGAGGTATTCTATGTAATTTTTTCATTAGGACATGTTTGAGGATCAATCAATCAGACATGCTAGCAAAAGACGTTGAGAACAGTATTCAGTTCTAAAACCATCACATCGCCACATATTAAGATTTCAACCGAATTACATTTTGGAAAACCGAGCCCGCAACATATGGACTGCCTCTATCCGCGTCACTCGTTATGCGAATTGAAGTGCTTGTTGTGAGAGGTTTTACAATTCAAATAGATTAAGTTAAGACTTCAAGAAGAGTAGTGAATTTGGATTATTTTGACTAAACTCTATTTGTCTGAATCTTTATAATTGGTGGTATTTCATTTTACATAATTTATCAAGAATGTTCTACGAGCGAGAGTCGTGTAGAGTGCGAAAGCCTTACTTTATCTACAGAATAAACATGACAGCCTCACGAGATCAGGAGCAAATGAATTCGAGGAAACAGCAGTATTTATCCATTCCAATCATCAATTTGAAATCTTTATAGTTTATTTATAGTCAAAAACGTTTTTATAAGTTACTCTTCAACAATGATTTCATGCAATTTGGGGCTGATTTTCCACAAAAATATAACTGTGCGTGAAGAATAATAACTTCAACTTCAAAGAATTTCCTAATATCCACAAATGAATATCGTTCATCTGGATTTAGTCTCAGATATTCGGAGATAATATTCAAAATGCTTCAATGCATATCTTGAGGCGCGAAATACTTTTTATGAAGAATCAAGATGAAATAAAATACTTCAAGTGGAACTAATGACAAATTTAATATCGCAATAAGTTTGAATGTAATTGAATTGACAGAAAAAAATATTTTCATCGGTGTAAGAAATTCAATTCGTAACATCTTGTATCTGGAAGACTCAGTATACACGAAATGGTCTTTAGTTAATATTTCTCTCAATAATAATACTGGAATTGGAGTTTGCTCACATGAATGTTCCATTTAACGGAGACAAACTTCGCTTACTGCACCTTTATTATTACCTCGAATCAATCATAAAATACGATTTATGTTTCAAGCTTCAAGAAGTATGAAAACAGCGACGAAAAATGGTATTGTATCCTCAATAAGTTCAATTGCCTCACATCTGCAAGTACTGAGACAGTAAATTAATTTTTGAACACCTAACTGTAAAATATCAAGACTGAGAGCTATTTTCAGTGATTGCTCAATTTGACAAAATATTTGCCTTGGGAATATTATACCTATGTGATTATTACATTGATAACCCTTTTTATAGGCTGATTGAATAAAATTATTTTTGAAAAGGACGATGTATCACGTGTCTGGGGAAACTTGCAAATAAAATAGGACTTACTGTATATGAATTCCATGTTGAATGCAAAAAAATAACTACATATCCAATTTTTCTGCTTGATATATGAAATACATAGAAAAAACATATTTTTTTCATCTTCATATTCTCTATTACTACCTCTAAAAATTAATATCAGTTGCACAATACTATATAGTATATAGTTATTATTTATTTAAATTTGAAGGTTTTATTACAGATGTTGTGAAGTATCTAATAGGATAATATGCCTCCAAAATAAAAGCAAATGTTACACGTGATGATGATTCATTTGAATAATTAATTTTTTTAATGAAATTTTGACTAAATTCTAATGCAAATTGAAATGGTTAAAGTGTTGAAATCTTCCTGGAAGCTTGCAGTGTGCATAATTCAGTAATTAAATTCTAAAAATAACAACATTATTTCATATTTTGTATCCATCTTATGCCAATTTTGCGCACTAATAGAGTCACACCACATTCAGACGCAAATACAGTCGCCAGTCGCCCTGTGTAAATTTAGCTATGCAAATGTGCATTCAGTACAGGTCCGTAATGAATACAGAGCTAAATCTGATCACACCAACCTTGTCATGTTTTGTAAATGCCAAATTCATAAGCTCCTAATCCAAATTTAATGTTATATGATTTTTTTTTGTGACAGTATTTGAAGATTCAAATATTGTAATGCAGCGAAAAAAATCATGGATCAATAACATGTCCACAATATTTCCATGACATCAGAGTTCAGAAATATTATAAATAATATGATATGAATGTTCCATGAACTACAATCTGAAAGTCGGATATATGTCCATCATCTTAGATAGGGTAGCAATTGTATACACGTGTTTCGTCCTCATTAGGACTCATCAGTACAGTATAGCCAGAGTCCAAGGCAGCTTCTACCTATGCAGGATAGATGGCGTTGCATATAGATTCTACCTCTGCGGACCATTCCTCTTTGTGAGATTGAACACTTGGAGTTTCAAGCCCTGACTACCTTGGGCTTTGGCTATACTGTACTGATGAGTCCTAATGAGGACGAAACACGTGTATACATATTGAAGATGTTGCTAAGAAAATGTTTCTGTATGTGATAGTTCATTTGGATGAATGCTTTTCTGGTATCCTGTTGTAACAACTGAAGAAGTAGAAGGAGACCAATGATAAAATACTTATTATGAAACTAGAACATTGTACCACAAGTTCCGTTTCAATACAAAATTAACGTTAAATTTTTGGAAAATTTTGTGTTAACGATATTTTTCATCAATAATCATATTATTTTTAACAATTTCAGCAAGTTAACACGTAAATTATTTAAACGGTGCGACAATCATTTGTTACCTACGTTTGTGTAATCATTCAGGACAGTGAAGTTACAATTGTCTTGAAGAGTTGAAGGTGAGTGAGTCACGTGTGTGTATTGGAGAGTGTTTGTATATTGGAGGTGTGTGAATTGTAGTATTGTATGGTTTTCCTAATCCTTATCCTAAAGACGCCCAACGAAGTACCAGTTACCTGCCTGGTATCAACGGTGCACTCAAGAAGTCTAGAAATACAAGAAGTTTGACGTCCCATGCTGCATTGTGTATCGAGTTGAGGCAAAATATGGTTGGACGTAGCGCCTCCCACCACTCGTAATTATCATTATTTCTCACTCGTACACGTTATGTCAGAACGCCAAATAGATATACAAGCGCTAGAAAACACTGCTTGGCTGCGCGGCGCAGCCAGCAGATTAAACGATTTGCTGCATCTCTTTTTTGCCCTACCCCCACCAATATCGTTGAGTCTCCTCTCTTGGGTGCACTGCTTAGTACAGTTGACCAGCGTTTGCTTACATCTATGTGGAAAGATTGAGATTCAGTTCATTCTCGGCTTTCACTGCATACCTCTAACGCCTTGTTTAACCCAATAGTGTCAGATGCTAAGTTATCCGATCTGGGATCGAGTATTCTTACCAGGTCTGGAAGCTAAGGCGAGTCTGGGACTCGCTAGCAAGCCTGAGGTTTGCATGTGAATCTGAATCTTCTAACCTTGATATCCTAGTCTACCAACCTGAACCTGAAATGGAGTGATTGTGTGATGATGTTGAATATATACCCTGTATGTGGATGTGATTCCTCACTAAATCAGTAGCTTGCTTATGTGTATATTTTATTTCCAGAATTCATGAGATCGACACTCTGAGACCGGCGGCCACTGTACATCAATTATGGATGAATATTGTTTTATTGTAATGTCTAATTGGAATTTGGTACAATTATGCTTTGTTTAATTCATCCTCTAATATTTGTACACTATTGAATGGAAGGTTCTTGATATTGGATAATTTTTTTTCGGTTCGGTATCGACAAGCTATACATGGGTGCTGACCTGTTGTAGTTATATCTTGATCCAAACAATTGTTTCGTAAAGTCATTAACTTTTAGATCTAATCCCTAAAACATAAACCTTTAGGTTCATGATATATTATATTTGACGGCTTGATTCTAATTCCTATATCATAATTGACAAGAGGCAGTAGAGAAATATTATTTTCCTGGATTGATGTCAGGAGACAGTAGCATCATGAATGATATAATTTTTTTCAGGCTTTATATTTGGTTCAGAAGGAATTAGCAAGAATAGCACAAGATTGTCAGATTATCAGTGAATTATTATTCTAGAATATGTCAGACAGATGTCAGCAAAAACTGAATGATAGAAAGCAGGAAAACGAGCGAGAATGAGATGGCAAAAAAAGTAGAAAAGGCAGGGCGATGTATCGTGACAATTTATAACTCCTTGGACATTTTCTCGGTTCACATTGCCTGGTGCATAGGGAAAAAGTGCAATTTGTTGCCACAACAAGCACAGCTGAATCCCCGGCATATACCATTTCGTTACATTTGCATCCTCAAGTACCCAGAATGCATTATGAAATGTCCTTAAAAAGAGAATTGTTCACAAGTTTTTTCAAATTTAACAACGCTGGCCAGGATATTTTTTTGGAGGGGGCTCAGTATTGCACTTACATAATATACAATATATCGCATATCAAATAATCCTGTCTAGATCCAGCTCAAATACATTGTTGAGTTTTCGGTTAATATATAATAGCATTGGACAATATACTACATATATAGTTTTCCAAATCTATTCCGGCAGTGGAAAACGTCAGCCATGAAGGAATCCGTCTTAAAGGTAATCTTAGAGCGAAAAAAGGAGCACGAAGGAAACTCTCTTGACGTAAAACCGGCGGCCGGAACCGTTGTAATTACACGGAATTTACGTTTGTGTCGTGCGATTGTCGCATCGCGGCGCCCTTGTTTGTTTCCTGAACTAGGACCCATGAGCGTACGTCGTTCAAGTTTAAGTTAAACGGGCTTTGTTTTGGGATTAAATTGCTTGGGAAGATGGTAAAAGTTCTGGCAAGATATTTTCGGAATTGTTGTTATAGGTGGAACATGGATAGGTGAAATGCTCTCTTCTTAGTAATATTCTTACTTTCTAAGTAAGAGACGTTCACAGTTGAACTTGGAACATTCACAACAAGAAAAAGGTGGACTGTTCAAAACTAATTTCTGAGCTTGTAGATAGTATTGTGTCGAAAACTTAAGTTTCAGATAGCTTTAACGATATCTGTTAGGATTAATGATAGACTTTAATTTCAAATAAATATAGAAATATTGGCAAATGAGCATTGGAATGTCATTCTAGATCATCCATAAGAATGATTGTTCCTAAAATAAAAAAATAACAAAGAATTTAATCCTCAACACTTTGGAGTTCAGATCACATTAAAATCAAAATAAAGAAGATCACTCCAAGATAAATTATTCTTTGATCTGAATCTACTATAACTGTGTGATCATTTGTGTACTTTGTTATTTGAATCATTCTATCATTTCTGATTTGATAAAATGTAGTAACTACCAATTATGAAGTTTATTTCTGCACAAACAATTTTTTCGTCGCTCGGAAAAGTTTGGAGTCAGAAGAATAATTCTTTCATGCCCAGCTCCACGAAAGTATATCAAATTGTTATTGAATCGACAATCTGTAATGTTTTTTCTGCATTTCGTAAAAAGTGCTTGTTAGTTTAGCGCGGTTGTTGAGTAATAAGAATACTAGATTGCATTCAGTAATACTTTATTCTTCAAGTGATTTTTTTCGAATTTCACGCTATACTTACATTTTCCAAGACAGTTTCATTATCCTCATACGATATACATCATAATTTGAATTTTCGAATTATGATCATGGAAATGTGTACCCATCATTTTGTACAATATTATCACTCTCACAGTTTGAGAGCATTATTTCTTTACGCATTAGATTTGCAATTAGAAAAAAATATCAGCCAACTAAAATCCAGGATAAGTCAATAACTTCATCAAAAGGACAGTCAAATGTCGTCTCCCTGTGCTATCAGATTAATTATCATGATCACTCAAAAACTGATTGAAGAAAATTCTGCAAAATTGAAGTCTTATCTAAAACTCCAATTTAAATATCGAATGAATTCATTAGATTCATAAAAATTCATTGAAAGTTGTGAGAATTCAGTGGTATCCCAACTAAAATTCCTTATTGTCTAATGTTTTAAGCATATATCATATTTGAGCTTACTATGAAATTAAAATTACATTTTGTAACATATGATTCTTATGAGTAATATGTAGTAGTATGGTTTCCTAGTTTAATTACAAACATTAGATAATGCAAGAAGAATATTTGTATATTCTGACAAAGAAGTACCAATATGTCAAAAAAGCACTTTGTTGAATATACAACACATTTTTAAAGAAGATGTGAATTATACACTGATTTCAAATGAAATCCAATTCAACAAAGCTTCATAAAACAAATTTCATAGTTTAATAGATTTTGCAAAGATTTAACAGTCCGTTCAAAGTCAACCAATTGTCGGAGACGCACTATCAGTGAAAGTTGCTATGGGAACAAGTTCACTTTGACCATTGAAAATGATTATATAAAAATGGTTAGTGATGCTGACTGTTATTTTCAATGCAACTATTGAACAACGGAAATTTAGCTAGAAGTTTAATTTTTTTCTTTACTACACTACAATTTTGATACGTCCCAGACTATCCTAGGGAGTGAGAAAAGTGTGTTTAAAATTGAACAGCATACGTTCAGCAATGCTTTAAAACCATATCAAGTTTATTTTGATGGATTCTAGAGAGTTTTTCAACTCAAAAAATATGTGAAAAGATACAGGACACTGTAAAGTGACTTTTGGAAATGTCCATTGAACCAAATTTAATAAATTATTCAAATTGAGTTTTCGACAAAATTACTAATTCAGGAGTCGGTTTTAATACCATCATCCTGAATGGTGCAGCAACTTTAGACACGTGCTTCGTCCTTATTGGGAATCTTTAGTACAGTGTAAATAAGCCTCAGATAATCATACCTGTGAATCGCAGCAAAGAGCAATGAAAATAAAGTTGATACATGGCATGCAGAGATATAAATCTGCAGCAGTGCCAACTTCTATAACGCAACTGAAATTGCAGGCTTGAAGAGATACATGACACTCTAAAGCAGGGGTCGGCAACCTGCGGCCCGCGGGCCGCATGCGGCCCTTTGCAACTTTTTGTGCGGCCCGCCAAAGCACCAATATTTATTTTTAATAATATTTATAGTCGTATGTGATATAAAAGCACTATTCAAGTTACATTTTATATTTCAATGTGCGGCCCGCGTAAAAAATTTTATTGTGAAAATGGCCCGCCATCCGAAAAAGGTTGCCGACCCCTGCTCTAAAGTAACCTTCGAGAATATTAATGGAACAGAATTTGAAGTCAGCTCTCACATCATCATCCAAAATAAGGTGGCAACTGTAGACACGTGTTCCATCCCCCTTGAGACACTTCATTACAGTGTAACTAGAACACAGATAATTGGACTTGTGAACCGCAGAGTGATTGAAATGAAGATGATACATATAGCACGCAGAGATATGAAGTTGCAGCAGTACCATCCACCATAATATAATGTAGTCTAAGTGACTGGTTTGAAGAGATACAGGACACTGTAACTTTAAGGCTACGGTTACAGTACAAGCGCGAGCCTGGTTTCTGTTGTTTCTAAGTTCGCGCAATTGAAAGCGATTCTATCAGTTTAAATTATGGGACGCGAGCGAGATTGAAATTGCAAGACACGAATATCGACGAAGAACAAACATTTGGTTCTGCTGCCACTTCTTACCACAATTTTCGTGATTTCTCTCGATTGAAGTATCCCTTGTTCTTTTTATCCCACAGTAATCTTCTGTCAAACACCAAGAAAATAAGCTGTTCATTATCCATATTTTGTTCCATATCAGAAAAATATCCTTATCAAAGCCCAAACAATCGCACGATTGCAATCAGTTCCCGCGAAATAAACAAACCTGTTTGAACTTTTAGCGATAACCAGCGATTCGCACGACTATATAGGAGGACCTAACTTCAGAAGAAGCTCCTTGTCCTGGTTCACGGATGCTTCAAAACTAGAAAGTGGTGAAACTGGAGTAGGAATATCCGGACCAAGAACTCAAATTTCTGAGTCTTCAGGTAATAGCGCCACAATATTCCAAGCAGAAATATATGCTATAAATCTTCGCGCCAGAATAAACCTAGAGAAAGGTTTCAAAGGAGCAGCAATCAATATATCTTCAGACAACCAGACCGCTCTGAAAGCTATAGGTGCCTACACCTGTCAATTAAAATTGATCTGATATTGCAAAAACACCCTGCAGTAACTGGCAGTAAAAAACCATGTAATTCTTTGATGGGTGCTAGGGCATTAAGGGGTACAAGGCAATGAAGACGCGGATGAGCTCGCTAAGAAGGGAGCTGGTTTACCATTTTGCGGATCTGAACCTTCTTGTGGTCTTCGAAAGAATTGAGAGTATGGGAGGATATTGCAAAAGCCTCATACTGGCAATAAACAGGCAATAAACAGGCAAAGGCAATAAACAGGCAAAACGCTTCCTGCCGCCTTCACCAACAAACCTGAAGGAGATACTTTCTCTCAGCAAAGGGGACCTGAAAAGCTTGACAGGTCTTCTAACTGGTCATTGCCCTCCTAATTACCATCCTCACAGAATTGGTAAAGCTGAAAATAATATATGTCGTCTATATCTAGAAGGTGAAAAAACTTCAGAGCACGTGCTGTGTAAATGCGCAGCTGTAGTCTCTCATAGGAAATCTCACTTTGGAGAGGCATTCGTGTCGGCCAACATTGTGAAGGATTCTAGTCCTGGAAGGATACTAAGGTTTTTTAAAAGCCTCAATATCATACAGGATGGAATAGCTAGGGCAACATTACAAAAGATCTCTAGGTCGCAGTGATACTGGCGGTTGGACGCACAAGCCCTTCACTAATAATAAATAATAATAATAAAAGCCCAAACAATCGCACGATCGCAATCAGTTTCCGCGAATTAAACGAATCTGTTTGAACTCTCGGCGACAACCCGCGATTCACACGACTAATTCGCTGATACTGTAACCCCCCGCATTTGCATGTGTGGATTTGTTAGTTCGCGCGAGTAAGCACAAATACGTGTGACTCTTAATTCGTGCGAAATCGCTTGTATTATAACCGTTACCTAAGACTAATTTTGAAGCTATATTGTTCAGAACTCCAGTTTAGTTGATTCAAATAAGCTTTATTCATAGAAGAAATAGAATACATACATATTGTTGCATAATAATAATTCTGTTAACTAATACATTAGATAATATGTAGATCATAAAGTCTCTAATTAAAGATGTCCGAAGTTCAGGAAGTCTGTAAAGGAAAACAGAGATATGAGTAAATCATACTCAGTAAGGATCCATGACTGAAATAAAGAACATAAATATAATTATTCTCTCAAGCGACCCCGAGAAAAGAGGAGTTAGTATAAGGTACAACTTGAAAAGAGGAAAAACACCTCACTCCACGCTGCCCACAGGCATCTATGTGAAACTGAATACCGTTCCACGCTAAGCGTGAATCTGCGGAAAAACCACGCTCCACATCCAGAGGATCTGAATCTGCGAGACTTGCAAACTTTCGCGGCGTGATCTGCGAGGCCATGAGAGAAAGAGTTGAAGCAAAGTTGAAACTCAGTCTCCGCCTGCTCACTTAAATATATGCAACCAAAACGCTGGGCACCTCCTGATTAGACACTAAAGATGGCAGGAGGACACCGCGGGCCCTGGATTACACCAGTGCATCGTTGGGAGCAACTTAGCTGATCGTTCCCTCACCGTGATGAGCTCTAGGAACACTCCATCGCTGGGCACCTTCTGATTAAACACTAAAGATAGCTGAAGAGCACCGCTGGCCCTGGATTATACCAGTGCATCGTTGGGAGCAACTTAGCTGATCGTTCCCTCACCGTAGTCAGTTCTAGGAACGCTCTGTAACAAAGAATAAAGGGATGGCAACATATAACACATAACTCAATTGCTTAACACTCAACATCATACTCAATAACAACAATAGCAATACTCGATTGACATAATATTTAGAATAGTCAACCATGGATAACTCACCGTAAATATCATTATAATATTCAGCATAAGCACTGCAATGAAACACAACTATTCATTTTGAACGACTGAACAAGACTGGACGAAACAGTTATTGAATGAGATTACTGATATGCATGTTATGCTAATGTCATTATCTGCAATTAAATTATTGTTATTCAATACTTCAAAAAAAATCCATAACAATATGATGGTCGGTCGCCGCAAATTATTATATATATTTAATATGGTTTTGTGGCATCACTTGACATATTCTGTTTCATGATAAGAAGATGGTCCAGGTGTGACCGAAACTCACTGATCTCTATATAACACTGGATTGGATTTAGGCCGCTGGAATGCGGCCCCAATTGAGCGTCGCCATCTTGGCAAAAACTGAGGTTTTGTGTCAGATCAATACCGCGTTGTGCCGCGATATTTAAAATTTAGCTGTTTGGTTTGCCGGGATTTTATTTATCAGACATGTTGATCGAGTGCATATTTTGCGGAAAGAAACCTGATCCATCGAGAAATTTGACACTGCACAAGTAAGTACAACAAATGAACCTGAAGTAACTGTCGTTATGACTGGAATAAGTAGACAGTACTTATTTTTATTGCTATGCTATGATGTGAATATTTTCAAGATTTCCATCGGATGAGCAATTGTTCTAAAAATGGCTCGAACAAATGGGTTTGCCAAACTTAGAAATAGCCAAGAACATGAGGTTATGTTCTCAAAATTTTGTTGCGTCCGCGAGAAGATACACGACTCTGGAAAATGATGTTGCTCCGACTATTTTCAACGAAGTTTACAAAAACTATAGCGTTAATTGCAAAACAAAAAAAAAAATGTTCAAATAGTCACACAATTCTCAATACGGTTTATTTATTGTTTAGATTTATAATAAAAATCGTGAAACTATTCAATGAATTTGATAATTCAGAGCTAAAATGTTTGAAAAATAGTTAAAATACTGATACTAAAAAGTTAACAAATATTTTGAGCTATTAATGAATATTTTTAAATATTTTAACTTTTATAACAATTTTTAAATACTTTTAACTATTATTGATTATTAATGTGTACATATTGACGTATATTGAGAATAATTTCATCATCTAACTTGCATTATACTTTGAATTTCATCGAGTGTCTTCTATAAGTGTTTTGAATTTGCCGCCGAATAGTGACACAAAACCTCAGTTTTACTGTCAAGGCCGCCGTTCAACCGGGGCCGCTTTCAGATGCCAGAATACGGTCTAAACCCAATCCAGTGTTATATTAGAGATCAGTGCCGAAACTGCTGAGTAGAAAATAAATACCAAGCTCCCAACTGAATTCATGTACAGTGGGAACTCGATTAACCGGACTAATTGTTGTCGTTGAGCACTTGGATAATTGAAAATCCGGATAATCGATTGTATGAAGTAAAGTGGTTGTTGTATATGTATCATTATCTGATACATAATGCTAGGTTTTTATTAAAAGCAACAAAAACAAATTGAACTTAGCAACAAAAATCAATGTTTACTGAGAAATTATTTATTCAAAGATATATTTTTGAACATACGTATGTACTTATGTGTGTACATACATATTCTCTTAAGTTACTGAAATATTGCAACTTTATCCATGAAATAAAAAAAAGTTAAAAAAATTGAAATAAAATAAAAGGTACCCTGATATTTTGCTTCTGGGGTTTTTAGATTTTTCGATGTGGAGCAAAGGCATTTAAATGCCTTGATCATTAATGTTTTGATCGCGGTTGATAGTCCAGATAATCGCGAATCCGTATAACTGAGGACCGGATAATCGAGTCTCTACTGTATTTCAATACCTGTATAATTTTATATAACCGTGTTATGTTTCTAATTCATTTACTTATAAATTTATTTACACATACTTCAAAATTGATATAATATCATGTCACCTATATGAATATCTTCTCGTCAATCCTCTATTTTATTATTCAGAAACTTATGAACGATTTTCAAATCTCTGAAATTCAAATAAATATATGAATAATTACAATATTAGAGAGTTTATTTTCGATAATAAAACTATGATTTGTATTCTCACCTCTTAAAAGCGCGCTACTTCAGCAAAAATTGTTGAGAGGATATAGCGCTATATGATAAAACATGAGACGGTAAGAAAAAGTGCATAATTTTTCAGGAAGTAGTGCGATATTTAGAGGTGAGAATATGGACCTATGTGTTTGACTTGGAAAACAGTCAGAATAACTGCTGTGAACAAACCTCGTTCCAGCTATGAAACAACTGTCGCAGCAGTAAATCTGCTACTCACCTGTCATGTAATAGTTATTTACGTATAGAGGGCTGAAAGATTAAGTTTACACCCGCGGACAAAGTTTGAGGCCCGAAGCGTAGCGAGGGCCTTAATTCGTCCAAGGGTGTAAATTGTCTTTCAGGCTGAGGCACGTACAACGTTTTACGCACAACTGTGATAAAATTTACTTGTGAATTTCTCGTAAGTAATTAGTTTTTGAGAACACGCAAAAATATTTATTACTTCAAAATTATAAGGTGGCGTATGGTAACAAAAAACATGTCATGTGTTAAACAATTGATTTTGTTTATATGTCAACAAAATTCTGTTGGTAGTTTTCTTATTTTAATAATAATACTGGTGGCCAATTCTCTAGTTTACAGCCCAACGGGCGGTAAATTTTTTTACCGCCCGACGGGCGTAAAGTAGAAGTTACCACCATGGTAACTAAGTTGTAAACAAACAATTTTGTATCAGTTGTGCGTAAAATAAATTATTTTACTATTGATAAGCTACTGAGATATATGAAATAGTTATCCCAACAACCAATGGCTGAAATATTGGCTTCATTATTCAAGTTTTAATTTTAAGTAGAAGAGAACCGGGGGAGAGAATCAAATCCACTGTGATTTGAGATGAATTAATCATCACAGGCTGAAATAGCACTTCTACTTTGAAGTATTCACTGAAACCTAGAGAATGTGGGATGAAGCGGATGGAACATTATATTGGACAAGAAGTGGCTTTTCCTGGATTATCGTTTTTTTTTCTTACAGAATATATCAGAATTTGTTTTCACTCAATATTTGTGTGAGCTTTGAAACATCGGTATTTATAAATATACCCGGAATGACTGAATTGATGTTAGTGTTATGTGTATCATGCCTTTTATGCAAAAAATTTTGACAATGATGTGATAAGTTGAATTGTCTATAGGTCTAGATAATTTTGTTGTAGATTGGCTAATTAATCCTGGGACCACACTAACGTCCACTGCTGCTAATCAAGACGTTATTTGAAAGTGTACCTAATTCCAAATAATATCTTAACAAAGAGTATTAGAAGTAATAGTGGCCCTAGCATGAGTAGTATTTGCTTTTATATTGTATAGTGTATGAAATAAAGAAAAAAATTGAGGGGCAGATAGATATGTGGTATTTCGTTATCAATCAAATTTGGTATTGCATCAACCATGAAGAACATTATTTGCTCCTAATAACATTCAATTGCTTTTTGTTTCGTTATTTGATGATCTTATAGGTTGATTCCGAAAGGCATATGAAACCTACAATAGGACCTTGAATGATTGGTTCAATTTCATGAGTGTGTTTGTGTAATGTTCCGGGTATTTAAACAATAACGTGGAACTGATTTGGGAGTAACAATCGCAATGGACAACAAGCTCAATTTAATTTTGGTAACGCCTCTAACATGTTGTGGAATAGACTACGCTCAATCGTGATAATTACCAAGAATTGTAAGTGTTACCTACAACTGTAGGCTATATAGTCAGCATTATCAATGAAATCCAGAAAATGTTGAAATACTTTTCCACCGTATAAATCTAGATGTGGCTGTTATCTGCTCACCATAATACAACTCGAATGCTGGAAGATTAATATGTTTCCAGAGCTTTAATTGATAGATATCCCTAAAAAAAGGGGGAATTTCATACTTAAAATTTCATTAGTTGAACTCGATACTATTTAAAATATCCCAAATTTCTATACTTCAGTTTTATTTGAAAACGTACATCTTTGCTACAGAATCCCAAATATGATTGACAATAAAATATATGCGAATATATATATATTAGTACTATTCTACTTATAGCTCATACAAAATATTTTTATTTTGACTGAATCAATGATGAAATATAGTAATGTTCTACATCAATAGTGTACCGTGTGAAAGTTTCATGATGAGTGAGAATTAAATAAGCCCTAAATCCATCTGTGTTGTCTGGACGGGGCCTTTTGTACTATTTGTATGGCATCGTACTGCCCCGCACGATCGAAAATTCTGATAACGTGCTTTCGACTGATCTAGAACATTTCCAGAAACATACTTCTGTATATATATATATATATATATATATATATATATATATATATATATATATATATATATATATATATATATATATATATATAAGCAAACGACCTGGCTGAGGAACAGTGATTAGTAGAATAGTGAATATCCAGTGAGTGATCAATGTAATAAATTAATACGTTGTCAAAAATTGATATCTGTGGCCTTGTTGTTGAAGTTTAATAGTAGTAAGTATAAAATAAATTGTGTGGTGGTTGCTTAGTAAAACTGCGAAAAATAAAACTTTTATTTCCTTTTCATTTATCAAATAATTATGATTTTCATTCAAACAATAAACACTTTATTTAAGAGCAGTAAACATAATAATAGGATCACTTTATTCATATGTCAATTGAATGATGGATACTGTAACCTATATTATGCATTTTGATAAGTATTTCAACAATATGACGGATTGAACTATGATGAAGTAGCCATAAAAAGTATGTTTCATGCATCAGATCATGATCATTTATAAGGCTACGTCAATTCCAATGGAATTGATATCCTTTTCTGAGTGATAGTTCTTCTTATCTCCAATGATGGTTTGCTGATATTATTGTTCAGTTTGATGAGAATTAACTAGATAAATAATAAATTGAGAGCCTCCCATGTCGACCAGTCCATGAATGAGAATTAACACCAGTTCTGGTTTCCTGTTAACACAGTTTTTACCAGATTTATCGGCAAGAATCTACATAAAACCACGTTCCATTTTCATTTACATTTCACACGGTAGCTTTTATTTTTATGTGGCGTACTGTATAAATTTTATATGGTGTTTGTTATCGACACAATGAGCTCAACTCTTCACCCCGAGTGACAAACCAAACATGAAACTCAACATTTTACTCAATGATTCAACATTAATTTTCTTGATTAAAAGATACATTATTTTGTATCACCAATTCTGTAAGTTTATGATAGCAATATTTTGAGTCACAAGAAATAATAGATTCTTGGGAAAGAAGCTTTTCAACTTTATCGCAGAAGGCTGTTTTGGTAATCGGAATTATCTACAAAAAATTTGATTGTATCGCTTTCTATAACTGATAACTGTTGAAACAACAATCAGTTGATAACATAAGTTACTTATTCAAACTCTCATCGCATATTCTACTCTTGTTACATTGACATGTGATTAATCTCACGAATACTAAATCAAAAATCAGCCGTGAAGATATAGAACGGATATGACTGTTAATGTAAAATCCGCCCCTATGTGTGACTGAAGTTTAAAGTAAGGCACGCGTCAACTAGATAAAGGTTGCATCTGGTGACAGTTTAGGACCACCCTGTTAACATGACTTGCCAGTCTTCTAACCGAAATTTCACCCTGATTTTGAAACATGTAGCCCCTGAGCGTTAAGTATGCACAATTGATTCTTGGGCACGTGACACAAAAGTTGACCGAAAAGATGGGAATCAGATGAGCTTCACCTGGCATTAGAGAAATACAAAATGATAAAATTATAGTACTATTTTGGATTGAAGCTAATTAGGAAAGACTATACTACAAATCAAATAATGGCCAAATGGTAACATTTTCTTATGATTGCTATATGACATTGCATACAGAGTATTGTGTTATTTTGTGTTGCAGAACACACGAATTTGCGTATTTTTGTGACAAACAATAACTGGCTTTCATGAATACGATCTTTTTCATACTTTCAAACAAAGTACCAGCAGAGGAAAACACAAGAAGCAATCAGTAAAAATTTAATATTGGAGGTGAAATTATGAGTTTGGAAATTCTAACTTCAGATTCGTTATCAGTGACCTTTTATTTATTTCTTTCGAGAACTGATTCATGATAATTGGGTCAGTGCGAAATTTAGAAATCCAGATATTATTTCCACCGACTTATAGGTGAAAACACATCTAATTATTTTTAATAATTCAAGTTGATAACCTAAAGTGAAAGGCTCTTTATAAAAATAATCACTAGGTGCTATGTAATTATTTGGAAATTGGGGTACTGTACTGACATATTATACAGGATGGTGACTCAAAGGACGCGCCATAGCGTTTTTAAGGCTATTTTTGAAATATTCAATTATTGGCTTCCCTGATTATTTCACATTAAAGAAATTGCATAGTTTATTGTAGAAGAAAAATTTCTGCATTTTTTGACACTAATATTTTCAATTTTACTCTACCAAGAACCAGTAAAATTACGGATTATTATTATCAAAAACAATTCCGTCATTCTACTGGTTCCTAGTGAAGTAAAATTGAAAATATCAGTGTCAAAAAATGCAGGAATTTTTACTCTACAATAAACTAATTTACTTTTCTGATGTAAAATAATTAGGGAAGCCAATAATTGAACATTTCAAAAATAGTATTGAAAACGCTATGGTGCGTCCTTCAAGTCACCACCCTGTATAATATTTATAAAAAACTAATTTTGATACAGAACTCTCCTTGGTATGAGTCCTTAAGCAGAGCAGCGCAGGACCGGAGCTGACAATAGCGGCATTTTTCGATTGAGTCTTCCTACAATGATAATAGGAACACAGACGTACTAGATTTTCAAGTTTTTCTATTGCAGTTTTTTGACGATGTTCACATAAACTTTGAATTATAACTTGCCGATAATACGATAATCAAACACCAAATCTCATCTTCCCACAACTGATTGTTTTGGATTTATCTAAAAAATTTCAAAAATCTATCAAGTAAAGTGAATAGATAAATACAGCATTTCAACAATATACGTGCAACAGAAATTGCTATTTGCGAGTAGAGTATAGTACAGGACAAATTATTTTAGCATGGTTCTAGGAAATCCTCACAGTTAGGGGGCTATAAGCAGCTAATAAATTTTCTTTTTTCTGGGCTGTACTAAAATTATTTTGACTTTCATTTTAATATTAGCTTGAATTTAAAAAAAAGTTACAGTTTAAGTATTAATTCAAATTTTAAAATTGAAATGTATATAGAATAATTACCAAATACTTTTTTCTTACATCTAAATATTATGTTCTAGGAGAAATACAGAAATTTACTTGAAAGAAAAATATTCTTGATACCACCCTTTTTCACAGGTAAACAGACTACATGCTGTGCCGCGGTTTACCATGCTATTAGCGAAGTAAACTCATGCTAAAATAAATTGACCTGTACTATACATAACGATATACGTACGCACATTAATACGTACCGACTTCAAGTCGAAAATAGTCAAAATTGATTCAGGGATGCTCAAAACGGATATTTCTATCAAAATGTCGAAATTTGAATTTTGTCGGTCTCACAATACTTACTTTTACTTTATTCAAGCGAGTAAAAACTTATGGAGAATAGTCACACAATTTCAGAAAGCAAAAATGTTACCATCGAAGGCCCCGGGGGGATTCGAACCCCCGATCTCCTGCTTACTAGACAGGCGCTTTAACCAACTAAGCCACGGCACCGATATGTAACTTTTTTGCAGTATTTTGACAGCTCAGAAAATTTCTATAATATGGTGAGGTAATGGAATTTGAGCCGACAACGAGACAGGTGGTCATCCCACTTCCAAACCACCAATGCTAGACATTTGATATGTTCTTAGTAGTGTGCATCATTTTCTGGGTGAATTGAGACAAGTAGAACAAACGTAAGCAAGAAAAATATCTATCTTCGGATAGATTAGTACCCTCAGCTTCTCATTTAACAACCGAACACGTCAAACAATTGCAAAGTCAGTGTGAGAATTGTGCTCAACGTTTTACGGTTTCTCAACAACGATCAGTGAACTTGAAAATATATTTGGGCTGGTATCATTCTACAATCACAGTTCATGGCAAAAGGAAGTCTTTCAATTGAATGGAGGAATCAACAAAATTATTAGACAATTGCAATATGTAACGCATCCTTATCAGAGCAGAACTAAGTTCGGAGATGCATGTAATTGTCCATAGAAAAATTGAGATCACGATAAAAATTCGGGAAATTTTTGGGATGCTATCATAGTTTGGAGAATGATGAACTTATTTTTATCCTCAAAATCCGAGAATAGATCGATAGTCGCTAATAGAATGAATATCACGAAGTAAAGTGTAGGTATAGAAGATCTACCAGAAGCGTTACTCCCTGTAAAGTCTATTTTCAGACTGAAGTGGGAAGCTCAGAATGGTTATGTTGATCATAAGAAAATAACAATTGACAACAGCTTGAATTACATTGTCTTTTTAATATAAAGATAACTAAGATAATTGTGAAAAGAACATGTATCCACCAATTAGTCATGGAATAAACAAAGGCATTTATTGGTGATTATACGTACTTAATGAACATGTGTTGCAAACAACGTTCCGAACACTCTATTACAAAACATTTTGTGACAAACATCAACTAAGCTTCGCGAGAGTAGCTGATTAGGTATTTAAATCTGTTTGATTCTGTAAAGTACTTACAATTGCGGGTAATACATATTGCACTTTTTACAATTGGATAGTTCCTCATATACCATAGATGATGTATTGATCAACTATTTGACGTGGATAATGTATCTGTAAGAATTTTTGATGCGCATTTTGAGTATTTTGATTTATTAAACTAATAAGATTTGGACGCAATTTTCCCACTTATAATAATTATAACAATTAAAATAACTGATGATAGAGGATTTGAATAATATGTGAAAAAATACATCTTTCTCATTCAGGTAATATTGAAGCTCAAAATGATGTGTCCCATAGAAAACTGATGGAAAATGTGGTTCCCATTTAATAATTTCTCATCTCACAGAGAAAAAGAAAATCCAACGTGTACATCACGTGGCCTACTTGTACATCAGTTGATATATACGCAAATTTATTCTATAAAAAAAAATTCTGTCACTTCAGATTATAATTAATATAATTTTGATCTCATTGTACAATGTACAATCATGTACAATGTCAAACAAAATCAAAATATTTACGACAGATTATCATTGCCCACCTTATCATTTCATTTAAACTGATTGTTTCATACGGCAAATTCTGAATGTCTGGTTTCACATATGAACTGCACTCCTGGCTCAGCCGATTGATACAGAAATAGTAGATAACTATTTTGATGCTACAACAAGTTCCAACACTAAATTTCAATATGCTATGGCTAATCATTCTAGATTTATGCAAAAAATTGAAAAAAAGTTTCAAGTAAAGTTCTCTTCTGGCTTGGCCGATTCATACAAGAATAGCAGATAACCATTCAAATACAACATCAAGTTCAAATACTAAGTTTCAACATCCTACGGTTGATCTTTCTGGATTTATTAGAGAAATTTGAAAAAAGTTTCAGGTAAAGTGCATTTTCGGTACAGATGATTAGAACCATAATGCGAGGTGTACAACTAGACTCTATACCAGTCTTAAATACTATATTTCAACATTATTCGTTCAACCAGTTTTGAGATTTAGGAGTTACGCACGAACGAGCAAACGTACCGACATCAATCCGAAAATAGTCAAAATGGATTCAGGGATGCTCAAAACGGATATTTCCATCAAAATTTCGATAGATGAGTTTTCTCGGTTTCACAATACTTCCTTGTACTTAGTACAAGTGAAAATTCAGGTGAAATGCATTTTTGGTCAAGGTCGATTGTGATGAGAATAGTGGGCAATCATTCAAATGCTACAGCAGACTGAAATATTGAATTTAAGTATTCTACAGACGATCGTTTCGAATTCATGCGAAAAATTTCAAAAGACTGCCAGGTAAAATGCACTTCCGGCTTAGTTGATCCCGATGAAAATAGAATATGAGCATCTAGACGGTACTTTTGTCTTAAATTCTGAATTCTAATATTCTATGTTCAATTGTTTCGAATTTAGAGGGAAATTTGAGAAATGTTTTGGGTAAAGTGCACTTTCGTATTAGCCTGTCGCAATCATAATGCAAGATGTACAATGAGTTGTTACAAAAGTGGTTATCACACAATTTCAATATTCCATGATTATTTTGAATTTATTGGGAAAATTCGGGAAGTCTGTTATATAAAGTTTACTTTCGACTCAGCCGATTCGTACAAAAATAGAAAATAACCATTTGAATGCAACATTAATCTCAAATACTGAATTTCAGTATTCTACGGCTAATCATTCTGAATTTATGCGGAAAATTCAAGAAAAGTTTCAAGTGAAGTGCACTTCCGGTACAGATGATTGCAATCATAATGCGAGATGCACAACATTTTTTTTAGAGATGCTCGAATATTTCGGGCTATTTGGAAAAATACTCGGATATGCATTTTCTTTTAGCCGGAAATATTTGAACGGTATCTGTAATAATATATTTGTCACATAATTGAACAATTCCATACTATACTGTACGGTGAATTTGTAAACAATTATTACATCTCTATTGATTTCAAAACATAAATAGAAATATTTATATTCTTTATTTTCTTTAAAAATTCAACTTCAAGAAAACCCTGAAGTTGAATTTTCACTAAAAGTTTAGATTAGATACGTTCAATGATTTGAAACATTGATATTACCTTCAATTTTAATATAATTTTGAAATAATTTCTTTCCACTTTTACATTTCTAGACAAGCATTCTATTATGATACCCTCGCCACTTATTCAATAAAATATCATCTTTGGGTGCAGAAAAAAGAGAAAATTTCTCTTCACATGTCCTGTACTCAGTATCACAATTTGTCACAAAACATTTTCTTCCCATTTTACATTATATTTTTACATGAAAATCACATCTATAAAATAATTTAGGAGTCAATTTTCATTCGATATATACATTTTATTTTATTGATGAAAATCACATCTATTTGTGGGTATGTTTGAATTTGCATTTTTTATTTCTTTGTAATCCCACCTCAGTAATCGAAACCGGTATCTAATAAATTTCTCAAAAAATCCTCACTAGTTTCTATTATTGTCATATTTGGGTTATTCCATTTTCCTTATTACTCATAAGCACGAAGAAGAATAATAGAGGAGCGGACACTCAGTTGGAAAACATAAAGCCTAAAATGTAATGCGGCAGACGTGAGAGAGATAGCGAGGGCGGGCTCAGCTTTGCATGCTTCATATACAGAAATGAGATTATATTTGAATTTTTTTCAATATAAACTCAATATTTTCATCATGTTGAATACTTTATTATTTTTGAAATGAAAGGCAAAAGTAAAAGAAAATTAACATTTCTATTTATTAAAATCTGCAATGAAAAAATGCATTATTATGAAACATGATTTATAAACGTTTCTTTTGATAAGAGTTTTCTAATTATGAATAACAGAGACATAAACAATTTTATGAATATTTAATATTACAATGGGCGTAATAAAATTGAGAAAATATACAGAAACAATTTCTTATATACCAAAAGAAAATATTAACAATAAATTTAGCAAAAATCCCCTATAATTTTCAAATCGAAAAAATTCTTACAAGTCCTCTGAATCCAAGTTTTGCTTTGGATTTAAATTTATTTCTAGCGTTCATGTGTCTTCTACTAAAAATTAAAAACTATTTCAATCGAATAAATGGAAGATGAATTCTATCTACATTTTAATATCCTGTTTTATAAGAGATTTCCTTGTTTTTTTAGAGACGCTCAAATATTTCGGGTAATTTGGAAAAATACTCGGACATGCATTTTCTTTTTGTCGGAAACATTTGAACGGTATCTGTAATAATATTTTTTTGTCACATAATTTAACAATTCCATACTATACTGTACGGTGGATTTGTGAACAATTATCACATCTCTATTGATTTCAAAACATAAATAGAAATATTTATATTCTTTATTGATAAGAAGTTTTTTTGAAGTTGAATTTTCCACTAAAAGTTTAGATTAGATACGTTCAATAATTTGAAACATTGATATAACCTCTAATTTTAATATAATTTTAAAATAATTTCTTCTCACTTTTACATCTCCAGATGAGCATTCTTCAATGATATTCTCGCCATTTATTTGATAAAATATCATCTTTGGGTACAGAAAAAAGAGAAAATTTCTCCTTACAGGTTCTGTACCCAGTATCACAATTTGTCACAAAACATTTTCTACACATTTTACAATATATTTTCACATGAAAATATTAAATAAACCGAACCTAGCCATTCAGCTCCATATAAACATGGGCCCGCCTCAACCTATCTCTCAGTTACTTTCTCTCTGTAACAATATTACATATTTGGTTTCATTTTTACAACACAGTTGAGATAGGGAATTGCATAGGCGTGCTCATGAGTAAGTAATATAGAGATAACTTTGATATGAGATACGCTCCAGGAAAATAAAACAATCAGTTGGTAATATATGATCATTTATTTACAATCGACCGTACTTTTACTGCGGTAGTATCTCTATCAAATGCAAATGCGTTAATTTATGTGATACTTTCTACATAATTCTAAGCAAAAATTGTAATTTCAATAAAAATTATTTCTGAAACATTCAATTATCATTAAAATTCTATCCAAAGCATCTGAAACAATCTTTTTCTGCTTCTTACATCTCTGATTTGTGTCTCTATGTCTAAAATTATTTATCGAAAATACAAAACATTGGAAATAAATTAGAGAAATCCCTACTGGTTATAAGTCTCCGCCGCGTTATTCAATTCTCATTTCGGCTTGGCTACGGGTGACAAAATAATCTGTATTTATAATCCAGGCTCCACATACTGCAACCCTTTTCAGACAACATGCGTGGCCGTCTGCGATATATATTCACGCTCCAAATTCGTTCCGCTTCGACCTATAAGCGGTCGTTAGAAATCCTATGCAGATTCCTTGTGTATTTTAGGATCCCTGATTTGCTAACAAGAACCGTAACAGGAATTTGCTTTGTAAAATATGAGGGAGAATTCATTTTCGACATGGGAGGTACGAATTGGAGGGATTTTCAATTTGCAGTTATTTGAAACGAATTAGAAAAATCTGTGAGGCATATGTTTTATTAACACTTGAATTTTTTGCTCTCTTAACGTAACTAGATGAGTCATCTATTTATTCAAGATACGATATACGTATGATTTTGATTGTTCGTAGCTTGAAACATAATGAATATCATGTACAATATGTACATACAATCTTCTTAAAACAGTCACGATTCAATATAAAATAGTAGAAGTCAGAATAGATTGCACATTGCCTTCTATTTAAGAATGATTTTTCTCATCTTGGAAAATCTATTGCCATCTTCAACTGATAATATGTCATTGAATGGATCAATTTCGTGGTAGTTGCTCGATGAAGACATCTCTATATATATCAAGGAAACTGAAATGATTGCAATTTATGTCGTACTGATAACAAGCTTATTGATATCTATAGCAATTTAGAGTGATTAGATCGATTTAATAATAAGTAGTGAAGTTTTGCAACTCAAAAGGTATAAGCTTACCTCTTCAGTAGTAACAAGTACCACTTACAATTCTAAGACAAATTGAATATCGATTGTCAAAATTTCAAGGTTGATTGATGTATTATATTTTCATCAAACTGTATTCGTTTGTACAAAATGAATACGAGAAGAAGTTTCAAAACTGTTTTTACCACCTAGGTGGCAAGACTTCACTACTTATTCTCTAATCCGTTTTAGTGATGTAATTTAGTTTTCTGAACAGAATTGCAGTTCAATTTACCGATGTTCTGTTCGGCAGTAAGATGAAAATATAACCGATCTATAAAGAATATGGTTTTCTAACTCGTAGTAAAAGGTTGTATAATATATATTTTGTGCTCCTCACATTTTTCAACAGTTTTGACGAAGCGAACTCAGATTCAAATATCGTTGACAATATCTTGATTTTCTCGCATCTAACAAATATATAAACAATAATCTTAGTTCACTATTGTTCTCAATTTTATTCCGTCCAGCGTCATGTGTATCACACAGGTTATCCTTTATCCCATCTACAGCCCCAAAATCGAGAATCCTCCTGTTGAGAACCCCTGCTCAACAAACTTTCACCACCGACCAACCCTTGGTACACCCCCTCCCTTAGTTAGTGCAGTGCGGGGTGGTGTTTGTGTATATATACAAATTTTTGGCAGAGACAGAGAGTTGAGACAGAACTGAAGTTGAAGTTGAAGTTGACAGTGTTTTACCAAATAGAGCTGACAGTTTTACCAAATATCGTAGAAATAGTTCTTGAATAATATATACCTATTACCATTTTACCATTCAAGTATCTAAATAATATAAATATCAAAGTCAGTCAATTTTTGTATAAAGTGTAAATATTTTATAATTAAAGGATGTACATAGACTCAGTCCTTTATTCCGTGTAAACGGTGGTCCTTCGAAAAACAAACTACATCACAAAACATCTTTTGGTCCAAACGAGCCGGATCAGCCAAGCAGTGTGACATCAGGGTGAAGCAGTTGGGCAGCATCTTCGTAGTTCAAGGTAGGCTTGGTGCATGTCGCTTTGTATGTTTCTCTTGTATGTGACCGTAGCACTGCTATTATGGAAAAACAGATCGCAAAATTGACTGATCAACGTCGTCAAGTAAAAGCTTCTTTGACTCGTATGATTACCTTTTTAAAAAAATTTGATACTAACAATGATGATTTAAATTTATTGAAAGCTCGTCTACCACATCTGCGCTCAGCTTATGAATCTTTTAAGAAAATACAAGACGAACTAGAACTATTAGATCCAACTAAATTAGATAAGTATAATGAAGATAGAGATGAGTTTGAAACCAAATATTATGAAACAGAAAGTGAAATTTTGACCATAATAGAAAGTCGTGATAATATTAATAAAAGTGTAACTCAAACTCAAACACCCACCTCTGAAACAAACGGACACACATGTATGCATTCGAGTAATAATGTTAGATTACCGCAATTAAATTTGCCTATATTTGAAGGTAGCTATTCAACTTGGACTTCATTTTATGATACTTTTAAGGCACTTATCCACGAAAGCATGCTATACAGCGAAATAGAGAAGTTTCATTACTTACGGTCATGCCTGAAAGGGGATGCTTTCAAAACAATTGAAGGTGTAACAGTTTCAGCTATTAATTATAATATTGCGTGGGAAAGTCTTAAAAAACGATTTGAAAATACGAGGTTGATTGTGCAAGAACATGTTTTTAAAATAATAAATTCACCAAGCATTCAAAGAAGCTCTCATACAGCTATGCGACAATTATTAGATGACGTTACCATTAATCTAGAAGCATTAAAATCATTAGGTCAACCTGTAGAGCATTGGGAGGGAATTTTGATACCTCTTATAACCACAAAATTTGATTATCAAATAAAAAAGGATTGGGAAAGTACGTTGAATTCAAACATACCTAAAATAAAGGAATTACTCGAGTTTCTTCAAAGAAAATGTGTGCTGTTAGAGTCGTTGAATGTATCTGATAAACAAAACAATTACCCTACCAAATACAGTCAGACAAATAAAAGTAACAATTACTATAAACCAAAAACTACTAATTGTGTAGCAACAAATAACCAATACCACTGTCCTGTATGTTCGTCGGAACATCCTATATTCAAATGTAATGAATTTTTAAAATTGAACATACCGGATAGAATAAATAAAATAAAGACATTTAAGCGCTGTTTGAATTGTTTCAATTCGTCTCATATGTCCTCAAATTGCTTCTCTAGACCTTGCAGAATTTGTGGCAAGAAACATAATAGTTTATTACATTTACCGTCAAATAATAATCAACCAGAACCAATTAATAATTCTGACGGACTTCAACCCACCACGGCAACTAGTCGTCCAAATAAATCGAGTGAACAACCCATTGCTTCAACTAGTTCAATGCATATCAGTAATATAAATAATATAACCACCAGTCAAGTTTTATTGTGTACCGCAGAAATATTAATAAAAAATAGCACGAGTGATTGGATCAAGGCTCGTGCATTACTCGACGTTGGCTCACAGTCCAATTTAATAACAAAGGATTTGTGCAATCAATTAGGGCTAAAACTCAATAAAAGTAGGATTGCTGTATGTGGTGTCAATAATGCTAGTAGTAATTCAAATTACAGTACAGCTATTCAGTTTAAATCTAAATATAATCAAAATATTCATAATACTTCTTGCTTAGTAATTTCAAAAATAACGGACAATTTACCAACAATCTCGTTTCAAAAAGAACATTACAAGTTCCCATCGAATATTAATTATGCAGATACAAACTTTAACCTTGAAGGCAAAATAGATCTTTTGTTGGGAGCAAATATATTTTGGAATTTACTGAAAGAGGGTCGTATACCGGCGAGCGTTTATAATCCGCATCTCCAAGAAACAGATTTAGGGTGGATAGTTGGCGGAGACCTTCAGTCGAGCCATAACAGCAATAAAGTAATTTGTAACTTGAGTACAGTAGATTCACAAATAGCTAAATTCTGGGAACTAGAAGAGTGTCCAAATAATTTTACTGTTAGTAAGTACTCAAATGAAGACGCCGCCTGCATTGAACATTTCAAGTCCACGTACAAAAGAGCTATAAATGGTCGTTTTATTGTTCGTTTACCTTTTAAAGATAATATAGATGACTTGGGAAATTCCCAATATTTAGCAACACAAAGGTTCCTTAATCTTGAACGCAAATTAAACCGAGATGCAGAACTTAAAAATAATTATAAACAATTTATTGACGAATATTTAGAGCTCGATCACATGCAACTAATAGGTAACTTAAATCAGTCAGAATTTAGTAAGCATCCTATTAATATTCTACCACACCACGCAGTAATTAAAGATAGCAGTAAAACAACCAAACTTAGAGTAGTCTTTGACGCGTCGGCAAAAACCAGTACCGGCTTAAGCCTAAATGATACCCTCATGATAGGCCCAAAGTTACAAGACGATTTATTTTCAATAATCCTTCGATTCCGTACATACCAATATGTTTTAACCGCGGATATTAATAAGATGTTTCGTCAAATATTAGTGGATCCGAATGACAGGAAATATCAATGTATAATTTGGCGCGATAATAACACGGAGGACTTAAAAGTCCATCAATTAAATACAGTCACATATGGCACGGCATGTGCTCCCTATCTCGCGGTTCAATGCTTACAACAGTTAGCTTTGGAAGAAGAACAAAGATTTCCGATCGCATCAGATATTTTACGTCGCGATTTCTATATGGACGATCTTATTACGGGGGCACATACATTTGAAGAAGCGATTCATGTAAGAGATGATTTACAAGAATTATTGTCACTTGGAGGGTTCCAATTACGTAAGTGGGCATCAAATGATCCATTATTATTACCAAATTCCGGAAGTATAGACCATTTAATCAATTTTGATCCAGATGGAAATACCAAGTTATTAGGACTAGGCTGGAATTATAATTTAGATAAACTACATTTCAATATAAATATTGAAGGCTTAGATATGAATAACAAATTAACGAAAAGATCATTACTATCAAAAATCGCTCAAATATATGACCCTTTAGGCCTGTTGAGTCCAGTAATTATTTGTGCAAAAATGATTATTCAAAAATTATGGCAATTGAAGCAAGACTGGGACAGCCCAATACCCGATAGTATTCAAGATAGTTGGTTGCTTGTTGCTGAACAATTAAAAGAAATTAATAAGTTAAATATACCACGCAAAGTTATTCACAGTTACCCAGCATCCCATTCCATACAAGTACATGGGTTTTCAGATGCGTCTGAAAAGGCATATGGCGCATGCATTTATATTAGAAATATGGACACAACCGGTCAAATTCACGTGAACTTAATTTGTTCCAAATCGCGTGTAGCACCCCTGAAGACGCAAACTATACCCCGTTTAGAACTTTGCGCTGCATTATTACTAAGTAGATTAATGCAGGCAGTAATTGAATCATTGAGTATTAAGTTAACCAACATAGTATATTGGACCGATTCTCAGATTGTATTGTCTTGGATATCAACCTCACCAGACAAATTAAAAACGTTTGTTGCAAATCGTATCGTCGAGATACAATCATTAACTGAAAACGGAAATTGGCACTATATACGGTCAAAGGAAAACCCGGCTGATTTGGTGAGTCGCGGTTGTACACCTAAATATTTAATAAATAATGGTTTATGGTTTCATGGACCTTCTTGGTTGGAAAACCAGGAACATACGTGGCCAAGCGAACAAATCAAAATAGCATCGCAAAATTTACCCGAAATTAAAACAATATCGTGCGGATTAACTATAGTCGATTGGATGTGTAAATATTCCAATTTTGTAAATCTACTAAGAGTAACCGCGTATTGTTTACGCCCTTTATATCGCGTTCGTAATAAATCAGTGGAAAAAACAAGCAGTTTATCAGTAGATGAACTGGAGCAAGCAAGAGTCTGTATTATTAAATCTCTTCAAATGTTGTGTTTCAAATCAGAATATCAGGCATTAAAATCAGGAAACCAGATTAACAATAAAAGTAGATTAATTAGTTTGAATCCCTTTATTGATGAAAAGGGACTTATTAGAGTAGGCGGTCGGTTACGTTTTGCAAATATAGATTTCAATAAAAAATACCCAATAGTTCTACCAAAGCACCATATTACCAAATTAATAATTGAAAATGTTCACCTGAAAAATTTGCATGCTGGCACGACAGCAGTTCTAGCAGCAGTTCGTGAGAAATATTGGCCACTATCGGGCCGTAGTCAAGTACGTCAAGTATTACACAAATGTAAAGCATGCTTTCGGGCTAACCCAAAATCAATCACACCAATCATGGGTGATCTGCCTTCATTGCGTGTACAATATTCTAGACCATTTATAAATTCGGGAGTGGACTATGCCGGTCCAATCCTGATAAAAGAAAATACTGGACGTGGCAAGAGAAATATTAAGGCATATATATGTGTGTTCGTGTGTTTCGCTACAAAGGCGATACATTTAGAATTAGTATGTAGCTTAACTACGGATGCATTTTTAAATTCATTGAAAAGATTCATAAGCAGACGCGGTATGGTACAAAATATATACTCGGATAATGGAACCAACTTTGTGGGTGCACAAAAGGAATTAAATGCAATGTATGAATTTTTCACAAAACAGCAATTCAATGACGGAGTTGTAAATGAATTAGCCAATATTAATATTGCTTGGCATTTCATTCCACCGCGGTCTCCCCATTTTGGCGGTTTGTGGGAGGCCGGTGTCAAGAGAGTAAAGTATCATTTGAGACGTGTTTTAAGTAGTGCTCTGCTCACATATGAGGAAATGTATACGGTTTTGACATGTATTGAGTCCTGCTTGAATTCTCGACCATTATGCCCGTTATCCGACGACCCCAACGATTTAGAAGCACTGACTCCCGGTCATTTTTTGATCGGAAACGCATTGACGGCGCCATGTGAACCATCTGTTCTACATATCAACCAGAACAGATTATCGCGTTACCAGCTTATTGAAAATATGCGGCAGCAATTCTGGAGCCGCTGGCATAAGGAGTACCTTGGTCAGCTACAACAGAGACCGGTCACCAAGAGTCACGACACCGCTGCGATTCAGCCAGGTATCCTTGTACTTGTAAAGGAAATAAATACCCCTCCACTCGCCTGGAAGTACGGGCGCATCACCGAGGTCCATCCAGGAACGGATGGCGTCGTGCGAGTGGTCAGCATTAAGATGTCTAATGGCGTAGTGAAACGCGCCGTACGGAACATCTGCATCGTGCCCATGGAAGGTACTACCCAGAACAACATCGTTGACGCCACGGCCTCAACGGGGGCCGGGATGTTGAGAACCCCTGCTCAACAAACTTTCACCACCGACCAACCCTTGGTACACCCCCTCCCTTAGTTAGTGCAGTGCGGGGTGGTGTTTGTGTATATATACAAATTTTTGGCAGAGACAGAGAGTTGAGACAGAACTGAAGTTGAAGTTGAAGTTGACAGTGTTTTACCAAATAGAGCTGACAGTTTTACCAAATATCGTAGAAATAGTTCTTGAATAATATATACCTATTACCATTTTACCATTCAAGTATCTAAATAATATAAATATCAAAGTCAGTCAATTTTTGTATAAAGTGTAAATATTTTATAATTAAAGGATGTACATAGACTCAGTCCTTTATTCCGTGTAAACGGTGGTCCTTCGAAAAACAAACTACATCACAAAACACCTCCTTTTTTCTTTCTTTTATCCAAGATATCCAGGTAGATCCAGTGTAGAAAACCCAAGATACGTTTACATACGTGCCATAGTACGCAGGATTTTGTTTCAAGGAAATTGAATCTGTGTATACGTTCGTCCTTTTGCTGCGTTCAAGTATGGCGAGAGATAGGATATGTTCCACTAGGTTTTTGCGGGATGATATGATTTAGATTTTTCACGAAATATAGATTTGTTTCTCTTATAAATTATATTGGTTGTCATCCCTGTTGCCATCTATTGTGACATGATCGATAGATAATTTTTGAGAACGTTCAGTACTTGATTGACCCAAAATAATTGACCTTCAATTTGCATAAATATTTTTAGAATCATCTATACTCTATATATTATTAATCCAGAAGTAAGTTTTCTCAACCATTCTGAAAAAATTTTTCCAAGTTCTGCCGTCTGTATGACGGGATTCTATCTCATTTGTTATGTTCTGGGTGGAATAAGAGCGTAATAAACGAGTATTTATGCGGGTTTCAAGTTCCTCAAGAGGTCTCTGTTTGTTTCTTATCAGGGTCCATCCACGTTAAATATTGATTATCTCTAGCCTCTGTTATCTTCAGTGAATCAACATACAGACAAGATATTACGTTCTAAACTAGGGTAGCGACCCTACCCTTCAAAACTGACTAGCTCAGTAACCAAAAATAGAAATCAAAATAATCCCAGGACCGGACTGGGTTGTTGTGAGGTTAGCTTTAAAAAAATATATATAAACTTTACTGAAACAAATCTACTGGACGCTACGTGAGCTAACTCTAAATGAAACAGAAAACAAGGACGCCACGTAATTGTTAATTTTACCGTCCTCAGGCACACAACTGCGAAAGTAAAAATTTAATTAATTTAAAGTGAACAAAATGGCGGCGATTCGCGTCCCTACGCAGACTTCACAAGTCTCAACTGAACAAATACGTCTATAAACCTACTCCAGAAAAAAAGTACAAAATAAGGAAAATCAGGCCCTAGATCGATCGACCTGGTTCACAAGCGGACGTAGCATTTATAACGTAGCTAAAAAAAAGCATAGAAAAAAAAGGCGACAGCGAATGCCTACCGCAGCAAAGTTATGCATAAAAAGTAAACGAAAGTCGTGGTGAAGCCACGAGGTGTCTAATGATTAAATTAGCACTAACAAAAAAGTCTGAGTAACAAAAAAACTGAATCACTTAGCTGGCGCGTCGCTGGAGATCCTATTAACCCTTCTGCCTGGCGTCTGGATCTCAGCCTTGGATCTAATTTGCTGGATTCCGGATGGTCGGGAAAGCCAGGGTGAAAGTGAGGTACTTTTACAGTATGTGCCTTGGTACGGACGATGTTTTATCGCTGATGGTAAGCGAAAGCGAAGAATAACCATCTACAACTTCAACTAATCCCCAACACGTGGGCTGCTCCGCCGAATAACCAATGGCCAAACTGCCTCAAAATATTCGGCCGGAGCACAGGTTTTTCCCAAAAGAATTCCCAAACTTGGGATTGCACACGCAATAAGCTTTGGAAAAAACCCACAAAATTGTAGTGGTAGAAAAACGAGAATAAATAAATGTACGTCTGTCCTACACCAGGACTTGAGGCTGACTATCTTCAATTGAGTCAAATCTGGTCGGTTTGACTTAATTGAAAATTAACCGTTTCTCATTAAAAAAAAAAATCTAGCGGACGCCCCAGTACTAAGATTCAAATAAAAAAACGTAACGTCACTGCCTGCAGCAGCGACAATTTAAGACAAAAATCATGAACTAAAATTAATTAATGAAAGTAAACAAAAACACGCTTTCAATATAACCAAAAAAACTGAGCTTAAAGAAAAGAAAAGAAACGGAACTGAAGATTGAATTATGAATGAAACTATTAGATTTGAAACTGAAAATATTTTGAATTAAAAGTAAGTACATAAAGTAAATGAAATTGAACCCAAATAACCTAAATTATATTTTAGAATCTAACCCAGCAAATAAAGTGACCAAACTAACCAACTGAGTTATACAATCGTAAACTGAAGAGCAGGGATCTCTTCTTTATTATCGCATAATTAATTTGCTTTTACAATTATATTTTCAAATCTTTGTCACATGAATTTATTGGAATGAATGTGTGCACATTTGAAGCAGATGCGATCATAGCCTATTAATGGTTTGGACTGATAGAAGAGGTTAAAACATACATAACAAATCTGTGAAGAGACTATATTGCGAATTATTTCCACATCGCCGGTGCTTTTTACCAATGAAGCCGGATTTAATACGAATTGTATAACAAATTTCAACAATACACATCTTTGGTCGAGGAGAAGTCCTCCTGCTTCTTTCCAAAGTAGATATCAAAATCATTTTAGTCTGAATGTATGGACAGACATTATCGGAAGTGAACTTATCAGATCTTCTCCATGCCCGCAAGATTACATGGGAATATTCACACAAATTCTCCAGAAAATGTATTACTAGGATTTACTCCTCTAGCCATAAGGCAAAGAATGTGATTCATGCACGATGGAGCATCGTCATCTCATTGGATATATGAGGCACTTTCTCAATAGTTCTAATTCTGATCGGTGGATTGGTTAAGAACTTCGAATTAACCTGATCCTATCCGAAAAGCTTCATTAATTCAGCACCAGTCGATGACTTACATCAAATCAGGGCCGTCCTAACCTTGGGATGCAAGGGGTGCATGGCACCCAGGCGTAGGGCTCTTGAGGACGCAAGCCGACCGCCTTCTTGAATGATTTGTATAATAATATAATCATCTTCATCAACAGTCTATTCCTGAACATAGGCCTCTCTACTCTACGGCTGATGGAATATCAATCAATCTACCGAGTGCACTATACGTATTTGCCATACTCGTAGTGCAAAATAGGCTCGATTGATGTTTATTTATTCCATTTTGTGACATTTAGAAACATGCTCTACAGTTCAACAACTATTTTTGAGGATTGATCTGTTTGTCTCTTTCTTATCTTTATAACACTGATTTTTTTGTTTGTCATTTTCTTTGCGACGTTCAATTATTGCATTAGTTTTTTTCTTATCTCCTAATTTGGCGGTCTTAACATGACTAGGAAAGACATATTACTAGAAAATCTAATATAATATGTGTAACTGAACGACTTGTAACGACTTGTAGGATGACCACTCGTACAGTAACCAATAGATTCTGAGGTAATGCTCTAGATCTAGACTGAATATACACGAGTTGATAAAATTCTTGAAATGCTTAAGACGGCCCTGCATCAAATAATTATAAATGGTTGCAATACCTTCCGCAATTAAGTTGGAGATTTCGGACGTATTTGTCAGTTCATAAGACGAAGACTAGAATGTTGTATTGAAATTCGAGGTGGACATTTTGAACATTTTTCATAATTTATAATCACTTGTTTACATTTTGAACAGCCACTATAATTTTATCGTAATGTGAAAAGTATTATTTCTATATGACAGAAATAAAATATTGAAATTGCTGTAACTCTGAGACTAAGTTTTTCGAGATATATGTCTATATATGGACTTTTTTATTATTTTAATAAGTTCCACCGATCCTCAAATCCGTGACCTCCATTTTTGGATATATTGTGTATGATGAACCTCTCCATATCCACGCGATTATTTGCAAATTTTGAATTTTCCAAAGAAACATTCTATATATTGTTGCATATTTTATTTCTTTTCAAAAAAGTTCTGATGTGTTATAATTTCAAAATGATGAGTACAGAAATAATTCATGTAAAATAAATATTAAATTGCTGCATTTTCGCGCAATTATATGCAATTTCATATTTATTTCACATGAATAATTCCAGTACTAACCATTTTAAGACTATAACAAATCAGAGCATTCTCAAAGAGAAATAAAATATCTTCAAGAGTATGCAACAATATACAGGATGTAACAGAAATAAGTACATTAATTTTAACCAGTTATAGTTCTCGTGAAGCCTAACAATTTTTCTTCGTAACTTTTTCCCGAATTCTCATCTTTTTTTAGCATTTTTTATCCCCTTTAATTTAACGAGTCGTTCAGGTGCATAGCTATCGGATCTAGTAGCAGTTGCAAGATGTTTTCGTACATATCTGGACTTGGCCATTCGAAAAACTTATGCCATTCGTTTTTATGAGATACTTATGATACCAACTTTCATATGGCCAAACGGCAGAAACGAGAAGAACGTGAAAAATTGATATATTTTTTTGCATAATCGAGCCCTTATTCCAAACCCTTGGCCAAATGGATCACTTCTGCCTATCGTTTTTCGCTGATTCTTTTTTCCCTAAATTTCATTTCGTAAGCATGGCAGAGACGAGAAAATTGGATCAAGACAGGATTTTTCATAAAAATTTAAAATTAATTATTATTATGTTGGCCACACGATCCAGCTTTAATTTTGGCATTATTATACCCTGAATATACATACTTATCAAAACTCTTGAAGGCAGAGAAAACAAAATGGGGCACTCAAATCTACGACTATTTGACGGTCTAATATGTGAGTTATCAATTCCTTCAAATAAATTCTGGAATAAAACAGATTTTAATTTATTAATTCTGTGTACGATTTCATGGGCAGTTTAGGATTAGCTTAGCAAATTTATTTGGAACGATCTCCGAATTGTCATTTTTCACTAAAAATTGAATTATTGTGATTATGGTAATGTATTTAATGTCAAAATATTATGCACTTATACATTACGATGAGAATACCATGGAATATTTAGAACCTAACGTTTATCTGGAACGTAAAACAGCAGATGAGATGAATGAAATACATCAATTTATGAATGAAGCACCTGTGTATTAGTTTTTCTCATATTATTACAAACTTCACACTTCACACTCAGGTCGTTTCAATAATGTATGCCCCGTGAATTGATCTGCTGAATAAGCAAAATATTGTATCATATATTTCAGAAGATATTTAAAATCAATTACCAAATTCAGTTTGATACATTTATAGGTTATATTTTCTATTCTTCAAGAAAAGAATCTTCAAAACTTCATGTAGCAATATTTCTATTGAATTATTCAGTGAATTAATTAATTTAGAATTACATTTCATTCAATATTCTACCGTTTTCTTTAAATAAATCGTTGAATGATTTTCTCTTTATGTTTCTGATGAAGTAGGTTAGGAACAGCGACTACTTTTCGAACTGCTTGTAGATGGCAGCACAGTCTGACTCTCCCGACACAGTGACACAGTTTCAGACAATTCCAATCAGCTGATTCAAATGCAATGAACTTGTGCAGACAATCTTATGTTTAAGAAATGTACTATCCGAAAATATACGTGAAATCCCTAAATAAAAATCAAACTAACAGACCAAATTGTTGATTGCAGAGACAAATTCAGTCTTCCTTTCAACATATACAAAAATAGAATAATCGAGGTGAGCGTATAACAATATATTGCCAAAATATTAATATTTCTCCAGTTTCAAATGAATGATTGACAAGACTACGATGGCTCAAAGTTGCAAAATACTCCTTACAATCGACAGCTGTCATTCTTCCAACAAATGAGGAACATTCAGTTTGAACCATAGGCGCACTATGAAATTTTTGACAAAACTTTGATGAATTTTTACTCTGTATCCAGAGGATTTACGGAAAAAAGTTATCAGGAAAAATTGTTATGCTTGACAAATTGCATCACAGGTTAAAATTAATGTACTAATTTGTGTTACACCCTGTATATTCTATTAAAAATTATGAAATTGCATATCATTGTGCGAAAATGGAGCACCCTGTAAAAAATCTTATATGGCAAAATGCGAGTAATTAATTGGTAAATGAACATTGTTCGGAGAATATTGCGGTAATATTCAAAATAATCTAGTTAAAAGACAAATACAGACCGAGGGACCACCCGCTATGAATATATATAAAGTGTGTGAATCAAAAAAGCGAGCTTTGGGTATTCAACATGAGAAGTCAGTTTTTTCGTTCGCATTGCTTCCCAAATTATGTTAGATGAGAATAACTCAGATATAACATCTAGAGCCGGTTACATAAAAGTAATCATGCTGTTAACTTAATTACTGGAGGACATGAAATCAAAATGACTGAATTTTGAGAATAATCTACTCCACTTCCATCATTTGGATAACAAATTCAAGTTTGTCAATAATAAAATTAAAGATAAATAGTATTTATATATCAAAAAGAAGGCTTAGAGACGCGTGATCAAATATTTGACAATATGGTTCAAGTTGACAATGCCTTATGCAACTGGGCTCTAGAGAATTCAATTTTGCATCACAATCTATTTCATAGCTCCATTTGCCGAAATATATAATTTTTAGTCTTTATTCATGTTTGAAATAATTCATTTTTATGAATTTAGTTATTTTGGAAGACAATTATTAGAAAACAGTAGTCACACAAAAAACTAACATTTCTGAAAGTTGAAACAGTGTTCATTTCCTTTTGATTTTGTTTTAATTCCATGGCTGTGATTACAATTGAGCAATATTTATAAGATGTTGAACATGACTTCAATGGTATTTATGAGTGGAGAGTGCAATAAAGTGACAATACGCAATTTTATATAAAACCAATTATTGATCTATCTATTGATGTTGCTTATTATTGAGGATCTACACAAGTGATGAGAATGATTTAACCCCAGTGTGATGTGGATAATATTGACTATTCCATTCGTAGTATTTATAACAAGGTTAACAATGCTAAATCGCCATAGAAACTGTGCATATCAGTGGGTATTTGGACGTGTAGAAATACCATCGGGTATTACACTAGTGATCAGAGTGAGTATTTTACTCAAAGATGTGGATACCTCCAATTTGTGCTTTCTTCGTATTCAATTTAATATTTTTCTAAATATCTTCATCAATTTCATCTTCTGATCTATCACCAAACCTTTCTGAACTAGATTCCTTATCAAGACGCTATATATTTCTCTATTATTCGTCGAAGAAAATGCAAGAAATTCTAATTTTTCAGTTTGACAGAAGTTTGTTTACTCGTTCCTATGAAAATTACGTGAGTTGTTACTAGATTCATAGAAAGCTAATTTGAAAAAATGATTCGACTCCTGGAATAGTCCTCCATATACCATTTGTAGTTAAAGTACTATAGACTATTTTTGTGGTGCAATCACTCATGTTTATTGTGCTTGTGAATACCACTCGTGCTGCACACTCGTGGTATTCAAACGCAAGCACAATAAACATTCGTGATAGCACCACAAAAATAATCGATAATACTTCAACTACTTATGGTACAATAAATGAATATTGAAGGCTCAGCTATAAGTTCTCCTCTGTCTGGTACAATAGCTGGAACTTTCATGAAGCATTTCGAGAGCCTAATATTTCAGAATCCTCCAGACTTTTCTAAATATACAATTTTTTGGTACTGTTATGTCGACGGTATTTTGTGCCTTTGGACTGGCACTATAGACAAACGATCGATTCAATCAATAATGACTCCAATCATCAAACAAAACATAAATTAGCAATATCCCAATCACACATACATCGAATGCTCACTTATGGTTTGAGTAATGAACAAATTATTTCTGAAACCAACATTTTGAAACAAATGCTTTTGTAAATAATTTCCACCCCGACATCATTGATAAGCTTATCAACAAAAAATATTATAAACTCGAACTGAAAGAGTCGTATTCTCAAAATTTAGTTATTGAGAGAGATTTTTTTCACATTTTCGCAGCCCTTCTTAGGGAGCATATGTCACAAAATTAGAAATTTCTTCAAAAATTATAGCATAAAAATAGTGTTCAAACAATTAAGTGATTTGGAGAGGAAACTTTGCAAGAAAATCGATACTCAAATTTTGACACATTAGTCTAGGGTTTAGAAATTAAAGTGTGCTAGCTGTAACACAGCGTATATTGGTCAGACAGGGAGGAAATTCATGACTAGTTTCAAAGAACAAGCACGCTGTCTCCGACTCACGTGCGGGAATTCAAGTTCCGTAGAACATTTACTTGAAACTGGACATGATTTTAATATTACTAAAGATTTCCAAATTTTACATATCCATAAATCTGGTTCAACTTCAGGCTTTTTGGAGGTCTTGGGAATTATAAGATTCACTAAATATAATAACAATCCATGTCTTAGGCCTGGTTTCACCAAAGCCAATTGAATTTATCTAGAGGTTATTTTGAGTTAGTAACTATAGTTACAATTATATCAGCAATAGTTTTCGTATAAAATAACCTCTGGATGAATTTAACTGGCTTTGGTGAAGCTCGCTCTTAATGATCAAACAAATTAGCCAAGTGTTAGCCTACATAAAAATTACACAGTGTTTCAAAATTTTCTCAATTTGCTTTTCATTGACATTTTTTGATTATTTCAAGAATTTTTTCGAAGTTATTGTGTTATAAACCTCTATTTTCTACAAATTTATTCCTATATCATTTTATTCATACTAGAAATCTGATGAACCATTTGTCTACGTTATAGACCATATTTTGAATCCTGTAGTTATATAGTGTGAGTGTGATCATTAAATGACATTTGTATTTGTATTCGTTTCAAATTAGAATTTTAAGTATTCATGTATCTTCTTGTCTGAAGATGGCTATTCAGTAGCCGAAACCGTTTGACAAAATATATTTTTGAACAGTGTGATACAAAACTTTGATTTTCCTCCAATATTCAATACTACACAAGCGGGATTAGAAAACAATCCAGAAGTTTAGTATGATGCTATTTCGAATAGTTACCCCTTTATCTGTCAAAATTTGAAGATTCATTTTTGGAACTCTAAAGGCTGGTTTATAATGGATGTAACCGGTGATTTATTCTGTACTCTTCAAAATTAAACTATACGCATTTTCACGATGACTTTCATAATAACACGAAATATGATGTTAACTTATGCTGTAACCGTAAAGTTCACCAACTTTCAAGTTTAACATCATACAGGTTACTCCCAACCAATTGCGAGCGAGCATTGTATCACGTGTATGCGTTGCATTTAATTTTGTATTTCAGCAGACATATTTTGATATTCCGTCTTTACATCACAAAGTTTGTACTGCTATTTGAAATGAGTGATTTTGATATAAAGTCATTTTGACTTGTTGAAAAATTTCTGCAGTTATATAACTAATGTAACGTGGACTATGAAAACATTTCATGGTAACTCCTTCTCTGTAATGATTGTCTTATATTTTGACAGAATTGTTGAAAACATGACAGAATCGTTTTACTGTCAATCAATTTGAAAATCATACGCTAGATACATTTCTGACAAGGTTAATTCACGATCTTGAAATTTGACGTTTGATTATAAACCAAGCTGTTGAAAATAACATCATATATCCTGCATCATATGTTCACAGATTAAGTTTACATCCATTATAAACAAGCCTTGATGCTTGAATGCATGAACGTTCAATAACTAAAGTATTCTTTAAAAAAATGACAATATCAAATCAAATTTATTTGTCATATTAGTTGTTTAGCATTGGTGTCAAAATTTCGATTTGATATTGTTCACTTTTAAAGATCCATAACTAATTCGTCCAAGTAAATTGGTTAATCCACTCTGTCCGAATTATTTGTCAACGGATGGATCTAAGTTTATCTCTTTGGAATGCTTCTGATCGTGAATTCTGAGCTCAAAAAAATTATTCTTTTTACAGACTTTACTATTATATGGAATATTTATTATTAAAAATTAGAAAAACAGTACTTTTCAATGAAGGTATTTGCAATCAATTCGAACAATAATAAACTAGAATGTTGGTAGATTATCTCCCAGCAATTGAAAATCATTTGCTATTACATGTAATTCTCCGTAATCCGGTATTTCCTGGTAATGTAAATTTAGCACAAATGAACTAACATTTTGGCTTTGAAGCCCATTTTCGTTCATAGAATAATATTATTATCTATTGAAAATCATCCTATTCACGGCAAAATCATTAAACAACTAAATCAAACAAACTAACTGGTTTCATGTTATTGTAGTTTATAAAATTCAGTGAATCAGCATTATATTATTATATACTAATTTCAAGTGAATATTGATTATTCAAATTAGAAAAATAATTAACGGATCTCAAAATTGATGCACACTTAATCAAAATAATTTGTGCATCTTTGGACCAAGCCCATTAATCGCTTATAAAATGAGGGTGTAAATATTATAATATACTTTATGAGTGCAAAATGATAATTCCATATTTGTGTCTTGGCATTCCATTCCGTATTCTCGGAGTCATATCATGAATTCTTTAGTTTTTACTTTTGTTGCAAGAGCCTACTATTTATCACCTTGACTATTGCAGTACGCCATTGATCCAACCACCAAATGGAAAATTGGAACATTTCAAATAAGAATTTGTTAAGGAGAGATCCAGAGACGTAACCAGAAATATTGAGTTCTTCTATAACGAAAATATGCAAGGGCTTTATTGATTTTGATAGAAATAAAGAAAGACGCATGGATAACCAAGCGGAAATTGGTTTTCATATTAGGGCATTTCTAAAATTAAGTATGCTGACAAATTGGTTTTAGTTTAGCTTATGATGGCAGATTTATCTCTTTTTCTAAAATTCGACTTGAGCTTATTCCAAATGCTGACTTGTTTTGTTTTTCAGTTCGCATGCCATTCTAGTTCGCAAATATTTTCATGCCAAATTTTGATGATGATATACTTTTTATAAGTATAACGAATGGATGCTAGAAAATGTAGCACACACTTTCAGAATTTTCACTCAAGAAATCTGTCTCCTAGGTCTTAACAGGAGGACAGTCTCGTAAGTAGTAGATAATCTTTTTCGTCGTGTCTGGATATTATTCATTAATTCCGATTATTTGTGGAGCAGCTAAGATTGCAGATGCCTGCGAAAGGCACTGAGAAAAGACCGCGTGAATTAAACTCCGTCCGTTGTTCCCAGATGATTGTACTTATTTCTCCGTTAACGGGCCTTCGTTCTTGTCACAGGAAAGACAAAGATAGCTATAGTGATCCAGGCTTAATATACTGTATCACCAAATGCCTGCTTTATATACACCGAAGAAATGTATAAGTGATATCCAGAGATGGGGCTTTATGGTTTCTGCCAGAGGCGGCGGAAAATTGTAATCAAAAAGGGATAGTCCAGCATATATTTGAGTTTAGAATTGAGTCAGGATTGTCGAGTACATGTTTATTTTATTCGTCGTTATTGTCTTATTCATGGATCAGAGATTCAACTGATCAATAACTAGAAGTAGCTAAAGTTCAAATATTCTCCTGATATTATCCGCAAGATAAAAATATGATTGACATCATGTCTATTTTTTTGATACCTCTTTGATATGTCATAATAGTTTTTTCCTCCGCCTATGTCTGAGCACTTTCTTCTTTGGTATAATATACACAGGAGACATGGAGCAGACAATTTAATGGGTTTGCTGATATAATATTTGAGACACAGTTGCTCTTAATGCCGACTAAGGCAAATGTGTGAGATGCTCTCATCTTGCACGGAGCTACAGGAGATTAGATGTATACGGTGATAGTAACACACGTGAAACATATAGTTAAACACAAGAGCGTTTCAGTAAAAGTTCATTAT
The DNA here is from genome assembly GCA_963989225.1 of Dromius quadrimaculatus. Classification (NCBI taxonomy): domain Eukaryota; kingdom Metazoa; phylum Arthropoda; class Insecta; order Coleoptera; family Carabidae; genus Dromius; species Dromius quadrimaculatus. The sequence goes on from OZ022324.1 coordinate 12,259,156, forward strand.
GTAAGAATTCTTATCAAGGATCAAGGAAATATCCTTAAAAAGTGCAGTGTTGCTTTATATTATATTCACGAAGTTTTAGAAATAAATTGATATCAAATATTATCTTGATCTTGAGCAAAATGTACCACGAGATATTTCCGTATGAATTAGGTACATATATTAAGATTTCACTCGAGAAATATCAAGCTGACTGTCATGCAAATTTTCGATATGAAATACTTTTAAATAAGACATCTCAAGACTTACTTGTCCTCATACAATTGTGAATATTGTTCACTTATGTGGTGTGACAAGATATTTGCAACTTTTTCTCAGAAAGGGAATATTCATAGGTGATATTTTATGGTGAGAAGTGTCAGATAAACAACTAAGTAACATTCCTGCAACAATCAGGCGTCTAGCGAGTAGACAAAATACTTTTAGCATCCGCTCATAAACTGTGTTTTATGCATAAGCTATGCGCTATGTTGAAATATGAAATACGTCGGTGAAACCGAACATACGCGCAGTAACTGGAGATTTATAATGAAATAAAAATACAAGTCGGCGACGCTGAAAACGTGATGTTCGCCCGTCGCTCTCTTTTAGACGCCTCCTTGATTCCGGAGATGACAAACTGAGAGCCGCGTAGAGCAAAGGACACTGAAAAGAAATAAACATGCAGAAATGACAGCGATGAAACTGTGAATGTGTTTGTTGTTTTACGACCCAAGTAAATCTTTCACAACTCTGCACAAATATTAACCATTTTGAAATAGACTTATTTATTGGTCTATTTCTTATATCCACATGATATTTGTCTCTTAAATTATAGTGGATCAAATATGTCATGAGACGCATGCATTCCAGCCTGAAATAGGAGTCCAGAACGCAATATTTCGATTAAGAATATTGAAAAGATCTTCGGTCTCATCCGAATCTATACTATCGTTATGGATATGATGAAATTTATGTTGCAATTCTGTGTAAATCCATAAGTCTTACAGATCTATAGATCCATAATAATTTATAAGAACGCATCGACTCTTATTGAGTAAATCCGACAATAAGGTAATCTAGTTCCATGCAATTTTGTTCATAATTTTCGAGTTTATAAATCTTAGTCTAAGATCCGTATTTTGATGGAAATATCCGTTCTGAGCATCCCCGAATCCATTTTGACTATTTTTGGCTTGATGTCGGTACGTATGTTCGTTTGTGCGTGCGTGCGTGCGTAACTCTCAGATCTCAAAACTGGTTGAACGTATAATATTGAAATTTTGTATTTAAGACTGGTATAGGGTCTACTCATGCATTTCGCATTATGGTTTCAATCGTCTGTACCGGAAGTGTACTTCACTTGGAACTTTTTTCGAATTTTTCTGATAAATCCAGAATGATCAACCGTAGGATGTTGAAATTCAGTATTTGAATTTGATGTTGTATCAAAATGGCTATCTGCTATTCTTGTAGAAATCAGCTCAGCCGGAAGTGCACTTTATATGACAGATTTTTCGAATTTTCTTCATAAATTCAAAGCAATCGGTCGTAGAATATTGAAATTTTGTATTAAGTACTTCTATAACATCTAGTTGTATATCTTGCATTATAATTGCGATCGACTGAACTTGAAGTGCAGTTTACTCGAAACATTTCTTGAATTTTCCGCATAAATCCAAAGCGATTGAACATAGAATATTAGAATTCAGTATTTAAGACGATAGTACCGTCTTTTGGATGCTCATATCCTATTCTCATTGAGATCGACTGAGCCAACAGTGCACTTACTTGACAATCTTCTGGAATTTTTCGCATAAATTCAGAACGATCATCTGTGAATTATTGAAATTTGCTATTTGCAAGAAAATCCGTTAATTTTGCGTCTCAAATCTTCACATCCAAACTGATTTTAATGTTTATAAATATCCATTTTTCATATTTGTTTAGTAGAGCCCTATTCAGACGATATTTGTAAGACTCACTTGAGAATTTGAATCTTGTTCTGATGATGATTCTTGTTAAAAGGAACGTGAAAATTCACTTAAAAATCTATATGAATATTTGAATTTATAGTTTATTCATCATTCCAAAGGATCAGGTCCAATAAGTACTTACTTATTGGCACTTAAACTACAGATGAATAAAATAAAAAATTTGATAATATTCATTAAATAATTGCTTTCCTTTTTTGGATGTCTTAAGAGAAAAATGTCAAAAGCCTTAACGTCTTATTGTTAATAAGATTAATCCACATGCAGACTCATTCTCCAGACTCATACATGTAAATTTTCTCTTTAAATGATGAATAATAACATACTTTCTCTGTAATTCATTTACATATTTACATACTTGCGCCAAATTATTATTCAGCCTATTATTTCATATTATGTATCCTGTTAAAAAACGGACATTATCTTGAATTTGCCGCCATAAAACTTAATTTCAGTAAAATTGATAATTGCATCCCGCATAATTGAAAACATACATATATAAAAATTCAACAAACTTTAACATACTAAATTAAAAATTCAAAAGTAACGACAGCAAGACATTTTTAAAGATACCGTCGTGAAAACAACTGCATAATTTTTCTGTTGTTTCTGTGGTTTTGTACAACCACAAACATGAAGAAACGGGTAACAATTTTTCACGGTTGTGTAAATTATTCGTGCGGTTCCCAAACAAAACGCCTGAGGGACCTTAACATCTGCTCTCAGACATTCGTTGCTCATAATGGGCGCGGCATATATAATTTATTATTACTGACCTCGGGCTAAACTGAAATAAGTTAACTGTTGCATGACTTAAATGCAGCGTTTATTTTGTCGTTTTTTATTTAAAAATGTGGTAATACTTTTATGAAGCATTTTTGGAAGAATTCCGATGAATTTTAAGTAGTTTGACGCGCTTGACGTATGTTAGATTGGTAAAAATATTTATGGTATTTTGAGACGGATGCCACCTGACACAAATTTTCTAGATTTTTGAGTAAATATTTGGTATAATAAAGCTATTATATTCGAGAATTTTGTGCTTCTATTTAATCTGATATTAGTCATGTATTTATACACAATCTAGATTTTTCTAAGCAAAGGAATTTTCATAGTCGTCATATTGACGTAGATCTGTTCTCCATTATCTAGAATATCTACTTATATTCGAGCAAACTGTAAAGACAGAGTTATCTGCACTAGCTTCAATAGATTATAAGTGAAAAATTAAAGCGATAGTTATGATGAAACACAAGTTCATAAGATCAAAATTTATATGTGCCCAACATCACAAAAAGAGATAAGAAAGAGCTTTTTCACAATTCGTGCGATCGCTGCACTCCGCTTTGCGTCGAACAACAAACTTTAGTACTCATCCCAAAATCCAGCATTTTCTGTACGTGCTAAACAATCAACTATTGTGACTTAATAGATATATCCAAATGTTCGGCTTCATTATAAAATACTGTTTCAGATAACAAATGAGTTCTCTCCAGTATCTGCTAGGCTAGTGGAATAGTATCCATTTCATTTTGCGAGCACTATGAAAAATTCATACCTCAATGCAAATTATAAGCTGGTTTTGTAATTCAAAGTCAAGCTTTTGACAGAAGTCAGTATGATATATCCTGAATTATAATGTACTATGTGACGTTCTCTTTACAAATGAAGAGTACTTGTGGCTTAACCACTGTTAACCGCATTCCACGTCTTAGGAAGTAGCAATCAATCCATCTATGTGCACTGGATATATTATCGGCTACATCCATATCGAGTGAAAATAGTGTTTTATCGTGGAGAAATTGCATTTGACGTCAATGTCAGAATAAATGCTGCCAGAAGTATTGTATACTCGGCAAGAAAAAAACGCATCATTTGAAAATGCACCAAAAATATCGATTATTCGAACAGCCATAACTTGGTTGATTTTATAATCAAAAATCTGACGTGAACATCACGTGATTTACTTGTACATCATTGGATATATATAATACGTAGTGATTTTGCGTCTGATCGTTCATATATATATATATATATATATATATATATATATATATATATATATATATATATATATATATATATATATATATATATATATATATATATATATATATCATTGGATATGTATGATCAAACACAAAATCTCATCGTTCCACAATAAATCGTTTCGGATTTACCCAAGAGATTCTAAAAATCTGTCAAGTAAAATGCGCTTTCAGCCAAGTCGGTTGCTATGAGAACATCAGGCCATCATTCTTATACCAAAACATTCCTAAATACTGATTTCCAAAATTCTACGTCCACCAACAGATCTGATTTTATGCGCGAAATAAAAAATAAATTCCTACTGAAGTGCACTCCTGGTTCAGTCTATTGTTACGAAAATAGTAGGTAATCATTCAGATGCTACAGCAGACTGAAATACCAAATTTCAATATTCTACACCTTATCGTTTCGAATTTATGCGAATACTCCCAAAAGACTGTCAAGTAAAGTGCACTTCCGGCTTGGTGGATCTCAATAAAAATAGGATATGAGCATTTGGATGGTATAATCGTCCTAAATACTTAATTCTAACAATCCAAGTTCAATCGTTTTGGATTTATGCGGAAAACTTCCGGTTTAGCCGATCGCAATCATAATGCAAGTTGTACAATAAGATGTTATAAAATTGCCTAATACGAAATTTCGATATGGAATGGCTGATCATTCTAGATTAATGCAAAAGTACAAAAAAAGTTTCAAGTAAAGTGCACTTCTGGCCAAGCCGATTCTTACAAAAATAGCAGATAACTATTCCGATACAACATCAAGTTCAAATACTTAATTTAAACATTCTACGGTTGATCATTCTGGATTTATTAGAGAAATCCGAAAAAAGTTTCGAGTAAAGTGCACTTCTGGTACAGATGATTGGAACTATGATACGAGGTGCACAACTAGACCCTATACTAGTCTCAAATACAGAATTTCAACATCATACGTTCAACCAATTTCGAGATTTGCGAGATACGCACGCACGAACGCACGCACGCACGAACGCACGAACATACGTACCGACATGAAGCCAAAAATAGTCAAAATAGATTCAGGGATGCTCAAAACGGATATATCCATCAAAATCTCGATAGGTGAATTTTGTCCGTTTCACAATACTTTCTTGTACTTTGTACAAGTAAGTAAAAAAGCGTGAAATGTATTTTTTTCTTGTTCAATTTATAACTTTGCGCAAAATCGTCGCAAACACTTAGGTTTTTACAAAATTTCAAGAAAAATTAGTAAACTAGATTCCCTGGATCATTAGTTGAGTCTACGATTTTTTTTGCATCGGGTACAAGTTTTCAAAGGTTCCGTTATCAAGAACATTTTTTTCTCATGGGTGTGGTGGGAAGTATGATGAACTTGGTGTCGAATCATTTTTTCCTGGAAAAAGAAATTTCAAGCTCTCCAAAACTCTAAGATTCATCCATTTTCGATCAGAATCAATCGAGTTATGGCGGTATGAATAATCAATATTTTTGGTGCATTCTCAAGTGGTGCGTTTGTTTCTGTTAGAGTGTATTTGGAATTATCTTTTGATCTACTCATATTCACGATTAACATGATTTGGTTTCCAGTACAAAAGCTTGGAGTTCTTTGGTATAGTTTGTCCATCTTTTGTTTGAAAAAATGAATTTTGAATCCCTCCATAAGCACTAATCGCTACTATTGTTTATAATTCTTGGTTTGAAGCAAATATTATTACGCTCTTCGCAAATTACAAAAAATGTATAGGAAAGACAAAAATTGCTTGAAAATTATTCAAATACAGACTGGGATTATTGGCTTATACCTCATAAATACGACCGTAGTCACTCAGTAAAACGTATTACAGGACAGTATTACCGTATACTTTTCATTTTTCATCTGTACTTTGAAGTAGTGCTACTTCATATTGGTGCGGTTCCCAATTATTTGTTGTCGAGAGTAGTAATCACTTTTAATCATTGCTAAGTACTAAAATAATCTGTTAAGGTAAAGCAGATTATTATAGTGCAGAATTTTTATAACTGATATTGTTACTGGAAAATATCAATTGTGGTCATCCCAACTATGTAAGTATTCAAGTTGGAGCTACTCTAAATTTCATTTCAATTTAGATTATCTAGTGCAGCAGTACTCATGCTGGCTTCATTTTCTTATTTTGTGGTTTTTATTCTACATTCGGAGATAAAATGTTCAGGCCGGAGTTAGATGCAAATGTTTGTAAAGAGAAAGAACAAGAAAACAGTGACAGTAACTGTGCAATATTGGATGTCTTGAAACCTGAACTCTCTGCAAGTACTTCCACTTGTGATGCTTTTTGTTCACATTTCGACGAACACAGACTACAAATTGTTATTAATTTATATAACATATTAAAATCTGAAATCGGACACGCTGCAGCGGTGCTCGTGGAAAGCTAATGATTGATTATATATTTATTTTATTGGAAAATAATGAGCATTATTCCTACCGATATTCATAAATAAATTTAATACTAACCTGTACATTCCACATAAAATATTTTCTGTTGCATAGTTCAGTATTGTGCACGCATTGCTAAGCTAAGATTAGAAGCACAAGATAAGTATTCGGCTAACAATCTTGGTGACTTGGTAAGCCTCGTTACCAAATATTTGACCTCCTGTTATAATGCCTAACTTCACACTCTTGTTGCATAAATTACTATTTCAGGGCAGTAAGACTTGGAGCATTGTATGTGATTTGTATTGTACCGACTTTTTAAACACTAGTCATTAACTGTAATCATTAGAGAAATTGGCACATTTATTCAGTGAAGATTCCGATTACCTACTTGTTATATAAATATCTATACTGTTAAATAGTTCATTATTTATCCCATTTGGACAGCTAGCTGCTTTCTAATTTCGCAATTATCAATATTATAATAAAATGGAATGTATCATCGAATTTGAAAGATGACAAGTTTTCTTATCAAAGAAATTCATTCATGAACAGAAAGTGAGGAATTTTTGAAGTTACATTTTCAACAAATGTGGTATTTAACTATATCAAGAAGAAGCAGGACCATCAAATATTGTGGTAGCAAAGCCAATTTTTAGGAAACTCACCTGATTGAACAGCTTTGTATATAATGCGTACATAATCGTACTCAAGACTCGTCCAGTGGAGTATTAGATTATTCAATCATTAACTGATCAGCAACTGTAATTGATGATGAAGGACTAACAGTTCATATAATTGAGGTGAAGTTAACTATCATTTTTGTGATAACCTTAGCTTAATTAACATTCTGGCGAATCATGAGACATAAATTGTATATCTTACAGAGATATGTTACATTCAAAACATTAATGAACTACGAGTGCATTTTGTTCTGAAGATATAGGAAAACAAAAGAAAACCTTTATTATGAACGGTAATATATATCCAACAATATTTTTAGTGCATCAAAAATTTTAACTTCCGAAATCTACCACTTCATTTATTAAAAACCTGGTAGAGTACAATAAACATTTTCTTCGCCATTATTATGCCACGTGTCAGGACACGTGCCTCTCACCCCAGTGACGTAGCGTGACTTTCGATCCCGCATTGGAAACAGATTTTGCACGGAGATTAGAGCATCATTGTTAGGAAGAACATACAATGTAACGGACATCAGTGTACATAGAAATCTGTCAATCTCCCTAACGAGATTGAGAAAGAGAGAGAAAAGTCATATTATGCGGTGATTTCTAATGTGATTTCTGATTTTGGAGCGTGAGGGATTCGCAAGCTGAACAAATTTTCCATTCAGACAATTTACTGGCAATAGAATAATCACGGTTCTTGTTAAAATGTTCACATTTAAGTCTTTTGTCAGCTTGTTCCGAAAACCAGCATATCATTCGATTAGTATTTGATAATATTGAGTTCTAAAACCCTTCTAGGATATGTATTCGATGTTTCACAAGATACATACAAGGTTTAGAAGTAGAAACCACAATAGATGATAAACAAAGAAATAAATAGTGTATAATACTATGAACACTTTTATCATTCCAATAAATAGAACGGAACATGTTAAAATAAACTATCACTATCTTCTTAATTCGGAATAATAAAATATTTACGACTTTTTTTCAAAGTATCTTGTCTCTTCCTACAGCTGTCACAAAGTAATTTAAAATGTAAGAAAGTTTCTAATAAACAATTATTCAGCTATTCTTCACGTCCGTTTTAAAATGTCGTAAAATACTGTCTTGAATAACGTCACCGCTGCTATAAAAATAAACACAAAATAGGTCGTATAGAGACAAGAGAGTGACATTGCGCCCTGATCGCGAGATATCAAGTGATCGCATTTTTGTCGCCGATAGAAACACGTGCATAGTTTTACAGTCATCATTAACTTGTTTAGCACTTCACTAACTTTAAGCACTCAAGTCGAGCGAGAAAGGAATTTGCTACTGAATGCCGCCGATAGAGAAAATAAAGACATCATGGAACAATTTAGATTTTATTTTTCGAATTTGGTTGGAATTTAAACGAAATTGGCTCTGATTTTATTCGAAAGATAATATATTTTGTCTGTTTTTGACCTCATATAACTTTACACTGTTTTCTATAATAGTTATTTAGAAGCCGAATATAATATAATGCAAGTATAATGAAAACTATTGCATCCACATTCTGAATACCAAATTTCCTACTGATTCATTGAAAAAGTAAAGCTTACTTAAACAATTTTTTGTAGACGTGGCAGTCTTTTTTAAATAATGTTAAGCTTTCGGTTTTATTTCAAACCTTCATCAGGACGTTGAAAAACACAGAGTATATTATCTCATTGTAAGTATGTTACCTGCTAAAATTTATGCGAAAAAATCCGTAGCTCAACATTCGTCAATATATAGAAGAATTTCACCAAAATGTCCTTGCTGTGAATTTAACATAATTACACAACCCAGCAATTTTTTCCATGAGATACAGCATAAATATGAATTGTTTAATGTTCATTATCTGATTTCAATTCTGTTGTTGTTTTGTTGTTATTTTATAGTTTTGAAAATATTTTAACACGCCGCGACATTTACTTTCAATAAATTTTACAATAGTGGTGAATTTTGAACTTGTTAAAACAATAAAACAATAACCTCACAAAAACTATCTTTTTTTTATTAAATCAAATAGGAAGCCGGGTAGTTGATGTCATTTATTATTATTGTTCAATTTGAGTGAGTATGTATAAATGCGACTTGAGTCATCAATATCCATTCTTTTGTTCATTGTGTCGGGAGAATTGTGAATAAAAATTATTTCTAGAAAAGACCTTTTGGATAAGTTTGTTCTTCAGCCAAAATACTGACATTCTCATAGTCAATAGTGTGGTTTGGATGTTTTTTGTGAAGTGACTAAGCTGTCATTCAGGTATTTATCTATCATCACTTTTATACGATGTCAATCTGCTTTTTATTAACCGAGAGGTCCGACGGAATTCACTTCGCACTGTTTGCAAGGTATATTGTCAATTACATTTAATTGTTGCTAGAGTAAAGTTTTATCATTATTGATGCTAGAAATTTTTGTTTCTACAGTCACTATAGAATGATACCTATTCCACACGCTGTAGCGTGCGAAATAGGGGTCATTCCGCACGCTTAGAAGTTCGTAGGAGAGCCGCGTGGCGTCGCAAGACAACTGTTCCATTGCGGTCATAATTTTATTTCTCTTTGATTTTCTCATCATTTTTCTCCAGAAAATATCAATATGAATAATTTAATCAAAGTTTGATGGATTGGAATGAGATCAATGAAGGCAAATTCTTTCTCAAAAAGCTTCATATTTTGGTTATGAATATTTCCGCGAACATCTTTGACTGTAGAAAAAATAACATCCGTCACTCGTGCGAATCGATCATTCCATGCTCATGTGAATTCTTCGCATGATCTCCACTCCGCACTTGTATCGGAATATACTATTATTGTCACACGTTATTTGGTTTCATTTTATAAGATTCTAAGCTATTGGCTCTCTTTCTCCTCATTTCATTCTTGTCTATAATTTTTCGGATTATTCATAGAGATGGCGTTTTACAATTCCGAATCGCCTAGGCGAATAGCTTTATAATTTAGACCTTTATAATATCACTGAGGGTGTGTTTAGGATGTCGATATTCCGCTTTCTGACATTCATTGACTTCGGTTGTCACTCTGATTAGTTTGCTGCTATGTTGTCCACATTTTACAAACGTTTTTGTGGATACATTCAACATGACTGTCTTTATTAATTTCAGGAGTTATATATATTCTTGTTTCTTATGTACTATGGCGAGTTATTTCATTTTATATCGTTCTTTTAATTATTTGTTGCACTGGCAGATGCGTAGACAAGTTGTGGTCTAACGATAGTTTTATACAGTCTAATTCTATTGTTTATTGGATGATGACTGTATCTTCCGATCAAGGATAGTAGCCGTATGAGAATAGTTCCAGCTTTTGCTACAGCTTCATTCATATGTCAAGTATTACTTCTAGATATATGACTTTGTCGCGCCAGGGTTTGGGTCGACCAAAAAGTCTGACGCAACCTTCTAGTTTGAGTCTTCTTCGGGTTAATAAAATTACAGAACTTTTCTTCGGATTCACTAAGATTTTACCATAGCTTTCTGTATTGTCAGCAGCTTCCTGTAATCGTCGTGTAATTAGGTTTGGTTGTTTCGACTAGAACATTATTGCTGTGTCATCAACGTACTGGGTCATTTGAACTCCGCATGAGTTGTTAGGAATGTCGCACACATAAATGTTAAAGAGCAGCGGTGATAGCACTGAACTTTGTGCTACTCCTGCGGTCAGATAAAACTCCTTCGTGTCATACTTATATTATCTATTTTTTAGATACGATGCTATGATGTTCACCAGGCACAAAGGGAAATTGAGGTTTGTTAGTTTGTACAGCAGTCACTGGTTCCAGATCTTTTTAAAAGTTCTTTCAATATCAAGAAAGATGGCTCCTGTTGCTGACTTGCGATTCATTCCTGTTGCTGCTATGTCCACAGCTCTGATTACCTGATGTACCGTTAAATAGCTTCTTTTGAGCTCAAATTGTTCTCCTAGCAATATTTTTTGCTCCTCGACTATTATTTCCATTTTTTGCAATATGACGGCTCCAGCTGTTTTTGCCATGTAGTTTAATGAATTGATCGGGCGGTGGTTTTGTGGGAATTTTCCATGTTTTCCAGGCTTCGGGATAGTTATTACCACTGCTTTCTCCCATGCTGATGGAAAGTGTTGGAGTTGCAATATAGCGTTCATAATGTTGGTTAGTGCAATTACAGCTTTTACTGGCAAGACTTGCAGTAGCTGGGATTTCTTCTAGTCCCGGTGCTTTGCGGAGTTTGACTTGGCTCAGCAGTTGTTTTACTTGGTACTGACAGTCCCGTACTAATTTTTTGCACGCATGCGCGAGATATGACTGATTTCAAACTAGTCAGTGAAAATTTGTTGGAGCACATGTTCAACAGTCAGAAGTATCCCAACAGATCCAATTACATTTTTACTCATTCTAAAGTGCTCAATGAACTCCAGATCATTATAATTTTCAATTAAGTTCAAGTAATTCTGCTTCTTAGGTCCTATTCTTTCTTGTGAAAGTTCTCCAAAGTTATCATTGTCAAATTCACTCAATGAGGACGGAGTAATTTCGTGAACACTACTAAACTCACTATAACTGATATTCAATAGGTTTGTTAAAATTTCAAAACTTTACTTTACAAAGTTGATAACTGTCAACAACTTCACAATGCGCATGGGGGGATTTAGAATTTGTGGATGGTCAGGAAACTTCTCCGACTATCAGCAAACTGGTTCATGGACTTCTGGAACAGAAAACTTTCTAGTCAGGGATTCGTCACAACTGCTGCTGGAACACCTAAAATCAAACTGCGCAGACTCCGGACAGTCTCGGACAGTTTTATACTGCTGTAGGAATGAACCTAATGTCACACATCTTTTTGCAGCTACTTTTATACTATCATTTTTTACTATGTGTAGAATTTCATGTGTTAAAAATGGAATGTTATGATTTGTCGGAATCACTGTGACTGCCACGCCTACAAAAAAATTGTTTTCTCATCCAATTACAGTCACGAATAATTTCGGTTAAGTATATGTATATTGACTTTCGCTATCTGATCATCCTTGATATAATTCTGAGGTTGGAATAGGTTTCTGACAGTACAAAGAGAATACGATATCATTGAACATATATTTGGTCGAATTGCGCAACGTATATTTTACCAGAAATGTTGTTCAGAACGTCATATCAAGAAAAATTGTATAGAACACTATAAGAAGCTCGAAAAATAAAAATAAAAATAAAAATAATAGACATTTCACCCGACACGCAGACATATTTTTTAGGGCACATTAGTGAAAAGATTGATACTTTCTAGGATGTGGAGTACTGTTAACAGTTGTCAAGCCACGGGTACTTTCAATTTTTGAGGAGAGTATGTCACAGAGTGTATTCTAATTTAAAAAAATTATACTGACCCTTAGTTTGATGTTGGGCTCGACCCCACGACCATCGGATCACAAAGCAAGCATATTCACATTGAGTTATATCACTCATAATCAATTTTCCATATATTTCTAACATGAATGTCTTTCTCTATCATTCACCATTCTCATCTGTATTATATATGATTCTGGTTATTCTGAAGAACAAAAATATTATTCAGTGGAACTCAACTATTTAAATCTATTTCATTATCTGGAAGATACCACAGAATTGTCATAGACACAATGCTGTAGATTTTCTCAAGATTCTACCTGTGGACATATTACGTGATTGAAAGCCCTATTTACACTGCCACTTCTAAAACTTATTTGGTATACTGAATTCTGGAGCCTGCAATAAATAATATTTTATGTACGATTATGTGAAAAATGACAGTTTGTTACATAATTCTCAATATAAAATGTGAGCTATTATAAAAAACTAACTGAAATCGTGCAATGAATCTTTTATTGCACGATCTCAGTTGGAACGTATTTTTATCAGGACTATCTGTATTTAAAACATTTGCTTGAGAATTCATGTCATGTTCAATTACAATAATTTAAATCACAATATCGTTTTCTCGTACCTATTGTAAAGATTCATGCTGGATGTGAAATTATGTAGCTCCTCTGACATCAATGTTTATTATATCTAGGATTATTGTAGAATCGATTCTTAATCAATTATTGACTTGGAATAACATTTCTAGAGCATTATGCATCAAATGACGGTGATTTTCATACTCGCCTCATAGGTTCATATAGTCTACAGTTAGATTTGATTATCTTGAATCCTCATTTCAATTATTATATCCGGTTGGCTCTTCTTAAGAAATAGGAGAAAATAAAAATATTTCACGACCCAATTGATACAATGATTTATACGCAACATTAAATCTACAAAGTTTTCTCGTAAATAATAAAAACAGTTAACTCCTATTAATTTTCTTGTGCGTCTGCGTGGAACTTATCTCCGATTCTTGGAACAAAAGTCACTCACAGCCACCAGTGATAAATATTTTATGGTAGCAGGTTGATTTCCTAAAAGAATTCTAAACGCATGAAGAGAACGACTGGAGATCTGTAATTAAATAGTAATAAAAAACGAACATTTTAATTGATCATAAACGAGTTAAGACTACAATAAAATATATCACCTTGAGCATAAGTCTTAAGGCAATCGAATGGAATTATATTTGAGTCTTTTTTTTTCAAGGAATTCATTGATGGATAGATGAAGCGATGGAATAAAGATCAATCTGATATAATATAGATTCAATTCGTTAGAGCTATGAGACTCACGTTTCAGTTTTTAACATGTGCTAGGATATTAGAATGCTTGCCATATAAATGTCAGTTTACCAACTCAATCAATGTTAGAAGAGCTGAAGATGAAGTTTATAATTACATTGTCAATTTATGAAATTATTATTTCTTATATTGAGGAAGTACGCTGTCTTTGGGACTGAAGAACATATAGCAATCACTTTAATGTTCAAGAGATAAAATAACCAAGTGGATTTCGGAGTATTCATTTACGTGGAAAGTACGTTAGCTCTTTAAAAGGGTTGGTGGGAACCTCAACTAATATACAATCATCAATTAAATTACACCAGACATATCTTCTCAAATACATTTCCTCCATTTATTTCTCATTTACGAATTCATTTATATAAGCTCGTTGAATTTAACAAGTGGGAGTAAATTGCCTCGGTCCAGGCATGAAATGAATGTGGGTGAAATTCATAAATTCAGGTTGTGTGGATGCTTGGTGTGGTTATGATTCTCAGTTTGTTTTTATGGCATAGTCTCTGAATAAAAAGAATGAACTAATTTAAATGAATACAACAATAGCAGTGGATAGTGTAAAATGATTGAAGGAGTTTGGCGCAGTTCAGTTGCCAATAATTGATAACGTATACTTTATTTTGAGATTGTATTTGAACTTTTTTCATGAAAAACAGCTTTCAACTTCGGTTCTATCTTGGGCTAATATTTGCTTGTTGTTTATAGCTGCAATTTCAAAATTTTTAATTGTATATTATCCTTCCACCGTGATTTAGATCTTTCTTTCGGTCTTTTGAGCATTGGTGTTTGATTGTTCAAGAATGATGTTCGCAAAAATTATTTCTCTAGTACTCGCTAGATTCAAGATAAAATGCAAGTTACACAACAAACATTATTAAAACTTTAAAATATATCAAGATGCTTTATCTTCCGTCGAATGTATTTTCATCTGTACTTAACAAATACGAATACATGTGATGTATTTGCAGTCTCAGAGGACAGTTGTCTACTGCACAATAGCGTGGGTGAACAACATTAAAGTTTATGACATTAGTTTGCAGGAATGACTTAAGGCTTGTTTATAATGGATGTAAACTTAATCTGTTAACTCATGATGCAAGATGTATGATGTTATTTTCAATAGCCTGGTTCATAATCAAACGTCAAAATTGTCAGAAATAGATCTAGAGAATGATTTTCAAAATCGATTGACAGTAAAATAATTCTGTCATGTTTTCAATAATTCTGTTAAAATATAAGGAAATTATTGTAGAGAAGGAGTTACCATGAAATTTATTTTCATTTCATGTCATTTCTTACTTGGTATTTTTAATTCACGAGCTATGTATCTCCATGAATTCTTATTACATAATTTACTTTTATACTCCAAGTTACATTTGTCATATATAGGTATGCGGAAATTTTTTTACAAGTCGAATTAACTTTATATCAAAATCACTCATTTCAAACAGTACAAACTTCGTGATGTGAAGACGAAATGTCAGTGTCAAATATGTCTACTGAAATACAGAAATAAATGCAACGCATACACGTGATACAATGCTCGCTTGCTATTGGTTGGGAATAAGCTGTATGATGTTAGACTTGAAAGTTGGTGAACTTTACGGTTACAGCATAAGTTAACATCATATTTCATGTCATTATGAACGTCAACGTGAAAATGCGTATAGTTTAATTTTAAAGACTACAGAATAAATCACCGGTTACATCTATTATGAACCAGCCTTAACGCATCTGTCTCTAGCCGCCTGGAAAACTCAGCCATGACCTACCTAGTTGCCCATGTTGACTTTATTATTTCTGGACTTTATGCCAATAGGGAGAGATAATCTCTTAACGTTTCTATTTGGATAGAAATTTATGGAGATTTTAAGAGTTTATATCTCTGACATTACTATATTCTAATCTAATAATCACGAAACTTTAGGATGCATACGTATCATTACAGAGGATTAAGTTCTGTATGATGCAGAATGAGCCAATATCAATTTCAAGCTGAGGGTATTTGAGACACAAAAGATTCAACTTGAGCCGTTCAGAATGGATCACGACTAAGCATGAGACTACGATCTCAGTCCTCTGATAGTTCAAAATACAAACGAAGTTTACATCATACGCGACTTACTGTTGGTCGTAAAGATTATTAGTGGATTATGATATACTTGTAAAGTTCGAAATGCGAAAGGGTAACAATTACTTCAAGTGATATGTGAACATGTTTTTATTTTCTTTCATTGAATTTCCATTAGAAAGCTTCTTGCAAAGCCTACATTTTGAACGTGAATGGTTATTGATTGAAACATAATCAAGAATCACGATAAACCATTTCATTGTGATACTTATCTGTTTTCCATTTGAGGTAAAAATATCAACTATAATATTTTTGGGTCACTTATAATCACTAAGTAGGTATTTCTGTCTTTACTTGATAATAGACCCGGAGTCACCTACTGTATACCCTTGATTATTCCCAACTGTAGAGTACATTGACTAGAATCTTGAAATTTTTCGGGATAATGAATTTTTCTGGCTTCAAGATAGGAAAACTCAACAAAGAAGTATCTCAACCTAATGTTACTATTATAAAAAATAGACATCACATGACTTACCTGTACATCATTGAATATATTTATACGATAATCAAACACAAAATTTTATCATGCCATGGCTAATCGTCTTAGATTTATCTAATAGATTCTAAGAATGTCAAGTAAAGTGCGCTTTTGGCCCTATGCTATGAGAACAGTAAGTCATCATTCGTATGCTACAACATTCCTATAATGTATTCCAGTCAAGAATGACTTAGGAATAAGATAGGGCTTACGATTCCAGCTTTTTGATTGGTCAGAACGCAAACCAAGTTTACAGTAGCGGAAAAATTTCAACAAAATGTTACAGTCAGCTATTAAACATTGGAAGAGATAGCATTGGGGCGTCAGTGATTGCAGATGAGTAGTTATATTTTTTATCCAATTTTGACGTTATAATGTATGCAATAATTCCAAAAAACTGTTCAATCAGTAAAGTATGTTCTGCTTGTAACAAAACTATCTTTATAATTCAAAAGTACTGCTCGCAATTCAAATTTCTATTTTTCATGTGTTGGACGGGCTGGCTCCGGAGCGCCATCAACTCCATTCTTAACTGAAATACACTATAAATACTGATTTTCAAGATTCAACAGTTAACAGATCTAGATTTATGCGCAAAATTAGAAAAAATCAACTGAAATGCACTCCCGGCTCAGTCTATCGTTATAAGAATAGTAGACAATCATTAAAATGCTACATAGGACTGAAATACTTCATTTTAATACTCTACATGCGATTGTCCTGAATTTATGCGCAAAATTCGAAAAGACTATCAAGTAAAGTACTTCCGACTCAGCTGTCTCAATGAAAATAGGAGATGAGCATTTAGACAGTATTATCGTCCTAAATACTATTCTAACATTCTACAATGAGTTGTTTTGGATTTATGCGGAAAATTTGAAGAAATGTTTCAAGTAAACTGCATTTCCGGATTAGTCTATCGCAATTATGATGCAAGGTGTATAATAAGATATTATAAAAAAGGTTAATACTGAATTTCATCAATCTATGACTGATTGTTTTCGATTTATGCGGAAAATTCGAAAAGTCCCTTATATAAAGTGTACTTACGACTCAGCCAAATGGTACAAAAACAAAAGATAACTTTTTGGATACTACAGCAATTTCAAATACTGAATTTCAGTATCCTACGGCTGATCATTCTGAATTTATACAAAAAATTCAAAAAAAGTTTGAAGCAAAGTGCACTTTCAGTACAGACGATTGCAACCATAATGCGAGATGCACATCAAGATTATATACCAGTCTTGAATACATAATTTCAGCATCATACGTGTGACAGGTTTTGAGATTTGCGAATTACGAACAGACGTATGCACATACATGTGTACCGACATCAAGCCGAAATAGTCAAAATGGATTCAGGGATGCTCAAAACGGATATTTCCATCAGAATCTCGAAATTTTGTTGGTTCTACAGTTCTTCCTTGTACTTTGTGAAAGTAAGTAAGATTTGAAGCAATACGCTGAAAAAAATCAGTAATGTTCCTCTTAGATCCAAGCACAACTATTCCTTTTCAATACTCAAAATTAAGAAATACCTTAAACAAGAACAAAAATACAAGGTGCTAGAGAATTCAGTCTAGTAACTTGTGCACTTTTTGAGAACAAGTGACTGTACTAGTAATGTTGATTTGATTCTCAAATAGATGAAGTTGGTTCAAAGGATTAGAATAGTTTAGTTGTAGGTACAATTTAATGATGTACGTTTCGGTTGTCAAAGCTACCATCTTCATTATCTGCATGAATTTACAACATGAATAATAACAAGTATAAGAATTTTAGCAGCAGTACTTACATGTTAAATATAGTTCAAGTTCATAACCTAGAGAAACTTGATTGTTAACAACGTATGATTACTTTGACGATCAAGTTTTTATAGGCTAGGCACTTAAACTATATTTTTGCACGATTGGACGTTTTCATGTGTTAACCGGCCCTCTATTTAAAGTGGTATGTTGATTTTACCGGCAAACTGTGGTTTCTATGGTTATGCTGACTTACCGCCCATGGGCAAAGGCGGTAAGAAAAAAAATGTGGAGTTTCACAGAAAAATATTTATTCATTTATCTTTATTTATAACTGAAAATTCAAAATAAAATGTCAAACTTGACAGATGACAGCGAATGAACCATTATCAGTTTGAATCAATTTGAAAAAGAAAATCATGATCAATATTTTGGATCGATCCAATCGTGCAAAAATTTTTGTAAGCATCACGGTCAATAAGTACAGTACCGATTTCGTATAATATTTGGAAACCTCGCCAAGGCTCGGCCTTCAAACTATTATTCTCAATCGATGAACTGTACTTACTGACCTTAATACTTGAATAACTATTTACTGCTGCTGGAATTTTTATATGTACATGCTGTAAATTTATGTAGATGCTGAAGATTGTTGCTTTGACAACCGGCACGTACATCATTTTTTATTTGTAGCTCCATAGTTCATGATAACAAATAACTAGATTCATTTGGACTATGAATTTGTGTGAGATATTTAAACTATAATATTCTTGAGTTATTGCTAATTATAGTTTGATTTTGACAGTTGCCAGAGGTACGTTCTCTGGCAACAGCCTGACGCTAAGGATGAAGTCTGTACTACGCGAAAGCAACGTGCTTGAGGTATCTGTCGAAAGTATTATTATTAATAATTGATCAAAATAGATTCGGCAAAATGATAATATTCTTGATTCCAACAGTTATTTTTGATTGCGGAACGATCGAGATTGAGTGACCACCCGGGGCTGCAGGCTCAGAAATATGGTTACGTAATTTCCAGTTCTGCATTCTTTATCAGAAGCGTTAATTTCTTATAATTTTGGCTGGTTTTCGAAGCACAAGTTACATAGTATTGCAGAATCGATAAAACTTGCATTTCGAGATTTTGATGGACGTATACGTTTTGATCATCTCTGAATCTATTTTGAATTTTTTCGGTTTGACGTCGGCGTCGATACGTATGTATCTATGTACGTTACTCACTAATCTCAAAGCCCCTTGAACGAATAGTGTTAAATTTTATATTCAGGACTATTCTAAGGTTTAGTTGTGCACCTCGCATTATAGTTGCAATCATCTGTAAGCCCAGAATAGTTAGCCGTAGGATGTTGAAATTCATAATCTCTATTATTATTTCAAACTTCAAGTCAATCGCTTTCTTCACTCTGAATTTAATGCCTCCGGCGAACAGGAAGTAATTCTGTATGTACTTTTCGAGGCGACCAAAGCTAAAATGTATGAAAATATTCATAAAATTGAATTTGCTCTTCTTGTTTTTCAAATGAGGAGATCAAATACCTTAAGAAATTTATGAACTCTTTGTCCAATATCCGTCAATAATTCAGTCAAGAGAGTGAGCTAGATTGCATATTTCTATGTTGCCGATATACAAATAACAATTCATTGCTGTTTAGCACTGTTTCCTAAATTCTAACGCTTCGATTTTCACGATACCTTTTGATCTATCGAGAATAGCTCTATATTGTAGGTTGATTTAACTGAAAAAACAGATCAAAGTTAGAGTTTTCCTATCTACTGCAGCTATCTTCATATATATTAGAATATTTCTTGTATTACTGAAGATAGCCCAATACAATAAACATAACGATTGTGAGGGACTGTGAAATGCCATAATGTTGGTGCAAGACTTAGGTCTTCGAATCAATACTAATAAAATTTATGATACAAATCTCTCTAAATGTAGTCAGCCTTCGGACACAGAACTATGGTTGGTCAACTATTTTTCAATTTTTGCTATGATAATATATCTGATTGTTAATAACTAAAATTTTCACATGAAATGTATCAAAAATGTTTTTTGGTTTGTAAATAACTGATTTCAAATATTTCATGAATCTGTTTAATGATATTTTCTGCCAGTAACTTTCAATTTGAAGAGTCAGTTATTGCACCAAAATATACGCAAAATATTCTCATCATTACAATTTTGAGCAATCTCCAATGAAATCGGTGATATATTGAAAATATTTCTGATTCCTTTATCGCACAAAATTAATTTAATAATCTATACATTTTTCAGAATTTTATTTGATAAAAACTACTTTTGATTTTAAGTTCTGTATATTTATTCGAAACTTTGACGTTTCGATCCTTTGATCAAGGATCTTCTTTAGAAAACAATGATACAATGTTTCATTTTGTGTCATTGTTTTCTAAAAAAGATCCTTGGTCAAAGGATCGAAACGTCAAAGTTTCAAATAAATATACGGAATTTTAAATCCAAAATAGTTCTTATTGGAAATATATTTGTCTAAGTCATAATCAAATTTCATATTTCATTGATACAATCAGCCTTCAGCATATATCCTGAGGCCAAATGAAGCGAATGTTTTGTTTTCTGACCGCGGAATTCTAAATCTACAATTATTTCCATTATCAAAGCAGTGCTGATGTATGTGGATTTTTTATGGGAGAGCTGCAAAACAATGTTCAGAAGATAAATCGGCAACTTAGACTTGAAGAAGAATGAATCCTGTCCCTTGACGATGCAATATATTCGTATATGAGTAAATGGAAAAATTTTTTGTTGACAACAGAACGTTTAATATCTAAAAAAGCTTGAATCTCCAGAAAATCGGCCCACAAACCACAATTTTTCTTTTATTCGCATCGTCAGTATATCACTGCTTTTAAAAACATACCGGAAAGAGAAAATAAGAGAAAAAACGATAAAAAATAAGTCAAATCTTCTGTAAAGCCTTCTTTGTGCTTCTACAAGACAACACACTGTGTCTCTCTTTGTAACAGTTTAATATCCTAAATGAAAAGAAAGCTATCGATCACTATAAAAGCGTTCAGAGAAGCTTATGTGTATGCGCATGAAATATACTCATCCATACAAATGTCTTGTTAACGAAAGATTATCCGCAGTGCACACAAAACTGTTTTTATATGTGATTTTTTTCTTGCCAATCGATTGATTTATCCAGGGAAGCTGCGAATTTGATATTTCGGCATCAAATTATTGTGATTCATTATTAACCATTTAAAAAAATTTGCTATTAGTACGTTATCAAAGATAATCTTTTATTCAAACTATCGATGTAACACTGCACTTCCGATTTCGATAAAACTTGATGAAAAGATTGGTTTTAGCCTCACAAATATGAAGTATAAGATAAAAGCATATCGACAAGAACCGAATTAATGAATGCTTCTCACGAGCCCGTACATCCTAGGTTCTCTTGAAAAAATTCAAACTTACAATTCTAAGCCTAAGTGGAATTCTTATATGAATAAGAAATCTAAGAAGATATCTTCTCTAAATTCAGGCAAGTATCAAAATTCAAAGTTCACCTGAGAGAGATAAAATAATGAAGCCTTAGCCTATTAGAAAAGTCCCATTTATTCAGATATTTTGTGAGACTTCAAATGATTCATTATCTATTGCTATCCAAACATCATTATCAAATGAATGCATGTGCCTTATTATAGGTTCCACTTCTCATTTCAATAGAATCATCCACCAATTAATCCCCAATATACAAATCCCTCCGAATTATCCAAGCAATATACCTCAGCAATTTCAATTACTCGCTATCATATTCCTACTCCTTGTCACTTCCATAACCGGACTCACTGGACTTCGGCCGGAGATCGTTGTCCGAACTACGGGTCCCACAGAAAACGATGGCGAAGACACCCGGATTACTCCCAGAGTTTGGATTATGTAATTAAGCGATTAGGTCACCCACTATGTTTAGGAAAGTGGAAGTGTCTAGAATTAGAAGAACGGCAAAGTTGGAGAATAGCTCTGAAGTGGAGTTTAGTATGGTTGTCTGAAGTACAGTGATGAGAAAATGATGTTCCTCAGCAAGAGAACACTGTTTGGTAATGACGATGTTAGGAAATCAATCGAACCAATAAAAAACAATGCTCCAATTTTCATTTACCAACTCAATCATCTACTTTATCCAATATCTCATTCAAGATCAGTAATTTCGAATATTTTTTTGATAAATATTTGAATTTGTCTGTTAGCTTTTGAGCTTGTACATGTTTTCGAACAAAAATTCTCGTTGACATCATCGGAAACATGTTGATTATGGAATTGTTCATGAGAATATACCAATTGTTGCGATTTTGTTCATATTGTAAATTCAAGTATATATGTGACAAGATGCACGCTTCTTTCTAGATTCTTTCCGGCTGCTGAAAGAAGTGAGGTTGCGTTTATTCACTTTATTATTATTCGCAAGAATAACATCTGAATTATATGGAATAACTGAGCATTAATGGATTCCTATCTTCCTAAAATTCAATAAGTTTCAACTTCGACATTCTTCCATAGGCAAAGTGAAATTCTAGCAAAAAATAATTAGTTTTGGCTCAAGGCAAGACCAAAGCAGACTTGTGATCAGTCTTGTTTTTATCTTGACAAAGTCTTGAAGGATCCAAATAAAAATGATACAAATATGAACCAGGCAAGTGTCTAGATGACTAGAAAATATACAAAAGATTAGATGTGAAAGCGAAGGTTCTTCATTTAGTACAGACATTTTCGCGGCATTCACCTAAGGTTCAAGGAGAAACCACCTGGTGCAACCTCAAACAAAGAAGTCAATAATATGAGTCAAGATAATTACCATTATAGAAAGAGATTTGGTTAATATAATTTATAAGGACGATGTCCTGTTTTTGAGGATGGAACACAATGGAACTATTCAAGACAAATATACCACAAACCATTTTTTGTCTATTAATAATGATTAAAGAGAATCCTATATTTGCTAACTCAAAAGAATCAGTATGGATGGAATTATTAGGATCTTTAACCATCTCAATCGCTTCTCTGACTAATCTATCATGAATCGCGATTATTCCTGTTTCTTCGAACTTAATGTCATGCAAAAGTTCTATAGCATGATCACAATCAGCAACAGAAGATTCACTTGGATATTTGAGTCTTATATACCTCCTATGTTCAGCAGTACGTCTGCTCACAGCTCTGCCCTTCTGACCAATATAGACTTCCGTACAGGTACACGGGATCTTGCAAATACTCCAAGATTGTAAAAGAATCACGTCCTGCATAGGTCTCATGAACTGTGTCATTTTTACTTACTTGTACTAAGTACAAGAAAGTGTCGTAAAATCGACAAAATTCACTTATCTAGATTTTGATGGAAATATCTGTTTTGAGCATTCCTGAATACATTTTGACTATTTTCGGCTTGATGTCAGTACGTGTGTATGTGCGTTCGTTCGTAACACGTAAATCTCAAAACTGGTTAAACGTATAATGTTGAAATTTTGTATTTAAGACTGGTATAGGGTCTAGTTGTGCACCTCGCAAGATCCTGCCAATCATCTCTGAAACATCACTCACATGAGGTCAAGAAACATAATTTTTACTAACGCTATTATCCACTACAAACGGTAACATTAGTAGACTTTGATCAAAGTGTTTTTTTGATGGAATGATAACTGACACGATTTTTCTGGATAACAACTTTTAGAATATTCGTCAAGTTTATTGGAGTAACAAATATAGAATAGACTTTTATATGTCGGGACTCTTATTATTGATTCTTCTGTTTAGGGTTGTTTTACGTTGTTTTTTCTGCTTGAGGAATCTTGTCCTTACTGTACTAAATGTGGAGCTCAAGTTTTCATATCTAGTCTCCTGTGATTTTTTTGACTATCTTGTCTAGAAACTCATTTTGTTTTTTCTTGTATCATTGTCTTTCTGATATAGACTTTTGGATAGAGAGTCGAGCGTCAAAAATAAATCAAATACCTATAGAGAATTTGAGCCCAGAAATTATCTCAATATTCATTTTTTTACTGCTGAGATTTTTTCTATCACTTTAATGTGTGCACTTCCTCCGTAGTGAATAACAAATATGAGATGAGAAGAAAATAACAGTTTTTGAGCAGCTTTAAATACGTGCAAAATTAGTATCGGGAATTAGGGAATTACAAAAGCTATTGAAGATAAAGTGTAGAAAATTATATTGTGATGCACTAGTGACAGTTGAGAATACAAGTAAATAAGTGTTTATAAAAGGTCCATTATTTGAGTTTCGTAGTTCGTGTAACGTGTCCTACAACATTTTTGATAGCTTGCCCCAAATTTAGTATATTGTAGATAATTTCTCATGCTTTTTATATATTTACTCTTGCAAAACTGGCTTTGACAGTCGCTATTGGTAGGTAGAACAACGATATTGTGAATTCAACTGTTATAGTTGGAGTTGACAAATGTTTTTTGAATCTGAATTGCAATATTAGGTTCAAGAGTTACACAGTACACTCTAAAAGTTTGAAATACTGGTAATCCAACTAATGGATCTTCCAACGGAAACCATACGACGAAAGTTTGTAATGAAACTTTGATTGCATACTTTCTTATATATATCTTTCTTGCAAGCAAAATTAGATGAAAAAAGTATCATTTATAATTGCGATCTACGCACTTGGAAAGAAAATAAGGAATCCTTAAGATAAATGGTCATTTATTGATGAATTCTGAAGATTCTATTATAATATGTCATTCTGAGGATAGTACCGACAAATCACACTTTCAGGTACTATTTACATATTCTTAACAAGATACTTGAAAAATATCTTATCCAGTGCAGTTGAACATAACCGAATTCATCAACTCATCTTAAACATCGGCTTTGTTGGCTATGCTTCCTCATTCACAAACTTTGACTTGTCCGTCCATAACTTGACCGAGAAATTTTCACGAACTAATTACAATAGCTGGTATCACAAGTTCTGTTTTTGGCTATACTAAGAGTGTTGTTTCAAGAAAAATTTTAAGCAACATAAATGATCCTGAATTTTTTAATAGCAATATTAAAAGTAGAATATTGTAGATTAATGTATTTTTCGCACTCCCGGGAATAAACAACAAATTTAATCCCTTATTTCAGGGACTTAAGTTTGAGTTTAGTCCCTCGGGATCTAAAATGATCAAAAATCTCAAGGAACTAAAATAAAATAAACAAATTTTCATATAACAACTGAATAATCAAAGTACTTACCTAAATGTCAAATTGAATTTTCTCATTAGAATTCAAACATTTATTCTTGATGGTTTATATTAGCATTATTACAATTTCACAAATGCATCGTATTGTTGTTCGTAAATTTCCTAGACTTTTGGCAAAATCATTCTGCAGTTACCTCTTCCGCAGCCTTATCAATATCAAATTTCTCACTCATCTTTTTAACAGCAAGCTTATTTATTGAACAACTGCTGTAGCCAGCCTTGTTACTATGGTGAATTGACTCAACATTTTTGTTTCAAGTTTGTTTTTGTCAAAACTGTAAGATTAATTAATCTTGTATTAGGCTATTGTGATTCAATATAATACGGTAGTGCGAAAAATAGCTTAGATAACACAAGACTTTAGTGCTTTTAATCCCTTAGGTGAATATGGCCCTCGACTGCATCTCGTGCAATAAACTCCACCCTCAGGATTGAATCAAGCACTTAAGTCCCTCGTTATATGATATACTATTCCGAAATGAGGACCTGAAAATAATTTTTTTACAGATCAAGAAAATTTTAATTGCTTTAAAACAGTTCTTGTCACAACGCTCCTATAGTAAGGCAAAAAACAGAGCTCCTGGTACCAGCTCTTGAATCTGGGATATGTTAATATTAATGTTATACTATAGAACAAGATCTCAGGCCCAAAAGACGTTACTTATTTTCTGAGAGACAAAATGTGTTGAATAGAGTAATATTAGTATGTACTCTAATTATATGCATACTTGCTAGCTTAGGTCGACGGCCAGTTTACAGATATCAGGTGCTAGAGGTAAGTTGAAACATTACTTACTTTTCCTAAAGTTCAGATGCTGTTTTTTGTATGTTCTAGAAGAAATTGTTAAAAATTGATAACCAACACTGCTAGACACTTACCATCGGTGACAATTTCTGCTAGACGCTCTAAAGTTTGCAGAAAATGACATTTTACTTATAGTCTGAGTTCTGAGTATCATATATAAAAATAGGTATTTAGACTATAAGTGAGAATAAGTTATTTCTTGCGAGCTTTGAAGCGTCTAGAAGGAGTTGCCGCCAATGGAAAGTGTATGGCATTGTTGATTACCAATTTCTAACAATATTCCCCAAAACATACATAGAAATCAGTACTCAGATTTAAAGAAAAGTGAGTAATGTTTTAACGTACCTCTAGCACATGGTATCTGTAAATTGGTCGTTGGCCTAAGCTAGCAAGTATGCGTATGATCAAAAAAGATACTTCCACTACTCTAATCCGCATATTTTGTTTCTCAACAAATAAGTAACATCTAGCAGGTCTGGAATCTAGGACTACTATTAAAATCTATTCCATGAGATAAAACTGCTCATACTAAAATTCATATGGAGTGCATAGATCATAGATTCCAGAAAGATATGTTCAACAAAACTGACAAGTGGAACTTTATTCTCTATCATCATTATCCATTGTGCCGCAAATTTTTTTTATTTTAATAATTTTTGCTGGTTGAAGCATATAGACAGTTTATCTTGAACCACCATCTTTTTTTAATTTTGACGATCTTACGATTTGGTTACCCATATTTGGAAGAGGTTCAACGAAGAAGGCTGCAGCAACCAAAATATTAACAAAAATTATTGTTTAAATTGTTAACAAAAGCTTCATCCTTTTGAAATTCATCATCTTGCAAGTCGAAAAAAATATTCCCACAAAAATTTTATTATTATTTGAAATAGCTATTTTCTTATTTGCTGAATATTCTCATGGATTATATATCCGTTGTAATATAACATGCTATCAACAAACACATTTTGAGCAATCAATGTAATTGTTTCTAATTACAGCCAGCCATTAATCTAAGAACATGGCGCATTGTGAAGTGAGGCCTATAACAAATTCTTATTTCTTCTCGACTCATTTACAACGCATAAAATCTTGTAATTATCTGCATCTTAATGATTCTCTCCCTCCTAGAGGAAGTAATTCATAATGATGATATTGTCACAAATCCCAGCATCTTCTAAGACATAGTACCTCATCTCTGAACTTTGACCTATGTAGCATGAGGACGTGCATGACCTGGAGCAATATGAATGCGTATGTACTCCCACGTGCATGTGTGTGCGTGTACATAGGGCTTTAAACTCATATATGATGCTAAGAATAAACTTTGAAACTTGATATACAAGAACCAGGACCTGAATTCGTGATAGTTTTAATCACTTCCAAGTTTAACTCACAATCCTATTTCTGTATTTGTTGTAAGATTCAATTTTCTCTATTTTCAATTAACAATGTTTCTAGAATTCTAGTCGCTATCGATCAATTGATCCAAACCTGAAGAAAACCATTACTCCGAATAGTCTGTGAATCACTTACTGAAAGCATATTTAAATGCAATATTACAAAAAATTCTGAGGCTTTCAGAATGATCTGAAATTGATAGAGGCTAAATACTTGAATCAATTGTCATTTTGGGTCACTCATCAGTTGTTTGAACTCTCCAAATGCTTGATTCTCCAATTTTCTGATTCGTTTGTGAATATTCTGTAGATCTTGTGATCAAAGAGACGTCCATCAATTTTGTTTCTTAATATACAGTTATAAAATAACTTGTAGTTCAATTGACTACTAATTTTATCACTTATATCAACTAGAAGCATCAAAGATAATGTATTGTCTTCAAGTTGTGGAATATGCTCTAGTCAAACAATATCAAAGAAGAACATCTTTTTCTATTATATATTTTCTTATAGTGAAGTTATGATTACATAAAACTTATTTCTTCATGGATTTATAATATAATTTTGATCCTTTGAACCAGAAGCTCTAGAAACTTTAATTGGAATTTAAGTATACGGATTGTTCTTACTTTGAGTTTGAACTAAGAAGTATGGAATCTTTAGATTATAAATTAAACAACAACATTGAAGTTGATGATCAATAACGTTCTTCAAATATAGTGAAATTCCTTTCAAGTAAAAATAGATAATTTCAGTCCTCATTCTATGATTTCCAATACATTTCGGTAGTAATAAAACAATTAAAAGTAGGAATATATAGACAAAAAAACAATTAATGTCAAAGGTTCTGCACAAATTATTCTGTTCCCGAATACTTTTTATTCATTTTGCATGGAATTCTACAACAAAGTTCTCCATAAATCAATTTGAAAACAATGCCAATCGGAAAAATAACTACATAAATAATTTATCCTCAAAACAATCGAACAAAATCTCATAAACATCATCTTGTTGTTATGTTTTCCATCCCACTTGAAGTATTTGAAAAGTAATTACAAGTGGACCTCACAAACACATCCGTGGACTCCCACTTCAATACATAGATACTAACATAGATTCTCTGTCATGTTTCAATGAATAATGAACTAATCCACCCTTAATGCGCCATCTATTTATGAGTTCGATCCGTGCGGATTTATACTCTATGTAGGTATTTAAAACAGCAGAACATTGAAATGACAATGTGTAAATCATATGAAGACCCGTGTGGGAGGATTAGACAATTGCAGCTCACAATAAACAGGACAAATGCACTTGTCGAAGTGTATGTTTGTTCGTATTTATTCCCATGTGTGATAATATGTTAGTATGAAATAGTATTGGTTCTCAAAACGCATTTGTTTGTCATGTTTGCATGCTTACAACTCTGTGTAATGTGATTGGTACAATCTCCAAGAACCTTGTTTGATTTATAACGGTACTTTAACAATAAATAGGGCTGTATTCAGAATTTGTTTCAAGTGCCATTCAGACATAAGATACTTTAGAAGAAAGTATAGAAAAAACATTTTCCAGAACAATCCAAAACCTCAAGTAAATTACCTACTAATTCTATCCATAGGATATATTCTGACCCGGGATTTGATGATACAACAATAATGGAATTTTTGTTGAGATGAAGTATGAGTGTCAGACTCCCAAAAGCGTTGCTCAAAACAAACAAAACAATTAGGTCCAGTTTAAAACACTTTTATTCTATTGTTGTCTGTTCCACTCTTCAAAATATTACTTCTGTAATTAAATCTGTATCCGTCATCAGTCTTTTCCAACGAATGATGACTTGAATTATCTAATTTGCTTGTGTCTATGTCAAAAACTTTAAAAACCAAGTCGGTGATTCAATATTAGTAATAACTTATTACATGAAATAGATGAGACGTCAATTTGCTGTCCTTTTTGTGATGGATAAATTCTCTTCGCAGACTATTTCCCACTGTATCTACAACCACATACAAGAAACAAAAAATTCGAATCAACAACGGTCACACGCAGTTTACACTTTTTTGTCGACACTCAACAGTTTTTTATAAGAAATTGTGAAGCAAAGAAGACAAATCTGTGCAAGCCACAATTGCTTGGGAAACAGAAGAAGTAAAACAAATATCAATATTGATGCATATTTCTTTGGAATAAATTTTTAGTTTCTGTTCATGAAACATATGGCAAATTATTTCATCTGAAATATAAAAGATTTTTTCCTTGTGATATCAGAACATATAAACTATTGTATCGATTGAATATTAAAATATAAATATTTTTATGAGCTGTATTAACCAAAGTATCATTGGCTTAATTTATCAATAATTCGAATTTATTAAGACAAAAAAATATTCGTAAAAGTTATAATGACGTTATTATCTTTTCTAATCGGAAAACAAAAGAAGTATTAGAATATAAGAAGGCTATTCAGCCTTCTGATTTGTATAACTTATACATTTTTTATGAATCAAAGCAACTGGACACATCTCTCTGTTGGTAAATGAAGAATTATTTAAATGTGTTGTTCGACTATTTTGAACGGATGTTTATCGCGATACTGTATTGCTCTGAATGGTATATGTATATTCGAATTGAAAGGGAAATATGGGATTATTATGAATATAATTATGAATGTTGATGAGAGAATGAAGTTTGTTTGTATAGAAGTGTATGCCAAAAATTGACTGTCTGTTGCATTATCTTGACGAAACTTCTTATCAGTAGAAGAAATCTGGAACTCCTCAGATTGAATACTGCCGTGATAAGAGAAGACATAACCTACTTCGTTATTTTGATGAAATGTTTTAATCGGCGCAACATAAATGAAGTTAGAAATTATGTTTTTAATCATTCGAATTGCAAGTACTTAGCACAAGTAAGTGAAAATCATGTCTTCTTTCATTTAAATTGCAAGTTAACCTGCTCCTAAACTTTCGGGATGAATCTAAACTCAGGTTTTGAAGTCATGGGTAGGCGTCATACTTGTCAGACTATTAGAAATAAGATTGCTATTTTTGATCTTGATTTAACCTAATGGCAGTTCAGTTCCACTCTCGCAGTTTAAGTGTTATCGTCTCTATTTCTAGCTTGATTTGTATAATATTCTATGATTATATATTATTTCTCAATTATTGAAAATTCAGAGGTACTTTGGGCTTTGCTCACTAATGTCTCAATTCATTATGATTTACATTTCGTATTCATATTGCGGTCATATTTTGTTGTATATGTTAATTTATTTCATGAATTTCATCAAGTTTTTTATTATTGTGTCTATGTTACCTGAAGCTTGTTTAAGTGTTCTCTGTGTTGCATGTGCTATATGATTCAAGTGGATTGTAGAATGTGTGTATGTATTTGTGAGGTGAGTGTGTCCAATTCTTAGTCTTGTAAGTACTGTCCAATTGGGAATTTTTCTAGTAATTGTTCACCTTAAAATAAGATTGTTATACATTGGAGCCAGATTAGAGATGACAATCTTATATTCTCTTTATCAGTAGAGGACTCCAATTTGGAGCTCCAAGCTGATGGAGTTAGTAAACACAATAATAATAAGAAGAATCTGACGGGGACATCACGTGACTTACTTGTACATCAGTGGACATATTTTTAACATATTATAATAACACGATAATCAAACATAAAATTCTCCGGATAATCGTTTAGAATGTGTCCAAAAAATTCTGAAATCTGTCATGTGAAGTGCGCTTTCGAACCAGTCAGTTGCTTTGGCATCAGTTGGTCATAATTTTAATGCTGAAACATTACCAAATACTAATTTTCAAGATTCTACGACTAGCAGCTCTGAATTTATGCGCAAAATTGAAAAAAAAAATACCGAAGTGTACTTCCGGTTCACTCGATTGTTATGAAAATAGTAGGCAATCATTCAGATGCTACAGCAGACTAAAATAATGCTGATAGTTTCGAATTCATGCGGAAATTTCCAAAAGACTGTCAAGTAAAGTCAAGCGAGGACTGGCACCACCCTCGGCTGAAATCGTGTTTTGTCCCGTGCCACACACTGTATTTTTCATAATACCTGCATTGAAACTTTCCATATTACAAATTTGACATAACAAAGTAAATATTTTTTTTTTTTATTCTGCAGGTAACAAGTCGAGAGTAGCAGCTTGTGCTTTATCAATGAGATGTTGTGCTGTATTTGAAATTGTCGTGTCAATATTTTTTTTCTTGAAACATTTCGTTTTTCCAATTCAATTTACAGCTACGAATGCAAAAACTGTCAAATTAACTGAGGTTATATGATTCTCATTCAGAGATTGACAATGAACAAATGGGACTCTGCCAGGGATAAAACAATGTGAGAAACAAATTCAGCGGGCAGAAACAAGCTTTTTTCTCCCCTAGGGCAGAAACTAGCCTGTTCCTGTCTGGCTGCACTCGCATTTGTCTGGAATTGTCTTGTTTCGACTGACAAAACAGGCGTTGAAACGCGTTGTTTCAATGCCGGTATTATAAAAAAACAATTTTTGGATGCGTTTTTCGATTACTTTTGGGTATTCAAACAAAAAAGTTAGATGAACATTACGCTTTTTGAATAAATTTAAACTTGAGTAATTTGTACGAAGATTTGACATACGTTAATTGGGAAGAGAAGTGTAATCTATGTAAAAGCAATTGCCATAATATTGTTATTGCAATTGTGCAAACCATAAATCCGATACAATAGATATGCCTCATGATTACAACATTTTCTCAAAAGGACAACGCTACAAACATTAAATGATTCAATAAATGAGTTTCACGGAAAATTATTCAGAGATTTCTAACGTTTTTCTCGGTAAAAATTCAAATTTTATTTTTTGATCTTACTAGTTTCCATAATTTCTCCGATAATTTCCGAATTAAACGTTAAAGACGAGCCAAATTTTCAACATTGAATAAAAAACTGACAACTTTTATTATAGCTGTTTTTGTTATTTACTCCCAAACTCCAATTTTACATAGTGGTATAGTCCATTTGCTGTCAATTTTTCTTACATGAATTAAGTATTGCTGTGCTAAAATAACAGGGCCTCATTAGATTCAGTCGAGAATTATTAGGCAGCCCTGTTCATTTCAGTAGTTTTTCAGGAATATCATTTCAATATTTGTTTGAATCAAAGCTTCAAGAGTGAGATATCAGTAACTAATCCAATTTTCATATTGACGGAGCTTTCCCCTCCATAGAATCAGGTTCACTTGTTATTACAGATTTTGAAAATTTCTGAAGAAATATGCTTCATTTTCTAAGATTGTGCTGATCTCATGACGGACAGGCGAAAACGATGGCATCAATTTCACAGAATTTCATTTATCTTGTGTTGTACGAACAACGATTCTTCAACTGATCTGGCTTTTAAATTCTATTTTGTTGTAAGTACCGCCTTTATTTTCATATCCTCTCAGAGATTTTGCACCCTACCATCTATCTGATGCTCTGAATTCAATTTTGGGGAATTAAAAAATAATCCTTTCGAGTATTCGCTTCAAAAAACTCCAACCATATTCCAGTATTCCATTTTCAAATTCTGGACTTGTGGATTTATGGAGTTTATGTTCTGGAGCTTTTGTATTTTGCTGAACTTAATCGTCTTGAATTTACCTCCAGTTTTTTATAATCTTTTGAATAAATGAGAATAATTATGATAGGAACTCTAGGGGTTTTATTTGATTTATTTTAACTAGATACTTGATAAAACCAGGAGTTTAATGCAAATGGGTAATTAAAAGGTATCCCCAGCGGCTTGACTATTATTGAAGCAGGTATAGAGTCTTCGTTCATAATGAAACAAGAGACTAGATGAAATGAGTGAAAACAGCAATAAAACAAGGTTTATAAACTAATTGAATGCTCTTTGAAGCCGCAAAATATAAACAACTTTAATTAGAATCTTCAAGTATCTACTTTTCAGATACTATTCCGTTCGTATAGAATAATTAGGAATTTGAGCATTCTGTTTCAAGAAAGAAAGTTTATAATTCTATCAAGAGTTGATTATTAATCTAAAACTTGATAGTAAAATCTCTTAAGACTAAAATGTTACCTAGATTTGAAATGTATTTCAGCTTAGTTGTGAAAACAAAACATTTCTTCTATCTACGAGTATGAATATATTTAAATTATTGGTGAATTTTGGAATACCGTAGATGAAATTTCATAACGCGATTTCTTCCTGTCCATCACAGTCATTTTTATTCAAACCAGACGAAGCCATTTCCTTGAAATTTTGAATACTCACAGAGCTTACTAATGAACACTTAGGCCCGGTATTTCAGTCCTCGGTTTAACTTAAGCGGAGCTTAATTACCTTGGTAACAATTGTTCTAACAATCATTGCTATGGAAATTAAGCTACGTTTAAGGTAAACCATGGACTGAAATACTGGGCCTTAGTCAGATGTTCAACATTAGAGAAATTAAACATTAAAACAAAAAAAATCTTCTATTTCTGAAAGTTTGTGAATTTTGGATTCAGTAAGATCTAAAACACGTTAGCAAACAAAATTGTCGTATTCATAAAGGCATTATCTTTAAACTGTTTTTCTATTGAAAACTCAACAAATTATCTCATCAGAATCAGTTTTCTGCAGTGAATTGGATGAGGAGCATTTCTAGTAACATTTCTATCAGTGGCTTACACTAAAACAAAAGTGCCTGAATTAGTTCGAGCCGCCGGCATCGTTGCTTGAGGCGCCACTGCTCGGGCTCTTGGAGCGTGAAATTTTATTAGCGCATTTGATACAGCGGATGCATGCTCGCTTTCGGGCATTTCCATCGTAATTGAAGAGGCTACATACAAATATATGTAAATTGCTGCTAAGAAAACCGATGTTGCTTAGCTTACAACATTCCGCCATTCCCCTTGTACACCGCAATCGTCGAATATTGAGGAGATACAGATAGCACCAAGCACTGAAGTCAATGAGAGATGAGATGAAGTCGATGAGAATTCCAACCACTGAACATTATATTGTCCAAGTTTTGGAATTTCACATTACTTTTCGTCAACTGAATATAGAAAATGATTGATCTGTTCCTAGAAAATTGTAACTATTGAGAGAAAGAAAATCACTAAACATTATTATTATTTCAATCATCCAAATTTGAAGTTTTTACTCCTAGAATAGTAGGAGAAGCAAGAAGTGCAAGTTGAAACAACGAAACAAGTAGCAGAATAAATACAATAACTCATAAAGTTTGTAAAAAATTACAGGTGAATATAACAGGTTCTTGTAAAGAACATCTTATATCGACTGTCGTAATTTACATGCACACAAACATCTGTAATCGATACGGTAATTTTTTGGGCTTTGACTTATACAATCCAATCGCACAAGCATTTTGACCGTCAAATCACAAACAAGTTTCATCTCTTGAAAGATGTCACACAAGATATTCTGTAATTTCTACACGCTTACATTGACAATTATAATTACAATCGTAAAGTATATGACGCCGTCAACTCTTCGACTCTTCCTTGTTTGGCTCACAGCGGCTTTTTCGCTATTCGATTGTCATTATAATTTTTATGTCCACTAAATTTTGGACTTTATTGCAGAGATGAAAATATTTAGTAATAGACAATGTGACGGCAAGTTAATGGAGAATATAAATTTGAAATCAATATGGTATTGATGGCATGTCGAGGAGTGGCAATTGTTATTACGAAAATAGAATTCTTAAATGATTTCTCTTCTATTGGTTTCACATGTTTTTATGAATTATGTATAAAATAGTATTAGAGACAGGAATTTTTAACTATAAATTTTTAATATGAACACATTATTCCCTTATGAAATTTCTCAAACTTGAGAGTATACGCGTTATAAATATTATTAGTCGATCCTTATGGTTTCATTCACTATTTGCCTTGGCCTCTATACCATCAGTCATAATTCCATTATATCAAGAAGCTGCTATGCATTGACAACAGTCAATAATAAATTATCATCTAGCGAATATGGTGATAAGAGTATAACTATTTATCAAGCGCCGAAATGAATACTGGATCTGTCAGACCTATTTTATAACTCGTGGAATCTATTGCATAAAAGTACAAGTAACAATTTACTGGTGTCATCTCTTGAAAGTTTTTGAATTCCTAGTCTACAAGAGCAGCAAATAGACTTTGTTTTCTTTCCATTCAATATACTTATGAGTTTTAACATCTATATATTCTAACTTGTATTTTTATATGATAGGAGCAAAATTTTTGGATCACTCTCATTTATCATCAAGAGAAATTTATGTCACGTTAAGCATCGAACAAAAAAAATAATGACAGGAAAAATTTATCCTCTTCGTTGTTTTTACTCACTTGTACTAAGTACAAGAAAGTAATGTGAAACCGATAAAATTTACCTGTCAAGATTTTGATGGGAATATCCGTTTTGAGCATCCCTGAATCCATTTTGACTATTTTCGGCTTGATGTCGGTACATATGTTCGTTCAAGCGTTCGTGCGTCCGTTCGTGCGTTCGTAACTCGCAAATCTCAAAACTGGTTGAACGTATAATGTTGAAATTTTGTATTCAAGACTGGTATAGGATCTAGTTGTGCACCTCGCATTATGGTTTCAATTAGAGCATGATCCCAGGCCTGCCAAACCTTACTTATTTTCTGAGAAACAAAATGTGTGGAATAGAGTATTGTTAGTATGTACTTTGATCATACGCATATTAGCTAGTTTGTGGCGACGGCCAATTTACAGATACAAGGTGCTAGCGGTACGTTAAGACATTACTTACTTTTCTTAAGGTCTTGAGAGCTGATTTTGAGGTATGTTTCAGAGAATATTGTTAAAAATTGATAATCAACACTGCTAGACACTTTCCATCCGTGGTAATTTCTGCTAGACTCTTCAAAGCTCACAAAGAATAACGTGATCTTGCTCATAGTTTTAGTGCTAATTTTTATATATGATATTCGGGGTACAATTTCGATATTTTTTGTTAACAGCTAGATCAATCGTAGGGCTAAACATCCTCCAGGCACATCTAAAATATCGCTGTGAGTAAAAGCGCGAGAGGTCACTATTTGTAGGCTTGATAGTAAGTGAAGTATCTATGGGCATCCAACTCTTCCTTGGTCTCGCTATTTATGGAAGTCTTGAAATTACTCACGAAATATTATATATAAATGAATGATGGATCGTCGGATGTTGGATAATTCAAATAAGATTCGAAACGTTCGCTCAAGTGATGTTAATTGTTCTTTATTTACTTCCTGAATTATCCAACATCCGACGATCCATCATTCAAATATATTAACTTCTGGATACGATCTACATTTCAATTATATATAAAAATTAGGACTCAGACTATAAGTAAGATAACGATATTTTTTTGCGAGTTTTGAAGCGTTTAGCAGGAATTACTGCCGATGTGAAGTGTCTGACAGTGTTGATTATCAATTTTCAACAATATTGTCTAGAACATACATAAAAATCAGCACTCAGACTTCAAAAAAAGTGAGTATTATTTTGATTTACCTATATAACACCTCGTATCTATAAATTGGCCGTCGGCACAAACTAGTAAACATGTGTATGATCAAAGTACCGACTAACACTATTCTAATCCACAAATTTTGTTTCTCAGAAAATAAGTAAGGTCTGGCAGGTCGGGGATCTTGGACTAAATAGTCTGTACCGGAAGTGCACTTTACTCGAAACTTTTTTCGAATTTTTGTAATAAATCCAGAATGATCATCCGTAGGATGTTGAAATTCAGTATTTGAACTTGATGTTGTATTAGAATGGTTATCTGCTATTTTTGTATGAATCTTTACTTGAAACTCTTCTTTAATTTAGAATGATCAGCCATAGCATATTGAAATTTAGGGTTTGAACTTGTTGTAGCATCAAAATAGCTATCTAATATTTTTGTATCAATCGGGTGAGTCGGAAGTGCAGTTTATATGTATAACAGACATCCAGAATTTGCCGTATAGAACAATAAATTTAATTGAAATGATATGATAATCTGTTGTCAATTTTCTGATTCTGTTTGACATTGTACATGTCAAAATATTAATAGAATTATATTAATTATAATCTTAAGTGACAGAAAACTATATTGAATGAATTTGTGTATATATCGAATGATGTACAAGTAAGTCACGTGATGTTCACGTCAGACTTTTTGAATTATATTTTTTTCCTACTTTGCAGTTTTGGCTGTACCTCAGCCATCTGCAAAAGTTAGAAGAATTTGTCTGCGTGAAACTAAAAGTGTGCAGAAGAAAAAACAAATTCCGCTATTTTATTACGTTCAAATCACACATAAGTGTACACTTTCAAACACAAGATAATTTCTTCCCTTCTGAAGATGGCTGAGGTACAGGCGAAATTGTAAAGAAGGAGAGAAATATAATCAAAAAAATTTACTGAATTTCCAACAATCTTTTACTTACTCAAATAATATGTTTACTCTATCAACGTTGAAGTGCAAGTCTACATGTGTCAAAGTTGTCTTTTTATCACAGTAACAAAGAGGAACCATAATATATATGCCGCATATAGTTTTTGTGACATTTTTTTGGTTATTTTTATATGGTTATTTTTATATGGAACAGTACATTCTGAATTCTATGAATGAAAAGAAAATCATATATATGGTAATAATTTCATCCAGAAGTAATCGCTCTCTTTGTCATACACTAGGGAAAGCCTTAAAAACTATTTGAACTTTTACGAACTGCTAGACAAAATTAAACACAAACTTCATGCGGGCAAAATAATACCACTATTTGAAAACTACAAGAGAAAAACTAGATTGCATCACTTAAGTAGTTGAATATACAAGCTATAAAGTCGTACCATTCAAATGATGGAATTCAAGTGGTAAAAACCTATGTTAAGTCGATCGCGATACATTTTTTAGATGGAAAGTGAATCTCATGTATACAAAATTTACCAACACATGGTATAGACTATCAGTTCAAAAACTATTTTCCGTGTTTTGTACGAACAAATAGCGCTTGATGAATGGTGTTTTAAATGTAGGTTATGAGAATTCAGTCAAATTTATTCAATTTTTCTTTCTACTCTAGAATTTTGGTCCCACCGAGACCATCATCAAGAACGAAAATAATCTGTAAATTCATATGCTATTCAATTGTAGTTGGTCCAGGTGGAACTGAAACTGTAGTGTAGAAAAAAATATTAAATAAATTTGACTGAATTCCCATAATTGATATCTACATAAAAATGGATTTTCCAACCTCAAAACTTTGACGTTGGGAGCCGTATTTGCTCAATAATTGCAAATAGTAGGATTTTACCACATAAGCTACAAGATTTTAACACTTACTCCGACATTGACTTTATCACTACAAGTTGCTAGGGATACCACTCAAATCGCTACCCGTATCACTGAAATTGATACACTTATCACTCATTTTTCTCAGTGTAGAGTACTAGCTATTGATAATGTGTCTATTACTACGAAAAACAAGTTGTTTTTTTTAATTTGGTTTTATTTTAAGGAGATTTTGATATCTAGGATCACTAATCTCCCGGTATATTAGTATATGAAACAAGGTTTCACCAGACTTATAAAGCAAGCTGTACCACTGTAATAATACCAAATATTTTCAATAAGACTTTCAACTGAATTTGAAAAAATTTAAGGTTAAGAAGAGGAGTGGGGTCAAGCTATGGTGGCAACCCTGCTCTATGCTAACTACATAGGATAAACATTCATTGCCATCTCCAAATAAACAAAATTACAATGACTAAAACTGATGGAAATGTTTGTTTTCGGTTGAAAATACATGATTTTGAATAATTTGGTTCCTTATTCTATTCTTTTAAAGAGCTTCCATCCGTTGAAATATCATTTTTTCATATTTTGACAAAGCTACAATATGATATGTAGAGCGCGCAACGCTGTAGACTTTCAAAAGTATTTTTGACATCTGACGTTTAGTAGTGGTACTGCGTTTCTTAACCAAACAAACTTATTGATGATAAGTCCACATCAAAAATATAATATCGATGGAAGAATAAATGGGTTACTCAATCAGTGTACCGTCAAGTCAGGGAAATGATAAAAAATCTTGTTTATTCTAACCACACACACTCTTCCCATTTCATCTCATGCGGCGACGTTGCCAAGCGTATGATAACTTGCTAAATTTCAATAGCTTCTGTACAATTTTTTTGAGTAATAATTCAATTTTCTCTGGAGCTATAAACAAGACTTCTTTGAAACTTGGTACACATGTTTATAAGACTTTTGTAGATATTTTTACGACTTTTTGTAATGTTGATATTTCAGGTAGTCGAGATAATGACGTATAAATCAATGTGAAACACGTTGCGTGCATTTACGCAATGTAATAACATATCACTAAACAGCAACTTTGACATTTTTTATCTCGATAACTAGAAACAAGATTAAGTTAAAACTTTGCCAGAATATTCTTCACTAAACAAATAATATACTGTAAAAATTTGAATAAAGTCTCATATACTTTGATTTCCTTCTCAACAACCTTAAGCTACAACTGATGCTTTTTCTGTTACCACTGACATGTGATCTTGCCAGTATGATAACGCGAGCTTTCTGAGCTTCATAGCTCACTGGCTAACATGACAATTAGAAGTAGAACATGCAATTTCTGAAGAGTTTTCAGGATTGTTAAAACCAATCCAAGTTTCGGTTATTGGGCATTATTTGTACAACTCCGCACAATGTTACAGAAAGAAACAACTGAATTGTCACCTAAAATCACAATATAAGCTTTTTTGTACTAGAGGAATTAGATAAGCGATTCTCTTATCTCAAAAAGGATGCAATATCTATAATGGCAACAGATTTGAAATTGACTCATTTTTGATCGACTTCATGGTAGCCAAGGACGTCAATGTCTTCTTCTATGAACATTAAGAGAAGATTGCTCTATACGTAATGATAGAAATCTGCCATCTTTCCTGAGCAATAATCTCAAGTAGCTACAACACAAATTATCCATAGTGATGATGATGATAATTTTACGAAAATCTTGATAATAAAAGAATTTGATAATCAAATGAATATCACGATGTGACAATCCCTTCATATAGTTTTTTTCAAAAGGAAAATAGTAGCGGAAGGAGTCATTCTAAATGCTGGATTATATTTAATATGAATTCAGGACGTTTCGGTGCCTAATATCGGTCACCATCATCAGCTACAAAAATAGGATATGACATCATATTCTCAATTCATCTAGACTCACTACAACTACTTTCACTCAATTATGTTTTTTTACATTAATTAACAAAATGTTTTACTATTTTCTCAACTTGAATCAGGTGTGTTTGAATTATTTCCGTTATTATAAGTTATTATTGTGGAATATTTTTGTAGCTGGTGATGAGGGTGACCGATATTAGGCACCAAAACGTCCTGAATTTATATTAAATATAATCCAGCATTTAACATGACTCCTTCCGCATTTGATTCTGGGGAAAAACTGTATATGCTGCTGATTGTCCAAATTTGCATATTATATTGATTTATAAATGGATTATAATTGCGGATGACGATTTAAGATGAGCAGAGCTATGCAATATTCGGCTGGATAGTAAATTTTGATCAAGTGTTGGACCACAGGATAAAAACCTGCTGAATAGAAAGAATATCGAGCAGTTGCCTAGGAATCGTTGCATCTGTCATCAAGAGATTCATCAAATATTCACTTTTTACATGCATATGTATCCAGTGTTTCTCTTGCCAAGATTTCTTATGTATATTTGGTATATTCAATTTTTTTTCGAATATCTAATTCAATATCCAACTATCTATTCGCGATCGATTTAGTGGAGAACTATAATAGAATAATATTTTGACGAGCTCACCTTAGAAAATTTATCTTCAAATTGTTCAAATACCCTGAACTCATATGAGACTCGAAGTATTTGTGAAAGATTCATGCTTCAATTGTACAATGAGTTGACTTATGTTAGATATGTTCATACTCAAATTTTGAAATGAATTAAACTAACAATACTTGCTCACGCAACGAAAAACGATACTTCATTCACAATATGACAGTTTGAAAATTCTGTTTGAGATGTACATCGTGCTTTATCTGTTTCAACTAGCCATTAAATGATGCAACGTCAAATTTCAATCTATTATGAATACAGGTTACATGGCCGAGTGTAATTGTGCGATGTATCAGATAAAGTAACAATGATTAGAAGATAGAAAGACATTGATCTTGCTCAATTTGAATTCCGTCGTAAGATTGTAAGAGCTAGAAAAGTGATGTGGATTATGCGAGTACTAATTGGGTAATCAAAGACAAATTCAGATAGATTCAACATAAACAATCAAAAATTGATGCAAATAGTAAAAATTTATATTAATTCATCTATAAGCACTCTCCTCTTCTTTCAGAATCCCAGGACCTGACGTATTCCAAATGTAGAGCAATTGAGGAAATGTAGCCGTTCATGAGTAATATCCTTTAAGTTGTTATACATATATAAATTTCCCATATCACTTGTGCGTACAGTCTTGGATTTTATTACTTTTTTTTCATATAGGATTTTCGTTTCCCAAGGTAATTTCGATTATATTATTTGTATGCACTGACAAATGACAAAGAGAAAAATAAAAAAATTATAACTCTCTGTATCTCTCTTTCAATAGAAATATTAATCGAATTCAATTCAACAATATACTAGCATTCAAATATTTTTCAACATTATCTAGAATGTTTTAAGACGCCAACTTAGATGGTATTCAGCACAAGATATTTTATATTTATCAAATATGTTCTGCTGACTATTGATTCTACAGAACGAGTAGTCCCAGGTTATTGCAAGATTACCCTCATGAGTGCATGTCACTTTATTCATTTATTTATTGAATCCACAATCCGGTTCTATACAATCCGGTTCTCCACAATCCTTAAAACCGTCTAAATCATTCTAAATTCAATATCCCAACAATAGCCTTCTCAGCCTTTATTGCAACCACATCCAGCCATCTGCGTCCAGGGGTATCCTGTGGATAGAGTTGGGTAGATGGGGATAGAGTTATTTAATTACCCGAGTTATCAGTTGCCTCAATTAGGAGTTGCAGTAACGTCGGCTGCATTGGTTACAAACTGCAGCGATTTGTTCCGTTAATTGAGGATGACTGGAATTGGGTAAATACACTCTAGACTGTCTGTGTTCTACGTTGGTTTACTGTTGTTCTTGGATGTTATGCGCAGAGAACGGTAGAATTTAATCGCTAGTTTACGCAAAATTTATTGAAGAACTAGTGTGAACTTCTGTCTTATGTAATTCTTAGTCCTGATTCCTTCTTTGTTCCCGAAACAATATCTGTAATAGTGCAGGCTCCCATGACAAAAAAGCTACCCAATCGAACACCTCAAAATTATAAATTGAGAATGGCTGGAAAACATGTAAGAAACATGTTACGCCCGCCATACCAGTAAAAATTTGTTAACTATTATTTTTTATGAATTTTTGAAATCAGCTAAAAAAAATGATTTTATTTTCGAAACATCTGTTTGGAATTTATACAATTTGTAGAAAGTAGTGAACTATTTTCGAAAAAAATTGTCTGACTGACAATTTTTGTTAATTAACTTCTGATAGACCTCTTGTTATAGTCCAGTCGACATGTACTTTGAGATCGGAAAAAATGCGAACTTAATGAAACTTTGGTATGTTGTTTCTGATCACCCAATAGTGTTATTTCCATATTTTCCGACCAAAATTTCGCGAATCAATTTTCAGGGGGAGGGAAAAACCACGAAATTTTGTCACTTTTTTCAGTTTTTGCCCTATAACTTTTTCTCCTCCATTTCTACGCCTTAGATCATCAAGTTTAACTTTGTAGAGCGTCGAATTTCCGATGAATTTGATACGTAAAACTTGTTTATAGACCCACTAAGTTCCAAGATACAGCCCTTCAAAAAAGTGGAGAATTCCTGAAAATCTAAAAAAACATGAAAAATGGCGGTTTTCGCTGAATATCTTTGATTTTTCAACATTATTTATAGTATTATGGTACCTTGTTTCATTCTGACATAGAAATCAGTCAATAACCCATTCCTTACCCTTTCTACCTATGCCACCATATCTGGAGGCACGGTAGTGCCCTCACCAAGACAAGCCAAGCAAAACGCAACAGCACTACCTACATTTCTCGAAGAGCTTTGTCATTTTTTTGAACCCTCAAAACTTGGATTTGGATTATACCAGATAAACAAAATTTTCGGGGTATGATGTCAATAGTGGACTTATTAAACATATTGGCTGGTACCACAAGCTCTGTTTAAGGCTATACTAGCTATGTATATTCAAATAAATTGTGTAGAAATATGTGTTTTCCGTAATTTGTATCTGAAGATTATTTTCTAAAGTATTTAGGAAAATTTCAATTGCGACAAAACACATCTTGATACAATGCTCCTAGTATCGCCAAAAATAGAGCTTGTGGTACCAGCCACAAAGTTTCAATTGCATAGTTCTTATACTTTAAATTTTATTGATATCTAAAAAAACCCCGATTTCGTCACTGACTCGCTCACTGATGATCATCAGAATTCTTAGGTTACTTCCTGAAGTCCTAGAATGCTGAAATTTAGTATGTAAGCTAGTATTGGTACACAAACAACAAAAAAATTCTAAAAATTGGAACTAGGGAAGGGAATTTGTACGAGACTTCCGCAAATTTTGATGCTAGATGTTTGAAAATTGATATAGGGACTACTTGTTATAAATAATAGTAAAATAAAAACGTATTACAAGAAGTGGAGTCCCACCAGAAATATTTTTAAGTAAAATGTTGCCAAGACGAGACCATATGGCTCGCACTGTCAAAAAATTGTCAGATTGAGAGCCAAGTCTCTAATCCAACACGCTCTAATTCTACAAGCCTCCTTGTCCATTTACCTGTCTAGCCACCACTCATTCAGAAGGGAACTATCAGGACTATTGTATAACAAAAAACTGATGAATAGTGAATAAATTTCTCACTTTACGCCTATGTGAATGTATCGAAATTAGAGCGTGTAGAGTTAGAAGCTTGACTCTACATGGGATCTAATAACTCTTTGACAGTGCGAGCCATATGGCTTCGTCTTGAGAACATTTTACATGAAAATGTTTTTGGTGGGACTCCATTTCTTTTAGT
Organism: Dromius quadrimaculatus; assembly: GCA_963989225.1. NCBI lineage: Eukaryota > Metazoa > Arthropoda > Insecta > Coleoptera > Carabidae > Dromius > Dromius quadrimaculatus. The sequence goes on from OZ022324.1 coordinate 12,304,020, forward strand.
AAGCTTTATTTTACTATGATTCATAACAAGGAGTCTCTGTATCAATATTCAGACCTCTAGCATCAAAATTTGTAGAAGTCTCATACAAATTTCCATCCCCTAGTTTAAGTGGTTGGGAGTAGAAGTTTCAAGTTTTAGAATTTTGTTGTTGCTTGTGTACTATTACTAGCTTACATACCAAATTTCAGCATTCTAGGACTTCAAGAAGTAACCCAAGAATTTTGTTGATTATCAGTAAGCGAGTCAATGATGAAATCGGGTTTTTTTCAGATGTCAATAACATTTAAAGTATAAGAACTATGCAATTGAAACTTTACATGTTTAATAAGTCCACTATTGACATTATATCCCAAGGATTTTGTTTATCTGGTAGTTATAATCCAAATCCAAGTTATGAGGGTTCAAAAAAAACGATGAAGCTCTTCGAGAAAGGTATGTAGTGCTCTTGCGCTTCATTTGACTGGTCTTGGTGGGGGCACTACCGTGCCTCCAGATATAGTGGCATAGGTAGGCAGGGTGAGGGGTGGGTTGTTGATTGATTTCTGCGTCAGAATGAAACTAGGTACCATAAGAGAATTTGGAAAATAAAAGATATCCAGCGAAAACCCCCATTTTTAATCTTATTTTAGATTTTAAGAAATTTTTTACTTTTTTGAAGTGCTGTATCTTGAAACTTAGTGGATCTACAAGCAAGTTTTTTGAATCAGACTTATCGAAAATTTGATGTTCTAACTAAGGCGTAGGAATGAAGGGGAAAAAGTGACAGGACGAAAACTGAAAAAAGTGCCAAAATTTCGTGATTTTTTCCTTCCCTGGAAATTGCTTCGCGAAATTTTTGTAGGAAAATATACATATAACACTATTAGGTGATCAAAAACAATATAACAAAGTTTTATCAAGTTCGCATTTTTTCCTAATTTGCCCCTATTTTTCGACATGCCGACTGGACTATTATAAATAAAAATTTTCACAGAAATGCACTTCATAACACCTCTTTGTTTTTTTTTTCCCAAAATAAAGTTTAAGATCTTTTCTATCTATCACAACTTGTCTGATTGACAATTTTCGTTAATTAGTTTCTGACAGACCATTTGTTAAAATCATTTTTTTTTTTTCATGAAACTGCACTTAATAACACCTTCTTGATTTTTTTTTACATAAAGTTTAAGATTGTTTCTATCTATTAAACCTTGTCTGCCGGACAATTTTTGTTAATTAATACCTCTAATATTGACCAGTGTCTACGCCCTAGAGTTTACGGAATAGACACATTGACTCTATGGCAACTTCCTTCGCTATTAGTAGTCTATCATTCAGTTTACGATACCAATACCAGCAGGGGTAGATAAATATTTTTAAGCACGGACCAAAATTCTAATCTCAGGAAATCCTTCGGGCCGGCAGAAACACCGCGTACATATACCATTATTAATGTTCTTATAATTATACACGTATTGTTATGTAAGTGGAATCAGAAAAAAATTAAAATGATGTTTTGACGCGGCCGTTGTGAAAGCTCTTATTCTCATGAAACAGGTTCGATGCCTAAAAATTTAGTCTGACATTGTGAAAACCAATATTTTGTTGAAAAACGTATTCGAATATATGGAAGGGATCTACATTATTGTTTTAGAATTGCAGAATCAAAAGTTTTCAGTTAGCAACGATTATAACTCATTTTTTTTATTGAAAAATGTGGTCGCTGTACTTACAATATTAGGTCTGACATAGTGGATAACATCTTTCCGCTGACAGACCAATCTGTATGCATAAAATAGATGTCAAACTTTCTTTCAGAAAAAAATTAAGGGGGTGTTTTGACAAGGTCATTGAAAAAGTTTATGTTTTTGCTGTCACGGCGCTTAAAAATTGAATCTGACATGGTAAGAAACATTTTTTTAATGACAGGCAATTTTTCATATGCATCAGAAGACATCCCAAACTTCAGTTGTTTTTTTTTTTAACAAAGTGTTTTGAGATGTCATTGATTGATCTTGATATATTGATGCTGCGCATTCAAAATTGATTAACAAAAATTGTCAGTCAGACAAGTTATAATAGATAAAAGTGATCTTGAAGTTAATTTTGAAAAAAACCAATGAGGTGTTATGAAGTGCATTTTCATGAAAAAAATAATTTTTAATAAAAGATCTGTCAGAAGTTAATTAACAAAAATTGTCAGTCAGACATTTTTTTTCAAAAATAGTTCATTACTTACTATAAATTGTATAAATTTCGAACAGGTGTTTCGAGAAGAAAAAACATTTTTTCTAGCTGATTCCAAAAATTCATAAAAAATAATAGTTAACAAATTTTTACTAGTCTGGCGGGCGTAACATGTTTCTTACATGTTTTTCAGCCATTCTCAATTTATAATTTTGAGGTGTTCGATGGAGTAGCTTTTTTGTTATGGGAGCCTGCACTGTAATAATCAATTTATTCTTAATCCAATCCGGTAGAGTCTTCATTTACTTAATTTATTCCATTCTCAAAACGATGAAACTTGATCGAAATAAATGGTAATACAAGAACTAGTGTCATTTGTCTTATCGGCATTGGTTTTGGTATTTCAAATTTGATATGAAACTTCGATGAAAAAAATCTGAAGTACTCCATCGACTATAAATTTTATAGAGACCGTTCCATTGCTGTTCATAAATTCAGAGTATCATATCAATTAATTGCATATTTCAAAGTGACAGCTGTGACTATCAAAGTGACAGATGGCGCTTATATGAAATTACTTTTTGTTTGACAATAACCATTAGTCTCAAATGTTCAGTTGTTCTAGTTGATTCCAAACATGGCATTATTGCAGAATTAATTTTATATTTTTTATAAATACTACTGTCTATAAAATAAACCCCAAAAGCTAAAAAGTTCCATCAATAAACTTTCAATACCACTGGTTGAAGAAAGCTCATTTACAAACTTGAACCTAATTTTTAGATGTAAAAACTTATATGCGAAATTTCAGTCAAAAATTTGTACGCTTTCAGACAGACCGATTTCTTTAATTATGTTTTTTGGGTTCAGTAGGGTCTAAAACGTGAATATTCATCAAAATTTTGAGCTGTCAAGAAATCACGATTACAATACTTCCCCTATTCAGGGAAGTAGAAATACAAATGAATGAAAATTCAATCGACCAATTGAAAAATCCATTCATCATTGTGTCAAATCGTATTAATAAGTAATTGCACATAATATGATTTCGTACAAATTCTTGTCTAGTTCTATGTACAAATTTATGTATTGAGTTAACTAAATGTGCGGAATTTTATTCCAATTCATCTATCATGAGAAAAAAGCAACAAGAATTAATAAAGATGCATTTCAATGAATAAACTGTCTTCATGAAAATGGAAATGGCTTCAACTTCCTTAAGAATTGTACTACAAGTTTTTGTAGCAACCGTGAAAAAGTTATATACCGTTCATTTTGAATAATTTTTTCTCAATATGTAGGTAATAAACATCTGTTATTTGGATGAAAGTGTCATAAAAATGGGGATGATCGATATACATATACCTATTAGGGAACGTCGGCTCGAAGAAATCGAATTCATGTAACTCATTATTTTTAGTATCTTCTTGATCCATGAAGATGTACTTTCTTTTCAATAACTCGTATAATATGATGAAGGATCTTTATTTACTTTTCTTATCTATTTGGAAACTCTTCCGATAAGACTAAATAATTCATATGAATTTTCTCTCGCTACTTTTTAAAAAATGTTTTATTAACGTCTTGAAACTTTGGCGATGCTCTTTACTGCTTTGAAAGCCGTTTCATTGCAATAGACACATGAATTATTTATTGGCAGCCGGCCGTTGCTCTACATCATCTTCGTTTTTCAGCATTATCGGCATTTATACCACGATACAAACTCATTTTGTATCATTTGAAATAAAATAAAAATTTTCAATAGAATTCTTGCGTTTTGATTTTAATTGTAAATGGATCAATTGAGCGACGTTCTAAAGATAGATTTATTTGCCTGGGAAATGAATATATCTGTTTTTTATAGAACTGTCCATCAAAATCTTGATACAATTTGATCTCCAATAGAATCAATATTCATAGCTCTTGAATTTTAGATCTAATTTAGTCCTGAGACTACTACTATCACAGTTCTGTAATAGAATAACCAATTTCAAATCTTTTCATGGGTAGTCCTTCAGCATGCAAAGATAATGTAGTGATCAGACTCTTGTAGTTTCAAAATACAAATCCAAGTTGATTATTCTATATAGGTACCATATTTTCCAATAAAATCCACAATTACAGCATAGTGTTAAAAAAAGTTTAATACTTTTAAAATGGTGTGTTTTAGAATCTTACATATAAAACTCAGGCTTGATCGTTTTATATACCTCGTTTTTCAATAAAATCATTATAGTAATCTCAAGCTGATGACCAAAATTCGAAGAGAAATTAGAGAATTTCTGTAATTTTGATGTTAAACATCTTTTCAGACAAATAGTCATCGATTGACTATGATAATATAACGTATTAAGTCACGTAGAATAAAAAACTGTTTAAGTACCTAAGACAAGAGAAAACACTCATCATGTTCAAGAATAACGATAATATGACATGTACTTATTGATTCGCGTTGTAGGCAAAATTTCCCATAGGCATGGCAATAACGGACCGACAATAGAGATGTATTAAAATAAACTAAAGCCTACGACCTGAACGGTACAAATCATTAAAACAATCTGCTTGACGTGGAGACGTATACCAGCAATACCATTGTAGTATTGTGTTGCTGTACTTTTGTAACTGTACATGAAGAACATATATGCGATAATGTTTAGACGTTCACACGCGCATAATAATAAGCAGGACAGAAATTTCAATAGCTAGGGAGATGGCATTGTTAATTGTTCAAGAGTTGAATAGCGGATTTTGTGCAGATTCCTAATTATATATTTATTACGATGTTCCGTTCAAATTGATGAATGGGAACTGGGTTTTATAAATGCATTATGTATGCGAGTACTTGATTTTTTCAATGAATATCTAAGTAATTATATTATAAGATTATATAAACATAATTTGCAGATTCTCCATCAATGATTATTCTAATACCTGGAGGAATACTAGATACTCACTTAATATAATGAATCTTTCTATGAATGTGGGTTTATTTCTTTATGAAGTATTATGTCGGACAACGCTTTGCTGCATCAAAAGAAGCAGTCTCAATCTGATCAACAAGCCAGTTGCTTCGGTCTTTATTTGTGAACAAGTGTCGAAGAGAGCTAAGTGCATTGGTAACGGATCAAATCGAGAGGTGAATTACACTGGAGACTCCATTTCTATACAAGTGTCGTGCAACTTCAGTACTATTAAGCAAACTAACCTCAATCCATCCTAAACTTAACCTTAGTCTAAGCCTAACTTAGACCTAGTCTTAACTTAACCTGAGCCTTATCAGAACATAGTCCAAACCTAGCCTAGAGCTTAGCTTAATCTAATCTGTATTTAGCCTTGCCTAACCTAAGCCTAAATAACCCTTGCCTTATAGCTTCATTTTGTGCTTTTATGTTCGTTTGAACTCGCCTGTAGATTAATAGTTATCGGTGGTGCTATCCAGCAAACTAGCATAAACCTAACCTGAATTTTTTGTAAGCCTAACCTAAGTCAAAGCACAACTTGAATCTAATTTTGCCTTAGTCCAAATTCGGTCTAATCCAAGCCCAAACTTAGTCTGAGCCTAACCTTCACTCAATCTGAAGTGTAACCTAAACCTAGCCTAGACCTTACCTAAGCCTATTCTAAAATGAATCAAACCAGCTTGAACTTAACTCTTCCTACTCGCCTGTGTAATGCAAGTCATCAATGGTACAGCTTGTCCGTTAATCTATCCGTCGAGTACAACTAGTCTCCTACATAAAAGTGCAGAATGCGAACTACCCTGCAATCTCATTTCCACTTCAATAATTCAACTAATTTTTCCTCTGTTATGATAATAATCATGAAATATATTGCATCTCTATATTCTTCTTCCTCACAAGTAACAATAAATATCTTATCGCAATAAAATCATACTGCCTACGCCATCACTAATTTGATGCATTGAAAAAATTTATAGTAAAAATAAATGAGCTGCTAGTTGACAGTTATCATATCTGACGAAAATAGTTATTTTAGGCGATCATAAAAATAGGTGTTTCTATGTCCACTTTTGCGGCCGTGAAGTTTCACTTTTGGTACAAATCTGTCAAATTTTACTCTTTGAGACTGATCTGTCAAATACTACTTTTTTGGGACTGAGCTATCAAAAACTACTTCATGAACATTTCATACTTACTTATATGAGCTACTTGATGAACTCTTTAAGATACAGTTTCTGCAAATAAATATTATATTCCTCCGTCAACCTTAATAGTTCGTGCAATTCAAGAAATTGATACGCATTTTTCGCAAATGTCACTTTGATAGAAGACAGAAAAATAAAACAATTTCAACGGCAACTAAGATTTATAATTGCAATGTTTTAGAAATAAATAGATAAAATTTTGTGGTTCTGAATTATATCGTGGTGATTAGCTAAAAAACATTGTGTGCACCTCGGCCTACAGTTCTTTTTTGGTCTCACCTAAATTGCAGCCTGAGTTGCGCTTCGGCCGCAAACAACAGATTCGACCAAAAAAAATAACCTTCACGGTCTTGATACACAAATAACTATTTATGTATCTAATGTGCGAAATTATACTTTGGTGCCTGAGAATGAAAATATCATTTGAAAGCGATTTGAAAGCATTAAAGAAATTCTGCGCACGAGTTGCATACAACGTTTTTTCCACAGACGTCAAAAAATTATAAAAAAATTATTATAATTATATTAAAATACAAACATTAATAAAGTTGCATGATCAAATCAGTGCACGTTTCCATTATGAACATCTTCATTGCATATTGCATAATGATATTGATGTACAGATTTCATGATTTTTTGAAGTCTGTAGGAAAAATATATTGATGATATTCAATCACTATTGACAAGGACTCTTGATGATGCAAAAATTAGTAACGAAAGTTTCGACAGCGATTAGTGCTACCATCGAGAGTACAATCTTGTTGTGAATGGCGTAGTCAAATTCGGCACCGACGAAATGATCTTGGCACCAATGCTAAGACAATTAGCGCCGGGCGCACATGAACTCGGCACTGTCAATCTTAAATAAACCCACGACCACCCTGCAAGATTTGAGTTTATTCGCTATGTGCAACATCAAAGTGGTGACAACTAGCGGCATTGATCGGCGAACCCACTGCCGCTTTTATATATTCTGTCAAATGTGACAACTAGTAAAAAGTGAATTAAAATCAAAATTAATCATAAACGTAATAAGTATGGATCCTATATTAAGAACGGGTTTTGAAAAAATAAGTCATACTATCAGCCTTCAACCTCAAACTGTACCAAAGGGTAAAGCTCACAAGTATTTAAATCTTTTTCAATAATGCTATTACAAAACAGTATATTTTTAACACTATCACAATAAGCAAGAATATCAGCTTGGCATTCTACATCACTTGTGCTTTTGGTTCTCGAATCAACTATCATTAAATTGTCATGTGCTCTGTCACAGTCATTTTCATATATTGAACTTATATTATTTATTGAACTTATATCCATTGAGACTTCTGTATTGGCAGCCCTTTTTGAATTAAAACTTCAGTTTTTATTATTTTTTGAACTTGAAGTCATTAATGAAGTATTCTGTAGCCTACGCTTGATGAAACATTGGTGTCTTATCAAAACTGTCTTGTCATTTAATTTTGGTTTCCAATGAGGAGAAGAAAATTGGCTAGGTACGAAATTAGGACTCAGCTTCTCTTCCCCTTTTCATTCTCAATGAAATGTGCACTGCAAATTAGATATCTTGATGTAGGATTCCAACTGTATGTATATTCACTTGAAAATAAAAAAATATGTCTTATTTTATCAATTTAATGACAAAATTCGAGTTGTTATACCATAAAAATTATTGAAATTCATTATTCTCATATTTACTTTATACTAAAATTATATTAATATATTGCGTTCGCACTAATTTCTTGGAACATCATTATGAGTGTACAATTAAGGTTGTAGTACTTACTTTTGCTTTCTTACGACGGAAATCCACTTTTCTCTTTGAATAAACTCATGCTTATATATATTTTGATAAACAATAAAAGCTAGCATCACTATTTTTCGATGTATTATTACAATTAATAATGAAGCATTCATGAATTGTCATTTTTGACTTTTGATTTTATATCAGTACATGTGCACTAGAAATGCCAACTTTCGCCGCTAAGCGCGCACGGTCGTTCAGTGTTTTTCTTCCAAGCAGCTGCACATAGCCAATAAGTGAGTAAAACTTTGATATCACACATGTTGGGCTGAAATACAGCTCATAACAATGATTGTAGGCTAGCTAACTACGCTCGCACTTTTAAAAAATATCCCTGAATATTACCGAATTGCGCTGCGTACATCTGTGGGACAGAAATTGAGCCCGAAACAGCTGTGAATATGACACTGAACTTCTCATGTTGGGTCGAAATCAAATAAAATCTCATGTGTCAAGAGAATATCTTTCAGGCAGAACGATTAAGTCATAAGTCCTTATCCATAATATAGTGCCGAGTTCGAGTAGGGGATTGAAGATCCAAGTAGCTTGGTGCCAAGACCGAGACCGCCCTGTGATTGGATCTCGATTGTGATTCTATCACGAGATTATGCAAAATGTTCAAAGTTATGTGGAGTTCTAAACAGAATATAATAGTGATTAAGGTATCAAGGGTGTTGAGAGGACAATAATGCCTGAGGTCAACAGCGTACTTTCTGAGAGCCTCTGGCCCGAGGAGTATATGTTGATCGTAGGAAATATTGTCTGTTCAACTCCCGTGGTGCCTTTAATGTTTAATGTCCGACTTTTGTTCTATTTCAATCAAAATTTTTAGCAATGTATGTCCTTTCATTGTGATTTCTGTCAGAGAAATTACTCTAGTTACTTGCTGTAACTAGGAAACTTATTTGTTATTCTTCAAAATAATGTCCTTGTGCATTATTTTGGAACCTAATGCCTTTGGGCATTATTTGGAAACATAATGTCCTCGAGTATTATTTGTTACGTAATTATCCTGGAATCAGTGTTGTTATGACAACAATAATAAACTTGTCGGACATTAATAAATAAATAACACGGTGGGAAGTATTCATTCAAACAATAAGAATGAAACAATTACAATAATAATGACACTAATGACGAAATGGATTTGTGATTCAGAATGAATATATCTCCGAGAATCAATAAAAATATAAGTTGCGATTTCGAGACGTCGCACATAGGGATATTTTGCTGATCTAGCCGGTCAAAAATCAATTCACAAGAAGCTGTCATAGGTCAAAAAAAACTGGTTCTCATAGTTCTCGAATGACTAGAGAATAATAGACAACCCATTCCCGGTCTCTTATCGCATGCACCCGCGCGCTAATTTTGACGGAAGTTTGTCATCGCTTCGAATGCACGTTTCTTACGCGTTTTCTAAGTGTGATAGTATCTGACAAAAAGTTAAATATTTTCGTGACTACTGACTTCTTTCAAAATATTGTTATGGATATGGATCAAGAAAGAAAGAACGCATATTGTTGAAATATGGAACTGTATATCTTCTCAATAGGATATTGTTATTCGACGTTCGAAAATATAGTTTGAAATTCTTAAAATTTCTTACTCAATTTTAGGTTTAAAAAGATTTTTGTTTTACTTCCGGTTGCTTCCCGGTTATTATTTTGATAGATTACGACAGGTTATAGTTTATATCAAATTATTATGGCCAAATCAGCCGCCCGTATCCGCCCCCTTCTTTGCCAGAGGTGACAGACCAAGACAGTGATCAAAATAGAGAAAAATTATTTGTAATTTACACTATCTATGTTAACTTGGTAATAATATGGTTTCAGAGTCACCGGGTCACTGGGATATTAGAGTAGTGACCCATAGATCACTTTTTGATAGGATGAAAAAGCAAAATTTGCCTAATTCTGAAGAAAAGTTAAATTACTTGGAGCATTGGATTTTGTTTAGCGAAAACTATTCTGAATTTAAATCGTTGAAGCACAAGTTTTCGCACATTCAGTCATTATTCATCAGAGAAAAAATTATGACTCTCAGTTAACCAGGGCGACTGCCTGGAGTGAAAAAAACGGAATGAATAATTTTGACCGGCTAGATCAGCAAAATACCCCTATGTGCGTCGCGTGGATAGAGTCGTAGCAAGAAGAACTGATTTTTCGCGATTTCCTTGACGAACTTTCTTCCTCTAGTTGACTTCCTGTCCTGGAGTTCTCTTTGCCCTTCTGCTCTTATTGCGTGCTTTACACATGTTTCTAACATGATCATGCATTTTGGAACAAGGACGTGATGGACACCGGAATTTTGGACAATGCTACATCCGCTGGTCGTTTGTCCGCATCTGGAAGAAATTTTAATTCGTCTTGAAGCAGTATGTCGGCCTCTTGCACTGCCAGCGGTCCATAATGATCTTCAAGTGGAAAATATTCGGGAACATGTAACACTGTCAGAATCTAATTTCACATCCGAGAAAGATCTCTGAAATTAATTAAAAACAAATGCATGTGTGGTCTCAGCCGCCACAGTTACACAAATAATTTCATTGGTGGGAATATCAAAATTTCGCGTAGCTAATTGACTTAGTGTTTAATCTAGATCAGGGAGTACCGGGAGAGATCACTCAAATGGAAGAATTTGGCGCTTAGCTACTACTATCTAACGGGAGCGGCCGCACCTATTTTTTAATTTAATTTGAATCTTAGTTACCATTGAAAAAATTTGAGCAAATGTCGATGTAAGTAAATAAGATTGTTTGTCAATATCAATTTATAATTTTTCCAATTTCCAGTTGTGTTTGTGTATTGATTTTAATAGTTAAACGCTACAAGAAATTATTAGAAAGCAAGTACTGCAAGTCAATTGTAAGTTTGTCTTATATTTTGCTGTTCGCATGTTATAAAATATGATTATTCTAGGCGCACATCTGCTGGTACCATTTCGCGACCTGCAGTTTTCATATCAGTACAAATGCAATTATACATGATTTAGTTCGAGCACAATGATAAATATTGGGCTGAGTTATTTTCTGGACCCCACAAATACTTGGAGTTTCAAACAATAAATGAATAAGAAGCATTTGAGATGGATGAGGATTTGCCAGCTGCAATAATAACGTGGTGCTAGAACTGAAAATTAATATTTGTAACGGAAGATGCGCCAATTTCTCTATATCATAATGAAACCAAGAAAAAGTAATACTCTTCAGTCTTGACGTTACTTTAGAATTCAGGCAGTCGAAGAAAGTTCAATAAGTTCATACTCACATTGTGTCCACGCTTCTCGAAAGTGCCTAATGATTTTCCAGTCATTATGTAGGAGGTAGAATGGAGAAAAAATTGAATATTTGTGAAGAAAAAATATTAAATACTGTAAAAGTGACTTTGCTGAGATAGTAAGATGCATTAAAGTTCAAAGTAAGTAAAGACAATGGAAAACGTCACATTAGCTCAAACTATATTCGAAAAATTCAGTAATTATTCTATAAAAATACTTCGAATCTATCAATCTTTTTAATTTCATTTATTTCCTCGATTAATCACATCTCAAAACAATTTAAACTGTCTACAGTCTTGAATTAGTGATTTTCATCCAATTTTTTTTCCAATTTTGGTATAACTTATTCTAGTTTCTACCTACTGCCTATTTATCACCATAAGTAATTAAAGATTGAATTTAAGAGACCTGAATTAGAAGAAAATTCACTAATCCAAAATTGTGGGTTGGTATGAACTATTTTGAGAATACGGCTACTGTTTTTCATGCATTAATAGAATAACTTCAAAAATTTTTGAACATTTGTATCCAATGTCTTCCTTCTTTTTTTCACAATGGAGTTTAAATACTGTGACAAGTAATTTCAATACGAAGTATGACCTACAATTGAAAGAATTAAAGAAAAATTAGAACATTTCTTGGAAATAGAGACACTCTAAAGTAAGTTCAGCTTAAATTACCAATATACAGAGTTGGATCAAACTTTAGACATATGAAATTACTTCATTAATTTAGAGTTTGTAAGATATTGAATGTATTGCAATACTGTAAAAGGTATGATCCACAGTTGGAGAAGACATTTTACAAAAATAGATTATTCAAATTCATTGATTGATAGCGTTTTAAACACAAATTTTGGATGAATTTAACAACTGCGGATTTATTTACTACCTTTGGATCACACTTTATGCATTAAGTTACTTTATATTGTATCTCAAAACCTGATATTTGCACAAATATTTTGTTGATAACATTGATTCACATGTACAAACATTTATGATACACGTATTTTTGAAAAATTTCTTTGACTTGTCTATGTATAGTACATAACTACAAAAAACTAATTTAGATCTGAAACTATAGTTACATACCTCGGTGGCAGCGGCCGCAACTATGTTCATGCGCATAATTTTTAACATTGAGTGATCACTCCCGGTACTCCCTGATCTAGATGTAAACATCTAAACACGCAGTCCGCTGAATGATAATACGAGTATCAATTGATAAATTTCTAGACTGAGGACACATATGAGAGCAGATCTCTTTGAAATATTTACTTCTATCTCCCAGTGCTTCTTGCTCTCGCAGATAAAGTCACTGATACTTTTCTCCCTTTTCCAAAAATGGTCTCTTGGATACCCCGAACGTCTCATCTTTTGCAGCTTGAATTTCCTTGAGATCCTGTTATATAAAACGAACAAAGGAAACAAGGCAGCTCCATCAGAGCGAAACAAGAAAATAAAGCATGCATCATTATTCCATCAACAGGTTATCAGACAACAATCCTCATCGAATGAATGACGTGAAAAGTCTTCAATAATATGAAGAACTTACGATTAATCCTTCTCCCCAATAGTTCACTATTATATATAATTTCTTTGAAATTGGGAGGCTTCACTATTTCGACAAGCCGATCAGAAATCCTTTTTTAATAGACCTCCATTCCACGAAACCACAAAACAATACCGAGAATGGCTCATTTGACTAAAACAGGTCAATTTTCAGCTACGGATTGAAAAGTCACTTTGGTGATTAAGTCGTGTACCTACATTGTTTTATATTGAGTTGTTCACAGTGGCGATATAATCACATGACTTTCATGATGACAATAGCGCACATTGATTGAATATGCACGTGAGCGCATAAATCGCACGATTAGGTCGCCAATGTAAATGCGAATATAGAATTTTCAAAATTAAGAAGGTCTTATCTGGACCAGCTTGTGGTATGAGCTTAAGAATAAATTGATTTGTTGTTTACTCCTCATTTACCTTTGGTATGTGAAGGATTGAGCAAGAAAGATCTCTAAGGCAATATGAACATTTCTTTCAAAGAGATCTTTCAAAAGGAAATGCACGGTATAAATTCTACTTTTTGGATATATTGGTTGTCGTAAATCAGAGTGATGAGACTTTTTCTTGTCATTGTGTGTTTGGATTATAGAATGATTTAACTTCAAGCCATAATCACACATTTGTTTTAATTCATACAACATGATTCTAGAATACGTTGAAATCTGATATAGCAAGTAGCTCATAATATTGGCAACAATAGACAATCAGGATTAACTTAATCGATAGGTTTTCGTCGATTATTACCTATTTCAATCAATGGACATCGGTAGCCTTGACAAAAATCTGCATATTCAATTGTAATAATTGTTTCCATTTGTCAAATATCCTATCGGGAGTAAATTAAAGATTGTATTACAGAATTCGGAACAATAGATTGATCAAATAGAGGACAACATAATCACTTTTTAGCGCATTTTCAGCGCATTTTTTTGAAAAAAGCGCTATACGCTATGTCAGTAGCGACGGATGCGACTCCATGCGGTAGAAGTTTTAAGCTCTTTACTAATACTGACTAGAGCTGTCAAAACAAATATAAAAAAAACATAAAGCCAAACTGAGTTTTTGAGGCAAATAAATATGGAAAATCCTTTGAAAAAGTGGAGATCATCGGGACAAGATTTAATTTATTGTGTGTCTGAGTGTTCGCACACACAACTGCGCAATGGTGAACTGAAATTTCATTCATTTCCGAATCGCGAATGGGCGTAAGAAACTATGAAAAAGTTATCTTCTCAGTTTGCTTTTGTGCAATAGTACATACTATCAATCCTTGCACTCTTATGATATTCATTCAACTGTGCTGGACGATTCCAAATCATTGACTGGTCAATCTTGAAGCAGATACCTTCTGTGTTAATTTATATGCAAATTGCAGCTGTATGTTTGCAGTTGCAACTAATACTAACAACTTTTCGACCTAAATTTACCTGTATTAATAAATTTTTACAACAATAATGTAAAAAACACAGACTTATTATTATATTAGCGAACTTTAGAAATAAGCAGTTGGTGTTTTTTAAATTGTATAATCTTTGTACAGTATCAATATTGAATTATTTAAATAATATTTCAACAATATTATCATTGATCATAGATTAAAGACAAAATATCATGAATGAATCCTTATTAATGAATTTTTACTTATTTAAATGAATGATGTTTTCGGATAACTCGTATCTGACAAGCAAATATCAAATCATCAGGCATGAATGATGCTGATTCCCTAATGAAAAATTCAAAATACACCAAATCAAGAAGTTTCTATGATAGTCACACAGATTATTTTCAATTTATAAGAATAACTCGTAAATATCAGATAGAGTTATCTAAAATTACGAAAAAAATTAATATTGTTTAGCGATTCAATATTCAGATAATAATCAAACAGAACATACAAGAAGTACACCCGAACGTACGTATTATCATGTCAAGTAGAAAACTATGTTCACACTTATAATAATTTACACATATCTCGACCAATAAATTATACAAATTCAGATTTGTTCTATCACTAAATGTGCCAGGCGTTTCGCACAAAGTAACTCCCGTAATTTCAGTATATTCTTCGTTATTTTTAATTTCTTCTTCGTCGCTGACATGAAAACTTTGCACCAATTTTTTCCCTTTGCTCAAACTTTTGGATCTAAATATAGGTAAATCAACTTCTTGAGACCTGCATCAAAGTACTACTGTCATTGTAACAAACTTTCTGCTAATTCTGAGTGCCAGTTTTGCAAATTACGTGAGTACGTCAAAATCTGTTGATTGTCACGATTTTAAATATATTAGTAAATAGATGCCAAGTGTCGCCACCAGGACGGCGCTCGCGCCGCGCACAACGCTACTGACATGGCGTATTATATTCACTTTGGCTGTCTGGCTGGCTGGCTGGCTGGCTGGCGTGACGCTGAATTCTCAGCAACTATACTATTTACAGACTTGAAACTGGTACTAAATAAAAGCTGCTATTTCGTAGACTTGCACAAACTGCTTTAATTCATACTCAGTGATTGTGGAAGATCAAATTATTCAATTACTTGTTTCAACTGAAACAATGTCCATAGGTATATATGACATTAGGGATATGGCAACTAAAATTTATCAAAGTAGATGAAAATTTAGTTACAACTTTTGCCGCGGGTGTCACTATTATTATGTACAGTTGTCAAATCTGTCCGGGCTTCATTCAATGACTTGTTTGACGCAAATTTGAAGCTTATTAGAATGAATTATTATTATTGGATCCCGTCAGTCAATAACTGAACAATGAAGATTAAAAGATATTTTTGAGTTTGTACATGCATGAATTATGTACCTATCAAATAGTCAACTTGAAACTAGTACTAAATGGAAGCTGCTGTTCCGTAAGTTTGCCCAAATTGCTTGATTTCAAGCTCAGTGATTGTGAGAGATGGTCATTTGCGAAATCTCTGAAGTAACAAGCATTCATTAGCTGTTAAAAATGCGTTTTCATCATCTAGATGATTCTTCCATTTTTTGTATTCTCACTACCAGAGTATATTCTCCGCCTTCTATACACAATTCCATAAATACACATATTTCGCAAGCTTGAAATTCGAGTTGAGATTTGAAGTTCACTAATCCGATATCCGATATTAGTATGCGCCACGTAATCTAATATTTAGCTGGGATATTACCGATATTACTTGGAGAGGGTCACGTTGGTTGAACTGGTCGTGTTGGCGTTCTGAACTGCGAATCGGAGTTTGCGGACGGGGAAGTTAAATACTAAGTGTGAGGAACTAATCGCGTTTGACAACGAAGGACATTGTTGAAAAACCAAGGATAATCTAGTTTGACGAGGATGGGAACGAAGAAGGAAGGCTTCAACATTGACGGCGGAGCTTTCGACAAGGGCTTTACCTTAAAGAACCGTTTGACATGATGTACATCCGAACGAAACAAAATGTTTGTAGAATGCAAAATGAACATTAATAACTAACAGTCCTGAGGATGGTACAGGTAGGATCAAAAATTCAGAGTAGGAAAGAAAAATTAAACTCTTGACTGAATTCCCGTATCCAATACCTACATAGATCAACATAATTCACAGAGCAGAAATACAAGAAATATGGAAAATGATTTATACTGATTAGAATTTTGCTGTAAATGCCCCAATTTTTATATGTATGTAAATTTACTTGATAAGAAAGGCTATTATTGAGATCAGCTATTCCTTAATATTCCGACTCACAATTCAAGAAATTAATCTAATATTGTCCGAGATTTGCAGAGAAGGTAGACGTGACGTCACGACAAGATGAAGAATTCGTAAATTATATTACTTTAATATTGTCAACGCTGGCATGTACAACAAAGGGCATGTTTCGGAATATTTCATCTCTGAGAGTGCTTTTTTATTCATCTGCGCGTTTGTTCGTCTCCGGTCTCCATTCCTTTGCCTCATAGTCTGTCATTCTGCACGACAGCACGAATTGTCAAATTGTCGCTCTGCACCAAATTTACTTTTACACAGATTGAATTGTCTCTATTCATTCTTTCTTTTTACAAGGCAACAAATTACATTAATGTAAGAATTAAATTAATACGTCATCTTCGCTAGTACGAACAAAGATGAAAATAAGTTGAAAGAGAGAAAATGAATTAATAACAGCAAGAAATCACATTAGATTCAACTGAAAAATATATGTATTATATTTACTTGAGCTTGATTTTTGTTTCACTACGGCGGAGGCAGAATGCATCAATCAGACAGATGGAAGAAAAATGCTCCTTCATGTATTTTATACAACTTATATGCTATCGGAGCAGGTTTTTTTTATGAATTCACTTGAGGCTCAACTCACAAATATTGATACAGACTGTATTTAGTTAAAATAACCAATCTACAATCCGAAGTTACGCCCTTACAACTCTTTTTACTTACTTGTATTAAGTACAAGTGAGTATTGTGAAACCGACAACATTCACCTATCGAGATTTCGATGGGAATATCCGTTTTGAGCATCCCTGAATCCATTTTGACTATTTTCGACTTGATGTCGGTTCGTATGTGCGTTCGTGCGTTCGTTCGTAACTCGCAAATCTCGAAACTGGTTGAACGTATAATGTTAAAATTTTGTATTTAAGACTGGTATGAGGTCTAGTTGTGCACCTCGCATTATGGTGCTAATCGTCTGTACCGGAAGTGCACTTTACTCAAGACTTCTTTCGAATTTTTCTGATAAATCCAGAATAATCAACCGTAGGATGTTGAAATTCAGTATTTGAACCTGATGTTATATCAGAATAGTCATCTGCTATTTTTGTATGAATCGGCCAAGCCAGAAGTAAACTTTACTTGAAATATTTTTTCAATTTCTCCCATAAATCTAGAATTATTAGCCACAGCATGTTGAAATTTGGTATTTGAACTTGTTGTAGCATCAAAATAGTTATCTACTATTTTTGTATCAATCAGCCAAGCCGAAAACGCAGTTTATGGGTATAACAGACATCCAGAGTTTGCGGTATAAAACAATCAGTTTAATTGAAATGATAAGGTAGGCAATGGTAATCTGTTGTCAATTTTTTAATTTTGTTTGACATTTTAAATGTCAAAATATTTTTTCCCAAATTTAATTTCATGCATGACAGAAGCGACAAAATTGGATCAGAACATGCTTTTTCATACAAATTTAAAATTAATTTTCATTATGTTGGTCACACGGTCCATCTTTAATTTCAGCATGATTGAAGTACAAATATACATACTTATCAAAGGCATAAAAAACAAAATGAGGAACTGAAATCAACGACTATCTGACGGTCTAAAAGTACAAGGAAATATTGTGAAACCCGCAAAATTCACATATCGAGATTTTGATGGATATATCCGTTTTGATCATTCCTGAATCCATTTTGACTATTTTTGGCTTGATGTCGGTACGTATCTACGTATGTATGTGTGTATGTGTGTAACTCGCAAATCTCAGAATTCGTCAAACGTATAATGCTGATATTTTGTATAAAAGACTGGTATAGGATCTTGATGTGCACCTCGCATTATGGTTGCAATCGTCTGTACTGGAAGTGAACTTTACCTGATACTTTTTTTGAATTCTCCGCATAAAACTAGAATGATTAGCCGTAGGATACTGGAATTCAGTATTTGAGATTGCTGTAGCATCAAAATGATCATCTCCTATTTTCGTCATAATCGACCAAGCCAGAAGTGCACTTAATATTACAGACCCTTCGAATTTTTCTCATAAATTTAAAATAATCAGTCGCAGAATATCGAGATTTCGTATTGAGCACTTTTATAGCATCTAGTTAGTGATCTGCCAAGCTGGAAGTGCAGTTTACTTGAAACATTTTTTAATTTTCGGCATAAATCCAAAACGATAGAACGTAGAATATTAGAATACGGTATTCAAGATGATAGTACTGTCTAGATGCTCATATCCTATTTTCATTGAGATCGACTGAGTCTTAAGTGCACTATACTTGACGATCTTGGAATTTTGCGCATAAATTCAGAACTGTTAGGCGTAGAATCCTGGAAATAAGTATTAAGGAATGTTTTAGCTTAAGAATGATGACCAACTGTTTCCATACCAACCGACTAGCCGTGGAATGACGAGATGTTGTGTTTGATCATATATATCCAATGATGTACAAGTAAGTCACGTGATGTCCACGTCAGATTTCTTATTCAATAATGATGAGAAAGAGATTAGGTGATTGAAAACTGATAATATTGAATTTGGAAGCAAATTATTTTTGTGCTGATATTCTGTAGCGCAGCCAAAATTAGTTTCCAATACCAGTAGCAGTGTTCTTTTCTCATACCCTTACAAATAGAAAATTCATCTGAAATTTATTCGTTGAATTAGTCTTCTTATTGAAATTTTTAGGTACATTGAAAAAATTGCTGCTTCTTGAGAGTTATTACACTAATCTAGTAAGCAGTACGCGATCTTCATTCGTTTCTTGAAATCTCTGTTTTATTTATGAGGCTGGTGGGTATATAAATGATCGTATTAGCATTTTCTAATCTGGTGCATTTTTCTCAACGCTTGTAGCTCCACCTGCGCAGACGCATCCTGATTAAATGCTATTATGCCCTGCTGAATATGCATGCTGCATTTTATTTTGTAAGGACAGTTATTAATTATTCTTGTATATTTTCTAGAGAATTGTCCAAACTTCACGCATTTGATATTTCAGTGAAGCTTCTTCCAGAAGTAGCGATATTCTATACACTTATATCTATTAGGATTCCATTAATTTTTTATATATGCACATAGCAATATATCATTCACCCTTAGGAGCTATTGTGGGTGAAAAATTACATTATCTATTAGAAATACGAATCTCTGAATGTAAATTTCATTTCATAATTCACAAGCTCTCACGCAGTTGTGAAGTCACTTTATTGTCGATAACTTGAAAAGAAAAAGCCTCTCGTAACATTAAAAACTCCACTTTTCTAATCTTTTAGATGATTATTTGTTATTTTCTTTTAAAAATGAGATCAATATTTTTCCATGTTTGCAGCTAGGAAATTTAATTACTTTCTGTCACCTTATGCAACTCGACATTGTTCAATGTGTTGTAGTGTACAATGTTTAGTACACAGTATTGTGAGCTAATGGGCAGGTGAGGTTGGAATTGCGAGAAATAAGTCAGTTTTATGGCTCCCTGCTAAATATTTCATGTTAACTGCCAGCCGCCGGAACGGATAAGAGCTAAATTGTTCAACGCCATACTGAACTTAATGTGTTTTGACGGCGTGCAAACCGGAGAAATAGATTGCTTAACAAAAGTTCTACTTCATTACTGTTCGAAGAGAATATATTTTTTTCTCCAAATATCCAGTTCTCCTTGTTTTCGAGAATATCAAATGGAAATAAAGAGCAATTTTTGAACAAATGTGTCAGTCTCACACTTTCAATACAATTTGAAAATTATTCGTACTTCTAGCTCAATTAAAGTTACTCTGTTCATAAAAAACGGAAATTTCTTTACTTACTTGTACAAAGTTTGCATTTTGGCTACTAGACTACCAAAATTTTTAATGTTAGATATTCCAGTAGTTACCGAACAAATATCGCGAAAGAATCTCATGATATCGAATTGATGCTCAAACATTAACAGCACCGCGTGAAACAAATAGAATAGGGTATATTCATGAATCTATTTTATATTTTTAATTCATTGTTTACATCGTTATAACATAGTAAAAAATATAAGTTATGTTTAAAAGTGCTGTAATCAAGTTTAATAAAATATTTAAAATTGAGAATAATTTTGAGCTGTTTAAACGCCGCCATTTTCGCGCGCTCTATTGATGACGTCAAATAAAATGTTCAGTGACATTACAGTCCATTATTTACTACAGATGTTCTCGTTCTCAGCTTATTTTAGTATTAAAAAGCTCAAAACTCAATTTATAAGTATTGCATTGTGCCTGAATGCAAAATACTATCAGAAATGTACCTGATAAAGTATTTTTTCCAATCCAGACAGGTTTTAAAATACATAAGAAATGATGTAAAGTTATCAAAAGAGATGAAGTATCATAATAAATTTGACAGATCATGAATAACATTATATGTGATTAGTTTTAGCAATAAAATACAGTGTATGTATGCGGCTTCGTTTAAAATTTGCTCGTTTTAAAATAAACAAAAATTATAGGTTATGTTTACTGCTTATCATATTTCGGATTGTATTTATTAAAATAGCGTACATAATGTGCCATTATTGAATAATTAATGAAGGAAAAAACTTTTCAGAACTCATTTTATGAATAAATATGTTTTATTGGGTATAAGTTCTGTAATTTATTAGAAACACAAAGCTGCCTTTTTCACTTGAAAAAGGCAGCACTTTGCTGTTGAAACGTTGTGTTTCTAATAAATTACAGAACTTATACCCAATAAAACATATTTATTGAATAATTACTTTGCAGTGTTCACTCTTTTTACCTTAGCGGACGTAAAATTTGGATTTGAAAGAAAATAAGACGACATCATGAGTGGATCTAATCTTGGCAGATTATCCGATTGTGATTTTACAAAACCACTTTGTCTTAAATGATCTATAATCTCACTAGGATGCTAAAATTATACTTAAACAATAAATGAGTTTACAACACACACGTTATTACTATGTTTTCTAATCAAAAGCCTGCAATGCCATACAAATGTAACCAGTGCGCACTTGATATATTAAATACCAAAATGATGGTTTAGTACAAAAGTCCGGCCAACATAAATTCGGAAAAAAAAATATTTGAACCAAATTTAAATTTCATGCATATTCCCTATTATCAATTGATCTCATATTTGATGATGGAAAATTTTGAAGAGAAATCGATTTACTTGGTATATTCAATCCTAAATTATGCTTGTCATCTTCAATATGATCTCCTTTCTTCTACCATTTGCAACACAGTATCTCATTAGTCATGTCTCACAGTGCGGTGTCCTTTACAACTCAATAAATAATCAAATTTAATAACCAGTTCATTACTCGAAATTGTTACCGAATGAGTACTAAAATAAGAGAATTATCTTCATGAGCACCGCAGCAGGGGTGCACGACATAAAACAACAGCGATTCACCCAACAAGGAGGGATAAACACATCATATGCAGTATGTCTCTCTCTTAAATATAAGATGTTAAATATAATCGAACGGTCGAACCGCAATCAAATTATTGAGAATACTGGTTAGCTGGAAAATAAAAACAAAAGATGGATAGGAGAACATCTAACGGCATTGACAAGTGATGCATCCCCTGGGAGAGAGAAATCATTGGCGGAGAAAGGATTCTTTTGAAAGAGTTACTTTAGTAACAAACTTTTTCAATTTCCTGTTTTCAATCCTATGTTCAGAAATTTGACAAGAACTTTTTGAAATACAATCATTACAAGTAAATGATTTATACCTTCAAGTTATTTGAGATACCTAATGTGCACCTCCATATCGTGTTGAATTACAATAAATCGGTTATGAAAACAAATTGTATACAACTGTGACTCCCAATAAGGATAGGTTTACGAATCATTTGAAGTTGAGTTCTTCTTGATGTCACCAGTATTCAGTCTGACTTCTGATGGAAATTGAGGAATGTAATATTATTCTGTTTGTTGTCTTAATTGTGCTGATTATAAATAACTGACGTCAAGTGATTTGTGAAAGCTCATATCATGATCTAAATTAACTTTCACGGAATCAGTATAACACATTTGTACATATTCTATAACTCCACTACCCCAGAAGGAGTATATGTAACTAGTTTATTTCTTTGGCACGCTCTGTAGCCTGAACAGCTTAATGGATTTCAATATATGAGGTGTTGTTACGTCTGAATTGTAAGAGTTACATGAAGAATGATAGTCTTCCTATACGATACAAATGATACTAGAAAGAGGTGAATAAAGAAAATAACAAGCTGACTACGTGAGGAACTGATCATAAAGATGAAACCAAGATGGAATCGAAATTTGGACTTGTTGAAACTTCTGCAATTATACCATTCGGAGGCATAAATTTGACATTAGTTTGAACAGAGATATCATATGACTCAGTAAGTCATAATGGAATCGAGATTTTTCAAACTTATATGAAAAATGTGAACATTTGAATTATGTTCTTTTATGTAGTTGTTACTTATGATTAAATATAATCGGATTATTTCTTATGCCTCACTGCTGGCGGGGTTGTTAACTCTAGCGTCGCTGTCGAAACTGCCGACAGTATAATCGGGCGCCAATGCGGTCGGTGATGCAGTTTCTAGAGAAGGGCGGCTGAATAGCTCAGAGAAAAGAGTCAGGGTGTTAAAGATATTTAGGAGGTAAGTGTCACTACAATATTTATTTACACTCAAAAATGGAGCTGTGAACATACTCATGAATTGCAAAGATTCGCACGGAGATAGCTTGGCTGAAGGCTGACGACGACGATGCGACGACTGCCCAAGACAATCAACATTCGCGAAATCGCGAAGTAATTTTCTGAACGATGGATCAACTTTAAAACTCGTTCTATGCTTGTGGAACCAAACTTGTCCTCAAGCAGTGACCTTACGTTAAATTGTTTCAATACTGTGAAGCCACAAATTGACCTCTCTAGCAGTGATTTTACGTTAAATTATTTCGATACTGTGAAGCCATCAATTGACCTCTTCAGCAGTGATTCTACGTTGAAGATTCCTGACACTGTGAAGCAAGCAAAGACTTCCCAGCGGTGATTCTACGTTAAATGGATCAAACACTGTGAAATCAACAAAGACTCCCCAGCGGTGATTCTACGTTGAATTAATCAAACTCTATGAAATCAACAAAGACTCCTCCAACGGTTATTCTACGGTAGAAAAAAACTAACACTATGAAATCAACAAAGACTTCTCCAGCGGTTACTCTACGATAAACTTGCTCAACACTGTGAAGCCAACAAGAACTTCTCCAGCGGTGACT
The DNA here is from genome assembly GCA_963989225.1 of Dromius quadrimaculatus. Lineage (NCBI taxonomy): Eukaryota > Metazoa > Arthropoda > Insecta > Coleoptera > Carabidae > Dromius > Dromius quadrimaculatus. The sequence continues at coordinate 12,327,963 of OZ022324.1, forward strand.
ACGGTGAAGCAATCTAACACTATGAGATCAACAAAGACTCCTCCAGCGGTGACTCTACGCTAAGTAAATCTAACGTTCGCAGAGCGGGCGGCAAAAGATAGAACAGAATGATGCCAAGTTAAACTTTGCAAAAATATTCTAAGCTCAAAAACAGCAGAAACAATGACGAAATAAACTAAATTCCTTCCACAGACTCATAAAAAACAAAAGAAAACAATCAGACTTATAATTTTATCTTAAACAATCGTACCAAACGGACGTGGCACGAAAACTTTGAACGGTAAACACTGTAGTACCTAGGAAGATGGCTCGGAGAGCTAGCTTTCAAAAGAAGTGACTCAAATCAGCCGCAAGGCCTTAATTATACTCAAAGTTTAATGAAACATTACTTAACTTGTCTCTTTAATCAACTTCAAATCAGCGATGTTAGAATAATGTGAGGAAGTGATACTAAGAAGGAGAAGTTATTTTTAAAATACCAATTTCTTCACAACAAATCTCTCAACTTCTTTTCCTGCTTAGATACACCTTTATAACAATTACATTTCATTTACAAAACATTGGAAACATTCAAATAATGTTACACTAAATTCTTTGTTTACGTCGGTAGTTTAGTTACATACCGGTAGGGTTAAAACTGTCAAATGTCAGATCTTTATTTGTTAAGTCAAAGGTCACGATGAACAAAATCAGCTACAAAATATACAAAATATCTTACAGAACAACGGTTGATTACATTCAGGATACATTTACGGTGAATACATGATATAAACACAGATCATACAGTATACATAGTTGTATTTCAGATTTCCAAAACATAACCTTATCCAACCCCATGTTGTGAAGTATTGAAACATATTCATTACAACTGATGGTTGGTGATCTAGTGTTTAAACAGAATAACGGTTCTTTAAAATTTATAGGGCAAGCAAAATGTAAAAACTAGATGTGATGAACTTCAAAATGTAGGACGGTACCGGATGGCTCTAGGATGTGCAAATGTGACGGAGCTTTGAAAGAAGAATTCGTCACACCTTACATTGCGCCAAAGATCCAAAAACCTAAATTGACTGCGCTAGAACCCACTTATGTCTCTTTGAAACTAGAGGTTAGAACAAAAATCGGAGATGTCACTGACGCTGAATCTATGTAATTCAAAGAGTCATATTTTGCTGAGTAGAAAAATTTTCAAATGGTTTCTACACAGATTGCCTGGAATTCGGACGCATCCAAACTCCTCCACGTAGCCTCAGGTAGCTATAATCTTACATCCGAATTCCTCCACAACATCTCTTCCAAGGGATTGCGGACGCATTCGAACTCCTCCACGAAGCCTCAGGTAGCTATACTTAAAATGAAGCTTTGTCAGTGGCACAAAGAAAAGTGGTTTTGCTTTTAACCGGCGATGCTTCAGATCATAAGGGGCGGGCTTCGCCCGCTCTGGCCGAGCTCGATGTGTGGAATCTAGGGTGCGCTAAACATATCGTGTTGGCTCAAAAGAAGTCTTAAATTTGTTTGTTTGATAGCTACTGCTAACCTTGCTCACAGCTGCAAAGATAAAGGAGGAGAAATTCGACTATGGAATTATTATTACAACCTTACAATCGAGGATTAACACAGGTAAAAGTGGAGGAATACGGACGCGCCGTGAAATTCGGATTGAAAAATGTACGGATAGTATTGGATGAAATTTCCAAGTGAGCAGATTCTTATCGAATACACATCTATAGAAAATATAACTCTAATTATATGCAAAGTTCACCAATTCAGTTCTCCGAAATATGTTTTCTTATGACAACTTCTCATGGTGATGGTTTACATTGCAAACAATCTGGAAACAAAGTGTTCATGCATTCCAGCTAAAGTCTCATCCCATAATCCAAAAATTATTTTTTGTGAATATGTTGACAACAACTGTCACCAATTTTTTTTATTAGGCCATGGTTCATATTGTGCTTTGTACTTTCTTGTTGCTTGCTTCATTTTTGTCAAATTATTATAATTGAGGCCTGTTTTAATGTTCAAGCTTACACATTTGTCATGTACTGTACTGATTCATTTTCGATGTAAAATAATAAGAGGATGCTAATAGATTGATAATTGAATAATTAAATAGATATTGTTGTCCCCAATTGAAAATGTCGATCTCCGCCCATGCGTTATGTTACTACTCCCCATATATTTCTTTTTAAGGTCGATGTATGGATTCAAAGAAATTGATGACCAGTTAAATTGTTTTATGTTTTGATCACTAAGATAAAGACACATTGATGTCTTACAAGTATTAGACAAAGATAGATGATCTTCTCATCAATATAAAATTGCTAACCAGCAAATAAATTCAATTAGAAATCCAAGAACATTCTACATGAATGTTATTATGCATACAGCATCCTATTAATTCCAATCAAAAAACATTGGTCCTCAATTGTTTATGATTGACAGTTTCTGTGAATAAATTCTTTCATAAAAAACTCAGTTCTTTTATCGCAATATCTTTTTTCATTGGATAAAATTTACGGTTTTTAAATTGCAGTAGTTATATTTAATGAAGTTTATAACGGAATTAAATGATATTCGCTCTGAAAGAAATCATAATGAATGATGCTGCGCAAATATAAATTTGTTTAAATTACAACCGCATATTCTCAATTCCTTTAATATTAATAAGCACCCTGCAGACAATTAAATGCGAATATTAAATTTAACTCTTTAGTTTCGTTTTTGTTGCATTCTCAACATTCATTTTGTTTCGCAGAATTTACTAATTCTTTTTTCAACTGGACATATATTAGCACTGGTTACACATTTTAATTAATTTTATCAGGCTGAGATTGTTTTGCAGAAAAAATTAGATGTTAATGCGATAAAAATTGTTGGATTATACTTGAAACTTCTACATTTCTTTTTCCCGTCCAAATTTGGTGGCGTCTGAGTGTGCTATAATTATATCGCGATTAATAAGCTCCACAATCCAAGCTTTGTTCTTACAAGCATTATCCAAAGATCATGGGAATAGTGTGTAATATGTACAAGTAAAATTACTACAGAAGGATTGGTTCCAACAGAAAAAGCGCCTTAATTATGGAAGAAATAATCAAGGCACCTAATTTTAAAGATAAACAGAATATTATGAATAATCGAAATGAGTCTGAGCACCTGATTCTGTCATTGTTGTCAGATAATTTTGAAAAAAATAGTTCATCGAACCTTGATGTTGCTTATCTATTGTTCTCAAGAAACTAAATTCTTTGCTGATAAATTATAAGACTTACATGTAAAATGAAAAATCTACTGATTTCACAGTCACATGAACAGGATTACTCTTTATTTATCCACCAAACGTTTATTGTCAATTTGATCCGATGTACTGATTCTGGAGCAGAGCAAATTTTCCATCAATTTATGAAATTAGAAATAGTTGATTGGAAATTGATGTTTTTAGGACCCCTCGAGAAGCATACTTTGTTAAGAGCATCATATTTGGAATTAATTTAATGCTCAATGAACTTGACACTTTTTCTAAATACAATAATTTGAAATATCATTGCAATCAAATTTTACAAATATATTTATTAGTTACGATAAGCAACTGACAGCTATGCTGATTGACAGAAAATCAATAAATGTGCTCATGTGAACTTGTTTTCGCATCTTTATCCACATATAACCAAAATGTTATGGATCTCAAAATTATTTTTTTTATGACTAACAAAATGTGATTTTTTCTTGTTTTGAATTCCGTCGAGTTTTATGCATTGTATCTGAACCCTTACAACTCCGAACTGTCAACCCAGGTTATAAACTTCTCGAAAAAATTAATATCTCAGTTCGAATTTGTGCCACCCAGAATTAAAACACTCAAGACCCAGATTATTCAATTTTACCTTTATTCCTTCTCATTTATGGCACTATAAATCGCTACAGGAATCCATAGAAACATTTTATAGAATCCATTTTTTTCCCACAGCAGCTGTCGTTTTTATATGTAACACAATGAAAACAATAAAACTTTTGGAGGATAGGGACAGAAAGGATGTCACTACGGGACGCTAGCTCGGCAGGAGGTGCATGCTCACCTTCAGCTTTCCCCTCGTGGTAACCTGGCTTTAGTTATAACTGTCATATATAATTAATGATCAGTTAATCGAGAATTAAAGGTACATAAAAAGTTGACTGCAAGATGCAAAAATGTTATGTGAGTTTAATAAAAAAAAAAATTTGAAGCAATGAGCTCAAAATATCCCAGGGATTTCATCTTTGGTATTTATCGTTAATTATAATTGAGAGATATACTCTGAATATAAATTCAGCAATCCCATTTTCCTTTGAAGTGTGATTATAATTTCTCTTTTGGAGGCGAAATGTAGGCAGAAAATTTACTGGATGAAATATTCTTTTTTATATTCAAAATCTTTCAACAACTAAAGATATGATTATATTGAGTATATCGTAAAAATTTCATCAATTTCACATTAAATTGCTTGATGTCCACTCTCATCACTGTTGGCTGAATTCAACTGAAAGTGGATAACTGTGATTACGATTGTATAAATAATTGTGCAGTGTTAAAAAAGGGCACGAAAGAAATATAATGAATAAACAAATGATCGTATTCAGTTCCAATATAAATAAGGAATAATTTCATTTAGAAAGAGTTCTTGGTTCTCCTGAGTTATATAAATCATTTAAGGGCCGGTATCACCAAGAAAAGTTTAATTTATTCTGTGGTTATTTTATACAAAAAGCATTATCGATACAATTGTTGCCGTAATCATTAACTTAAAATAACTTCTAGATAAATTTAACTGATGTTGTTGAAACTGTTTGTTAGTGTTTGATAACGCTGACTAGTTAATTGAATTAAGATATAGAGATACAGGAGTTCAGTCAAATTTTTTTTTTCTGCTCTGAAGTTTCGACCCCACCTAGATCATCTTCAGGAATGTTATAAAATTTGGATGCATTCAAAAACTTTTTGCAAAGATAAGAAAATAAATGTACTCAAAATAGAATTTAGTTTTGATTTTGATGAGATTGCGCACACGTCATTATGAATTCACAGTCATCAAGGTCAAGATATTGATTAAAATCACGAAAAAATTATAAACATTTGTTATTCATCGGTTGACTTCTTCAACTGACAGTTTTTTACCTGTGCGTTTTTGCAAAATTTATATTTTGCGGGTACGCACATTCCTGACCATGTCACTTAGTATTGGGTGTCTATAACAGTCGGCTGTTGAATTTTCTGGAAGAAAAATTAAATATTGTTTCTAGCCAAAAAAAAAAGTCTTGGGTTTTTTTTCCAGACTTTAATCAATTTCCTAACAATGATAGTTTTGTACTCATAGTTACTTCGATACAATTGGGAGGACACAAAATAATAGTAAATGAAAAGCAAGAAGGTATAGTATGATAATTTCATTATTGATTACATTTTGGATGCATTTCAACTATTTTCAGCTCTGTATTACTTAATTAAGATATAAAATAGTTATACAGTGTTACAAAGTTAAATTGATACATGGTTTAGATCAAATTCTTCACAATTGCAGAATTTCTTTCCATTTTTGAGAGTGCAAAATTACGACAGTCTCACCTCCTGGATTGATGGCGGTAGACTAGTTTGGTGCCTTTCTATGATTGAAATTGATCTAGTTACAGACCTTTTCAACATATTTAATTTTTTGTCCACGACTACCTTATAATATATACTTTATAAATGAGTTTTCTGAAGCAAAACGAGAGTCATTTTTCACAGAGTGAATAATAGCAGTGAATAATCATTATTCACTGATGCAGAGTTCCTAGGGCTCGCGGTATATATTATGAATCTGGCAAGCATTTATTAGTACGTCTAGGCAATAACCAGGCACTTTAATTAGCTAACTTTATACAAATCACAAGAATCTTGTTAAAATATTACTTTAATCTATTTTTTAATGCATTTCTAGAAAAAAGTTGACATTAAATAAACTATATCAAGTAAGCCATTGATATGACATGACAAGCGAAGCATAAATTGTTGTCAATTTGAAGACATCATAATTTCGACTCAGAATACGTAAAAAATGAAAATTGATAGTGAGAAAGAGATTTTGTGTACTTGTACTTTACTGGAGATAACAGACGCTGCAAAAGTTACCTCCCTGAATTTGTTGCCTGAGAAATCCCGAAATCTTTACATTCTTGTGTGCAACACCTTTATGGACTGAAGGGCGACTAAGAAAACTAATTCATTCTCAGGATCAGTTTTACTGGTATAGTTACGGAATTAGCTGCAAAATATAAATCATCCACATTATGGACCCATTGCTCTATGCATAGGAGTACGCTTAATATAAATCAAGGAGTCGATATAGAAGACTTTGCAAGACTGCGGTCACTTTTAAAACGGAGATCTCAGGGCTTTCATCCGAAAAAAGCTTATATATTTCCTCCGGAAAAAATTTACAAATTTCTTATTCAAGCATGTGATGAAAAATATCTTGCAATGAAGGTAAGAAATTAGAAACATTTAAGAACTTGTTTGAAAAAAAAATTATGGAATTAAAGTCAGTAGTAGTCGTGGACAAAGTATAGTATTCTACTCACATATAATAAGCTATGATTCACTCAGGTAAATTATGCCACTCGCTACGCTCGTGACATAAACTTAACCTTCGTGAATAATAGCCTTCATTATATGCTCGTATAATAATATACTATTAACCCATCAAGACAAGCATAATATGCTTCTAGCTTATTCTTTATTACTTATAGTTCTGGAATAGCACTTTGTAACGGGTGCGGCAAGAAGATTTGACGTGAAATGAAAGTTATACAAAATGTTGTATTGCTTATTACAGAAAGGTGTATATGTAAATATTGATAAAAATAACATCAGAACAACCAATTTCATCTGTTTAAGATCTTAAGATAATGTCCTTCTCTGAGCAAGCATTCTTTCAGCTGTTGAAATAGGATTGCCAGCATTTTCCAAAATACCTACTCGCCTGGAGGATAGTCCAGAGAAAAAAAAGGTCCCAAGCTACTTATATACAATATTACACAGTTAGCATTATTTAATGAAAATTATAATGCTTCTCATTTCTTGTAATTGAATTTTTCCTCTGGTTTTGCTGCTTCGCCGAAATTAATTAATTTGACTTGGTTTTGAATTAATAAGTAAAACATTGATATTCCTGGTGAAATTAATAGTAGCAAAAATTTGATAAATGTTGCCAAAACTGGAGTCTCCAGGCGAAAATGGCACGTTTGGTAACCCTATGTCGAACTCCTTCTTCACCATTGCACGAGACTGGTTGCCGATCTCTTAGCTTATGGTTTCTTTTAGTTTGTCCAGTGTACGGGGTTTGTTTATGTAAACTTTTGTTCCACGTTTGAGTTCTGGAACTCGTTCAATAGCACTCGTAATCAGAAAATATATCTTATCAACCAAATCAAAGTAGTAGGACTTCATTCACTCAAATCAATTTGTGAAGAATAGTTCCAGTATTTCATAGAGTCTGCACCGACTGGAAGCTTTAAGAACACTTTAATTCTTCAAACTTCATGTCATAACAACCATTGTTCCAGAATTTTGTCGTCCTCCTATTTATTCTAATTGACAATAGCTCATCTTTCTATATTAGGATATCTTAAAACAAAATCTGGATAAAATGCAATTTGTTTAAATGTAAGTTATGCCTTGAACTCATAAATCGTTATGTAATAGTAGATTTGAAAAATGTGAAGTGCAGAAAAATCTAATTACCGCCGATCAACATGAAAAATAGGATTTTACAAGCAATCAACAGTGAAAAAATTAGTAGTTCTCCAGTCTGAACAATTATAAAAATTCAAAACCTGGATGTTTCACAATAATACAAATCTAATAGTTAGTTTGGACAGCATCATTCTGGATAGAGCAGCAACAATAGGTACAAGCATTGTTCCTATTGGAATTCTTCAGTATAACTCAACCAACCTTCAGATGATTGGACTTGTAAGCCAGTACTACTTTGTTTCATTGTAGTGCTGGCTTATAAGTCCAATCATCTAAGGCTTAATTGAACTGTATTGGAGAGTCCCAATCAAGACGAAACATGTGTCTATAGTTGCCGTCCTATTTATAATAATGGTGTCAAAACAGACTCCTGAATTTTTTTTCACTTAAACAATCAAGTTTTGATCTTTTAATCCGTTTCAAGAACATTTTTCATAGATCAGTTTACAGTGACTTTCAATTCTTCAATAATTTTATTTTATTCGCCTGCACTCTGATGGCAGATGGCACTGCTGCAGATTTTTATCAATGCATACCGTTTATCAGCTTTATTTCATAATATAAGTGATGTCTTACAAGTCCGATTATCTAAAGTTTGGATGAACTGTACTGGAGAGCACCAATTTGAACTAGTGTTTCACAAGAATCAAGAAATAGTCTTGATCTTGTCTTGATTTTGTCTTGAAATCAAGGCAAGACCAAGACAAGAAGTATTTTTCATTTTTCAAGACAAGACAAAAATGTACTATCAAGAATCAAGATTTCTTGACAAGAAATCTTGATATCTTGACAATAAATTTTTCAAATCTGTATATTTATTAATCAATTTTTAAAATATTGAAATCTGCTGTGGCCATTACAGTTTTTCCCCGACAATAAATTTCATGGCCAGTTTTATCACTTTTGCATGAATTTAGGAGTATCATCCCAACTTTAAAAGTGACATTTGTCATTGTTTAACTGACAATTTAAAGTGACAGCGTCATTATCAATATAACAGCGTCATTTTCAAAATGACAGCTGTCATTGTAGAAGTGACAGCTATCATTGTTCTCACAATATAAGTATTTTTGGAAATAGGGAGTTCTTCTTCTAAATTTTCTGGTTGAAAAAGCTCATTTATAAATTTCAACCTAGCTTTTCAATAAAAAACTCAAATATTGAGTTTCAGTTGAAAATTCGTACGGGTTCTCTAATTATTATTATACTTTCAGATAGACAGACCGACTGATATCATTTAAACTCATGTTGCTTTGGTTCAATAGGGTCTGAAATGTGAAAATACATCAGATTCTCGAACTATCACTATCAAAAAATCATAATTCCAATACTTTCCCTATTATATATAGGTCAGGCAAGTAAGAAGTATCTGTGACCATGATTTTCAAAACAAATATTTGATACATATCGAGAGCATAAGTCGTCAGTTTCCGGTGATTAAATCGTTCATGTATTAGAGGAGAAATGTTCAGGTAGATTCCCCAATACTCTAAGTCTATGATGTTAACTCTTAGCAGTATTGCTATATCATATAACAAATAATAATTGCAAATACTGATTTAAACATGAAATAGACAGACTTTTCATTGTTTTCTGTTGGTGGCAAGTGGCAACCTTGGAAAACGTTGCTAGAGTCGATTCATAACATAACTGACAGGGAGGATAAAGGGTAGACACTAACGCTAAATTGAGTGTTTCGATTGGATAAAGCGATAGAGAAATGGGATTCCCCTCCGAATGTCAAGATCAAGAAATATCAAGAATTCTTGAAACAAGACAAGAAATGCATTGCCAAGAAATGGGCAAGACAAGAAATTTTTATTTTCTTGTCTTGAAAATCAAGACAAGACAAGAAATGATCATCAAGACAAGAAATCTTGTCTTGATGAAACACTAATTTGAACAGAACACGTGTCTAAAAATGTCGCCCTATTTGGGATAATGATGTTAAAAACGACTTCTAAATTGGTATTATTGTGAACTATTCAGTTTTTGAATTATTGATAACTTAATGATCTATCTATGTTTTTGATTTTTTTTTGTATCATTTTTTCTGAAGAAGACTTTCGGATAGAAAGTCGAAACGTCGAAATGAAAATAAATATGCAAATATATATTTGAAGGTCCTGCATTTCTTGAACAGGAAGTGTTGCCACAGAAGCACATTCATAAAATCAACATCCGGTCATAACTTTATGACATTTAATTGAATTTCACATACCTACAATCAAACTAATTCAAATCGATGCCATGTAATTCTTGAATAGCATGACTTCAAGAATACGAAGCTTCTGGCTAAAGAGAACAATTGGTTCAAAAGGCTTATAAGAGAAGCAATTGAAATAAAAAAATCACCGAATAATTTGAATTTGAATACCGGTTATGAATGTAATCGATCATGACTACCAATCATTTGCTCATAATTTCAAGTTATTCTTATCTGCGAATCTACTTGCAAGAGATACTTCATCACCACCTCCTGAAGATCTGTGAATGGTTCAGTTATGCGCCAAACCAAAAAGAGTGGAGCCAGATCGACCTAGAACCACAAGGAGTTGACAATTCTCCCTATTTAGACCTTCATTATTATATCCTTAAGACCTGTGGACATTGAATCATAAACCACAGGCAGGTCTACGATCCTAGGAGTTAATATTTCAAACTAATCTAGTTACTGTTTGTATTTTTATTTTTGTCATCTTGACAATTTTGTTCATTTATTTTCATACTTCTTCACATTTGAAAAAGGCAGCACTTTGCTGTCGAAACATTGTGTTTCAAATCAATTTATACAGAACTTATCTCCCGATAAAACATATTTATTAAAGATATGATAGTTCTGACTTTGTTCATTAATCGCAATCAATATGCAATTAAATAACAATGATGCTAAAGACGACATTTGAATAAGTATTGAACAATAAGAACTGGTGTTTTAACACCCTTATTTACGACTAAATGCCTTGTTTGTTTCAGTTATAAAATGTAAGTTGTGAATCTGCTACCTTCTAGCGTAGTTAAATGAATAACTTTTTGCTGGAATTTGGAAGATCTCAGTTCTCGAAATATTGTTAATTGATTTTTTCTGCAGTCTTGAACATTTTTGTGTTCTATAAATCACTATTTCGCTTATATTACAAAATTATTCATGCTGTCATCTTGCAGTTACATCCTGTTTCATATATTAATAGCTTCTAACAAATATAGACTCAAGCTCGCTATGCCCTAATTTTCTAAATGAAAATTCTCTCTCTAGACAATATTCCATTAGCAGTTGAGTAGAACTACCTGCCTAATAATAATATTAATAATCCTTGCCTAATGCCCCATAACAAGAAGCTTATATGCGGAATGCACTTTGAGAGACAGCAGACAGAAGATTGACGCTTCTCCTTTCTCTCTCTACCCTTTCTTTCCTGATATTCCCTTTTACATAAAGCTTCCATCAAAGCTGAAGACAATACAGGAGCTTGATGCTTAAAGCTTGGGCACAATGCTTGCTTCATGCTTGTCGATTATGTGTGTGGGCTGCGCCAATGCACAGTGTTCGAGACGTCAGATCTCATGTATGTTCTACCACAGTCTAAAGTCTAAGAAGACGAAACAGATTGTGGTTACTCGAGAATGATGTATGAGCAAAGGATGTACTCTCAATTTTCAAAGGAAATGGTGTACTAAGGTTACTGCTGAGTATATTAATACTTGAATTCGAGAAAATCTGTTTGTATGGAAAGTATAGATGAATGATTTTATCTAACATTGATTTATAATAAGTCTGTGCTATGCTCCTTCACCATACATTTTAATAGTATAGCACTGAAACATCATATCATAAAATGAATTTTCTTCATTCAATTGTTTATGAAGTATCAAATCAAAATCAGTTTTTCCGAAGAGATCAATGGAAAATGTGGCTGTGTATGTGGCAGTATTTGTGACCACTCAATTCCACCTGTCTATAAATTTTAATATCGAAACGGTTGGTTCTTAATTGAAAAGTAATTAAAAACTATTCAACTATATGAGGTGGAGAAAAAATTGGTACATTAGTACTATAGGACTAAGAAGATCATTAGTGACCAGCGCATTGAATATCTTCTTTGCTTTGCATCGCGGGACGCAATGCTAGGTCTATAAAATTGAGATTTGTCATTTAATTTCTATTCACTGTGAACCCCGACTTTCACTTTTATGAATATTTTTTTTTTTTAATTTTGCGTTATAACATTTGATAATGAACTACTTTTTAGCGATACTGTAGCTTAGAACTGCCATTGAATATATTTGAAGATATGCTATACGCTTCATATGCAGAAAAAAGTGAATTGAACCTGTCAGATCCTTTTATTTACTGATTTATAATCTAAGAACTACATGCTACAAATATACAATATCAAACCTCTTATAATAATCATAGAAAAAGAGTTGAATTTGCCATTTCATTTCCACAGATTCAATAAATAAGTAACTAAGCTAATACTGATACCAAAATGTTTCTCGAGCCAGTTATCACTGCAAAAGAATTATTTCAAAATAACACAAAATATATCTAACAAATTTTTAGTTTTGATAGCATCAAATTTGCGGAAACCTGTTCCCCACACTACGAACAGAAACATATTATCTCATTTCTCCTAGATTGAAAAATTTAACACTTTTTATTTTTGAAAAGAGCTCGGAATTATAAAACTTCTCTCCAATATTTTCTGAAAGAAAAACTATTAATTCCTTCAGCACGTGATTTCACGCATATCACCTTTTCTTGGGCCACGTGGCCACCCGGGGTGCGGAGGGTGACTTTGAAAGACCTCCAGCACCTAATAGACGGAGTCACTCCATGAACCAAGCAATTAAATCATGTGGGCAATTAATCTCCCAGCGGGAACCCGTATCATACCTGGACGGGTGATGATGGTACAAAGAACTGTACGTTATGATGGTAGGTGCTCTTATAGAAAGATGACATAAAGATGAAGTTTGGAAGGATGGTACATCTGATAATTTCATAGTTTGAATTTTTATAAAAGTATTCAATAAAATTATTCGAGTTTTTTATTGCCACCTACAACTAAAGTCGGTATTAGCACTATGAACTTTTGAGCTGAATACAAACTCAGAGATTATTACACTGGATCAGAGCATATCAAAATAGAGATTGAAATCTATTCTACAGTGAAGTTTGAATCTTAGAATCGAGCCACATCGTGGATAATGAGCAATTCAGTATTTGAGTAGTAAGGAACACTTTATGAAAAACGCATTGTGGCATTTCTGAGTAATAGTTAAAATCGCAATACTTTGAATGAACTTTAGGTTAATAACTATATCTACGATGGCCTCAAAAATTGTTCCCATCATAATTGATTCCCACTTGAATTTGAACGACAGTGGTAGGATTAAGTGCGTCATTATATTTATAAAATGTTTTTGAAAGAAGCTTGTTAATTATTATATCATAATATATACCAAACTTGACACGGTTATATTGATTTCAGTGTCATCCACATACCAAATACACTCTGAATCATATAATAAATTATAAATATCGCCTTGTTCACACAGTTCTCAATTTAATTATAATTTTGTGGTTTATTTTAGTTGCTTGGCAACCATAATCAGTGCAAGGAGATTGAGTTGACAATAAGACAAATCTTTCCCCATGGAAAATATATAAAATGCTGTGACCATACTATGTATTTTTTATATATTTCATGCTATATTGTTACATTATAGTAGTCTTGAGGCTTTGACTATGATTGCCAAAGTTCCTGAGAATAAAAATTTAATACAGGACAATAAAGGCAAGACCATATTTATCTTCACACCTATTTCCACTATCATATTGAATTTATAATAATTAAAATAAGGATTTTACAAGTTGACTCAAAATGTACATAATAAACTTTTATTTCTCTTGATAGGATCGGGACTACATTCTGGAAGCATAAAGTGGTAGCATGAAATGGAATCCAGTTTTTGGAAGAATATATCTCAATCATCAAGAACTTTTAAGGTGAATATACATTATTTTAAGGCCTCCTATTTTGTTGAGATTTTATTCTGTAACTTTGTAATCATCCACAAAACTGTAACCACTAGAAGAGTGTCAGTAGTACTTTAGTGAATATTTAGCCAAATATGTATTGTTTCTAACAGCATTGTAAAAACTTCTTACTAAAGAATAAGAATATCAATACATTCGTGATTTTTTAATTTCATTCAGACATCAAATCTTACATAAATTTTGAACACTCCATATATTCTCCCTATTCTAATTAGTTCTTAAAGAACAATGAACTGCATAAAATACAGGACAAATACTAATACAGATACAAGTTTGACAATTAGGATATGTGAAAAATAATCATACTTGAAATCACTTTTATTTGGACAATTTGGCGCTGAAATGGTCCGCCATCATAAGCACCAAATATTTAAAGGTAGAAGACACAATAACTAAAATAGACAGTCATTCATATCACTTTTCTATATCAGAGTTTATAGAAATGATTGTGATATTAAATTGATGGTTCAATATCATAATTAGTTACAAAAAAAATGATAAATGCTAGAATAAAAAAAAAGAACAGAAGTGAAAACATGAAACTATGAAAAAACAGAAGTTTTTTTTCAACATAATCAACCTGTACAAATATACTCTTCATTCCAACAAAATTCCAATGCACATCATGAATTTCATAAATAAATTTCAGAAAATGATTTTGGCCATGCTTGTGAAGTTTGCAGTAACTATAATTTAAAATAGCATTGGAATTATAGGAATAATATCTACAAGTGTTAATATAGCAGAGGAGAAAATCGAGGAGTATATGCTCAATTTGATGAATTCGTTGTGTAACAAAATTACAAATTCAGGGGTCAGTTTTCACACCATCGCTCTGAATTGGGCAGCAACTGTAGACACGTGTTTCGTCTTCCTTATCAAGGACGATGGTATGAAAACCGACTCCTGGATTTATAACTGTGCGAAACAGTCAGAGGTTTTGATTTTTACCAGTTTTTACTTACTTGTACTAAGTACAAGGAAGTATTGTGAAACCGACAAAATTCACCGATCGAGATTTTGATGGAAATATCCGTTTTGAGCATCCCTGAATCCTTTTTGACTATTTTTGGCTTGATGTCGGTACGTATGTTCGTTCGTGCGTGCGTGCGTGCGTAATTTGCAAATCTCAAAACTGGTTGAACGTATAATGTTGAAATTTTGTATTTAAGACTGGTATAGGGTCTAGTTGTGCACCTCGCATTATGATTTTAATCGTCTGTACCGGGAGTGCACTTTACTTGAAACTTTTTCGAATTTTTCTGATAAATCCAGAATGATCAACCGTAGGACGTTGAAATCCAGTATTAAAAATTTCTGTAGCAACCAAATGGTCATCTCCTATTCTGTATCAATCGGCTCAGCTGAAAGTGCACTTTATATGACAGACTTTAAGGATTTTCTCCATTAATTTAAAACAATCGGTCGCAGAAAATTTAAATTTTGTATTAAGCACTTCTATAACATCTAGTTGTTCATCTTGCATTATGATTGCGATCGGCTGAACCAGAAGTGCAGTTTACTCGAAATATTTCTTGAATTTACCACATAAATCCAAAACGATTGAACGTAGAATATCAGAATTCAGTATTCAAGACGATAGTACCGTCTTCTAGATGCTCAAATCCTATTTTCATTGAGATCAACTGAGCCAGCAGTGCACTATACTTGACAACCTTATGTAATTTTTCGCATAAATTCAGAACGAACATCTGTAGAATATTGAAATTTGGTATTTCAGTCTGCTGTAACATCTGAATGATTGCCCACTATTTTCATAGCAATAATAATAACCGGAAGTGCACTTCAGTTGAAATTTATTTTTCAATTTTGCGTATAAATTCAGAACTGTGAGCCGTAGAATCTTGGAAATCAGTATTTAGGAATGTTGTAGCATGAGAATGATGACCTACTGTTTCCATAGCAACCGACTAGGCTAAAAGCGCATTTTACTTGACAGATTTTTAGAATTTTTTGGATGAATCAAAAACAATTAGTCGTAGAATATTGAGATTTTCTGTTTGATTATATATATCCAATGATGTACAAGTAAATCACATGATGTCCACGTCAGACTTTTAAATTCTGTCTCACGGACAATTTTCAAACGTCACTGTATTTAGGTGTCCAATTTTCCTAATAATAATTTTTTTTAAATCGTGCCCCATCAATTTCGGTTTATAATGGATTCAAATATCCTTCATACCCGGAAAATCTCCCAAAATTTCCATTATTAGAATTAATTACATTAAGACTTGCCAATTTTTCAAAAAATCTTTCAACAGATTGGAATGCATTACAAATCTTTTGTTTCTCAATATAATACGCTCAACTATTGTTGAAATTCATGTACATAGAACACATTTGATAAAATCAATAGGAAAATTCTTGAGATTAAACTATCAACAAAGTGACATTACACACTCTCTCTTGCTGATCGTTTACGAACCAAAAGCATGTCGGTAACGCAAACTCATAAGATTTTACCCATTTCAAAAAAAAAAATACATTTAAAGCCATTGTATGGCATGGTTTTAAATTAATCTTTTTATTCTGTTCGTTCATGTTTAAATAGTTTTTGAATGATTTTTTCTATTTATTATATGTTCTATATATACATCCTGCTTTGAAGATCCCCCTTCAGAACTTACTTGCTTCATTATAAAATTATTTTGAACCTGTTACTTGAATTAGTCGAAAAGTAATGTCTCGGGAATTGCATAAAAATTCCAATACATGACAAAAAAAACCTTTATGCTGCGCCCCAATGCCCACCTGGTAGAATTACTTTTGCTTTGATCAGTAATTTAAGCAACGAAATGGTTAATAATCACAGTTCTAGTGAATCGACAAGCCTCGTCACCAAATACTAGGCACCATCATGCTTTTGTAACACGCTTTTTTCAGCTGCACCTGTATTTATCTATCTTTCTATGCAACGGAATCTTTGAATGTGATTTTCACCCACTTCAAAACGTCAGATCAAATTGAAACTTTGTATACTTCTCAAGGACCAATAATAATACAATAATTCTTTAAGTCTGTCTCATTATCCTGGTCAGAATCATCAGGATTAACTATTCGCTCCCGGAGAGGAGGCCTGAAAAACGGCTACCATACTGAAGTTGCAGAACTTCTTATAGAACATGATGCTGATGTTAACTCTGTTAGTTCGAAGTGGGACAAAGGATTCACCCCATTGCATTAAGCTTTTGCTGCAAACAATAAATATAAGTTAAGATAACAAAACTAAACACGCTTTTATAGCAGATCAGATCAAATAATGGAAAATATTGACAAATCTGAAACATAAAACATTGAACTTATGGCCAGTTGCACCAATGTCACATAACTTTGAGGGAGGAGAAATAACCGTGGTAACAATTGTCCATACAATAGTTGTCATAGATATTAAACTTCACTTAAAGTCAAGTGACGGTGGTGCAACTGGTCATTAGTTGATATTCACACTTAACCTGAACAAAGGGCCGATGACAGATCTTCACAGAATGGTGAGTTTCCTATTTCTTAGGTATTTTCTACTTCGATATCATTGGTTTCAATATTTTAATAACTATCAATAACCAACAACACTGCAAAAAGTACAAACACGTAGAGAGTTTGACGGATAAAAGTAAATAGATCCAGGAATGAGTGAACGATAGTGCAACCCACATGAATTGATCCACTTTATTCTGAAAACTGTCTCAATCATCTCAAGGTGAAACAGAACAGGTTTAAACATCGATCATTCCTAAAATAAAACAGTATGTTAATAAATTTCTGAACCTAGCCGGGGAATAAATTGACAAGATCATTCTGGCATATTAAAAACTATCATTTCAACAAAAATTTTGCATCCAGATTTTTCACATGATCACAGAGTAGATTATCGGTTTATTTCCGTATTTGTACAAATTGATAAAAATGTAGCAACAGCAAGATATCAAAGTCGGAATATAGAAATACAATTTCGTCAACAAATTTCTATTCAAACAATCAGGTTTTGAAATAAAATATTCCATGTGAATATATTAAGCTCAACGCTTGTTGCTTAGTAATGTACAAAACGTTGATTATTTGTCATTTTTTGTGTCACAAATATTCTTATTATAAAAATAAATACAAGTGTTTCGAAAGCACATATCCATAGAAATACGATATTTGAAGCCCCCATGCAGAGAGATTCGATCGCTGTCAGTGTGAAGAAGAAAATTAGCATGAGAAATGAACACTTTATTCATGTGTTCACTCAATTATTAATAACGCCACTAACATTTTTAATGGTAAATTATGGATAATTTGTTCCGAATGGTAAACAAGATAATTTGTTATCTTTCACATACAGTATTTTGTATATGAGGATTTAAGTATAGCTATAAATTCATTGCAAAAATGCATTAATACAAAATGGGTATTTGTTTATCATTTCACATTCCACTTTTTTGCATAATTAATACAGGGATTAGATCAATATTCATGGATCATTTGAATTATATTTATAATTTGGTAATGAGAAAATAAATTACTCAATGAAGAGGAGCGTTTTTTAGTTTGCCAAATCTTGTTGGAATACTGTTCTCCCACAACCAAAGAAATATTCCTGACTGAATCAAATTATTTTGGGAGCAAGGAAAAATGATGCTTGAAATAGAATTTAGTTCATTATTATTGATCTTTCTTGTTCAATAATATCATGGTACTTTTTTTATGAATATTATTTGATGACATTCAATTATCAAAAAACTGATATGTAGCTGAAAATGGAGCTACTGTAGGTACGTGTTTTGTCCTTATAAGGAATCATTGGGACATTCATGTAGCTTCTACATCAGCCTGACATCCATAGTCCTAGAATTCGCAGTGTGAATAGACTACTACCTAGATGAACTTGATTGTTATGATATTCCTGAAAATTTACTGCTATTTTAGACAAAATCTGAAATAAATTCATACTCCAATTTGAGTAAGGAGAAACAAGCTAAGTGTATTCATTTACATCTTCCAACAGTTAATTTATGGAAATATTTTCCGATAAAAATTAATATGTATTGGTGGTGAATTTTGTGCCTACGAATAACGTTCTGAAATTATATCCTTGCTTCATTAATATCCCACAAAACAGCTCATCCCCCGAATCAATTTCTTTGATATGTAGTCGAAATTTAGTCCAAGGCAACAAAATAAGAAACACCGTAAAAACAGATCTTGATTTATTTGGCGGAGAACACGAAGGCGGTCGACGGCAACTTCCAGATATCGTGACAATAAATAAAATTCACTTACCAAGAGATATTGCTTACTCCAAGAATTTATAAGTTGGCAGCAACGCAATGCATAAATAATTCTTCGGAAACATATTCCGTACCAATATAGATTGCATCATTATAAAAAAATATGTATTAATGAATCTGCATAATTTCATCGAAACTTCTGGCTGAGCTTTCGAATTATTATTTTATGAGAACTCATAGTCATGGGAGGAAACTACTATTAAGGTACGACTTGATAGATGATATTCTACACGGAATAGTAAAGCCTAAGCTAGATGATAGTGTGAACTGTTTAAAGTGAAAAATTCCTATAAAGGAGATTCAATATTTGTTAGACCATCAGGAATCCATTTGATAATTGTTATTGAACATTTCGAGCAACATCTTCAGCTACAGTAATAATTTTTTTGTTACAATATGTCACATAAATAAAAATCAACTCCGTACCAATAAAATTACATTGTGAAACATTGATAGTTGAGTTAGATTACATTAGGTTTGTTCCTACAGAAAATCCCTGACTAGGTACCGACAGTCCCGTATGGGTTGCGGGCTATCACGTGACACTTATGACGTAACTGGTGTTCAACTGTCAGAATGACATTTGTCGGCCATTGTTTTTGTTTACGTTTTGTACTTTCAATTGTTTGAGATATTTTTCTCTTGTTCTGCTACCTCATCAGTGTAAATCAGGTGTAAATTTTAAATTTTCAAGGCAATCTTGCCTCTTCTCGTGGGATATGTTATATATCAGAAATATGAAATACGATTATTTAGAATTACTTCTGCAAATTTTGATCAGGGAGTATTTGGATGGTGAAAGTTCTGGAATATTATGAATTAATTTTTATTAATTAATAGGTCAAATAGATCCTATCAAACCAGCCCAAAGATTGCAATGGATTGAAGCTATCAATGTATCAAACATTGGAAACAGGAAAAGTGCACGCGTATGTGGAATACATTTAGAAAATGGTAATTATCAAGAGTATCAAGTATTTTCACTTAGTAAATGTAAGGAATTGTCGTTCTAGGTTAATAAATTAATGGTATAAGTCATTAGATTGTTATGTACAAATGTCATTGTGAGTTTTAGACTGTATAATGTTTGTTGGATAATATAGTATATACACTAGGACGAATTGCATATCGCTCTTGAGAAACTATCGATTTCAATGACTCTTTCAAACAATCTGCTCGCCGTTGGTAACACATTATATTCGTACTCGATACACAAATAACTTATATTGTAGATCATCCATCAGACAATTCAAACGATCCCGATTTTTCATAATAAATCATGAATAAAATATGCGACTTGTAATTCCTCTGTCATTGTTAAATTGGAGGCCTAAATATGTGAACTGCATATAGTTTAACTAATGTTGTTGAAGTGCCGTAAGTGTCAAGCGCCTTTTTTTATTACTTCAGGTTTAATTAATTTAAAAAAAAAATTACAGCCTTGTATGGTATGAAACAAGAGCTGGATCCTTTTACAATTTTTCTTCCTTCATTTGGATGCGGTCCAGTAATCGCTTGGACCACTTTAGGTGAGCCAACATGTTTCGCTGCCTATCTTCTACTGGAGTTACGAATTCGTCAACCTGGAGGGGCTTTCGATGAGTAGCTGTTTCAATAGCTACTACAGGTGATCTTACTTGAGGACTCGACACAGACCCAGACGGATATTGCAGACGTCTATCGGAATTAATATCATTTATAGATGATTCTGGTAGGGCCAATCATTGATGTTGATGGATCTGACTGGGAACTGCCTGCACGCAGTCTGCTGCTGTAAACGTGTCTAGAAGGTCTCTTGGTGGTACCATGATCTATATTGTGTACAATATTTTGTAATTCATGTAATATGATTATATTACCCACTACTTTTATGCAGTATATTATCAACTTTTATTTTTACTATTTTGTTTATTGAAATTTTCAAACTTTCAGTTTTTACACTCTACTGTTAATCACAATCTATGGATAATAATTATAGAAAGAAGCATAGAATTGCCAAAACTAAATACTGAAACAAATAATGAATCCTAGATGCAAAATTTTAAATGTTTACATATTTTGAATCACACTTTTTTTCAGAAAAGTTTTTATTCAAAAATATATACATTTCATTGGTCTTGTATGGAATATATAGAATTAACTGAATTTATATAAAATAATGTGGATGAAATGAGTAAAGAAATAAAAACTAATTATAAACTACCAGAATTTGTTTGATGCTACAGTAAGAAAGCATTACAATCACAAATTATAAAAGAAATATAAATCATATTTTCATAATATTGTATAAAGAGCGACAGTTACACCATGAACATTTGGAACACGTTTAAAATTCATGAAAATTATTTAATTTTTATCTTAATAATTCGAACAGTTCAAATTTCAATGTTAATAATGCTAGCAACCAAATAATGAATTAAAAATTACACTTCGAGCTCCCACAGAGATGCGGAATCCAGTCGGGATCGTTTGGATTGTCTGATGGCTGACCTACAATATAGTTGTTTGTGAGTAGAGTCAAAATCGAGATCAATTGTTTTTCAAGAGTGATATGCAATTAGTCCAAGTGTATATACTATTTTATCCAACAAACGTTCAAAGTCTAAAACTCACAATATCATTCGTATACATAACAATCTAATGACTTATATCATTAATTTATTAACCTAGAACGACAATTTCTTACATTTACCAAGTCAAAATACTTTAAAAGATATATTGTACAACAAATGCCGAAACAAGTACATTCTAATGAAATACGCGAAATTTAAATACTTTTGATAATTACCATTTTCTAAATGTATTCCACATACGCGTGCACTTTTCCTGTTTCCAATGTTTGATACATTGATAGCTTCAATCCATTGCAATCTTTGGGCTGGTTTGATAGGATCTATTTGACCTATTAATTAATAAAAATTAATTCATAATATTCCAGAATTTTCACCATCAAAATACTCCCTGATCAAAATTTGCAGAAGTAATTCTAAATAATCGTATTTCATATTTCTGATATATAACATATCCCACGAGAAGAGGCAAGATTGCCTTGAAAATTTGAAATTTACACCTGATTTACATTGATGAGTTAGCAGAACAAGAGAAAAATATCTCAAACACTTGATTGTACAAAACGTAAACAAAAACAATGGCCGACAAATGTCATTCTGACAGTTGAACACCAGTTACGTCATAAGTGTCACGTGATAGCCCGCCTCCCATTGAATTTTTGCACGCATGCGCGAGCTATAACTAATTTCAAACTAGTCAGTGATTGTTTGTTGGAACACATGTTCAACAGTCAGAAGAATCACAAGAGATCCAATTACATTTTTACTTATTCTAAAGTGCTCAGTGAACTTCACATTATAATTTTCAATTAAGTTCAAGTAATTTTGCTTTTTGGGTCCTATTCTTTCTTGTAAAAGTTCTCCAGAATTATCATCGTCAGATTCACTTAATAAAGACAAAGTATTTTCGTAAACACTAGTAAACTCACTAACACTCATATTTAATACGTTTGTGGAAATTTCAAAACATTACTTTACTTTAAGTTGATAACTGTCAACAACGTCACAATGCGCATGCGGGGATTTAGAGTTTGTGGATAGTCAGAAAACTTTTCTGTTGGAACAGAAAACTTTCTAGTCAGGGGTTTGTCACAACTGCTGTTGGAACACCTAAAATCAAACTTCGCAGACTCCGGACAGTCTCGGACAGTTTTGTACTGCTGTAGGAACAACTAGAAGGGGACACGCCATGGCTTGGCGATAGACTGATAAGAAAACAGTCATAAACCAACTCAAACAGAAGAGTAGGGGTCAAAAATTTTCTGTCAAGAACTAACAATAAGAGAAACTAAATGTGCATTTTGAAATTGCCTAGGAGTGAGTAAGCATATTTCATATTGTTTTTGTAGCCTGTTTGACAGTTGATATTATGTTCATAGCTTAAATTAATGTAAAGAGTTTCATACACTAATTTGTTTTTGTTTATCTGTAATCCGAACATTATGCTCTTTTGCCCAGTCAAGATCTAAATAATAAAATCACAATATAAAAATAATTGTGGCTAGCACTATTACAAAAATATATTTCATTGTGAATTACATCTGCATCTTCATAAATAGTCGTTTCTATATTCTCTAATTATCTTTTTCTTTCTGTATCTTTCACACTCTTGTAAAAGTTTTACATTCGCTGTTTATTCAATAAATGTAACGTCATGGCACGGACTCCATAAGAAGCACCTGTTAGAGTGCCTCCTCCATATATTTTGTCTCTCACTTCCTCCTATAGGCTCAATGTTCTCTTCTGATTGAATTAAGTGTTTTTTGTTTGTGGTTTTGCCTTGCGCCGCAGTCCTACAACGGTTAATCGCGGTAAACCGCTCCAAACCATTAGTGCAGTTTTTGTTAACAAATGCCTTTGTCACCTGGTTTGTATAAATGGATGCAGGCTATTAAGATAAATGTTTCAAAACATTTTGGAGACTGCTGAAGTAAATGAGTAATATCACGGTTTAATAGGAGTATTAATAAAATAGATACGGAATTTTAGAAAGCATGAAAATTTGGCTTTTTGCTGACTACACTATTAAAAGATAGAAGATGTGGAATTGGGCTGGAACACAGATCTACAAAGAATACAATAACATGCCTTTTTTCAACTTTGAATTCTAAACAACATCTTTGTATGACGATATCAATTGTTTTCCTTTAAACGAGCCTATAGAAGTGAAAATTATCGTATTTTTATTGCACATTCTAATTTAAAGGGTCTATCAAAGAATATTTACGGAAAATGGACTATATTTTACAAAAATTGACGCAATTGACGGAAAGATGCAGTCATAGTTTAGTCTTTAGAAGACAGTGACGAGTGATAGTTTATCGTCTGAAAATGAAATGGATCAGTACTCATGTAAAAAATAAGTCCAATCAAATCATTTTCAATATTTGCTCGCATACAAGGAAAGAAGGGAGGATTAATTACGAAAAAAAAATGCATCTGTTGAGAACTAACGGCATTAAAAGTGAAGCTTGTCATGGAGTGCATCTGCAACTACATCCTACATCTGAATAATTTATCAGCACATTGTTATTGATTTATATTACAAATCATTTGATCAACTCCAGTGTAGGTCCGTCTGGCATGACACACATGCAAAATACTATGAGCAAAAATTTGTATAGATTCTTTTTTGGATTTGAAATATAGGATTAGTAATTTTATTTTGTGCTCGGATCATTTGATCTTCATTGTGAATATTTTGTTTGTCGTCATCACATGAGAATGTTGTCCTCAAATAAATCTGACTTCAACTACTTCAATGTAGACTGTCAATTAATTAGTTATTGTACAAGCCGTTGCTTTACCACTGAAATTCTTCTTATGATACCAACAAAATAAGGAGATGATTATCTAGAAAACAACTATCAAAACAAAAATACTTGAGTTACGAGTCTTGTTGAATATGTAAAATGATGTTTCAAAATAAATATCTGAAAAATTTACGGCTCTTAACATCATTTAAAACAACGTCTTTTATTTTTTCAAAGGTACAACGAAACAAATCATATACGACATTTTATACACTTAATTTTTTACATGAATGTGTATGTTTAAAATAGTTTATGACAAATTTAAAATAAAATAATCGTTAAATCATCGCGAGATGAAATTAAAAGGTAACGCGACACCAGCCGAAAATAATTTAAGAGGTAGAAAGTTGGCTTGGAACGTGGTACCTGCTGATTCACTTGTTCTTTTATATATTGCTGACATCTTCCCAGACGATGTCCAGTATAATTAATATCCATAAGAGAAAAGCATGTCGAGAAGAATATTCGTAGTAGGCGGCGATCAGCTTTTATTTTATATATTCTCATAGACGGCTTGATTAATTTATTACCAGATTGTGAAAAAAATCTCATAAAATTGCAGCTTCTTTTATTTCTAACTGTATAATATATGAACAGGGGTAGTGCATAATTAACTTTTCCATGAAAAAATTTGCATACAATGAATAAACCTTAGGAAGTGAAACTTTTTCTGAATTTAAAGAGGTTCATTCAAACCTTGAACCAAACCAATCATTTTGAATAGGAATGAATACAAATTCTTGGATTCAGTTCCACTTCCTCTTATATTTAATATTTGAATACTTATGCTGTTCATTTTCGCCTGAAAACAAAATAGAAATTATTTTGAATACTTTTTCAGATGAACAATATTCTCATTTCCTTCTTTAGTTCAAGCCAGAGTTATCGACTGAATCGCTCCATTATCACATAATTTTGTTGTTTTCAAGCAGTTGCAAATACATCTGCACTGAGAAAAATGATTTTCTGTTTTCTCTACTGCGCGGCGTACTTGGATACGACGAAATCCGCAAGGGTGCTAACTCAATTCCTCAGCGCATTTGAAAGGTTCATAACAGCAATTCCGTGAGGAATTGAGATATGTCATTGGGAGTTCATTCTAATACTTACTAATTTCATTTGATTGCTATTATTATTCAATACATTGAAAAAAATATTTGATACAAATAAAATAGTATTTTGTACAACAAGTATAGAAAATTACCTATTTCACACGAGGTGTGTAATTTTCAGCACGAGACTGAGTCGAGTGCTGGAATCACACAAGTGTGAAATAGGTGATTCTATGCGTGTTGTACACTATACTTTTTCTACGATCACAGTTTTTAATGAAATATGTAGATAAATCATTAGTATAACTGAGATTTCAAATCTATTTTCACAAATGTAAAATAACTCAGGCATTTTATTTGTTTGCTCTGCCTATTTATTGTGATATATTTAAGTTATGATTTGGAACATTATTGAGATATTTTCTATCAGTTGATTGACATTTCATTATTGTGTAATCTAATTGTTGCGAACTACGGAAAGATTGTATCTGATTGGCCTACTCTCACAAGACGACGTTCTGATTGGCTTATTTAGTAGAGTTTTCTGATGTGATCTCTGGTGACGTGTTTTCTTAATTTTTGTCACTCACCATTTTTCAACTGCAGTAATGATAATTGTGAATATCTTATTTTGGTTATGATACTATAATTACATACATATAATTCCTCGATTTCAACAGAATGTGATGAAACATGTGTTGTCTGTTTCAATTTGACAGTTGTGATTCGTAGTGTTGCCAACCTTCGAAATATATGTAACAAGAATAAGAAAATAATTCCGAAAGAATTTGATGCAATTTTGCTTTTAAAATGTTGCTTATAAAAGAGCAAACAGAGATTTATATCAAGTCCGGGATATTTATCAATAATCTTGCTGAATATATCACCTAAAGAATATTCGAAATGAATTAATTAATATATGTTGGTCAAACTGGTGTGAGAAATCATTTCTCACGACTTTTCCCACAGTTGTGTGAAATTATTATTTTTCTAGTTGTGTTCTGTATGAGAAATATGTTGTTTTCTATAGTGATCGTAGGAAAACATTTTTTCGGGTGAAATGATTTACTATTCTAGCAATATAAAGAATTGTTCATTTAACATTTTCTCCAATTTCCTTGAATTTGTGTTCGATCGATCAAATATTAAAATGTATTGAGAGAGAATATAAGAGTGCTGAGAGAAACATGTAACTAATTATTTCAACTACTGTTCAGCTTTGAATTAGATGCGAAAGCATTTGAAGTAAAATCGAATATATTC
This sequence comes from Dromius quadrimaculatus, assembly GCA_963989225.1. NCBI lineage: Eukaryota > Metazoa > Arthropoda > Insecta > Coleoptera > Carabidae > Dromius > Dromius quadrimaculatus. The sequence goes on from OZ022324.1 coordinate 12,354,790, forward strand.
GAGAAAATAGAATCATTTCATCGAAAGAATCACAATAACCGCTTTCTGAATTTCATACTTAATTCCAAAAACTATTTTTTATTATTAATTTATAGGATTGGCTATTGATATTATCATTCATTAATGTTCAGATAAACCTTTTTATTATAAAATATGGAACATGAATCTATACTTATATACATAAATGTCATCCATTTATTGATGATTAATTTATTCTATACGGATATATGGTGTATACTAATTTTATATCCATTAACATTAGCAAGAGCAAAATATTCTTTATACAGGGTGTATACCAAAAAAATAAATGAAAATTCCCTGACTTTTCCAGGTTATTTTCAATGAAATTCCAGACAGTAAAAAAAACAAAAAATGATCAATGTTGCAATTCAGTGTGAGCTTTATAAATGTCTACATTACGAAAAAAAATCGCAATGAACTTGATGTCCTTATCAACGAATTTAACTTGTTCAACAAAAGTAGATGCGCTCTAATATTTTTTTTATGGATTTATAGATCTGTAAGACTTATGGATTTGCATAGAATTGCAACATAGATCAGTCACTGTATTCATTGTGCCAACTGTGGCTCATACGACAGAGTGAATATTTCCTATAAGTTATTTTCTCCAGACAAATATCGAAAATTCCCTGACGATTCCATGATATTTCCAGTTTATCTAAATTCCCTGACATTTCCAGGTTTTCCAGGTTTAGTATACACTCTGTTTATAGTAATATGAAAAGCATCAGATGAAATTAATTGATGGTAGCGTGCCTGGGAGGATATTTTCCAATACTTCATGATCTCTGGAAAAATATTGTTGTATTCCAGTCAAGCAAAGAATCTTCCATTTCATCTGTAACAAATAAAGAATAGATAATATAAGCAGATAGATTTATTCGCATTCTCCATCTGAAATACACGATCTGACAGAATAATACTTGCCTGAAAGTTCTATTTGGACTTTTCTTGAGGCGTTCGATTGTTTGAGTACCCGCTGATGGACCCTGTATCGTTGTGATTTGATGTAAAATTCATTTCTAAGTTAGCCTTGTATTTTAGTGTGGGTATTGTCTTCGCTATCCCTTTTTCAAAATACACAATCCTCATTATCCTTATTGTTGCTATTTGCATCAGACATCTAGAATTGTTATATATTATATAAATATTGTTACTATATTATTACAAGAATAATAAAACAGTGTCACTTACATTTCCATTATCATTGGCTGGGTTTCCGAAAGAAATTGGTTGTGTAGGACAATCCTCATTAGCTGCATCTTTCTGAAATACATTTTTCTATTTAGAAGTAAATTCCAGCCAATCATCAATAATCGGAATCAATTCTTTATTAGACGAATTATCTAGGAGCCTTAGTCTATTGATGATGATTATTAATCCTGAAATGCAATCACTGATTCAGTTATTCAATAATTTCATATAAATTCAAATGATTGAATACAGTACGATAAATTACCTTTAAAAATAGTTATGAGCTCCAATATTCTATTCCATCAAAATCTCTCGCGTTTCTTCATCTGTTATTCCACTATTTTGTAAATCAGTATCAAGCACTGGTTCAATGCGTTTTTGATAACAGCTCAAAACTAAATGAACCCTCCAAAAATAAAATAAAACAGTAAATATTCTTCTAGAAAACTTAAGGGTAGGGTGGACAAATTTTTGTTTTGTGATTGTTTGGAACAGAGGTCCTCAAACTTCTCCATGCTCCACCAAATCCTAAGATCCAAAATATGAATTAATCGTTGGATAAAAACATCTTTGATTATAATTTTATATAATTCACCCACATACTGAATCTCACAATGTAATCAGAATAAACAATTCAAATATAGAAATTTTCATGTCAATCATTGAAGGGTTATTCATTTTACTATATATTTTGTTGCATCAATAAATAAATTCGTTCATCCAACTTAAATTATATCCGCTCAACTTCACGAGATATTCAACTACAATTCCTTCACGCAGTTGGTTTTAAGGATGCTGAATGATTACACTGATTCCGACAGACTCGCGTGAACCATGATTCTATAGACTCGACTCCGAGTTTGTCAATTCCGCGCGGAGTTGTCATAATTTCATAAATTTCTCTCAGTGTGGGTATGAGTGTGATAAAGTTATGAGTTCAATCGAAATAAAAGCCACTCATTAAAATCGCTTTTACCTATAACAGAATATTAAAATAGATTTTAGCAGTATTTAGATTGGAAGTCTGCTTGAGCTCAGCTCTGCCAGGCTCGACTATTATTATTATTGTGTTAGCTGGAAATAGTTACTAGCGACGCTCATCAATAAGTGCTGACTCAGTCCGATTATCCGGTCTAGATCTTCTTGAAGATCACTTTCTCTCAAAATTTCAACAGGGTGTGAAATATGAAGTGATGCTGAATTCGCTAAATTTATCAAACATGAATTATAACATAATAATATATACTTATATAGATAAAGTAATATTAAAAATGGAACAAAGCATTAAACATGTGGGTGTAGGGTAGGTAAATCCAAATTTGCAGAGATAAAGTTTCGTAAAAAAGGATTCATAGAAGAATCAGATTCAGGTAGTGAGATTTCTGTGTATCATGCCAGATGGAACCACAACGAAAATTTAGAAAAAAAAAAGGATTCTTTGGGTAGCTGGTGCTATAGATGTGTGCGGGTTTGTGCTTGAATCCTAGATTTTGTGTAATCACTTCACGTGACACTGAGAGTGGAACACTACTACTTATTATTATATTTGATCAGTTACAGTAAAGGCATTTCGTGCTAAGTTTGTGTTGCTTGGATTGATATAGGATCAAACTGTCGATGTACCAATTCACCTTCGATTTTGATCAAACTAAGTGAAAGATTGGCGGTCAGACTCGGTTGCATTGAAAATTTTATCTATTTATATTAATTGAAAATATATCCCAGCGACTCACTAGAAGAATGAAATTTTGTTAGGAGCACTAAAGCAGTGGTTTCTGTTATCAATCGGTGATGATTCGCACCCAACTAACGGGTGGGCTTCATCTTCTCTTACCAAGCTCGACGTGGAATCTTAAGTCCGAAAGCTTGCTTGATAGTTGAGTGCGAAGCACCGCCGGTTGATAACAAGAACCACTGTTTTAGTGCCATTAACAGAACTTTATTTTACTAGGAAGTCGCTAATATATCGCATACACACACAAGGTGAACATAGATTGGTGTACAATTTTTCCCAGCTATTTTTCCCTGGAAAGTTTTTTTTTCCGATCATATTTCCTCGGACATATATCTACCCGAATACATCATTTCCCAAAACACATTTTTAACGAAACGAAAAACAGAAACGTATATGATTGGCGTACCATTTTTCCCGGTCAATTATTTTTTCAAGTGTCAAACATTCAGTAGGAAATTTTCAAAAAATATCATTCATTTTGGAGCTGGTACTAGTGAGGATGAACACAAAAACTTACTAGAAACCCAGCCTAAGCCGAGCTTAGATTAATATTCTACAAAAATCTATCATAAGATTGCGGCGCCGCAGTAATCACAGAAGCCTCAAGAATAGTACTGAATTAAAGCTTGGCTCATATTACGTTCCCGGTAGGTTCATTAAAGTTTCCCTGTCTACTTGTAATTATTTTTCTCATTATTTTCATGTTATGTAATAAAATGAGCTAAATTCCAAATAATTCAAATTCCGATATAGGGGGAAATAATAAAGCGAGAAAGAAAAGACTTTAGAAAAAAAAAAACAGGAAAAAGTGTTCTCTAACGTTCTTCCCATATTTATCGTGCTAAAATATCGACAGTCTGACCGAAAACAAAAAACCGCAGTATCTTCATCTTACGGACACACACACACCCACACACCCTAATATACATGCACACATCGCGCAATATATACACTTTTTAATGATATTAGTTAATAAATAAGGTTTTCAAAGTCAACCGATTCTGATCGCCAATAGTTATTATTGTTCTTATATTTGTGATGCTAAAACAAGTCTTTTCATCAAGTTTCATCGAAATCGGAAGTGAAGTAGTGCATCGACAGTTTGACCTGATATAGATTATGAAATTATGTGCTAGTTTGTGCTCAAAAATAACTATCATTGTCAATCACAAGTGTAAATTAATAACAGAAACTTTGTGATTCGAGCAAAACCAAGCAATAACTATTAAGTGAGTCTTTGATCAATTGCAGGTATCTGACGTGACACAGGTATGTAACTTAGCTGCTTCGCGTTTAAAAAGTGGTAAAGCTATGACACAAAAAATATACACTTTACGCATTATGTGTGATGCGCAAAGAACCTACTCCACCCATGGGCGCAGAAAAAACCTTATTTTGAGAACTGAATTCTTTTTCGAATGTATTCAAAATCATTTGATTCGAATAGCGTTTTTGCTGACACAATTCAAACATAAAAACCATCCTAACACTTTAATAGAAAAAAGTCGAAAAAAAAATGTATATTTTAAAATCTATAATAGATAAATTTGAAGAATTCAGCTAAATTTTGTATTCCATAGCTAAAATGATACCCTGTTGAACTTCCAAGAAGTTAGGAGCTGGTACTGCATCAAATTTCTAGATCCAGTTTTCATACTACAATAAACTACAGTTATTTTCTTTTGTCGACATTTTCATATTAATCAAGGGTCTCCACATTGGTTCAATATGCTCTCTTTATTAGCGTTTTTCTTATAACTTTATTAATCGAGGATTTATCTTATAACTATTACTTTAATTTCGATGGAATATTCTGCATATACTACGTGATGAATTTTTTCAGTGACAGCCGTGTGAACATTTTAAAGTCGTTAGGATTTTTTCATGATCACTCGTGACCTTATTCAACGTTAGAATTTCTTTGAAGTTACTGGAAATATTATCCTTTGTACTGTTGCATGTCACCGAGTTTTTGAGGGTACACGGCAGAGCATTTAAGTAAAAATAAAGGCGTTTGGCGTGAACGATTTGCCGCGAAATGCACAAAGCACAATATGTTGCACTTTATAGCATTTTGAAGTACCCTCTTGAGCGTAACTCTGCAGTTCTCTTTCACACATGGAATGATCACCATCTTTAGGAACGACTTCACCATGTTCTTGTTCCTCTAGACTCCTTCAGCTCGGATGAGCTTCCGCAAAGAATTCCGTGCTCAGTGCTCGCCTTCTACAAATTGTCCCCATTTGTCAAAACACCTTCGCGTCGCACGAATTGTTTTTTAAGGTTGTTCTTATCTTTGCGGTTTCCTTAAATATGTAGATATATTCGGCGCCTTTTTCTCTTTCCTCTGCCAGAGATAATGACATCGTTTTTCTTAAGAATAACGAACACTTCGACGGCTGAAGTTGATGGCTGCTGTCATGACATCGCAGTGGGTAGGTGATGGTGTTCTGGTTCCGCTGAACTGATAATCTGTCTTAGTGATTTGTTGCCCGGCTATCTTCTTGAGAAAATATTAATCTCAATAAAATGGAGAATAAGGCGTTGAAGAGTACATTATTCAACGAAGGTACAATAAAAGTTATATTTTATGAATGTACTAATCATCTGTATGTGATATGAACATTATATATAAGTTAAATACTACACGATATTCAATTCTAATGGGTCAGCATTAGATAAAATGGATTGGAGGTAAGAATTGTTATTCAAAATGCAGGCTATACTACAAGTTGTTATGGCTAGATAAAGCTAGAATGGGCAAATATGAGTTTAAAAAAATGGTGCATTGAGAAAACTAAGTGGTAAGAGTAGTAATTATAGTGACATCTCTAACAATTTGAAGTGTGTAGATCGAGGTGATAGTAAGTGGTAGAACCTTCAAACTTAAGTAGTGAAATCCTACCACTGAAGTGGTAACCGGTACCACTTGCAGTTGTAAAATGAATATGACGTCAAACGTCAGTTTCTATTTCAGTAGTTTGTGCAAAATTCACATATCAAAAATAAATTCCGGACCAAAAATCTATACTAGGAGTAGCCAACTTTTGTGTATATATAATCTACTTTCTGATTCAAAAATGTGCTTGAATTTGACATCTCAAATGGTAAGACTCTACCACTTGAGTGATGCAATTCAGTTCTCTCAATTCTCTTTAAGAAAACTTACATTAACTAGTTATAATATGGATATCAAATAATTTTCTTTGTTTAATGAAAAGCTAAACGATCCAAGGTTCAAACGAGACCAGGATTTGAGCCTTCTGATTTGCCGAAATGCACGATTCACCCATATTAAATGCAAAATGTAAAACAAGCTGTTCAAAAATGAATTCAAGAAATAAAAGCCACAAAAATATGCACATATCACCTGAATAGATACAAATTTAAGTTTTCGAGCCTCACAAATTTATTCATAGTCGAAAAAAAATTGACAGATAGCCAATTACGATTTTTATAATAATGTAAAATTGTGTCATCATTGGACCGTTCTTAAGTGGAATAGACTATAGTAAAATTCGAGTCAGACACACAAATATAATTTGACATCTTGGTGCTAATCAGTTGAAAATGGGCCCACCAAAAAACTCCATGTTGATTCCATCTATTTTAGCGTGCGTTTGAGTACAAGATTTTATAATCTCTTCCAGAATTGTAAATTCTTATCTATCAGAATTTTAAAATTGATGTAATCAAGCAAATGACATTTTAATCACATACAATAAAATTAAGATGCTATATACATTCATTTTTACAACGCACACTTCCAAGCTAATTATAGAATGTCAAGTCATTTTTGAGATTTGAATAATTTATTATGATAATTTAAATATCATTAAGGACTTGCATGTGTATATCAATTTGATTTTTTTGTATAATTCTGGAGCACTTTTAATCATCAAATACCCTTGGATACAAATTAAAATGTTGAGTACTCCTTTTGATATCTTCGATAAAATCTGAAGCAAAGAGTTCCTTGTATTTTTATTGTTTATAACTATCAAAACATTATTTAGATAAAATTTGAGAATTATTAATTATCTTTGTGAAATTCTGTCGCACTGCAAATTATCATGAGCTGTTGATGAATTAAAAACTGAATTTAACTTCAACATTTTAATAATCTCTCATCACCAATATATTGTACAGTTGATTATTTTTGTGGGAGCGACAGATGAAGATACAAACAAAATTGCAAAAAATGTAATGTGGATATTTTCGTGAATAGACAGAAAATCTATACAAATATATTTTTGCAAGCAATTTTGTCGTGCAGCATGTTTTTCATTTGTGTGAGATTAAATTTTTGCATTTGTATTTCCACAGGGTATAAATTGATGTGTACGTTTTATGTAGAAGACGTGCAGATTTTGGATTGGAAGATTAGATTTAGATGGACTGTTTTTATATAAATTCAGTCCGTGATTTTGAGCGCAAATTTTTGGATGTTTGAGTATGCCAAAAGGATATAATTTTATAAACCTATTGAAGATTGGACGATTCACACAACTCGAGTGTTTTGACCATAGTAGTGTAATTTCTTAAGGTCGAACAATACATTATCATTTGATACACAAAAAATATCATTAAAATTTATATTGATCTGCTCTGTAATTCTTCTACAATCTTTCGAGAAGCTGCTTGAATTATTTCGAATATTTCAGATTTTTAATTGGAGAACTTCATTACAGTAATTCATACATACAGAGTTGCAGAATTAAAGGATCTTGTATAGAAGATTCCATAGAATTTCTTTTTTTTTATAGCACCAAGTCCTCAATATGGTCGTGCGTGAACAATTTTGTTTTGAACTGTCAAATTTTGAATTGGTACTTCTTTTTTTGTGCTGTTTTGAATACTGAAGTGAAAATCAAGAGGAAATCAGACGTTCACCATTTCACGTACAACTGTCATCGATAGGATGTTTGTAGAGTTCAAATGTCACAAAATAATGTAATTTGTTTCTCAGATTTATTTCGAAAGCAATTATTTGGGACCGTGCTGAACTATACAATCTTGTTGTACCTATGAATTACTATATTTGAATTTCAGTTCATAATACATGATAAAATTCATTGTGAAATTCCACGGAATGATATTCCGTATAATTAATTAGCAGGCAGTCAATTTATCAACGAATAATATTATCAGAATCGAATAGGTTACTTCCTAAATATATATAGAAGCAATATTAGCTATATACCCAGTGTATTTACTCATTAAAATTTGAAATCGATTTGCAAATATGTACTTGGCTTTAATAAAGATAAATGCACACATAATATTGTAGAATAATATGATATTGAATAATATGAAATTTGATCATAAATTTGAATTCAATCATCACATAAATAAGTATTTGTCGCTAACAAGCTTTCTAGCGCATTTTTAGCGCATTTTTACGAAAAAAGCGCTATTATATTCACTTTGGCTGGCTGGCTGGCTGGCTGGCTGGCTGGCTGGCTGGCTGGCTGGCTGGCTGGCTGGCGTGACGCTGAGATCTCAGCAACTATACTATTTACAGACTTGAAACTGGTACTAAATAAAAGCTGCTGTTTCGTAGGCTTGCACAAATTGCTTTAATTCAAGCTCAGTGATTGTGGAAAATTGAATTATTCAATTACTTGTTTCAAGTGAAACAATGTCCATAGATATCTGTGACATTAGGGATATGGCAACTAAAATTTATTAAAGTAGATAAAAATTTAGTTACAACTTTCGCCGCGGGTGTCACTATAATTATGTACAGTTGTCAAATCTGTCCGGGATTCTTTCAATGACTTGTTTGACGCGAATTTGAAGCTTATTAGAATGAATTATTATTATTGGATGAAAATTTGTTCACTTTTGGTGTATTTTTTTCATATAGCTTTGATAAAGATCAAATTATCATTTTAAGCTACAGCACTTGACCTCCTGTCAGTCAATAACTAAACAATGAAGATTATAAGGTATGTTTGAGTTTGTACATGTATAAATTATGTACCTATTAAATAGTCAACTTGAAACTAGTACTAAATAGAAGCTGCTGTTTCGTAAGTTTGCCCAAACTGCTTGATTTCAAGCTCAGTAATTATAAGAGATGGTAATTTGCAAAATTTCTGAAGTAACAAGCATTCATTAGCTGTCAAAAATGCGCTCCCATCATCTAGATGATTCTTCCATTTTTTGTAAAAAAGCGCTATTATATTCACTTTGGCTGGCTGGCTGGCTGGCTAGCTGGCTGGCGTGACGCTGAGATCTCAGCAACTATACTATTTACAGACTTGAAACTGGTACTAAATAAAAGCTACTGTTCCGTGGGTTTGCACAAATTGCTTTAATTCAAGCTCAGTGATTGTGGAAGATCAAATTATTCAATTACTTGTTTCAAGTGAAACAATGCCCATAGATATATATGACATTAGGGACATGGCAACTAAAATTTATTAAAGTAGATAAAAATTTAGTTACAACTTCAGCCGCGCGTGGCACTATTATTATGTACAGTTGTCAAATCTGCCCGAGATTCATTCAATGACTTGTTTGACGCGAATTTGAAGCTTATTATATTATTATTATTATCATTTTAAATCCTTTAATACCCTTACGGGTGTCAGGATTGACTATTAATTTTAGTTCATATTATTCACGAAGTCTTTCTACTCTTTTCGATTCTTTGCCATTCTCTTTGCCTCTTGGGTGCTGATGTTGTTCCTTCTCAGTATTTCTTCCACTATATCTTGCCATGTTTTGGCTGGTCTTCCTCTTCTTTTTTCTTTCACTATTTTGGAGCTCTATACTTGTTTGGTTTGTCGAGTTTCCGGCATTCTTATTAGGTGACCGTACCATGCAGCTTGTTTCTTCTCAATGGTGGTTTGAATACTTTCAATTTCTAGGCTAGCTCTTACATGTTCATTTCTGATTTTGTCCATCCTTGTAACCCCTTCTTCTTTTCTTAGGAATCTAATTTCACTCGCTTGTATTTTACTCTTAAGTCTATTATTCATCTTCCATGACTCACTTCCATATATTAATGTTGGTCTATAAATTGTTTTGTAAAGTGTCATCTTAGTTCCCTTAGATATCTGTTTATTGTTCAATATTGTTTTGTTTATTGAGTAATAGCTTTTATTCGCGTTGAGTATTTTTTGGTTTATTTCTTCTTCAATTCCTCCTCTATTGTGTATAACAGCTCCAAGGTATGTGAAAGTTTCCACTTGTTCTATCTCTTTCCCGTTCATTGTAACGTTTGCTTCTATGTCTTCTTTTGCTATTACCATTACTTTTGTTTTTTCTATGTTCACTTTCATGTTGTGCTTTGTGAGTTCTTTATTCCACACGTTCAGGTTGTGTTGCATATCGTTTTCGTTTTTTGCCAGAATTGCCAGATCATCCGCAAAAGCGCACTTGATATCCTGGCTAGTTTATGGTAGCCAACATCTACTCTCTTTATTTTGCTCTTTATGTTCTTTATTATATTGTCCAGGAAAATTATAAATAGTATAGGGCTCAAGGCTCCTCCTTGCCTAAGTCCTTGTGTTGTAATAATTATAATGAATTGTTATTATTGGTTGAATATTTGTTTACTTCTGATATATTTTTCTTATATAGCTTTGATAAAGATCAAATTATCATTTTAAGGTACAGCATTTGACTTTCCGTCAGTCAGTAACTAAACAATGAAGATTAAAAGGTATTTTTGAGTTTGTACATGCATAAATTATGTACCTATCAAATAGTCAACTTGAAACTAGTACTAAATGGAAGCTGCTGTTTCGTAAGTTTGCCCAAATTGCTTAATTGTGAGAGATGGTAATTTGCGTTATCTCTGAAGTAACAAGCATTCATGAGCTGTCAAAAATGCGCTTTCATCATCTAGATGATTGTTCCATTTTTTTTAAAAAGCGCGCTTGCGAAGCGATTGTAGTCAGCAGTTTTATGCAATATGCGCGTAAACTATGAGGCTCAATGTAAGCGTAAGGTTGAAGAATTGACATGTTATTTATAGAATGGACTGCGAATATAAAGAAAGTGATTATAGAGATATCGCCAGATATTCCTGCCAAATGCATAGCTCCTTTCAAATATTGCTTCACCAGATTCAATTAGACTGATGGTTAGGATTTCGGATGCCAATTTTTTCTTGAGTCAACCCCTGTTGAAATACCTCAATGACTTAGTAGATCAGTTGAATACGGTAATGTTATTTCGATCCATGAACGGTGAGGTATTTTTCTTGGATTTTACTGTTCCGAAGACAAAAATATAAAAACAGGTAATCAAAATATCAAGGGAGCTCGAAGAAAGCATGAGCTCGTGAGATTGGACTATTAACTATCGAGCTCAAATAACAACGAAGACCTTATTGAGCCTTTTAGACTAGATAAAAACTGGATTGAATTCAATATACTAGGATCAGACAATCAACAACAATCTGGATTAAGCTATATTGGACTAGATGAAAACTGGACCGGGTCTAATCTATTGGAACAAAATAAACACGGTAAACTTGGTTTAGTGAAAAAAATCAAATAAAACTGAATTGAATTTGTTGAATTGGAGTTGAATAAATCATCTATGGAGTGACGTAAATGGAATCCAATAGATCCAGTTCCAATTAACAGTGATATGGTGCATAGTCTTCCACGATCAAATCGAACTATCATTGACTTATATAGACAAATTTTGGTACATCTGATTTAATTGATCAACGAATTTTGGCTCCAAGCAATTCACAGAGCACGGCTTTCTGTGATTGATCTCAAAGTTATTGAAAAGATAGTGAACACAATATATCTGAATGAAAGCTAGGCGTGTCTATTTCTACCCGAAAGTTGATCGACTTGACTTGTTACTTGGATCTAATTATTTTGGAGTCAGTAATGCCTTTTTGGCTCCAAAACATATGTTTGCAGCACTGAGAAATCTGAAAGATTAGAGTAGCAAATTGAGTGGTACAAGTACTTGAAGTGTTGAGGTTGATGTCAATGTAAGTGCTAAAGTCTTGCAACTTACGTGGTAACAACTTACCATTAAAGTGATATTCAGTACCACTGACAGTTGTCAAAAAAAAAGATCTCAAAACTTATAAGGTTAGAAAGTATTTTTTCATCCCTTTCGAATTATATTTGTTGGTACAAAACTTGTTTCTATGGTAATTTTATATAACAGGAGTGACAAACATTTATGAGCTAATATCAATTTTTCATATTAAAAATCTGACGTGGACATCACGTGACTCACTTGTATATCAAAGAATGAATTTTTTGAACATAATAATACGATAATAACACAGAGCTCCATCATTCCACGGATAATCGTTTTGGATTCATCTGAAAAATTCTAAAAAATGTATCAAGTGATGTGCGCTTTCGGCCCAGTCGGTTGCTATGGAAGCTATAGATTAACATTCTCATGCTACAAGATTCCTAACAGTTCTAAATTTATGCCTAAAATTTCAAAAATCCCACTGAAGTGCACTTTCGATCCAGTTAATTGTTATGAGAAAAGTAGACAATTATTCAGATGCTACAGCAGACTAAAATACTAAATTTCATTACTCTACGATCTCCATGAAAATATTGTCACACATTTTATTGTGATTAATTTATTTACACAGGTTACAGTGCTGATCTTCACTACACTCGTATGTTCACAATATCGCACACAGTTACTCGTACTGAATCAATGACTTAATGAATTCTTCCAGAGAGTACCGGGAGTGATCACTCAATGTTAAAAATTATGCGCATGGACATAGTTGCGGCCGCTGCCACCGAGGTCTCTGATAGCTATGTAACCATTAGAGTCCTATATATTAAGAGTAAAGACATTGCTGTGGCTCATTTTTGATTGGTTGTAGAGATATAAGGTCGAAAATTGCTTGCGTCCGCCATTAATCCTCCAAGCATTTGAATGTTGGATTGTGATTTTCATGTGGTTTTGTTGGATGTGTTTAACGTTGTTCGTAATTTCGCGTATTACCTTGTAAATTACAGTATTAAGGACTTATAAACTGTGTAATTAATAATAATTGTGTCTTCAAAACAATCAACTGGATAGAAAATTTATCACTTTGTAAGTATTTATCTGACTCGGTAACTCTAACCTAATACTTGAATCTTATCTTTTTCTCAGATCATTTATATGTTAGAAGAATGGTCGGTTGCTCAGCAATAGGATGTTCTAACAGAGGCGAAATGGGATTCGTGATGAAATATTTCCCTAAAGATAAACAAAGAAGAAAAGAATGGGCAGTAAAGATGAAAAGAGCCAACTGGACTCCTACTGATCGTTCAGTCTTATGTGAAGTAAATACTTTTTTTCGTATTTTATAAAACTTGGCACAATATCTGTATATTATATTTTAGGTTCACTTTTCTGATGATATGTGGGAAAAAACACGAGTAGATGGCAAACGAAAACTTAAATGTACAGCTGTGCCAACAATATTTAGCTTCTCAAAGCCAACTAATATTCGAAAACTGCCAAAGGATAGATATTTTGTGCAACCAGTTATTGATGCATTTGAAGCTGGACCGTCCACTAGTAAAAGTTCATCGTCACGCTCTGATACTGATAATTCTGATTCATCAAAATCTCCTGTCATGGAAGTGTTAAAACCATCAGATTCAGAAGTAAATGTAAATCAGCAACAAATTATTCATGTTACATTGAAAAATAATATATTGAAAAAGAAATTGCGGACTGCTCAAAGGAAAATAAAGAGACTAGAAACACAGTTAGCCAATGAAAGAGCTGCTACTAGAGAGAGCAAATATTTTAAATTACTTTCTGGAGTTTTTAACTCGGATCAAATATATGGAATGGAACACAGTTAGAAGTTTAGAAAATGGTCAAATGAAACAATAAAAAAGGCTTTAATTCTAAAATTTACTAGTGGAAATAATGGATACCATGAACTTTTAAAACAAAAAATACCTTTACCTTCTTTAAGGACTTTAACAAGGCGTTTAGAAAATATAAAATTTAACTCCGGAATTTTATATGAAGTATTCGAATTTTTAAATATTAAAGTGAATAGCATGCGCGACGAAGAAAAGGACTGCATTATAGCTTTAGATGAAATGGCTATATCAGCTTCTTCAGTATTCGACACAGCTTCAAAACAATATATTGGCGATGTGACTTTACCTCAACACTTTGGAATTGCTACTCACGCACTTGTGGTAATGTTAGGAGGAATAACGTCAAGATGGAAACAAACAGTAGCATATTATTTTACTGGTATGTAAATATCCATTAAGACACATAAATATCCTTTTCTTGTTAGCTATACAAAAATATTCACAAAAATTTATTTTATTTAAGATGATTCAACAAAAGGCATTGTATATGAAGAGATCCTGCTAGAAATTATCTCTAAAACTGAAGATCTTGGTTTAAAAGTTATCAGTGTGACTTCCGATATGGGCAGTTCCAACATAGCTTTATGGAAAAAATGGAATATTACAGCTGGAAGATTTGCACAAACTCGAAATTACATAGACCATCCATTGGATAAATCAAGAATAATTTTTATAATAGCAGACGTTCCACATTTGCTTAAAAACATGAAGAACATGATGATATCCAACAAAATTATGTATATTTCAGATAGCATTAAAAGCAAATATGGTTTACCTACAAATGAAATTAAAGCAGAACATATAATTGATTTAATCAATTATCAAAAAGATTTGCGGTTTTTGCTGGCACCTTAATTGACAGAAGAAGATTTATTACCGGATCATTTTCAGAAAATGAAAGTGAAAACATCAACAAATGTTATTAACCACGATGTAGCCAGTGGATTAAAATTCATATCGAAGGAATTGAATAAGCCGGAATATATAACAACTGCGTGGTACATTGATTTAATTACCAAATGGTTTTATTATATGACATCCAGGCATCCGGGTAGTGCTCTGAGTAAATTATCTGAAGCATCGTATCAAAGTGCTATTAAATTTTTAAATGATTTTATTGAAGTTTCCAATGATCTACATGTCGGCAGAACAAGACAATGGAAACCTTCTCAAACAGGAAGCATTATTTTTACAACTTCAATTTTGAATATTCAAGATTATTTCTTCAATACCAGGAATTATGCATTCCTGATGACATCTCGTTTTACACAAGACTGTCTCGAAAATTTATTTAGTGCTATAAGAACCAAGCAACCAGTTCCAACTGCGATTCAGTTCAAAAATAATTTATGTCTTATTACTGTGTCTCAATTTTTAAGAAATGTTTCACAAACAAATTATGACGAAGATGATAGGGAGAATATATCGGATTTCTTAGATGTTGTCCAAAGTACTACAGTTTCAGCAAAACCAGCTCTTCCAGTTGAAACAGTCTCAGGAGAAGATCTGCCCGATATCAATTTGAATATAAGTGAAATGAACTCACTATATTCCATTATAGGATACATTATAAATAGTATCAAGAAGACATCAAAAACGTGCAATAAATGTATCGGTAGCTTAGGAAGTACAAATTATATACAATCCATGGCATCTATGGCTCGTCTGACAAAAATTAGAAGTTTTAAAAAAAACTCATTATTTTATTGTAATTACGAAACGTTTCAGTTATTTTTACATATGGAACGTATTTTTAAACCAAATAACGATAAACTAAAGCACGCCGCTATAGATTTGAAAGATACGCTAACTGAAATGGTTACAAAACATACTTTAATGTACACAGAATCAAATTGTCACAATTTGAAAAAAAATAATAATTTCTCGTTATTTGTTCTTCAGATTAAAAATTCTAAGTAAGAAACGTTTAACCCGTAAGATATATTCGAGTAAAACAATGCGACCATAACCATGTGTATACTTTATAATTATATTGTGTGTAGTACTTATATATTGTATTCTAATTTATAAAATGTTCATGTTATTATTTTTTTCCGATACTGACACTGTATATACGAGTGTTGAATAATACTAAATAATAATTAATAAAAGCTATACAAGCTATTTTCATAAGATTAAATACTTCATCATTCATTATTACACGTTGAACCTCTATTTATTTACTTATCAATAGATAAATATTGAAATATTCACATGGTTGTATTGATTTCTAACATTTTATTTCTCAATATCGAATAAAAACACTAAAAATTCTTGTCTGGAACATTTATTTGTGTTCTTTGCAATGTAGCAGTATTTGAATTTGGAGGGAAAATGGCCGCGTCCTTGATCATGTCTACTCTTATAATATAGGACTCTATGTAAATTAGTTTTTTGTGGTTATGTACTATAAATAGAAAAGTCAAGAAAAATTTTCAAAAATACTTGTATTATAAATGTTTGTACAAGTGAATCAATATTATCAACAAAATATTTGTGCGAATATCAGGTTTTGAGATACAATATAAAGTTATTTCATGCATCAAGTGTGATCCAATTGTAGTTGTTAAATTCATTCAAAATTTGTGTTAAAAATAATAATGATAATAATCTATTTTTGTAAAATGTCTTCTTCAACTGTGGATCATACCTTTTACAGTATGCAATACATTCAATATCTTACAAACTCTAAATTAAATAAAGTGATTCCATATGCCTAAAGTTTGATCTATCTCTATAGGTAGCGGGCACCCATGTGACATGGTCACGTGTTTGTATGGCAACGTCAAAATGCTCCTCCCACAACTAACGCGCCAATTTTAATTTTCTCTTTGTTGAAGATCATTTGAAATTATTTATTTCGTATTTTTACGAATATAACAAGTGCACTATGAGTGTCTACCACATTCGTACCGAGTGAAAGACGTTATTAATATTTATTTTATTTATATGCTGTTAGTTTATGATTATAATTTTAATTTTGTACTTGTATTGTTAATCAGTTGGTGATTTATATTTATGATTTATTATTTAGGCCTGATTTCCAGCTCTTGACATTCACTAACTAAGTTTTTGTGTTTGACAAATTATTTAACCTGTTTGTTTCAAAGCAGCTGGTATGTTCACATTTAATATGAAATATTTCGTAAAGATATTTTATATTCATGTGAAATGTCATAAATTGAAAAGAATGACTTGGAAAGTCAATAGAGTTCGAAAATATTCTTTCAGATTGTATAATTTAGAGAAAAATGTAGAATACTACTTCGGTTACTTAGGTGAACGCTCCATAATGGGAGGAGCATTCTGACATTGCCATACAAACACGTGACCATGTCACATGGGTGCCCGCTACCTATAGTTATGTAAATTAGTAATTTGAGCTAAAACTAGTTTAGAGTGTCTATTCTCAAGAAATGTTCTAATTTTCTTTAATTCTTCTAATTGTAGGTCATACTTCATGTTGAAATTACTTTCCACAATATTTGAACTCCATTGTGGAAAAAAGTAAAAAGGCATTGGATACAAATGTTCAAAAAAATTTAAAGTTATTCTATTAAAGCATAAAAATCAGTAGCCGTATTCTCAAAAGAGTTCATACTAACTTACAATTTTGGATTAGTGAGTTTTCTTCTAATTTAGGTCTCTTAAATTCAATCTTGAATCACTTATGGTGATAAATAGGCAGTAGATAGAAACTAGAATGCGTTATAACAAAATTGAAAAAAAAAAATTGGATAAAAATCACTAATTCAAGACTGTAGACAATTTAAATTGTTTTGAGATGTGATTAAGGAAATTAATGAAATTAAGAAGATTGATGGATTCGAAGTATTTTTATAAAATAATGACTGAATTTTTCAAATATAGTTTGAGCTAAAGTGACGTTTTCCATTGTTTTTACTTCATTCGAATTTTAATGCATCTTACTGTCTCAGCAAAGTCACTTTTACAGTATTCACAAATATTCAATTTTTTCTTCATTCTACCTCTTATATAACGACTGGAGAATCATTAAGCACTTTCGAGAAGCGTGGACACAATGTGAATATGAGCTTATTGAACTTTCTTCGACTGCCTGAATTCTAAAGTAACGTCAAGACTGAAGAGTATTACTTTTTCTTGGTTTCATATGATATAGAGAAATTGGCGCATCTTCCGTTAAAAATATTCATATTAAATTCTAGCACCATGTTATTATTGCAACTGGCAAATCCTCATCCATCCCAAATGCTTCTTATTCATTTATTGTTCGAAACTTCTTGTATTTGTGAGGTCCAGAAAATAACTCAGCCTAATATTTATCATTGTACTCAAACTATATCATGTATAATTGCATTTGTACTGATGTAAAACTGCAGGTCGCAGAATGGAACCAGCAGATGTGCGCCTAGAATAATTATATTTTATAACATGCGAACAGAGAAATATAAGACAAACTTACAATTGACTTGCAGTACTTGCTTTTTAATAACTTCTTGTAGCGTTTAACTATTAAAATCGATACTCAAATACAACTGGAAATTAGAAAAATTATAAATTGATATACGCCTATTGCGTATCCTCAGTGGCTCCGCTCTATCGGTTGAATTTTACATCTACGAGATGTGCTGTCAGAAACGTCAAACTGTCGAACATCATTATTGTATGTCATTTTATTCGATAATGATGAGTATAAATCATTCACTTGGTTGTTGTGTTGTTGGATGTACTAATACTAAAGCAAGTAGCCCAGATCTAATTTTTATAGGTCTCCGGGAAGAAATTATGAAGCGAAACAAAGAGAAATGTGGATAACAGCAGTTAAACGAGTGTGATTTTATGCAATAATCTATAAAAATGTATTGGATATCACTCAATACTCAGTATCAACCATCTTTAAGAGAAGTTAAATATTAAAATTGTGAAGAAACTCAACAAATATCACTTAGATAAGTTTGTTAATTGACTGAACAGTCACATAAATTCGTCCCAGAATCCTTTACTGAGAGCACAGAATTTTTGCTTGATATTTCTCCTTCTTAAAATTCAAGAATTGTTTTAAAGATAAACAAGGTGAGAAAATCTCTTTCCCCCAAGGATTTCGCTGAATTCTGTACGTATATATCACATCATAAATCTAATTGTAATTGATTACCTTTAGATGAGTCACATGAACATTTGCTTCTTTTAGAATATTTTTGTCTACAAATATTGTCATAAATTAAATATGATATTGTTTATTTTTGTATCATTTTTTCTGATGAAGACTTTCGGTTAGAGAGTCGAAACGTCAAAAATAAAAATAAATATACAGAATTAAAACCAAAAAAGTCTATTTATTATGATATAATTCTGAAAGTATGTATAGATCATTATAAATACGATATTATAGGAATAGAGATGGGACGTCATGAATCTCATTTTGATTTTAAAGCAGAATGACATATTTCAAAACATTGACAGGTGACATCACACCTCGAAGTTGTGATTTTTGAATAGTATGCGGCGCTTTCGTCGAAATTTGAAGATACGCAACAGGCCTATTGACAAACAACCTTATTTACTTACATCGACATTTGTTCAAATTTTCTCAATGGTAACTAAGATTCTAGATTCAAATTAAATTAAAAAATAGGTGCGGCCGCTCTCGTTAGATGGTAGTAGCTAAGCGCCAAATTCTTCCATTTGAGTGATCTCTCCCGGTACTCCCTGAATTCTTCTCCTAGCTCGCGCTCTTATATACTTAAGCCGACAATGGGTCAACATTCAATTGTCTAACAGTTGTTGCCTGACCGATCACAGAACATCTAGTGATCATAGCCTGTCAATCATGTCCGACAATTGAACATCGACCTTGTCAATACTAAGTAGGATTACAGTTACAGCAAATCCAAATGAATAATCATGTGACCTAATATATCATATTTGTGACAATATGATATAAGCATCTATATAGTATAATCGTCTTGAATACTGAATTCTAACATTCTACGCTCAATTGTTTTGTTTTTTTGCGAATAATTCAAAAAATGTTTTGAGTAAAGTGCACTTCCGGTTCAGATGATTGCAATCCTAATGCGAGGTGCACAAAAATATTATAGAAGTGCTTACTATGAAATTTGAATATTCTACAATTGATAGCTTTGAATTTATGCGGGGAATTCGAAAAATATGCACTTCCTGCTTATCCGATTGGTACAAAAATAGAATTTGACCATTGAGATGCTACAGCAATTTCAAGTACTGAATTTCAATATCATACGGCTAATAATTTTGGGTCTATGTGGAAAATTAAGAGAATGTTTCAAATGAAGTTGCAACCATAATGTGAGGTGCACAACTAGATCCTAAACCAGTCTCAAATACAAAATTTCAATATTATACGTTCGACAGGTTTTGAGGTTTGCGAGTTACGAATGCATATGCGTGCATACATACATAAGTACCGACATCAAGCCGAAAGTAATCAGAATGGATTCAGGGATGCCTAAAACGGACATTTCCATCAAAATCTTGAGATATGAATTTTGTCGGTTTCACAGTACTTCCATACTTTTACTTTGTAGAAGTGCCGCGTACGGAGCCCAGATCAGAGTCGAATCTATCATATTATTTTTGGTAAAATCAACTCGCAATCTAGAGCACTCCCAATGTCACATTCCCAATACAGAGCCCTTAATCACCAATACCAATCATATATTATCAGGTATCAAAATTTTTGTCATAAATATTTTGAAAACCGCAGGAAAAATGATTAAAAGTTTCTCGATTTCAATGGTTTGAACAAGTTAGTACATCTCAATGTATTATAATATTCAGTATGAGTGAGAATTTATTGTGAGAATGTATTTTATAAGTGTTTATGGACAAAATTATATAATTTTTTTTTTGTGAATCTAGTGTGTTTTTATCATCAAATTGTGTTCTAGACTTATTGAAATTTGTAGTTAAGATTTATGAGTTTTTGAAATTGAACTGTACATGTTCCTGCTGTTAATCTACAAGAAAGTATCAAGGGAGAGCGAAAGGATCTTCTAAAATAAGGTTAGGAAAAATACACATATTGTTATCTTCTAAAATATAATCTATAATAAAATACCGATATTATATTCAGTTCTATTCAAAAAATTAGGTCTATTAGTATTGATATTTGATGTTCAATGCATAACAGCTATTGAGGTACCTAACAACTGTTTAATAACGGAATTCTCGACTCATCTATTCGATTTTGTAGATTAATATATATTTTATACCGCATGCCTTTTCTGAAGGTTGATAATTTATTTCTTGATGAGGAAAATAAAAATATTATTGTCCGATGCACGCTTGTCGGCCATAATGTTGATACCAATTACATATTTTTTTAAATTGTGTTTTTCCGTGTCATCTTATCGCATGCCTTTGTAACGTATAATAGTTTGAAGTGATTTAAAGCCTTGTGATGGAAGGCATGCAAAAGGAACTTGTGAAAAATTTGGATTTGACAACCGATGCTATATTTTTCATAATTGCCTACGTTTAAACATGACCTACTTATATTTTTTGCATATAATAATACGATAATCAAACACAAAATCTCATCGCTCCACGGCTAATCTAAAGTGAATTTTTGGTTAATTCGATTGTTATGAGAATAATAGGCAGTCATTCATATGCTACAGCAGACTGAAATACTAAATTTCAATACTCTACAGCTAATCGTTTTGAATTTATGCGAAAAATTCTAAAAGACTGTCAAGTAAAGTGCACTTCTAGCTCAATTGATTTCAATGGAAATAGAATGTGAGCATTCAAACGGTACTATCGGCTTAGATACTGAATTTCTACATTTTATGTCCAAACGTTTTGGATTTATGTGGAAAATTCAAAAAAAAATTCAAGTAATGTGCACCTCCGTTACAGGCTGTTTCAATCATAATGCATGACACAACTACTTAGATGTTACAAAAGTGCCTGATACAGAATTCCAATATTCTACGACTGATTATTTCGAAGTCTATTTTATAATATGCATCAAGTCAAAATGGATTCAGGGATGCTTGAAACGGACATTTCCATCAAAATCTCGATATGTGAATTTTGTCGGTTCCACAATACTTGCTTTTACTTTGTGCAAGTAAGTAAAAATATGCCGCGATCAATTAACAATTTTGGTTTCTACCATTTGGGCTTTCCATTGGAGTCTTACCACAATCAGTGATACTTCACCACTCATATTTAACCACTTAAAAGTGGTGCGATCCAGTTGCCTGTTGCAATTTGCTCCGCGATCTAAGATGATGGAGTAAAAGCCGATTCTTAGATTTGAAATTTTGTGGAACATATGAATTGAATGTTTCAGAATTTTTATATTAGAGTAATCCTTTATTTATGGATCGTGTCATCTGGTATGTGCATTCAATGTATAATAATTTTGTATGCTCAATTTTACCATAGTGATGTTTAAATTTCTTTGCATGTTGATTACAATGGTAACGATTTCATAAACATTATTTGTGATAATATGTGAGCCAACAGACTTATATCATACCTACCAAACTCTAACAGCACGAAATCGATGACTGTTTAAAGTTGTAGAAACTTATCAACAGAATTTGGAATACAATTGGCGTTTTGAATTTTCCGTAGCATTTTCCATGTCTCTTTTGCACTTTTTGTCTTCCATGCGTCATAAATAATCTTGATGTGATTCAATGGCGCAGGTGCAACTTTTATAACAATATGCGAACACGTCCATAGACGCTACTAGCAGGGTATGAGTGAAAACTGAAATACTAAGAAGATTTTACTGGAGGCAACATATGCATTGACAAGAGTATGTGTATTCTACGGAAATTCTAGTGAACATATTCCGTGACGAGGAAATAGGAACTAAGGGGGGCTCTTTGTAAAGTCAGTGGCGTACGTGACTCGAATATACGAGGATTTTATCTTTGAATAAATTTTTGCGGAAATGATTTATTCGGAGGCGGAAGGATAAGAAAGTTATTGAAAAATGAACGGTAAAGAAAACACGAAGTTCCAATAATCACAGAAAATGTAAAAATTATATCCGATAAAACGCTATCTTCTTATAGAATTTGGTTGACTCATATTACAATAGTCACGTTATTTATAGTTTTGATTCAATTTTATTATTTATTCTGATAATTGACTGGTCGACTGCGCCACTCCCTATTTAGAATTATTCAGAATATTCAAATTTATTCCACAATTCAAAGAAGCAAAAAGTGAAACTTTTGGGACATCCATATGAAAATCATATGTTAAACTTTGTCACCTTGGATGTAAACATCGCAAACAAAGCTTGAAGTTTACGAGATCACGTACTTCCTATGTCATAAACAGATCAGTGACGTTGCCAACTCACCGTGAAATCCGCCAATCGCTGTAAAACAACAGTGTGACCGTATGAAGTGTTGCTAATTTCACGCCAATCTCTAAACACGTCATAAATCTCTTCCGGGGTGTTTTATAGTTTGAACCTGGTTGGCTGTTGCTTTCTGAAGATCACTAAGCCTCAAGCTTACACCTACGCCTAAATTACACAGGGAAATAAAAATTTACTGTGTAATATGAGCTTTGAATTGAGCCGAGAAAGGATATTAAACTACCATCCCTTTGGGTTGATTAGATTAGATACGATAAAACAAGAATGTGTTGAATAAAAAGAGAGCATTCTGTTGCAGAAGGCTTGCTTTCAAAAAACTCTCACCAAGTGCAAGTCTCCAAGACTATTATAGTGGACTTTGGAGTAGTACTTCGTTATTCAGTATACAAGAATATGAAGAAGAATGGTTGATCCTAACTTTTTTGAGAAAATCAAATGCTTTTCGTATGGATAGTAGTTCGACATTAAGTTAATAGGTACACAATATTTGATGGCTCAATTATTATTGTGCTATTTTTCTGTTAATGATCAGAAAATAATCGACCAAAATTTTAATTGACTGAAATCGACAATCAATGGTTGATAGATTGAATAATACTAAAAACGACTCAGGATCAAACAAATGTTGGAAAAAAAAATTAGCTATTCAATCAAAAATCTTTTTTAATATTTTGGTAATTAATTTCTACCTTATCAAATATTACAAAAAAAAGTCTGTGCTGGAAATGCCTTACTGAGTAGTCCATAGGAAAGATAAATATTATATTTTGATTCACATATATATATATATATATATATATATATATATATATATATATATATATATATATATATATATATATATATATATATATATATATATATATATATATATATATATATATATATATATATATATATATATATATATATATATATATATATAAATCCTTATATCATTTTGGCGTCCTAATATTGCGCGTTTGCATTTAATCTGGCGTCCATTGTAAATTGGAGTCCGTATATCGGACGCCACTTTAGAATTGCTTCAAAATTTTTTCCTGGCTTGTTCCCGACCTCTAGAGGCTAAATTCAAAATTTCATTTTGACGCCAAAATGATAGGGAAATGTAAATTTCCGTATATTTTTAGTTCCGAAAAATTCCACTCCAATTTTTAGTGGCGTCAAAAATATACGTGTATATTCCCACTTCATATATTTCGCTATCATACTGGCGTCCAGAAACTTGACAACACTGTCGCAGAACATCGATCGATAATGAAACAGATGCTTGTGCTTCTGACATGGAATTTGTTGGGAGTATGGCTTGAATTTGGAATTGCATTTTTTATGTATGTCATAACATAATATTTCTACCAATATTTTATTGCAGACTGAAGTATTATAGTACAGTTACTTGATGTCAGAAATTATTCTTGCTTAGAAATAATTCTTTATCAACTTAAAATTTGAGCAGTCAATTTTAAATATTAGGAAAAAACAGTTGAGTACTGACTCAAGTATGAGGAGTAAGTGAGCAAATTCATGTACCTCTTTCTAATAGTTCAAGAGCCGACCGCACCTTAACGTTCCTAGTCAGATTTAGGGCCGAATTGTATATGAATTGATCGAAGATATAGTAGTCATTAGGATGTCACCTTTATAAATCCAGGATCTAGTCCTAAGGATCAAATAAAGGCCATATCCGGTCAATAAGTTCGTGGTTAATCTGAAACTAGTACCAATCGATTGCAGAGGTCAAGTACTTTAGGACAAAATCAGGATAGTACCTCTGTTCTATTCAAAACAGAGGAAAAAGCACAACAATCATAAGGGAAGTTCTAAACGACAGGGCAGAGGGTGATATCTTGGTTTTTTTTTGGAGTATCCGACCTTTACTACTAACAAGTACCAGTTTTAATTATAAGTTCTATCAGAGAAGTTGACTCTGACGACAATTGACCGTAAGTAGCCTTTTTCTGACGCTTAGGACAAGATTCCAGATTTAAAAAGTCTGTCACCCAATTGACCACTGAATTTTTGATTGATTTATGTAAAATTTGACCGTAAGTTCTATTAGGGAACATAAGGTGCAGTCGGCTTCCCAACTATAGGATCACTATAGAATGTGAGAGCTCGCTATTGCATCCGTGATGTGGTCTTATAATTGTTGTAGAAAAACAAATTATATCGTTTGTACAAAGCAAGTGGAACATTTTTATTGCAAGTTCATCATTGCTTTCACTAGGACCAAATTGATGAATCTCAAATTATTCATGTTTTTGAAGTCCCTGATGGTCACAAAGTTGCACTCTTAGTGTGATCGAAAGAAAGTTAGAATGGATGGATGAATTATCATCATTACATATCTCCTGTAATACATTATAAGATTAATATAAGTTTGTGATATACAAGGGAATGAAAACTGATTTTTGCTCCTAATAATATAATCTATTACAGGATATCACATTCATCATGGCTGAAAAATGTAAAGAGTTGGTATACAACATACATATAAGTTGGGACTTGGCGGAAACATTATTCGAGTTTTTATTTTTGTTCAATTTAGAATTCACTGGCAACATAAGACTAGGAAAATTTTGTGTAAGAAACGAAAATGTTGCTTTATTTTTCTTGAATCTGTCGATAACAGAGTACACCAGAAGATAATTTGGGTTACTGTGAAAAGCCACAATTTGGTTCAAGGTACAAGTTGAATTTTTCTCAAATGAGAGCTTTAACTATTCAAGTGCCCGGTTTTTGCAAAGGGCTATATATTGAATGTATTCAACAATAACTGTAGTTTGGAAATGATATGCTCAAACTAATTCCATATAACATACATAGATACTATCTTTTATTCCAATTTGTGCGAGTTATCATATCATCGCTTCTCTCATTCAGTTTGTGGATAGATGAACATTGACTCTGTTGTCGCAACTGTGTGAAAACATTTCTTGAAGTCGGGGAGCCGGCCGCACCTCAAGCTCCCTGATCGAACTTATTGTCAAATTGTATGATATGAATCAATCGAGAATATTGTGGTCAATGAGGTGACAGACTTTATAAATCTAGAATCCTACTTCAAGTGTCGGAAAAAGATTACTATTTTTCATTTTTGTTAGGATCAACTTCTCTGTTAGATCTTATGATTGAAACTAGTACCAATTGATAGTGAAGGTCAAATGCCTTAGGAAAAAACCAAGGTGCTACCCTCTGCTCCGTTCGGAAGGGAAAGGAGAAGAATAGACAAGGATAATATTATGTGGTGGCAAAATTATGCTGGTAGCATTTTGAACAATTTTGCATCCCATATTTAATCTTTGATGAAAGATATATCACCGTTTTGCTCAAAAACATGAAAAAAATCCAATGTGAACACCACATGTCTTACTTGTACATCTTTTGACTCAATAATTAACAGTTGATACTAATATTGACTCTAGGCAAGATCGACTCCAACCAAAATTTGAGATGATAATTCAATCATTCAGATGCTACAGTTCATTAATGGTCGGTTGTACCGCTCTAACTCAAATTTCAAACTTCACTTATACAAAAAATGTCGAATCGAAATAAGGACAGCAATGTTCATGCCACATCCAATTTTCAAATTTTGATACGATATTGTTGAGTTAGGTGGCACCTAAAATTTAAGTGACAGCGGTGCAACTGGCCATGGAACGCTTAAGCAGTCTCAAATACCAAATTTCATCATTCTACGGCCTAAGTCTCGAATTTATGCGAAAACTTGAGAAAGATTGTCAGACAAAGCTTACTTCCAGCTAATAGATTGTTTTGAAAATATTGAGTTATTATTCGAATGCTACAATTTCTCTAGATACAAAATTTCAAGATTCTACGGTTGATTGTTCTGGATTCATATGAAAATTCGAAAACGTGCTTAGTAAACTACACTCCTGTTTAATCCGACTGCAGTCATAATGCAAGGTGTACAATTAGGTTTTATAGAAGTGTTTGATACGAAATTTCAATACTCCACACCTGATTGTTTTGAATTAATACAAGAAACTCGAATAGACTGTGCAATTTCAGCACAGCCAATTAGTATTAAAATAGAAAATAACCATTAAGATGCCTCAGGGAAATTCAAAAAAAGTGCATTTGCGGTACAGACGATTGCAATCATAATAGGGGCTGCAAAACTAGACTTTGGACCAGTCTCAAATACAAAATTCAACTATATAGATACTTATACATTCATACGTACGTACCGAAGTCAAGCCGAAAATAGTCAAAATGCATTTAGGGGTGCTCAAAACGAGAATTTCTATCAAAATCTCGAAATATGATTCTGGCGGTTCAACAATACTACTTATTTATACTTTGTACAAGTGAGTTAAAAGAAATTTACTTGGATTACTTCGATACTTATTGCATGTTCATTATTTCATATTATAAGTAGTATCTGACTTTGTGCATCATATTGCAACACGAACAGCGAAGAAAATTCTTAGGGATATACGATATGGAAGACTTCCGACTTTCAAAATTATACGTTTACCAATTTGCATTGTGGAAAAACTAATCAGAGAATGTAGTTGTACATAGTTCAACAAAATCCATTCTCAACGCTTGAACTTTTTGCCTTAAGATTGATATATAAGATAAGAAGAATGAATACTGATAAACGATATGCTCCCAGCAACTTTGAAGGATTTCATTCACTATTTGCACGGCTGGGCGTATTCATATGTTTACCGGCTCTCCTTTCAAGGTGGTATGTTGATTTTACCGGCAAACTGTGATTACCATGGTTATGCTGACTCACCGCCTATGAGCAAAAGCGGTAAGTTAAAAATTGTGGACTTCCACAGAAAGTATTAATTTATTTATCGTTATTTATGATTGAATATTCACAATAAAATGTCAAACTTGACAGCTGACAGCGAGTGAGCTATGAGTGGTAACTCAATTTGAAAGAGAATATTAGGATTCATAATTGGGGTAGGTCTTCCAATCGTGCAAAAAATTTTTTAAGCATCACTGTCAATAATTACAGGACCGATTTCGCTCAGTATTTGCAAACCTCGCCAAGTCTCGGCCTCCAAACAATTATTCTCAATCGGAAAACCGTACTTACTAACCTTAATAATTGAATAACTATTTTGGGACTGATCTGTCCAATATTACTTCTTTGGGATTGATCTATGAAAACTACTTGATTAACACTTCACACTCACCTCTATGGGCAGTTTGATGAAGTCTTAGAAACAATTTTTGCCGAAATATTTATCATATCCTTCCGTCAATCTCTATAGATCTTGCAATTAGAGAAGTAGATACGCATTTTCAGACAATAAAATAAGACAATTTCAATGGCAACTAAGATAAACATTTGCAATGTTTCAGAAATGAATGAATAAAATTTAGTGATTTTAAATTCTTTCGTGATCATCGCCTAAAAAACGAAATATTCTGATACTCTCTTCTGGTCTCAGCTGGCGTTTCGGCCGTGAACCACAAATTCGACCAAAAGAGATCACCTCCATGGTCTTGATACACTAATTCCTTTTTTGTATCTTCCATTTAATTCCTATTTTGTATCTTCCATCTAACAGGATCGATTCATAATGGTGAAGTGAGTTTTCTCTCAGGTATTCATAAGGATAAGTATGGAGAATACTCGATAGACTGGTATTTATTATTGAAGTACTAAGATGAGGCATCTTATGAAAGCAACAAATAATAACTCAGTGCACAGATAAAGTTTCATTTAGCTGCCTGAAACTCCATTACTGTTGCTATCCAAATTTTATTCCCAACCAAAAGTTTCTGTAGGGAAGATTTCCCAGCATTTCAATAATTTGAATTCACGATTATTGATTGAACTGATAACGCATACTTGAATTAGGGTAGCAACACTAGTTTAAATATTTTGAATGTTGAGAGGAAAGTCGGTAATATGATAATAATTGTAGATAAATATTTCATCCGCTAGAGCTGAATCCAAGGGCAGAACTCTAAGACATGTACCAAGTAGTATAGGGTATTTGATAAGGTGAGTAGGAAGTATTCCTTACCAGAGCCAGATTATGCATGAAGCCCGATAGGCACGGGTTCACGGACCTTGGCTTAAGGAGGCCTTAACTTTGGGGATTTCACAAGCATTTGAGTCACCAGCTCATGGATCTCATTGAATTACGACCAATGAGCTTCAATGAGTCTAGATCCGGCATTTGTGTTGATTAAGAGAGGATGTAGACATGATAGTTTCTCAGTGAAAAGTATCTGAACTAAGATTGTGTAGAATTCAATACTCTTCCAAGAAGTTATGAGATTTTTTTGTGTGCCTTACGGCTCTTAGGATATTGCATAAATACTCTGTACTTTTTTTACAATATGATAACCTAATGAGGGGAGGTTTCCAGCTCCCAGAATTAAGATTTATATTCACACTGACCCTCATCACACATTTATAAAAAAATCTTGAGCAAAATGCAAGTTTAGTCCAAAATTTTGTCACATTTCCATAGAGCAATTATTATCACAATTTATATGACATTTGTAAGTCCTTCCTGATAAATTTTCCTTCACATACTTCCATTAATGGAGTCTACCAACAGTTCACGGACATGGCAAATACATTTTACTTTAGAACTCTAAAATAGCAATTATCGATCAAAAATCCATATTTTTTCGCAAAATCTTCCAATTAACTATGAGTTATCTATCAATCAATGACATATTACTACTCTATGAAGATGTCTTGAGTATCAACCCATTTCAAAACTTGAATAATGTAATTCTACGCAAACCTTTGAATATATCGCTTCACATGTGTCATCGATAGAACATTTTACGCAAGAGACGTGCTTATCGGACTTTAAAAACTAAATCTGGCAACAAGGGGGACGCCACTTCAAACATGAAGTGAAAGCATATATACAGATAGGACGCCACTATAAACGCAATATGTAACGTATACTATTGACGCCACATTGATGTTATGATGAAAGGAAGTCATATTGTATAGGAAATGGGAACTCTGTGAATATTGCGTGAAATGGAATTTCTGTGTGAAATCTGAAGAGCCCATGAGAAATTATGTAATATACTTCGATCAGATCTCAAGTATACGCGTTCCTTCCAGTAGACGCCAAAATGAACATCTTTGTAAGGACGTCAAATTGATAGGAGGATTTATATATATATATATATATATATATATATATATATATATATATATATATATATATATATATATATATATATATATATATATATATATATATATATATATATATATATATATATATATATATATATATATATATATATATATATATATAGACTAATAGTTCACTGGAACTTATAAGATATTATTCCAATGTTGTCTTTCTGACTAATCGAGCTAAAAATCTTATGGAAAGATTTGTTTTTATAATAATATAACTGATGAGAATTGCAGCGATGATTGCCTATATCATAAAATATGTAATTCATTCATAAATATTATATCTAGTAACCCAAGTAATAACCTCGTTTTCGATCTATGTAATAAAGAAAGATTCTGTTACTTCAAAGAATGATGTAATTTTCCTAATGACATAGGTTGAGTAGTCTCATCATTCAACATTTATAAATCCATTCACAACCCATTTCTTAGATTGCGTTCAAGAATGATCAATTACTTGATTGATGAGCAGCAAAGATAAATACTTATTTGTAAATTGCCCACTTCCAACATAATTTATAATATAATCAAAATAATTCACCCAACTGCATCAGAAAGAGGGTAAAATTTTTCGAATTTATGTATATGTATGTTTATTTCTTTGGCACGCTCTGTAGTCTAAATGGCTGATAGATTTCAACATATGAGGTGTCATTAAATTCATCTAGGCTATTAGGTAGGGTGGTCATACATAATCTGTTTGGCATGTCCTGCAATCCAAGCGACATAGAATATGATACTAATCGCCACGTGACTAGGAAGAGTTTGCATCACGATTGATGATAATGTGAAAATGAATTTTCCCAAATTCAAATCTATGTTGATAGATATTACTTTGGTTCAATTTTCTATGCTCACAATAACCGATAAAAAAGTTATCATAAAAAAATCGTCTGAATCATGAAGGCTATCAATGTCTCTCTAGCTGTCTTACCAGAAAATCAATTTCGATGGATCTCAGTTTATTGGAATCTTGTTTTTGTTATATTCTCCTTCTGCGTCGTGTACATTCCGCACTTGTACGATTAATTAATATATTTTCAATAGTTACTCAGAATCAATCTAAGATTATTAAAATCCGACAGTGACTGATGGAGGAAATAATTAAGTGTTGAACATGAATTCAGACTCAATTTAGAAGAATTCAATTCCTGGAGCAGACATAGATTTCGATTTTCGTTACCAACTCTAGCAGTCCTCACTTACCGTAATATATTTAGGGTAATAAATAAAAATAATCACTCTTAACCTTAAGACTACTGCGTTCCTCAGACCAACTGTAATTATAGCGTGGGGTCCTTGTAGGATCCCAGCTTAAAAAATACTAAAACGTATGGTAACATTTGAATAAGTGTTATTATGGTAAAAAATATTTAAAATGAACACATATTACAAATATAAAAGAAGATATCGACAGAATTCTTATAAATTTAAAAAAAAAATGCATAACATACCGTCAATTTTCGAAGTGATCGGTGATGCAACTCGCTGCGGAGAAAATATTTTCTTCTCGATGTTCATTGTAAACAAAGAACTGACATTGTGAGCATCTTCTATATACTTTTTTATAGGATGCTCGAGTCAAATAAAATATCGAAAAACCTTCAACCCTTCTCCTTATTTTCACTTACTACTCAATTCAAGACTGTACGGGTTCAAATAAGGGCGAATAAGTTACAACGTCAGAGTTAGTAGTTGCAAAAATAATGTCCTCATTGAAAAACATGGAAAACTTATTGGTTCATAGAAAAAGTGGTACACATCAACAACGGTGTGGGGTCCCTTCTGTTCAATAGTATGTTGATATTGGAAACAGAGCAACAGATACATCATGCTGTGTACAATTGTTAAAGTAACAGATATACGGGAGGGAAAGATTATAAAAAAAAATTCCAAGAAGATGTTTAAAAAAAACAAAGTATGGGGTCCCTTAAGCACCTCATACTTAGGGTTAATTGGAAACAACTAAATATCAAAACCTGTCAATCAAAAGCAAAAGACATATAAATCTGATTATAACTAAAGCAATAAGTTATTCAAAAAGGGAATAACTATAATAGAGAAGGGAATAGATGTTAGGAATAGAAACTCCAAATGTCTTCTATTTATACTGTTCTCGTAATTCTATTTCATTATACGACCGATTTCGGCCACTTGATGACAATCTTCAAGGTGGTACCGGCGAGAATACATGAAAAAAGAGGTAACAAT
The DNA here is from genome assembly GCA_963989225.1 of Dromius quadrimaculatus. Classification (NCBI taxonomy): domain Eukaryota; kingdom Metazoa; phylum Arthropoda; class Insecta; order Coleoptera; family Carabidae; genus Dromius; species Dromius quadrimaculatus. Next base: position 12,387,351 of record OZ022324.1, read on the forward strand.
ATAAGAAGTAGAAATGAATCATTACAAATCATTCATAAGATAAAAAATAAAACTCACTTATATCAACAAAAACCAATTCAGATCCAAATAATACAAGAGTCATTGATAAATAAAAATATATAAATAAAATAAAATATACTTACACATGTGACTGCTGAAGCGAAGATAATAATACCGAGAATGACATCAGAGAAAAATATGAAAATCAGCCAACAAAATTGAAAATTATTGGCTGGTTTTTATATTTTCAAGATTTGTAAAGATTTTGTTTCACTTGTGATACCGTTACCTACCTTTATTTTTAGCGCATTTTTTAGAAAGAAGCGCTATTATATTCACTTTGGCTGTCTGGCTGGCTAGCTGGCTGACTGGCTGGCTGGCTGGCTGGCGTGACGCTGAGTTCTCAGCAACTATACTATTTACAGACTTAAAACTGGTACTAAATAAAAGCTGCTGCTTCGTAGCTTTGCACAAATTGCTTTAATTCAAGCTCAGTGTTTGTGGAAGATTAAATTATTCAATTACTTGTTTCAAGTGAAACAATGCTCATAGATATATATGAAATTAGGGGTATGACAACTAAAGTTTATTCAAGTAGATAAAAATTCAGTTATAACTTCAACCGTGAGTGTCACTATTATTATGTAGAGTTGTCAAATCTGTCCGGGATTCATTCAATGACTTGTTTGACCCAAATTCAGAATGAATTATTATTATTGGATAAAAATTTGTTTACTTTTGGTGTATTTTTTTCATAAAGCTGAAGTGAGATTTTTTTCTATATAGCTTTGATAAAGATCAAATTATCATTTTAAGGTACAGCACTCGACCTCCCGTCAGTCAATAACTAAACAATGAAGATTAAAAGATACTTTTGAGTTTGTACATGCATAAATTATGTACCTATCAAATAGTTAACTTGAAACTAGTACTAAATGGAAGCTGCTGTTTCGTAAGTTTGCCCAAACTGCTTGATTTCAAGCTCAGTAATTGCAGGAGATGATAATTTGCGAAGTGACCGGAATCGGTAGTGCAATTGAATGAAATCTTGGAGTTTTTATTCCTAGAAACCATCTTCTTCTTTTATGTAATTTTTAGCGCATTTTTACAAAAAAATACGCTGTTATATGCACTTTGGCTGTCTGGCTGGCTGGCGTGACGCTGAGATCTCAGCAACTGCAGCACTTACAAACTTGAAACAGGTACTAAATGAAAGATGCTGTCTTCTAAGTTTGCACAAACTGCTAGATTTTCTTATTCATACACCCAGTTTTGGATAAAAATTGACTAATAATTCAAAAAGTAATTCCTGCTGAACTATGCATAGTTGAAATCTAAAACTTGCTGCACAGAATGAGCAACATGATAACGATTGAATTTTATATCCTAAATTTTGAGCAGATATGGGTTAGTACCCATTTAAGGGTAGAAAATATTCATTTCAATATATCGCGAGTTACACAAAATATTGACCTGCGGCTTCCGATGTTATTAGCATCAGAATGAGCTCAAATCTTGTTTTTACGATCAATTCCGACAAGTACATGAACCTATTTTCTTGAATCTGTAGCTTTGTAGGTAATTTTTGGCATCTTTTTACTTACCTAGTTGTACTGAGTAGAAGGAAGTAATGTAAAACCGAAAAAAATCACTCATCGAGATTGATGGAAATATCTGTTTTGAGCTTCCCTGAATCCATTTCGACTATTTTCGGCTTGATGTCGGTACGTATGTGCGATCGTTCGTTCGTGCATGCGTTCATTCGTTCGTTAGTAACTGGCAAATCTAAGAAATGGTTGAACGTATAATGTTGAAATTTTGTATTCAAGATTGGTATAGGGTCTAGTTGTGCACTTCGCATTATGGTTCTAATCGTCCATACCGAAAGTGCACTTGACTTGAAATTTTTTTCGAATTTTTCTAATAAATCCAGAATGATCAACCGTAAGATGTTGAAATTCGGTATTTGTACTTGATGTTATATCAGAATGGTCATCTGCTATTTTTGTATGAATTGACCAAGCCGGATATGCATTTTACTTGAAACTTTTTTAATTTTTTTCCATAAATCTAGAATGATCAGCCATAGCATATTGAAATTTAGTGTTTGAACTTGTAACGTCAAAATAGTTATCGATTATTTTTGTATCAGTCGGTTGAGCCGGAAATGCAGTTCATACGTATCAACAGATATCCAGAATTTGCCGTATGAAACAATCAGTTTAATTGAAATGATAAGGTAGGCAATGATAATCTGTTGTCAATTTTTTGATTGTGTTTGGCATTGTGAGTACATGCCAAAATATTATTAACCCTGGAACTGCACACTGGGGTCTCAGAAACCTCATGCTCCAATTTTTGTCTTGTGCACAAGCACAAAGTCGATATAGTACGATGTGGCCACCTCGTAAATTTAGTTTAGTAATGTCTTCAGTATGTGCTATATGTATTTTGATGATAGCTGAAATAAGTGGGTCATAATTTATGAATTTGTTTGTGTTTGGGTCTCTAAGACCCCAGCAGGCTAGCGAAACGAGAATATGATTTGAATTTATCATATTATTCTCCTGCCATCTATACGCGGTCCTATGGAACTATTAGAGATTTATGATCAAGTGATTTCATTTTTGAATTGTTTGGCTTGAATTTGTTTCAAAGTGAGCTGCAAAGAGTCCTAAGTGTCAATTATGGTGGTAAGTGATTTTGAATGTCACATGAATAAATAAGATGTTAATATACAATTTGTGTATTTTTGGTACCGTTGCCTTGCTTGTTTGGGAGAAAATGTCACTTTATTCTCACATTGTATTCCTCAATCAAAATTGGTCTGGAATTTGAATCACTCTTTTGTAGCAGAATAACGTCAAAATCAAGACAAACTTGAAAAACAGGAATAAAATGACACATTGATGATCCTTCATAAGAAAAAACAGATAGATATGTATACATATATGGACATCAAAAAAATTACTTAAATTTTGAAGTATGGATTTCATCGAGAAACGCCAAGAGCAATTCCCGCCGCAGAATGTCTCAATTCATGAAAATTCATAAACGAAGCAGCATCTATTCAGGGTACCAGAAAAATCCCATAAAATATGAAACTTAATTTATATCTGAAAATGTGAAGAGGTCATTTCAAGATAAAATTCTAATTTCCATGAGAATACACTTTTGATAATGCAGAAACTTGGAGAGAAACATACGAATAATAAATCCGTATTTACCAAATGAATACCATAGGAAAACCCCATAACTCAAGAATTATGGATTTTATCGAAAAAACACCATCACTAGTTTGCGACGCAGAATGTCATGTTGTACAAGAACTGCATCGTAATGTAATATCGCGATTTCATTTTCTCTATGTATAAAACACGAGATTAGAAAGGAATCCTCAACGGACAGACAGGCGGACATCATTTTTGTGATTTTGTAAGATGAACTATATCTATATATAGTTTTTTAAATAATGTAATTGAACTATTTCCAGATGCAAGACTCTTTGCTTTTGTATATAAATGTTGAAATATGAAAATATCATCATTATTCCAAATTCTGTGATTGTATTTAATTTATTTTTACTCGTATTTATTCAATTTGTGATTTGTGATTCTAGTTATCATGATTCAATTCATATTTCTCATATTTGAATAATGAAAACTTGAATCATAAATCAAAATCATTAAAAAAAAATTGTGTAAAATTTAACAGTAGGTACCTAGATTCGTATTCGCGCGCTATTACAGAAGTTCAATAGGACCGCGGATAGATGGCGCTAACAGTAATATGCTAAGTTTGGAATAAAGTGGGCGTTTCGCTTCTTCTTTAGTAGTTTTGTTCTGTGGACCCCAGTGTGAATGTTTGCGTTAGATTTTTTGGTATAGCTGAAAGCTCTTTATTATTATCCATTTCGTCATTTTAGCAGAAAATGACTACTTCGGAATTCAAAGACCCTTCTGCGTTGATAAATGATAAACTTGAACGCGAAATTCATAAAAGATCTTATATTTCATGCATTAAACAAGAAAAATTCGAAAAATATGTACTTTTTATGCATTGTCCTTTTTTCAATAAACTGTGCTCTCAAAAAATTCAATGCTTTCTCATTTTATTCATTATCATCATGAATAGAGTATATATTATAAAAATTAATTGCAACAACATCCATTTCTCAGAGGAACTACGTTTTCGAACTATTATTCGCCATTTTGACATTTCAGCAGGAAATGACTCCTTCGGAATTCAAAGATCTTTCTGCATTGATAAATGATGAAGTTAAACGAGAATTCATGAAAGATCTAGTATTTCATGCATTGAATAAGAAAAATTCGGAAAATTTGCACTTTTTTATGCATTGTCCTTGTTCTCAATAAGTTGTGCTCTTGAAGAACTCAATGTTCTCTTACTCCTTTCATGATTATCCTGAATAGATTACGTATCATGAAAATTAGTCAAAACAACATCCAATTCTCAGAAAAACTACGTTTTCGTTTGGGGTTTCTGAGACCCCAGTGTGACACTTATGCAACAACAAATGAAGTGTGCATGTCCAGGGTTAAAATTATATTAATTATAATCTGAAGTGACAGAAAAACTTATTGAATAAATTTGTGTATATATCAAATGAAGTCACGTGATGTTCGCGTCAGATTTTTTATATAGTTTTGATAAAGATCAAATTATTATTTCAAGGTACAGCACATGACCTCCCATCAGTCAATAACTAAACAATAAAGATTTAAATATATTTTTGAGTTTGTACGTGCACAAATTATGTACCTATCAAATAGTCAACTTGAAACTAGTACTAAATGAAAGCTGCTGTTTCAAAGGTTTGCCCAAACTGCTTGATTTCAAGCTCAGTTATAGTGGGAAAATCTCTGGAGTAAGCATTCCTGACCTGTCAAAGATGCGCTTTCATCATCAGGTGATTCTTCAATTTTTTCATACTTTGGGCTCTTAGGCTCCTATTGTGCGATAACTTCAATACAAAAATAATAAGAAACACATTTCGGCAGCAATGTGCAAAGGCAGCACTTTGATGTTGAAACGTTGAGTTTTTTTACTCTCACACTTAAATTACCAAATGATTTGTATAATTTGCGAAAAATATTGAATAGCGCAAAACTAATATTAGTTTTTTTCATTGACTGAGCTCGAATATTTTGCCATGTTTTATTCATGTTCTACTGTGCTGGAATAACAAACACTGAGGCAATAATGATTCCCATTCTTCAATTCCAGTGAATATTATTTCTGGTAAATATTAGAGAATACAACAGTTACTTATAAACTGCAGATCAGTTGGTCATAATCATAACTAGGGTTTGGGTCTCTGGACGTCTCGTGTCTCGAAGTCCCGGGACTTTTTGTAAATTTAGTTGTATCGGGTCTCGAAGCTTTTGAGTCGAGACTCCAGACACGGTTATTGATATTATCTTGTATCAATTTCATTTTAAAAAAGCCATAATAAACTAGATTAGTTTTCTGCACCGTGTCATTGAAAACGTCATTCATCAGCTTAACGAATAATTATTTGATACTCTTCTATTCTCACGTTAGTACACAATAAATAAGTTCGCCGACAAATTGTTGTGTTAAAGTCAAATGGAACGGACAATCACTTATTATTGTGAGGATTCGATTTTGTGTTCAATAAATGTTGACTTTTACTCCTTTTTCCATAGCATAAATCTCACCAAAAATTAGCTCGATTCTAATTTTATTCTGAGAAGTCTCGAAGTCCCGAGACATCCCAAGACTATGATCTTGAGTTGTCCCGTGTTCCAGGACATTTAAATTGTCGAGGCCTCCCAAACCATAGTCATAACTTAGGAATCTCTTGGTAGAACCACAATAACTGAGATCATTAATATAATGAATTCCGTTTTAGAAATACTATGGCGTTTGTGGCTATAGAATTCAAATCCTATGGCGAGTATTGAGCAATATTATGAATGTGAAATAAGGTTAATGATTTTATAAGTATAAAGTATAGAACGCGCTTGCAGCCACGAACGTATTACATCAATTAAAAAGGTGTCGGTCTGATGATATCGCCTACACAAGCTTGGAACAACTGCGTTTTATAATAATGGAAAACGTAGTTTATACTTGGCCAAAGGCATTGTATTTAGCGGTATTGGCAAGCATGGTTATAATGAATGACGTCCGTCAACTCAGCTTTAGAATATTTATGTTGCTATTTGTTTGTCGGATATTGTTCATTGTACAGAGCCCATTCATATGGATATGTATTAGCTGAAGTTCAATAGAGAGCTCCAAAAAGTCATAACTCTCAGACTTTCTGATGCAAGAAGCGAGTTTATTTAACGATGATTTTTAGGAATATCTGAAGCAAGTGATCCGTAGTTGAGAATGAATTCCAACTAATGAAATATATCGAACACTCCTAGTTCCTGTTTTATTTTGAAATATTGACTTTTGTTGATACGATAAGTTAGTATAAGATAATTGGAAGTTCAATTAAATATTTGATATTATTCAGTGCAGAAATGAGGAATTTTCCTTTATGTTCCTATATTTTCATGATGATAAAAAATAAATCAAGATCGTGACACATTTATTAATATTATTCCAGCGTCCCAAATCGCATTCTTTTGTTAATTCCCCCAACAAAAAGTTTTCATTAATATCAGTTACTTGGTATTTACACACTGTCATAATTCTAATGAAGAAAAATCATTAATCATTGTTTACTAAACTATTCTGCTTTCGGCTTAGCTATTAAGCTACATTCATCTGTAACTCATAGAAACAATTAAACATCTCAAGATTTGAATTCCCAATCATAGATTAGTTTCATGAATTCATGAGAAATGGCTCTTAGAGGTTCATGCTATAATAAATTGAATCTGTGGGAAGTATTACTTATATTTCTTTCTAGGAACTGGTAAGACAGTATCAAACAACTCTAATAATTGCTAGACCCAAATAATTCATTTTAACCTGAATATTCCAAGAAAAATTGAAGACAAATCGGAACAGACAATAATATAAGAAAAAACTACTCAAAGTCAATCAAACACCTGTTCTCAGGTATATTTACTAGGCTGGTTTGAATAGTCCACGCAAAAATGGAAAGTTCCTACTTCTGAGTTTTTTGGGATGAACCATTTTTAAATCTAAACTTTGTCTCCTTTCAAGCTTGTACACTTTATCTAACGCTGCTCCACTAAGTTATTCTTTTTCGAATTATTGGATAAAGAAGTGGACTGGTGCGTAGCCGATATGGAAAAGGACTTTCTTGTCACTTGTGGACTTTTTTCTTGTTGTTCAGTAACCATTCCTATTATGCACCTGTAATAGTTCTATTTTCTTACAAATAGTTGACGATCATTAAACGCGTATACCTTGGTCGAAGAAGCGGTCTATGTTGCTCTCGGGACAGAATATGAGCTGTTTGGACTATTCTTCGATCTCCAGTATGTAATAGTGTTGTCCACAGTGACAAAACGACGCCTAAAGTTCTGTGGGTTCGACTGTAATAGCTGCTATCCGTTCTTAGAAGACGTCACATGATCTTCCTTCTAGTCAACCGAGAGCAACTAAACGACACATCTTGCATCAGAATATATCATGTTCAAAAATTATATACCCATTCAATCGAGAAATTCAGGGCACAATTGATTGAAGGGGTTTATTGATACTTTCTGGAATTTTGAACCACCTATAAACTGTTGTAATCGAAGGTTTATGGATTGTTCAATAGGCTTCTCTTTAGTCTTATCAGATGATTTGCTCTTCAAGAAGTAATTTTTTTATAAGATGATCCCTCGACTTGCACGATTCAAACAAAAGTTACATTGATTAATTGATCAATTTTTCTAAATGATGCTACTAACCATCGGCGCCTCCTTTAATTTCGCGCGGACTTCCTAAGCCATACTTGCACTTCAATATTCGGCTCGTGTTCAAATTTAATAATTCTATTCATATTCAAAGATGTAGGAATACCCAAATATAAAATAAAAAACCTGATGGCTCATTATAATTAGAAACTTCAAATCTGACAAGTATTTAATAATAAATTAAGCTTTTCGAGTTCTTAAATAACACCATGCGTGATCAACAATTATTCTCACATTCACACACGTAAATTATCACTGCATGTATAGTAATTAGATTTATAAATAACAACAAAAAAAAAACGCTATGATAAATGACAATAAAACTGAAGTAAGAAGAAGCGTAAATTTAAGTCGATTTGATTTGTAATGTGAGGTTAAGTACAAGGTTAAAAGAAAAAGAAAACAATAAACATAATAACTCCAATATGACAGTATTTGGATTATAAACCTATCTACTTTTTTGAGTAGCAAAAAAGTAGCTTTATCGAAACAGTATTGTGTGAACAAGTAGTTCGCATCATCTTTCCTGGACGACCGTCCATAATAAATTATTATCTGATAAATGATTGACTGTCATTTCATGATCCAACTTAAACCTTTGAAATATACAACGCATTAAACGCAGAAAACCAAGATGCATGCGTCAGATTCATTTTCTAGTTTCTGGAGGAATGACATTTTTAGGATTACTCTCATTTATCGTATGAAAATTGTAAGACTTGGATACCCAACATCATACAATGTGGCTTTTTCTTTTTATCCTATCCAGATTAATTTGTATTTCCGGACGATTCATGCAATGATTCCAGGCGATGATTCCGGGCAGTTCCACGTAACTCCAGGCTTCATTCCTTGCTCGTTAATAAGGTGTCAGGGTGGTGGACGTTTGAGAGATGGCGCTAGTGCGTGCAAGGACTGATTATCCACGGCAGGAAAGCGATGGGCAACGAATAGCAGAAGTAGAAGAGGTGATTGGCGTGAGATCGCAGGAGATAACGGATACAACCACGCTATGTAGTGATATATGTAGCACGAGGTGTGAAAAGGGAGGATTTAGTGATGAAAAATTGAAATTAGGATAAATAAAAAAGCTCATTCATAAATTAAAGCAGAAAAAAATTGGTTTAGAATTGATTCTGTCGGTTTTCATTGAGGAAGTTGCAACAAAGGATATATCTTTTTTCTACAAACATCAAAAAATGATGACATTCGTACATCAATATTGGTATGCAAAAAGTCGCATTGGAGTTGTTTATCATGACAACGGGCACGAAGTATTTTGTGCACTGATTTTATCTTGACAACGTTCACAATAGTTATTTAAGGATTAAGGTCAGTAAGTACAGTTTACCGATTGAGAATAATAGTTTGGAGGCCAAACCTTGGCGAGGTTTCCAAATATTATACGAAATCGGTGCTGTACTTATTGACCGTGATGCTTACAAATTTTTTTGCACGATTGGAAGATCCAAAATATGGGTCCGAATTTTCTTTTTCAAATTAAATTATTACTGATTATTGTTTATTCGCTGTCAGCTGTTAAATTTGACATTCTTTTCTGAATATTCAATTACAAATAAAAATAAATAATTCAACATTTTTTTGTAAAAGTTCACATTTTTTTACTTACCGCCTTTGCCCAGTATAACCATAGTAACCACAGTTTGCTGGTAAAATCAACATACCACCTCAAATAGAGGGCCGGTAAACACATGATAACGCCCAATCGTGCAAAAACTACTTTGTGCACGTCGTCAAGAAAGTGAAGTCCACTAATTTTTGTATTTTAATATGATCTTAATATTATTTTTTCAATTTTTTAACGTTTGTAGAGAAAATATTGTATGTAGCTCGTGCACGAAATTTTTTTGGAGCTTTCGAATGATTTGTGTCTCGGCTATCGCCTCGACAAAAAACTTCATTCTCAAGCATCAAAGTATAATTTCGCGCACTAGATACATAAATAACTATTTCAGAACCTGAAACAAGAGTTAGATTTCATCATAAAATATCGAGACAGGAAAAAATTGTTATTGAATGCACGAATTTTGAACAGATTTTATCAATTTTTAGGTAAATTGAATATCATACTAACATTGATCTGGAGAATCATGACTACATCAAACACTGGATGTCCCTGTATTTGAAAGCGGGTATAAAGAGCATATATTACAAACAGTGAACTGATACTAATCAGAAATCAAATACAATTCCAGAAACTATTGCAAGATGGGTACCGAAATTGACTACATTTTTCAAATTCACAAGCAAAAACTTCGGGCAACACTTATTCTGGGATTCAGTTATATTTTTAGTACAGAATATTATTATGATGCTGTTTGGAAGTGAAAATTTATTGATACCCGATATTTTGTGCATAAAATTATCTGTGCTCGAGTTTTTGAGAGATGACAAAACAGTTGTAGTTCGAAATGGATTTAACAAATTTGAATCAGATATGCTCAACAGACAGTATTTTTTTTTGTCAATTTTCATATTTGATAATGCATAACAAAGGAATCTGAACGAATAGAATTATTGTTCGTATATTTCATTGCAGGGCTCATGGCCATGTCAATTTCTAACAGAAGAGCTCCAGGAGCTTACGTGAAATGATAGAAAAAATGGATCAATATAGTTCGTAGAGGAGAAGAATTCTGAACGATAAAATTATATAAGATAGGCTGAAAACATATACGAACACACAAGCAAAGAGATATCTTCTACGAGGCATGTGATAGTTGATACTAAAATCTGCCAATCGTTTTGTATCTGCCAAGATGCTTATATTGTTACAGAGACGGTAATGCCACCTACGTTAGTGAAAAGCTTTTGATCCGGTTATCAATTCAATTCCACCAAAAAATATGTATTTTAGTGTCAAACGAAAGTCTCTGCACCTGGCCCCCATTCAGGTACTTGAGTAATTGATATGGAGAGTTCTAGGAAAGATGATATTTAGATGTAATTTTCCATTCGTTTAAAAAAAGGACGTATTATAACACAGCATATGTATCACAGGAATTTTTGCTATAGACTATTTGGAGAAAATGTTTTACAAAAATGGAAGAATCATCTAGATGATGAAAGCGCATTTTGGACAGCTCATGGATGCTTGTTACTTCAGAGATTTCGCAAATTACCATCTCTCACAATCACTGAGCTTGAAATCAAGCAGCTTGAGCAAACTTACGAAACAGCAGCTTCCATTTAGTACTAGTTTCAAGTTGACTATTTGATAGGTACATAATTTATGCATGTACAAACTCAAATATACTTTTTAATCCACAGTGTTTAGTTATTGACTGACGGGAGGTCATGTGCTGTACCTTAAAATGATAATTTGATCTTTATCAAAGCTATATAAAAAAATACACCAAAAGTGAACAAATTATCAACCAATAATAATAATTCATTCTAATAAACTTCAAATTCGCGTCAAACAAGTCATTGAATGAATCCCGGACAGATTTGACAACTGTACATAATAATAGTGACACCCGCGGCTAAAGTTGTAGCTAAATTTTCATCTACTTTAATAAATTTTAGTTGCCATATCTCTAATGTCATATATATCTATGGGCATTGTTTCACTTGAAACAAGTAATTGAATAATTGATACTTCCACAATCACTGAGCTTGAATTAAAGCAATTTGTGCAAACCTACGAAACAGTAGCTTTCATCTAGTACCAGTTTCAAGTCTGTAAATAGTATAGTTGCTAAAAACTCAGCGTCACGCCAGCCAGCCAGCCAGCCAGACAGCCAAATGCGCTAAAAATGTTCTATAAAAATTGAATAATCATGTCACAGTTAAAAATATTTCAGTACAACAATGTGGAGTTGTAAGCAGAATATGAGATTCTCAAAAATAATAATAATGATTTATTTCCATATACTTAAATATAAAGTGTGGATACGTCATGAAAAAACAAGAATAAAAATATTAAATATTTTTCTTCAAAATACATCTTATATGAGCTGTTCCAGCAACTATACAGGGCGTTTCATAACTTCAGGTACATATGTTCAGGTTATATGTTGTTTGATATGCTGATTACGAATCTAAAAGTTTTTTTTTAAATTCGAAAAATTTATTTCCAGCTTCTCAGTGAAAACTCTTTCGTTACCACTGCCACTAGATGGATCGTTATGCAAAACTTTTTAATAAAATACAATGTCTATTATTATATAACTGCTAATAATTGAATTGCGTTACGAGTAAGTTAATGTAATTATTTTATTCTGTTCGTAGTAGACTGGCAGATTTGTTTTTTTGGTGGATGATACACATAATTACTTGACTTTGTGAAAAAGTTTGTGATTTATTTTAAGAATGGGTGACATGAACGGATTCAGCAATAATAAATTAGTGGACATGGTGCTAGCATGATATGGAGAGCATGGAAATAAGTAACCTGGACATCGTAAGTTTCAATCAATTTCTATAATAATAATCATAAATCCGAATTCCATGTGATACACTTATTCTTATGTATCAATATCTTTGGACCATGATCAACTATTATCAATTGTGAATTGGTTTCATTAAGACAAATAGAATTCTGTATGCGTATTTCACTAGTTTTATGAGATTTAGGTTACTATCTACTTGTACTTTTTTCAATAAGACAGCGAATCCAGTGCAGTACTGAAAAAACTCTGTGGAGATACGACTCGAAATTTTTCGAATTTCCAAAACAATTCTTTTTGATTCGTAATCAGCATATCAAGCAACATATACCTTTAACGTATGTACTAGAAGTTATGAAACACCCTGCATATCTGACAGAAAAACGATCAATAGTTTGCATTATGCAGAATGACATACGTTTGAAATATTTGAATCTTTCATATTAGTTGGCAGATCATTAAAATTATAAACTCCAAGAATATGAGCAGGCTTCTGTTGGGAATATTCAGTCTACAAAAAAGAGTAAGAAGGGAATTTTCGCTCCGAGTTTTAAACGAGTGAATGCCTATTGAGTTCGTTTTCATTTTGAAATGTGCACTAGTAGTTCTAGAATATATAGGTTGACCATTGTCAGACTTTGAAATTCTGTAGAAAAAGCTTCACAATTTATTCAAAATAGATGAAATTCCAACGATACAACGAATTATTGTTTTTTGGCTGACCGATACTGTGTTTACAAAAGAAGCAGTGCTTCAAAAGCAGCTTCCATACCTCAGACGAGATTCCAATTTCACTTTATAAAACCATAGACCGCGGTTCTCCGGATTATTAACACTCTTTTGAAACTTTGTGAGTGGCCTCATTTTGATGAGTCCGACAACTTTTTTATCTGCTAATCACAGATATTCAACGTTTGTGTAATTAGCTCAGCTTGAAATATCTGTAGAACTATCTTCTCTGCAGTCAACATCTAGTGTTGCTCGGCAGCATTTATATCGTATTTACTATCAAGTGCAAGTATGGCTTCGGAACGAGCTCGACTCTCTAGACTGGGGATGGATATTGCAAGATCAAATTTTGGAGCCAGTTAGAAATCTTCTTTCACCTGCTTATTCTGAAAGTCAACTGAACTCTATTTTTGCAAATATATTCAAGGCATAGAAGGATCCGAAATTGATTTATAAAAATAGGAGAAGGCCTTCAGTGATCCATTTTAATTTTCATGATATTTATTTAACACAGAATGACGTTCCGAGAATAAATTTTCTCATCATCAGCTGTATGAAAAATTTTAACAAAGTTACAAGTTTGCAGAGATGTACCTTAAACTGTGATTGCAGAAGTGTTGGGTTATACTGTCAATCAATTTGCGATAATTGTCACGGTCAGGACTGTTCAATGCGTGGTGTGGACAGGAGTGCACGCATTATAAGAAAAATGAACGTTAGGACTATTTGAATCGGATTTTCTTAGAAACCGTTACTCTTACGAGAAAAAGTACCAACATATTTTTGGTACGCAATTTTCTAAGCTATAAATTTGATGAACTCTACTTGTTCGATAAAACCTACTCTTAGCGAGATTTTTTCGAGAAACCATTCATCTTGACCTTTAACCCAGCATAACATTTTTAGTGGCACATGCATCGGCGGGGATATTTAAATTGTTGTTTAACAGCATAAAAGAAAGCTTCTTGCAATAATCCAGCTTTCCGGGAGTTTTTCCAAAGTTTGAACTTCTTTTTACTTACTTGTACAAAGTAACAAGTATTGTGAAACCGACAAAATTCACCTATCGAGATTTTGATGAACATATTTGTTTTGAGCATCCCTGAATCCATTTTGACTATTTTTGGCTTGATGTCGGTACGTATGTTCGTGCGTGCGTGCGTTCGTACGTGCGTACGTTCGTGCGTAACTCGCAAATCTCAAAACTGGTTGAACGTATAATGTTGAAATTTTGTAATTAAGACTGATATAGGGCCTAGTTGTGCACCTCACATTATGGTTCCAATCGTCTGTACTGGAAGTGCATTTTACTTGAAACTTTTTTCGAATTTTTCTAAAAAAGCCAGAATTATCAACCGTAGGATGTTGAAATTCAGTATTTGAACTAGATGTTGTATCAGAATGGTTATCTGCTTTTTCTAAGAATCGGCCACACCAGAAGTGCACTTTACTTAAAACTTTTTTTTTATTTTTTGCTTAAATATAGAATGATTCGCCATAGCATATTGAAATTTCGTATGAAGAACTTTTATAACATCTTATTGTACATCTTGCATTATGATTGCGATCAGCTAAGTCGGAAGTGCACTTTACTTGAAACTTTGTTTTGATTTTCCACATAAATTCAGAATGATCAGCCATAGGATACTGGAATTTGGCATTTAGAATTGCTGTAGCATCTAAATGGTCATCTTCTATTTTTGTAACAATCGGCTGAGCCGGAAGTGCATTTTATATGACAGACTTTTTGAATTTTCCGCATAAATTCTAAACAGTCAGTTGTAGAATAGTTGAATTTTGTATTAGGCACTTTTATGATATCTAGTTATACACCTTGCATTATGATTGCTATCGACTAAGCCGGAAGAGCACTTTATTCGAAACATTTTTTGAATTCTCCGCATAAATCCAAAACGATTAAACGTAGATTGTGAGAATTCAGTATTTAGGACGATTGTACTGTCTAGATGCTCATATCCTATTTTCATCGAGATCCACCAAGCCGGAAGTGCACTTTACTTGACAGTATTTTGGAATTTTCCGCATAAATTCGAAACGATCAGATGTAGAATATTGAAATTTGGTATTTCAGTCTGCTGTAGCATCTTAATGATTGCTTATGTATATAATTTAGTGCTGCAGGCCAAGTGGGCCCATGGTTTCTGTTACATTTTTTCGCCATTCTTTACGGTCCTGTGCTAATCGCTTAAAGTTCGTAATCCCTAGTGTCTCTAAGTCCTTTTTCACCGCCTCATACACCCCTTCTTTGGTCTTCTCCTTCTTTTTTTTTTCACAACACCTCCGTCTAACATATTTCTTACTACTCTGTCCTCTGGTAGTCTCAGCACATGCCCTAGCCACCGTAACCTTTGTGCTTTAGCCACTTCCACTATTCCAGGCTCACTATAGAGTTCCATAAGCTCGGTATCAGTTCGTCTTAACCACACATCACCCTCTTTTTTATCACCATAAATCTTCCTTAGAATTTGTCTCTCCCACACTTCTAGTTTATTTTGCATAGTCTTGTTTAGCATCCACATTTTACTACCGTACAGTATCACTGGTCATATAATGGTTTTATACAACCGCTTTTTTGCACTTCTTGACACACTTTTTGATTTTAATAGTTTCCCCATAGCTCCCGCATGCCGCACTTCTGTTTCCTTTTGTTATCCGTGTTATAATATCCCGCTCTTCGCTATTGTTGTTTGTTACCGTAAAACTTAAGTAAACAAAGTTTTTAACTTTCTCGAATGCGTAGGTTTTACCTCCTCCAACCTGTATTTTAAGAAACTCTTCTTGTGTTTCTTGATGATCCGACTCTATCTCCATGTATTTGGTTTTATCCTCGTTTATTTTTAATCCCATTTCTTCCGCCGTTTGGACTAAACGTTTGAATACCTCCTTTAGTTCTGTTTTTGTTCTGGTTATTAACGTTATGTCGTCTGCAAACGCTAAACATTGGTATTTTAGTTGACAAATGGTTCCTTTTGTGTAGATTCTGCTTTTCCTTATAACTCACTCTAGCGCCAAGTTGAACAGGGCTGGTGATACTGGGTCTTCTTGCCTCAGTCCTCTGTTTACATTGAAGCTCTCTGATGTTTCTTCATCCACCAGGATTCTGCGTTTTGTCTCTTCATGGGTCATTTTAATTAATCTCATCAATTTTTTGGGCATTCCTAGTTCTGCGAGTGCTTCATACAGTTTATGTCTATTTATCGTGTCATATGCTTGTTTAAAATCTATAAACAACATTTGCAGGCTTAGATTGTGCTCATAACTATTCGCTATAGTTTGTTTCAGTGCAAATATTTGATCCGTAGTTGATCTGTTCGGTCTGAAACCAGCTTGATATTCTCCCAGGGTATTGTCCGCTAGTTTTTGTATTCTATTTTTTAGACATCCTGCTGAAATTTTGTACGTCACGTCTAATAGTGCTATACCTCTGTAATTCTCGCATTTCAGTCTGTCCCCCTTTTTATAAATTGGGCATATTAGTGCTTCCATCCATCTCACAGGCATACGTTCAGTCCGCCATATATCCTCTATTATTTCCATAATATACTGGATTACTTCGTCTCCTGCATTTTTGTATATCTCTGATATTATTCCGTTTATTCCCGGGCTTTTATTATTTTTCGACTGGTTCAGTATTTTTCGGATTTAATTTATGTCTGGTGGGCTTTGCTCTATACTATTCCCTTCTTGTTGAATTGTTTCGGTTTCGTTTGTAGTTTCCAAAGTCAGAATCCCCTCATTTGGCACTTCCTTGAAATATTCTTCCCATACATGTAGTTTGTTCTTTGCTGTCTCTAGTTCTTCCTTTTTATATTTACAGTACACTAGTGGCGGTTGATACTCTGTTCTTTGTTTCTTGGCCTCCTGATAAAAGTTTCTCAACTCCTTGTTTTTAAAATCTTCTTCTAATATTATCATTTTCTCTTCCATCATTTGCTTTTTCTTTTGTCTAGACAATTGTTTCGTTCGTCTTTTATGCATGTTGTATTTCAATTTATTTTCATTCGAGCTATTTTGTAGTAGGTTTCTTTTAGCTATATCCCTCTTCCTGATTGCACTTTTGCATTCTTCGTCGAACCATTCCTTATTTTTGTTCCTCACATTTTTGCGCAGCATCTGTTCTGAAACTTTAAAGATTGCTCCTTCCAATTTACTCCATTTTATATCTACCCTTTCTTCGGAAACTTGCTCTGCTAGCTCTAGCTCCTTCGACAGTAGACTTTGAAATTGCTCTCTGCTTTTCTCATTAGTTAGTGGCGAGATGTCAAACCGTCTCAAACGGTTATGTTCTTCCTGTGTTACTTTCAGCAACTCCTGTTTCATTACTATTTTTACAAGAAAATGATCTGTGTCTAATACTGCACCTCTTTTGCTTGTGATATTTTTTGATTGCTTACTATTTTCATAACAATAGACTGAACCAGGCGTGCACTTCAGTAGGAATTTATTTTTCAATTTTGCGCATAATTTCAGATCTGTTGGCAGTCGTAGAATTTTGGAAATCAGTATTCAGGAATGTTGTGGTATAAAAATAATTGTCTACTGTTTCCATAGCAACCGACTTGGCTGAGAGCGCATTTCATTTGACAGATTTTTAGACCCTCTATCCAAAACGATTAACTGTGGAACGATGAGATTTTGTTTTCGATTATATATATCCAATGATATATATGATCAAACACAAAATCATAACGTATATATATATAGATATATATATATATATATATATATATATATATATATATATATATATATATATATATATATATATATATCCAATTATGTACAAGTAAGTCACGTGATGTTCACGTCAGATTTTTTGCTTTATTTTCGCGAACTACAGTGCGCGCCTACAAGACTGTGTATTCGATGCGTGTGCACATTTCAACTACTTCAAATACAACAAACGCAATCAAATTTCACATATTCAATATTTTAACTTACTAACATAAATGAAATTACATAGCGACATAACAACGTATGTGAAGTGGCACTTAAAACATCTCTATGTTGTTTTATCATTGATTTGTATTTGTTTCTGCATTATTCTTCCAGCTTTTGATGGAAAGTTTGGTACATTCAATGGTTGGATTTTACATATTTCATATTCCATCAAAAATAACTAATTCTTAAAATAAAGTTGATAGCTTCACAAAAAGCAATCTATATTAGAATCAAATTATTCCACAAGTCTCATGAAATTATTCTAAATATCCTCAGAATTTCATACACCAAGTGGTGTTATTATATAATCTCACAAAGACATCTCAGACAAAGTGTCCTATTTGCCACAAGTTTGCATCATCCAAAAAACTCAATATCTCGGTGGAGCTGAAATGTGTTTACTCTTAGTTTACTCGCAATTGACGGTGTGTAAATCACTAAGTTGAAAGATGGCCGTAGGAAAATACTTTTATCCGCATTCTTGCGATAATCATTCCAGGAGTGCACAGGATAATATATACAGTCTTCAAATAGCGCATTCAATGTATACTATACTATTTGATAATTTAAAACAAAATACGTATTTCAAATCAGAATTAACTTACGGATTGAGTTTAATGAGCCCCTCTGATGTTATGTTAGCAACAACTAAAGCTCTATAAAGGACTCAAATTGGAATGAGTATCAAGAGTATTAGAGGAAAACGATAAGGAATTTAATCACCCTATTTGTTCCTTTCTTGTTGTTTGCAAAGTATTTTTACATGCATCTCTTGGCTTCACAACAGCTAATTCCGTTTTCAAAGGACATAAAAAGTACTTGGTCATTAAGCGCAACGAAAGCCTGAGTCAAACCGCACAAATTGTATCTTTGAGTGCAGTGCTCACTTGTATAGCATATTGTGAATAACCGAGTGTGCGTTCAGAATGACTGAGTAATTAAATAAGCACAGAATTCAGATGTTCAGTATTCGTACCGCGCATCAAAGGCGGGCTGGACCAACAGAAATAAAAACAAATGAACGAGGGGCCAAAAGGACAAAAAAATCTACGAGAGCGCTGACCACTACCAGTCCACTATACCCTTGTGAATAAAAAGCTATGTAGTTCAAAGGAGCATGCAGTAATTAGAATATTAATGGTTTTCCAGTCAAATTGCTTTTAGGTTTATTGTCATTATATTGACAAAGTTTTCTACTGAAGGATATAATGAAGTTAAAAGGAAATATTGAGCAAAGCTTTCTGTTATTCTGGACGACTTATTGGAGCAAAAAATATTTTATTGTCGAAAAAAAAAAAAGATCCGTACTATCCGAGCCCACCTTAGTTTGGTTTTACATGAATAATGGAACATGCAGGAATATTCGTGAAATCCAAAATAGAATTATTGGATTACATAATCAAAATGATTATTGCGAACAAATAACAGTTGATTTTTTCTCAGCGCTATTCATTCTCTTGTACATATGAATGAAGTTTGCGATTAGTCTATGTGTGGAGGAGTGGAGAAGCCTTTAGAGCGGCTTCACATAAATCGACTTGATTCTCCACGCATGAATTTGACACGGACATCCTGCGGTGCCTGCCGCAAGCCACCAATATGAACATCGACTTTTTTTATAACCGCATATCCCCATACTTCAAAGTAGACAGTGCAAAGAAGAGTGATGAAAAAGGTGCTAATTGAATGTTATCTAAAAATGAATAGAACTAAACTCATATTACGAACTCTTACATTAAATGATAATTAATAGGTTATCGAAACTATGGAAATTATAGGTGAGTATTTGGAAATTGGACAGACATAACTTACCAGACAATTTTGAATATGATAAGATTCCTAATTCTTTATAAGGATCCAGGCTACAGATATACTAATTTAAGGTGGATTAAAATAAATATGGACTTTTATAAATGAGTGTGTACTAGGAGAGCTTCTCTTTTGAAAAATATAATATATACAACGTTCTCTTTTTGCGTTAATTTTTTCACGTCTTTCCAATTTATCGGTGCATCTTTAAAAAAAATAAAGTAAGTTGAGATTACTCAAAAATAAAACAAAAGGGAATATGTAATTATAGATCTAGCAATATTTAAATCTCATGTGAACGAGCTCTTGGTTCCCTCAGATACTGCAGTCATTTACTAAATTTTTCAAGTGAGTCAATTGGATCGGGTAATCCGGAAATAAGGAAAAATTTATTTGATAGCACAAAGCAATCAACCGGTGGCTTGTTCGGGTGCTGCAGTCAATTTTAATTATTTTTTTTTTCGTTGATTTCAAATAGTTCATCCATATGCGGGCGAAGCGGGTAAATTGTACATATAGGGATGTGTGTGTCACATTCACAACTATTATTTATTAGTACGGAGCAAAGATGTTATGTACAACCTCTACCATTTCATTCAACATAAAAGATCTAGGCGTCATTTTTACGTTCAATTTAGATTTTTTGGAACATCTATTTAATGTCAAGTCGACTTGTAAAACTTCAGGGTTCTTTATGAGAATCTCCAATAGATATTTAAGTATTAAGGTCAGTAAGTACAGTTTACCGATTGAGAATAATAGTTTGGAGCCTTGGCGAGCTTTCCAAATATTATACGAGATCGGTACTGTACTTATTGACTGTGATGCTTACAAAATTTTTTGCACTATTGGAAGATCCAAAATATGGGTTCAAATTTTCGTTTTCAAATTAAATTACTACTGATGATAGTTTATTCGCTGTCAGCTGTCAAGTTTGACATTTTATTATAAAAATTCAATTATAAATAAAGATAAATAAATGAATATATTTTTGTGAAAAATCACAATTTTTCACTTACCGCCTTTGCCCATGGGCGGTAAGTCAGCATAACCATAGTAATCACAGTTTGCTGGTAAAATCAACATACCACCTCAAATAGAGAGGGCCGGTAAACACATGAAAATGCCTAATCGTCCAAAAAATATTTAGACATCAATATTAAAGTTTTTGTATTTCAAGCATTAGACCCGGAGCTTGTGAGAGAAAATTTCAAATCATTTGTTACCAGTATGGCGACCCTCCAGGAGTCAAATTGGGTAACTGATGAAAGAAAAATAATGGTCGTAGCGCTGGTCATCAAGGCGCAGTCGCAAGGTGATTAATTAAGATTACTGGATTTAATAACGAGTTTGAACGATTCATTACACAAAGATTTTTGTATTTTCCAGAAGTTGTTGAATAATAAACCCGACCTTGAGAACTGTCATACTTTTCTGGTGGGACTTACATGCCGCCATAAAAACCAGAACACGCAATTTTTTTTATTTCTTCAGTAATAATTTTCACAGCCAATTTTTTTTCAACTTATTATCTTTTTTACTATCCAGGAAATTGTGCACAAAATAGTACTTATCCCGCATGAGTAATAAAAATACAGAAAAAGGGTTTTCTATTTGAAATAAGAAAGTTGAGGCCAATTTTCGGTCAAGGCAGATGTGTTATTGGTTTGAATTTATTTTATATTATATTGAAATAGTATCAATTTTATATTTGGTAGAGCTGCGAATTTGGAACAATTTGATAATCTGTTCCGCCCGAAGTCTTTATCCTACCCGCCCGATACTCGCCTCAAGTTAAACTAACCCACCCGATACTCACCCTAAGTTAGTCCAATTCGCCCGAAATGAGTCAACCCGAAATAACCCGACCCGTACCGATCAGGCTCCACCCTATTCAACCCGACCCGGCCTTACCCGATCCAACCAGACCCGGCCCTACCCGATCCATTCCGACCCGGCCCCACATACCCGACTTGATCCGATTTTGACAGTTTAAACTGTATTTCATTGAGCTGTATACGTGTTTGGTTTCATATCAATTTCATCATGATAGAAACTGGCTTGCAAAGAAAGAATGTATATACTACAATAAGTATTGGAATGGCCCATATTCTGAACGAGCGAAAAGTTTGTAATCCGAGCCGAAGGCGAGGATTACGGTTCGCGAGTGTGGAATACGCCATTTCAAACATGTTATAGACTATACTTTCTCTAACAAGGTTTTGGAAACTCACCAATAATTCAGAGGAAACTTGAAAAATTATGAAGTGTCAAACGTAAAACCAGATATAAATACTTGAATTTTTAGGAAGTAACCATGATAGTAACCAAACTAACAGCTTCTGATTCGTCGAAATTATTCTAAACGGCATACGAAATCATTCTGAACGATTTTCTGGAATTAGAGGTTATCCATAAGAATGCATTGAGAGAAAAATATGATGCAAAAACCAAACCGGCCCGACCTGACCCAACCCGAACTAGCCCGATTCGAAATCTTCAACTCAGTCCGATCTGAACCCGAAATTCCCGATATTCCCAAGATTATCATCAATGAAGCCATATTTAATGTTTAACTAAGATCTACAATATTTTTTGCACAATTGGGCGTTTTCATGTGTTTACCGGCCCTCTATTTGAGGTGTTATGTTGATTTTACCAGCAAACTGTGGCTACTATGGTTATGCTGACTTATCGCCCATGCGCAGAGGCGGTAAGTAAAAAGTTGGGAATTTTCACAACAAAATATTCATTTATTTATCTTTATTTGTAATTGAATATTCAGAGTAAAGGGTCAAACTTGACAGCTGACAGCGAATAAACAATAATCAGAAGTAATTTAATCTAAAAATGAGAATTCGGATCCATATTTTGGATCTTCCAATCGTGCAAGAAATTTTGTAAGCATCACGGTCAATAAGTACAGTACCGATTTCGTATAATATTTGGAAACCTCGCCAAGGCTCGACCTCCAAACTAAGATAAGATAAGATAAGATAAGATATTTATTGAACCAGGAGATCATATTACATGATATAGGATACGTCATTACATGAACTAGAAAAGTATATAAATTCAACATGGATCATTAAAGTAATCATTAATTATAAACAGTTTTTGCTTCAATTTCGATTTGAACAATGTAAAAGTTTTACTATTCTTAATTTCATCCGATAGATTATTATACAGTAAAATTCCCTGATAATATGGATTCTCTTCAAAAAACGATGTTCGATGTTGTGGAATCTGAAGTTGATATTTTTTTCTCGTCTCATAACTGTGTATGTCTGCCATTTTAATGAATTTTGAAAAATTTTCTCTTACAAAAATCAGAATATGCCATATAAATAAAGAGGGCACTGTAAGTAAATCATTATTAGTAAAAGTCTCTCTACAAGACTGATTATATTGAAGCTTAAATATAGATCTTATGGCCCGTTTCTGCAGCCGGAATACTCTAATGAGTGATCCTGACGTACCCTAAAATATAATACCATATGTACACAATGATATATATTTAGCAAAATAGAATGATTTTACACTATGTAACTCACAAATATTACTTAATCTTCTAATAGCATAGCATACTCTGGCTAAATTCGAGCAAAGAGTACCTATATGAAGTTCCCAATTTATGTTTTCCGTGATTTGCAAACCTAAAACTCTAGAACTATCAACCTGTTGAACGGAAGTAGAAATATATTTCACCAATAAACTGAAAGCATCTGATATCTTATTGTAAATAGAGAAATGCATGATTGCAGATTTATTCACGTTTACCGAAAGTGAATTGTTTTGAAAATAATTTTTAAGTTGGAGCAAATATTGATTGGTGCTGTGAGTCAGACTTTTCAAGCTATCACTACATACAAATAATGAAATATCATCGGCATATGCTACAAATTCTGTAATTTTTGTTTGTGGCACCCCGCAAGTTACAGTAATTTCTTTTGAATAAACATCATTCAATCCAACAAGTTGACGTCCATTGATCAGATACGACTCAAACCAAGAATAACAATTACCTCTTATACCCATACAATATAATTTCGATAAAAGTATATCATGATCAACTAAGTCGAAAGCTTTGCTTAGGTCTAAGAAAATGCCAATGGTTTCAATATTTCTATCCAAGTTAATATAGATTTGATTAAGATAAGAGGCTAAAGCACTCATGGTCGAATGTTTCTTTCTGAATCCATGTTGTTCTTTAATAATTATATTATATTTATTGACAAAAGATATGAGACGGCTAAGCATAACTTTTTCGAATATCTTATGGAATACTGATAACAACGAAATAGGTCTATAATTACATACATCTTTGCAATCACCTTTTTTATACAAGGGTTTAATTTTTGATATTTTCAATATTTCAGGAAAACATCCTTCCGTTAAAGACTTATTGATTATTAGAGTTAAAGGCGTGAGAATAAAAAAATATGTTTTCTTCAAGAAAATACTGGAAATATCATCAATACCAGAAGAGTGTGAACTATTTAATGATAATATTATATTCTCAATTTCTGTTTCATCTACATTATGTAAAAATATTGTATTACAGTACATGTCTGTGTTGAAGGGATTATAGGTAATTATTGTTTTCATAGTTGCTTGATGCTTTAGAAAAATATTCATTGAAACAATTAACAATTTCTTCTTTGTTAGAGCAAGTTTTACCGTTTTACTATTATTCTCAATCGGTAAACTGTACTTACTGTTAATGCTTAAATAACTATTGTGCCTATGAAATTAGTCAATGATTGGAGTCATATACCTATGTTTCTAAAAAAAAGTTTTACTATTATAGCTAATATATTCCAAATAATTGTTTAGTCATATAAGATTATACATCTGCACAAAATAAACTCTCTATTCAACCTATTCAAATTTTAATATTCGCAATTCTCGCATACCTATCCCCAGCTAAATTTTCGCATCTTCAGTGTGGTTAAGCTCAAAACCCGTAGCGAATCTTGATTTATTCTTGCCGCCTTTTCAAAGAGCACCCTTGGTCTGCTTGCTGCCACAGCAGAAGAGTTATCATCTGTTATAGCCGACCGCGATGACATACGGCGCACTATTCATTTATTTCGGGTTTTTTAATAGCGTTTTAATTTGAGAAGAGCGGTGTTAATGGAGGAAGTAGACAAGATATTAAAAAGGAGAGAGGCAGCCCATAAAATTGGGAATGAGCAAAAAGTATAAGAGGAATTCTGGTGAAATATTATAACCCTGTACATTTCTCGTCTGATTTTCAGGGTTGTATTATTTGCCGCTCTTCTTGCGAAATCTATTCGATCTTTTTTATAGTTTGGCTGCCTAATCTTTCTGAACTTACCTACTTATATTTTTGGAAAAAAAAAATCAATGCTATGAAAATGTAATAGTATATTTAATGTGATACCTTCTTAATTTTGTACGATACATTATTGGTTATTCCATCCCATGAATATTGTGGAAATCGGATGGAATTATCATACCCAAAAAAAAAATATATCCAGTTCTATCTCATACCATCTACATATTGTTGAAAAATCTACTTCTCAATATCATCTGTTTAATAAATTGAAATCTGGGTCGAATAGAATGACTGAACGGTGGCTTGCTATATAAATATTGTTTGGAGGGAAAAACATAAGACCCTCAGTCTGCCTAATCTGCGATCGATTTTTGATATCTCGTATATACTCAATCCGCAGCTAAGAGTATGTACATTTCTTGCCGTTATAGGCTGTCAACAACTTTCACCTGTTTTTGAGCATTTCATAAAAAGTAATACGTCTAAAACATTGAGAAAAAATAACTCATGGATAATAAATGACGAAATAGAATATGAATCCATTCTTAAATTTGCAAAAAAAAAAAAATTCTCTGTAATCTTGAAGTGCATTGCCGCTTCCTCCATTTTAAATATTTGTGAACGACGTCAAATATTTCATCTTCGTGTAAGAATTCTTTCTATTAAAGCTGTAATTAAGAATGGCAAATAACATCGCGTCGGTTTGAAGTGTATTAATGAAACAATTAGTAGTCATTAAGTGAACATGAGCCAAAGAAAAAAATCATAGAAGGAACCACAAGACGATGCGAACGAGTGAAGATAGAGAGCGCCAGCTTAATTAACTCGAGAGAACAATGTAAACTCATTAATTTCCATATGTCACGTAATGAACGTGCGTGCCGCCTGCACTAGCAGTTCTTCTTTTCTCCTTTATTTTTAACCCCGAAGCTACTTGTGGTTAGTATTATCACTTTTCTAGCCTAGATCATTATCACAAACTCAGAGCAGACTTTACACAACAATTTATACAGCCGGATTGGTTCAGTTGAATTCCAATTTGGAAGGAGGGATGAAAAATGATGAGACGAATTCTAGCTTGTTCATACACGATATTTTATCAAAATTGATTGATATTTCAGTAAGAATATTGTATACGAAAGATACTTTTAATGTTGATAATGTAATGTTCATTGCTCTTGAAGGAATCGTTTATGATCAAAATAAATATCACTATTTGGAGAATAAAAAGAGATTTTAAGTTTTATCCTTTGAAGTATCATCAAACAAACACTATAAATTTCATTTGCCACTCATTATTATTGAACTTCAATCACAATGTCACCAATATTTATTTTGAACAACTTATTTATCTATTACACTGATCACTCACTGAATATTCACTGCTCGATATTCACTATTACACTATCCCTCAGTCAGGTCGTTTGCCCATGTATATTCAAATGTCCATTTCTGGAAATCTTCTATGTCATTCGAGAGCACATGAGGGGAGTGGGGCGGCGCGATACAAAGAGACGAAAAGTTCCTACCCGGACAGGGCCAGATTCAAGGCTTATTTTATTTTTACGAATTATGACACTTTTGCACGTTACAATAATATCCACCCACATGTATAGATAAAGTACCATAGTATGTTCTCAACTTTCAATTTTTTTGATAATTGTTGCTGCTTATCATATTTTATATACATTATAGGCATACATATAGGCACCTTATGTACGAGGTGAACAGCCATATTAGCGAAAAAATTACTATCCACTATTTGTAAACAATAGTAATGATAATTTTAATTCACGGAAAGAGCTGGTGTGCACATCACCATACCGTTCAAAAATGTAAAAAATTATTTTAAGTTGAGTGATTCGTTTAGAATTGATGTTGATATTAAACAGGATTGTGATATGTCTCCTTGGTTGTTCCATATAGATATGTTACTGCAAAAAGTTTTGAATAGCTCAGATGGTATACACCTGCATTAGCGAATACAAACGATGTTGTTGTCCCTGGTGTGAGTCAAGAACAATCAATAATAATAATGTGAGTTAGCAGTCCTTGTAGAGTTTCTCCGCTTCTGAAAAGAGCTTTCTAGATCCATTTTTTGGGAGAGATTACGCTCCATTTCTGATTTTAGATATTATTCGCTATATCAATCTCTTTCTATCTATCTCTTGTTTTCTGTTTTCATTTTATTATTTCCACTGTTTTTAGATCTTCTTCCATTTCTTTTATTCAAGATGATCTTGGCCTTCCTCTTTTTCTCCTTCCTGCTGGGTTCCATTCTGGGATTGATTTATTGTTCCACAGCTATCCATACGTGTCCGAGCCATTTTATGCTTTGCTGTTTTATTTTCTTCACTACATCTTCTCCTCCTAATTCCATTTCTATTTCTCAATTCATTCTTAGTCTATATTTGTTTGATACTTTTTCTGGCCCTAGTATTGTTTATCATGATTTTTATTTCCATTATTCTCAAATTTCCCTCGCCATTTCCGTCATTGTCATTGTTTTGGCAGTATAGAGTGCTATTGGCCTTATTATTGTCTCATTGTTTTACTTCTCAATTGTTTTTTATTTGCAAAGAAAGCTCTATCTTTTGTTTCATTTTTGCTTCTCTTTCCCTTAATTTGTCATTGTGACACCTAGATATTTGAATCTGTCTACCCTTGCAGAGTATTTTCTCCAATATCAATTTATTTATTCTCTGTTGTTTTCCTGAATTTCATTATTATTGTCTCATTGATATTTATTTCTAGTCCTTTGTTATTACTTCTCGTTATTATTATACTTTTGTTCTTAATATTTTTTTTCTATGTTTTGCAGCACATATTCAAATACTGAATTGAATTGATGGCGTATCTCCTTGTCTCACTTCTTTGTT
The DNA here is from genome assembly GCA_963989225.1 of Dromius quadrimaculatus. Lineage (NCBI taxonomy): Eukaryota > Metazoa > Arthropoda > Insecta > Coleoptera > Carabidae > Dromius > Dromius quadrimaculatus. The sequence continues at coordinate 12,415,318 of OZ022324.1, forward strand.
TATCACAAAATCTTCTGTTCCTCCTTTCTGTATTATATTACTAATTTTTGTTCTTCTCATTATCATTGCTATCAGTCTCCTTAGTTTTTCTGGTATTCCTAGTTCTTTTAAAGCTATCATCAGTTTGATTGAGTCAAATGCTAATTTTAAATCCACGAACATTATCTCTGTATTCATGTTGTGTTCTATGGTTTTTTCAATAATTTGTTTTTTCTGCTACTGTATAAATAAGTGAACTTTGTAGCCTTGACAACTCGAACAATAACGAAAGTAAATACTCGTGATACTTGGTTGCTATGCGTTGCTAGCTATGAAAGTAATACTTTTGTGGCCAGGACAAAAAAGTAAAAGTTTGACAAAAAGCAAATATATTGGAAATTTCAATATTTAAATGAATAAATAAGTAATCTACAACAATTATATGACTTTATCTAATCTATTTAATTCAATTTATTTATTGATATTGAAAGTAATTGTGCAATTTGAACAATTGGAAAAACTCATGGCAGGAATATTATTTGAATTATTCACTTCTTCAGTTTGTATTGGAGAATCGTTATCATTCTGAATTAAATTAAAATTCATATTTGCCACTGTTTCTTTAGTTAAGGCAATATTATTGGGAATTTCATGTAGCACCTCCTTAGAAATTTTAATTTTATTACTATTTGAATCAGCAATGTATCCCCCCGCAACGAAAGAAGAGTTCCATCCGCCATGTCTCTTTAAATCCAAAATATCGACACCCGAATCCACGCCTATGCAATTCCTTATCTCAACTGTGTTGCAAAAGTGAAGCCAAAAATGTAAAATTGTTAGAGAGAGACAGTAACTGAGAGATAGATTAAGGCGAGCCCATGTTTGTATGGAGTTAAATTGCTAGGTTAGGTTTATTTAGTATTTTCATGTGAAAATATATTGTAAAATGAGGAGAAAATGTTTTGTGACAAATTGTGATAGTGGGTACAGAACATGTAGAGAGAAATTTTCTGTTTTTTCGGCTCCCAAAGATGATATTTAATTAAATAAGTGGCGAGGATGTCATAAAAGAATGCTCGTCCGGAGATGTAAAAGTGAGAATATATTATTTCAAAATTATATCAAAATTAAAGGTTATATCAATGTTTACAATTGTTGAACGTATCTGATCTAAACTTTTAGTGGAAAATTCAACTTCAAGAAAACTTCTTATCAATAAAGAATATAAATAATTCTATTTATGTTTTGAAATCAATAGAGATGTAATAATTGTTTACAAATCCATAGTACAGTATAGTATGGAATTGTTCAATTGTGTGACAAATATATTATTACAGATACCGTTCAAATATGCATGTCCGAGTATTTTTTCCAAATTGCCCGAAATATTTAAGTGTCTCTAAAAAAACAAGGAAATCTCTTATAAAAGAGGATATTGAAATGTAGATAGAATCAATTTTCCATTAATTCTATTAAAATAATTTCTAATTTTTAGTAGAAGACACATAAACGCTAGAAATAAATTTAAATCTAAATCAAAACTTGGATTCAGAGAACTTGTAAGAATTTTTTCGATTTGTACATTATATCCATCGAAGAGAAACAAATTTTCATCAATGAGATATTACATACAAAATATTTTGTTTTCGTAGAGGAATATAAAAATGAACGGAATTTTCCCATAAATATCACGGATATACGCAATTTAGGAGATTTTTGCTAAGTTTTTTGTTAATATTTTCTTCTGGTATATAAGAAATTGTTTGTTTATATTTTCTCAATTTTATTACGCCCATTGTAATATGAAATATTCATAAAATTGTTTATGTATCTGTTATTCATAATTAGAAAACTCTTATCAAAAGAAACGTTCATATAACATATTTCATAATAATGCACTTTTTCATTGCAGATTTTAATAAATAGAAATATGATTTTTTTTTTACTTTTGCCTGTCATTTGATAAATAATGAAGTATTTAACGTGATGAAAATATTGAATTTATCTGGCAATCGTTTTTTACTGAAAAATTTCAAATATAATCTCATTTCTGTATATGAAGCATGCAAAGCTGGGCCCGCTCTCGCTATCTCTCTCACGTCTGCCGCATTACATTTTAGGCTTCATGTTTTCCAACTGAGTGTCCGCTCCTCTATTATTCTCCTTCGTGCCCGAATCATTAGCAAGGAACGTAGTTACGTCCTTCTAAACGAATGACCAGTGTATTTATTTGTCTTAAAGTTTCAAAAATTTTGCGATTCCTCTAGGTACATTTGAAATAGTGTGCTTTCCAATTATTTGATTTACACATCTACCTCGTTCATAACGATAAAATGAACGATCATCTTGAGCGTTCTTTGGTCTAGTTTAATATAATCCTGCAGTAATCTAACATGAGAAACTAACAGTATTATCAGTTTCACCTGATGACGATAGTAGATTAAAAACTATCGAAACGTTATGGTAATTATATTTATTTTAATTTTCAATAAAGATAATGGAAGTTCAACATAAAGTGTTTTCAAATCAAAGTGAATCATTATCTTCAACCTTCAAAGAAAAGATGAGAAACTAAGCCTTCATCATCGTTAGTTATCACAAAACTTCTTTTGACGCTGTTTTTAGTCTGTTGTATTTTTTTTATAGCTACATTATTTTTTATTTCGACATCTTTGACCTTCATTTTATATATCTCGTCTGTCCAGGATGCCTCCGCTACTCCCATAATTGTTATTATTTTCATTGCTAAGTAGCTTTGATCCTGAGCGTCAAGTAAAAACTTTGTAATTTCTTCTTTTTTGAAATTTTTAGATTTTTTAACTTCATAATCATTGTTTTTTCTTTTGATAAATGCAATAAGTTTTTTGAACTTTGAAATATCTTGATTTTTGTTCACGGAAATTGTCAATTTTAGCATAGAATATACCGACCACAGGGTTGGCGGTGATAAAGACTCAGATTTTTCTTGAAAATATGCCAACATTACATTTTCGTCCATTTAAGCAACATTTTTATCAGCAAGCCATTTAGAGAATATGCTGTATGTTTGATTGTATCTTTCTTTGGATTTATCCGGCAGAAGTGAGGCACATGCAGTGTCAGCTGCCTTTTGAATACCATTTTCATCTTCTGTTAACATTCTAAAATGGTTATATGCAATGTTTCACTAAATTATTGAAATTCAAAATGGCACTGATGACAGATAATATTGTAAATAAATCGTTGCTATGGATAGTTTTAGACAGGTAAAACAATCCCCATGACATTATTTGATAAAAATATAACAATCATTATTAAATAATAATATATAGAACAATAGCAGCAAAAATTTGATACATCACACAATGCGAAAGCCCTTTCAGGTGTTCAAACCTCACACAAAAAAGTATACTTTCGCATCTTGCAATGTAAATAACTATTTTTGTATACCTGATGGAAAACATCAGGTTCAATATGTAGAAATCAGTGAAGAAAAGAGCCAGCTTTCCAATTAGCAACACTTTTCTAATTAGCAACAGAAAATAACAAACAAAAAACGCACTAAGACACGCGCCCAAATGACAGCTTTAACCTAATTAAAAAAAAATACAGGTTAAACATATAAAAAAACAAAAATTCTCTCGATTTAGCCGGAAACAAATGTGATGTCGCTTCTATACGCTATGTCAGTAGCGACGAACGCGACTTCATGCGGTGGAAGTTATAAGCTCTTTACTAATACTGACTGGAGCTGTCAAAACAAATATAAAAGAGCATAAAGCCAAACTGAATTTTTGAGGCAAATAAATATGGAAAATCCTTCGAAAAAGTGGAAATCATCGGGACAAGGTTTAATTTGTTGTGTTCCTGAGTGTTCGCACACACAATAACGCAATGGTAAACTGAAATTTTATTCATTTCCGAATCGCGGATGGACGTAAGAAACTGTGAAAAAGTTATCTTCTCAGTTTGCTTTTATGCAGTAGTACATACTATCAATCCTTGCACTCTTATGATATTTATCCAACTGTGCTAGACGATTCCAAATCAGACAATAATTAAACAGGACATACAAAAAGTACACCCGAACGTACGTATTATCATGTCAAGTAGGGAACTATGTTTACACTTATAATAATTTACACATTATCTCGACCAATACATTATACAAATTCGGATTTGTTTCATCACTAAATAATAATAATAAATGGATTTAATGATTTCGTATACTTGATTGTAATAATGTCAAAGAATGGAAGAATTGACAGGCAGATTCAAAGAAACATATCTGCTGGTTGTAATGCATGTCAGACGGAAGGTTTTTAAGAAAAATATATTTGGGTGAAATGGAAGGTATTGGATTGCGTGGACGATTGGTAAGAATACACAATACACAAATAGAAAGAGGGAAAATATATGACAGCAATGGTGAGAAATAACGTGATTGATCTTGCAGATTGTCACTATGGTCTATAGCCATACAAGATCAATGAGTGTATTGTGGTAATTGTTGCTTTCTTGTAATTGTATGCACTATTTACGTAGGCCTAAGACAACATCTGTGAATACATAGAAGAATACCATCATTATCAATTAGAGAGCAATTCTCATTGTGAACTCCGTTGATATTGAGTGGTATATCTTGACAGAATTATACAACTCTATTCTCTACGAAATTCCCTTGTTATTTTGTTATCCACTGACGAATTCTGCTGAACCATTAAACACAATACAATTTTCCTACTGATTGTGTTGAGCTGACTACTCACTCACTTTGAATATAATCATTGTGAATGAAAAAAACAGTATTTTTCGTATAAAAGTCAATCTAAAATGTCAAGGATTCCTAATTAAAATCCTTTGTAAAGCCCAAAACAATGGTAAAACAAAACAACTGAATCCGAACACAGGACTACATTTGAATATCATTAACCTAAAACCGGTAACATTGAAGCAAAGAGCTTTTAAAAATTGGATTCGTGTTCGGTGTATCATTGTGATCTGCGTCATCTTTTAAGCTGGTTCCAGGTTATTAACGATAACAGTGACGTCAATAATGGAACCAGCCATTCCGAGAGCTTATTATGCCAATCAAGATGCGACATTTCCAGATAGCAAGCATACGTAGCCAATTTATACAAGCTGACAATAAAATACGATGGGGACGCAAAGAAGAACGATCCGCCAGAGACGGAGATTCAAGATGTGAATTCTAAAGAGAAAAATAACAAAACAATTTTGCTAGCTTCATTCCATCAATAATTTCAATTGCTTCAGTCATTCACAAAAACACTCACATATTTGGAATCAGTTACTGCCTTGAAATTACAGATGTCAAGAATAAATTCTCAGAATATGCTCCCCGTTCTGAATTCTCAGAGTATGCTACACTCACGACGCATCAAATGTGATTCAACAATTTGGTTGTTTACGCACCATGATTCCATATAATCCTTAGCATTCAAATGAGATACACGTATATAACTTTTCCACGTAAAAAGCACCTTCTGCGCTTGTGGTAACTACAGCTCGCAAAATTTCTCCGAGATATATTTCCTTATGTGACAGAAACAAAGGGCGATACAGTCAATTAAATTTGAATAAGATTCTAGAATCGTGTGAAATTAAAATGGATCAGAATTTATTAGCTTTCATTCTGAATTGAGTGCCGCTGTCAAAATGGCAAAGCGAATCGTGTCTGCGTTACAGATAAAGTAGCACTTTATGAATATTTTACTCAGAGTGATGTTATGTGGCATTTCTTCCTATATCTTGAGACTATTCATCTGACTTCAGAATATTCATAAGTTATACAACAAGAGTTTAGAGAATATTAAAAAAGAAACAGTAGAGGTAATGAGATGTATTACTAAAAATCACAAATTCATCTATGGTTTGTTTTGTTTCTACGTAACACATCTAGTTTCAATATTTTGATGAACTTAACTATCCTGAATTTGAATAATTTCTCCTGAATATGAAAGTAACTCTCCATTGGCCTACGTGGTGGAGAGCATATAGATGTAGACAGCAGTCTGCAGTAATAAGTTTTACCAAAAGCTACTGGTGATAGGAACTTTATCCCCGAAATAGGTATTCATTTCTCCAATTTTTACTTACTTGTACAAAGTAACAAGAAAGTATTGTGAAACAGACAAAATTCACCTATCGAGATTTTGATGGAAATATCCGTTTTGAGCATCCCTGAATCCATTTTGACTATTTTTGGCTTGATGTCGGTACGTATGTTCGTGCGTGCGTTCGTAACTCGCAAATCTCATAACTGGTTGAACGTATAATGTTGAAATTTTGTATTCAAGACTGGTATAGAGTCTAGTTGTGCATATCGCATCATGGTTCTAATCGTCTGTACCGGAAGTGCAGTTTACTCAAAACTTTCTTGAAATTTTTCTTATAAATCCAGAATAATCAACCGTAGGATGTTGAAATTAGGTATTTGAACTTGATGTTGCATCAGCCAAGCCAGAAGTACACTTTATTTGAAATTTATTTTGAATTTTTTGCATAAATCTAGAATGATCAGCCATAGCATATTGAAACTCCGTATTAAGCACTTCTATAATATCTTATTGTACATCTTGCATATGATTGCAATCGGCTGAACCGGAAGTGCACTTTACTCGATATTTTTTTTTTAATTTTCCTCATAAATCCAGAATGATCAGCCGTAGGATGCAGGATTTTAGTATTTGAAATTGCTGTAGCATCACAATGGTCCTCTTCTATTTCTGTAACAATCGACTGAGCCGGAAGTGCACTTCATATGACAGACTTTTCGAATTTTCCGCATAAATTCTAAACTATCAGTCGTAGAATATTTGAATTTTGTATTAGGCACTTTTATAATATCTACTTGAACACCTTGCATTATGATTGCTATTGACTAAGCCGGAAGAGCACTTTGCTCGAAACAGTTTTTCAATTTTCCGCATAAATCCAAAACGATTGAACGTAGATTGTTAGAATTCAGTATTTAGGACGATTATACCGTCTAGATGCTCATATCTCATTTTTATTGAGATTTACCAAGCCGGAAGTGCACTTTACTTGACAGTCTTTTGGAATTTTTCGCATAAATTCGAAACGATCAGGTGTAGAATATTGAAATTTGGTATTTCAGTCTGCTGTAGCATCTGAATGATTGCCCACTCTTTTCAAACAAATCCGGAAGTGTACTTCAGTAGGAATTTATTTTTTAATTTTGCGCATAAAATCAGATCTGTTGGTAGTCGTAGAATTTTAGAAATCAGTATTTAGGAATGTTGTAGTATAAGAATAATGGCCTACTGTTTCCATAGCAACCAACTTGGCTGAAAGCGCATTTTACTTGACAGATCTTTAGAATCTCCTGAATAAATCCAAAACGATTAACTGTGTAACGATGAGATTTTGTGTTTGATTATACATATCCTATGATATATACGATCAAACACAGAATAACATCGTATTTTATGTATATATGTATATATATCTATATATATATATATATATATATATATATATATATATATATATATATATATATATATATATATATATATATATATATATATATATATATATATAATATGTTCACGTCAGATTTTTTTTTTCCAAATTTAAGGTGTTTTTCATATTTTTGTATTCCATTATAATTGATAAAGACAAACATCTTTCATTGAGTGAGACAAGTATTTATGGTATAGTATGTTTTACAGGTATTGAAATGGCCCTCATTCCAAACGAGCAAACAGTTTGTAATCCGAGCCGAACGCGAAGTCTACGGCTTCAAACATCTTGTAGACTATACTACTTTTAACAAGATAGCTAGAAATAAATACTTAAATCAATTATGGCAACCAAACTAATAGATCCTGATTCGTCGAAAATGATGATTGTATGATTCTAAGGATACGTTCCACTAGTCAACCACAACGCTCATGTCGCCTTAATAATCGTTCCACAAAGACGATCGCAGTCTTGGCGTTCATGGTATATACGTCATAGATGACAGCGCCCGCGATTGAAAGGTAGGTCGCACGCAACGGTGCATTTTTGCAGAAATCGCAAGAAGCTCAAATCAAATGAGATATTGCCTTTCCAATTTGTACTTGCGATTCCAAGTTATGTCAATTGATTCAAGATTTTCCATTTGTTAATATGACAGATAGTTTTATGGTCTCTCATTATTATCATTTATTATTTAGGAGCGATTGATTTCCATTCCATTCGTATATCCTTTTTGCTAAACGTTAGTTGATTCTTATTAATGACTTATTTTTTAATCCTAACCACAAATTGTCAGTTTATTTAACATTCAACAGACACTCGCATCGTTCCAATAGAAGCACCAGCCACATCGACCATAAGTTAGTGGAACAGCAAAAACCGCGGCCGTGAGCGTGAGCGTTGCTGATGTGATCTAGTGGAACGTGCTCTGAATATCACTTGTTCCAACGTAATTTTACTTCTCCGAACAAAATATAATAGGGACAGAATTGTAATCGTTCTTTGACAGTTCGAGATTTTGATGAGTCTTCACGTTCTAGAACCTACTGTACATAAAAAACATAATTTAAAAAAGAATCGGTCTGTCTGAATTAAAGCACAGTAACATGAAAACGCGTTCTAATCTTTGACTGAAATTCTAGATTCAAGTTGTTTATTGAAAAGCTAGATCTAAGTTTGTGAATGAGCTTTTTGCAGCCAGTGGTACTAAAACTTTATTGTTGGAACTTTTTAGTTTTTTGTGTTTATTCTATTAACGGAAATATTTATCATAAGATATAAAATAACTTAGATTGATCCTTGAACAATTTGGCACAATATTCGATTGAAATATCCTTCGAAATCATCATCAGCGGCTCATTTGTTATCAATAGAGTTTGAGTTGTTATATTTTATTGAAGCAAAGAAATAATGAGAATCGTTTTATAAAATTGAATTTATTATTACTCTTGGACATCACATGCAAACGTTCGTCAATTGTTTCTCCAAAATAAGTATCGTGTTCCTCATTAAATTATAACTCTTGCGATAATAATCCTAGTAGATGGCGCAAAAAGGATATTTTAATAATTGTCAATTGTTTTTTACAAGTGATTCTAATGATGTCTAATTTAGTATCAATTTGAAGCTCTCAGAGAGATGAGCTTAGTGAAAAAATGAGATAAATAAACAGTGAAATCCACGGTACCATCTTTTAGATCCACTTCCGTCGATCAAATGTCAAAACTGTTTGTTCCAATAATATAAAGACCCTAAAAATCTGGTAGACTACTATTCATTTTCAAGGATCTTTATTTTATGTTAGAATATATCAGTAAGTGAAACAAACCACATTGGAGCGTGTGTTGGTACTAATTAGAAAAATCTGACGTGAACATCACGTGACTTACTTGTGCATCATTGGATATTTATGTATAATACGATGTGATTTTGTGTTTGATCATATATATCATTGGATATATATAATTAAACACAAGATCTCATCGTTCTACAGTTAATCGTTTTGGATTTACCCAAAAGATTCTAAGAATCTGTCAAGTAAAATGCGCTTTCAGCAAATTCGGTTGCTATGGAAGCAGTAGGCCATTATTCTCATACTACAACATTCCTAGATACTGATTTCCAAAATTCTACGACTACCAACAGATCTGAATTTATGCGCAAAATTGAAAAATAAATTTCTACTGCACTTCCAGCTCAGTCAATTGTTATGAAAATAGCATGCAATCATTCAGATGCTACAGCAGACTAAAATACCAAATTTCAATATTCTACACCTGATCGTTTCGAATGTATGCGAAAAATTCCATAAGACTGTCAAGTAAAGTGCACTTCCAGTTTGATGGATCTCAATAAAAATACGATATGAGCATCTAGACGGTATAGTCATCGTTAACACTGAATTCCAACAATCTACGTTCAATCGTTTTGGATTTATGCGGAAAACTCAAATTTTTTTTTGAATAAAGTGCTCTTCCGGCTTAGTCGATAGCAATCATAATGCAATGTGTGCAGCTAAATATTATAAAAGTGCCTAATACAAAATTTAAATATTCTACGACTGATTGTTTAGAATTTATGCGGAAAATTCAAGAAGTCTGTCATGTAAAGTGCACTTCCGGCTCAGCCGATTGTTATAAAAATAGAAGATGACCATTTAGATGCTACAACAATTTCAAATGTCAAATTCCAGAATCCAATGGCTGATCATCCTGAATTTATGCGGAAAATTAAAAAAAGTTTCAAGTAAAATGCACTTTCGGTTCAGCCGATCGCAATCATAATACAAGATGTACAGAAAAATGTTATAAAAGTTCTATATTTATGCAAAAAATTCAAAAATAGTTCCAAGTAAAGTGCACTTCTGGCCTGGCCGATTCTTACAAAAATAGCAGATAACTATTCTGAAACAACATCAAGTTCAAATACTGAACTTCAACATCCTACGATTGATCATTCTGGATTTATTAGAAAAATTCGAAAAAAGTTTCAAGTAAAGTGCACTTCTGGTACAGACGAGTGGAACCATAATGCAAGGTGCACAACTAGACCCTATACCAGTCTTTAATACAAAATTTTAACATTATACGTTGAACCAGTTTTGAGATTTGCGAGTTACGCACGCACGAACATACGTACCGACATCAAGCCAAAAATAGTCAAAATGGATTCAGGGATGCTCAAAATCTGGATAGGCGAATTTTGTCGGTTTCACAATACTCACTTGTTACTTAGTACAAATAAGTAATATTGTGATTTGTTAATACATGATTAATTTAATCCCAAAAGTGGAGAGTTGTAGAAGACCAATCGTCCATCAGATTTTTGTGATTTTTTGTAGCTCTTAGAATTGTCAAAGCCTTCAACAAGTCGAGTTCTTATCCTCTGGTCTCTTTGGATGGTATCTCGAAATTATTTTGGTCAAATTTTTTTAGCTGTGAGGAATTAGTAAGTGTCGAAGTATCGACATTTTTTTATGTGCAGCATCTCATATGTTTTTTGAATATAATATCAAAATTTCAATTTGTTTCACTAATTTAAACATAGTTGTGATCTCTATATTTTATTCCATAAACGCAGCTATTTTTCATTTCATTCGATTTTATGATTTTATCATTTACAGGATTCCTCTTGCATTTTGTCCATTATAGAATGTTGCATTGAGCTCACGTAATTGTGAATATTAATTTCTTTTTTCCGAGAAAGAATGTATGAAATTGCTTAAAAATATTTATGGTAAAGTAGCGTCAGCTTACAATTCGTCTTTATAAGGTTGGATACATTTTCTACAATTAAATCGGAAAGTTGAAGTATACGTTGAATCAATGAACTAGAACTGAATCAATGTAAGTTTCACAGAAATAAAAATTTAGGAGTCGGTTTTCACATCATCGTTCTGAGTAGGACAGCAACTGTAGATATATGTTTCGTCCTAATAAGGACCGACTCCTGAATTTGTTTTTTGTGACACTTATCAGGTTTTGATTTTTTGATAATTTATGAATTGAAATACACTAAATTTAATGATGTGTTAACCTGTTGTTCAGAGAAAAGCGATTTGTTGATATGAAGTATGCATTTAAACTTAAGGAAGATAACTTTTATGAAGTACAGCCCCAACCACTTCAACTCTGGAAAACAGATATTAAATAACGTGCAACAAATTGTTCTATGAGAGCGTTATTCCAAATACGTTTGCATTGTGCAAAAAAAGTTACTTCTCTGGCAACATCTTATGCCTGTATTAAGCGATTCAAATTTTTGATCAATAATTTTTAAAAGTTAACCTTCAATTTATTTCATTTTATTTGATCAAATCATTGTTTGAATAGAACTGGTTTCAATTTCCGTCAATATTCTGGAGTATTCTAGGGAGATTTTATCCGATTTGTCGTTAGACCAACACTAGTCATATTAATTATTCAAACATATTGCAATTACAAGCTAAGTAACAATTGCCTTCAGTATATTATTTTTCATGCCTTGTTATCATCTCTATCACTTTCAATTTTTTCCCTAATCAAATTTTTTGAAATTACGTCAAAAATTATAAGTGGGCAGTTGATGAATGACAAGTGGTAATTCTGATTTTCATTGACGAAAACTTGGATCGTGTGAATATTTTTGAGCTCGACAATAAATTGCGGAAAACTTGACAAAAAACTTGATCAATTTAATGGTCAGGAAATTGGACTGTGTAAAATAGGCATTAGGCAAGCTAACTATAGACAATTTAGGTCGTCGATCCCACAAATATAATTTTCGAAAAAGAGAGACTCAAAAAATTCATCAATTGTGGTGAATCTAATCAAAAATGGAACATGGATCAGGAAGACACAGATCTAACGGAATTATTGCCTGCAATCTTGAAAAAATTTAAGCACAAATTCATGTATTTGTTACATATTATGAAATAAGGCTTAACTATCTCTTGAGAATTGTTGTTCCTCTCTATAGACTGGACGAGCCTAAGTTAAAAATATTAAATTTTTGTCACATCCGTATCGGCTTTATGTTTATAATAACTCATTCTGCACAGTTCTCTCCAATACAATTATTACGAACTTTTCATGTCTTTCACAGAATGATATGAATGCATGAAACTTATAATGGCACTTTATTTGGAAAACAGTTTTTGCAAATCATAATATTATTAGCTCAAAAAGATCAGGCATAAAAATTCAGGAAGCATAATAGGTTCAAATATATTATTGAAATTTCTAAAATACTGGAGCAATGTCCTACATATGCAATCAAATTTTTAATAGTCTTGCAGATTTTATCTAAATTCTTAAGTTTCTATCAATTCTGTTTCTCTGCAAATTAACTCAGTGTTATAAATTGCTAATTACCACAGCGAGATAAATTCAAAGACAGTAAAATAAGCAATCTTTGTTGTTCTTCTTATAACAAAAGATAATAATTACAGTAAGTTAATTAAAAAATGTCGTAAATCCGAGTGCGGCGAAGTATAAGCTCAACTAACGTCTGAAAATATTCAACTTTTATAGCGGAGCATTAAATTCGCAATCTGAGTAAAGACACAGCAGACATTAACGATTAATGTACGATCTATCTTATCAGGGTCTGTGACTAAGATTCCTTTGATTTACTGAGGAAATAACTTTTTATTTGCAATAAATTTATCAATAAAGTTTCTTTTATTGTAGGGTATTTTCTCGGAAAATTGTTATTTGCAGAGACATCGATCCCTTTTGTGCTTCGACAATAAAGTTATTCATAAAATGAAGAGATTAGAAATGTAATTATGCAGAATTGAAATTTATGGTTAGAAGTTATTTATTGGTGTTATAGTTGTATTCAATTTGTTTGAATCATGTTTGTTAAATTAGCATATATTCAATAGTCGGTTAAGATAATATATAGCTGTTCGAAAAGGTTAGAAATATACGTCTACTATTGTTGTAATTTATTATTTTGACTGTATAACTTCCTCCGCAGTATGGAGAATTATTATGCACCAAGGATTCATTCATAAAACCACTGCGTATATAATTATTGTTGTATCTCCAATCGAGGGAACTAACGGAATATCTGAATAAATTTCTATATGACTTGTTTTAGAGTATAGATGATTTATTACATCTTTGAACAATACGCTATTCTATTGAAAAAATTGATGGTACGAGATAATTGCACTCAGTTTCTGAAAATCAACACAATTTTAGATTATATCAGAAGAAATATGAGGGAATTGATGTCTTTATAAAGTCTACGAACAAAATATTGCGAGTATTCTCTTTGAATCAGAAATATGTTAATCGTCATCAATATTCGAATGTGGGTATTAAAATAAGGTAATTCAGTCGAATATTCCTAGAAAATTAAAATTAGTATTACTCACTTGAATCTCCTCTGAGAAATAAGAAAATTCAAAACAGAAATGATTTCTTACAGGTGAACTAAAATTGAATCAGTAGTTATTTTGGAGTATTAGACTGTATTTTCAGTATTGGTGATAGACTTGAGATTACAAAATCGTTTTCGGAGAACAAAGCAAAGCTCTGAATGTCATACTGAAAATTCTACTTGAATCAATTTCAATCATTATATAATTTATGAGGACTAGATCATGTGTCAAATTTGTTCAATATGGAGTGAGTGGAGTAATCCACGCTTGAAAATATCTGATCTATAATTACAATGTAATAATAAACCTATGTGCAATTATAAGCACGCATCCCCTTATTTATGGTTACCCTAGTATTGGGCTGCTGACGAAACCGAAACCACCACTTATCAAGGTCTGTTTTTCAATACGATCCATGCAAAAACTTTCATGCTAGATTTTATTACGTTAAAGTACCAATAATCTCCACTAGAAATTTGAATATGAGAAACTAAAATTGATCAGGAAAAACGTCGTAATGCTGCGATTCTGATGTGCCAATTCATGTCTCACATGCAGATCTGTTGTTCACTAAGAAAATAGTAGAATAACATTACCTTTTTTTGATTAATTCCTAAGTATAACAAGTTCGCTACAATATTGTTCACAATTTCCGGATTTATAGATCTATAATGTTGAAGATTATGCACAGGATTGCAATATTATTTTCTCATTCACTATTATATAGGATATAAACATTCATCAGGATGTTGAACACTTCAAGAATTACAAGGCTGATTAAATTCAACAAAAATTGCGAAGTACAAGTCCTATTGAACTATTCTTCATAGAATTCAAGTATAAAGCTTCGTTCCCTAGATTGGAAATAAATATTTTTCGTATATAATATCACAAAGGACTGTAATGTGATCAATTATTTTTCTTGAAACATTGGTTACCTGACAACATCGCGAGAGTCATTTGTTCGTTTAAATCACGAGAGCGTAGCTCGAGGGATTTCATCTGAGCAGATGACTCGAAGGATGTTGCTCAAAAGTAAACAATGTTTGGAAGAGAAATTAATGATAGAATTAAAGTCGCGAGAGATATTTGTGCAGAATATTCCTCGAATTGAATTACTATTATGAGTACCTATTAAATGATGTTGGTTACAACTTCTGGCTTTTGTTATTGCAAAAAGCACTAGATTGTCCGGATATTCTCTTCTGACATTTTATTGTATTTTTCGACTTCTTGTCTATAATTTCAACACAAACCTTGAGAGATACACTTCCACGATTCAGTTCTGAAATTTTTGCAAAATTGATTATTTGTTTTTATTAAAACTGTTTATTGTTTCTTCATGAAAACGGCAATTTTATGCGATTAGAATGATCTTGTAAATTTACAGAGGCGGATTCCCATTGGCAAGCAATTTTTTTCTATAATGGTCACTGTTACAAATAAATGACATGAGTGAAATAATCGTTAAAATTGTACAGTTTTATTAGAACTGAGTTGCCATGTTTGGGTCTCTGTCTCAGTGTGACTGTTTGCGTTAGATTTATTGGTAAAGCTGAAAGCTATTTAATATTCTTAATTTTGACATTTCAGAAGGAAATGACCACTCCGGAAATCAAAGATCCTTCTGCATTGATAAATGATGAACTTGAACGCAAAATTCATGGAAGATCTTATATTTTATGCATTGAATAAGAAAAACTCAAAAAAGATGTGTTTTTCATGCATTGGCCTTCATTTAAATAAATTGTGCTTTCAAAAAACTCAATGCTTTCTTACTTCTTTTATTATCATCCTGAATAGACTACATATCATGAAAACTAATCAAAACAACATCAAATCCTCAGAGAAACTACATTTTCGTTTTGCATTTTGCGTTAGATTTATTGGCAAAGCTGAAAGCTCTTTATTATTCGCCATTTTGACATTTCAGCAGGAAATGACTCCTTCGTAATTCAAACATCATTTTGCATTTTCAAATGATGAACTTGAATGTGAAATTCATGAAAGATCTTTAATGTTTTGCATTGAATAAGAAAAATTCGAAAAAATATATACTTTTTACGCATTGTCCTCTTTTTCAATTAACTGTGCTCTTAAAGTACTCAATGCTCTCTTACTCTTTTCATTATTATCCTGAATAGATTACATATCATGAAAATTACTTAAGACAACATCCAATTCTCAGAGAAACTACGTTTTTGTTTGGGGTTTCTGTGACCCCAGTGTGATACTAATGCAACTACAAATGAAGTGTGCATGTCCAGGGTTAAGTTTCAATATTCAAATACGGGTCTACCTTAAAATGATGAATGAGCTCAGCAAGACAGCGCAAACAGAATAGCATACAGCGTCAACACAGAAATCGTTGAACGGCACATGAAATTAAAGCTACATAGCGCAAAAATTTATTTGATTTTTGTATGACGTTTGAGCTCAAATTTTACTATATGCCTTAAATTAATGCTAGTTAAGTTTAGGATTATAATCATTCGATGTGGTTACTATAGCTTAAAACACGTGGTACCGTTGGAAATTCTATCATTTTCATCTCAATTTTGATTCATGGGTGCTGCTAGATTCTTCATTTTAATTTTATTTTCATCTGTCAGGGTGATATTTAGAAGAAATGTATTTTTAAACCCCAATTTGTGAGAATTAGAAAAGTTGCTATAAATATAATATGTATTTCGGCTAGAATATTTCTGGAAGACCTTGCCCGTTTGTTTGCCCTGGCGCGCAAATTCAGACTCAGCCATAATAAACATCTCTTTTTTTCTTAATACATAAATAACTCTTTATTATTACGAGTCACTTACAGAAATCCAGCAATTATTTTTGAATATTTGATGATGATTACCTTTAAAAATTGAATCACGCCGATATAAAATTGGAATTGTGAATGTAATTTACTATTTATATATTTTTGTGACACTCGCGGAATTATGTGACAGTTAGTTGTAAATTTCGAGAGTAATTACATAGTAATTAAACTCAAAATGTGCGCTCGTAAACAATTGAAAACGCCATTTTTCACAAATTTTGTAACTTTCAAACAGTTGAACATCAAAACATCAAACAAAATAGAACAAAAACGGAACAAGAGCCATACAGAACATTTACATGTCAAATGCAAGAACGTTTGGCACACAATGAGCTAAATGCAAACAGTTAATTTTTCACTGACTGGAAAAAAACTCCCCTTAGAGAGTGACAATTTAGAACCTACCCTCTCTGTGATCACTCATTCACTCATCCAGAAGGGAAAAGCGTAAGGGGCCTCAAATGCACTGGTTATGTCACCAGCAAACAATTTTTTCGTTCGTATGGCAACGAACGGACAAGAGAGTTCGGTGGGTCGGTTTCCATGGTATTCGAATGATAAATATTTGATTTGCATAAAGTTTAAGAGTGAGGAGAATATTTCTCGTAAGGGATGCAGCAGAAGGGTGGTTAACTACCCTTGGTTTATGAATAACCGCTCTATTATTTTATGAATTATTGTAAGGGACTCAGAACCGTCTTCTTGATGTTACAACTAGAATGAAATATTACTCTATTTGGGACAATGATTGTATAGAAATTTATTGTTATAATTTTTATAGATTCCAAACAGCAGTTTCTCCAATTAGATTGACACAATATTAGTCCTGTATAAATATATCATATTTGTTTATTTTGTCGGATCATTTTAATTTTTGATTCTATTCATACTCGAAATATGCCTTCCATTTGGCAATTTCCTTGAATTTGCTATTTATTTATAAATTCAACATCAGTATCACTCTTTAGATAATTTATGGCAAGTGCAGATCATATCTAATTGTTATCTATATTTTCTTCCAATCATAAAAATCCTTGTTTCAATTTTTGAAAAACCAATTAGTTTAGTATACCGATAAAGCTCAACCGTAGAATTTGATTTGTAAATACAACACAATAACTGTACAGATCAAAATATCAAATTTCTAATTAAATTTCCGTGTTAAATTCTCAGGGGTCCTGCCCTGCCTGGGGGTTCTTGAAACCTGTTTGTCGATTTTCATTTCGTTATGATTCATATTCAGCTGATTTCAATTTCGCCAACTGGAGGTCTGTGGCCGACGTGCCATATCCATTAATGATATGCAGATTTTAAAACCTTTATGCTCATTAAATTATACTGAATGAGGTTACGAATTTCACTTTAAATCGACCTTCTGTAGGCGAAGTGAAAAGTTAGAATTTTGGAAATTCATGCTGAAAATGCAGATATTATCATGCATTGGGATGAAGAGCTAATACATCAATTATTATAAAGTGTAGCTTCTTGAAAAAATGGGAATTTGAGTCTATATTTTTGTGGAAGTCATCCAGAGATATTTTCCAATTTTTGGAAACATAAAGCTATAATGGATAAAATGGTTGACGCTGACTGGATTTATAAATAATGTGAGTGATGTTTTCTTGGGATTTCAGTCAATTTAATTTGATTTCTTTTCTGCTTTACAGTTTCGGCTGCACCTCAGCCATCCTCAAAAGCGCTACAATTTTATTTTATTGCTAATTATGTGTTTATGAATGTTAAAATACTTACAAATGAATTATTGTTCAAAAAAAATTGAAGTTATACATATGTTTAAATTGATATTAATATTAATAAGCGGAAAAAAGAGAAATTTTATCTTGTCCTTTGCCACACCCGATATCTACGGAAGGCTTTGGCTAACTGCATGTTGAAAATCGTGCGTGCACGCATTGTCAAAAAAGTACATATTGACACTGGTAGAAGTTTGTCAATTGTGGTGTCAATCAATTAAAATTGTGCATCACGCAAGGTGTCAAAAATTTAAACAAAATCAAAAAAGTAACATGAGCCTAGATCTGAAGGGTGTTGTTGTAAATCGTGCTAAGCGCTATAGTATCTGTCTTTTCATTAATATTTTGTTTGTCCTGTTTTATATACAACATCTCTAATGTAAGTCTTTTATTTAAGTTTACTTCATCATGAATAATACTAGTTTCATCAAAATTGAAAGTATGACCTGAATCAATGTAATGTGTGACTAGCGCACATTTTGGCGTATTTTTATTTGATTTTTTACTATTTCATTTGTGTTCATCCAGCCTTGTTTTAAATATTTTTTAGTTTGTCCTGTGTACTGTGCATCACAATCATTGCACGGTATTTTGTAGATCAAATTGGATCTTAAGTTTTTGTCAGTTTCATCTTTTATTTTGGAGAATAAATTGCCCACTGTTTTGTACTGTTTGAAACAAATTTCAATTCCCTCTTTATTTTCGAATACCTATTAATTCATGTAACTAACGCTATCTATGTAAGGAATTGTGAAGTATTTATCAGTCAAAGATTTTTTCTTTTTTTTGTCATTGTCATTTACACTAGGTGAATGATTCATGATTTGATTTTTGATACCGTTTATATTTATTGGAACGAAGTAAGCTAGTAACTGTGTTGATTACTTCAGTATGATATTTTTTAGAGGTCAATTTAAGTGCCCTGCTGAACATATTTCTAGCAACATTGAGAAGTTGACTTTTGGGATGATTGGATTGAAAACTCAAGTATCTGGTACTGGCTGAGGGCTTTTTGTACCATTTAGTGGTAATGTTGCCACATTTTTCTCTTATCAGTAATCATCTATTTTAGATCTTGGCATAGCTGTAATTGTCTATGACTATTTAATGGTGAGCTTTATAGACAGGTCTTTGGTGCAGCAATGGGAAATTCGATGTCTCCTGTGGTGGCTAATTTGGTTATGGATTTAGTTCTGAAAGAGGTTATCGCAAAGTTGTCATTTGAAATTCCGTTTATAAAAAAGTATGTGGATGATTTAATTACAGTTGTGCCAAGATCTAAAATAGATGAGATTGTAACTATTTTCAATAGCTTCAATGCTCACATACAATTCACAGTTGAAACAGAGGTTAAGGTGAAACATCACCCGGAAATACTAGCTATCTCTGTCTAGTCTAATCTTGTTTTGGAGTAAGTGAGGCTTATGGAAGGTCAGTGATGATGGCGGGATACACAAGAATTCAAATTTGACATTTCAGACGAAAAACATTTTATAGAGAAATTTACGGAAATTAATGCTCACATACAAAATCATTTTTCAAAAACATAAGTTTTGATGAAATTATTTATAATGAGAATATGAAATTATGATATAAAAATGTCCCAAAATTTATGAATTTTTTATTGAACCGTAAAGTATACAGTACAAGGATTATATATGGAATATTATATAGAGCAAATGATCTTCATGACTTTGTTGGCACATACAGACTCCTGATTATCATGTCGCCTTAGCGAGCACCATTAAATGTTTTTGCCTGATGATCAGTTGTTTCTTCAAAGAAGAATTGCTCGATGCTACCTTCAGCCCAAAATGTGCAACTGTAACACCTATTGCATTTTCATAGTTGTGTATTGCTACTTGCTCATGACTCTTACCCCATTCCGTGATACTAGTAGATTTCGAACATATGATATGTTTTCTACTAGGGATCCGACAGGCAGTTTTCGCTTACAGACTAGACCAAAATTTGAAGCTTTTAGTCTATGTTTTCTTTAAAGTATTTACCCTTGATGTATTCACTAAGAAATTAATACTTGTAATTTATTTGAAGGTGAATATCTTGGGCCTTAGAGCAATGCAGATTCGGATCAAGTATTATTATTTGTAGAATGACAGATCCCAATAATAATTGATGGACATAAATAAAATATTTTGTCGCTTTCTTGAGAAATATGATATTGATAACTTGAAATTCTCATCTGTACATTTCCAGCTATAGTAGTATTTAGAAATCTAAAAGAGATAAGTTTTACAAAATTAGATTTGAAGATTGATTTTTAATGTATTTATCCAATGAACTTACTGTAACATTGTAAGTCAGATTTGTCAAATATCCTGGAGTCCGAACCATTTTTCTTACTAGTGTGACAAAATTGGTAAAACTACACACACAGCCAGAAGCAGATATTCAAAATGATTTTAAAATCAGCCATAGGCTATTTATATGAATAAATACATGATAAAATTAATCTTTGACACTTGTCATGTAGTACAAAATTTGGATACTAGATAGCGCCACAGAACAAATCAACTAGTAAAAAGCCATATTCACATTAATAAAAGAAGTGGAAAAGAAATTGAAGAATATTTTCCTAAATTATTATTTTGAAATATACAGCCGCTGAAACTCTGGAAAATATTGTAAAAAATTGCTCATAATTTTTAGATATAACAAATATATTTCTTTTTGTTCATTTGACGTTTCTTCATAACAAAATCTATGATTTGAACAAAAAAAAAAATAATTTCTCAAAAACTTGGAATCTCACGACTCTGAAAAAAATATATTATCTCCAAGAAATATTTAGCCATGGAATATAATTACTTTTGTCTTAATTAACCTTGCAGGGAATAAAAAAGTGTAAATGGACATCAGAGAAGTACCCAAAACATCGAAAATTTTGAGCTCAAAATTCAGTGGCCGATGTCAAAAAAAATAAATTATTCAAATATATATAATTCCTGGATACAAGACTTTTATTTTCCTTTAATTTTCAATATAAATATTATACTTTTAGAAGTGCACAGAAAGGGTTATAAACGGAATATTAATTAATAAAAATCAACAATTTTTGCACAGTACTTTGCAGAATAATGTCATCTATAAGTTTACCAGATTTTGTCCCAAAAAACTGGATAATCTCTGAGAAATTAATATTCTTAGCACTAATTATTTTTTTTCTCGAAATTATCAAGTTCAATTTTAATGAAATATTTCATATGATAACTGCAAGTATAGCGCCTAGTATATATATTTTTTCCAGATAAGTTGTTATCAAAGTCTCTGAGATATAGGATTTGCATGCTAATTTTATACTTTAGCATTAATTTTATACGGATTTATTGCAGACATAATGAAACTTTGACAAATTATCTTATTTTTAATATACACGTCATTAGAAACTTTGTTAATTTATTATAAGAAAGTATTTATCAAACATATTGCTACAAGATTCATCAATTCAAATTTCGCGCTAAAATAGTTCTTCCGAGTGATGTTTCACCTTAAAAACAGCTTACCTTTTCTTGATATGGTACTGATTAGAGAAGAATGTGGCAACATTACCACCAAATGGTATAAAAAGCCCTCAGCCAGTACCAGATACTTAAGTTTTCAATCCAATCATCCCAAAAGTCATCTTCTCAATGTTGCTAGAAATATGTTCAGCAGGGCACTTAAATTGACCTCTAAAAAATATCATACTGAAGTAATCAACACAGTTACTAGCTTACTTCGTTCCAATAAATATCCATGTGGCATTATAAACGGTATCAAAAATCAAATCATGAATCATTCACCTAGTGTAAATGACAATGACAAAAGAAAGAAAAAATCTTTGACTGATAAATACTTCACAATTCCTTACATAGATAGCGTTAGTTACATGATTAAATGGGTATTCGAAAATAAAAAGGGAATTGAAATTTGTTTCAAACAGTACAAAACAGTGGGCAATTTATTCTCCAAAATAAAAGATAAAACTGACAAGAACTTAAGATCCAATTTGATCCACAAAATACCGTGCAATGATTGTGATGCACAGTACACAGGACAAACTAAAAAATATTTAAAAACAAGGCTGGATGAACACAAACGAAATAGTAAAAAATCAAATAAAAATACGCCAGAATGTGCGCTAGTCACACATTGCATTGATTCAGGTCATACATTCAATTTTGATTAAACTAATATTATCCATGATGAGATAAACTTGAATAAAAGACTTACATTAGAGATGTTGTATATAAAACAGGACAAACAAAATATTAATGAAAAGACAGATACTATAGCGCTTAGCACGATTTACAACAACATCCTTCAGATCTAGGCTCATTTTACTTTTTTGATTTTGTTTATATTTTTGACACCTTGCGTGATGCACAATTTTAATTGATTGACACTACAATTGACCAACTTCTACCAGTGTCAATATGTACTTTTTTGACAATGCGTGCACGCACGATTTTTAACATGCAGTTAGCCAACGCCTTCCATAGATGTCGGGTGTGGCAGAGGACAAGAGAAAATTTCTCTTTTTTCTGCTTTTTAATATTAATATCAATTTAAACATATGTATAACTTCAATTTTTTTGAACAATAATTTATTTGTAAGTATTTTAACATTCATAAACAAATAATTAGCAATAAAATGGAATTGTAGCGCTTTTGAGGATGGCTGAGGTGCAGCCGAAACTGTAAAGCAGAAAATAAATCAAATTAAATTGACTGAAATCCCAAGAAAACATCACTCACATTATTTATAAAGCTATAAGTTGAGCCAATATTATTTTCTGAAGAATTTATTAGTTATAATAAACTTGGATGCACCGGACATGAAAGTAGTCGATATTTGTAGAGCCAAATATTGACCTCTGATGTACATAGCTTTCATTATTTTTCAACAAAATTTTCCGAAGGATGATAAAAACTTATATGTATAAAACGTTACTAAACAAAACAAGAGCTTTCTACTATTTCTTATAGCAGACGGGAAAAAGAAATTAAATTCCAAATTTATATATTTTATTCTTTCTATCAATAGTCGATTTACAAGAAATAAATTCGAATTGATTCCTAAAACAGACAACAAGAATTTACTTATAGTCAACTAGGTAATTTGAACTATAGAGTAATGAAAACAATTTTGTACATTATAAAATTCTTTATTAACGCCTGAGACCGTGAACTGCCAGCAACTAAATATTCCTAACACATTTAATTACTTCTACGTTATATGTCCATTAATCTTTAAAGGTTTTTTTATCTCTCTCCTGAATGATCATTTTTTCACGCTCGAGGATCTCTTTCTGGCTCAGGATAGTATTGAAATATTTTGAATAATTTCGCGGATATTCAGCAAGCAAATAATTCCCAAAGAATACATCTTCAATTATTCACCAAAGGAATATATCTGAATTTTGTAATGAGAGAACTGGACCATTGAAGACAAATGATTCGTTAACTCTGGTAGGAAAATTGCAGATCTATTGCTGTGACTGACAAACTAGGAATTCGGAGATCCAAACAAGACAGTAAATCTGATCTTCTGCTGTGTTAACACATGATTTCTCTGCCAAATTTGTAACTTTGAATTTTCCATGTTAATATTTATACAACCATTATACTATAGATCATATGTCTTATTAAATTTATATTTGGGAACTATATATAGGCATGAAGAAAGGTCGAGATCTGTAATTATCCTGTAGGAGAAGTTTTTAATCATGGTTACTTTAAGAAATGTTATAATCAATTTTGAGACCGAATTTGACATATGATTCATTTGAAAACCGTCATATCAGAAGATATTCTAAGAGGATCTTATTCATAATATGTCGTATGCCATTTGGAATCTTTCCAGAACGATTTTTGAGTAATCAGCAGCTGTTTATCGGCATATTAGCGCGGTGTATGTAGTATCCGATTTTGTTGCCATAGTTGTGCTTAAACGACCTGATGTTGTAATCCTGTGTGAATTTATAAATCTTATAGGTCTACAAATTCATGAGAAACTATTAGAGACGCATCGATTTTTGTTGGTAACTGTCAATTTGCTCGCAAAGATGACAAGTTCATTGCTATTCTGTCTATAATAATTGAAAGATCTACGTATTTATGAACGTTATAAATTCACACAAAGTGATAACATAAGTTTTTTTCTTTAAGCATGACGTTTCAATGTTTAATTTTTTTGCTGTAATCACGAAGAATGTTTAAGATCTTGATTAACAAAGAATAGTCTACAACATGTTTGGAATCGAGCAGTAGCCTTTTCCCTTGTTTGGAATATATGTCATTCCAATAACCGAAAATACAAGATAGACAATTTTGATTGATTTCACCCAATGAAAGATGTTTGGATTCTTGTCCTCGATCAATTTATATATCTGCAGAAATAAAGTTGATCAAATGAAAACCTGATGTATCAGATTTTGAGTACCAGAAAGTAGAATAAACTAGAGGTCCTATTCTAATTCGTAAGAACAGTTTGGGGACAGGTCTCAAAGTCTATATGAATGACGTTATGACGTAGTAATATTTATATATTTATCGTGATTATTGCATACTGATGCAGACAATATGATCCAAGAATTTGTATTGGTAACTAATAAGGACAAAGCATTGTTTTCTCAACTAATCGGCAGTTGCGATTGAACTTAACTTAAATCTGCTTTTGCTTATCAACACTTGTTTCGTGTGTTTTACCAAGTGCAAATATGGCTGAGCAATGCACTGAATCCTGAAGACTGGGACTGCAAATTGATGAATAATAGCTTGGAGCCAATCCAGATCTCACCTCCACCTGCTCCAGAGAAACTGCTAAATACAATCTTTTGTAACTACAAAAAAGGCTGTACGAACAATTGTGGGTGCAGAAAAGTTGAATTATTTTGTTCACCAGTTTGTGTCAATTGTCAAAACCACTTTTGCACTAATGCTTAATCAAATGCAACAGATGAGGATTCTTTCGAAATCAATAAGAAACTAATTGATATATCTCTCTTCTTAGAGCAGCCAATACAAATTGAGCAAAAAGAAAGCAAAGAGGATAAAACGAGTGATCATGTAGAATTGGACGATGAGTAATGCCATTTTCTTGCTGCTACAATCTTTATTAAGATAATAATGTATTGTCTCATTAAATTTCCTGCATCGAAATATATCGTTGAGAAACCCTACTGAGAAAAATACGTCAAAAAAAAAAACCGAGTACACTACTTCAGAGGTAGAGCGGAAATATGTGCATGCCCTACGGTCTGAAATCGCAATAACTCAAGAATGGTGCTTCGTGGGAAAAAAGTATTGATATATTTTTTTGTAGAAAATGTTACGATCTATAAAATTTTTATGTCAATTTTGCCAGTAGCTCCCACCGTTTCAAAGATATACGCAAAAAGTGGAGATTTGTGACTTTTGACATCGGATAAAAAGCAACGCACAAGCGGAATCAATGAGGACGTTTGACATAGCATTTGTAATGACTCATTTAAAATCTATACAAAAATCCAGCTTGTTGGGAATTGATGCAAACTGGAGTGTCTATTTTGTCTGAACTACAAGTTGACATTTGGATTCAACTAGTATTGGAACTAATGAATCAGAGAGAATTGTAATAGATACTTACAGCCCCAGCATGAACTGACAGAAATTAAACTGCTACGCGTTTGAATGTTTATAAAACTGGGACTCGAAAAAGATGCGTCAAGTGCCCACTTTACGCATGACTATAGAAAAAAACAATATCTCATTATGCAAACGACCTTGGAAGATATTCCAGAAAATTACTGCTTATATCTGAAAATTTATGTCTTGTGAAATAATAGATTACCGAATATTCATAAATATACCAGTATAGAGACCGTATTTCTGAATTTCTGATGTTTGTTCCCTGTAATTACACAAGAATTTTTATATCTCAAAATCTGTAGAAAATATTTTGAAAGACTCTAGGCTAATGCAAACCTGGCATAGCTACAAAATTAAGTTCTCAATGAGATTTTTTCACAGAGTCTTAATTGACTTCGTTTGTATGAAAAAGCGTGGGTTTGTTTGTCCATGGCAGACTAACGTAATTTTACAAAGAGCCAGCTACATACTCTGATGAAATTCATTCTTGTATACAGATACTTCCAAATGTTTTTTTTTTTCGTCTATTCCACACTCCAAGCTTACTGTCATATAATAAATAGTATTTTATCTAACACTGAAATTACTTTACAAAATATAATGTACCTGATAATTTTAGAGTAGTCGTAACTATTCTGCAATATTCAATGGAAATATATGAACTCAATTCCATTAAAATGTATAAGTTGAAGGATAATTATATCACATTCATCCGATCTAGAATTTCTATCTCAAATTTTCATTTTTGTTAAAAATTACATTTTAAACTCAGACTGTCAGTAACACTAACAAATAATTAAGTGAATTTCAGTTCATTAAAAAAGCAACTCCAAAATCCAACATTTGCTAACCTTTGTAGTTAATATAACGAAAATATTTTTATATTATCCTGAGAACTTTCGAGTTGAAAAACAATACACAGTTATAAAAAATTTATTCTGCGGCGCGAACAAATTAAAATTACAAATTACCTTCAGACAAAATTAAAAATCACTACACGCTGAAATAATCTGTGCATAACAGCGCTTTCATTCTATTTTAATATACGATTTAACGGGACTTGGAAAATAACAAATGTTCACCATTTGTCAACTTTCAGTTTATGTCAAAATTATACACAGTGTTATAATGTTAGCGGGTGTGCGGTCCAGAACAATCCAAGCTAAAAAATCACAGAATTATACAGCACTGTCGCCATTGCGAAACTCACTGTATATATCACAGAAATAGTCTTCGTAAATTATTTATATAGTGAGTTTGATACTGGAAATTGTTAGATGGATGCGGCATTTATGTAGTTTGAGATTTGAACACCAGATTTTTTTTAATGCTTTTAGCCGCGTATTTATGGAATCCTTTCCTGTGAAAAAAGCTGTAATCCCATCTAGAAATCTGCTATTTACCCTTAAAGTAACATTTTATTCATAAAACTTTCATATGGAGCTATAAATATGCCACTGCCTTAATACTTAGATCCCAAATGAGTCTTTACCAGTAATTTATTATAATAATCTTTGGGATAGAAATAGACAATATCATTGAGAATCATGTAAATCACTGTCATTTTTATGTTATACTTTGGACATTTCATGTTGTGTTTCCATTACATACTATGGTTTATTAGAATTGATGTATCACGTTCTTTCAATTCTCTGAAAAATGATACTTATTTTGACCGAACTGTACATATCACAGAACCTTTTGAAAAACCGCAGCACACGTCGACTTACTAATGATATTTTAAATTGGTACCTGTTAGGCGTAAAAGGGCGAAAAGGAGTACCATTTCGCACGTCCCGAACAAAAATTCATTTGATGATTAATGCGCGAATACTCGAAGCTTCAGAGCGGCAGGGCAGTGGCGGTTCGTGAACAGTGGGTGAGACTAATGCGTTTGAAACCAGTCCACTCAATCAACATGCAGGCTTAACGGCCTAGATTTTAAGTATCTTTGAGCGAACCGATTGCAATAAAAGCTCTCAATGATTCGTTTTCAGCTGATAATGTTTAAAGAGGAGAATTTGAGAACTTTTATAAAAGCTAGCTTTAATTGCAACTTTGTGCTAATATAAGAATATGCTGGTATATCTTTTATCTGAAGCTAAGCATACCATAATTCAGATGGAGAAAATATTTCGTTATAGTCTCCAGCGAAATTTGGTACCTAACTTATATTTTGTGATAGATTCAGTATTTTGAGGTTCAGCAGAATTTTTTTAAGATTATGCAACATAATCGCTTTCAGATATTTGTGTCCTGAGATATCTTAAGATGAAATTTTGCTAGCAGCTGATTCTACCGATGATCCTTCATTATAAACTACTCAAAATAATCAAAGGGTCAAGTTTTCTTCCGTCTGCTAGATTTAAACGTATTATACTACAATCTTGGGCTCCTGGTTGAATATTATTATGACTGTCTTTTATTGATTACAACAATCGCATCTGTCAGATGAATTCCTCGTTTTGAATAAAGGTTGATCAAAGTGCATGGTAACGAAAATAAAGTGATTTTGATATCAGGTTGGAGTAAGTCACAAGTTAAATTAAGTGAAAATTAAGTGATATTGTCATTTCCTATCGCCATGCAACGTCATGTTAGGGTTGTACAAAGATTATGACGACACTTGACGCCAATAGAAGTAACTCGGGTTGTTACTCTCTTGGAGGAAGGAAGAACACAGCGATACACTGCTGAACAGCTCGAAGTGAGTCAATCAGTAATATGGAGGTTGTGGAGGCGTTACCAGGACACCGGTAATGTCACTCGGCGTCGTGGACAAGGCCGTCACAGGGCAACAACATTATGGGATGATCGTTTTTTACGTTTACAAGCTCTTCGGAAACGCACCAATACAGCGCGCGCCTTGCAAAATGACTTACTACGGGCTACAGGCCAACAAATTTCTGATCAAACAGTGAGAAATAGACTTCGGGAAGCCGGCCTGCGGTCCAGATGTCCTGCAAAAGTGATGCATTTAACAAGAAATCAGCGGCGCGCTCGATTACTATTCGCACAAGAACACCGGAATTGGCAAATTCATCACTGGAGGAAGGTTCTTTTCACTGACGAGTCTAGATTTGCACTGTTCTCGAATGATGGACGAGTGAGAGTATGGCGACGGGTTGGAGAAAGATTCTTACCTAACACGGTCCAAGAGAAAGTTCCGTTTGGAGGTGGTTCCGTCGTGATTTGGGGTGGAATTTCTCTTGAAGACAAAACTGACCTCTTGGTTATAAGAAACGGCACTTTAAATGCTCCGCGATACATTAATGAAGTACTAGTATCTCAGGTTCAACCCTGTGCACGCGCTGGAGGTGATAATTTTATCCTAATGCAGGACAATGCCCGTCCTCATGTCGCAAGAGTCGTAAATGAATATTTGCAGGAGTAAGGTATCACTATTTTACCGTGGCCAGCATGCAGTCCAGATATGAATCCTATTAAACACCTTTGGGACGACTTGGGAAGACGTGTTAGGGAACGACCAAACGCACCACTTACACAGCAGGAGCTAGCAAACGCTCTTTTGGAAGAATGGAGGCAAATGCCACAAGACAGAATCCGAAGACTGATTCGAAGTATGCCAAGACGTTGCGCAGCTGTAATTAAAGCTAGGGGAGGTCCTACTGCATACTAAGAACAAAAAAAGCTCGAAACAAAAGAATGCGACCACACAGAAAACTATAATAATGTTCTTTGTGGGTGTAATTATGATTTGAATTCTGCAATTTTTGTTAAAAAATGGTGTGTTACTCTGAAATTCTCCTATTAAATGTCAAATATGTATAGTGTTGACAGATGAAGGTTCTGTGTTTCAATATTCAAACTCTTAATAAGGTTTAAATCTTATCTGAAGTATATACCATTGCTAAAAAACTTGACCCTTTAATTATTTTGAGTAGTTTATATAAACTTGAAGTGAAAATCAAAAATCATGATATCAGAAATTTCAACTCATCGTAAAAAGTACTTCATGAAATAAATGGTATTTTTGAATCAATAATCCTTGAGAAGAAAGAGTTAACGTAAATTATGTCATATTTATGACTAATGAATACATCGATATAATAATTCTAACACTACAACACTCATTAGAAATCTTAATAGTATATTAAGATATAAGTTTCATAAGACATGATTTTAGGGCACGCGGCGAGTTTTCTTATGAACAAGTGACCTGAAATGTCTTATGAAACGTGTATCTCATACAATATTTCTTCTTGAGTTCATATATGACAAAAAATAATGAATTTTCTATTCAAAAACATCGATTAAGAATATTTATTTTCTTATTTTATATTTGGTAACTACTGAGACTTGACAGATAAATAATTTCTGTAAATCAAAAATACTCTTCAAAATTTATCAATTTAAATGTTGTTACTTTTCAGAAATAAACAAATATAAACCTGAACAATTAGAAAATTTCCTTCAAAATATACAGTATTTTGACATTACAAAATGACAGTTAGGTTATCTAGCAACGTAGCTACCAACCTAATAAAAATTAGGTTTGTGTTCTATGAAGAAGCACTTCACGATACCCAAACGAGTTTCATAAAGTACACTTTATGACATCTAAATAGGAAAAATTAATTCTCATTTTCAATATCACATTTTTTTCTTCCCCATTTGAATGTCAAATGTTTACCGCTATCTAATCCTTGCTAGCTTTCTCTCCATCTTTCTCTGTAGCATACTTGCAAGACTTGTTGATCCTGATGCTGCTGTCATACTATGTGACGTGCTTCTCGTCAAGCTTTCCACTTTTTTTTCATCATCACAACGCATTACGTCAACGCATAGCTTGATATCTAACAGAAAAGACGGCAAAAGGACTAAACAGTGAACTGAATGTAGGTTTATAGGGAAAACATTTTCAATCTTCAGGATGGCAATCAAAAATTTTATCTGAAATATTCTACCAAGTTTCTGTTAACACCAGTGCAAGTTATTAGCTATAATAATTATTTAATGTCCAACTAGTTTATTATTGTTGTCATGATAATACTGATTCCAGGGTGATTACTTTACAAATAATACCCGAGGGCATTATAACAAACAATAATATCGCGTTACCTAATAACTAGAATAATTTTTCTGACAGAAATCACAATGACAGGGTAGACATTGCTAAAAATTTTGATTGAAATAATACATTAGTCGGACATTAAACATTGAAGGCACCACGAGAGTTGAAAGGACGATAATGCCTACGGTCAACGTACTCTCCTCGGGCCAGAGGCTCTCGGAAAGTACACTGTTAACCTCAGGCATTATTGTCCTTTTAACACCCTTGATACCTTAATTACTATTTTGTAACACGTGGACTGAAAGTACTCTATGACTTATCTGTTCATAGATCCGAACATTCTCAATTCCAAGCCATGCAAACAATTATTATCATTAATTATCTGTTGGCAGGGAATTAATCATTTTTATTTCCCTGCTGAGAGAGAAAATTTGAGAATTGTAGATCAAGGATGTCTTTGGTATTTTTCCATTCCATTGTTATCTGTCAAGTTGACATTTGAGCAAGAAATTCATATTTTGAGTAAACGTGTTGACATAGAAAATGTGGAAAACAAATATCAATCGATAGAATAAGTCATGTAAGTTATTTTCCGTGGTAGAATTTGTCTGTAATATCAATAGAATAGTTTTGAAATTCAAATGAATTCCAAAATTTTAGTAAAGGAGTACTTCATTGCACACTTGTTACAAAAAGTATCATACACAACACGAACATTGAACGACTGTCATTATTGTCACGGATGAGGTAGGTTGTACGAAGCTACGCTTTCGCTTTCGCCCTCGCTTTCGTTAAGTGCAGTTAACTTCACTCTGGACAAAAATAACGTTTAATTCTTGTAGCATAATAAACCGTTCTCAGGCTTGTTTATCAAGAGATGTTAACTTCTATTTTTGTTGTAGGTGATCATTTTTCCAAAACGGCTACACAAATGTGAGTAAATTTTTTGAAACTTCAATGACTTATTGTTATTGTCACGTTCTTCAATTCCAAAATTCAATTGGCGATGTGCTGAAAAGTGGCCAAATAGAATACTGAGGACTGGTTGCACAGTAATTGAGTGTAGCCTAACTACCTTGGTAGCGATTATTGAAACAATTCTTTCTAAAATAATTGAGCAACGCTTAGGATGAAGCAAAGACTGTGCAACCAGGCATTACTGCTTATTGAAGAAAAATCCGCACAATCTTCTTTTGTGGCAACATGATACCTATATTAGATCTCAGTTTTTGATGACGTACTGTAGACTCACAGAGTACTTGATCCTTCACCATATTTATATTTCTGTTAGGGTAATATTAACAATAAGAATCACAGAACATCAAGGTTGTGAGTCATTTTCTGCATATCTTTTATAATAAAGCATATTGTTATTTTTTGCAAATATCTACGTTTAATAAAAGGCAAAGCAAAATATAATATTGAAATTTTGCATATCTGAACTGCCTTGGTATACTCCAGAGAGTTATGAATACAACTCATGAATTTCTGAATTTTATAACATCCTTTTCATCAAAATTATCTTAGTCTCGTGATATTTTCTTTATTTGTTCACCTCTTTCAAATCAGAAGACATCTATTTGTTCTGATAGAATATTAAAAAACATCATTTTCCCAATTATTCCTTTTAAAACTTCGTTGTGCGTGCAGAATAACAATTAAATCTGCATTTTAATCGGTTGTAGATACTGCTGTTAAAATCCCAAGACTATTACTCTTTCTCATTCATTCCTTCTGTTACATGGAATATAAATTTAATCCATAAGACTTTCATATGTTTCATGTATACAATTGTAGAATTTTCTGAAAAATGAACTAGTGGAGTATCCTAAGGTTTAATCCTCGGAACCCGGATTCACTGAACGGATTTTCATAAAACCTTTTGGAATGTGTTTTTAACACTAAATACTAAAATGTTCACCCATTAATTTCTTCCAATCTCAACTTTTTACTCATTTTTAAAGTACAAGTAAGTATTGTGAAACCGAAAAAATTCATCTATCGAGATTTTGATGAAAATATCCGTTTTGAACAACCCTGAATATATTTTAACTGTTTTCGGCTTGATGTTAGTACGTAAGTGCGTTCGTTCGTAACTCGCAAATTTCAAAACAAGTTGAACGTATAATGTTGAAATTTTGTACTTAAGACTGGTATAGGGTCAAGCTGTGCACCTCGCATTATTGTTCCAATCGTCTGCCCCGGAAGTGCACTTTACTTGAAACTTTTTTCGAATTTCTCTAATAAATCCAGAATGTTTAACCGTAGAATGTTGAAATTCAGTATTTGAATTTGATGTTGTATCAGAATAGTTAAGTATCTTTTAATTTGTATGAATCGGCCAAGCCAGAAGTGCACTTTACTTGAAATTTTTTTGAATTTTTTTTGAATAAATCTAAAATGATCAGCCATAACATATCGAAATTTAGTGTTCGAACTTGTTGTAGCATCAAAATAGTTATCTACTATTTTTTATCAATCGGCTGAGCCGGAAGTGCAGTTTATATGCATAACAGACATTTAGAATTTTCCGTATAAGGGCCAGTTTCACCAAAGCCAGTTGAATTAATCCAGAGATTATTTTATACAAAAACTATTGTTGATACAATTGTAACTATAGTTACCAACTCAAAATTACCTCTAGATAAATTTAACTGACTTTGGTGAAACCGGGCCTAAAACAATCAGTTTGATTGAAATGATAAGGAAGTTAATGATAATCTGTTTTACATTTTTCATGTCAAAATATTATTAGAATTATATTAATTATAATCTGAAGTAACAGAAAACTCTATTAAATAAATAAGTGTATATTTCAAATGATGTACAAATAAGTCACGTGATGTTCACGTCAGATTTTTCATTATTCAAATGAGTAATTATCAATTTTTCGGAGTTTTTATTAATTGCTTTTTAAAACTGGAGTTTTTTTGCATTTAAATTTATATTTTACAGAGAACAAACTAGTATGATCTGGTCCTTCAGGCCTCATTGACTGAAATCTGAAAATGCTGGAAGCAATTGATATCATCAGTTATTTCCAAACAAATAATGAATTAAACCAGTAACCCTACATGAACAAAACTTTGTACAAATATTGCAGAAGAATAAGAGTGGTCACAAAATGAAAATTAAATATCAATATATATTTATTTATGTGATTTCTTCTTTATATATATATTTGTTTATAAGTTATCGATTTGAAATATGAAAATAAAAGTTGGAATTATGAGTCGCACTGCATTCTCCGAAACAGAAAAATATTTTATCACAAAACCAGTAGTCCTTTATTTATAAAACTTTGTGTAAATATCAAGAAAGAATAGTAGTAACTGTAAAATGATATTCGGTTGTCAATAAATTTTCGTTCATAAATTATAGAAATAAGATCTCATAATACCAATATGTTTATGAGTCGCATTGGCTCATTCGAAACAAATAATCAGTTCCTCACGAAATCAGTGGTCCCAGATCGATGAAAATGTGATTTAATATTACGGAAGCATACAGGTTATTGCATAATAAAATTAATCCAACTGTCTGCTTTTGTTCAAAAAATATTGGCATGAAATCAGTAACTGCCAACAGTTTGATAAGTTGGATGCCTTCAAAACAATCGGTCAATTTATTTCTCGACTATATATATATTCGAGACCAATAAGACTTCGAGGAATCACAAGGAAGCATTATAGGTATTGTCAAATCAAAAAAGTCCGACAAATTGTTTTTGCTTAAGATTTATTGACATGGAGTCTGCCAATAGTTTGACTTTTAACGCAATCAGTCAATTGTTTTTCGACTAGTTGTCCTGAATCTATCAAACTTTATTTGAATATTAGAGGAGGATAGGAGAGCTTATAAAATAAAATCGAATCTTCAATAACCTCTTTTTTCTTATTGTATTGACTGAAATCTGAATATACTGAAATGAATTAAAACTCATCAGTTACTTCCAAACAAATAATAAATTCAATATTCAACCAGTGACCCCACAAAAAACGAGACTTTGCATAGATATTACGGAAGAATAAATAAAAAATAAAAATGAAGTATCAATACATTTATGTTCATGAGTTATCAATTTGGAATCTGAAAACCCCAACTGGAAATATAAGTCGCACTGCCTTCTTTGAAACAAAACAAAATTTTATTACACAAGCAGTGGATCTATAATTATGAGACTTTGTATAAATATGAAGAAAGAATAGCAGTAAGTGTAAAATAATATTAAGTTGTCAATAAATTTTTGTTAATGAATTATAGACATATAATCTGGAAATATCAGTAGACTTATGAGTCGAATTGGCTCCTTTGGAACAAATAATCAGTTCTTTTCTCAATCAGTGGCCCCAAATCAATGAAACTTTGTACGAATATCAAGGGAGCATAGAGGTTATTGTGAAATCAAATTTATTTGACAAACTAATTTTGTTCAAGAGTTATTGATATGAGATCAGTAACAGCCAATAGATAATAAATTGAGCAAATCGCCTTATTAACAATTTTTTTTATTGTAAATTGATAAATTCTAGTTCAAAAATGATAAATGAATATTAAAGTTACTCGATGAATATCATTTATTGAATATCAGATCAAAATCTTCATTGCAAATTTTTTTTCATCTTATTTTTCTCATTTTTCAATTAATTGTAAACTTTTTTATTCAAGCTTTCAGTAATGCAATCAAAAAGGCTTCATAAAAATCCTTTCAGTGGAACCGGACTATGAGGTTTTTACATTTTTATGGCTAACGTTACTCCACTAAACAGATTAGACGAAAAATACACAGCCGAATCTCTAAGTATAGATGAAAATATTGGCAGCTACGATAGATGGATCCCTGCATATCGGAACACAAGACTGAAAAAGGATTGAGATTATACTAATCCAAATTAATCTGTAGACCTTTTAAAGATGATTCATCAAATTTTTGAATTAAATTGTAGATACAGATGAAAATATGGCTCATTATTATGATCCAGTCATAGGGAAAAAGCTGAAAGATCAGACACTTGTTGGCTTATCTCAGCCTAAAAAGCCCCGTCCACAGAAATCGGAAGGAAGAGTTCTCGCTTACATTTTTTGGAACAAAGATGAGATACTACTCATAGATTTGCAACAGAATGAAGCAGTTTTTTCCCATAAATATCCTGTTTTTGTTATTTGATAATAAAAATACTTCGAATATCATCTGTGCATTAATATAAAATTTTAGGAAATGGGAAGATCTGTTAATATTTGATTCATATTAAATGAAATAGAATCCTTAGTCCCATAATTAGCTTTCTTCATGAATGTAGGGTATCTATTTTTCATTTAATTGTTTGACCCAAGCAGTAATTCTGCTGTAATTATTCGAGTTCATGATTGTTCAGCTGATATTTTTCACTAGGGAATAATTTCATTATTAACAGCAACCTCATCGTTTGTTAACTTCATCAGAATTTATGTCGCTAAATAATTACAGCTCCTTATCTCAGATATTTTCAATCACACATGAATTGTTAAAATAAAATCAAATATGTAGAAGAAAGTTTGTAATTATCAGTTACGATTAGCTTGATACGTTTGTGAAATTGAGCCTGCTTTTGTTTTATAACACGATCCATTAACAATTCAAAACTCAGAAACACATGTCACAAACGAAGAATTGAGACGTGTTGGATATAAATTGATTAAACTCAAATGGCGACTCACACACTGTTCAATCAAAGTTGCCGAATTTAGTTATTGTATGTTGAATGTCGATTTGTTTCTAATTATTTCATTTATCTGTGATTAGAGTGAGCCAAATAGGCATATTTGCAAAAGTCATTCTTTGTTTCTTATCATTGTTAGTGCTTCATTTTGTACAGCTTTGTGAATTAATTTTGTCTCAGCTTTATGTGTCATGAGATGCTGCTGCGCGCAAAGCCATAACCACGACTTGAAATGATGAAACATACATTTATCTACAAAATTTAATTGAAAACTACTGTAAAACTTTTTCTTCGTTGATGGTATACAAACTCACGTCATCGACCAGAAACATTCGTTACCAATATCATGGGAATTACTTATTTAGAATTCAATCAAGAAGAGATTGCACATAAGTCCGAAACTAAAAAGAATAGCTATTCTCAAAATCGAATAAATCTTGTTGGCGTATTTTCCAACTTGAACTAGAAGTTTAGTGTCTTTGTTCGATGATTTGGTGTTGAACTTTGTATACATTTTAAGCAGATCCGTCTTGGATCTCGGGAACTAAACAGTCACCTGCATTGCGACTGAATTCCCCTAGGAGCAACAATGGCAATGCAGTCGTAGCAATCTGGTCAAATTGGACTGTATTCGTGTCTGCTTTCTACCAACGGCGGATCATGATGTTGCGGGCTCCTGCAATTTCGGGTTGAATATTTATTCCACTTCATTTAAATATTCTTGATAATATTATCATATTATTATTTTATCATTACTAGATCTGGTGCATACAAATATTCTATTTTAAAAAATGGACTATCTTTTGTTCAATTATGTTTTTTTGAAGAATATATCAGAATTACCGCAGTTTATCGTCACAATAATAATTATCCACAAGATATTACCTTCTATGAACCCTTTAGATTGTAATAGAGAGGAGATAATTCTCAGTTTGAGACATAGATTGATAGAAAATACAATTCAATGTAGCAAATCATACAAAACACTAACTTAATCACAGTACTTCTCGCAATGTAGGTCACAGCATCATCAGGTGTGGACTGAGGATTAGAGAATTAGGGATGGATTTTTAGACCGATGGGGTAGGTGGTGAAGCATGAAGGAGTCTAAAAGAGTTTCTCACGCCTGTGGTTGAATCTATAAATTCATTATTTATTGATTTTAAACAAGCGTTTCGATCAAAGAGAAAAAAATGACAGCCCTAGAAGATTTGAAATAGCAGCTTCATTGAGAAGATTGATCCTGATGACATTAAGTGGAACAACAACCATAATAAGAACGCAGAAAGAAGAAATCCAGGAATTCAAAATAAACAAAGGAGTAAGACAAGGAGACACATGATCGACAACTCTATTCAACATAGCGTTACAATACTTATTAACGAATTTAAACAAAAGAACTGAAGGCAGACAAATAATAGCATTAGCAGACGATATAGTATTGGCAACAAAAAATAGGAACATATTAAAAGAAATAGTAACAAAAGGAAAAAATCTGACAGGAACATCACGTGACTTACTTGTACATCATTGGATATATATGTATAATACGATGTGATTTTGTGTTTGATCATATATATATATATATATATATATATATATATATATATATATATATATATATATATATATATATATATATATATCAATGGATATATATAATCAAACAGAAAATCTCATCGTTCTACAGTTAATCGTTTTGGATTTACCCAAATGATTCTAGAAATCTGTCAAGTAAAATGCGCTTTCAGCCAAGTTGGTTGCTATGGAAACAGTAGGCCATTATTCTTTTACTACAACATTCCTAAATACTGATTCCCAAGGTTCTACGACTGCCAACAAAATTAGAAAATAAATTCCTACTGAAGTGCACTTCCGATTCAGTATATTGTTATGAAAATAGTAGGCAATCATTCAGATGCTACAGCAGACTGAAATACCAAATTTCAATATTCTACATCTGATCGTTTCGAATTTATGCGAAAAATTTTAAAAGACTGTCAAGTAAAGTGCACTTCCGGCTAGCTGGATCTCAATAAAAATAGGATATGAGCATCTAGACGGTATAGTCGTCCTAAATACTGAATTCTAACAATCTTCATTCAATCGTTTTGGATTTATGCGGAAAATTCAATAAATGTCTCGAATAAAGTGCTCTTCCGGCTTAGTCGATAGCAATCATAGTGCAAAGTGTACAACTAGATATTATAAAAGTTCCTAATACATAATTTAAATATTCTACGACTGATTGTTTAGAATTTATGCGGAAAATTCTAAGAGTCTGACATATAAAGTGCATTTTCGGCTGAGCCGATTGTTACAAAAATAGAAAATGACCATTTAGATGCTGCAGAAATTTTAAATGCTAAATTCAACTATCATTCTGTGCACTTCCGGTACAGACGATTGGAACTATAATGCGAGGTCCACAACGAGACCGTTTACCAGTCTTAAATACTAAATTTCAACATTATACGTTCAACCAGTTTTGAGATTTGCAAGTTACGCACGCACACACGAACGCACGTACGAACATACGTACCGACATCACGCCAAAAATAGTCAAAATGGATATTTCCATCAAAATCTCGATAGGTAAATTTTCTTGGTTTCACAATACTTACTTGTTACATTGTACAAGTAAGTAAAAATGGGCTTGAGAATCAATGTGGACAAAACAAGAACAATGAGGATAGGAAAAAACTAGGAAATAGAAATATACAAAAAAGTAACCTACAGTTTGAGGAGGTGAATAAATTAAAATACCAAAGCATCATGTTATCCAACAAAGAAGACAGGAAATCCGAAATCCAAGAAAGGATATTAGTGAAAAACAGAGCCTTCCACGCCAATAAAAAATTACTAAAGGATAAAAATCTAACAAAGAAAACAAAAATAAGAGTATATAAAACAATAATCAGACCGATAATAATGTACGTTGCCAAAACGATGACAATAACAAAAAAAAAAGATGAAGATTTGCGAATACTCAAAAGAAAAATAGTAAGAGCTATTTCAGTACTAGTAAACCGACAGAAAACTGATATGGAATACTAATGACTCGTGTAATAGAACAATAACTGCAAGGAGAAGATATAGTAAGGAAAGTAGAACAACAGAAGATGAAACGACTAGGACACAAATGGAGAAATAGAGAAGAAGACACAGGTCTAAATGGTTACAAAAAGTAGAAGCAGACCTGATTAAAGCAAGAATAAAGTAATGAAACGAAAAATCAAGAGATAGGAACACTTGGGAAGAAATATGTCAGAAAATGTAGAAAAAGGATATGAGGACTGATTCCCCTCAAATAAAGGATCTAGAGAGCTTCAAACAGAAGCGACGCAACCCTACCTGAGATGTCTAAGCCACTATATATTTATATATGGTTGAATCCGATATTTGCTAAACGAATAACACATGAAATATTGACAAATTCATTAGACTACCGAATATAGCTTGAACGTCTACGTGTTTCAATAATGCTTTCTTATCACTTATAACTGTAGCGGAATGATCCTGCCATTTCATTAATTCATCTAAAACTAGAAGAGTATTAAAATATTGGCAATATATTACGATCTCAGCTTACCGTCTGAAACATGCTTATTTCTTTATGTAGGAAAGTTAAGTTAGATTCGATAAACAACATCACTGAAGTCAACCCTCTATGATGCTAGTCATATTTATACCTCGCTGTCATTATTTATATTATCTAACAGAATATCATGCAAATTACAATTTTGTTTTTTATGTAATTCTAATAAAATATAATAATTGTCAGTAGTATATGCTGAATGACCTGACAGTTAAAAGTTATAATAATCAAGAGCTCGATGAAAAGTTACAGCACAAATAGAAAAACCAACCGTCGTTAGGCGAAAGTGACGTTATATCAGCGCAAGCGCATCTATGCATCCATATATACCTATACTCTCGTAGGCTTCTCATATGTATAAATGTGTTAATATGGAATGCGGGCATCCGCTCTGTTGGAGAACGGATTGTATCCGTATGTGATACAAGTGCATGAACGTGATATTTTATATGATCTTTAAATGACTATTCCATTCGTAATATTCATAACAAGATTAACAATGTCTAATTGCCATAGAAACGGTGCATATCAGTAGTTATTTGGACGCGTAGAAATACCATCAGGTATTACACTAATGGTCAAAGTGAGTATTTTACTCAAATATGTGGATACCTCCAATTTGTAATCTCGTGCTTTCTTCGTAATTGATGGAATATTTTTCTGGATATCTTCATAAATTTCATCTTCTGATTTATCACAAAAAAAATTTCAATTATTTCTCATATCAGAACGCAATTTATTTCTTTATTATTCATCTAAGAAAACGCAAGTAATTCCAATTATTCAATTAGACAGAAAATTTACTCGTTCTTATGAAAATTACGTGACTTGTTACTTGATTCATAGGAAACTAATTTGAAGAAATGGTTTGATTTCTGGAATAGTCTCCCATATACCATTTGTAGTTAAAGTATTATAGACTATTTTTATGGTGCAATCACTCAAGTTTATTGTGCTTGTGAATACCACTCGTGCTGCACACTCGTGGTATTCAGACGCAAGCACAATGAACATTCGTGATAGCACCACAAAAAGAATCGATAGTACTTTAACTACTCATGGTATAATAAATGATAATTATATATGAGATATATCGAAAACCTGTTTATTACTGATACATCAATATTAATATCAAATATAAATTTCCAGAAGTATCTTTTTTCTCATTTATTTGTCAAATATATCATCCAATATTTTGAGCTTATTGAATGTTATGATTCATTTGTGGATGAAAACAGAAAGGAAGAAACAAACAGATTGGGAAAAAGTGATTCAACCATTATATTTCGATACAGAAAATCGTGAGAAACTTTGTTGTATATGTAGCTTTGAATTCTATTTTTAGCAGTTATTAAAAATAATTGGATAGCTACAATATAATGCGACAACTATGTAACATTTTTCTTGAATTTGCTAATATTACTAAGGCCTTGATAAATAGTATAAAGACTTTACAGTGTAGGCTTTCTTTCCTTTAGAGCTTTATAGCCTTTAGACCTGAAATTCCAGCCCAAAATTGCGTAGTACATCTCGTGCACTTTTCTCTTGTTGTTCCTACTTTCCGTGACTATGTTAGGAACATTCATTCTTATTCTAATATCATGAAACCAATCAAAAGTACGGCTCATAATATTATTATACTTGACGATTTGTTTCAGTGAAAATCGTTGCATGCCTGTCATTTTTCTTCTAAAAATGTTCATCTCGATGTTTTCCTTCTCCTGTTTGTATGTTTCTTAGGCTTGTTGTTCTCCAATCTTAATAAATAGAGCCTTGTTCAACTTTAAACACAAGCCAGTCACGAATTTTTGTCTGAAACTTCTTACTTGAGTATGGATTAAATGTTATATAGCAAATCTGTACCTGAATATTTCTGCGATTTCCAGCTGATCATCCAAAATGTTCTTGAAATTAGGACTGTTTTAATGTTTATGTAACAACATGCCTTATTTGATCGGTTCTTCTACCTATTCTAGAAGACATAATATACTTACCCATTTATCTCAAGCTGCGAATGCTTAAGAAGGTATACTTCCAGGATATTTAAATTTAAAATCACTCAGATTTGCGGTAATCCAGAAGTCGACCGCATTGAACTCTCTCTGATGATTCTTAAAGAATGTAATCACATCGTAAGTATTTCGTTTGGTAGGATACGAATTCAATTTACATTCTTTCTGATGCTGGTGGTTATAAGTTTGAAATTTGTGTCAATTAATAAAGACTGGATGAAAATATGTGCTCCTTTCCCCAATTCTGATTAGAAATGCGGCCGCAGATTCAAAGTACCAATTATTTTCGAGGTTGCTGCCGCGCATTCATTTAAGAAGAGCTAATAGCACAAATTTTGGTCCATGTGCGGGACACCCTTCACCGATTGACACAAATTTCAAACTTCATGTTGTTCAAAGGATTGTCAGAATTATTGGAAGTGCCCTGTTTTCCAATATTACATCGATCATGTTCTGACACATATTGGACCCTGTATAATCTAAAACCCTCAAGAAACACCAATATGAGAGAAAATCATTCGTTTGCTCTATCAGCGAGGATCTGGCGCGATCCCTCTTCTACTAAGCAATTATTCTAATGAAGTTCTTGATTTTAAATTGATTAATGATATCAATTGGCACTTAAGTTGAAGGTAATAAAATATAGGAATCAAATCAAGAGTTTGACTTATCTTTTCACACTACAGTTTCGGTCCCATCTGAACCATCCTCAGTAGTGAGAAGAATGTGTGTCCAAAAATGTTAGGCATATATCAAGTGATGCTTTGAGACTAAAACTTTGACCTCCATAACGGTCGGTCCTTGAAAATTATCATCTCGCATAATTTTTTTCTATCAAAATATCCTCTAGTTTTTATTAAAATGAACCTAATATGATTTTCAATTATTTTCTTATGATATGTTTTTTTTTTTTAGAGATTATGTAGATCTGCTACTTCGCAGCAAACTAGACAATCCAAGACTAGTGGATTCACCCTAGAGTGTAAACTTTGTTTATTGGAAGCATTCCAACTTTTTCATACTACACCCCGCGTGAATAAAAGATAATATATCGGTACTTTGAATTTTTAATCTGTGCGCGCTTCGTGATGTATGGATTTTCATATTACGTTGCTGACCGATTTATGTGCAGTTGTGCACACTGGTGGAGATTAAGATGTTTGCAAGCTGCGCCAAACTTACGGACTTTTTATAGTGCTCTTCACAAATTATGCACGGAATATCTACTTTCAGATTATTAAAATTTGACCCAAGCTAACAGAAGATATTTATTCTCTGTAATACACCGTTGTAGATGGTTATAATATCGTATCATGAAGATATTGCCTTTTTTATCGTATTCTTTGTTTGAGAAAGGACTGACGTTAAGAAGAAGAGGAAACGGGAATATGACCATACAAGATACGTATTACTATTTGACGAGCAGATAAAACCAACCAAGAGTTTGTAGCGATATTTATCAGTTATATAAAACTATAAGGAGTTTGATCCGAATAGATAACAAAAACATTCGGTTGCTTAAAGATACGAATAGAATGTAATATGAAAATAGAAGCGAATCTATAAATAAAGAAATATCTAGGGTTGAATTTAGATAGAAAAGTGAGCAATCAAAATATCGCGTTCTTTGAAAAAAAAATATTAAAGGAGTTACATTTCATATTTCTTTTACAAACGCAAATCAATTACACAAAACTATTCTGAAAGAGATGTCAAATGCTAATGTCAAAAATGATCAGAACTCGCATAAGCCTGTGTCAAATTTAAGTCGTTAAATAAATAATTGAGGTTGCTAAAAAGTTTTCAAAATGCTATTTAACATCAGGAGCAGTTCGTCAAATGCTATTTCAATAAATTAGGTTGCACAAAAAATAGTTTCAGTTGACTTATAGGCTCTGACTTACTTGTAG
This sequence comes from Dromius quadrimaculatus, assembly GCA_963989225.1. Classification (NCBI taxonomy): domain Eukaryota; kingdom Metazoa; phylum Arthropoda; class Insecta; order Coleoptera; family Carabidae; genus Dromius; species Dromius quadrimaculatus. The sequence goes on from OZ022324.1 coordinate 12,459,619, forward strand.
TGATTATATTTCATCCAGATGAATACAACTTCAATCTTTGGCTTATACTTTAGGTGAAAACATTTATCTCACGCTAATCGAATGATATAGACTTTTTTTCATCTTCATTCATGCTAGTATCACATTATCAGCTATCAATTTGAGAAATGCTATTTCTGCAGTGAGAACAGAATGTATTATACTTGATAATCAACAATATAATTATCTGTGATTGATACAACATCCGGATGAACAACCTTTGGAGTTTGAATTACAAAGAAATTCTATTCAACAATAACCCATTGATATCGGACTGCTCCGCATATGCATTTCTTTTATCATATGGTCCATATACGCACGCAAAACTATCTTCGTTCACTATATTCACATACAATGCATTACATTTGCCTTCATTCACATCATACACCTGGTGAAGGTCCAACCAAATATTTAACCTCCGCCACAGAATAATTCATTGTGACTATTCTACAGGATGATTCTTAACACACCCTTTAATAGGGGTAACAACATGCGCACGTGCTTTTTGAGGTAGTACACATTTAGTAAAGCACCCCTTATATAACAATGGCTAAAATAGATAGTATCATTTATTGTTTGTCTACAAAGCAGGAATTACAAAGGACCATTGTGTGCTGTTTTCGTGAAATTAATGTCTGTAGTGTATTATTACGTTAAATTCATGGGAGATCATCCGGACCAGAATAGAATCTGCTATTGATACCAAGGATAAGGAATCCATGAGTGATTTGTCAGAAAGTATTTCATTTCCAGTAGAAAACAGGAGACGGATATTGAAAGAAAAAGCCAAGAAAGTGAAGGGAAATAAATATATCAGATAAATCTTGTTTCCAGAAAGCTCTGTACTTTTTAGATAAGATCAAATTTTCATATTATTGGTGAATTTAAGTATTCGATATTATTGAAATGTCAAATGTTGACAATAAATCCATGTAGACTACATTTTGTCTATATACGGTGTTAATTTATGATAATAGGACATTACGTGTGTTGACCAAGTGTGAACTTTTGCCTGACACATAGGGACATATCAGTGAAACCATCTCCAGTCGACTGAGCGTCTTCACTATCAAGATAGATTACTTTTGAGTATCCATTATGAAGGTTCAACCATTCCAACATGAACAACAATCAACATAACAATTATCACCAAGACACAAAAAATATCGTCCGAATGTCATAATGCTGGTTTATTCGTGTGCTCTCTACTTCTAAATTTTGACAATCAATCAGCACACTGAAAAGTGGCACACAGCACAATTTTCATCAACAGGAATGTACAGGAAAACAAAATTTGGATTATGAAGATCAGCTGCTATGCGTTTAAATAATGGTAGAGCTGCTGAAATACTATAGCGCCCAATCTACGAATTGCTTGCGACATTTGAATCACTAAGTTTGATGGCATTCCCTCAATCCAGTGTTTTGACGTTGGATGTCTTATTTGTCTCACAAATGCAAGTGGTACTAATCATCACTTAAGTGGTAAGATTTAACCATTTAAGCTGCAAGACTTCACCACTCACCATCACATCGATCTTACTACTCTAAATTGTTGGAGATTATTATTATTATTAATCTTTTTAAATCTATTTTGACCCTTTCGAATGTAAAGATTCTTTGCTTCTTGCCAGCTGATGTTGTTTCTGTGGAGAATTTCATTAATGTTCTTCTCCCAAGTCTTTTTTGGTCTTCCTCTTTTTTTCTTTCTTGTGATTCTTGCTTTCCAAAGTTTTTTCGTCTGATTTTCCTCTGGCATTCTGATTAAGTGACCAAGCCATGTTTTTTCTCCACGGTCTTATGTATACTCTCTATTTCTAGATTATCTCTTACTCGTTCGTTTCCTATTTTGCCTATCCTTGTAGCTCCTTCAACTCATCTTAAGTATCGCATTTTCGAAGCTTGTACTCTACCTTTTAGTCTCTGCTCAAGTATCTACAACTCACTTCCGTATATTGAAGCTAATCGGTATACAGTTTTGTAGAGTGTCATTTTCTTATTCTTGAATACTTGTTTTTTTACCTAGTACTGCTTTGTTTAGTGCATAGTAGTTTCTGCTAGCTGCTTGTATTCTTTTGTTAATTGCTGGTTTCATACTTCCTTTATTATTTATTGTTACTCCTAGATATGTAGTTTCCTATTTGCTCTATTTTGCATCTGTTTAACTGTATATTTGTTATAATGTCCTCTTTCGATGTCATCATTACTTTTGTTTTCTTAATATTCATGTTCATGTTGTGCTTTTCTAATTCCTCGTTCCATACATTGAAATTATATTTCTTATTTTCAATAAATGTTGGAGTTGGAAAAGCCGAAAATGATTTTGTTGAAAAGATGAATAATAGGAATAATAGAAATATTTATTAATTACGATGAATTGACTACGTTTCGGCTAGAAGGGTTCAGGCCATTCTCAAGTCTACAAATTATTAATACAATGGAGAAATTGTTTTATACAAAGATTAAGCCCTCACCTAAAAAATTACATCAGGTACAATCTAGGTCGAAAGAATTGAGTCAAAAAATTGTTAAAAATCAAAACATAACTGAAGTAAATACTTCAGTGAGTTGAACGCAACTAAATAAAAGACCTTGAGCGTACCAAGATGTAACCAAGAAGGCAATCAAGTAACGACATCTATCATGTAGCCAGAAACTATCACCAAAATATGAACTCTCAAAATTCAAAAGTAAACAAGGACAATTATAAAAGATTTATAACTTTATTGTAACAAGAATTGGATTTAGTGAAATCTGATTTATGGTTCAAAGTTTATTCTGTTGAGTTAATGTAGCAAGATTCGAGGAATAAATAAATAAAATAAATATACGAGCAGATAACCGTTGTTTAGTTTCACCTATGTAAGAAGAGTCACAATCAAAACAGTCCAACTTATAGACCAAATTGCTCCTGTCAAGGTCTTTAATTCTGTTGCGTTCAACTTACTGAAGTAATTACTCCAGTTATGTTTCAAATTTTAACAATTTTTCGACTCAGTTCTTTCGACCTAAATTGTACCTGATGTAATTTTTCAGGTAAGGGTTTAATCTTTGTATAAAACAATTTCTCTATTGTATTAATAATTTGTAGACTTGAAAATATCCTAAACCCTTTTGGCCGAAACGTAGTCAATTCATCGTAATTAATGAATGTTTTCAAAGCCAACATCCCTATTATTCATCTTTGCAACATTTCTTATCTTCCTCATTTTTAGCCAGGATTGCTAGATCGTTTGCAAATGCACACTCTGCTATTTCAGTTACGGTCAACTGGTAGTGTCCAATGTGTACTTTCTTCGTTTTATCTTTTATTTGCCTCAGTCTATTATCTAAAAAAATGATAAATAGTAATGAGCTTGATGCTCCCCCTTGTCTTAAACCCTGCGTGGGGTTGAATTCTCCAGATATTTTGTTTCCAGTTCTTATGTAATTTGTTGCTTTTCTGTATACGCTTTCTATGGCGTTTTGTACTTCTATGTTTATTTGTCTTTCTCCCAATATTTTCCATATTTGTTTCTGTGTTACTCGGTCAAAAGCTTTTTCCAGATCGACAAATATGATATATAGCTTGCTTTCCTGTATCAGAGTTTTTTCTATAAGCCTCCTTATTGTATATATGTGGTCTTGTGAGCAATGTCCTTTCCTGAATACGTTTGTGACCTTCCCATTTTTGGTTCCATCACTTGTCTTTGTTTCTTTTCTAGTATGGCTTCATACTTTGGCTGTCGTGCATATTAGTGATATCCCTCTGTAATTGTTCCAATTTCTATTGTCTTTTTTTCCATGAATGGGGAAAATCACTGCATTTTTCCAATCTTTAGAGATTTTTTCTATTGTCAAGATTCTATTTATTATCACTAATAATGGATAAAATGGTTGACGCTGACTGGATTTGTACATAATGTAAGTGATGTATTCTTGGGATTTCAGTCAATTTAATTTCATTTCTTTTCTGCTTTACAGTTTCGGCTGCACCTCAGCCATCCTCAAAAGCGAAAGTGAGGATGGCTGAGGTGCAGCCGAAACTGTAAAGCAGAAAACAAATAGAATTAAATTGACTGAAACCCTAAAAATACATCACTCACATTATCACTAATAATATTTGTTCTCCTGCTGGTCCCATGTATGTGAGTTGTTGTGATTTATCCCATCCTGTCCCAGAGCTTTTCCGTTTCTTATCATATTCAATGCTAGTTTTATATCTGCTTCTATTATATTCTCTGTTCTTCTATGCTTGCTAACGTGTCCGCTTTTCTGGGTCTTCTCTTCTTCATTGTCGTTATAAGAGTGTTTTTCTTCCAGCAATTCCGCGAATTGTTCTCTCCATCTTTCTATTATTTCCTCGTTATCTTTATTTCCTTGTTTGTCATATAGCTGTCTCAATGCTCTTTGGTCTTTTTTGCTGTTTATCAATGTGTTATAGAATAATTTTTTATTCTCTCTAAAATTATCTTTTGACTTATTTCCAAAATGTTTCCAAAATTTTGCCGTAGGAATTTTGATAACTTCTTCCGTTTTCTTTTGTTTCTCGTATTCTTATCTTTCAGTTTTTTTGTATTGAGAAACATTCTCCATTTATGCTTCTTCTTTGTACTTCTTCTCTAAATTTTTCATTCCTCCAGTGTGTTTACTTGTTGTAGCCTGTTTTTCTGATTACTCTGCACGCTCTTTTTGCTGCCTCTTCTAATATATATTTGAATGTACTCCACATTTATTCTACGTTATTTGAATTTGGTTTTGATGTGCTCTTTAAAAGTTCTCTCATGTCTTCTTCGTACTTCTCTCTCAATTCCTTTTCATTCAACTTATCTCCTCTTATTGTCATTGTATCTTTCTCCTTTTTACTTGCCTTCTGTTTTTGTGTTGCCTTATCAATTACTCTCATTTTTGCTATCGTTAGATAATGGTCCCTTGCAATTTCATTCCCTCTTTTTACTCTGATGTCAATAACATTTTTTTTTTGTGTGCTGTTGTGGATTTATTTGTGCTCGAAGATCGTGTTTATTATTATCAATCCATTTGTGATGCAGAAATCTATCAGTCTGTTACCGTAATTGTTTTTTACTGGTTCACCATGAGTTCCCATTATTGTTGGAGATACCAATAAAATTTCTATTCGTATCATTTAAATTCATATCCTTACCACTTTGTTTTTCCAATGGAATCAAACATCTGTGCAAAATTTCATACTATATTTTTGATTTTTTCTCTCTATTATCCAACCTCCTCAAGTTCTTCCAGAAGTTTCTACTATTGCAATCAACCTATATTTAGGTCGAACTTGTACAAATCTCTCACTACCCTTGTGGGTGCAACGCTTTTGATGTCCAACTCACCGAGAGCTTGTACATCATTGAATATGTGTAAAAAAAAAATTCTGATGGCGTGAAGAAAAATCGTATTGTTACAAATAGATCAAATAACACAACCGTATAACAAGAAATATTTCATATAACTCTAAGTTTGTATTGAACATAATATAAAACTGGCAATCTATCAATATCAAAGCTATAAAACAGATGCAATGAATCAATAAAGAATAGAGCACGAGTTCATCCAAGATGATGTAAACGTCCAATAACTTTAAGCTCAGTTGAAGGTAACACATAATCCAAGTCTAGAGCAGAGTCCAAACTCCAGGTTTAGTCCCGGGCATCTGCATGCCGGACACAAGTCTCCTGGGACAACAGAGCCCGGAACAAAGCTTACGATGCGCAGCTGTCTGTTTCTTGTTTCACAAGCGACTTGATTCCTCGTTTACAAACAACCGATTTGTATTCGATCACACTGTTTGACTTCGTGGGTTTTTAGAGATTTTCTTGTAGGTAACACAGATGAGATCCCACATTTGTGGAATAAATCGATCACGAATTCACAACAATATGTTTAGAGCAGAAATGTGAGATTTATATTTATACATATTTGCATCTCTACTAAAAAGTTATAGGTGGAAGAGAATGAAATATTAAGTTGATACTGACTGACTAAAAAAGAAATAATTAGTTTTTATGAGAAGGAAGTAATTTCAGAATAATTACATCCATAATATTCCTCTATCGCCATACTAAGTGGACTGCAAGTGCAAATATTCACACTGTGATTTCCTTTTCCGTCAGAATATAAATTCCGGTTTCACTCTTCAACTTCGTAATACAACCCAATACAAAAATTCCACTCAAATAATCTAATATTATACTTACATCATGTTATTGATGTTATTGTATGTTCCAACATATCGTAAAGATATTATTTAAATTACTTATCCATAATCGTTGTGAAGAAGTTTCCCTCAAAATAGAAAGATGAAGTTGCTGCAGAGCTGAACCTGAAATAAAATAGAGAAATTTATTTACATCAAAGTGTAAGATCCGTATATCAAAATTTCAAACAATCTAAAGTTCTATATACAGTGGTCATTAATAATAATTAGTATATTTACTCTTTTGCGAAAGATCCGTTGGAATAGTGCTTGTTTCAGTAGTTTAACTACTGATTCATCTTTCTAAAAAATTAACTGTGATCCTGCCTAATTGAAAAAGCTTGTACTTTCCACATAGATTCATCATCTGGGGATAGCTCGTCGAGTTGTCTTTTTTCATTTTCAAGTAAAACTTCTATCACATTTTTCAAATTTCCTCAGAGACTCATAAATCACGAAGCGTTACTTGCAATGACTACCGGCACTGGCCACCGAGAAAACTAGAAATATTGTACCTGACTTATCTATTTCGTGATGCAATTATTGTATTTTTTGTGAATGTGCAATGTCCTACGTTGTCAGACAATCACTGCAGAAGATATACAGACTGTTGTTTTCTATTATATAGCATTCAATTCTGCACAAAACGATATATCATGGAATAGAATTTATCGACAAAACAATGCAAAAAAAAATAGAATGAATCTTGAAATTGTATTTTCTACAAAGAGAAGAATCTTTTTCGGGGACAGTTTAGTATGCCTCTGTAATTATTAATACAAGCTCTGCATGGAATCTGGAATAATGTGATATTCTGCAATGCAATGCGCGCACTGTATCAGTGGCACTAAGACAATGGATTTTGCTTTGAAGTGGCGGTGCTTCGCACTAACTAACAAGCAGGCTTCGCCCGCTCTGACCAAGCTCGCCATAGAGCTTCAGAAATGTAATAAAAACTTGTGAATGAATCAGTGGTAAAATATGATCGAGAATACATTTAGTAGAAAAAAATATACAGCAGAAAATATATTCAGTGGAAAAAATATACAGTGAAAAATTATTCAGCGGAAAAATTGGAGTGGAAAAAATTGAGTGCAGAAAATTATTATTATTTTTTCATTCAGCTAACATAGTGAGCAAAGTTATACTGCGAATAATATTTCAAATACTGTCTCTTCATGGTTCATTTGAAATGCTAATATCCTGTATTTCTAGGAGAATTGTTTTGAGTTTTTTCTCTCTAATTTAGTCTCTATGGTAATAATTTGTTCCTACCAAAGAAATATCATTACAAATTATGAGATTCAAATAGATATTAAATACATTTTATACATTAATTCAAGTATTTGATAGGCGTATACTGGCTGTGTGATATTATTGTTGTATTTGAGTTTTGGTTTTAGTTTTAATTTTTTTTTATGTCCGCCCAAAAGTTATAATTAGACAACAAATAATCATATTCTAACTCATCTGTCATAGAAACTCTTTTTAAATGTTCCAAAGTATAATGTTTTTATAATTTGATTAAGACAATTGGTTCACTAAACTTTGTTTACAAAATTGAACAGAGTAACAGGCCTGCTGAATATTATCGAGACTGACGGTTGATTGGAACGGTTTATAGGTCGTAAAATATACAACATGGCTTTGTGAATTTCAAATGACTGAATTTTAATGGAAACTATTTGTGAATGTTGAATTTTGCAAATTATGTTTTGGCTACAACAAAATTAATTTGAATTCGTTCCAACTTTCCTATCAATGGAAAAATTATACGAGTGAAGTAAATCTAATATATTAACAATTTTTTTTTGTTGAAGAAGTGATGAGGGGATTTTGTTGACAGTTCTTTACAGTATACTAATAGTATAAAAGGGACATTCGTTACATAACGTTTGTCTACCAAAGTTCCGATATACTTTATTGCTGATGTCTTCTTTGAAACCTACCTACCGCCTTATACCAGTGAAAATGTATGTCTGCGTGAACCTATTTAATATATTAACTCCCATGAGCACACCTAATGAATTTTGTTTTGTTAATCAATAAGGTTTGAGCAGTGTTAAGATTAAATATAACTGAATTTATCACTTCCTTTTCCTCACGTGTTTAATTAAAAACACTGATAAACATTTCTTATGCATATTTAATTGATAAAGTATTCTTGATTGAATTTAAAAGTTCTAAGAACGGATACCGCCACTACTGTTACCGCTGGATTCCTATCTTAGCCGATTTTGAATCATACGATTACCGAACATACCCAAGTGATTCCTTTGGGTTACCAGACTGTAATTTCTTCTGTATAGGATTCTTGGGTATCTGTATTTGAAAATTCTCCTAGCAGAATTTAAGAAGCAAGAAATTGCAGAAAAATACATATTGAATTCCTAGATTCAATGGAAAATATCATCATCTATATGCTCACAAGCCCTCTACATCGTGCTGTTTTTGAATCAAAACTAGATCAAACACTATTTCAAACTCCAGAGCTTTATTACATACCTAATCAGTTCATTCTGAAGTTTAATCATAGATACCTACTTTGTTCACCTATGTAATGTTCCTCTCATGTTACATGTTTCAAAAGACTTAATGAAAATCGCAACACGTTTTCGAGTACGCTAATTAACAACTAATCAGGCAAAAGAAACATCAGTCAAAATTTTTGAATAACTTTGTATGAGCTCAAATACGTGAACATGTTTCAATTCACATTTATATGAAAGAGACAAAAAAACCTTTGTACATAAACAGAGAGAAGATTTGATAGAAATTGTCAAAATCAATTATAACTCAAAATTCAAAGCATGAATGACTGAATATCTCAATGATTGGGGGATGCATAAAACAAATAATTTTGGAATTGAAATTTTTCGATGACTATATAAAAGATGCTATTACAGTTTCGAAAATTCTATTCGTGTAGACTGTTGAAAAATCAAAATATGAATGTCTCCAGAATAACAAATTCAAGATTCAGTTTTTACACCATCATTGTTAAAAGGGCGAAAACTGAAGACACGTTTTTCGATCTGATTGTAGTTCAGTGTTCAAAAAGTATATCAGAATAAATCGAATCACAAAGATCAAACTTATTTTATTTGCTTTTTGGATAAGGTTGACTACTAGAACACAAAAAGGAATTGTCCGTGAGACAGAGTATAAATTTTTTGTTGATTACCGCTCACTTGAAACTTTGTGAGTGGCTTCATTGTGATGAGTCCGGCAACTTTTTCATTCCACAAAATTCTAGATTTGAGGGCGTTTTTCAGCGAGGGCTAATTAATTGAAAAAATATTACCGTTTTATTGATCATTACACTAATCGAAATATTTTTTGATCATAAAATGAAAAGAAAATATTGTCCGACATGGATATTAGGGCTAGCGGTGAGTCCGACAAGCCGCACTTGTCATAAGTATGTTGGTACTTATGGTAAGTATGTTGGTACTTATGACAAGTGCGGCTTGTCGGGCTCACCGCTAGCCCCAATATTCTTGTCGGACAATATTTGTTTTTCATTTTATTATCAAAAATTCTTTCAATAAGACGGTAATATTTTTCAATCACCTGGTCCTCGCTGGAAAAAGCTCCCAATCCAAATGAAAAAGTTGTCGGACTCATCACAATGAAGCCACTCACAAAGTTTAAAGTGAGCGGTAATCAACGAAAAATGTATGTGCTGTCTCACGGACTATGGGAGAATTTAATTCAAAAAATTTCTAGTTTATGGAAAATAAATGTTTCCGAATTGCAAAATTAGCGATGAGATGCCAACATCTCTTTTTTTCCTCCAAAGCGGTTGATCTTATTCTTCTGAAAATTATGCTTAGAGTTTTTTATTTATTTTGATATTGATCCAAAGAAACATGTGAAGAAATCTGAATAATTGTTATTTGAACATCGTATAGAAGAATACTCATAATCATTAGATGACGCCTGTTGCCAATTAAATTTAAGGAGGACACGAAACAATTTCTTACATTTCTCATTTCTATGTATGGAAAACTCTCTTTCAATAATAAAGTCTCAGTTGAGTCTGATTTATTGACCTTTAGTTAGTTTTTAATCATAAGGCTAGTCAAATGCACTAGAAATGTTTCCAAATAAAAACCGAAGAAATAAAATATCGTTCATCAATATTCTCAGTATGAATGATTTGTGCATCAGTTGAGAAAGCAAAGATATTCCACTAAAAAATTCTGACAATCTTAAAACGCACTGTTCAAGGAGTACAACCAGATAATTGTACTTCATAATGACGTCATGAAAATAGCATTGAAATGCACATTGCAAGGCTATTTCAACATACGAGGATAGTTTTGGAAATCCGAGCAAAGACAGAGAGGTAGCACCACTGGTGCACTTTGAGATAAATTTCAGTTGAAGGCAAATAAAATATCAGCCCTATTTGCGCATTACTCTGTATTCCAAATTAGTTTGGATCGTGCAGAGTGCACGTCAAGTGGTCTCTAGAAAATAAAAGAAGGACAATTTCATGTCTTGATACAGACTTTATTACTTCATTACGGACAAATCACCACAAGAAACTGAATATGAGTCTGATAAATATTATAGTTATGTGCATCTCCCATAGAAACAGTTTTTTGATAGTTGAAAAACTTTTGCCTTTTGGGCTCTTTTAATAAATGTGTATATAAGATTTAGCACAAATATGAATAAATCAACATTACTACATGCTTAAGATTGAAGAACAATCTAAATAATTGGAATGTATGCATCAGAGAGTGTAAAACAGACTTCAGTCAAGAAAAAATAATTCTTGTCGACTATTTGGAAAAGGGTAGAGATATTATAGGTGCATCTAATGCATCGTCATCAAGAAATTTTTTTGATCGAGAACATAGATGGCGCTTTGCAAAGTCTTAAACTTGTGTTCAGTAGATTTGTTGTAGTAGTGACGTTGAATGAACGATTTCTGTCTGTCTTATGGGATGGATGGAATAAAACTCGTGTTGCTCCAAAAGACTCAAGACCGGCAGAAAATCAAAGTATCTGTTCCCCTATTTTCAACGGTTGAAAAGTAGGTGGCTGGATTAAAACATGGCCGTACGTCAATTCAGGATGATGAACGTTCAAGTTGCCTGAAAACTATCGTGACCTATGAAATCGTCGCGAAAATCCATAATTTTTTACCGTCGACTTCTTTGAACATTTTTCAAAAGTGTCCAGACTTATCTAAACGTAGTTCTACTGAGATTCATCGACGTTCCTCACTGTAGATAGATTTTAGCCTCATCACTACCCGTCAAAGATAGAGCAGCAGTTTGAAAAATTAACTGTAGTAGAAAAAAGTGCCTCTAAAAAAGCCATAATAGTTCTATCTGCTGGACAAGTCATGGCAGCGGTCATCTGAGACTCTCATGGGGTCTACTACTTTTTATTAATGGATGAATTGAATGATGCAATCAAAGTCAAACGTCCCCATCTAGCAAAAAAAAAGTTGATGTCTCACCATTACAGTGCACTTGCGCACAAGTCTCGCGTTGTTGCGAAAAACTCGAGGAACTTCGATTCCCAGTGCTTTCACTTGCTTCGTATTTGCTAAATTTGGCTCTCAACGGTTTTTTACTTGTACTAGGTACAAGAAAGTATTGTGAAACCTACAAAATTCACCTATTGAGATTTTGATGGAATATCCGTTTTGAGCATCCCTTAATCCATTTTGACTATTTTCGGCTTGATGTCGGTACGTATGTGCGTGCGTTCGTTCGTTCGTGCGATCGTTCGTAGCTCACAAATCTCAAAACTGGTTGAACGTATGATGTTGAGATTTTGTATAGGGTCTAGTTGTGCACCTCGCATTACGGTTCCAATCGTCTGTACGGGAAGTGCACATTACTTGGAACTTTTTTCGAATTTTTCCAATAAACCAGATTGATCAATCGTAGGATGTTGAAATTCAGTATTTGAACTTGACGTTGTATCAGAATGGTTATCTGCTATTTTTGTACGAATCGGCCAAGCCAGAAGTGTACTTTACTTGAAACTTTTTTTGATTTTTTTGCATAAATCTAGAATGATCAGCCATTGCATATTGAAATTCAGTGTTTGAACTTGTTGTGGCATCAAAATGGTTATATACTATTTTTGTATCAATCGGCTGAGTCAGAAGTGCAGTTTATATGTATAACAGACATTCAGAATTTGCCGTATAAAACAATGAGTTCAATTGAAATTATAAGGTAGGCAATGATAATATGTTGTCAATTTTTTGATTTTGTTTGACATTGTAAGTACATGTCAAAATATCATTAAAATTATATTAATTATAATCTGAAGTAACAGAAAATTTTATTGAATGAATTTGTGTACATATCAAATGATGTACAAGTAAGTCATGTGATGTTCACATCTGATTTTCATGAATATATCTTTTTATTCCAATGATTTTAGAAAGTAAGAGCATCGTTGTACTCAATGTATTGAATTGCAAGAAGATCTTGTAGAAAAATAGGAGAGAATTTGCCTGGAATCTTGATCTACCCTAGTTGATAGCTTATTAAGTTACAATAAAAGCAGCTCCAAATAGCATATAAAAAGCTCTTATCCATGTGGGGACATAATTGATGAAGTAGGCCTTCCAACTCGTTCTGCATCCTCCTCACTCTTTAGATTCAGTTTTTTTTACTACAGATTAAAGAACTGAAGCAGTGCTGGACAAAGTGTACAAGCCTTGGAAGGAGATAATAAAGAAATATAAAGAATTTTTTTAGTTTTGGTCAGAATTCTCGAATATTCTATTCTATTCTTGAGAATTTTTATATTCTTGGCTGGAATAAATAGCAACTTTCTTTATGGATTTGAAGGAAGAAATCACTTCTTCTTGCTTTGACTATTCCAGTTTCATGATTATTCTACTTGTTGTTGAAACATGAGCCATATTCAATCATATATTTGTTAGAGACTCTATATTTCGGAAAAAAAATAATCTCTAATTTCCCATGTTATTCTGGCGTTGATTGAAATTTTTCTGTAATGAGCTGAAAAAAGGTTTTTGTATTTCCAGTTTCTATACTCATAGAAGGCGTAACAGAGGATTGCCACTGCTTTTGGCCCCAAATAAAATGGCTTAAAAGATAATCAGAAATAGAATTGAGATTGTGAAGTAGAAGCAATTTCAAGTAATTTATTTACCACCGTCTAAGGGATTTCATCCCCCTGAAAATTCCAGTTGAAGTGTGAACCCATCAGCAATTTTAGGGGAGCAACTGGAGCTTAGCACTTTCCTGGCGTCATTTAGAACGTATTAGCACTGACCAGACAGGAATTTGCTCAAAGTCCAAAGAAACAATAACATTCGGTAACAAGGGCTGTGCTTCGAATGACAGCAATCAGATCGAATCAAGGGCGGTGCTGCAAGCTCTGTGGTCATCCAAAACTCCATCAATAAAACAGCAGTCTTCAAAATATTCTTGTAGTTGAAAGACGGTGAGGAATCCATATAATTCTAATGGCTCATTCCGGATGATTTGATTCAGATTGATTTTCTCATTCAATATTAATATACTCATTTCTGACAATTAACAGAAGTTTGAGAAGAGATTGTTTCTTCAGGAATAGTTGTCTTTCATGTGCTATCCCACAAACTTCTCCCACTGTAAAAGATAATTTTCAATACCTACGACAACCAATCTAAATCACTAAAGTGTTACATTCGGTATCCTAAGTTTTCTTATATGTTATAAACATACTGATATTATTTTCTCGTTAATTTCCTGAAATTACTAAATTAGATCCAAAAAATATTATGATTTGTAATCTTCGAATATAACTTTCTCTCAATTATTATCCCATTTGAGGGATTTCCGTAACACCATTGTCTTGTTTTGGGTCGAATTCTCACACTACTAAGCTCTCGTGCAAAATTTCCACTGTATAATCTGAAAATGATATTCACCAGTAATTTCCTACAATTATTGATTGAGAAAAGTTTGGGTATTCCTTGCGATGAGTCATAAGTCCGATTACCGGAAGCAGGAGGATTATCAGATGTGGCGTGGCGGTCCAGGCTGACACTTCCGGTCATCCCCTGCAAATAAAGCCCGCCAACTTCAGATAACACGCGTCACATCTCTGCGACAGTTTTAGTGATTTAATGAGCCTGTGTCTGCTGCCGAACACACTGTTATTATAAGCTGCTCAGCCCCACTGATGTTCTGTTTATCAATTGAATTATTTTGTCATTTAGCAAGCGCTGTGATTTATGCTACGGCACAAACCGATTCTGAACTTAGCTAATGATTGGAGTGATAGAATACTACCTAATGTTCGTAAAATTTATGCATCTCACCAAAAAATAAAATAAGTTCTTCCAAAAAAATGCACCTTGTTTATGAAGTTTTCCATACACTAAAAGAATTGATTTCTTTCAGCTAAATCACGTGCAGATTTCTTTTAGACTATTTTGCTTCAATTTTGGATATGAAGAAGTGCTAATTTTCGCACTACAGCTTGAATTACTTCTATCAAAAGAGACCAGGGATATGATTAAATGAAAACTATCCCTCATCAGTGCAGCAATTTTTGAGCAACTATTAATGGAATCAAATATAAACTACCGTAAATCAGAACCTCAAATCTTTTTTTTTGAGAACGGAGCACTTGAAATCGTAAGAGAAATAATAATTTTGTATACTGTATTTTTGAGCATACTTCTGACATTTCTATTCATATCCATTATGAAAAAGAAATTTGAACATCAACATTAGTATGCGAAATGTCGCATTGAAGTTGTTTATCATGACAACGAGCACGAAGTATTTCACGCAATAACTTTATCTTGACAACGTGCACAAAATACTTCGTGCACGTTGGCATGATTAACACTCCACAAATTTGTGTGTTTTATTATGCTTTTGATATTTTTTTTCATAATTTCTTGACGTTTATGGGAAAATGTTGTATGCAGCTTGTGCGCAAAATTTCTTTGGTGCTTCCGATTGCTTTGTGCCTCGCCTACCGCCTGAACAAAAAACTCTCATTCTCAAGAATCAAAGTATAATTTTGCGCACTAGATACATATATAACTATTAATTATTATGACCGTATTTTTATTTTTATTTTGCAATATGCAGTTGATATTTTCTCCCTTTTGACAAATGATTCCACATTTCAGTACACTCACCCATGATCAAACTTTCTTGGTTCAGTTTGAATTATGAAATATTAGTAAGCATATCTTTTTTACTTGTTTATTTAGCGCACTTACGTCTTCGCTGTCACACATTAATTTTAAGGTAGTTTGGTAGTCGCAATCCGAGCTCAAATTGATATCTTTTTTCATTTTTTTCTTCTACAAGTGATAATTCGGAAGATGTCATAATAAGTAGAAACGGGGATATACCGGTCAATTTTGTCCTAATCCCATAGACCATTCGAGCATTTTTCTCTTAATCCCTATATATACCGTTTGAGCCAAGTTTATTACTTCCATCTTTTAATCTCAAATAAATGTTTCTTTTCTAAATGCCAAAAATTGTGAATTGATAAAGGAACTTGAATAACAATTAATTTCATTTTATCATTAATAAATAACGACTGATAAGGTAGGTGTCCACAACGAGACTAAAATCTCATGAGATTTTTGTCCCATGAGAAACTTATTTCAGATTTGTTTCCATAGAACATGAGATATTTCTGTGAAACACTCGAGTTAAGAAATCTCTCTCCCATAAGACAAGTGTCTCTGAATGCACTGTTTCCACAGTACAATGTTCTGGAAATAGGAAGAAACAAATATTTGTACTGTGGACTGATTTTATAAGATGTCAACCAAAAGTGCCAGAAGAAAGACTGCAGTTTGATATTATTACCTCGCCATTAAGTCTCTTACAGAAACGAAAAGGTTTCACAGATATTGGTCAAGAAATGGGACTAAAAAAAAGGAAAAAACAATATAATGGAATCATTACTAAAAGAACTAGAATGGGAAGATCTCTGTAGTGTTAGGGCTCTTGTCCAGTTAAAAGTGAATTCTTTTCTGTACGACCGTTATAGAACATCAACATTTTAATATTAATCTTAAATACGGAATGATTCAATTCTATCATACTGTGTTAGAATATTTATTCCAACACAAGTGATGGAATGAGCACAACTAGCGACATCTTTTACACATTAATGGTATTGATAAAATACATAAAAATGCAATCTCCATTCATATTTGTTCTAAATTGATATAGTTGCTATAATTCAGTTTAAAATATTGAAAATTATAATTGAACTGCCGGAAATCTAATTTTTAAATAAAAATAAGCATCTGTCACAGTGACATGTCGATAATACAGATTTTAAATAATATTGCGGTTATGTCATTGTTGACTTATATTGTATTTTATATTTGTTATTTTATCGAGCTGCATCTATTCATCAATTATAACAATTAGTAGGAATGTCAAAAAAACGTAAATTAAATTTCAACTTCAGGAGTTTTTGTTGCTTCTCTGTTTCAGAATTTGTAATTTTTTGTTTCTCTGTAAATTGCCGAATTTATGGTCATAGAAAAGTATAGTCTGAAACATGTTTAAAAAGGCTATTCAGCACTCGTTAATTCGTCACACTCGACTACGGCTCGTGTTACAAACTTTTTCACTCATGCTGAAGAAGCTTCATTCCAGACTTGTTGCAAAATATACTATTCTTTTCAAATCTTTATTTTACTTTTAACTCGATTCTAGGAAAGTAAAAATGTTTATCTCATGATACAACAGTAAAACTCATGTGCAGCGAGAAAAATGAATGTATCATGCGGGATTCGTAGAATATCATGTATACACGTTGAAATCCGTTCCAGAAATAAAAATCTCATGACACATTGTTTCACGAGATTATCTCTAATATATCTCGTATCTCAGACCTGTTTCTACAATGAAATTCAAGTTTGCCTGAGATTTATATTTCATGTGACAAAAATCTCATCGGATATTCTCATTGTGGATTCGTAGCTTGAAGATTATATAGGTAGAAGAAATATAACATAATTACAATTATTCACGCCTATGAGGTTCGCGAGTGAGTTGGTTTTTTACGAACACCGATAATAAAATTCGAATTATCGAAAGTTATCGTGTAAGTAAAGACAAAGGTGTGGACCATAGTGAAATTTAAATAAAGTGGAAGCGAACAGAATAAAAAGAAAAGTCAACAACAGTGATACAGTTTGATTAATTATTATAAAATAAAGTGAAGATTTAAGTGACAATAGTGACCTTGACTCAGTGCTGTATAAGACAGGTGAGAATTGCTGTCAGAGGCACAGACGCGCGTGAGAATCGTGCTTAGCGCAGGCGCTTTAAGCGACTAGCAGTGGCGTGGCAGTGGGGATGAACTTTTATCGGGAACGTAGCGATTCTTTAGAAAAACGGAAGAGAGACAGCTTAGATAAAGGTGAAGCTTTCAAAAAGAGTAAAGTCACACTTAGATCGCCGGAGAGAAAGGGAAACGGAGACATAAAGGATATGGAAGAACTAAAGGAGTTAATAGTAGGCTTGTCCCAAGGTATGAAAGATATTAAAAAACAAATGAACATTAACCATGCTGACCTGAAAGAGGAAATCCAAAAAAACTCTTCTTCCATTGAAGAGCTTAGGAGAGAATATGAAGAAAGAGAAAAAATTTGGCAGAAAGAAAGAACGGAGTTAAGTCATGAAATACAGATGTTGCGGAAGAGAGTTGAAATTCAGGACAAGAAAAGTAGAAGCAACAATGTAATAATAAAAGGGCTCGTAGGGGGAGGCGACAGGCCTAAAGAATTAGTAAATGCACTGCTCGAAGAAAAATTACAAGTTAGATGCATTGTGAAGACAACAAGGCTAGTCAAGAATAGAGACCAGGAACCGTTTATTATCGCAAAACTAAATAATAGTGATGACAAATATAAGGTCATGAAAAACAAAAATAAGCTTAGAGGTGAAAAAATTTATATAGATAATGATCTGACACAGGAGGAGAGAAAAGTACAATCACTAATACGGAAAAAAGCACAAGAAGAAAGAAATAAAGGAAAGAAAGTCAAAATTTACCATTACAGGTTACTGATAGAGGATAAGAATTGGATATGGAACGAAAATAGTGGCAAACTGGAACCCGGTCCTACTGCAAACACAAAAGCAAATACGTTAAAAAACTAGTCAAGAGACAGGACGGAACCATTGGCACGAATAGGCAAGGAAAAAGGATTACGAATAAAAACCAATTATTATTGTTAAGTACTTGGAATGTCAGGGGGACAAAATCACCTGGAGCTCTAAAAAATCTTGGTAAAGTTTTTGAAGATTTCAAAATAGATATAGCCGCGATACAAGAGACAAAACAACAAGGCAACGATATTTTTGAGGTAGATAACTATGTAGTTTTTAATAGTGGATTCAAAACAAAACATTTCGGTGTGGGCTTTATGGTAGCGAAAAGAATAAAGGATCTAGTTATCGAATTTGTGCCTGTAATAGATAAAATATGTAAATTAAGGATCAGAGGATTGTACAGGAAAATTAGTATAATTAACATACATGCCCCAACGGAAGTAAAGGAGGATGAGGAGAAGGACGATTTCTATGAAGATTTAACGAAAATATTCAACAGCATACCTAAGTATGACGTCAAAATACTACTAGGAGATTTTAACTCGAAAGTGGGAAGAGAAGAAATATATAAAAATATAACAGGAGGCCATAGTAAGCACGAAGAATCAAATGACAATGGAAAGAGGCTGATAGAATTTGCAACGGTAATGGATCTAAAGATAATGAGTACCAGATTTCAAAGAAAAGAGATTCACAAAGGAACATGGACATCTCCCGATGGTAAAACATGCAATCAAATAGACCATGTACTGGCCGAGAGGAAGCATGAACATTTAATAACAAATATAAGATCCTACAGAGGTGCAGTAACTGAATCTGACCATTTTTTGGGTCAAGTCACAATTAAACAAGAACTCCCGCAAATAAAAAATAAAATCAGTCAAAAAATTAGATATGATGTGGAAAAACTACAAAATGAAGACATACGGAAAAATTTTGAAGAAATGATGGAACATAATTTACAAGAGAAAGGTTTTGAACATGGGAAAACAGTGGAACAGAACTGGGATAATCTAGAACAAACAATCAGAAAAGTGTCGGAGCAGGCGATTAAGAGAAACAACAATCGAATAAAGAACCGAGACTGGTTTGATGAGGATTGTAAAACAGCGATGGTGAATAAAAACAAAGCAAAAATCCTGCTTCTAAACATTAATAACGATGAAAACAAACAAAGATACGTACTAGAGAGTAAAAATTTCAAACGGATCTGCAGAAGTAGAAAGAGAGAGCAGCTAACTAAAAGAATGGAAGCAGCGGAGGCTAATTACAAAAACAAATTTATTAGAAATTTCTACCAAGAAGTAAAAAAGCAGAAAGACGGATACAAGAGCAAAGTAATCTACTGTAAAGATAAAGATAATAAGTTAGTAACGGGTGTAGAAAAAATAGACAGATGGAAAGAATATTTTCAAGAACTACTAAATGATGAAGCTAGCGAAGAAGAGACTCCTAGTGTGCAGAACAGAAACCCGGTAACTAATGGCGGATTTGAAGAGCTGACTAAAACTCCTGGAAAAGAAGAGATTATAAAAATAATCCAAGGCCTAAAAAAGTGCAAGAGTCCCGGTGAAAACGGAGTGGCCGCAGAAATATACAAGTACGGGGGGGAAGAACTACAGACGTGTATCTATAAGTTGATTAAGGATATTTGGGAACTAGAACAGATGCCAAGCAGTTGGAAAACTTCAGTAGTTCACCCAGTGTATAAAAAAGGAGACAGAACAGCTTGCGAAAATTACAGAGGAATAGCCCTGCTTGATGTAGCATACAAAATCATGGCAATTGCTCTAAGAAACAGACTGGGAAAAATTGCAGAGGAAAAGTTGGGCGAATATCAAGCAGGTTTTAGAAGTGGCAGATCGACGTCAGAGCAAATATTCGTGCTGAAACAGATTATCGCAAACAGCTATGAGCATGATCTTGAATTACATGTATTATTTATAGACTTCAAGCAAGCATATGATACAGTGGACAATAATAAAATGAGAGAGATCTTAAGGGAGCTGGAAGTACCGGAAAAGTTAATAAACTTGGTTAAAATGACACAGGAGGACACCAGTTGTAGAATTTCAGTGGAAGGAAGGCTGTCTGATAGTTTCAAGGTAATCAGAGGTCTAAGGCAAGGTGATCCAACCTCCCCTATTCTGTTTAATATGATACTGGAAGGGATAGTAAAAAGAAGCGAACTGCACAGGACAGGTATCATTCATAGGCAAAAACATCAGCTTTTGGCTTATGCAGATGATATAGCATTAGTAACAAGAACGAAGGATGAGCTAAAACGCATATTTAAAAAGTTGGAAAAGGAAGCAAAAATTATTGGTCTTAAAATAAACGAGAAGAAAACTGAATATTTGTATGTGCGGAAACAAAACAAAACCGGGGAAGATAAGTTTATAACTAGAACAGAGGATGGAAAACTCTACGAATTCGCAGAAACTAAAAATTTTAACTATCTAGGAGTAATTATAAAAAATGATAGTGAAGAAGATACTGAAATTGCAAGCAGAATTCAGAAAGGTAATAGGTGCATAGGAGCTCTGTTTAACTTCATTAAATCGAAATCGATCTCAAGAGCAGCAAAAATAAGAGTCTATAAAACAGTGATACGGCCAGTAGTGTTATACGGGAGTGAATTATGGGTACTAAATGCATCTAATCAAAGTAAACTTGAAATTTGGGAAAGAAAGGTTCTGAGATTAATCTACGGAGGGAAAAATGTAGGAGACGGTCTGAAACTAAGGAGAACGAACGCAGAAATCATGGAACTTTTCGCGGACACTAATATTACGGGAGTGATTAAAATCAAACGATTAAAATGGTTGGGTCATGTAAAACGTATGTCAGAGAACAGAGTGGTTGAAAGTGTTTTAAAAGGTGGTATAATGGGAAAAAAGAGAAGAGGACGTCCTCGTGGAAAATGGTATGACGCAGTATTAAAGGATATCGAACAATTGGGTGTGAAAAAATGGGAGGAGAAAGCACAGGACAGAGTGTTATGGTGAAGAATAGCGCAACAAGCCATGAGTCTACAAGGCTCGCAGTGCTGAACCATATATATATACAATTATTCACACTTTCTTACAACTAACATGATTAATTTTATTGAAAACTCGTATATACATATTTACATTTCAGTACACCTATGAATTCATTCTATCAAAAATTCACGTGAGTATATATGATTATATATTATTTTTTCGAAAAATCATAGCTAATAGCTTTTACAAAATTAATTCTTGTCATATTCCTTTTTCTGTATGTTTCTATTGAATTATTATTATATTCCTTTCTTTTCAAATATTTCATGTTGGTCATATAAATATGTAATAGTAAACAATCATAATAAATGAATATTATTGAGAATATTATATTTTGATGTCAATTTATATACTTACCCCTACATTATTTATTCACAAAAATAGTCTAACTTGTGTGTTTTCTTCTTATTATTCTTATATGATTGGTTCATTTCGATTATCTGCATTGTACATTAAAGATTTTACATTTTACTTACTATCTTTGTTCATGGTTTATTCAATAATATGTTGAGCTTCCACCGTGCTCAAGTTTACCATAGGGATTACGGAAAACCTATGCGGATTAAAAATTTTACCGCCGTGCTTGAGCGGTCTATGCCCGTAGAAACAATTGATATTAGAATTTGATTGGTTAAATTTAAAACGTATTATGATTGAATAATTATTATCATAGTATTATTAATTAAATACGTATTTATTAGTACTAAACTGTCACTAGTCAATACTAACTGTTATGGGTTTTGTGAGGTTGAACTACAGTTGCGCACAAGTTAATATAAAGTCTCAAAATGTCTGCTATAATCTGAAAGAACTTTCAGAGTATTTATAATAGAAATTAATTTTCATGTGAAAAAATGAAGCGTGCAACAATATCCGGATGATTCATGAAGTAAATCATTTAATTATATCCTACCATTTGTAAGTAGGTTATATATAACCTCATAAATCTGGTTACATTTCAAATTTAGCGCGCATGACGAAGTCGTCATTTTTTCCCCAGTAAAGAAGGAGGAGAAAATGTCTCGGATAAACAACAGAGATAGAAATTAAATTATAATATTCAAATCAAAACTATGTGGTAAACCGTTTTGAATTTTTTCCAATGTACGTTTAAGACATAGATCTATATATTGGCAAGTTTTTTTCTTTGGGTCAAGTTTGCCAATTTGTCACAAACCATCAATTTCCGGCGTTATTAAAAAAAGACATCCATAAGAGCCCATGTATTTTTGCATAACTTTACTTGATTATATCTCTTGAACAATGCACGGAAAAAACTAAATGTTAACATTCAGTGAGATTTCTACTAGTTTTTGATGCCTGCCTCAAAATTTGTCACTTATCACAAAGTGAAAAGTGGAAAAATATATCCTTGAAACACTAAAATGTATTATCTCCAAGGAACAATAATACAGAGTCAAGATACAAATTTTAAAGTTCCAAATGATAAAATTCTCCTTTCCGATACATATAATTCCATATTGAAGTATATAATATGTAACAGGGACTATGGTAAATGATAACTCTCAACCTTTAAATTTAAATGTTTCAAACGCTAAAAATCTCCTATCTCATTTATAGAATTTCATGTATCAACATTATTTTTTAAATATATATAATAGTAAATATTCCTATCTTGATTCAAAATTTCGTCATTTCAAACAATAAAAACTAGCGATGTTCTCAGTAAAATATTTACTTGTACAATATGCTCATCGAAGTTTTAATTTGCATTTTTTTATAATATTAATAAATATTTTTTCACTAAAAATTGGTTCCCGGATGCAATATTGTATATATTTTTTTATTTCAGTATGAAATTTCGATCTAACTAAAAATCACCATCAGAAAATGATGATAAAGAGAAAACACGGCAAGTATCAAGATAATGAAAAATATACAGCAGATCAGATGAAAACGTAGATTATACATCTGGGACAAAAAGAACAAAAAACTTCTGACATTCATTCAAGGTTTGAGGAAAAACAACACGAGAGAGCCTCAAGCAAAGGAATCTATAATATTAGTCTTGACGTACTTTCACATGGATTTACTTAAAACTTGGGTGAATCGCAGGAGATTATTGATTATTTTTGTTGTAAATGTAGAGTCCACGTTTTCATGTGTAGGCTCATGTAGATCTTTTACAATCCAGATTTTTGCTTTGTTTATTTTTGCATTATTGTTTTTGATGATGATTATTGGTTGAAAGATCGAAACGTCAAACTGGAATAAAAAAAATACACAGAATCAAAATCCAAGAACCAATTATTCATAATCGAAGAAATTGATCGATTTTTTTTCTTACCTAGCATTTTCGTAAACATGAAATATGCTATAGTAGAGCTCAATAACTCGTTCGGTAAGTGGTAATTTATCAACTGAAATGAATAAATAATATATTCACAGGTTTTGTTTCAAGAGTAGCAATTTTTATTTGAGAGAATAATATACTCTTACATTTTCAGTACAAAAATAAAATAAAGCTAAAAAACAATTAGTATTATAAAATAATATCAAAGCGATGATCGTGGATGGGTGATAAATGAAAACGATGATTGGAAGTCAGTCACAGTTTAAAATTTTATTCTCACAAAAACCAACGTTTCGCTCACATTGTTGATATTATTGCCTCCTTCAGAGATATGTGTAGTCTAGAAATAGAATAATTATGACATAAATCAAGTATCACTCAAAACGGATATCTCACATTATAAAAATATGTTGACACTGTTGAAATTATAGATAAAGCAATAAATAAATAAGTTAGAGTCTAAAAAAGTTCCTATAAAACTCACGGAGCTCAAATCACAGATCATTTTCATAGAAAATTTCATTATTGTTGCAGGATTTTATCAATCTAACCAAATTTTCTCAGACAAATTATGTTATAAGATCATGAACTTCTAACATTTCGTGCGAATGTCAACTTACATAGTACTATAATCGGACATTAGCAACATCTCAATTTGTTCAACTTTTGGGGTATAATTTGTCAATTCGTTCATAGGAGTTCGAACTTCTTGTGTAACCTCCATGATTTGAATTATGAATACAAGTTGTATTTATTATGGAATTATGGATAAAAATATAATTTATATTAAAAAGTCGGCAAGTAGGGCTAGGAACACGTGATTAAATATTTGACAATGTGATTAATCTTAACAATGCTTCGTGCAACTGGATCTTTATTGATTGCAATGTAAATAATTACTATTTTAATGCTATACGTCACTTACCTATTCTGTTAATTTTTCTTAGAGATAACCTCTTATCAATTTACTTGGTGGCACTTTCACTGCAAACTTTAGGGATTTGTAGCTAATAATGAACTACGAATCCTATGGGCTCTAAGCGCATTCGAGGAAAGGGTCAGAGAATCAGGTTTCAAACATGAACAATTATAATGCAAATGATAATATTTTGGAGCTCGGAATATAATTTTTATAAGCTGATGATTTTTTTTTTTTTATTCAAGAATAGAGCTTCACCCAATGGGTATTTAGCTTTACATAAGTAGTTAATTACAGGTCATTATAGAGGTTAATATTTTTCATGTATTTTATGATATTCGTGAAATTTGTTGTGTTCAGGGCTTCTTTTATTGTTTTTGGTATCTGGTATTTTTCCCTTAAGACATCATACTGTTCACATCGTAGTAATATGTGTTCTACTGATATTTGCATGTTACATTTGGTACAACATTCAGGATTTGTTCTTCCTAATATGTAGCCGTGTGTTAGTTTACAATGTCCTATTCTTAATCTTGTAAATGCTACTTGTTCTTTTCTGGTATAATTTCGTGTCTGTTTCCAAGGTTCGATTTTTTCCTGGATGTGGTAAAGCTTGTTATTTGGTAGGGATTTCCATCGCTGGTTCCATTTTTCTTTAATTTGGATTTTTATTAATAAAATTACATCTTTAGATTCAATGGGTATATTTATGATTTCATTTCCAATGGCTTTTTTAGCGGACATGTCTGCTTTTTCGTTACCCGGAATGCCGACGTGTGAGGGAACCCATACAAAGTTGATATTTATATTTTTGGAGGATAGTTCATAAAGGATGTCTTGGATATTTTGGGTTATGATGTCTAAGCTGATGATTATAATAAGTATAAAGTAAATTTAGTATTGTATATAAAATTCACTATTACACTAAAGTAGATTTTCATGGAGCTCATTGATAAAATTTAATAATTCTTGTAATATTAAATACACTTGAGAATTCATTATTTCATATTAAAAGAGTATAACTTAATATTTATTCCACATGAAATGTGAGATCTGTACATGTTTTCTTTCATTATATATAATATATTGAAAAGTTCAGTTTGACTTACAAATTTTATAATTTTATATTTTGTCTCCAAATATTTTAGTTTCCAGACTATGAACTTTTACTTCCTAAACGATAAAGATTGAATTTTCATTCAATATTTATTATAATTCCATTTTATCACCAAGCACATTGTCATTTTTAAAGTTTATAATATCAGTTTTTTGCATATAAACTTTAAATTTGAGTATTCAAACAATGATTCTTGTGAATTGATTGTCAAAACAACGATATTATTGCTTAAAAGTGTAATAATGGGTGATCATACCACTGCTTATTGGACATCAATCTTTATTTAGTACAATTAATTTTTTTTTCCTGTATGGTAGAAAAATCTATTTTTTTGCCTGAAAATGTGTTTAAGCATAATCTTTTGAATGAATATAAAAAAAGAGGAGTCAAGTTTAAGTAAATTGACTATCAAACTACCTTAATTTTTTTGAGAAAATAAAAGCTATGTTATCAGTGTTACTACTTGAACAAATTACTATACGACTGATAATTATACTTGAATATAGCTTATCGAAGAAGCCAACTTTTTGTAGTAATAGAAGAGAGTAATCCTAGTTATTTATAATAAACGAAAGAATTTTGACTCACATTTATTAATTCAGACGAGTAATTCACTGGAATGTGTTTTCCAGTTTAAAATATGGAATACTTTTGCGTTTTCTGTGAGCTTTTTATCTACCTGAAATATTAATCAAGCAATTACTGAATGTCACCTTTATATTCCTCCATTTATTTAGTATACTTCAAGGAACAAAATTTCCAGTGCCTATTAAGATCTTCCATAGTTCAAATTTCTTCATTAAAAACCTCGTGAATATTTGACGAATGCTATTAAAGTAATAGGAAACAAATATTTCGTTTGTCAAGTGTCTGCATAATATAACAGATGATTCAAAAGGGTCTGTTCTTTCCTTCATGGAGAGGACCCTAAAATAATAATCTCATGTCAAGTCTAAAGTGGTTCTAATCCTCTCGCTGATCTCTGACCCTTAGAATTCGAGTATTGAGTGACGATGTAAGAGAACGTATTAATCCGAAGTAATCTTCTTTACTGCATAAAAAACTGTCGGCAACAAAGCTTGTTTCCATACCGACCATAGCTGGGAACATGCCAGACGTCTGAATTCTGCACCCACCCCTGAGTATTAATTCAGTGTGACAGTGAAGGAGAGTTTATTTGTTTAAGCCGTTTGGCTAAATTGGAATTCGATGACTTTGAACGTTCGAATCTTCCAGTTCTATAGAGAACTTATTAATTTTTGTTAATAAAATCCACAATATTTATTGTACACGCCATTATAGAAGCATCAGAAAATATCGAGTATAACCCTGAAAAAAATCTCTTTTCAGAAAAAAAAAAGGTATTTGTTGCATACTATGTAACTTGTCTTATTGAGCGATAGCAAAATCGGATAATACATCATATGTACCTACTTATATGCATCATAAATTCATAGGTATGTTTCCCTCATAATATTTCTTTCAGATTGAAATAATACAATTCAGATCAAAAAAATAATGGAATATGCATCGGCACAAAAAATTGAACAATTCTCGCGCTTCTTCTTTGAAACCATTAAAATAAGCATTGCTACACATTCCTGGCGGAAAGTTTAACTTTGTCAGGCGATACAGCTTTTAAGGAAGTGTCAATTTACATAAAACGGAAGGAAACGCATGTCGCAAACTGCGTGGCACGCACCTACATACACGCACGCATGCACCGGAAATATGCTGTTGCTAACCACATTATTTAGTGCTGGCTTCCGTCGAAGAACAAGAAAAGACACATCCCTCATTGTGGATATGAAAATTATACAATTATGGGAATTGAATAGATGCAAAATTTTGTACGTCACAAAAACTAAGAGTACCTGTAGCTTGACGACTGGTAACCGTACCCTACGGTTGATGAAATATCTATCAATCTACATAGTGCACTTAAAGTGTCTGCCGCACCCGTAACGGGTAAAATTCGTGATTGATATTTATTTATTCATAGATTGATTCAAGTTGGAGGATAATAAACAATTGAGTAGAAAAATATTAGTTTCTACTAAATTAATTGGCAATTTATTCCCTTTTCACCCACCTTGTTGTGATGATTCTAGAGTAAAACAGATAATTTGAAGTGTAGCTGCATTAGTTCATCAGAACTATTTGAGGTTAGTGAACTTGTTGATAATTTGGATGACTACGATAGATGCGTTGCTTTGACAAAATGTCAATTATTTTATTTTCAAACTGACGACTACTTCAGACGATAAAATAAATCAAAACAAAATCTAGGTGGTCCCACAGTAATCACGTATCAAGAATAATAATTTCAACCACATATAAATTTGAATAAATATTAATATTCACCACTAATAATTGTACATTCCTGAGATGATATCGGCCATTAAAAATCACCAGGCATTAAGAGGACTCTGTACATCAGTAGTAGCGAGATCAGACGATAAATTTTGAATACATTAAACTAAATAAAACACTGGACATTGTCCATGCATTGATATTAATAACTGTCAGGCGTAGTAAATGATAAATATTCAATTAATTTAATCTCCATTTCTTGCGTTATTGTTATGAATAAACATTGGAGAGAATTTTTATGGTCTTAAGATAAGTATAAGTGTTCTGTAAGTTAAGATAAAATGTAAGACAGGATGTCATTTTGTCATTCTTTAATGAACCATTAAATTTAAGTCCAACGGACCACTGGAATTCATGCATAATTCTTTTGTCTTTGCCCTAATCAAGAAGTGGAGTTATAATTATTCAAATTAATGCAATAAAGAAACACTGTCCATGGTGTACGGTACATCAAGATCTTAGTCATGGGGCTCCTGAATTATCTCACATAAGAGAATAAGCTATATTTTAGTATCAAAACACATAGCATCCAAATCATTGATAATTAAAGCTGCCAACCAATGAAATATTTTAGGATCTGGTTTCGGAGGATTGTTCTTAAATTGTCTTACCCAATGAATTAATGAGACGAATGTTATAATCCTCTTAAATTTAATATTAATATAATTGATATTTTATTGTTTATTTAAAATGATTAATGTTTAACATATTTTACACGTTTCTGAATTATTGTTGATGAGTAAGCATGATACGTTCACCCTGAATTCTGTGTAATTTCACTCAAATTGCTTACTCAAAATGCTTACATATATGTGGAAAATTTCCTTTGTTCTGACTATGGGAATTGCAATTCAGCATAAAACCCCTCTTTCTAACAGAGTCTTCTTTACTCATTATGAGACAAATTAGCATCAGTCTGATAAGAACATCCATCAAAATAACTAGTAAGTCTGAGAATTAAACTGGTCGAACAAAAGAAGTTAAATCACTAATACAAATTTGGTCAATTAAAAACAAGTAGTTCTGTATTAACTTTGTAACTTTCATCTTTAATAATAATAACCACCTAGTGATATTCAAACAATATTTTATTCAATACCGCGGTGGATTTCAATCCTTTACTTGCCAACGATCCTAAATCCTCAACTTGTCAATAACATCGACAATCGTGACTGTTGGAATCACCACCCTAATTCCAATAGATCATAACATAAATAAATTTTGGTGTCAGAAGTGTGGGATGTGCAAGTCGCTGAAACAAAAATAAAATATTACGAATTGTTCGACGAATACGGAAGGAAGATCTGCAACTCGAAGACGTTTACAAGGACAGGTCCGCATTCAGTACGAGAGTAGCCGAGTCAACTCTACAAAACTCGACAAGCCTAGCTGAATCTCCTGATCTACAAAACCTACCGACTTCAGTCTTTCCAGCCAGAATCCAGAGATTCCAGACTTACTCATCAGATTCATCTTTTAAGAAACTCAATGTGTGTCCCCAAGTAAGTGAAAAAGAACTTAATGTCTATATCCAGCGCAAGTAGCAGTGAAATTTCTGAAATTAACGAAACAATAATTGTAATGGCAAATCACGTAAAATTAGATATTGCTGAAAAATGTTTAGTCAAATTTGATGGTGATCGAAGTAAATTAAGAGAATTTATTGATAATTGCGAAATAGCATTAAAACTAGTCAGTAATGAGAATAAAGTAATACTGTTTGAATTGATAAAAACAAAAATCACTGGAAGAGCTAAGTTATTGAGCCAAAATAGAGAATTTGATAATTGGGCAGCTTTAAAAAACCATTTAGAGAATACTTATTCCGAAAAACGTAGTCAAGCACAATGGGAATTAGAATTACATTCTTGCCGCCAGGGACGTAATGAGCCCGTTAGTTCTTTTGCAAATAGAATTGAAAATTGCATGGTAAAAGTCATAAATTCATTAGATTCAAATTTATCACAAGTCGAAATAAATGCCTGCGAAAAATTGATAAGAAGTCAAACTTTAAATGTATTCATATCAGGTTTAAACGATTCCCTTATAACCCTTGTTAAATCTCAAAAACCAAAGTGTTTGGAAGACGCTTTTGATTTAGCAATAGCTGAGGAAAGAGAAATAATTTCGAGACAAGAAACACAAAAATTTTATACAGTTAATAATTCAAATTCCAATGGTAATAGTTTAAAAAAATGTTTTATTTGCAACAAACTTGGACACATAGCTAGTAATTGTAGAAATAAAAGTAATAATAATTATTCTTCAAATTTCAATTCACGTTTAAGGATTAAATCAGAACCTATAAATTCTATACAAAATTTTAGAAATAACCAAAATGGTAACAATACAAATTTCAATAGCAAATTTTGTAAATATTGTAAGAAGAATGGTCATTTAATTCAAGATTGTAGGAAACTGAAATATAAAAATGAAAATAATCCAAATACAAACAGAAATTTGCAAAACACTGATCATTTAAACTCTCAAGGCACCTCAGGTTCGAACGCTCCTCAGAGGTCAGCCGAAACGCTGCGTTCACAGTAAGAAATATTGAGCAGAAAATTTATACATTAAATGATAAAATTTTAAATAATGTATTAATCCAAATTCCAGAAAATAGAGATAAAATTAATTCGTTTTTATTAGATACCGGCGCAGATATTAACATAATTAAATTAAAATGTTTAAAAAATGAGATAATAGTAGATGCTTCGGAAATTTTAACTTTAAAAGGTATATCAGGTAGTGTCACTTTTCCAACTATGGGTTTTTGCTTTCTTTCAATACCGAATTCAGAGGAGACACTATATCATAAATTTCATGTTGTACCTGATCACTTGTGTATTGAACAAGATGGAATTTTAGGAAATGAATTTTTTAATAAAGTTAACGCAAATATATGTTTCAGAACACGTAAATTAATTCTATCTCATACATCATATGATATAACAAACGTCAATGAAGTTCTAATCCCCGCACGTTCTGAAGTTTTTGTTTCTGTTCCCGTCGTTCCGAGTAATGTCACAGAAGGCATACTCGCCAGGGTCGAACTGAGTCCAGGAATTTTTATGTCTGAAAGTTTAGTCAAAGTTATTAATTCGAGAATTATTACTAGCGTAATAAATATCACAGAGAGTGATTCTATAATTTCTTTTAGCCCCGTTATGGTTGAAAGTTTTGACTCAGAGCGTTTTTGCGAAGTTGATAGTACAAGATTAATAAATTTTGCGGGAGATCAATCAAATGTAATACAAATAAAAAGTTGCTTAAGTGCTGACGTTAACGATTTTATTTATGATGACAATATTATGAATATAAATTCATTTTCAAAAGTTAATAAGAATAAAAATGCTGAAAGAATAAAGATACTAGAAAATTTATTACGAACAGATCATTTAAATAAAGAAGAAAAAGAATCAATTTTACAAATTTGTCACGATTTTAACGATTTATTTTATTTACCCAATGATTCTTTACCAGGAACAAATTCAGTCACACACAGTATAGTAGTAAATAACGAAAAGCCAATCAATGTTAAGCAATATCGTTACCCGGAAATTCATAAAGAGGAAGTGAACAAACAAATAAATGAAATGTTAGATAAAGGTATAATTAAATATTCAGACTCTCCATGGAATGCACCTTTGTGGGTTGTTCCAAAAAAAATAGACGCTTCAGGCAAAGCTAAGTGGAGAATTGTTATAGATTATCGAAAATTAAACAATATAACAGTAGGTGATGCATTTCCACTTCCAAATATTAGCGAAATACTCGATCAATTAGGTAACAGTAAATATTTCACAACACTTGACCTCGCGTCAGGGTTTCATCAAATCCATATGAATCCTGCTGATTCTAGCAAGACAGCATTTAGCACTCCCTTAGGTCATTATGAGTATACAAGAATGCCTTTTGGTTTAAAAAATGCTCCAGCAACATTTCAAAGGTTGATGAACTCTGTGTTAAGTGGTATTCAAGGATTAAAATGCTTCGTTTACCTAGACGATATAGTCATTTATGCCAATTCTTTACAGAATCATAATAGTAAACTGATCGAAATTTTGAAAAGATTAAAAAGTCATAATTTATTATTGCACCCTGATAAGTGTGAATTTCTTAGAAAAGAAGTAGGTTATTTAGGACACGTCATTACAGAAAACGGTGTCAAACCAGATCCAAAAAAGGTTGAATGTATTCAAAATTTTCCAGTACCTCAGAATCAAACCCAAATTAAAAGCTTTTTAGGTCTTGTTGGATATTACAGAAGATTTATCGATAACTTTAGTAAAACGGCAAAACCACTTACAGACTTATTACATAAAAATAAAGAATTTAATTGGACTAGTTCTCAACAATTAGCTTTTGAAACTTTGAAAAATTATTTAATTTCTGATAAAATATTAATTTATCCAAATTTTAATCAAGAATTTATTTTAACAACCGATGCAAGTAATTTTGCATTGGGAGCAGTTCTTTCCCAAGGTGAAATTGGTAGTGATAAACCAATAGCTTTTGCAAGTAGGACACTCAATTCTGCCGAAACGAGGTATTCAACAATAGAAAAAGAACTTTTAGCCATTGTATGGGCAACAAAACATTTTCGTCCATATTTATATGGAAAGAAATTTAAGATTTATACAGATCATAAACCTCTCACTTGGATTTATAATTTGAAAGATAATAATTATAGATTATTCAATTGGAGATTAAAGTTAGAAGAATTCGAATTTGAAATATTATATAAACCTGGAAAACAGAACTCAAATGCCGACGCATTAAGTCGTGTAATTATGAACATTCAAACTAACGAAAATAATTTCAAGAAAATTTTATCTTATCAAGAGTTTCTGAATCATATATCAAAGAATATAATAATGAATAATAATGTAATTGAAATAGATGATTCTATTTTTAATATAAAAGATAATTATGCACATAGTGTGTCTCAGGATTTTGAAATGTCACAAGGTATAGCTCTTGACTTTAAAGAAAAGTTCAATAATGTTGATTATTTGAAAAGTTTGAACAAGGTAGTCACGGATAATTGTTATATAGATAATAATGAATATAGAATATTTTATTTAATCACAAAGAAAAATTATTGGGATAAACCTAGTTACGAAGATGTGTATATCACTTTACAGAAATTTAAAGACACTTTACTCGATTTAAAAATAAACTCTATATCGATTCCAAGAATTAGTTGTGGACACGATAAACTTAAATGGCACAAAATCAGATTAATGATTAGATATATCTTCTTAAATACAAATATTAAAGTTACAATATGTCATAATAAAATAGTAGAGCCTAAAGAGGAAGAAAAGTTAAATATTATCAAAGAATATCATATCACACCTGTTGGTGGACATCAAGGTATATCAAGAACCATTAAGAAAATCAAATTAAAATATAATTGGCAAAATATGAAGCGCGATGTTAAAGAATTTATTTTGAAATGTAAAGAATGCCAGAAAAATAAACTAGTTAGAGTAAAAACAAAGTTACCTATGGAAATAACAACTACATCAGAAAATCCCTTTGAAAAAATAATGTTAGATGTCGTAGGACCTTTACCACTTTCCGAATCCGGAAATAGATACATATTAACCTTGCAAGACGATCTCTCGAAGTTTTGTCAAGCTTACCCAATTCCAAATCAAGAAACTGAAACAATTGCACATATGTTAACAACGAAATTCATTTGTGTTTTCGGAATACCTAAATGTATCTTAACAGATCAAGGAAGAAACTTTACTAGTAATTTAATTCATGAAATTGCAAAACTATTTAAAATCAAGAAAGTTCAAACAACTGCATTCCATCCACAATCAAACGCTAGTCTTGAAAGAAGTCATCAAGGTCTTGCTGACTATTTAAAACATTTTGTTTCTGAATCTCAAATAGACTGGGACATGTGGATTCCATTCGCCATGTTTTCATATAATACTACTCCACATTCTACTACTAAATTTACTCCTTATGAATTGATATTCGGAAGAAAAGCTGAAATTCCTAGTATATTAAACCAAGAACCTGAATTTAAATATACCTACGATGACTATATGAGCGATTTAAAGTTAAAAATGCAAATGTCAAATAAAATAGCTCGTGAAAATATAATAAAATCAAAAGAACATAGTAAAGAATTGTATGATAGGTCTTTAAATATTCCTAATTTCAAACCCGGAGATTATGTTTATTTGTTAAATGAACAAACAAAACCTCATAAAAGTAAAAAATTAACTCCACATTATACAGGACCGTATTTAATTATTAGCAAAGATTCACCAGTAAATTTTACAATTAAATTTAATAGAAAAAATGTGAAGGTTCATGCTAACCGATTAAAATTAGCTCATGAATAGAACAATTTGAATTTCAAACGAAATTTTGTATTTTTGTATATAATTAGACTTATAGAAAAAAATAAATAAAAATTCTGAAAATTTATTGTTGTTTCAGATCAATATTTTTTATATTATTAATGGGCAGTATTGCTAAAACCAAGCAGTCTGACGGAATACCGAATTACAATGTTTCAAACTACGAGTTTTCGCCAGGAATTCATTACGAAGCTTTAGGTAATCTTAGAATATATAATGATCAATGGAATTTAATTACTTATCTAGATTTATCAGTACAAGATAAAAAGTTAGGACAAATAAATATTTATTATGACCGTACAGAAAAATTATGTAATTCAAAACAATTTAAAACTTTAAATACAACCCTGTGTGAGTATGAACTCGCATTAGTAGGACAAAAGCTTACTCAGCTGAAGTCGCAACGCGATATTCTCTCGGGATTTCTAGGTCATGATTTTCCACGAACAGATGCAAAAAGATTTAGAAGAGGCTGGTTCGATTTTGTCGGATCAGGTGCTAAAATTCTTTTCGGAACTTTAGATAATGATGACGCACGTTATTACAACGATAAAATAGATAACTTATCCAAAGATGAACAAGATTTTGTTAAATTAATTAAAGAACAATCTTATGTAGTACAAACAACTATAAAAAATTTTAACTCGACTATTCATAATTTAAATCAAAATGAAATTATACTGAGAAACAATACGAATAAATTGCAAAAATATTTAAATAAAGTTATTTTGGAAAATAATATTTTAGAAATGAAATCAGATGTTCAAGAACATTTTACAATATTACAATTTTTAATCAACACTTATCAAAATGAAAATAGTAAATTAATAGAAGCCATACTATTTGCAAGAAATGGAATAATTCATCCTTCCATTATGACTCCGAAACAGTTTGTTGAAAACTTACAAGAGATTTCTCAACACATTTCAAGTGAATTAGAATTCCCTTTGCAACCTACATTTGATAATGGTCATTTACTCTTGAATTTAATTGAATTAAATGTTGCATACATTAATTCGAAATTAATATATATTATAGAAATTCCTTTAGTTCAATCATTCATTTTCAACGTATTTCATTTAACTCCTGTACCTGTGTTACAAACTGATAATAAATATCTGTTTATTAAGCCTTCTAGCGAATTTTTAGCAATAACAAATAACAAACAGTACTACCTTATGCTACAAGATGTTTCTAATAAGTTTTGTAAAAATATAAATAATGAAAATTTTATTTGTAAGCAGACTCAACCAATTCACTTAACACATATTGGAGAAATATGTGAAATCAAATTATATTTGCTTCCTACTAACTTACCTAAAAATTGCGAAGTCAGAGTTGTTCAATTACAAAATAATATTTGGAATCAATTAATGACAAGTAATACTTGGATTTATGTTCTTAAAACTCCAGAAACTTTGACCATTAATTGTAAATCATCTAATGCCCCTGTCGATGTCAAATTATCTGGAACAGGATCAGTTAGTTTAAATCATGATTGCAAGGCATACTCATCCTCAGCCTTGCTTGTTTCAAAAAGAATATTCACTTCAAAAATAAATAAAGAATATATTCCTCCGTTGAATATTAACTTGGATTGTTTAGATGAGAACGAAAAAAGATTCAATTTATCTGAAATAGTATTAGATCATATATATCGCCCTTCAACCCTGCATTTAAGTGAATTGAGTTCAGCTAGCCATAAGTTGTCCCAAATAGAAAAAACAGCCGATCAAATTCTGTATAATAAAGAAATTACTTATCATTATTCTTTTATGTATTATATTTCATATGTTTTTATTGTAATTGTATCTTTATATATATTATATAAATTGTATTTTACTTACCTCCGTCGAGGACGACGTAGTTGTGGTTGTTTACCTAATCTTTGTATAACTTTTAATAATCAAACCAATCCTAGAGTTGACCCTAGTACTAACGTAACTTTTAATAATGAAATTGATGAAGTAGAGTTAAATCCAATTCCACAACCGCGGCGTTCAGACCGTATAAAACAGAGGAAGAACGAATCATGAATTTTATGATTCATTCTTTCTTAAGGGGGATGGTGTTATAATCCTCTTAAATTTAATATTAATATAATTGATATTTTATTGTTTATTTAAAATGATTAATGTTTAACATATTTTACACGTTTCTGAATTATTGTTGATGAGTAAGCATGATACGTTCACCCTGAATTCTGTGTAATTTCACTCAAATTGCTTACTCAAAATGCTTACATATATGTGGAAAATTTCCTTTGTTCTGACTATGGGAATTGCAATTCAGCATAAAACCCCTCTTTCTAACAGAGTCTTCTTTACTCATTATGAGACAAATTAGCATCAGTCTGATAAGAACATCCATCAAAATAACTAGTAAGTCTGAGAATTAAACTGGTCGAACAAAAGAAGTTAAATCACTAATACAAATTTGGTCAATTAAAAACAAGTAGTTCTGTATTAACTT
Source organism: Dromius quadrimaculatus (assembly GCA_963989225.1). Lineage (NCBI taxonomy): Eukaryota > Metazoa > Arthropoda > Insecta > Coleoptera > Carabidae > Dromius > Dromius quadrimaculatus. The sequence continues at coordinate 12,496,571 of OZ022324.1, forward strand.
TGTAACTTTCATCTTTAATAATAATAACCACCTAGTGATATTCAAACAATATTTTATTCAATACCGCGGTGGATTTCAATCCTTTACTTGCCAACGATCCTAAATCCTCAACTTGTCAATAACATCGACAATCGTGACTGTTGGAATCACCACCCTAATTCCAATAGATCATAACACGAATGTATTTACATTAAATTGTCATTTCATCCGCAAGATAGATTTCTCGACAGGCTATGACCAAGAAGTATATAACAATTTCTGAAGTTTCATGAAAAAATAAATATATGTAAAAATCGATACTCGATGACAAAGTAAAATTTTTCTTCTACTTGATTCCAAAAGAAACACGTTAATCAATTTTTTGCTTATTATGAATATTTGAAACTAGATCCTTGATACAATTTGTTAATTATGATATCATTAAAAAGTAGCTAAGCATCAAGCAAAAGACGGTACAGATTTTATGAGCTGCAACTTACTCGCGAATAGAATAAAAGAAAATTAGAATATTGCTATTGCTACGGTATCAGACCTGTTGACAGAACAATCATCAATAGGTTCTTTCTGGATTAACCATTCAAAAAAAGATAATGAGCCTCATACCATTAGCTGGTACTAGCAGGATTCTCTGGCAAGTTCAATATATAAAGACCTATATTCTTTACGGCTGAAATGAGAATTTTTATGTAGAGGTGTTAAAGAAGAAGAGACCCTTGAACACAATATGTTACAAGGATTCAATCAATGCTCACAAACAATCTTCAAGAAGCATGAAAACTTCAATTTGGAGAAGTCTTTCATTTGTTGATATTTTGTTATATTGTTTATTCATATATTTTTTATGGAAAAAATCTGACGTAAACATCATGTGACTTACTTGTACATCATTTGATATATATATATATATATATATATATATATATATATATATATATATATATATATATATATATATATATATATATATATATATATATATATATATATATATATATAATACGATGTCATTGGATATATATATAATCAAACACAAAATCTCATCGTTCTACAGTCAATCGTTTTGTATTTACCTAAAAGACTAAAAGATTCTAAGAATCTGTCAAGTAAAATGCGCTTTCAGCCAAGTCGGTTGCTATGGAAACAGTAGGCCATTATTCTCATACTACAACATTCCTAAATACTAATTTTCAAAATTCTACGATTACCAACAGATCTGAATTCATGCGCAAAATTAGAAAATAAATTCCTACTAAAGTGCACTTCCGGTTCAGTCTATTGTTATGAAAGCAGTAGGCAATCATTCAGATGCTACAGCAGACTGAAATACCAAATTTTAATATTCTACACGTGATCGTTTCGAATTGATGCAAAAAATTCCAAAAGACTGTCAAGTAGAGTGCACATCCGGCTCGGTGGATCTCAATAAAAAAAGGATATGATCATCCGAATGGTATAATTGTCCTAAATACTGAATTCTAACAACCAACGTTCAATCGTTTTGGATTTATGCGGAAAATTCAAAAACTATTGAATAAAGTGCTCTTCCGGTTTAGTCGATAGCAATCATAATACAAGGTGTATAACTAGATATTATAAAAATGCCTAATACAAAATTTAAATATTCTATGACTAATTGATTAGAATTTATGCGGAAAATTCAAAAAGTCTGTCATATAAAGTGCATTTCTGGCTCAGCCGATTGTTACAACAATAGAAGATGACCATTTAGATGCTACAGCAATTTCAAATGCTAAACTCCAGTATGGCTGATCATTCTGAATTTATGCGGAAAATTTGAAAAAAGTTTCAAGTAAAGTGCACTTCTGGTTTAGCCATCATAATGCAAGATGTACAATAAGATGATATATAAGTTCTTTATACGAAATTTCAATATGCTATGGCGAATCATTCTATATTTATCCAAAAATTCAAAAAAAGTCTCAAGTGAAATGCACCTCTGGCTTGGCCGATTCATACAAAAATAGCAGATGACTATTCTGATACAACATCAAGTTCAAATACTGAATTTCAACATCCTACGATCAATCTGGATTTATTGGAAAAATTCGAAAAAAGTTTTAAGTAAAGTGCACTTCCGGTACAGACGATTGAAACCATAATGCGAGGTGCACAACAAGACTCTATACCAGTCTTAAATACAAAATTTCAACATTATACGTTCAACCAGTTTTGAGATTTGCGAGTTACGCACGAACGCACGCACGCACGCACGAACATACGTACCGACATCAAGCCAAAAATAGTCAAAATGGATTCAGGGATGCTCAAAACCAAGGTCCGTAGACTATACAGGTTACCTCAATCAGTTAGCTTGTGGGTATCGCTGAGCGGTGTACAGAGGGAGCACTACGTCACAGCTAGCCCTATCTGAGCACCACGACTTTCCTAGTCTATATCTTGCTTGAGCGTTTGTCGCTTGATATAGTATAAATTTCAATCGAATTTTTCTAGTGTTTTGCTTAGTATCACTTATTTACCTTTCGCCACTTTCTCCAGATTTTTATATTGTTGAACACTTCGTTCTTGTAAACGTTAGTATATATCTAAAAAATTCCTTTTCGAGAACTGTCATCAAAAGTGAGCATTTACAATGCAACTAAGAACATGAGAAATGATTATTTTGTTTACAGGACGCGAAATCTTTTGCAGTCAGGATGCGAAGTTTTGAAATAAACTGTATTGGTATCATAGCAACATTAAAGGTGACAGTGATTAGTTTTTTTTTTTACATTTTTATCAATTTTTGGACCTGACTTTCGAGAAAACGTAGATGGATTCATGATAGCGGAATTCTTTTGCATTCTCGAATAATTGGAACTATTGGAGTTTCGCTCTTTACATCCTGTTATTTTTTTCTACTGTGCATTTTTCCCAAGCACAAATGAATTAGTCCGTATACCCACCTCTTAAAATCGCGCTATTTCAGCAAAAATCTTAAAAAAAGAAGATAGCGCTATATGATGCAACATGAGATGGTAAGAGGAAGTGCATCCATTTTTAGGAAGTAGCGCTATTTTAAGAGGTGAGAATATGGACCATGGTCTCTTAAAATAAAGGTGAGATACATTTGAGGTTTTATTTCCGACGCATAGATAACGTCTATATTTTTTCTGATTATTTCCAAATAAAGCAATATTTCAACAAAATAATTCAGTAATATTTATTGTGAATGAACCTACAATTATTAGAAAATTGGGCTCTGGAATAAACCATTCGCATTCACTTCGCCTGGAAGATTATTAATATCAGCTGATGATGACACATATGACACTTTTAATCTCTTTTCCAATTTAAATTTATGTTTGTTTATATCGTAACCATGACAAAATTGTATCAGGTATTAGGATTCAGCTTGATCTTAGAGCTAATTGCATCGCATTAAGAATCAATATATCAACTTCATGTGTCACAGTTTCGGTACTTCTTTGAAGAAAGAAATTGTATATATCATTCGGAGCAAAAGTGGCTTTATGTGCTTGGATTACTCTGACTGCCAAAAGTAATGAGGCAGTCAAACGGCAAACTTCAACACATAGGGCCTAATTTTTGCTCCTAATAATATGATCTACTATTTAGGCAGTTTATAATTTCGTGCCTAGGAGTCAGTAATTCTTTTATTCCAAAAATAGTTTATGTTTTTAATAGAATGAGAACAAATTTGTCAAAAATAAAAAGAATACTGCTGTAGCAATGCAAAGACAGCAGTGGGCGCGGCTTCGCAGGGCTAGCGGTGACGTAGTCCCGGCTAACCAATTGAAGCAAAGTTGGCCCATTGAGGTAACCTGTATAGTTTACGGACCTTGGCTCAAAACGGATATTTCCATCAAAATATCGATAGGTGAATTTTGTCGGTTTCACAATACTTACTTGTTACTAGTACTAGTAAGTAAAAAGATACCTGAAGATGACTTCAGAGGTCGACATGATCATCGTGAATTGATAAAGAAAATCATAAATTGAAACTTAACTCTTACTAAAATCATTAATTGGATAAACAAAATCCATACAGAATTTTTGTCATTTGATTTCTGCATTATTATCATTCAGACACCAGTGAGACCACAGAGATAAGGTGAGGAAGCCAAAAACAAGTAAATGTATCACAAATAAACAAAGAACAAAGAATGAAACAAAAGTTTACACAATAAAATTGTTGAAACTCTACAAAAGAAAACGGCGTCAAATAGCTCGCTAGTGTCATAATTGTGATTGAAATTGTATTTATGTTGATGAATAAAACGATTTGAGAGATACATTACAATCTATCCAACAAGTATGTCCAAAGTGTAACCGAAAGAACGAAAGAAAGCAAAAATTGAAGAAAAAAAGGAATCTGTAAGGACGGGTTCTGTGAAAATAATATCAAGAGATTTGAAAAGAAGGACTTTGATTATAGGTCGGCATGATTTTTATTGACTTTTCAATTTCTGAATTCTCAACCAAATCAAGGACTCTGTTATTCATGCGAATGTGTGAGATTTCCAAATTTCTCGTATCATCGAAATCATGTCCGCGAAAGCTCTAAAACTCTTATAGCAAGCTTGCTCTCGGTCTTACCCACGTAGCTAGCTTCACATATACCACAGTTCAATCTATAAATACCAGAGTGTACTATCAGTTCAAGTTTCACCACTTTTCTGCGGATTATTCTTTTTAAGGCTGTTAGATACATGCAAGCAATATCAGCATAATACTCAATGAACTGTTGAAAATCAAAACCTGAGTGTTTCACGAAATCACAGATCAAAAATCGGTTTTCACGCCATCATTCTGAATAGGGCGGCAAATGTAGACATTTACTCATTTTTAACTTCATCTTATTTTCTTTGCAGTTTAACGGAGGTCTGATGGTGTTTACTTGATGATCAAAACTGATAACTGATAAAAATTTTAGGGATGGTGTGATAAAGAGCTGTATAATTTTTTTTGTGATGAATCCTCACCATTTCCTTAATGTATATTGTCAAACATGAATTATTCAACTCTCCTAATCAAGAAGACCACAGCACAAAAATTTTGAAGAAGAGATCTCTTGTCCAAGTGATTTGATAATTTATAATATTCTTGCAGTCCTCATGAAGCTACGAGATTTTTTTCTTAATCAAATGATTAGATTTGCGTTTTGGAAATCACCCTCACTCACGACTCCCTCATCGATAAATTCTCAACAAAAAACCAATTTAAAAATTTAATATCTTATCGATTCACAGCCCCTACAAATTATCTACATCCGTTTCACCCCATAATACACCCTAATCCACCCTCAAAACAATACCAAACACATATCCAGCGACAATAAACGAGAAATTAAATAAATTTCATCGTTATTACGCGATAAGATACTGCACGAAAAATTACCCTGCTATAACAATGGCGAGAAGATATATATTTCCCTCAACGAGGGGTGAATGAGAATCCTATATAAGGGTAATAGAGAATCATAAAAATGGACATATTTCACGTGAAACACAGAAACATAGAAGAAGAGGAATTTCGACAGATCTCTACAAAAAAAATATCAGCCATCATTTAGTATTGCGATACTTTCATGAAAATGTACCATATAACCTTTATCTGTAGATGCTTGAATAAACATACACTATGTGAATAATGCAAATATATGATCTGTCCATATATCATTCACTTGTAAAATCTACATCTACTTATTTTTTGAATTGAACTATAATATTAAGCCCTCCGTTTCCTGATAAAATTTAAGTTGCTAGTTGCTCTACTTCGAGTTTCCATATACTTTTAAGAAACATGACGTTTATGACAAGAAATTTTGATTTTTCAAATCGAACTGTGAACTAAAGTTACAATGGAAAATATGCGTCAGTCAAAAACTAACGTCATTAATAATAAAACTTTTTATGGAGTGCATCTGCATCTGAGTAAGTGCCTACACATTGTTATTGATTTATATTACAAATCATTTCTGTTATGGTTCTTAATGAATTTATTTTTGTTTTTTCGTTCACAGTTCTTGAATTCCAAATTGAGTTTCACCTCTACCGCCATTAGTTTTTGACTCACGCATTCTGTTTTCATTCACTATGGATACATATCTTTGGCTGATACAAAATTTTCGCTCTCTACGATATTTTTAGCACAAACACTCTCCACAGGATTTTCAGATGATCTTTAATGACATTATGATGATAAGGTTCCATTCTTCGTCAGATAGACCGGAATCTTGTCATACAAATAGTCCGGTCAAGTTAGCCTTAAAAATCGGGGTAACCTTGCAAAAATTCCCAAGAAGCTGAAAATCGACATGAACGTTAGAAATACAATTATAATGAAGTTTTTAAGAGGCCCAATCGATCCCATGTGTGCAAAAAATTTTATACGTGGTCAAAGCTCACAAAAATGGGTTTTCCAGGTTTTTAAGTGAAACGGTTGATTTTATGATAGAAGTAGTTGAGATAAGAATTGTAGATCATCCAATTCTCTACAAAAATTATCACTACCTCGTTTTTTCTTAGACTTACCATTTCTGAGAAAAAGCCATTCTACAGTTATATTCCTAATAATATGCATGACTATGCTGCCTATGTACATTATGGACGTATAATATAGGCCAAACTGTTGGTCCGCGTAACTAGTACTCGTACATTAATATTGAATGATAATTCTAAGAATATGAAATGAGAAGAAATCCAGTCCCTCATTTTATGCATCTGTCTGCTGTTCAATTGTCAACGTAGCAGTGTCCGTCTATTACTTACATTAAATTACTTGCATAGATAAATTACGTTACGTATCTTTTGCAAAACATACCGTAATAAAAAACATGTTCAATTAGCTTGTCTTCCTCCTACCTCGGTTTCTGCTCATCGACATTTTTATCAAGTATATTAGCAGGTTTAAGTGTGGCTTGGAAATCAACACGAAAAAAATGGTGAAATATTTGAAGTGCTATGGAACATTCAAAAAATGAATAATTCTAAAAAAGAATTGTTTTCCATAGAAATTTCAAACCTAAGAGTCGGGGCTAGAGCCACCATCATCTTAGATCGGGGATGCAACTGTGGACATATGTTTCGTCCTTATTGGGACTCATCAGTTCAGTAAAGCCAAGCCCAAGATAGTCAAGACTTGGATCCCAGGGTCTAATTAATAATATATTGGAATCAATTCACGACTTCCACCTGTACCAGAAAAGCTCCTTAATACCATTTTTTATAACTGCAGAAAGGGGTGTAATTCGAAATGCGGCTGCAAAAAAATAAGCTGACTTTGTTCACCAGCATGCACCAGCTGTCAAAGCCAAACGTGTTCAAATACTAAATCTTCAACCGAAGATAATCCTTACATCAACGATAACACAACTGTTGTATCGCTATTTGAACAATTTACGTCAACTCAGGAAGATGAAGATGAAGAAGAAGTTGAATAAGAAGACCTAATATTATATTGAACTCCAATAAGAAGACCGTGAAGTAGACCTTCCGGGAAAACTACATTGAAAAATACGCGCAAAGTACACTTACTCATAGGTGGCGTGGAAACGTGTGCATATTATGGAGAATATAACTTGAGAATGGCTTTTCTCAGAAATGGTGGATCTTAGGAAAAAAGAAGTGATAACCATTTTTGTAGAGAATTGAGAGATCTACAATTTGTGTTTGAGCTATTTATATCATAAAACTGATCGTTCCGCTAAAAAATTCAAAAAACACATTTTTGCGAACTTTGATCTCGCACACACGGGATCGTTGAAGACTTCTCACAACTTCATTATTATGGTATCCGTAACGTTCATGCCAATTTTCAACTTCTTGGGAATTTATGCAAGGGTGAATGTCTATTTTGACTGGACTAAAATACCTATGGACTTTTTTTTTGTCAAGTAGGAATATTCGTTTTTGAATTCATTGGAATTCATTGAAGTTGTGGAAAAAGATCCGGAGTATACATGGAATTAATGAGGTCTTTAACAGCTTTTTCAGATTTTTTTAATGAAAGTTGGATTCAAAATAATAACTTTGAAGTTTGTCAAATTTACCAAAACTCTGTAGTGTCTTGAATATAATTTGTATTTTGAGATAAATTAAGGTACCAAAATAGATATATAACAATTATGAAAGATTGTTTATATTCGCTTGGTGTTACTATACACAATTCTAGCAGCTGTGATGTCACTTTGGATACCACAAGTTATTTTTATTAAAATTATGGATGAAAAGTGTCACGTTATCAAATATTTTCCGTAGAAAGATGTTTAAAATTACTAAATCTATCATAATAATAGGGAATCCATAGAAGATTTGTTTTTTTGAAAGACTCAATTGTAGGCGATCAGAAATCCATGCATAGTACGTTTCAGGTATCAATGCACCCGTCATCAGCTGAATAAAACTGACTCAAGTCAATAAAAATAGAATTTAAAAAGTAATTTTTGCCAAGGGGTTACAATAATATAGCGATTCAATTACATATATTCAACTACATAGTAGTAATTATGAACTTGGAATATCTACACATGATGAACAAGCTTTGAACATTATGCGGCAGCCATGAGAACTAAGACCAAATCCTTGAAATTAAAGTCAGCGAACGACTGAATAAAATGGCGCTATCATTGTTATTCTTTGGAAGAAAGTACTCTTTAAATTTTTACTTTGTTAATAACTCTAGTCAATTTCATTCAGCTGATGATGGGTGCATCGATAAGCGAGACATTCTATGTCCAATAAATACTATACAAATGAACTAGGACCTCGGATGGCCTCCCATTCTGATATATCATATTATTAAATGATTTATTCTTTCAAATGTCATAATAAATACTTAATTCTCCAAAATTGCTTCCCATCAACTAAAATGCACCACAAAATACTTGCTCATGAATATAATATACCAAATTGTTTTGAAAAATTAAGTAAATAGACGAAATTTATCAGAATATCTACGGAATCGAGCAGTCTAAACTCTTAAACAAAGGTGATTGTTTAGAAATTATTTGCTTTAATGTCCAACCTTTTCATGATATATTCATCTATGAGCAATTTTCTTGAATTCCATTTGAAAAAAAACTGGCTATTCGAAATAGCTTCCCACGAATTAGAACGCCTCATGAACTACTTGCTCATGAATATAGAACACTAAACTATTGTTAAAACTCACGGTGATATAGCATATTTGTTAAAATCAACAAATCTTACATTTTACAAATATTGAGCTAACAATATGGAGCTAACCACGAGTTCACTCTCAATCTTGAAAATCGTAGTGCTCCATGAGAAGTTTCACTTCAATAGAATTGACAATATTTTCCATATATCAAACCTTATAGAGGAAGATCCCATACCCACCAGATGTTACTTATTCTCTGAGAAACAAAATGTGTGGTATAGAGTAGTGTTAGTATTCAGGTACTTTAATCATCCGCATACTTGCTAGCTTGGGCCGACGGCCAATTTACAAATACCATGTGCTAGAGGTACTTTGAAGCATTGTCCACTTTTCTTGAAGTCTAACTGCTTATTTTTATGTATGTTCTGGAAAATATTGTCAAAAGTTGATAATCAACACTACTTAACACTTTCCATCCGTGCTAATTTCTGCTGAACTCTTTGAAGCTCGCAAAAAATAACATGATATTACTTATAGTATGAGTCCTAATTTTTATAAATGATACTCTGGGAGCAATTTCAATACTTTTTGTAAGCAACCAGACCAATCGTATTGACCAAACATCCCCCAGACACAATTAAAATGTCGTTATGAGTAAGAGCGCAAGGTCATTATTTGTACGGTTGATAGTAAGCGAAGTATCTATGAGCATTAAACTCTTCCTTGCTAAAGCTGTTCACAAAAAGTATTGAAATTGTTCCCTGAGTATCATATATAAAAATTAGGACTCAGATTATAAGTAAGGCTATGTGTTTTTTGCGAGCTTTAAATCGCTTAGCAGGAATTACCGCCGATTAGATGTGTACGGCAGTGTTGATTATCAATTTTGACACAATATTCTCTAGATCATGCATAAAAATCAGCACTTGGACTTCAAAAAAAGTTTCTATGTACCTCTAGCACACGATATCTGTAAATTGGCCGTCGGCCCAAGCTAACAAGTATTCGTATGATCAAAGTACATACTTACACTACTCTATTCCATATATTTTGTTTTCTGGAAAATAAATAACGGGTCTGGAATCTTTGACTATCAAAGTATAGATGCAGTCGACTGAGCTCTATGAAAACGCAACAGGCATTCGGATGACTAGATGTCAACAACGGGATATTATTATTTTGTGTTAACATTCTTTATAATGTAGTATTTCAATAACCATTGAACATTTCAGATGATAAAAATGTGTAACATTTGATGGTATGATCCCTGACAAAGATAAATAAATATAAAGGAATATTAAAACTTCACAAGAAATCCTTTAAGATAACTTCAGCATGAGAAATGAGGACTTCACGTGCAATATGATATTTTTATTTCTTCTCCTACTTGTTTTATTTTACCACAGCACAACATTGTTTCTGCTCTAAAGTTTCAAGAAAACTTTTTTCTCTATGAAATGGTGCTTTGGCGCTAGTTCACATTTCTCTGGAAACAATCAGAGAAAAACAAAAGCAAATCGTACTCCATTAAAAAATAAAACAAATAACAAGTGTTGGAAAGGGTAAACAAAAAATGTGGGATCGTTAAGCGTGCTGAAAGTAGACAGTTGATCAAACAATTGAACAACGAAAACAAAGCAGCATTGCAAATAAGATTAAAGGGCGTAAATCTGTATGTACACTCATGTGGGTACAGTGCATATGTATTCACGTTATATTGTGTATATGTACAACTAGGAGACTACTGATTCGAAAGCCCTCACATGATGACAATAAAAAAGGTAAATCTATAAATTGACCTAGAATTTCAAACAAAAAGGGCTGCAATTTTACATGTTTGGAGGACAGTTTGTGAATAAAAAGCAAACAGGAGGAACACAATCGATTTTTTTTCTGAATGAGCTATGGTAGAACCTGCATGGCGGTTTCTCAATTTACTGCAATATATATATATCAATCTGAATTTGTTTTTGAGAAATGAAATGTTGGATCACTGTCATTTGGTCTGTTCGTTGAGGACACGCTACAGATGGTTATACATGACTATCTCTGGAGATTTCATCTCTTATTACTATTTAATTAGTACCTATTAGAATGATACCCTAATGATTTTTCGATAGATCGTTATCTTCATGAACAATCGATCATTGCATGATATTTATTTCGGGGTATCTTACCTACATATAATCAAGATTTTGTAGCTCAGAAATGAAGAGCAATATCACGAAAAATGGTTGCAATAATCGTTTTTGTTTGATGAATTTTTCATCGATCGACAAGAAATAAATGATTCTGTTGGAGCAAATTTCTTCACGGACTATTAAATTATACCTCGTATTACCAGTTGTCCGCGGACCACCGGTTGCCAGCCGCAGCTTTATTACATAATACAGTATATCTAGATATACATTTAGCATTCATCATTACCCCTGCATTCGTCTTATAGAGTAAAGTTCTCTAAGTTGTCTAACAACTTAATATCAGCGGCGTACGTATAAGCAAAGGCTCTGCTCAGACTTAACGCGAAGTTAACGAAGATGCGTGCCAGCAAATGATAAACCAACAATGGCAAATTACGTCTTTGTATTAATAATCAACATGCAAACGGGCTATAAGGAAGAGAAAGCTAATTTGCAAAGTGTTATTCGACAGTAATTCGTTCCAAATTTGCTAGGAAATGGAGTTTCGCAGGGCTCAGTAGATATTTAAAGTAGTATGAGATCATTTGCATTTTATATAGGTGCTTGATTTAACGAATCCGTCCACAATACTTACCCTTTCCTCAAATTTTGGGAACTGTGTCCAAGAACCGAAGAGCGTCCGAACAAATGCCTACGGACATCAAAAAGAAGCTACGTTACAAAAATACGGCCTACGGAGAATTTTTAAAGAGAAATAAAATCAAAGATAAGGGCAGAACGATTACAATTCCCTTCCTTTTTCGGTATGCTGGAAAAATTAAATGAATGGAGAAATTACTTGCAATTTTTTTCTTGTCCAATTCGAATTAATATGCTACAAAGCTCGTATGAAACTTATCTTGTTATCTTCCTTATTCATGAATATCTTAACAAAAAGGAATCAAGGGACTGTGTAATAGATATAAATCAAAAAATTGTTCCCAATTGAGATCAGAAATTTCACAAATTATCATGGCAGTGTTTAGAAGCTAATTTCTTCTTCAACGCAGTCTCTCATAATCTTCTCTGTCGCTTTGTGAGAATATTTCACCGATTTTTCATTTCGTTCGTTCATTCATTCCTCTGGATTCTGAAAGCTGATTAATCAGGCTAAAATCCTCTAATCAATGCAAGAAATGCTTTCAGAGAACATAAGCGCACATGGACTAACATTCTCTCTCTTCCGTTCTAAAAACAAGCACGTTGACGTTACGCCTCCAAGCGGTGACTTTGTGCACTATGTTTGCTAGGCGCTGTAATCTACAAATGCAGTAACAACAACGAGGGATTAAAATCTCTCCAACCGCTAATTGCAAAATAATCGACAGTGGGAACATATTTCGCGGAACACATGCGCAGGGTTAATACTCCCACTGATCCCTCTTAAGTTTTTGCCCCAGGGAATCCCTTTGGAAAATTTTACCCTGTTCTAAAAGTATTAGTAGATGCTGCCCCTTCGAGCAAGAGGCTTAAATTGATTTTAATGTATAGCGAATCATGAAATAATACAGGTGGAGTAATTTTACATGAACATATATTTTTATAGGAGGAATTTTTTCATTGACTGTTTTTTTAAATTGTTCAATAAAATATCCAAACACCACCAACTGTGGGAACCGATCAAATTCTGCTCTCAGATGACCATTACATCAGTAATGCTATTGGGCACTGCAAACAAAATTATTGTGCCTCAGTTTTCAAGATAACTTATTGGAAACTTCAATCGAAAAAGTTAAGTGCTCTCGAAAATTATATTTTACTAATTTTTGTAGTGTACGTGATAATTCTCATCTCAATGTTGTTATTACACGAATTCGAATAAGCACAACTTTGGAACTTTGCTTTCTGCTGATATTAAATAGTTATTATCGTCACAATTAAACAGAAATAGGGTATATTGATGAATTCATTTTATATTTTTAATTCACTGTTTACATCGTTATAACATAGTAAAAAATATAAATTATGTTTGAAAGTACTGTAATCAAGTTTAAAAAAATATTTATAATTGAGAATAATTTTGAGCTGTTTGAACGCCCCCATTTTCGAGTGCTCTATGAATGACTTCAAATAACATGTTCAGTGACATCACAGTCCATTGTTTACTACAGGTGTTCTCGTTTTCAACTTATTTCAGCAAAAAAAGTTCAAAAGTCAGTTTATAAGTATTGCATTGTGTCTAAATGAAAAATACTATCAGAAATGTACCTGATAAAGTCTCTTTCTCAATCCAGACAGGTTTTAAAATACGTAAGAAATGATGTAAAATTATCAGAAGAGATGAAGTGTCATAATAAACTTGACAGATCATGAATTATATTATATATGATTAGTCTTAGCAATAAAATTCAGTGTATGCATGCGGCTTCGTTCCACATTTGCTCGTTTTAAAATAAACAAAAATTATAGGTTATGTTCACTACTCATCATATTTGGGATTGTATTTATTAGAATAGCGTATATTATGTATTATTATTGAATAACTACTTTGCAGTGTGCACTCTTTTTACTCCAGCGCACGTAAAATTCAGATTTGAAAGAAAATAAGATAACATCATGAATGGATCTATTCTTGACAGATTATCCAATTGTGCTCTTACAAAACCACTTGTCTTAAATGGTTTATGATCTCGCTAGGATGCTAAAATTACACTTAAACAATAAATGAATTTATAACACACGCGTTATTACTATGTTTTCTAATCAAAATCCTGCAATGCCATACAAATGTAAGCAGTGCGCACTTGTTGGCATAGTATTTGACGTCACATTTCGCTTTAACCAATGGTGTTGCGATTTAGAACTTTGAATTTGCCTCGCTAAATTTGCACTTTTATTTATTAATTTCAAGCAATTGAAAAGAAATTAATCACCAAAATGATGGTTTAGTACAAATGTCCGGCCAATAAAAATTCGGAATAAAAATATTTGAACCAACTTTAAATTTCATCCATATTCCCTTTTGGTCAATCTATCGACACAAATTTGATTATAACTCCAAATTATGTAGTAAATCTTCGTAATTGCTGCAAAAAGTATTGACATTTGATCAAATTTTTCAACCATTTTTACTGAGACAAGAAAAATAAACTTCAAAAGATGTCAAGATGTTGGTTGCGAAAGGAAAGAAAGAATTGCTTAGGAATATCATACAACAGCTCCGTATTGTGAATAATCAATTAAGCTGACATCCGCAAATAATTCACTTCTACTATATCTCAAACTCTTTGATCTGAACAAGAAAATATTTGACTGGTTGTAGGGGAAGATTTACGATAAAATGTTATGCGTATCCTTTTCGCTATCCACTCTTTTACCCGTTACCCAGTTCTGAACTTTTGAAAAGTCAATAAAAACGGAATCTCCGAACGAGACTCGCTTAAAAAGTGATAATACGTAAAACGAAGCCAAGAAACTTGTATTCGAACGAAGCAAGACACATGACAAATGCTATTCCTCTTCCAACTGCATACGTAATTCTTGAGATGTTAAAACAAAAACTGATTCTTGAGCACTAACTTTCTCTTGTCTCAACTCTCAGGTTCCCAACTTTGGGATGAAAACTTTAACACAGATGAAATCTTCTGCTTTCGAACTGATAAAACAACATTCTTATTGATTTTTTATGCTTTTGGGAGAATTCTTGATGGACTGATGTGAGAGTTCTTTGAGGCTGTGTATTATTTTTATTCAGTTATAATTTAATTCAACTTTCCAAAAGTTGTGATTCAGTTTGCTTTCTTTCCTTCAATCCAAATATACAAGAGAAAAAAAGCGATAAGCACAAATATCAGCATTCATTGTACACTCCATTTCAAATTCCTCATAAATTTTCTCCTATTTTGTGGCTATAATAACAACTATCTCCCCCATTGAAATCAGCAATAAGAGAATGATTTTCTGCAGGACAATGGGTCATTAGTAGGGAGTTAGTATTATTCGGTACAGCAGTCGCAAATAGCAGATATTCGGACACCTTCGTTTATTTCCGTTATGTACCCCATTGCACTAAGACAATAATTTATTAGCGTATTTTATGTTAGGTATTCCGGTGAACAACACTGAAAAGGCAATATCGCAAATCATATCCCCTCAGGCAATTACTGAAGATGGATATCAGGATATCTTCGGGAAGGAAAAATCCGGGTTGGATATGATACATCGCGCGAAATAAAGGTGATTCAGGACAAATAGAACACATTTACGATGAGGCACCTCTCATGTCAAATAACTTCTTACTCCACAAAAAAATTGTAATTTGTCGCTTGCAACTGATAGGAGTAATACTTCTCCATAATACCGAAGTGCCTGAAGAAACTAATAGAATCATGATCATTTATGATGATTCGGCAGGAATTTTTTCTTATTGGTCTGACCCAGTAATAAATTCGCAATCATCTATTCGAATACAACTGATAATACACACACCTTTCTCGGTTTGTGGAATATTTTCTAAGTGATATATCAATCTGAATCGTCAATTTTGCATACATAATCACAAATAAACAGAGGTTTGTAATAAACAAATCCAATTATATTGGCCATATTCAGAATCCATTCTGACAGCTTTACAAGTTGGAAATAATACTAAGACCCGGTTTTGCAATCTGAGCTTATCTACAGCTTAGTTGAACTAAGTCTATTTCCTATAGTAACAATTATTTCAGCAAATGTAACCATGTGAATAAGCTCGGTTCAACTAAACTACAGATAAGCTTAGATTGTATAACCAAGCCAAAGATGTAGAAGTGGTCCGATCATTCCCAACTTATAGTAGGGAAAACTTGAGATAGCTGTTATATAGTCAATTTCTCGGAAATTGTGACCATTAGTTAGGTGACAACGTTATTGTTTCTGAGACGTGCTATTTGACGCAACACGCGTCGACGGTGCACATTCATCAGTTGTAAGTGTTCAACATCCGCATACAAAAAATTGCAAAGGGTGAGTCTTCCACCAAAATTTTGATTGCTCATAATTATTATGTTACGTATTATGCTCACATTGTCATAATATTTTTTCTCAAATGCTTCAATTTTTCAAGTTTCATTGCGTGATATTGTTTTTTAGTGTTGGCATCTTGTTTTGAAATTACTAATTATTATTCCGACCGATTCACAATTTTCTCCAACTGTGCGAGTTGTAACAACTTGTCACAACTCTCCTATTTTTGCTCATTTTTCTGGTAATATTCTTTCTCTGTCTTGTGGTGTGATGTTGCATGCTGAATTACTGTTCCTTTGCCTCAGAATGCCAGATAAATATGAACGAAGGACTTATAGGGGCATGATTAGTGTCAAAACTTATGAATTGGCCTTTGAAGAAGTCACTATTTCATGCCTAGTCAAGTCACTGATCGAATTTTGCCCAATCCAGAAATTGAAGAAGATCCAGAAGAAAGAACTATCACTCCAAATACAATCATCGGTATTATTGAAAATGATGACATTTCTGTCAGAGAATTTGAATAGAAGCAAAAAATCTCACTTCAAATATATCTACAGATCAAAACATAACATATTCCAGCAGTCCAAGAGCCCTTTGCCCCTACGTTTACAGCCCATAGTCCTCTTGCCCCTATTTCTACTGTGATCTTGCCAGAATCACTTAGGCCGCTGCCAAAACCAAAAGCTCCACCAAGAAATGAAAGAAAAACGAATAGACGTAGGATCAGATCTGCTGTGCTTACTGACACACTTACTAAAGGATGAAGTTGCTTTCATAGAAGCTAGTAGAAAGATAGAGAATGTGAAAAAGCGTGTTTTGAGTGAAGAAAAGGAGCCTGAGACAATCAAAAAGGAGATCAATGAGGAAAGTGGAGTTGATGATGAAGAGGATGAAGACGAAGAAGATGCAGAAGGCAATTGTTTTTGCTTGTGTTGCCTTGAGCCCTTTGTCAATAACGAATCAAAGGATAAGTGGGTTTAGTGCCTTGAATGCCAATATAATGGTATTTTTATTAACCAAATAGTCTGAATACATAGAAGTCACAGCTTACCTTGGTATTTTTACAGCTTACCTTGGTACTAGGAGAGCCGTGACACGGGGAGTAGTTATTGTTCATGTTTATTTTCTCAGACACTGTTATACTTCCATTAATTTTGATGATTTTTTTCTGAAAGCAGCGTATAGATTGAGTTACATTGACTCATACAGTTCATAGATGTAAAATTTTCCCTAACTGAGATTTGTTGGTTGAAATAAAAATTGTTACAATCCTCCTAGGTCTCCTCTATTGCTGAGAGGCCAAGCAGCACGCTGCTGGGCCGTTAGATGAGAACTATGAATGTTAATTGAAGAACATATTGTACATCATTGAATCTACAGGTTTGAATAAAACTACTTTCAAAACAGTACTTCTAGCTTATAAGTGCACTGCCAAGCTAGAAATGACTTCTGAACATGAATCATTATGCCTAGGTCGTTGATAAACAGAAACTTATCCTAACAGTTTTTGGAAACCGTTACTCGGTTACAATTCGATGCAATAACGCTATTAACCTAGAAACAACGGACTCAAAAAATATCAAGGGATTTTTCACCGCATATTACTTGAGAATAAATTATGAAGCATTCATACATCCATCAATGTTCGAATGATATAGCTCAAATAAAACGCAAATGACGTTTGTCATCGTGTTAACTGAGCAATCGATGATCTTCCTAGACATATTATTGATGTATATGTATAAGAGAGTTTCTTTGCGCAATAAAAACTGGCAAAAATTCATTGAGGAACATGTTTTAGTTTTAAATAAAATCTGTTGTACCTGAAATATACAGAATAACTGATTTGAAGCTCTTTTTCCAGGTTTACTGGTTGGTTTCCTGTGTAAAAACCTAATGAGCAAATCAGCCCCCCCTCCCCAAAGGGCTAAAAATACAATCAACCATTCGGTTTTTCAATGCTTGCAACCCTTCTGAAGGGTTTGGATCCCTACAGGGTCTGTATTCGGGCAGCGGCGACATCGTTAGTTATCAGGGTCGGCTCATCAGGAAAAAGGATACAAAAGCTAATTTTTCATGGATTAGTTGTCTTGTTACTGTTAGATCTTCTTTGATAGGTTCAATTAATCGATTATATTTCACTTAAATATGAGGATATTATAAAGGATGATGTTAAATTTGCAGTGTATTTAGATTTTTAGCGCATTTTTCGGAAAAAAAGCGCTATTATATTCACTTTGGCTGTCTGGCTAGCTGGTTGGCTGGTTGGCTGGCTGGCTGGCTGGCTGGCTTGCTTCAATTCAAGCTCAGTGATTGTGGAAGATTGAATTATTCAATTACTTGTTTCAAGTGAAACAATGCTCATAGATATATATGACATTAGGGATATGGCAACTAAAGTTTATTCAAGTAGATGGAAATATAGTTACAACTTTAGCCGTAGGTGTCACTATTATTATGTACAGTTGTCAAATCTGTCCGGGATTCATTCAATGACTTGTTTGACGCGAATTTGAAGCTTATTAGAATGAATTATTATGATTGGATTGAAATTTGTCTACTTTTAGTGTATATTTTTTTTTGTATAGCTTGATAAAGATCGAATTATTATTTTAAGGTACAGCACTTGACCTCCCGTCAGTCAATAACTAAAGAATGAGGATTAAAAGGTATTTTTGAGTTTGTACATGCATAAATTATGTACCTATCAAATAGTCAACTTGAAACTAGTACTGAATGGAAGTTGCTGTTTCGTAAGTTTGCCCAAACTGCTTGATTTCAAGCTCAGTAATTGTAAGAGATGGTAATTTCCGAAATCTCTGAAGTAACAGGCATTCATGAGCTGTCAAAAATGCGCTTTCATCATCTAGATGATTCTTTAATTTTTTAATAACTATTGGACGAAGAGAAATAGAATGCAAATGCTCACGACATATATAAGGTAGATGCTTACATTTAATATCGCATATATTTTCTGAAGTGACTACAGTTTTTTCCACAAATATCTTTTTCCACAATTCGGTTGTTCGTAGTAGTCGACTTCCGTTGACACTATGCACATCACCTGACACCAATCTTCTTATAAAGTTATTTATGGAGTCCATAGGTCGGTTTTTCATATCAAAATTTATCTTGAACGTAGTTCTATGACCTAAGTAACAACTTTCGAACATCGTTTTTACACAAATTGAACTATGCCTAAAGTAAACCATGTACTACAATAATTCTCAGCGTCTTGTCATAATCACTGAATTCACACCACACTCTCGTTGCATCAATTACCATTCCTTAACATTCCACTTCCTCGCTCCTAACCCTATTTTTCAATAAGACAAATGTATTTGAAAACAACTTTTGAACTTGTCATATCCTGAAATGTAGTCGGTGAGGAACCACGGCATTTGACAATAATTCTTGATCGTATTGTTCTTTTGCGTGATGCTCGGTATGTACGTGGATGATTATGATAGCTGTTGCGTGGGAGATAATTATTGGGAGGGAAAAATGGAAGAAAGAAGGTTCAAGGCTAGTTAAATGTTGAATGAGGCACGTGCTAACCTCATATGAGGACATAGCGTGAACTATATGTACGTATTAACAACGTGTACCAATTGATGAGAATGAACAATTTTTTCTAATTTTGTTCCAAAAATTATTGTGATGCTCGTTAGATGTTCGAAAAATGTACCCATATGCAAATAGGTATATTCTCAGAATTCATTCTTGTACATCATTCCCTGAAAAAAAATAACTTCTACGGCACTGTTAGTCTCTCCCTAGAAAGGTAGAGTTTAAATAAAGCAGATTGCACAAATGGTTACCACGAATTTCATTACCGTATTTATTCTTTGTAGCTTCTGAAGGTAAACTAAGCGTTAAATGAGTGGTCAAACAGTACACAGGGGTTGCAATTATTTTCCCGTTCCACTTTGGGAACCAAGAGCGTAGAAGCGAGGATACAGGACCTTCTAAAGCCACCCTCAAATCAGTTTGAACTAGGATAGATGGTTAACGACCGGAACGAAAGAGTTGAACACATGCGGAAGAATATTGACATATAACATGCTACAGATACTTCCAATTATTAACAACTGTTAGATATTCACTATTTTATGGATCATTTCTAATACATACAGCTTACCGGGCGGAAATATGTACTTCAGAATTGCAGATACAAGTGATACCAATCAATATGAATGAAAAGTTCTCATGAAGTACTTGCTCTGATACTATTTGACTCCAGTAAAAATAGCGATATTTATTTGATTTTTGGTGAGTTCTCTATGAGGATTCTTTTGGCACAGTTGTTTGTTTTGGAAACAGTAGGTCATCATTGTTATGCTACAAAATTCCTAAATACTGATTTCCAATAGACCACGGCTAGCAGCTTTGAATATATGCGCAGCATTGGAAAAAAATTCAACTGAAGTGCCCTTTCGATTCAGTTAATTGTTATAAGAATACCAGGCAATCATTCAGATACTGTAGCAGACTGAAATACCAAATTTTGATACTCTATAGCTGATTGTTTCGACTATACTATGCGAGAAAGTAGAATGCACTTCCGGCTCAGTCAGTCTCAATGAAAATAGGATATGAGCATTAAGACGATACTGTCGTTTCAGATACTGAATTCTGAAATTTTGCGTCCAATCGTTTTGGATTTATGTAGAAAATTCGAAAAACGTTCCGTAAATCTTCCTCAGAATTTGTCTCTCCCACACTTCTAGTTTATTTTGCATAGTCTTGTTTAGCACCTACCTTTCACTACCGTACAGTACCACTGGTCTTATAATGGTTTTATACAACCGCTTTTTCGCACTTCTTGACGCACTTTTTGATTTTAATAGTTTCCCCATAGCTCCCGCACTTCTGTTTTCTTTCGTTATCCGTGTTATAATATCCCGCTCTTCGCTATTATTGTTTGTTACCGTAACACCTAAGTAAACAAAATTTTTAACTTTCTCGAATGCGTAGGTTTTACCTCCTCCAACCTGTATTTTAAGATACTCTTCTTGTGTTTCTTGATGTTCCGACTCTATCTCCATGTATTTAGTTTTGTCCTTGTTTATTTTCAATCCCATTTCCTCCACCGTTTGGACTAAACGTCTGCACACCTCCTTCAGTTCTGTTTTTGGTTATTAACGTTATGTCGTCTGCAAACGCTAAACATTGGTGTTTTAGTTGACAAATGGTTCCTTTTGTGTATATTCTGCTTTTCCTTATAACCCACTCTAGCACCAAGTTGAACAGGACGGGTGATATTGGGTCTCCTTGCCTCAGTCCTCTGTTTACATCGAAACTCTCTGATGTTTCTCCATCCACCAGGATTCTGCATTTTGTCTCTTCATGGGTCATCTTAATTAATCTTATCATTTTTTTGGGCATTCCTAGTTCTGCGAGTGCTTCATACAGCTTCTGTTTATTAATTGTGTCATATGCTTGTTTGAAATCTATAAACAACATTTGCAGGCATAGATTGTGTTCATAACTAATCGCTATAGTTTGTTTCAGTGCAAATATTTGATCCGTAGTTGATCTGTTCGGTCTAAAACCAGCTTGATATTCTCCTAGGATATTGTCCGCTTGTTTTTGTACTCTATTTTCCAAACATCCTGCTAAAATTTTGTACGCCACGTCTAATAGTGCTATACCTCTGTAATTCTCGCATTTCAGTCTGTCCTCCTCTTTATAAATTTGGGCATATTAGTGCTTCCTTCCATCTCTCAGGCATACGTTCAGTCCGCCATATATCCTCTATTATTTCCATAATATTCTGAATTACTTCGTCTCCTGCATTTTTGTATATCTCTGATGTTATTCCGTTTATTCCCGTTTATTCCCGGGCTTTTATTATTTTTCAAGTGGTTCAGTATTTCTCGAATTTCATTTATGTCTGGTGGGTTTTGCTCTATACTATTCCCTTCTTGTTGAGTTGTTTCGGTTTCATTTGTAGTTTCCAAAGTCAGATTCCCCTCATTTAGCACTTCCTTGAAATATTCTTCACATACATGTAGTTTGTCCTTTGCTGTCACTAGTTCTCCCTCTTTATTTTTACAGTACACTAGTGGCGGTTGATACTCTGTTCTTTGTTTCTTGGCCTCCTGATAAAAGTTTCTCAACTCCTTGTTATAGAAGTGCTTAATACAAAATTTCAATATTCTACGACTGATTGTTTTGAATATATGTGAAGAATTCAAAAAGTCTGCTTCATAAAGTGCACTTTTGGCTCAGCCAAAATAAAAGATAGACATTCAGTTGCTACAACAATCTCGAATATTGAATTACAGTATCTTATGATTGATCACTCTTGATTTATGCGGAAAATTAAGAAAAAGTTTCAAGTGAAACGCACTTTCGGTACAGATGATTGCAAGCATAATGCGAGGTGCACATCTAGACCCTATACCAGTCTCAAATACAAAATTTCAGCATTATACGTTTGACGGGTTCTGAGATTTACGAGTTACGAACAT
Organism: Dromius quadrimaculatus; assembly: GCA_963989225.1. Classification (NCBI taxonomy): domain Eukaryota; kingdom Metazoa; phylum Arthropoda; class Insecta; order Coleoptera; family Carabidae; genus Dromius; species Dromius quadrimaculatus. The sequence continues at coordinate 12,519,276 of OZ022324.1, forward strand.
ACGTACTGACATCAAGCCGAAAATAGTCAAAATGGATTCCGGGATGCTCAAAACGGATATCTCCATCAGAATCTCGGGATGTGAATTTTGTCTGTTTCATAATACTTGTACTTTGTACAAGTAAGTAAAGAAGCATTATATTGATACTAGACCGTACTTTTTTTTCGTAGCGTGAAAATATATTTGAACACACGAAATACTTCTTTTGCTCTAAATGGTAATGTTAATCATAATTTTATTCATTCATTCATCTTTTGTTCGATCTTCATAATTCCTCAAGGTACTGACTATGTTGTACGTGCATGATGTCATCCTCAGTTCCATTTTATATTGCTACATATCTGTTTGGAAATATTTCCCGCGCATAATATTGAATAATCCATCAATTCAGCTTGTAAATAATTCTCTTACATGCCACAAATAGCAATTCCACCAAAAAGTCATTAAAAATTGAACCTAAATCTAGTATTCTATTGGCTAAAACGCTAAAAGCGTGATCCGTCTCGTTTCAATACGAGAAGAGTTTGACAGTACACGAACTATGCACAACGCGATGTGTCTATTTTTGCGCGAATTAGTAAATTTTACAGTTTGTGGACTTCGTTCCGCTTTACGATACCTGCATTACCGACATTTAATACATGAATGAACAATAGGGGTAAAAAAATTGACGGAAAAGAGAATTTTATTATGTGCAAACATTAATGCTGACTCTAGCATTAAAAATTGGATGAACAATAATTATACCACCAAAGAAATTAATTCTGTTTGTAGTTTTAAAAAAATTGTCAGGTATTGTCCAGGTTCTTTATCATATATTATATTTCCAACTACATTTGTTTCACAGATAAAATTCTTCTTAAGTATGCCTGGGTTTTTTCTCCAAATATCTTGGGGAGGAAGCTTCATATTTGCTCTTCAATACTCATTTAAACACACAATCAAAATATTTTTCGAGATTTTAATATCAGTTTTGTATAGTAAAAATGAGACCTGATGCTCCATGGAAGTTGACTGGGTGCTAAACGATATAATAACAATTTTACAGCGAAAAAACAAAGCAATTCAATCAAGAATTTGAATAAGTATCTCGTCGGGTATAAGATAAAAATATAAGTAAAAATATCGATATTTCTTCTAGTGCGCAAATATATGCATAAGAGAACACAAAACAATAACTGCTAACTAACAGAGTAGCTTAGCGAGCAAAAAGTTAATTGAATCTCAAACAGACAACGTTGTATAGGTGTGAAAATCTGTTTACACTTAATTTGTCGAAGATAGTAGATTTGAATGGAACTGGAATACAGGAGAACCGCATTAAACAATGAAAAACAAATGTGCTCTTCATTATTCTATCAGTCGTCATTGTTTCAAATGGCACAAGAAAAATGCATTAAAGCAAAAATTCAAACAGTGAACACAATAATCAGATTACCCGCTCTCGGATCAAAAACATTTTTTGATGAAAATCAGCGATGGCATCCATACTTTGTATGGAACTAACGAACAAAAACGCTCGTAATTGACGACGTATCTCTGTACATTAACGATGTCACGGCTCACAGACTACTATCATTGTCCTAAACAATGTAATTTGATTATTTGCTTTAAAACAACTGTTTGAATTTTGATGCTGGTTGTTCCTGCACTTTTGTACTTCCGATAAACTCTTCACATCGAAAGCTGAAAGCACTGCAGCTATCTTTTTTTTCTGCTAACGACTATTTTCTCTCTTTAACAACTACTGTCAATACACTTGCGAAAATAATAATCATATATTAAAATACTCAGGTTTTTCTTGAAATGCAGTTGTGAATTATGTTTCCAATCAGGGCTTTTCAAGTTTATTGATGAATTTATGCATGAAGATCTTATGAAAATATTGTGGTGGGAAGCACTATTTAACAAGGAATACTTCTGCAAAATTTTGCGCTAATAGGTGAAATGTAAAGTTATGTATTAGTTTCAGACAGACACATACTTGCTTTGATATATGAAAATATAATGAGCATGAAAGCATAGCAAAAACAGGACATTAGGAAGAAACATGCAAAGCAATATACTACACACAAAAAAAATCATACCAAAAGTACAACACTGGCAAATTAATTGTACCAAGATCTGCCATAATTGGGAAATGATTCAATGCAATCGTCCAGATATTGTTCACTCTAAAAAAGAGAAGAAGTTACCAATCTCATTCATAAAGATGTACTAGCAGTGACTTCTGGACTTGCGGCAGGAGACAGAGATTTTTTGGAACCAAGTTGAAGTTGAAATAATCCTAAACATGGATACGAGGAGAAAGATATTTTTTTTACTACTAACCTACGAACACAACATTATCTACCTTTATGTGACATGAAAAATTCTTTTATCTAATTCCGTTTTGAAAAGTCAGACTTTACATCAATTTTTGACGTAATGCAACGTTCCATTTTTCATAGCTGCAATGCAACAGTTGCGTAAAGTAGCATAAAGTAGTTACGTAATGACTTTACGTAACTGGCCATGTTTCAGAGCTAATCAATTATACTTATCTGCGTACAATTAAAAGAAAGATTTATTATTCACAGTATGCAGCATTGGCAGAGTCTTTAATATCAAAGGGTACTAATATCACTCAGAATATTACTGCTTGAGCACATTTAAAAAAATTATTTTGACGTTTTGTGAAAATTCGATATTTGTTTATTTCAGTGCACTCTTGTTTCTGTAGTAACAATAGATGGCCATGAATCGCAGTCATCTGAATTTGGTGATGTGACGTGACAGATGTTCTCATTGAAAAATATAGTTGAAATTATTCTGACGGAATTAGATAAAATTTTGTACAGAATACGTTATGAAAAGCCATATTGTTTGACTCACGTAATTTGCAAGACTCGCTACGCTCGTTTTGGCAAATATTGCGTTTCGTCAAACAATATGGCACTTTTCATAACTAATTATGTAAATAACTATTTCTTCACCTTTGATAGTAACCATGGTAATCTAAGTCTTTAAAAATTTATTATTGACCTTGGATAAGAATGAGAACTATCCCTTTTTAAAGGCCCTGAATCCTCCTAATACAAATATTTTAAATATTATTTGCTATTATTATTCGAATATTATTCGATTCATTAAACGCTAAACACAAGAAAAGTGTGAGCTATTGATTTGAATTGGCTGCTTAATTTGAAATTGACGTACTTTCGAGATACGCTCACGATCTAAGATGTACGATGCGCTGTGAATATTGCGATGTTTGGGCGATTGGCTGTGACATTTGAAGGTTATAAAATATTTAGATGCAGAAATCTCATACTGATGGAAATAAATTAAGGACTATTCAGCGTATTCATTGACCAAAAACATTAGAGAAATCAAGCTGCTAATAGCAACAATAAATGTATATTTGAGATACAAGTATAAAAAGTTATTCTTTATTGCACGAGCGGCTTAGTTAAAAATACGAGCGCAGCGAGTGTTTTTAAAAGTTCTGTGAGTGCACTAATAGTTATTTACATAATTAGTTATGAAAACTGTCATATTGTTTGACGAAACGTAATATTTGCTAAAACGAGCATAGCGAGTTTTGCAAATTACGTGAGTCAAACAATATGGCAGTTTTCATGTTACACATTCGGATTTTTCTGCCAGTAATGCATTATATACATTTTGAGCCTCTTGTCTTAATTCTGAAGGAGTGCAATCAATATTTTTATCACTCATAATTATTCAAGCACAGAACAGATAGAAGTTACGAAGCCCCGAAAAACTAAACGTCAGATATAAAAACAAATGCAACCTACATTGATTCTGTAAATATCCAGAAAAAAATAAATAATAAATATTTTTGAATAGATAGAATTGTTCAAATGCAAGTAGTGAGAAAAATAATATATACGGTTGAGAAGACGATTATTGAACATCGCCTTGTATCCCTCATCGTTTCTCTCGGGATACAATCTTGGCGCTGGGCCAATAATCATCGTCTTCTCAGCCTCAATGTATAATATAGGCTATGTGCAAGAGGACGGAGTCTGAACAAATATCGATGCGAGCGTTCATGGTGAGCACTATTGTAAACATCGAACTCCATTTCTCAGAATACGTCATTGAGCTATAACTGAGCATTAAAAGTGAGAATAATTGCATATAAAATATAGGAAAACGCTTGTTCTGTTTCAGGCTGTTGTGCTAAGAATGATTCAAGTGAAATATAGTTCCATAGATTTCATGTACCCAGTTAAAACATTTAAAAACGAGTGAAGTGGATCAAAGTGGTAAATAACGTACTATCTGTCTTTCATTATTAATATATATAACAAACATGTTTGTTATTTAATTGTGAGATTAGAAAAATTCATCATCGATTTGGGATCCATGAATTTACCTCTAACTCTAATTTGTAAGGTGTTTCAGTAATAGAAATTTTTCGGATGCACTTCGCGATAATTTTATTGTTAATATTGTCACCAACATATTCTTCAACATGTTTAATATGGTAAAACCAATTACACGTTTTTCTTCAATGCTTCCTCGGTAAAAGGGACACAGTGTTTGATACATACAAACCTGATCCGCAAGATCATCGGCGCCATAATTTGAGGTTATCCTGTCAATTTGAACAAATTAAGACGTTTTCTCCAATAGGTACGTTATAATTGAAGAAAAAGAATACTTAAAATAAATAATTTCAACGTATCTTTTATGCTATGCAAGTTATATTATACGCACACAGCTGAATTGAATAATATTAGTACATTTAAAAAATTATAGGTATGAACCAATGATAAAATGGGAGTTCAATCGTTCTCCATTGCCCGCTAGAGGCGCAAGTAGACTTTATGCACGTAGCCTATACCATTATGAACAATACGAAGTTATAAAAAGACATATGTACAAAGCAATGCAGAGAATTGTTGTACTGGACATGTGCAGTACAGTTGGAAGGTACTGAACCGATTGCCGACTGATGTACCAGTCCAATCCAATGATGAGGTTGATGTAATCTAGAGCAGAAAAAAATTATTGTCTCCCCTTGAAAATCTGACACATAATTATGAACTATTAATGGCAGTGAAAAATATAAGATAATTCTATTGATATGGCCATCATTGGCGATGTCCTACTAGATGCTAAAGGCCAAATTCAGAAACGTGACTTAAATTTATCTCATCTGTAGCTCGTTTTGGAATCAGCTCTTACTCGCTTGAGTGTGAGCTGAGCCAACACTCACTTCTTCCTCAATTCTGTATCAGTAAAGCATATAAAAAAGTCATCAACGAAACTCTATTTTGAGTGATAGCCCTTTAATACAACATTTCAACAAAACTACCTATAATGAAAAGAAGTAACATCGACTTATTGAAAGATAAAATAATAGTTAATGGATATCTCGGTGGTTGTAGAGCCAAACCATGCGAAGAAAAGATGTTATTTTCATTTAAAATTCGATATTCCGTAACATTTTTGCTACCTCATTGAAAATACTAGACGAACGTACATATTTCATAACAATTGTTGAGAACCATGTACGTTCTTTCAGTATCCCTGTTAAAATAACAAAAATGTTATAAAATTTTGGATTTTCATAACCCATAACCCCCAAGATATCCAGTAACTATTATTTTGTCTTTTTATTTTTTCCAATAAAAAAAAGTGGTGCTCTATTTTTTGACGTAAGATGTTACAGAGTTATCTGTGATTACCAAATTATTCTCATTTTAAGAATTCTCGTCAAAATATCTGAATATTGTAGAGATAACGTCTATGAAAAAACAATTGCTATACAATATTAGTAAATATTTTGACAGATATCCTAACAGGATAGTCGAATTGCTCTCAATTCTTCGTATATAGATCATTTTTTAACTTGGATTTACCTAAGCTAGATCTGCTGGATAGCGAGACAACCTGTATAACACAGAAAATTCAATTGAAAAGAATCTGTGAATATAAAATACCTCTTATAGCAGTGTGTCCTCGACTTCCTTGCGATATAGGTCATGCAATCTTGAAACAGACAAAAACTCCTCTAAGGTTGACGTTATCGGACCGCAAACTTCTTCACATAAATCTCACAGTCGGAAACTTTACCGAATAAGTGGTAAGCGATGTCTAAAGCTTTCTGCAAACGAACACACCAATTATTAAATTAAATTGAGATTTATGCAGGAGAACTTTAATCAGATGATCAAAGTTTAGATATATCGGCTACTCATAACGCCTTGGTTAAATATTATGAATTTATAATGAAATTATGTTGAGTATATCGTCCCTTGGTGCAAGCACTTAGAGAATTGATTCTTGAATTGAAGTAGCCATCTAAATCTTGTTAATGCACTGAATTTATTATTATTGTAAAACTAATTTACTTGATTGAGTGTAACTAATTGTGCAATTGCCATTAAGATTATATTTCCATCAAATGCATTTTCTAACAGTAAGTCACATCTTATGATAAAACTAGTTTTTACTGTATTCAGAATAACAACAATTGCAGAGCAATATTGGAATATTTTCTGCTACGAAAATCTCTTTTCAGTTCTTCTGACATGTTAATAATAAAGCTTGTTGATGACAGGAATTCGACATTTGTTGGAATATTCTTCGAGGATAAATGATATTTGATAAAAATTATTAAATAATCGTGGTTCTTTGTGATACCTGTTGCAATTTCATAACGACAATAATTGATTCTAACACAGCTTTCAAAAATTTAGAGAAAGGATACTCAAGAGATGACTATCACGACCTCCAATCTCTGTTATTACTTTCGCCTTATTTCTTACTACCCTCCCAACCGATTCATAATCCCCGATTCCCTGCGAGTAACAAAATATCTACTTGTGACCCTTACCTATCGTAACAGCTAAAATAAATTCTCCAGATCCCCTTGGTCGACCCTACGTACGCACAAGTGTCAAATGATAAAATCTGCATGGTTTAAGATGGCTCAATATGCTTCAAAGTAGCGATAATAGCGAAGAAATGTGATTCTGAGAGCCAGAGGCTACCAATTTTTTCTTATCCAATGCGGCTCACTTGCATGCACACAATATATGAAATCTATTGAATCTCCTAGAACACTTATTTACGAGCACAATAAATGTTGATTTCATCAAATTTCATAGATAAAACTGATAATTATGGCAATTTTCATCGAACCTCAGAATCTATATAGTTCAGTGTGTGTGTGTGTTTAACATTGTGTTTTAATTATTGAAATAAAATTCAACACTCATTACTGCATTTCAAGAATAAGTGTCCAATTGGCATTTCTTGCAGAGCCTAACTTTGGCAAGTTGTTCACCCTCTGGGAATACACTCTGGGATTTTGACAGAAAACATTTATAATGATAAAGTACAAGCAAAATTGAACAGCTCCTATTGCAGAAAGTTGTCAGCACTCATAATGATATTTATGAATTAAAACTGAAAGCATCGATCTATTGTAATCTTAGCATTACGCAGCTTCCATTTCATTTCGTCAAGCTTGCTTGCTTATTATCCTGCAGTTCCCAGTAGCGTTACTGTTTACACCCTGAATTTTCATTAATCAGATGCTTCATTGAAGTTACTGCAAACTTTTCTACGTTTAAATGATAAATGATGGATTCATGTATGCAGAACTTGTTACGTTTCTTCATTTTACTATTAGCCTCAATTTTTGTTTGAGTAGCTCTTCAATAAGAGAATACGAACCATAGAGTCTAATCTTGGTTTAAAACATACTTTTCCAATGTAAAATGTGGAATAACCCAAATATAACAATGATAGAAACTGGTGAGTGTTTTTTTTTATGAAAAAATACCAAAGAATTTCTAGTGCCACTGTTCTTAAAAATTATCTAACAATCGGCTTCGATGACTTGATGATAATCTTCAGACTACCGGTAGGACTTCAAAGAAAAGATGACAAATCCAAACATAAGTACAAGTAGATGTAAGAAATGTAACAACCCAAAAATAATAAATAGCAACTTTCACAATGAGATTACGATGGTTGAAAAGAACTGAGAGAGGTACAAACTCTAGAAAAATAACCAAACGAACCTTAGACTCGCCCCACTTCGGAATCTTTCAATTTAGTTCACGATTAACATAGCCAGTTTGTGGACTTTTTGAAAATCTCTTCTCTTTTCATTTCTCTTCCGTAACAGTTTAGATCAATAGTTGAATAGATTGAGATATATATGAAAAAAATTATATCAATTTTTCACTGCTCTTCTGATTAATTTTGTTTATGATGACACTAGCGAGCTGCTCGACGCCGTTCTTCTTGTGAAGATCATGTAATTTAATTGTGTTCTATGTGGGAAAATGAGTAAGGAAGGATTCGATAAACAAATCATAGCTCAGCTGCATAAATAATTTTGAAATTTGATCATAATGCTGAATATTTAACCACATGTTTCTTAACTCATTTTTTGTCACTCAAACACAAATGAGCACATCTTTATATACGATTCTGAAATAGATACTGAATTGATTATGGAGTATCATAAATAAAAGAAAGATATTTTGTGTAGCTGTCGTTTAATACTCTACGAGTCGAGTTGATTTGGATAAATGAGAAAAGCAGGTACTCACAAAAGTAACAAGTCAAAAATTCAACTCAATCGATAAGGCATAGAAAATTAAGTTTATCGGATGATTTTAGAACATTGGAGAGAACAACATGCAGGATTTGAAGAAAGTCCGAGACGAAAAATCTGACGTGAACATCACGTGATTTATTCGTACACCATTGGATATATATATATATATATATATATATATATATATATATATATATATATATATATATATATATATATATATATATATATATATAAAACACGATGTGATTTTGTGTTTGATCATATATATCATTGGATATATATAATCAAACACAAAATCCCATCGTTCCGCAGTTAATCGTTTTGGATTTACCCAAGAGATTCTGAGAATCTGCCAAGTAAAATGCGCTTTCAGCCAAGTCAGTTGCTATGGAAACAGTAGGCCATTATTCTTATACTACAACATTCCTTAATACTGATTTCCAAAATTCTTCAACTACCAACAGATCTGATTTTATGCGCAAAATTTAAAAATAAATTTCTACTGAAGTGCACTTTCGGCTCAGTCTATTGTTATGAAAATAGCAGGCAATCATTCAGATGCTACAGCAGACTGAAATACCAAATTTCAATATTCTACACCTGATCGTTTCGAATTTATGCAAAAAATTCCAAAAGACTGTCAAATAAAATGCACTTCCGGCTCAGTGGATCTCAATAAAAATAGGATATGAGCATCTAGACAGTATAATCATCCTAAATACCGAATTCTCACAATCTATGTTCAATCGTTTTGGATTTATGCGGAAAATTCAAAAAATGTTATGAATAAAATGCTCTTTCGGTTTAGTCGATAGCAATCATAATGCAAGGTGTACAACTAGATATTATAAAAGTGCCTAATACAAAATTCAAATATTCTACGCCAGATTGTTCAGAATTTATGCGGAAAATTCAAAAAGTCTGTCATATAAAAAGCACTTCCAGCTCAGCCGATTGTTACAAAATAGAAGATGCCCATTGAGATGCTACAGCAATTTCAAATGCTAAATTCCAGTATCCTATGGCTGATCATTCTGAATTTATGCGGAAAATTGAAAAAAGTTTCAATTCAAGTGCATCTCTGGCCTGGCCGATTCTTACAAAAATAGCAGATAACTATTCTGATACAACATCAAGTTCAAATACAAAATTTCAACATCATACGGTCGATCATTCTGGATTTATTAGAAAAATTCGAAAAAATTTTGAAGTTAGGTGCACTTCCGGTACAGACGCTTGGAACCATACTTCAAGGTGCACAACTAGACCCTATACCAGTCTTAAATAGAAAATTTCAACATTATACGTTCAACCAGTTTTGAGATTTGCGAGTTACGCCCGCACGCACGCACGAATGAACATACGTACCGACATCAAGTCAAAAACAGGCAAAATGGATTCAGGGATCCTCAAAACGGATATTTTCATCAAAATCTCGATAGGTGAATTTTGTCGGTTTCACAATACTTCTTTGTACTTAGTACAATAGAATACACTACAAAAGAGACCAAAGATTTGCACATGTTAGTATTCAGAAAAACTGAAGTAGTTAATTCTGCCAAGGATCCTGACAATATTTTATAGCCGGTAGCATGCGCAGTGAGTCATTAAGTATTCACACAAAAGGCAATCAGAACATCTGGTATTCACAGTACTTATAATATTATATTACAGACTACGCTAAAATGTTATAGTGTCAAGTGTTTTGTATCGATACGAAGACTTAATAATATATATATATATATATATATATATATATATATATATATATATATATATATATATATATATATATATATATATATATATATATATATATAATGGTATAAAGTATGTAGAAATACTAGTCCCAACAATACAATTAAGATTGTTATTTGAATTTTCTAAAAGTAATTTATCGACTCAAGCTGTATTCACTAGGTAGCATATTTTCTCTAATGATTTCAATTCCACTGATATTTCTCAGCTCGTTTTTCCTCCTCCTCCTTCTCTAAACTTTGAAGGTTCTTACTTCTAACAATAACCAGAAACCTTTGGAATTTCTCTCATAAATCTCTTTTTTAGTACATGTCGCCTCGCAGTTTGTTCCACAACTTCCACGGTCGTTTGTTGGCGTTGTCGCCTCTTACTATTAAAATTCTTCTGCCCTCATGACCAAAAGGTTTTAATTAAACACCCAAAGCATGCAAAAGGTAGCTAAGCAGAAAAGAGGAATGCCATGTTTACGTAAGTTAATAGTCTAGATCCATTTTATGGCCTGTTTTTGTTTGGAAACATATTTAATTGTTTATAGTATATACAGCAACAGAGAAATCATGTTTATTCTGTAGATGAAGTGAGTTACTCTAGGAAAACTGATCCTAGCGTGGACCAGCTACAGTATTCACAACGCGCCACCTGTTATAAGAATTTATCGATGCTGAAACTTCAAGATTTGAAGACATATCGTCTCTCTGACAGAATATTCGAGTATTTTCAAATTAATTGTTGTTCAATTATTGATAATAGTTCTTACAAAAATTTTGACAAAGTATAATTTGCAATAACTCTTCGTGACACATTAGGATTAATTTTTCCCGAGTTTAAACACCACTTGGTTGCTTCCTCATCGATATATTGGAGCGATAATCCGTATACTCCAATCAGATAAACCGGAGAGCATTAGCTCGTTAAGGCCGGACCTCTAGCTCCAGATGGACATGTTTACGTCCGCACCACGCCTCCAAAGCCGGCCTTCTACTAATAACAACCCAGCAAAGTTGAATAAGATGTTAATAGACACTAGTAATACGCGTAATTGTATGACTCGTGGATGCAGCACAATAGAAACATAAACAATGACGTTTTTACTATTATTGAAAATATTTGTAATGAATTTTGTATTGTTTCGTGCTTTTCTCATTGTTAGAATGTAGCTGCAAGCGCTCTGGACTTTATAATGATGTTATTATTATAGCATTTGGTTTTTATAATAGGTGGTGCAATGAAATATTATTGTACAAAATATTTCCTCACAATTCCATGTTCGAATGGCTTTACTTGCATTGCATCATGATACTATAGTTGTGCCGTGGAATAATGTAAGTAAGATAGAGTTTCAGTTGAGAATCAGGAAATGGGGAGTCTGAATCTTGGTATCATTACGTCCGGCAATATTGCAAGTAACAAGAAGTAACAAAAACTTGTTGACTCATTGAAGTGCTTTCATTATCTCATGCATATTCTATGACACCATGTTGTGAAATATAAATGTCAGAAACGAGCAAAACACTGTAGGACGATATTATTTTCTCATACGTTCAATTTGTCCATCAATTTTTGGCTGGTACTTCTATTTTCAAAATTGTATCATCAAATATCGTCCAGAAAATATTTAAATATTTAGAAGATTTCATTGAGTCAAAATGAGTACTGCAAATTTTATTACAATCTCATTTGACACCTTACACCACTGCTGAATGTAGCGGTGTCAAGCTGCCCGACTCCTGGTATCATAAGTCTCAGTTGGAACTTAAACTCATAATATGGTTCATAAATTCGATAAATTAACTCAATTGAAGCTCTGCTTGCTCCTAAATACCTGAGAGTTAAGCTATTGTCCGCATTACGATGTTTTGTAGGTAAATATCCTTCTTAAGGAAAAAGAAGAAAAAAAATATAGACATAGAATAGGAACAAATGTTCATCACGTGAAGGCATATTCCTTGAGTGCAGAAAGTTCTACAATATTTCGTACATAATATGATAATAGGATTATGAATCTGAATAAAGAAAAAGAGGTGTGTAGAGATAGAAGCTTCTGCCAGGAATTATCGCTGATTGAATGTTAAATAAGATTCATGTAACCTTAAAAAAAAGGCGTGATTCATATGTATGTGAAAAAAATCTGATATCTCAAATATTCTTGGATATTTCTGAATGTTAGAAACAATTGAACTATATCTTCAAAGTATTTTTTCATGAGGATTGTTGATACCTTTAGAGTTCTACAACTGGTTTCGGTGGCATTCCCAGGCACTATTTAAAAAGGGCTGCGTTCCAAATGTCGAAGCCATTACTTATAGTCTAAGAGCTGGCTACATAAAAAACCTTGTTATCGCTACATGGCTAATTCCTTTTGTAAAAGGATCTTTCTGTGTAGCCAAGTTCGAATCGTCTTGTCTGCCAGCGCGAATCCGTGGTTTTTGGACATTTTGAACTTGATATTTTAATTCAAATTGCCAAGAAATTTTCCGTCAGTTTTGACGAGAACAATGCCATTCACAAAATCGTTTTCTAAGTTACCAACTACTGCTACCGTCAAACTGACATTCACAAAAGAAAAAGTATTCATGAAAAATTTACCATATTTTAAGGAAATTGGAACGATCGAAAATAAAACATCGTGAAAATTCTCATGTGCACTTAATCTAAGAGCTGGCTACATAAAAAAGCTTGTCATCGCTACATGGCTGATTCCTATTATGAAATACTTCTTTTGTGTAGGCAAGTTCATAACGTCTTGTCTGCTAGTGGGATCCCGTACCTTATAGTGAGGCTGGCCGGTGAAATAAGTAAAATCACGATATTAAATTTTCTATAAAATACATAATTATATTATAATTATGAGAATAGCTTCTATTTATTCTTGAGAAACAAGGTGAATTGTTGGCTGTTTGCTTGTGGCTGAAGTGCTGGCAGTCAGCGCGAAATTGGAATGAAATTTTAAATGAAAAAACTATCACATACATGCATACCAATTGATTAAATGTTATATTCATATATTATAATAGCCATATCTAAGATGGCAAACAAAAAAATCATAGTTGAAACCACGGCAGACAGATAATAAAAGTGCGCCTGTGCTAGCGCATTTATACCCGAACGCAGAACATTATTATTTTTGAATGATTCCATTCTTTTTATGTTCACCAAATGAATATGATTTACGAAGTGACGTTTGATAAGTTTGACGTGCTACCTCATAGATGTGAAAATTTCCTTTTGTAAATGTCAGTTTGACGGCAGTAGTAGCTGGTAACTGAGGAAACAATATTGTAAATGGCATTGCTCTCATCAAAATTGACAAAAAATTTCTTGGAAATTTGGATTAAAATATTGAATTCTAAATGTCCAAAAGCCACGGATTCGCGCTGGCAGACAAAACGATTCGAACTTGGCAACATAAAAAGATCCTTTTACAAAAGGAATTACCCATGTAGCGATAACAAGGTTTTTTATGTAGCCAGCTCTCCGTCTATTATACTTTTTCAGAGATCATCGGAAGAAGCAGTTATGTATCCATGGCAGCAATGTCATATCAATTTGATATTTAAAAATCTGCTGTGGCCACACAGTACTCTCTAGACCATATGGCTAGTTTCATTGCTGTCTCATAAACTTAAAGGATCGTATCAATTGATTGCGTATTTTGAAGTGACAGCTGTCATAGAATGATGACAGGTGGCGGTTATATGAAGTTACTATTCAATGTACAGTCGCTATGGTTATCTCCAAACTTTACATAATCTGGTTTAATTGTAAAAAAAAAAAATTGACAATCGAAAAAATTAATCATCGTCACGAGAGCTCTAAATTTATATCAAACGGAATATCATTTGGATAGCTTGTAAAAAAAAAAGAACATTAATGATCGTTTGAATATTATTTTTGACTCTTTTACCAGAATTATTTCCGAAGGAGCCTCAATTTGATACTCGACACGACAGAGCTAAATAACCTATTTTGAAAAAACAATGAGGCACTTTTTGCATGTGATGTCCAAGTATAAATCATTCCACATTATGATTCTCATTATTTCCTTGATTCAGAAGAATATATCTTATTTTATAATGACCCAAATTTGAGAAATAACAAATGAACCGCCAATGATTTTGAAAAATATTTCAGGTAAATGCTGTGCCAAATTATTCAAGGATCAATCATAGTTATTCAATATCTAATGATCAATGTTATATTATATAATAAACGCAAAAAATCAAAGATTCCATCAATAAAGTTCATCTATTAACTTGAACCTTGTATTTAAATGAAAAACTCTAGTATAATAGTTATTTGTGTATCAAGGCCGTAAAGGTTATATTTTTTGGTCGAATCTGTTGTTTGCGGCCGAAGCGTAGCTGAGGCTGCAATTCAGGTGAGACCAAAAAAGAACTGTAGGCCGAGGTGCACACAACGTTTTTTAGGCGATCATTACGAAATAATTCAAAATCACATCATTTTATCTATTTATTTCTCAAACATTGCAATTGTAAATCTTAGTTGCCGTGGAAATTGTTTTATTTTATTGTCTTCTATCAAGTTGACATTTAACAAAAAAGGCGTATTTATTTTTTGGTTTGCAAGAACTACAGAGGTTGACGGAAGAATATATGTACTATTTAAGCGAAAACTGTTTCTTAAAGAGTTCATCAAGCTGCCCATATAGGTGAATATAAAGTGTTTATGAAATATTTTTTGACAGATCAGTCCCAAAAAGTAATATTTGACAGATCAGTCCCAAAAAGTAAAATTTGACAGATCAGTCCCAAAAAGTGAAACTTCACGGCCGCAAAAGAAGCCATAAAAACATCTTTTTTGTCATGATCGCCTAAAAAATTTCTGTCGAAAATTCGCGTTCTCAAGTCATAATTTTTCTAGATAGACCGAGAGACCGGCCTTTTTGTTATTATGTTTTTCGTGTCCTGTAGGGTCTAAGATGTGAAGATTCATCAATATCTCAAACTGTCAAAAAATCACGATTACAATACTTTCCCTATGTAGGTCGGAAAAGTGATCGAAATCATGTCGATAACTACAAATCAATATCTGTAGTATTCGCTGTATCAGAACTACTAGATCACGTACTCTCTGGAAAAGTTATTTGAACTGTTTGAACAAATTGATTCGGTTTTGTGGAGGAAGATCTATTATCCAGAATCAATCTATATTAATCGAATGTGCAATGAACTGTTTCACTGAGAAGAAACGAACTAATGATAGGGATTCTAGAACCGAGCGTTAAGTCACGTCAGCGTTACTTAACGTCAGTAGTTTTCACGCCCTAACGTTAAGATGGTATTCTGAAATGTTAACGTGAAAGTTGAACATTAATTTACACTGACGTTAGATTAACGCTAGCGTTAAATGATTCATTCAAAATTCTATGAAATGCGTGAAATTCAGCCAATCAAATTACAAGAAATTCAACAATTTGTTGTCATATTTCATTTTGACATTTCATACTTTTTAATCTTCTGGGTGAAAAATGTACTGTGTGATCTGGTTATTATGAAGAAAATAGAGGAGAAAAAGGAGTGTTATTTAGTTTCGTAAATATTCAGGAAACTATTTGACATATTCATTTAACCAATAAATGCTTCAAAAAACTTTATCCAATTCATATAAAATTTTATACAAGCTTCCAAACTGTGAATCATTTATTTTGTAGATTATAATCCAGCATCTTTTCATAAACGAAAATAGTAGAGAAAAAAAGCAAGATATATATAAAGAACGCGGTAGTGTATGCTGATTTTTCAGTAATGGTTCAAGTAGAAGCTCAAATAAATCTTGATTTAATGTTTGTACTAGAAACTAGATCAACGAAAGTTGAGTACATCGGTTATACTTGAAATAGACAAAGCGTACCATTCTGATGAAGCTGTTAATGAAAATAGTATTACGTATGCATGTATATGTGCAGAGAATTGATTTTAGTGAGATCATAACAGAGCGAAGAAAAACTAAAGTTAGAAGATTTTGATTTTTTATTTCGACAATCAATCTCTTGATTACAACAGTGAATAGTAGTATGAGCATTTCTGTGGAAATGGTACTCGAATCGGTTTTTAACTGTTTTTATTCTGAAAAAATATTCCTTGAATGGTACCAAGTTTCTAAAATTCATTCAGAAACTGCTGAATAGCTTGAATAAATGGAATATTCTGTTATTCTTAGGATCGCATATTTCAGAAGTTCATTGTTTGAACTATGTATTGCTGTGGAAGAGGCACCTACATCAATTTTTATTCATTTTGACCCTGTTCCACCACAGCTAGATGAATGAAACTTTGAAATGTTATAGATTGGATACAAATACATATTATATAGAGAATTGGTGAACGTGTTCGGCCCAAATCCTCCGTAATGGATGCTGAAAAAATACTTTTGTCATTTTTTTATAGTTCAGATCATCGTACATATATCTTATTGCACTTGGCAAATGAACTTTGTACAACCATCATTCATACCAAGTTTCATATTAATTGGATTGACAGAAACCGAGAAAGACAACTTGGACGTTAGAGCTATTTTATTTTTAGACCACCTTATGGAAGGTCGCACGGAGATAAAATTTGGTATATGTGATACTCTATAATAGATATACCATCCCACTATCATTTCAATCAATTACATGTGGGGGCACTTTTCCATAGCTTATCGGGCTATACCCTTTAGTTGTCTTCCTAGAATATATACGGTTCAATTTATAAGATAGATTCATATAATTGTCTGATATTTATTCACGATTCAAATAGAAGTGATAGATACTTTAAAACATGGAGCTACTTTTAAACTCGCACTGAAAAGTTTGGAATATTTCTTGATTTTGCAAATTTGATTTTGGAGTACCTAATTTATTCAAATCTTGAGTCTGAGGGAATTTTTTAATTCTTGAAAGTTTGATCTTCTTATTTGAGACCAATGTCGAATTTGCTTATCTTTATCGCTAAATGTTGTTTCTTTGACTTATTTTGTATGAGTAGTTGGATATTTCTACTATTCTTATATAAATAACCTGAGAACGTAACACTTAACGCTGTCAAATGGCTAGCGTGACTTAACGTCGACTATCGGCGTTAACTTGAAACAACGTTCAGGTTCAGAATACGAAAATGACAAAACGAGAGTTAAGTTCACGTTAACGCTCGACGTGAATTAACGCTTGGTTACAGAATCTCTATGAATATCACTCATACCGATTTCAGAAAGGCATTTGATCCAGTGAACAGATATTGATTTAGAAATTGTGTAATTATGGATATCATTGAATGAATTTAAAATCATTTATTAAGTAGAAAAGCGGAAGATAAAATTAACAAAATATTTTCTGATTGACTTGAAGCGCTTGAAATGAACTCCGGCATTCCTCCAGATATACATAATTAGGATCAATACTTTCCTCTATTTTTATCTATGATCTAATTAGAAAATTAGAAAATGCTGTTAGAATATTGCTTGTGAACGATTTAACTTTAATCTGACGTGAACATCACGTGACTTACTTGTACATCATTCCATAATAACGTTCAAAAATTACCTCACGGTTAGAGATGTATTCACTAAGCTTAAGGATTCTACATCTATCAATGACCAGAGCAATGTTGTATACAAAATTAATTGTAAGGATTGTTCTTCCACTTATATTGGACAAACTTATAGACTTTTGAAGTCAAGAATCACTTCTCATAGGAGTGATTGTAATAATACCAACCTTTCAATTCACACAAATAGAACTAAACATTGTCCTTAGTGTTGCCACAAGACAAGACAAGACAAGACTTGAGTTGAGTCTTGTCTTGGTCTTGAGCAAGTCTTGCAGAACATAGTCTTGTCTTGGTCTTGACAAGACAAGACTTGAAGCGAGTCTTGTCTTGGTCGAGAGTCTTGACAAGAGTCTTGTTTTGAATTTTTTTAAATAATTTTTTCTAATTTATATAGTGCATTGGAAACTGATAGCATTAATTAAATCGAAATTCGAGAAGATATCATCAGGAATGGGCATTTACGAGTGAAATTCTGATTTTTATATATTTCCAAAGAATAAATTTTTCATATCTGGATTCAAAATAGTGTATTATATAACGAGGGACTCAAGTGCTTGATTTAATCCTGAGGGTGGAGTTTATTGCACGAGACGGAGTCGAGGGCAATACTCACCTGAGGGATTAAAGGCACTTAAGTCATGTGTTATCTACGCTATTTTTCGCATTACCGTATTTCATTGAATCACAATAGTCTAAAAGCAGATTAATTAATCTTACAATTTTGACAAGAACAAACTTGATTCAAAAATGTTGACTAAATTCACCATAGTAACAAGGCTGGCTACAACAGTTGTTAAATAAATAAACTTGCTGTCAAAAAGATGATTGAGAAATTTGATATTGATAAGGTTGCGGAA
Organism: Dromius quadrimaculatus; assembly: GCA_963989225.1. NCBI lineage: Eukaryota > Metazoa > Arthropoda > Insecta > Coleoptera > Carabidae > Dromius > Dromius quadrimaculatus. The sequence continues at coordinate 12,538,037 of OZ022324.1, forward strand.
GAGGTAACTGTAGAATTATTTTTCCAAAAATCTATAAAATTTACAAACAATAGTACGATGCATTCCCAAAATTGTGTTACTTGCGATAATGCTAATATAAATCATCAATAATATAGATTTGAATTATAATGAAAAAATTCAATTAACATTTAGGTAAGTACTTTGATTATTTAGTCGTCATAGAAAAAATTGTTTATTTGACTTTAGTCTCTTGGTATTATGGATCATTTTAGATCCCTCGGGACTAAACTCAAACTTAAGTCCCTAAATGAGGCATTAAATTCGTCTTTTACTCCCGGGAGTGCGAAAAGATTATAAGAACATCATAAAAAAAGTTTGCTCTAGCTTTTGTTCGAACATGTTACATATTCCACGTTAAAATTATATTATTATATAATGTGAAAAGTCGGCCAAGTGCGAGTTGAACTAGCACGCGGAAGGTTCTGTACCACCAAACGATATTTATATTACTATTTTTTTTGAAAATCATCTAGTTAAGGCTGAAGCAATATGTTGTTACTCGTGAAGATCTGTATGGGGATCCCATATATTTACCTTATTTTTATTATTTGTTGCCATAGTGGTCATAGTAATACATATTCTGTGAAATCTCAAGAGTCTACCTATTTACACCCTTTGGGTACGGAGTCCTAAAAAAGGGTTCTTCACGTGACATATTTTAGATGGCCATGTTGTCTGAATATTATGATAAAAGAGCTATCAATCCTCAACAACTTACCCAAATACTCACATCATAAATCATAGTTTTGAATATTGAATCAACTTTTATAATAATTGCAAGTATATCATAACTTGGATTTCAAATATTTCATATTGATACAGTTATTGTTTCGCCATCAATAAGATCAAAATATTTCATGAATACTCAACTGAATCTGAAAAAATGTTACTGAAATGAAGAATAGATGATGTTGAAACATTGAAGAAATAATGCAATATGTAAGTGTTAGTAACAACCGCTTAAAAAATTCTTTAAAAAAAAAGCAGTCACTCCACTTCCAAGAACATTTTTTGGAAAGGGTTGAAGAAAAGCCAATCTCGGCAAACATCCCTGACCAAGCCGTAGGAGATTTGAAGAAACGAAGGGTCGTAATTTCAAACAAATTCATAAAGAAGCAAACGTTTGGAATATATAGACAAACATTTGCTGTCCCATGGTCAAGGTCACATACTTCTTATCCCCTTTTTGCGATGAACAATAGGGATGAGAACTAATGTATTGCAGATGTCTTAATTTTCACAACACACAAAAATGTGTAAGGCCTAAATTTATAAATACCTATAAAGAAATATCTATTCATGGATGGATGTCTACATTCTTTTATTTGTTGTGATTGAAGTTTAACTTTGTGTTTCGAGATAATATGCAATGTAGACAGTACAAAAATTGGTGTGATTTCAGTGTTTAAAGACATGAGACTGAATATTGCTATATGATCTCGTTTTAGGGGCTGTAGTCGAAGTTTTTCCGAGACCCTTCTCAAGTACTGTCCGCGCAAGATAACTTGGCAGTCCTGGGATGTAAACTTTTAGGGATGATATAAGTAAAATCAACAAAAACCATAGGCGTGCCCAAAAAAATTGTATGAATAATAATAAATTGCACTTGTTATTGGTGATTGGAAAATCCAATCCAAATCTCTGTTATATCTATACTTGTTCAGGGGAATGTTATGAAGTCTATAAATTTTTACTTATCAATAGGTACTTTTTTTGTCATTAGCTTTAAGATTTTATATCTCTTCTGGGATTATCTAATTTGTTTGTGTGAAGGGCACTGAAAATCATCTTGCAGAATGTTAATTTGAAATTATTGTAACAAAATCATTTGTACGTTTCATGTTTTAGCGTAAAAAAATATTTTCACATGAAATTTTTTTATTGTCTACACCAATGGACAGACAGATTCAAATGTACCTCATTGATCATTTATGATGCATTCTCTCTGCTGCCCTATCCCTCTAACCACCAAATTTAGCAATAAATGGTTGTAAAAGTAGGACTCACTATTTTGTAGTGCGGTACTTAAGCAAAAGTTTGAGTTTGACACAGCGCATCGTAAGCATACTGGATCGCATTACATTCTTCCCGACTGCCAAGATATCTTGCGCGGACAGTAGGTGATTTGAGACCCACCAAGATGCTAATAAATTTCAAGAAAACACGGAAAATATTTCAAAAGCTGAAGTTAATGTGTATTGTCTTCAAATGTCAAGAGCATCATATCGAAGTTCAATAATTGTATTTGATCATTTGCAAAATAAACAAAATTTAATGTCTCATTACACAAATAATGATACATGAAAAAAAGTCTATACTTATCTTGAATAAACGTCAAACACAATTCTCCACAGCTACGATGCAATCAAATGTAGATGAATGTATTCAATATATTCCATTCAAATTCATAAAAAAGAATAAAGTATTGCTAACAATTTCCAATTTCCAATAGAATGTGAGGATTGCAAACAATACACTAAATCATCATACTTTTGCAATAAATCAGTACTGGTATTCGAATCAGATTGAGTCAATTTATTTATTTTTTCAGTATATTTTTAGTATCTAGTTACTTGCCTCGTTGTTTTTTTTATATCATTGTTTTCTGAAGAAGATCTTTGGTCAAAGGATCAAAACGTCAAAGTTTCACATAAAATATACGAGTTCAAAATCAAAAGTTGTATTTTTTGCTGTTTTCAATCCAAAGTATTCAAAAACATATGACAAATATCTCAAGTTCCAATATGATGTGATTGGCTACGTACAGAAATTCATTCCATCAAAAACCAGAATAAAAAATTCAGATTAGAGATTAAAATTTTGTGGAAATAAAGCAGGCAATTTTAGTCAAGAGTCTTGTACAAGACTTCAAGACTTTCTTGTCAAGACTCAAGGTGCGTCTTGTCTCGTCTTGTGGTCTTGAGGCAAGACTAAATGAAGGTCTTGTCTTGGCAAGACCAAGACAAGACGAGACGAGACCAAGACTAGTCTTGAGTCTTGCGGCAACACTAATTGTCCTGACTTTGAAAATGTAGAAATTCTTGACAAGTGTGACAATTATGTCAAGCGTTTATGTTTAGAAATGTATCATATTAATTTTCATAGCAACACACTGAATGAAAAAACTGATACTCAAAATTTGAGTTTACATTACTTTAAGGTTGTTGAGAAGACAATCAGAGTATATGAGAATGTATTCAAATTATTTGTTTAGTGAAGAATATTCTGGCAAAGTTTGAACTCAATCATGTTTCTAGTTATCGAGATAAAAAGTGTCAAAGTTATTACATTGCGTAAATGCACGCGACGTGTTTCACATTGATTTATGCGTCATTATCTCGACTACCTGAAATGTCAACATTACAAAAAATCGTAAAAATATCTACGAAAGTCTTATAAACATGTGTTTCATCATATGTATCATTATTAAAAAAAATTGTACAAAAGCTACAGAAATTTAGCAAGTTATCATACGCTTGGCAACGTCGCCGCATGAGATGAAATGGGAAGAGTGTGTGTGATTAGAATAAACAAGATTTTTTATCATTTCCCTGATTTGACGGTACACTGATTGAGTAGCCTATTTATTCTTCCATCGATATTATTTTTTTGATGTAGATTTATCATCAATAAGTTTGTTTGGTTATGAAACGCAGTACCACTACTAAACGTCAGATGTCAAAAATACTTTTGAAAGTCTACAGCGTTGCGCGCTATACATATCATATTGTAGCTTTGTCAAAATATGAAAAAAGAATATTTCAACGGATAGAAGCTCTTTAAAAGGATAGAATAAGGAACCAAATTATTCAAATCATGTATTTTCAACCGAAAACAATCATTTCCATTAGTTTTATTCATTGAAATTTTGTTTATTTGGAGTTGGCAATGAATGTTTATCCTTTGTAGTTAGCATAGAGCAGGGTTGCCACTATAGCTTGACCCCACTCCTCTTCTTAACAACCTTAATATAATCAAGTCTTTATATTCATAATATTTTATATTCGATTTGATTCATTGGCTTTTTACGCAAAACGGATTCACTTATTGATTATTTATTTATTCATCCACTTGTTTTACAATATTTTTTGTGGTGTCATATATTGGTCTAGTTGGTTTTTTGGCAACAAGTATTTAATGTTGGTTCAAATTTTTTTCTCTACTTTTCTGTGAGTTATTATTTGAGTAAATAACTCACTTTGACCACTAGTGCAATACTCGATAGTATTTCTACGTGTCCAAATACCCACTGATATGCACTGTTTTTATGGCGATTTAGAATTCTTAACTTTGTTATAAATACTACGAATGGAATAGTCACAATAAAATGTCAAACTTGACAGCTGATAGCGAATAAACAATCACCAGTCAAAAGGTAAACTGTAATTAATGGTCTTAATAGACTATGTGCAAGGGGGCGGAGTTTGAACAAATATCGATGTGAGCGCTCATGGTGAGCACCATTGTAATCATTGAACTCCATTTCTCAGAATACGTCAATGAGCTGTCATTGAGCATTGTAGTTTAAAAGTGATTATATCACACACCTTAGCAACAACCAATGAAATCAAGTGATTTTGCATGGTAACGTGGTATATCGCGATAATATTTTCTCCTAACTCGATATACCACAGTAGCTTTTTGAAAAATGATAAAAAATATAACAATCAATAAATTTTATGGTTTGTGAAATAATCCTTGCAAATACACCTCAAGATTCGGTATATTATCGCATATACCTTGAATTTAACTCAAATACTTTTTGTCTTTTGGGGAATTTTTTACGGGACAAATTTGGAGATTTATAATCAACGATAATATCCCTCGAGCTAAAGCTCTCGGGTATTATCAGATTATGAATCCCCAAATTTGTCCCGTAAAAAATTCCCCAAAAGACAAAAAGTATATTCGTGAAATTCTTCGGTATATCGATAATACACCTCTCTATCGGTATATTACCGTTGAAAATAATTGCATATGAAACATGGGAAAACGTTTGTTCTGTTTCAGGCTGTTGTATTAAGGATGATTCAAGTGGAATATAGTTTCATAGATTTCATGTACCCAGTTATAACATAAAAAAAACGAGTGAAGTGAATCAAAGCGCTAAATAGAGTATTGGCTGTCTTTCATTATTAATCTATATAACAAATATGTTTGTGATTCAATTGTGAAATTAGAAATATTCATCATCGATTCGGGATTCATGAATTCACCTCTATCTCTAATTTGTAAGATGTTTCAGTGATAGAAGTTTATCAGATGCACTTTGCAATAATTTTGTTGTTGATATTGTCAGCAACATATTCTTCAACATGTTTAATATGGCAAAACTAATTTCACGCTTTTCTTCAATTCTTCCTCGGTAAAAGGGATACAGTTTTTGATAAATACAAACCCGATCTGTAAGATCATCAGCGTCATAATTTGAGGTTATCCTGTCAATTTGGACGAATTAAGACGTTTTCTCTATAATAGGTACGTTATAATTGAAGAAAAAAATACTCAAAATAAATAATTTCAACGTACCTTTTATGCTAAGCAAGTTATATTATACGCATACAGTTGAATTAAATAATATTAGTACATTTAAAAAATTATAGGTATGAAACAATGATAAAATGGAGTTCAATCGTTCTCCATTGCCCGCTAGAGGCGCTAGTAGACTTCATGCACGTAGCCTATATTCGAATAACCATTCCATATTTAAACTAAATATAGTTGCTTTGATGAAATTATTCCACAAATTGGAAGATTCTCAACTAAATGCGACCCTGCAATAATTTTATCTCTTTGTAACTAATTGAAGCCTCGTGATTTTGACATTAAACTGTTGAAACTTAACAATTATGTCAAGTACTTATACGCAGATAACTCTTTAACAACCCGTGTAATATTTATAAATAACATTCTAAGAGTTGTAGCAAGTATAAATTATATTTGATGATTAGCATTAATTATTACTGTTAGAAATTTCCAGATTCTGTGGAAAACTCAGATGGACAAGGTTATTGAAATTTTACTCGCAACTTTTGTAATAGACTCTTGGAGTTTTGATTGACCACAATACCTCAAGCAAATATTTGATGTGGTCGACTGCAGAAACTTTTTTAGCCAATTAGCTTTCAGGTTACTACTCAAGTGGTAATATTTTCGTTGCAAAATTTCACCACTTATGCTCACATCGACCCTAAATTTGTTATCCGTATCATTCAAATTGCTATTCTTACCACTTACTTTTATCAGTGCAGACTAGGGTTTGGGAAGTCTCGGCAGTCTCAACGTCCCGAAACAAGAGACAACCTACGATCAAAGTCTTGGGATGTCCCGGGACTTTGAGACTTCTTAGAATAAAATTAGAATCAAGTCAATTTTTGGCGATATGTATCTATAAAAATTTCAAGTTTGGAAAAAAATCAGCTCATACTGAACATAATTGAATTCATACATTTATAACGTTAATTATAGTCTAAAATAATCGTATAATCACAGATTCAGTTTTTGATACTTAAATCTCATAATATTGATAGAACAAACCTAATAATCTATTCGTCATAAATAATAATCATTATCTAGTATCTAATTATTAATTAATACTCTAATAACCGGAGTCACAGATTCATTTACTTGGTAATAAAATCTTCTAGATATAAAACAGATTTCTATCAGTCATATAAATAATATAATGAACTAGCAGTTAGAACTCTTCGCTGATTTGATAAAATAGATTTAAAAAGCGTCAGCAGCTTTGTTTGAAAGTATGTTTTTGATTTTTGTGATCGGACAAAGAAAATACTCTCTTGTTTTCAATAGATGTCGGTTTTATTATGTTAAAATCTTTTTAAAGTAGCCCTTTTAGAAATTAAATTAGTACAATACAATTTCAACCACTGTATCTTGAGTCTCGATCTGAAAGTTTTGGGACCTGAGACTACTAAATTTATAGGATATTCCGGTACTTCGAGACACGAGACATCCTGGGACCAAAACCCTAGTGCAGACAGAGCCCATAATGTAGAGAATATTATATAAAATTGAACCATCTACAGCGTTGGATTCATTTGCACAAATAAAAAATCAGATATGAAGCCTAATTAATTATAAGCAAAAATCAATTTCAATTATATCGACATTACATTACAAAGTAACAAGTAAGTATTGTGAAACCGACAAAATTCAGCTATCGAGATTTTGATGGAAATATCCGTTTTGAGCATTCCTGAATCCATTTTGACTATTTTTGGCTTGATGTCTGTACGTATGTTCATGCGTTCGTGCGTGCGTGGGTAACTCGCTAATCTAAAAACTGGTTGAACGTATAATATTGAAATTTTGTGTTTAAGACTGGTATAGGGTCTAGTTGTGCACCTCCATTATGGTTCCAATCGTGCGCTTCACTTGAAACTTTTTTCGAGTTTCTCCAATAAATATAGAATGATCAACCATAGGATGCTAGAATTCAGTATTTGAACTTGATGTTGTATCAGAATGGTCATCTGCTATTTTTGTATGAATCGACTAAGCTAGAAGTGCACTTTTCTCGAGACTTTTTTTGAATTTTTTGCATAAATCTAGAATGATTAGCCATAGCATATTGAAATTTCATATTAAGTGTTTCTAAATCATCTTATTGTACCTCCTGCATTATGATTGCGATCGGCTAAGCCGAAAGTGCACTTCACTTGAGACTTTTTTATGATTTTCCGCATGAATCCAGAATGATACTGGAATTCAGCATTTGAAATTGCTGCAGCATATTAATGGTCATTTTCTATTTTTGTAACAATCGGCTGAGCCGGAAGTGCACTTTATATGATAGACTTTTTGAATTTTCCGCATAAATTCTAAACAATTAGTCATAGAATATTTTAATTCTGTATTAGGCACTTCTACAATATCTAGTTGTACACCTTGCATTATGATTGCTGTCGACTAAGCCAAAAGAGCACTTTATTCGAAACATTTTTTGAATTTTCCGCATAAATCAAAAACAATTGAACATGGATTATTGGAATCTAGTATTTAGGACGATTATACTGTCTAAATGCTCATATCGTATTTATATTGAGATCCACCGAGCCGGAAGTGCACTTTACTTGACAGTCTTTTGGAATTTTTCGCATAAATTCGAAACGATCAGGTGTAGAATATTGAAATTTGATATTTCAGTCTGCTGTAGCATCTGAATGATTGCCTACTATTTTCATAACAATAGACTGAGCTGGAAGTGCACTTCAGTAGGAATTTATTTTTTAATTTTGCGCATAAATTCAGATCTGTTGGTAGTCGCAGAATTTTGGAAATCAGTATCTAGGAATGTTGTAGTATAAGAATAATGGCCTACTGTTTCCAGAGCAACCGACTTGGCTGAAAGAATCTCTTGGGTAAATCCAAAACGATTAACTGCGGAACGATGAGATTTTGTGTTTGATTATATAAATCCAATGATATATATGATCAAACACAAAATCACATCGTATTATATATATATATATATATATATATATATAAATATATCCAATGATGTACAAGTAAGTCACGTGATGTTCACGTCAGATTTTTTGGATAGATCAAAAACAATTAGCCGTGGAATGATGAGATTTTCTGTTTGATTATATATATATATATATATATATATATATATATATATATATATATATATATATATATATTTACAAAATTCCTTGCGGTGGTTGTGCTAAGGTATACATAGGACAGACCTCACAGAAACTGAGAAATAGAATAACACAACACAGAAGTGACGAGAAATCGAATTTGAAAAAATGCGCTCTTGCAACCCATGTCAAAAAAACTAAACATCTTGTAGACTACGATAACACAGTTATTCTTGGCCGCGAAAGCAATTATAACAAACGGCTTTTTCTAGAAATGTACTATATCAAGAAGTATTCTGACACAGCAATCAATGCTAAAACAGATACGCAAAACCTGAGCACAATTTACTCGTGGCTTTTACAATCTAAAAAATAATATTAATAAATTCAAACTTCCCGCTGGTTCTAGTCTCGTGAATGCCTCCCGCGCATGTCGATATGTCGTTCGCAGCTGGGCTGTGGTATTCTGTTTGCCAGTGCAATCAAGTAAAAATGTGATCGAACATCTAAAAATTTTTACTCTTAAACTTTCTTGAAATAATATTTTAATCTTGGACTATGTCTCGGTCTACACATTTACTTGTCAGAAATTCATGAAGATTCTTTCTGTTTCAAAAACGTTGTTATGCTTAATATCAGTATACCAATTGTAAGTAAAAAATTGTATATTTTTTCCAAATTGACTTTGTGATATTAATAAGCGCCATTTTGTAGCTTTCCCTGAAGAAGTGTCAAAATTGTACACGAAATATTGGAATTTGAATTAAATTACTACCACTACAAGTTTCAAAATTTATTGAAATTGTGCCCAATCACAACCGTTACACCGTTAAACTGCAATTTTTGCAATTTATATATATATATATATATATATATATATATATATATATATATATATATATATATATATATATATATATATATATATCCAATGATGTACAAGTAAATCACGTGATGTCCACGTCAGATTTTTTCATGAAAATAAAGTATCCAGCATTTTGAAATTGGTTATTATTCTGCAGAAATATAAAAACATTCTGCATAATCTCAGATTTAGTGAGGCCCGAGGTGTGCAGTGGTGTGAATTTAGTTCACGAGTGTACTGTAGGGTGTCATTATTCGTTATCATGACTTTTTTTATATTGAAGCTTTTTGAAGCTATCTATTTGATATACATCATGATGTTCTTCATTTTATTCATACTGCCATATTCCATTCGAACTGTGGTAGGAAGTATTACTTACAGTTCATAATCAGGTAGCAATTTAATCTAATGCATCTTGAGGAAATAAATTGTCTTTGATACGAATGAAAAAATAACTCTTTAATTTCCATCCACATTAATTTTTATCATTTTGATACATTTCTAGTGTACCGGAACAAAACAAAATTCAGTAATATAATGAATACTATAGATCAAATTTCTGATTTCTTACAAAAATAAGATTAATGCATCCTCACCTCTTGATAGAAGTATCTCTCCTCAAGAGCCCATAAAACTCGGCCAATCCTTCAAAATTATTGTATAATTTTTTTCTTCTTTGTAACGTGGATATCATCAAACAGTTGTTACAGCTTATTCTATGAATTTTTGATTATGATATGAGTTCATTATGTAGGAGTGGATGAGAAAAAAATATTCCATATGAAATTTGCAGTTTATCTAAATCCAATAGAAAAATATATTCAACATTTTTCCATTCAATTGTCTCAAAATTAAGTTCATGGAATAAGAATCTTGAGATTTAGTTGGAAGAAATTATACATTTCTATTTCCTATTGCTTACACTGTCGAAAATGAGAGGGATATTGAGAGATGAAAAACAAATTTTGTAGAACATGAAATTTTGTACATAAATATTGAAAGAGCATGTATATAAAATTGATAGTATAGCAGTCGTCTGAATTAGTCTCCTGGAACTCTGTATTTCTGATACATCTTTTTCTCTAAAACTAGATGTGACTTTGAAATTGGAAATTCACAAATAAGTTACAATATTTAAACTAGCTTGGAGTAGTTTCCACCTTATTCCTGATCATAATTTATACTTTTAATAACATTGTTGGCTCTGAATGCAATGTTCAATATCGACATTGCTAGAATTTATGCTTTCACCACTTCGTCAGCCGAGTATTGGTTTGTCTCATGTCCATTTTCAATTTTTGTATCAATTCCAGTGTTCTAAGTCCTCAAATATGACCTGTACTCTGTGAAATACAGCTGTGGCTTTGTCCAAGTCCACAAAATATATTTTAGGTCTTGATACAAAACTACAACTTTATTTCTCAGGATACAAATCGTATTTGGGGACATAGAACACATATGGACTTCATACAAAATTAAAAATGGACATGAGACAAACCAATACTCAGCTGACGACTTGTGAACTATATTCTTGTTGAGATTTCAACTTTTATGTAAGAAAACAGAATTTGGGAAATCAGTCAATCTATTATTTATTTTTTTGTACATTATAGAATATCTCCTCATGGATTTATGGAATTGAGAAGATATTTTATTATTGACTTCAAATCCCAAGTTTTATAGTGGCGTGCAGAAAAGTATATAATCCAGCTCACTCTTTCAAAAAAGCTTGACAAGTCTCTTCCTGTCCTATATAATTGAAAAGTCCCATATATTTTACAATAACTTTTGTACCCAAAAGATCAATAATATCGAAAAAAACTAATTTCAATTTTTCGACATCAACGTAAACAAATGATATTATGTTCGACTGCATTAAATATTGCTCTTGCGGACTAAAATTCAAATTTTGTTTGTGAAATTGGCTGTAAATTGATAATGAACTCCTGTATATAACATTGCTAACAAAGTGGATACTGTCAACAATGAGACATAATGTGCTGAATTTGCAATTTAAATAATATCAGAAACAAGTGATCCTATTATATAGTCTTTTATCTTTTTTGAGATATGAGAGTCTAGAAACTGATATAGTACTCATTTGGTGCAAAATTTGAACTTAATATATTCTCATGGATGACTTAAGATATAAATCACCGTTGCGGTTACTTTTAATCTCAACAAATTAGTGAGTCCGCTCCTGTATAATATCGCGAACTCCTTATACGATACTTCCATAACTTGACGAGTTTTCCTGACGCTCTTGTCTGCTACAGAACTTTGTTCACTTCACATCAAACCTTTATGAAACGTTACTTACTCTCATTAAATTTAAAGTTAACTGAAACTCTCTCACTAAATTAATAACCCGCAACTTAATCGCAGATTAAAATGCACGGCCAATATATAGAAGCAGGATAAGCTTCTTTTTAACCACAATATTAAATTTATAAATCAAGAAGTTTTCGTACTTTTGGTTGGAAATACTTTTGCTTTCGTAGCCGCAAGATGCGAATAATGTCCTCTAATAACCATCTGAACAATGGATGAAAACAATGTATTTACTTCAGAAGTATTCGAAGATTAGAAACTAGAATGCTTGTATAGTACAGGTCAATTTATTTTAGCATGACTCTACTTGCTAATAGCATGGTAAACCCCGGCACAGTAAGAGGTGTGTTTACTTGTGAAAAAGGGTGGTATTATCAATATTTTTCTTTTAAGTAAATTTCTGTATTTCTTCTAGAACATAATATTTAAAAGTAAGAAAAAAGTATCTGGTAATTATTTCATATATATTTCAATTTTTAAATTTGAATTAATACTTAAACTGTCACTTTAAAACATGCAAAGTTATACAGCGTAAATAAAAATAATCTCTTTAGACTAGATCTTACCAAATAGAATGAACCTGACACATTTGTTTCAAATTGAATCAGCACAATCCTTAAGACCAAAATAAAAATGTTATAAATACGTCATAGCGTCAGGGTAAAAGGAAATATAATTTTCGCGGAATAGTTTCCTGGTATAGATTTCCAATATATTTGTTCGTAAGTCTCATGTCTCGTACTTTAGACGTACAACGTGATCCTCAGCGAGGCGATTGAAATAGAATTTTCTCACATACGTTTCCTGATTCAGTTTGAGTTCCTTGTCCTGTCCATCCTTTGTGGTGGAGGGAGGCATCCTCTCTTGTCGATCGAGCTCTGCTTGAGTCGCGTCGTGTGGTTTTTGTTTTGCTCCTGTAAAACCTGATATTCGTTTGTCGTTCTTTGAAAACAAAAACGGCGCGCTTGTGAGCTTGCCGGCCCCCGGAGAGCTTTCGATGGCTGTGACGTAACACTAGACGAGTTAAATCGAAAAATCTTAAACTTGTTTTCCTGTTTACTTCGCAGGAAAAACGTCTGGAAAAACCAACATCTTGGACAAAGAATGTCATATTATTTTCCTTAGTTCTGAATAAAAGATACGGAGGAAAATTCAAGAATAGAAGACTTGACTTCTAACTGGGTTATACGAACGCTCAAGCCATATCACAAATTTAGTCCTTTTATTTGCTTTCTGTTTTATCCATCTCTTAGTTTTCTTTCAATTACCTCTACATCTCCAGATAAATGTTATTTAGGTTAATGTGGTAAGACCCCACATTTGCAGCATAACATGAAATTGTTAGGAGCTCCATATCATCACTCATCTACAAAATAGAATTCAAGGTCAATCCTTCATCCTCTAACTTTCAATATCCTTTATCAATTACCTGGAAAAAGAGATGTAGTTCCAAATTATTCTATGTTAAATATACTTTGAGCTTTAGTATTGAGGAATGACAGTTTCCATTATTAATCTTAATAATAATAAGAATTTGAAAAGTGCCATGGACAAAAGCATTTTGCCATATTGTTGACGTTCAATCAGTTATGCGTCACAAGACACGAGTATGAAGAGATATGATTAAAGAGATATTCAAGAAGCCATGTACAAAATTGTCTTCTATCATAGTGTAACGGATTTCCCTAATTTGAATCTGGAATATTTCTACAATAAATCTAGCGGTCTCTCAAATGGCGAAAGAACTTTTCCAGATTATTTGGGAGAAACCTCCGCCTATATAAAAGAAAGCATCCTCCACCTGGGATGGTCAGAATTAATTAAACAGTCGGACAGTTAACAGAGCAGGTCGATATAAACCAGTGTGACAAATACTCCTATAAATGCATATCATTGATATAAGGTGTAGAGTTATGAATAGATATGAGGTATTTTCAGTATTTTGCTTTATTCAATCTTTTTGAATAACTTATAATGTTTTATTTTTATTCCGAAACCTAGAAAAATCACAAAAGATGGAGATAGCACTAATCAATCCAAGAAAATTATTCTGGTACGTATACTACAACAACAGTTGAATTTTTAGCGCATTTTTAGCGCATTTTCCCGAAAAAAGCGCTATTATATTCACTTTGGCTGTCTGGCTGGCTGGCTGGCGTGACGCTGAGATCTCAGCAACTATACTATTTAAAGACTTGAAACTGGTACTAAATAAAAGCTACTGTTTCGTAGGTTTGCACAAATTGCTTTAATTCAAGTTCAGTGATTTTGGAAGATTGAATTATTCAATTACTTGTTTCAAGTGAAACAATGCCAATAGATATATATGACATTAGGGATATGGCAACTAAAATTTATTAAAGTAGATAAAAATTTTGTAACAACTTTAGCCGGGGGTGTCACTATTATTATGTACAGTTGTCAAATCTGTCCGAGATTCATTCAATGACTTGTTTGACGCAAATTTGAAGCTTATTAGAATGAATTACTATTATTGGTTGAAAATTTGTTTAATTTTGGTGTATTTTTTTTTATACAGCTTTGATAAATTTTAATTTCAAGGTACAGCACTTGACCTCCTGTCAGTCAATAACTAAACAATGAAGAATAAAAGGTATTTTTGAGTTTGTACATGCATAAATTATGTATCTATCAAACTGTCAACTTGAAACTAGTACTTAATGGAAGCTGCTGTTTCGTAAGTTTGCCAAAACTGCTTGATTTCAAGCTCAGTGATTGTGAGAGATGGTAATTTGCGAAATCTCTGAGGTAACAAGCATTCATGAGCTGTCAAAAATGCGCTTTCATCATCTAGATGATTCTTCCATTTTTTAGAAAAAAGCGCTATTATATTCACTTTGGCTGTCTGGCTGGCTGGCTGGCGTGACGCTGAGTTCTCAGCAACTATACTATTTACAGACTTGAAACTGGTACTAAATGAAAGCTGCTGTTTCGTAGGTTTGCACAAATTGCTTTAATTCAAGCTCAGTGATTGTGGAAGAATAAATTATTCAATTACTGGTTTCAAGTGAAACCATGCCCATAGATACATATGACATTAGGGATATGGCAACTAAAATTTATTGAAGTAGATAAAAATTTAGTTACAACTTTATCCGCGGGTGTCACTTTTATTATTTACAGTTGTCAAATCTGTCCAGGACTCATTCGATGACTTATTTGACGCGAATTTGAAGCTTATTAGAATGAATTATTATTATTGGATGAAAATTTGTTTACTTTTGGTGTATTTTTTTCATATAGCTTTGATAAAGATCAAATTATCATTTTAAGGTACAGCACTTGACCTCCAGTCAGTCGATAACTAAACAATGAAGATTAAAAGGTATTTTTGAGTTTGTACATGCATAAATTATGTACCTATCAAATATTCAACTTGAAACTAGTACTAAATGGAAGCTGCTGTTTCGTTAGTTCGCCCAAACTGCTTGATTTCAAGCTCAGTAATTGTGAGAGATGGTAATTTGCGAAATCTCTGAAGTAACAAACATTCATGACCTGTCAAAAATAGATGATTCTTCCATTTTTTTTTTAATTATCTTCATCTATTGATATACATGTAAATATACAAAAATTACCATTGATTGAACCATTTCTTACTTAAGGTTCTTATTAACATCATGTATTCCCAAACCAATAATTAACTTACCTCTTGGATGCTATTATTTATTATTGCTTCTTTTGTTACTTGTATACACGAGACAGAGTAATAAGTTTGACAACTGTGTTTAAATATGTTTACTTAGGTTGTTATCCAATTTCTAGTTGTTTGTTTTGGCGGTTCTATAATTGTTTCTCACTAAAAAGTCTGTTAAACGCTGCTTGTTTGGGAGAATATCAGCTGGAATACGAATTTTTTTGTTGACAAAGAAATTGTTCGAATAATTGACGAGCTAATTATATAATGCAATTTACTCTGAGAGACATAAAATATTTCCACAGGAATCGGATGTAATATTTCTATTATCATGAAAAAGTTGTGTGGAATATACATTGCAATTTCAATTTTTATTTACACAAGTAGGAAAATCATTCATGTGCACAATAAGCTATAAATCTTGACATTAATAAAAATATTGAAGTGATTACGAATATTCCAAGACTTAAGAATAACCCTGATGAAGGAGATCGGAATAACCTATTCTATTCTAGAGCTAGATCCTCATTCTCCTCTAGAATAACTGTCTATCAGATAGTCAGATGTATACAAAATATCTATATTAGAAGTGATTATCTTGAAATTGAAATTTTATCAGTTTTCCCTGAACAAAGATTCGTCTTCTCGTGAAATCAAAAAAATAAAATATAAGTGACTGAGTGGATAAATAATCAAAATAAGAGCGTCGAATCTTGATTTGAATTATTCAGGAAGATCTTTCAGGCTACCAACATATCATTTATAAGCAATTATGTCAAAAAAACTTTTTCCCAACCTCTGTTCAGATGATGAGGTTTCAATGATAGTTTATTTATTTTTTGAACTTCAAATCGATTTTTCGAGAGGAATTGTTGTCGTTGATTGTAAAATTGTAAAGTACGGGGATAGGATATTATGTTTTGGAAGATTAAAGGCTTCGAGCTCGGCAATGTCTAATTTGATATTTTTTGATGGAAAATGATATGCATACATTCTTCAAAAATATTTATCTGATGCATAATCAATATCTCCGTCAAGTACAACACAGTCCTATACCATTTTTCGAAAAGATTCCGGGTGTTTCTGAACCATCACAACTTTGATCTGGATAAAACTTCACTTCTCAGTTTTTCAGGATGCAATAGGCTCGCCAAGCTTCTATAATGTAGTTTTGGTTATTACTTATCAGGTTATATTTTCCGTACATATAATAATAGAATTAGATAATCTGTGACTTTTTTCTTCTAATTTGAACTGTGGGGACAGATAAGATGAAAAAAGAAATTTTGCGTACTGACTAGATTCTATATTGAAGCAACTCATGGAAAAAATTTAAGTGTTATCAAAAACATTTCGTGTGGAAATGAAGCCAAGTTCCGGGATCTCCTAGCAAAAAACGTTAAGAGATCTCATAAGAGTACTTGAAGAAAAAACAAACCAAGAGATATCCAACAAATGATTAGGGACTTGAGTACAAATACAAAAACAAAAGTACGAGTTCGTAGTGAGCAAACAGAAGGAATAATATCTGGCCTAGGCATTCGACAGGGAGACTCACCTAGCCCAATTCTTTCAAGTGTCGTCATGGATAAAATAATTGATAATGTTGAGAGTTTATGAGAATATAAATTTAGAAATGCTAACATAAACGTAATCTGTTACGAGGATAATGCTGTATTAATAACAGAATCAGAAAACGACCTTCAACGTATGCTTTACCTACATGTTCGTAACGGAAGCAAGGTGATACAACATGAAAATATCAACAGAAAGAACAAAGTCATTGACGATATTAAAGGATCCAAAGAGATGCAAGCTTGAAATAGAAAAAAAATTATCAAACAAGTCATGAAATTTAAGTATCTGGGAGTTGACATCCACGAGCAGTAAATTCAAACGAAGAAATTAGACAGCAAGAGATGAAAGGGGCTACAATATCAAGCTATTTACGAGATTTCACGTGGAGAAATAAGTACATGACAACTGATAGGCCGTCAGATAGTCGTAGAATTAAGTGCTCCATTTTGTTTTCTCTGCCTTCAAGAGTATTGATAAGTATGTATATTTGAAGTATAATAATGCCAAAATTAAAGCTGGACCGTGTGGCCAACATAATAATGATTAATTTTTAATTTTTATGAAATAATCAGTTTTTATCCAATTTTCTCGTTTCTGCCATGCTTACGAAATGAAATTTAGGGGAAAAAGAGTCAGCGAACAACGATAGGCAGAAGTGATCCACTTGGCCAAGGGTTTGAAATGAGGGTTCGATTATACAAAAAAATTATATCAATTGTTCACGTTCTTCTCGTTTCTGCCGTTTGGTCATATGAAAGTTGATATCATAAGTATCTCGTAAAAACGAATGGCATAAGTTTTACGAATGACCAAGTCAAGATATGTATAAAAACATCGTGTGAAAGTCTGAATGTTTTCGTGCATATCTTGACTTGGTCATTCAAAAAACTCATGCCATTCGTTTTTACGAGATACTTATGATATCAACTTTCATATGGCCAAACGGCAGAAACGAGGAGAACGTGAACAATTGATATAATTTTTTTGCATGATCGAGCCCTCATTTCAAACTCTATCTGACGGTCTATCAGTTGTCATGTACTTATTTCTCCACGTAACATCTCGTAAATAGCTTGATATTGTAGCCCCTTTCATCTCTTGCTGTCTAATTTCTTCGTTTGGAAATATATATATATATATATATATATATATATATATATATATATATATATATATATATATATATATATATATATATATATATATATATATATATATATATATATATATATATATACAGGGTGTAACAGTACATTAATTTCAACCAGTGATAGTTCTCGTTAAGCCTAGCAATTTTTCTTAGTTACTTTTTCCCGAATTCTCATATTTTTTTAGCATTTTTTTAATCCCCTATAATCTAACGAGTCGTTCAGGTGCATAGTTATCGGATCCAGTAGCAGTTGCAATAGAACAATAATTGATTTTTACATATGTGAGTTATCAAATCCTTCAAATAAATTCTGGAACAAAACCGATTATAAATTATTATTTTTGTCTACGATTTTACGGGCAGTTTAGGATTAGCTTAGCTGATTCATTTGAAACGATTTTCGAATTGTCATTTTAAACTGAAAATTGAATTGTGGTTATGCTAATGTATTTAATGTCAAAATATTATGCACTTATACATTATGATGAAAATACCATGGATAGAACTTAACGTTTATCTGAAACGTAAAACAGCAGATGAAATGAATGAAATACATTAATTTATAAGTGAAGCACCTGTGTATTAGTTTCTCTTATATTATTACAAACTTCACACTCAGGTCGTTCCAATAAAGTATGCCTCGTGATTTGATGTGCTGAATAAATAAAATATTGTAACATATATTCCAAAAATATTTAAAATCAATCACCAAATTCAGTTTGATTCATTTATAGGTTTTCTTTTCTGTTCTTCAAGAATATAATCGTCAAAACTTCATGTAGCAGTATTTCTATTGTATCATTCAGTGAATTAATTAATTTAGAATTGCATTCAATTAAATATTCTACCGTTTTCTTTGCATAAATCGTTGAATGATTTTCTCTTGATGTTTCTGATGCAGTAAGTTGGGAACAGCAACTACTTTTTGAACTGCTCGTAGATGGCAGCACAGTCTGACACTTCTGACCCAGATTCAGACAATTCAAATCAGCTAATCCAAGTGCAATGAACTTGTGCAGATAATCTTATGTTTAAGAAATGTACTGTCCGAAAATTTACGTGAAATCCCGAAATGTGAATAAAATTTCTCAAAAATGACATATAAATACGAGTAAAAGACCTAATTGTTGATTACAGAGACAAATTTAGTCTTTCTTCCTACATATGCAAAAAAAGAATTATCGAGCTGAGCGAAGTGATAAAGAAAAATTGTTATGCTTGACAAATTTCATTACAGGTTAAAATTAATGTACTTATTCCTGTTACACCCTGTATATATGTATATATATATATATATATATATGTATATATATATATATATATATATATATATATATATATATATATATATATATATATATATATATAATACCGTTATATATATATATATATATATATATATATATATATATATATATATATATATATATATATATATATATATATATATATATCTAATGAATAAAAGAATATTACGACATTTTGTTCTTCATACCTGGAATGACACCCAGTTGAATTTTCTAGAAAAAGTTATCTCCAAAAAGGTTCTAATTAGATAATTGAGATGAGTCCGTACTCATTATTAAGGGTCACAGATATCTGCTCCCAGAGAGCACGATCAAGACCTATTACAATCTAGACAAAGCTTTTGACCAGCAGTGGAATGAAACAGACTAATGTGAAGGACACAAGACAAAGTATACTGTCCAAGCTCAATCATATCTCATGATCTTATACTGTTACGCATATTTCGAAATTCAGCCTCACTTTTAAAAGAATTGTTCCTAATGATATCTTAAATAATGATGGCAGGAAATATGGAATTTCCATATATTTTGAGTAATATAAGAAAGATATATTGAGTGTTATACAGGAAAATCTCAGAGTTTCATTTATCCAAGATATTTCAAAACAAATAGAAAGATATAAGTCGGAAAATTGGAGATATTTTGAACAGTTGGTTTGGAAGGATTCACTGAGATCAAATTGATGACATTTAAACTTGAGTCTGCTTGCAGTCAACACATTTAAGGATGTATGAGCGAAGGCGTGGGAGAATAATGAATTTTAATGGGTGGGGATAGGCTTGAATGTTTGCGGGGTGAAATGGAGAAATTATTCACGTGATCTGTATCAACTTGGCAATGCAGCAAAAAGCCACGTGCTCGCCACCTTGCTATAGCAGTGCAACGTTGCCGTGTCAATTAATTGCGAGTAAAAATTTATTCAATCAAGTAATTTGAATTTCATTTCACTTTTCTTTTCAGGATGAACGGATACATACTGTTTTCAAAATATTGACGGGACACTGCAATATTCATCTTTCTTATGTACAGTTTTTCTTTATTCTACGCAAACTTGAACATACTGATATCTAATTATTCATGAGCTCAATCACCTATTTCTCCATGAGAGCAATGTATCTTGTGTCAATTTTCAACAATATGAACGGTGACCTACCCTGAAATTTTAACAGTAAATTCTTTGGGTAGAAAACTGATAATAAATAAATTTTGAGGCTTGAATTCAAAAATTGTTGTCACGCTCATACATCCTTGATTCCCATACTTTAAAGCTAGTTGATGGTCTATTTTCAAGTCTCATAAATTGCAAACTGCAAGTTTGATTGTTGACTAATTTCAATTCTGATAGAAATGATTGTTACAGGTATATTCCAGCCAAAATTTGAGTTTCCAATAGGGATAAACCGAAAAATTATTCTAGGATGGCAATAAATACCAGGTAAGATTAATATGATTATTAATTTTTAGCACCTAATTCTTATCTTATGGTATGAGCAATAAACCCTTGTTAACTTGATCGCTTAACAACAACATTGTCGCATATTATTGTACTATGGTCATTTTAGCATGTAGAATAAAATTCAAACAATTCATGCTCTAGCTGAAAGTGTTGCATATCTTACTTAGTGAATGTTTCTATTATAGTACAAGATCCTACACTCGCTAGACGTTACTAATTCTATAAGAAACAGAGTGTGTAAAATAAAGTAATGTTAAATCATCAATTTTCAACAATACATGAAAATAAGTATTCAGATTTTAAGAAAAGTATCTCTAGCACCTTGTATCTGTAAATTGGCAAGAAAATATATGATAACTAGCAAGTATGTGTATGATCAAAGTACATACTAATACTGTATTAGTATGTACTTTGATCATACACATACTTGCTAGTTATCATATATTTTCTTGCCAATTTACAGATACAAGGTGCTAGAAGTAATACTATTCCATTCCACACATTTTGTTTCTAATAAAATAAGTAACATCTGGGGGGCATGGGATCTAGTTCTATTAGCAGAATGAATATCTCATAAATGAAGGTGAATATTAGAAAAAGTTATATCTTTGTCAATGAAGAACACTAATGCCCAGTTGCACGGACGTTCATTAGCTAAACAGCTCATCAAAACTGAATAATATCAAATCGAATTTCTGACAGCAATGCTAAGAAACTGATCTGACGAATATATTCGATTTGATATTGTTAATTTTTGAAGAACTCTTCAATTAATGCAACCAGGCCTGAGTCTGTAAATATTTAATCTTACAGGAAGATCCAAAGAAATGATTGTATCTATAGATAATTCACTTTAAAACGGATCATAAGGTCGATTTCAGCCTTCTAAATGCGAACGTGCGAACCACGTAGACTCTGTTACAAAAATCGCATTCGACTTCATATTAATTGCCTCCAAGGCGACATCAATTCGATTCCGAACATAAATACACTGTAATGGTTCATGCACAATGAGATCATACGACTTTTGCCACTACCAGTCGCTGTCAAAATTATCGCGGTAACACACCAACATGAATATTTTTTTCGCAAAACCATATACATACATAAATATAATTTCTCTACGATTCTTTTTCTAACTGCTATATTATGTATAAAAATGAGTTCACAGAATTTTCACAACAGTAGGTAAAACCTCATCTTTTGTTCACTTACGCAGTTACACTCTACCAGTTTATTATTTAGCTTTGTTACGTAAAAGTTGCAAGGAAACTCGGTTAATGTTTGTTCGCAATGTTTGCTATTGTTGTTACTTTGTAGTTGAATATTCAGTATATTTATGCTAGTCAACGTAAAAGCACAAAAGATATCATCCAGAGGAAAATAGGATAGTTTACTTGATGTTAATTACATCTCATTTCTATTGAGTAAATAGTTTCTGGAAGACAGAAAAAACTATTTTTTTTACATAAGTAGTACATCTGTATGCGAGAGGAGCAGCGAGTAAAAAAAAAACTTTAAGTTCTACATGTCATTATTTGATAATTCATTATTCCCTTGGAAATCATATGCCCGTAGGCGTAAATAAGCGCTTCTTCCCAAAGGTCGGTGCACTGTACCTTTATTTTATCATTTGCACTTTAGCGCTATCTTTATTCAGTCCAATTTTTGTTCCATTATCGCTTTAATAAGACGTGAGAGTGAGAATAAGATTTTAGTTTTGTTCACGACTTTTATTATTAAAACAAGTTTGAAATACATCCTTATAGCATTGTTAAAAAAAAAAAAATTCATTCGAGCAACGAAATGTCATGAGCTAATTCATTACCACCCAACAACAGCTTGTTTTGAATAACATCTATGGAATGGATAATTCTAATCAGAATGGTGGAATACTGAGTCATAACACCCTTTTAATTAAATTGCTGCATGATGTATCACCCACATAAATCACACTGAATTTAAATTCCACGATTAAAATATTCCCGTTGAAATTTTGACAATTAAAAATATCCAATTAATGTGAAATGTGTGCATGAGAAATTAAATCCTCTTAAGGAGGAAAATTGAGTCGACATGCAAAAGCTTCTTGGTTAATTAACACTATTTAGGCTGAAAAATTATGCTCCTATTTATAATGAATATTAATCTCAATTTTAGTGAGTGTATTAATGTAAATGGATATAACTAGTAATGATATTAATGAAGGCAATACATCACTCGTGGAATGTTCGCAAAAATAGGTGATTTTGAGTGCAATGAAGGAATTGACAATAATTAATTAAAAATTAATATACCTAATGAATATTGATGTATTGAAATTGTAAATACAAATGGGTTTTACTAATTAAATCTGATAAAAATATAACTAATTTGGAAATAATTGAATTATGAATTTTACTTTTGATGCACACATGCGGGAATAAATCAATGCATCTCAATCAAAAGGTTAATTATATACAAAATGATTGCTCAATTTGTCAGCCTATGGTAAAATAGTTGATATTAATCTGACAGAAATATAAATTCACAGTAATATATTTGTGTGATCTGAAACTCTTATTTTGATTTATGAATCAAAGTTACATATGGTATGTCCAATAATAAGTGAACGAATACAATATACAAACGATATTGTATTCATAATTTCAACCTCAATATTTTAAGGTTGTTGAGAAGGCAATCAAAGTAGATGAGAATTTATTCAAATTTTTACAATGAATTATTTGTTTAGTGGAAAATATTCTGGCAAAGTTTGAACTAAATCTTGTTTCTAATTATCGAGATAAAAAATGTCAAAGTTGCTGTTCGGTGACATGTTATTACATTGCGTTAATGCACGCGACGAGTTTCACATTGATTTATTCGTCATTATCTCGACTACCTGGAATGACAACATTACAAAAAATCGTCAAAATATCTACGAAAGTCTTATAAACATGTGTACCAAGTTTCAAACAAGTTTTGTGTATAGTTTCAGAGAAAATTGAATTATTACTCAAAAAAAATGTACAAAAGCTACTAAAATTTAGTAAGTTATCATACGCTTGGCAACGTCGGGCTCTATCTAGTTGGCCCCCCACTTCAAAATTTATAGCAAAATCAATATGATACTCGGATGTGCTTCTGATGCGATCTTATGCGCCACAAATATTTTTTTTGCGCTAGTCATACTAAGCAGTAATTACGCCGATAAGTTGGGAGGGGCCAACTTGACGCTGGCCCCCCATTTCGGGAAATATCGTAATATTCATTATTATTTCAATAGTACTCCATATGCGCTCGAATGCAATTTTTTCAATCAATATCCAAAGTTGGAGGGGCCAACTTGACGATAAACTTTTTTCTTTGAATATTCAATATTTTTTTATTGCAATTGAATCGGAATTCGATGCGCTCTTAGGCGCCTCAAATATTTTGTATGCGCTAGTCATACAAAACAGTAATCACACCAACAAATTAGGGAGGGGGGGCAGCTTGACGGTAGTCCCCACTTTTGGAAATATCATAATTTTTATTATTATCACAATACGCTCTATGCGCACTATGCGCTCTTATGACCTGCTAATATAAAATTTTGCGCTCGCATGCAATCTGTTTGATTAATAATCAAAGTTGGAGAGGTGAACATGACAAAAATTTCGTCTCCACTATTCCATATGTTTTAGATTGCAATCAATTTGAATTCAATGCGCTCTCATGCGCCACGACTATTTTCCATGTGCTACTCTGCTTTAGCAAAAATCAACTAGGAATTTTTGGCGCGGAAAATTTAAATGCGTTTCATTACTCTCGGTACTACTGTTGAGTAACCCATTTATTCTTCCATCGATATTATTTTTTTGATGTAGATTTATCATCAATAAGTTTGTTAGGTTATGAAACGCAGTACCACTACTAAACTTCAGATGTCAAAAATACTTCCGAAAGTCTACCGCGTCGCGCGCTAAACATAACATATTATGGCTTTGTTAAAATATGAAAAAAGAATATTCCAACGGATGGAGGCTCTCTAAAAGAATAGAATAAGGAACCAAATTATTCAAAATCATGTATTTTTAACTGAAAACAAACACTTCCATTTGTTTTAATCATTGAAATTTTGTTTATTTGAAGTTGGCAATGAATGTTTATCCTATGTATTTAGCATAGAGTAGGGTTCCCACCATAGCTTGACCCCACTCCTCTTCTTCACAACCTTAATTCAAATTCACAAGAATATTTTTGTCAACTTCAACGAAAACAGTTCAATTCATAATATCGTTCCCTTAGTTACTAATAGTAGCTGTCCATGTGACATTTACAACAGATAAAATATACATATATATATATATATATATATATATATATATATATATATATATATATATATATATATATACTTGACTGTTCTACGGAAATTAGGACGATCGAAGTTAAAACATTGTAAGAGACACGTGTAAAAAGTCTCTAATGCAGTCACGAAGTTCCCAAAAACACTCGCTTTGCTCGTTTTTTCAACCGAGTCGTTCGTGCATTGAAGAATGTCTCTCGATACTTGTATCCCCAATATCTATTTATAAATGATAATTTTTTTCAATAAGAATCAAAATGTTATTGATACATTGAATCGTTTCAAATGAAGCTCATATACATGCGCATGTTTTAACATCAAGAATTATAAGAAAAAATCTAGTAAGTGGAGATCAAGAATGTAATAGCAACCTATATAACAATAGGAACAAAAACTGAAACAAAAAATATTGCGAAAAATTATCCTTAATTACTTCGAATGATTCTGCATCTTACCTGCATTTATTCTTGAGTATTTTATATTTGCTCTTTCCTCTCTCCTCATGCATCAACAATCTGAATGATCCAGTAAAAATTATCGACGGTAGTATGAATCTCTAATGTACTTACCAAGCTCTAAAAATCTCTCGCTTCGCTCGTAATTCTAACCAAGCCGCTTGTGCATTAAAAAATAACTTCTTAGACTTGTGTCTTAAATATATTATATGCTGATTACTCTGTAGAAAACATGAGTAATAACATATGTGAAAATCAAATCACATATGTGCTGCATATTCGAATGTAACAAAAGAAGTTTACGGTACAAAGGTAGAGGGATTATGAATCGAACCCCTACTGCTAGGTTCGCATTAAAATAAATTCAAACAATTAATTAAACAAGAACGTTCCAAATCGATGAACAACAGTCTCTAAGAGATGATAATGTGCATTGTTCTGAGTACTTAAAGTGTGACGATAATTAATTTCTGACGTATTAAAAAATATAACTTAATGTTTCTGACTACATAAACATTCATAGAAATATAGCAACAAGTGATTAAATTCTTGATGATAGAAAACTCATGTACAATTGAATGGAAAGATTTCAAAGTATATAATAATGATCAATAATTAATCAGTTTTTTGTCAGAAAATAATATTTTTGTATACTTGATGGAGAACTTTAGGTTTAATATATAGAAATCAGTGAAGAAAAGTGCTAGTTCACCAGTTCGCAACATTTTACTAATTTGCAAAAAAATTACCTAACAAAAAACGCACTATGACATGCGCCCAAATGACAGCTTCAACCTAATTAAGAAAAATAAATATACTTTTTTGGTTTTAATTCTGTATATTTATTTTTATTCTTAACGTTTCGACTCTCTAACCGAAAGTCTTCATCAGAAAAAATAATACAAAAATAAACAAGGCACGAAGGTATCTAGATAATTAGAAATTAAAAATTGAATTTATACAGATAACCAGATGTGAAAACGTGGATTCCACATTTAGTGCAAAAAGAACAAAATTCCTCTGGCATTTACCCAAAGTCTGAGGAAAAACCACGTAAAAACCTCAACAAAGGAATCAACGATATGAGTCTTGACAATTATTATAGAGAAACAGATTTAATTAATATAACACATGAGGACGATGTCCCGTTTCTGCAACGCACACAGTTCCAAGGTCCAAACATGTCAAACAACTAAACTTCTTAAAGAATCTTCTTTAGATAAGGATTTTATTAAATATTTGACTCCTAGCGATCCATATGTACCTATATTTTATGGTTTACCTAAAATCCATAAGCAAGGTGTCCCTCTAAGACCAATAGTTGATTGCATTAATTCGTCAACTTATTTATTATCCAAATATCTTGACAGTTTATTAAGACCATTAATCAATCATTCTTCTTCGTACGTTAAAAATTCGAAACATTTTATTGAAATAATTAGTAACGTACGGTTACATGATAAGGACTTCCTTGTTAGTCTCGATGTTTCTTCTTTATTCACAAAAGCTCCAATTAAAGACACCTTAAAGCTTTTGGAAAGGAATTTCCCTCCAGATATTACTAAATTATTTCACCATTGTTTGACTTTTAGCTTCTTCATTTTTAATAATGATTATTACAAACAAATTGATGGTGTTGCAATGGATGATCCAATTTCTCCATCAATTGCAAATTACTATATGGAATTTCTCGAAGAAAAAGCATTAGAAACTAGTACCTATAAACCATCCTAATGGTTACGTTACGTAGATGATGTTTTTGCAATCTGGCCTCATGGTCATGACAATTTGAACAGTTCTTTGAATCATTCAAATAATGTTCACGAAAACATCAAATTCACATCGAAACTAGAAAATAATGGCTCATTGCCTTTTCTTGATGTGAATCTAGAGCGAACCAATGATGGTAGACTACTACACACTGTTTATAGGAAGCCAACACACACAAACCAATATATTCATGCAGAATCACATCACCATCCTTCACAGAAGTATGTAACAATTAAATGTCTTTTCCAAATGGTTAATGATATCTGTCACCCTGATAAACTTGAGAAAGAGATTGATAATCTAGAAGTAATTTTCCAGAAAAATGATTTTTGTCATCATTCCATTAGGAAAGCACTTCGACCAAAATCTAACAATACCGTTGCGGATAATGGCGTGAGTAAAAATTATGTTCCTTTACCCTATGTCTGTAATGTTTCAGAGAAGATCGGAAGGATCTTGTCTCGACTTAATTTCAAAGTTTCCTTCGCTCCTGTCATGAAAATCAAGCAGTTTTTGAGACCTCTCAAGGACATAATCCCTTCACAATCTTCGGGTATTCATAAGATTCCTTGTACCTGTGGGAAAGTCTATGTTGGTCAGACGGGCAGAAGTGTAAGCACACGTATTGCTGAACATAGAAGATGCATAAGACTCAATCATCCAGATAAATCTTCGGTTGCTGATCATGCCATTGAGTTTTTGCACGACATCAAGTTCGAAGAAACAAGAGTAATTGCAAGATGCTCATCCATTCATGGTAGATTGGGCAGGGAAGCGATTGAAATAATTAAAGATCCGAATAATTTCAACCATACTGATGGTTTTGAGTTGGCAAATGTTCGGCTTCCAATAATCAATAATAGACATACATAATTTGTAAAATATTTGTCTTGATTTTTTTTTTTATTACGTTCATGTAAATATTTGAAACTTAGTTTTGTAAAAAAAAATTATGACATGTTTGGACTTTGGATCTGTGTGCGTCCGCAAGAACGGGACATCGTCCTTGTATGTTATATTAATTCATTCATTTTTGACTATAATAATTATCAAGACTCATATTATATTATTCATTTGTAGTAGTTATACCTGATTTGTGAAATATTTGTCTTGACACTTGTTTTTGTTATATTCATGTAGATGTAGATAATTAGATTTCAGTTTTACAGTTTAAAAAAAATTTTATGACATGTTTTGACCTTGGAACTGTGTGCGTTGCAGAAACGGGACATCGTCCTTATGTGTTATATTAATTAAATCTGTTTCTCTATAATAATTGTCAAGACTCATATCGTTGATTCCTTTGTTGAGGTTTTTACGTGGTTTTTCCTCAGACTTTGGGTAAATGCCAGAGGAATTTTGTTCTTTTTGCACTAAATGTGAACTCCACGTTTTCATATCTAGTTATCTGTATATTTTCAATTTTCGATTTCTAATTATCCAGATACCTTCGTGCCTTGTTTATTTTTGTATCATTTTTTTTGATGAAGACTTTCGGTTAGAGAGTCGAAATGTTAAAAATAAAATTAAATATACAGAATTAAAACCAAAAAAGTCTATTCTGAAAGTATGTATAGATCATTAATTAAGAAAAAATTGCAGGTTGAACATATATATAAGAAAATAAAAATTCTCTCGATTTCCGTCTTCCACACAAGTTTTTCCATCAAGTATACAAAAAAATAGCATGTTCAACATATAAGAAAAGCGGTATCACTTTGCTCGTGTGAATTTAATTCGCTCGCTCGTTGCTCTCGCATTGGAACACTTACACTCACTATTAAACTCTCACTTTTCTCTACTTGTCAAACAATCTACTATTAATACTGCCCAAAAATTCAATCAGTTTTTGTTTTGCCGAGAGAGGAAAGAATTACTCTTAAGATTCTGAACCTGCGGACTAATACCTAGGCTTTATAGATGTTCCAAATTAAGAGTTGATAATTTTATAGGATTTGGCGAGAATTGACAGACACAAAAGTCTTACTCAAAAGACGTTCTGTTCAAACTTTCCAAAATAACAAGACCCTAAGACTTCGCATTGAGTAAATTGGAGGTTATTTACTTAATAAAAAATTATGACATACTGGAATCCAATTGAGAGAATGGCCTGTTAAATAGAATTTCAATATTTATTATTAAAGAAGCGACTTGATTTTCTATGCGTTGTGTTTATAAATTGATAAATTGAATGGCAACTAGGTTTCAAGACAACCTTTCTTATAAAGGTTATTAATCTCTTCTACATCTGCAAGATTGACACCAATTTTTTTGTTTTGAATGATGTTATTTGAATAAGTGAAATAATAGGAAACTATTCTTTGAATGGAAGTAGTGGATGATGCTGACTGTAGAGTAGATTAAAAATAAAACTCTTGACTGAGCTCCCACACTTCGTTTTCTTCATATTCTTTGAATGCATTCGTCCAGGTAGTTGACAAAAAAGGCTACCAACAACCAAACAAAAAAGTGAAATAAAAACTCTATTCTTGAATTTTAAATTTCAATATTCTGTACATTTATGCATACATACATATATGTATGTATTCTGTACGAAAATTTGGAATACTTCAATCGGAAGAGGGAGAGTGATCTATGTAAAATTATTCGTTACAATTTGTCATTGCAATTGTCCAAAACTATGAGTTCGACAGAGTCCCACTATTGCTCACTTATTGTGCCTAATGATGACTACTTTTTTCCGTGAGGTCAGTGCTACAAACATCAAAATCGCGAAGCCATGAGTTTTGAAATAGAGAACACTTTTCGGTTTCAAAGTCTCACAATTCTCTCCAAATTATTTGATAAGAGCATTACGATCACTTTAATAGTTTCTAAGATAAACGTGAAACACGAGTAAAAATTGCAAATTGCAACGTTTAAACATTTTTTGCTGTGGCCATTTTTGATATTTCACATTCAAACACCTACTTCACATGGTGGTATACTCGGATTGTAGTTAATTTTTTTTTTTTTTACAAAAATTCCATACTTCTGTTCTAAAATGATTGGCCTATTAGCTACATAAGTTATTGTTGAACAACGTATCTATACATTTTAGGATGTCTTCTTTTTAAATTATCCAAGTATAACATTCTTGTGTATGACGAGCAATCTAAAGTTCAAATTCAATCAACAATCTTGAAGTTATCAATTACTCGTTCACATGCTCACACTTATGTAGGAGAAAGAGAATGACAGAGTGACAAAGAACCAACGCATCAATCATCGGAACTAATTACAGCGGGCATCCTCCATGCCACACTTGATCGCATCTTTGTATATTTCTCTGGCTAGTGTGTAGCCACCTCGATATGATTCGTTTTTTTTTTTGTTTCTTACAACTCACAAGTATCGTGTTCTATACATCCATGTCTGTCTGTGGTAAGAACGATGAGGAAATATGGTTGTAAAGGTTGAGGGGTACCTGCAGCACGCTCACGAGATCAAAAAGGAGTGGATTAGGAATTATTTAGTTTTTTAAAAGATATCAAAAATGTCCCATGGATAGATTCGTTCCACAATTCTGTGTTAATCTACGATTCGCTATGATATTTTCGTTCTTATGAGCGAGTTGGGACTCGATTTCGTTTGATTTTTTTAGATATTAATTTGTACAGAACTGCATCATTAAAGATTGAACATGAGATTTATCATTTATCTTTAAACAACTAGATGAAAAACTGATTCTTGCTCCAAATCTCCCTATTCTTGTGATAGGAACTGGTATCAATCCAAAATTAGATTGAATCATGCATTTCTTGAGTAACAAAGTCTCTAAAAGTCCAATGGATAAAATTTAGAAAAAATGCAGATCCCTAGTTGCTGTTTTCTGCCAACATTTCTTTTCTACTTGACGACTTGGCAATTCAAAATAATTTAAATATGTATTCCGAGAATCAATTATTATTATCCGAGATACATACTTTTTTTTGTAGCTGAAATATAAAGATATATTTTCCATTTAATTGGATAAAATATTTAACAGATTAGAACATTTGTCCCGATCCATAAAATTCAGATGGATACCTGCAATTATATCAGGATGTCATTCTAAATTCTCAAAATCTCTTGATCAAATAAATCATCAGTTAATTCCAAAAAATTCTCAATACTGCTCTGTCCTACCAAAAATCAATTGTGACTGGTCATCTGTGCTTGAGCTTTAACAAAACACGATCGAAGGTACATATATATCCTTGCCCCGCGTTCTCATTTAAGAGCTTAATTAATTTCGAAGAATGAGAGCTGAAATTGAGATGGTCCATAAACACTATAAGAGCAACAGAAATGTTGGAACATGACGATGCGATGCCTTGATCCCAAAAGTGTTGAATAGTTTTCGAAATTATTTTAAAAATTACACATGCAGCGAACTACACTTCTGGAAGTATCATTAATGGAGGAAAGATCACTTGAATCGGTAAAAAATATTTCAGACTGTGTTTTGAATGAATTGAAATGCAATTCCAGATAGAAATATCACAAAATTATGCAAGATTTGAACTAAGCTGAACTATATCACATTGTTGTTCCATATTTTCCATTAGGTATTCCTGTATTTTATAGAATGTGCAATACGGTTGTCGTCTTTCTGAACTACTTATATGAAACTCTGAGTTATAGCAATGGTCTAATTATGCCATCATCAATTGAATACTTATTAGTTGTTCAACTGTTTCCATTGATTGATATAACAAACTGGTCATGATGTATAAATTACCACACTTCAATTATATCTCTAATTTTGGATTCAATTTTTTGATTTGCATATTCAAACAATAGATAGCTCAAAATGAATGTTGATAATAAAGCATAGATAATTAATTATCCGCAATAACGGAATATATTTCCGAAAATTACTATAAAAATCACAAAAATACACGCTTCAATTTTCATTGGATGAGCTAAATATCAGCTAATTGAGAGATGGATTTTAATTAATAAATCAAATTGATTTAATTTGGAAAGATAAATGAATTTTATATTTTCACTTACCAATATATTGAATAGTTCATTTTATATTCATGAACAATAGATGATTGCTCAAAAAATCGTACATTAATTAATTTTAGAAAATAGTCATATCCAGTAAAAATTATATATTTCAAAAGATCATCGGATGATGGATAAAAATGAAGGATAAAGAATTATTGAGTCATCTCTTCACGTTGCAAACGTGAAGAGATGACTCAATAATTCTTTATCCTTCATTTTTATCCATCATCCGATGATCTTTTGAAATATATTAATTAATTTCTCATCCAGAACAGATGCCAATATTTCACAGACAATATATATTTTTATCTATTATGTACCTGATACAATGGAAGCTAAAACTCAAATTCTATCCTCATAAGCCATAATTATGTTGCATATTTTTTCTATGTAACAAATTCTGTTGAGCAATCTATTAAGGAATTAAGCAATCACGTAGACTGAATACTGGAAATATATATTCTTGAAGCGGTCCGCAGAGTTGGTCACAAGAAATACATCGTGTATTATACCATTGTAACGTTATTTATTTTAATTTAGGGAGCAAAAGTTACTGAACACTACTATTCATTTTTATGATTCATTAAAATAATGAACTAGGTAACTAACACTATTTCTAATAAATAATCCAATTTAAACTAAAGATTATCACACTATACTATAACTTAACATCAATTATTTATGTCAATATTGATTTATTTTAAACAACACAATTTATTTCAACCACTAGCAGTCCATAATATAAGGTCTCTGGGCCAAAATCAATAATGCTTCTCGCTGAGTCAGTCACATATATATACTTTGGATCTCTCCTCACTACGTTTTTCCCGCAAACGTCCAGGCGTTTCTAGAAAACGCTAGAAGGTACCAGCAATTTTCTAGAAAACAAATATATTCGCTTCTATTTCTTGATGTAAAATATTTCCACAATAATTCTAAGCACTAGCAAAGCCAAAATGACTAATGTATAGACTTAAATTCGTTACACTATATTTCTCACAGATGAGAAACTCTTTTTCCACATTAAGTTTTGATCGGGAGAAATGCAGGAAAGGATGAGTTTGAGGTTTTTCGATTTATAAAGATGAATTGGATTTAACGATTTATTGATTATTGATTTGTCTTGAGTGAGTGATATTTCTCGACTGACTGATGGGGTTTAGGCTCCACGAATGTAGCCTAACCCCGAGAGGGTGGGGAGAACATCCCCTCCAAGACACCCTCTCAGAATATTCAAAACTACCCTGAACATGCCGCCCGGGTTGAAGTTCGCAGACTTCAATAATTACCGCGGGGGCGGGGTAAAAATGGAACAAATAATTTTCTTATAAAACATAGATAAAAAATACATATACATAGATTTCAAAAAATTTTCTTAATTAATTTTATTATTGCATTACAAGTTCGTCCTTTGTTAATCTTCGGTGGGAATGACACTCACTTTTTTAACTGCACGTTTGAACAAGCCACTATTTGTTTTTACGGTCACCACCCGCACTACACCGTCACTTCCTGGGTGGACGTCTGTTACGCGTCCTAAAATCCACCGTAACGGTGGTATGTTGTCTTCGACGAGTGCAACCATGGTGCCAATGAGTATATTTGGCTGTTGCTTGCGTTGACCTTGGGGACGAACCTGCAGCTGATGGAGGTACTCCTTGTACCACCTTTCCCAGAAGTTTTGCTGGAGTTGTTGGATCCGTTGCCATCGGGAAAGTCGATTTTGCGGTAAAGGCCTCAAATCCGTTTCAATCGGAGCAGTTAACGGCTCTCCGATTAAAAAATGACCTGGTGTTAGTGGTTGTAGGTCGTTAGGATCAGAGGAGAGAGGAGTAAGGGGTCTGGAGTTGAGGCATGCTTCAATACACGTTAAAAGAGTATAGAACTCTTCGAAGGTTAAAGACGTATCTCCAAGTACCCGTCGCAGATGATGTTTGACACTCCTTACTGCCCGCTCCCATAAACCACCAAAATGAGGCGATTTTGGGGGAATAAAATGAAAATTTATATTTTTTACTTCTAAATTCCTTGAAATATTTTCTTGGAATGTTTTTGAACGTAACAATTCGCGCTCGGCTCCCACAAAATTGGTGCCATTGTCTGAATATAATTCCGCAACGTTACCTCTTCTTGAAATAAAACGTTTTAGAGCGGCCAGAAATGATTCGGTTGTCAAATCTGTTACCAGTTCCAAATGTATGGCCTTGGTCACGAAACAAATAAACAACGCCACATATGCCTTTACTTTGCATGTACTGCGACCCTTGCCATTTTTAATTAAATACGGCCCTGCGTAGTCCACTCCTGATTTGTAAAATGGCCGAACTGGTTGCAGCCTTTCTTTTGGTAAATTTCCCATTTTCGTTGTGAGATAGTGAGGGTTCGCACGAGTACATTTCACGCAATTATGAATCAATTTTCTTACAGTGTTTCTTGCTGAAAGTGGCCAAAATTGTTGACGAACTGCCGCCAGAGTTGCCTCATTTCCGGCATGTAAATCTCTTTCGTGTGTTTCGCGTATAATTAATTTGGTTATATGATGGTTTTGCGGCAAAATGATTGGATATTTCTTATCGTAACTGATCAACGAATGTTTTAATCTACCGCCTACTCGTATAACACCTTTATCGTCCAGAAATGGGTCTAGTTTGGCCAATCTAGAAGATTTAATTGAAGGAGATTTTTTATCTAATTCATATGGGAACGCAATATTTTGAATATGTCGAAAAATGACTGTTTTTGCTTGTTCTAATTCCGTTATTGTAAGCGATTTGGTTTCTCGCGAAATTCCTTTACAGTTATTGATAAAACGCAAAACATAAGCTATAATTCGTTGCAATTTAAAGAACGATGAGTATTTTGATATGACCGGGAGCTCGGTATTTGTAGTGCTAGTATTTACTAAAACAGTAACTTTCCGTTCGAGATTTGTATCATTTTCCGATTTTGATGGCATATTGGTACCGGATAAAGTTGGCCATTCGCCTTGATTATTTTTGAGCCACTCCGGTCCGTGCCACCAAAGCGTTGACTGATGCAATTGTTGAGGACTCATGCCTCTAGAAACAATGTCAGCCGGGTTATCAGCTGATCGTACGTGACGCCAATTTTCGTATGAGCTAGTGGACTGCATTTGTGCGACTCTATTGGCAACATATTGTTTCCATCGACACGGTTCCTCCGCCAACCACGACAGAACTATGGTAGAATCTGACCAATAATATAATTTATGGATTTGAATGTTTAAAGCTTCTATAATCTTTGTCATCAATTTAGTTAATAGCACAGCGGCATTTAATTCTAATCTTGGTAATGTGATATGTTTTATCGGTGCTACTCGTGATTTTGAGCTGATTAAATTAATTGTTGCGTTGCCCGACAGATCTGCGATTCTTAAGTAAATAGCAGCGCCGTATGCCTTAGAAGATGCGTCAGCGAAACCATGCAATTCCGCGGAATGGGAGCTGATCGAGTTAACTAGTTTTCGTGGGATTTTAAACTGATTTAATACTTGTAATTCGTTTACAAAATTTGTCCAATAAATCTCTATTTCAGTTGGGACAGGCTGATCCCAGTCTAAACCCAACATCCAAATTTTTTGCAGCAATATTTTTGCTAGAACGATTATTGGATTGATCAGTCCCAAAGGATCAAAGATTTTTGCTGTGGTTGCTAAAATATTGCGCTTGGTAACTACTTTTTCTGAACTTTTGGGCACGTCTACCTTGTAAACAAGTTCGTCTGTTGAGCAATTCCAATAAAATCCTAAAACCTTTACTTCCCCGTTTGTTTTATCAAGGCTTATAGGAGACGGCTCCTTTTTAATGATTGACAGTAGCTCGGAACAATTCGATGCCCACTTGCATAGATTAAAACCGCCAGAAGAAAGTGCATCACTTATTTTATTTCGAATTGTTATTGTTTCTTGGACCGTGTTACTCCCGGTGAGAAGGTCATCCATATAGAAATCGCGACTTATAATAGTACTTATTAGAGGATCAGAATATTGAATATCCAAGGCTACTTCTTTAAGTGCCCTGGTGGCTAGAAAAGGAGCGCAAGTTGAGCCATATGTAACGGTTTTCAAACGGAAAGTTTGAATTGGTTTATGGGGATCATCCCGCCATAAAATTCTTTGGAATTCGGTATCTTTGGAATTTACTAGAATCATCCTATACATTTGAGTGATGTCTGCCGACAATGCAAATTGGGGAATTCTAAAACGACATAAAATAGAAAATAAATCCTGTTGGATGGTCGGCCCAGTTAAAAGATTATCATTTAGACTAAGTGAATTTGTCGTTTTTGCCGACGCATTGAATACCACCCTAATCTTGGGCCCTGAGACTGTCTGTTTGAACACAGCATGGTGCGGGAGATAATAACAATTTGGAGTTTCCAACTCAGTTTTAGGTACTAGCTCCATGTGATTTAAATTTAGGTATTCCCTCATAAAGTTTGTATAAGACAATTTTAATGACTTGTTATTCTCTAATCTTTTTTCCAAATTTATTAATTGAGCTTGAGCTTGTAAGCGCGAATCACCTAACAAGGGTTCCTGTTTAAAAGGTAATTTAACAATGAATTGACCGTTTGGTGCTCTAATTGTATTTTCAACAAAATGATTCTCGCAATCTAATTGTTCTTTAGAGTAACGTATTTGATTTTCTACTTCGTCTTGGTCCCATAATAAAGAGACTTGATTATTTAACTCGCTATCTGACAAGGACGATACTAAATTGCATGCTAGATTTGAATTATCTACTTGAGTATTTATGTTACCACCAACCAGCCACCCAAACCGTGTTTGTTGGTAATACGGTTGATTTTGCTTTAATTGCACTGGACCTCCAATTATTAGTCGCCAGAATAACTGTGCACCGATTAACATGTCTACATCCCTAGATATATTGAAATTAGGATCAGCTAGTGTAATATTAGGTGGTATTTCAATGAGTTTTTTATCAAATGTGACGGATGGTATTGGTCTGCTAATTTTGTTTACCACTAAACAGTCGAAGTTTGTGGCAAATTCGCTTACTTGCGATTTTATGGTAACGTTTACACCTTCCGAAACTGTATTGTTTAACATATTAACGCCTGATATGCACGTTTCGATTTTTCTTGCTGGTAGATTTAATTTATCTTTTAATTTATTTGTGATAATATTCACCTCGGAACCTTGGTCCAGCAAAACTCTACAATTATGAAAATTGCCAACTTTGTCTGTTATATAAATTGTAGCGGTCGACAATAAAACTTGATCTTGTGCGGCTACGTGTAATGAATTTGGTGATGGGACGAATTCATTTATATGTAGCAGCGTATGGTGGCGCTGTTTACACTCCTTGCAAGAATATCGCGTTTTGCACTGCTCGGTGGTGTGATTTTTCCGAAGACAATTTTGGCAAAGCTTAAGAGTTTCTACTTGTTTCATCCTGTTTTCAACGGTTAAGCTCAAAAATTCGTTGCATTGAAATAGGTTATGAGAGTTCTTACAAAGGCAGCAAACAATCTTGGCCACCATCATGGTTGAATATGGTTTCTCCGATTTTTTAGACAGTGATGGTTTGGTATATTTAGAATGGTTTGGATTTTTTACCGTTGTAAGAGATTCTAAGATTTGATAGCGTTTCTCTAAAAACTCGTGGAATTTTTGATAAGTTGGCAATGTTTTCTCGAGCGAAGCTTGCCATTCCTTTTTGGAATAAAAATCTAACTTTTCGGATATTATAGCTATTAACACGGAGTCCCAATTATCTACCGGTAAACCTAAGGTTTTTAACGCTGCTGTGTTATTATTTACGGTATCTAATAATTCTCTTAGTTCTACATGCGAAGATTTTGCTAGTGCCGAGATATTTAATATATTGTTAATATGTTCGTATACAATTAAACGTTTATTTTCAAATCGTTTTTTGAGGAGATCGATTGCGCTCACGTAATTATCATTAGATACGGACAAGGATTCAATGGCGCGAAGTGCGTCACCTTCCAGGCAGCCGCGTAAATAGTGGAATTTTTTGATATTAGATAAAGTGCTGTCATTGTGGACTAAAGCTTCGAAAGATTCAAAAAAGGTGAACCAGTTACTATGTTTTCCGCTGAATTTTGGTAGAGGCAAAGGTTTTAAGAAATTTGTATTCTCCGAATAATCGGAACTTTTTTGAATATTGATTATTGTACCTTGCGAGTTTTGAGAAGTTCCTGGATTATTCGCATTTGAGGCATTATCATTTTTAATTAAAAACGACTTGATTTTTGCGAGAATATTGTAGTATTGGCATTCTACTTTGTTTCGTTCTTTATTTGTTTCGATTTCAAGGAGATCGCTATCCCTTCCTTCTGTAACGTTTGATAACTGTAAAATTTCTATCTCCGATTGAATTATATTGTATTGTTTAAAGAGTTCATCAACGCCCGCGACACGTTGATCTAGCAGTAAAATGTCATCATCATCCGAAAATTCGTTTACAAATGTTTCTTGCCTAGTAAGTGCGGACTTAAAAACTTTTCTTTTCAATTTTAGTTCATCTAAAGTTGCCATTTTTTGAATTTAGTTTAACAATTGCAAAATTTGTATGTTGAATAATACCTCCGCCCGTGAGGAATAACGATTGAAGGATTGAATGAATGGGAACCACTAACAACAATGGTCACTAACCTTGATTTGAGACTTCTGATCACGAAGATTGTGTAGCTGGCTCCATTTTGTTGTCTTCCAACGATTGATGTTCCGGATTACAGGAACCCGAAGTGTTTTCTGTACTTCACTTGTTGATTTTTTTGATTTAAGTTTTCACTGCACTTCATTTGAGTAATTCGCTAATTAACGAATCCGGCTCTGGTAGGACCAAATGATCGGGAGAAATGCAGGAAATGGTGATTTTGGGGTTTTTCGATTAATAAAGATGAATTGGATTTAACGATTTATTGATTATTGATTTGTCTTGAGTGAGTGATATTTCTCGACTGACTGATGGGGTTTAGGCTCCACGAATGTAGCCTAACCCCGAGAGGGTGGGGAGAACATCCCCTCCAAGACACCCTCTCAGAATATTCAAAACTACCCTGAACAAGTTTTAACGTGAAGCATGTAAATTATGTATAAACAAAAACTCAATCACATTTTTTTTGTGAAATTCATTGTTACTCATTGAACATTTGCATTTCAATTATAAAACAGTGCAACTTTCACCTTTCTGTAAAAATTTTGAATCTAATTTTTAAAAATCAACAGGTGGTAGTTGACCCGTAGTTTGACGTAGGAAAACTTCTAATACCAGCAAAAAAAGAGTCTATATTTCACGTTATCCACATAACTTATATATATATATATATATATATATATATATATATATATATATATATATATATATATCATTTCTTCCTCAGGACACTACAATGGTATATTGTGTGACTAGGGACGAAACAAGACGATTTCAGGGTGAGTGTTGCTTGCCCGAGCGAAGTGAGGTCTGGCATTATCCTCGGTTGAAATCGTGCTTTGTCCCGTGCCACACACTGTAATTTTCATAATACCTGCATTGAAACTTGCCACATTACAAATTTGTAACAAAGTCAATATTTTTCTTTTAATTTTGCAGATAACAAGTCGAGGGTAGCTGCTTGTGCTTTATCAATAAGATATTGTGGTGTACTTGAAATTGTCGTATTAATACTTTTTTTCTTGAGACTAATTGTTCTTTTAATTTAATTTACAGTTACGAATACAACAACTGTTAAATTAACTGAGGTTATATGATTTTCATTTATAGAAATTGACAATGAACTATTGCGACTCTGCCAGGGATAAAACGATGTGAGAAACAAATTCAGCGGGCAGAAACAAGCTTCTTTCACCCATAGGGCAGAGACAAGCCTGTTTCTGCCCGGATACACTCGCATTTGTCTGAAATTATCTTGTTTCGACTGACAAAACAGGCGTTGAAACGCGTTGTTTCAATGCAGATATTATAAAATAAATTTTAATGTTACTTATATGAGATAGAAAAAAATTCCAAAAATGAGAATTACATAATGAGGTAAAATTTATGATAATGACAAACCATATGAATCAAATTATGATTGTAAAGCAAAAGAAATAAAAGAATCAGGATGAATATATTGTTAGGATTAAATTCAAAAACGTCAAAATGTTATGATATAATAGAAAAACAGAACAAAATAATGGAACTCTCATACAAATAGATCTTGATTAAATTTTTTTCAATAGGATTATTTTTAATAAATGGCTGAGTTTTTATTAGTGTCTTTTTTCGAAACTTTTGGCTGCTCCCAAATAATTTTTTTCAAAAATCAAGGTATGTTTGAATAAAAATGCCATGAAATCTATTCATACATTTGTTTCAACATTGTGACGTTTTTAAATATATTTTCTACAGTATTACCCAACCTGGTTCTCCTATTCATCATCTATTACATTTATCCTCGACGCGAATCAGATGATTTATACCACTTCAATTGTTTCTGCTCTGTCTTCTTCATTACTGATTGTACTTCCATAATTTCTCTAATCTTTTCATTCCTAATTTTGTCTAGTTTTATAATCCCCCCTATAGCTCTAAGATATTTCATTTCCACCGCTGTGATTTCATCTTGTTGTCTTTTAGTACCCAGATTTCTGAACTGTACAGCAGCATTGGTAGTATTATTATTTTGTAGATGGTCAGCTTCGTTCTTTTATTCACTGTTTTGTGCTCTAATAGTGCCTTGCTAATTGAATGGTAAATTTTTATTCTCACCTGTATTCTGCTATTTATTTCATCTTCGTACTCTCCTTTATTTTAGATTATATTTCCTAAAGTCTCATGTGAAGTTTTTAAAATTTTTGAAATAGTTGGGCATACATCCTCACAATAAAGTAGATGAGTAATACCGTATAGAAAAGAAAATAATTAAATTCGAAAAATCATTTAATGATTATTGTAAAAAACCAACTAGATGAGAGAATTAGTGAGAAAAGACCAAAAACACATAAATATAGATTGTAAAAACGATATGTGACAATACAAAATGAATATTCAAAAAAAAAGTAAATAAATAAATGAATAATCGATGAGTAAATACATTTTTTCGATAAAATATTTTATTCACTGGATGATAAACCTACAAAACTGGACGTTAGTATATTAAAGATTTGAGGAGTACAAGAAACGCAAAAACTTTGAACTAGGATTATATTCTGAACTTAAATATATCCTGATGATATTTGGGAGGGCGTACACGAACTCGGCACCAAGAACATGAACTCGGCACCAACGCTAATCCTTTTAGCGCGGGGCGCACATGAACTCGGCACCAACGCTAATCCGATTTGCGTGGGGCGCACATGAACTCCGCACTGTCAATTTTTAAATAAAACCACGATCAACCTGCAAGATTTTGATTTATAAGTTTCTATATTGATTTCAAAATTAATTTGTATTAAAAATAATGCTGCAAATAATATTTAATGAAACTTCAGAAAAAAGATTGGTTTGAAAATATTATTATTAAAAAAAAAAACTTATTCATACATACATAACTACATAATTACAAAAACAT
The DNA here is from genome assembly GCA_963989225.1 of Dromius quadrimaculatus. Classification (NCBI taxonomy): domain Eukaryota; kingdom Metazoa; phylum Arthropoda; class Insecta; order Coleoptera; family Carabidae; genus Dromius; species Dromius quadrimaculatus. The sequence goes on from OZ022324.1 coordinate 12,580,141, forward strand.
ACAAATATGTATAGTTTGGCCATCGATCATTCAAAAAAGTATGAGTCTTAAATTGAAGAATTTAAGAGTCAATTTTTTGAAATGAACGATGGGTAGACTATAGAACAAATAAAACATTTTTTCTTGTATCAAATGGAAACAAATTATTATACATATTGTAAAATTATATAAAAAAACACACGTACTGTAAGTCTCACAAAATCTAATTAATTCATAATTTCAGTTATGTTAAATACTGATATAATAGTGTACTAAGTCACGCCTACAACCTACAACTTAACAAGCTAATCAGAGAAGCCCTTAACGAGGAGTTGAAAATTAAAAATATTATGTAATTCCGCCTGGTCGTTCAAGATAAATGATTCATCTCTATGCAAGACTTTGATATCACACCTGTGTCCAGAAAATCTCACTCAGGTAGAACGATTGAGCTATAAGTCCTAGTCCCTAGCATAGTGCCGAGTTCGAGTAGGGGATTAAAGATTCAGGTAGTTTGGTGCCGAGATCGAGGCCGCCCATTTGGGACTACAGTTTAAAATGTTGATAATAATGATCCAGGATGTAGAAATGAAGTCTTAGCTCTGCTTTCGTTTGAGTTCGCTCTTTCTTTTCAACGATCGGTTCTACAGACTCAAAAATTTAGTCTAGAAGTTCAATTTGTTTGATCTGTACAAGTCAAATCATCTGCAAATATCATCTCAATTTAACATTAGCTGCTCAAATTTCAAATCTTTCGATTCATTGGATCTTCTGTAATTTCAATCCCTTGACATAATAAGGTCAGTTAAATAGCCGAAGACGGTCTTTCAATAAAAAAATAATAATCAAGACTTCATTTTTAAATCCTGGATCCTTCGTGGTAACCTCCGATTCAAAATACTTTGCTGAGTACAACAATTCTTTCAAGAACATTAGTCCTATTAACAAACGCAATTTTGTAGACTGAAGTGGAATATTTCAATAGAAATAGCTAAAATAAAGAATAGATGAGGATATTGACGTAATGAAAATTGTATGTCTTTAAAAGTGGAATTATGCTTGAATCTTATATCACCGACAGCACACCTTATTATATATGATGAATGTCATTTCATTCAACCACAAATATGCTGAATTCAGTGGTAAATATAGATAAGTAATCTCGTGTGCATCGTTTTGTTGTTTGCCCAATCCTCGTGCATACTAAAGTCTTTCTTATCACCGAATAAGCTCCTCTTTTGCTCAAGTTCTGCAGTATTCACAGCCAAGTATGTTGCAATTCTCTGCAAATTCAATAATCTGAAATTCCATTTACAATGAAGTCGTTCTTCCGATTTCGATGTCAATACTATCAACACTCATATTTGCATCATCATCAATTAGATATATTTAATTCTGTTTGTGACATAACTATCAACAAGATAACACCAATTTTTGCAATCAGTCTTCTCTCAATGCATCGGCATTGGCGATGGTATTGGCAGCGGCGATGCAAAACTTGGCACATACGAATACCTCCAGGTACTTGCAGCGGTTCCCAACTCGGCACACTTGCAGGTTCTGATAATATTGGAATGACTCAGGTATCTGAACAAAAAAGAACTGGGCACTCTTATGTTTTTAGATGAAATAAAATCAATTTTTTCTGCGGTCGTGCGTCAAGTAGGTATTTTATGCATTGAAAACGATGCATAAAGCAAGTCTTTTTCGAGTTCCGCTTCTATTTGAACGTGTAGCAATGAAATTTCAGTGAATTAATGTTTTCAGCCACTTTACTGACCAATGGGTTCGGATATTTGTTAAATCCAAATATCAACTTGTGCTCTGGGCTCCCTTGTTATGAGCTCGATGTTGATATCTTCGATGTTGTTGGTCAAACTGTTGGTCGATAATTGACAGCTACTGAACAGAACATTTCAATTTATATTAAACTAGGTATTTAGCTGATAGTAGGGGTAGGTTTTTTCAACAATCACTTGTTCAAAATGTGCCCAGTTAGTCATAGGGCTTATCACCAATCCTCAATTGATGTCCTATTGGAAGATTGGGTGTGCCGAGTTGGGGTGTGCCCATTGGCAGTATGATCTCATATTTGTGGACTTATACAATTTACAAATCTCTATATATCCAAGAAATGATGTCAAACTCACCAACTCCAGCAATGTCGATTGGTTCATCAAAACAATAAATTTAAAAACTCATAAATCTGTAAGATTTATGAAACAGAAAGTTGCAACATAATTTGTGCAGGTGGGGGAAACAGTTCAGTGTGCAGATTAAGGGGAGTGGAAGAATTCATAATCAATTATTCTGGTCAATAATCCCCACTTATGCTAATCATCTATTATTCATTCGTTTCTAAGCATATCATCAGCGACAACGAACGTAGAATATTTTTAAATTCATTACGTTGTCTCCTTACATTTTTCGGTCCTGTTTTTTAATAACATGCGTATTCAAATTATTAATTACTTAGCTTCTGGCATAATTATTTCAATATTCTGTACCAGATTCTCTAATGAATTAATGTACTTTGCGCTGAAGTTATATGGCTATGAATCTTGCATACAAATGGATGATTTCTTGCCGAATCCAACAGCGGTCGTTTACATTGGCATGTACAGAGGCGGAATAAATTCGAATTACGGTACCATCCTTACTGATCAATATCTGTTCCAATAACCAAGTAATTTTTAGTTATTCTTAAATTATAGGGTTGGCACATAATATACTTTGAAGATTATCATCCAACTTATTTAAAAAAAAGGATGTTAGTGAACTTTAATCTAACCATAGAACAAAATTCAACAATTGTCCGAATTATATTGATTGACTTATCCAGCTATTGGCCATATTGCCTATTTTTAACAGACTATTGTACTGTTTTCCGCATATTCACTTCAATTTGATGTCTAAGAATAAATAAAAAGTTCAGCAGTACACTTTCTAAAAAGTTATCAGAACTTTTTGCTTCGTACTTCAAATTATTTTATTGTTTTATACACTAAATATTAGTTTATGACAGTTAAATAACAGAGACAAATGGTTTTAATGAAAAATTCATTGGTGTGATCGTTAATGGAAAAGTTCCTCGAAAAGTGTTGACAGCGCAGGTGTATCCAGTCATTTATGCTAATTAAAACAAAGTTATTTTGGTATTAATTTGAACAGATGATTCGTTATAATCTGTAACACCTCATTCGGAAATTATCTGTCTGGATGTTATCTTGATTCAATTTTTTCCAAGTTGTGATTTGTATAATTAATTTTGCGTTGGACAGAATTCTCGAAATGACATTTTATCGATAATTAGATCAGGCTTTTGTGAGGATATTAAGTATTTTTGCTCCATTTATATAAATAATGGGGAAAATAGATCATTAAAACATATAGAGATACTCTATTCCAGATATATCATACACATGGGCTAACAGTTCATCTTTTTATCATCTCTTTGCATCACTATTGGAATTTCGAAAACTTGAGAAACTTGAAATGATCATTGTCATCTGATATTCCAATTAATCGAGTGAAGCCAGCACTATGCAGCAATAATTTCATCCAACAAACTTGACAATATTTATGAAACCATCGTTAGACTATATTTTGAGGGGAAAATAATCATAACATTTGAAGCACTGGTGGATAACGACTTCTCAATATAAATACCAAGCAATAAAACATATTCGGATATGTAGATATAATATTTTTTATCCATATCATACATACGAATCAATATCTATCAACACGCATACAATTTCTGTCATTACAATTCCATTCAAATTCTAAATAAAGAGCACCTTTCACACGATAGAATCAATATTATTATTTCGCCAAACAATAAAAATATTTCTACTTGGAAAATGTATAGAAATGTCAGTCAAATATTGAAATAAGACGTCAAATTTTTGAACGAGACTGTAGTTATTATAAATTTGAAGAGGTATTCGTTGCCTAAATAAATAATAGCTAAGATTAAAAAGCGGAAACGTAACAGTTGAACATCTAATGTTTGAAATGTTCGATTCATGCACCGCATGTTCTCCGTATGAATATATAAATCAGAAGTCTTAAACTATTGAGTGATTACTCAGCAAAATTTCTCATATTATAGACCGCTGTTTGAAATGTAAACACGTTCACGATGACTAGGAATTTCGAAGCAGTTTTTAATATTATAAAAATATAGCCTAGAAAAACAGTTTTAAAATCATCTTTGTTAAAATTATATGTTGCAGTATTATGAATCTTCAATCAATATATTCCATGAAGTGTGTCATTAACTGTTGATGTTTTCCATAGAAATATTACGAATCAACCAAACTGTATACTCCATTAAAGGTATCCAAAAGGGGTTTCAAGTTATAAGCAATTATCCTAGTCGTTTGAAATTCCATTGAGATGCAAAATTATAGGTTTTGTCGATAAAATGGTTCCAAATTATGATAATCGACTGAATTGTTACTTTGTGTACATAATTCCAGATACTTTCGCCTAACTTAATAACAGTCAAATTTTTATGATTATGCGACAATTTAGGTTATTTTGATATCTAAAAGGAAATGCCTTCATTTGTGATTTGCATATTTTTATTTATTCAGGCAAGACAAAGAAGAATAGAATGATGTTTGAATAGCTTTTATACCAAAATCAAGATAAAAATATCCTCAATGAATATGAAAAATTATCTTTTGATGATTAATGATTTCGAATCAAAGCTATGAGACATATCTATTCAAGAATTTGAACAGAAAAGATGATAGCACAGATTATAACAGCTGAATGAGATATCGCGTTTAATTGCTCAATTATGACAGATGGAAAAAGTTGTGGTTCACAGAAATTTATAAGAATGGAGCGATTCGTAAGAATATTATTTCAAGCCAGTGGCTCTCAAACTACAATAAACAGCTTTTATTTGCTGATAATATAATTATCATGCAATAACCATATTAGAAGTATTCATAGCTCAGTGCAAATATACTGGCCCTATAATCCGGAGGTAGCTAGGTCGAATCCCACCGATGATCAAGAAAACAGTAAGATTCACAATGTAGCGTAATCATTACAAAAACTGAGAGTACCTGTAGCTTGATAACTGGTAACCGCATCCTATAGCTGAAAAAATTTCAGTTATCTTCCGGATGCATCTTAACTATCTGCCACACTTATATCAAGTAAAAGACGTGATCGATATATTTTTTTATTCATATAAAAGAGGCTATCCGAAGAAACAGACATTTTATCGAAGAGTCAGATTCTATACTGTATTTTATCTCAGAGATCTGCACTTACTTATAAACGTTCCTCAGAAATCTCATGAGTTGACCTATTTTTCGTATGCCAAATTTTATTCCAAGACCAAACTAAATGCTTCAGAAATGATAGCTCGAAAATAGCCTCTATTTCTTTTTGGTGAGGTTTCTAAGTTGATGTTCCACATAGAATCGTCAGTTTCACATTTCCTAGACGAGCCATATATTCATATTTTCAAATGGAGCATACAAAAACCGCTAGCAGAGCGCTAGCGGTTTTTTAGGGTGCTGTGATCAAATCAAATTTTCAAAACGCAGTCAACTGATTCGATCAACCTCATATGATTGAACAACACAAAATATTGAGAATTCGGGGCTACCGCAAGCAGTGTCTGCGATATGCCCGATTGTTGCTGTCAATTATTATGTACTTTTCATACTTATTCCAAGAAGTATATTTATATGTGGGCAGAACTGTGAAAAATAGCTAGTAAATAGTTTATTATATAAGTAATAAATTATAGAAAATTGGATTTACAGTGATAAATATGATATTTCAAAATTTCAAATCCTACCTTGAAACAACGATTTCCGTCGATCTTTATTAGAACTACGAGGTACGCACTAATTAGCGAGGCTATATGATTTGAGCAATTCAAATAGCAGTGAAAACGCGCACCTTGTACATCAATGTGGCATAATGTGTAGCGTTAGGTACTTACTTGAAGCTACATACGGAATGTACGTACAATTATAAATGGAGTATTTTGATATTCAAGGTCATTTATAATTTTGATAGCAGATTGCTTGGTAAAATCCGGACGCCGCATGAAATAGCAGTAAACATGAATGCAACATACTTTTAACAGTGGTGGAGCCAAGTAAGAAAACAATGGGACGACCGCCCTTCACCTGAAAAAATTCTCGCTCCAATCATTTCTTCCAATAATCTCATTTCATCTAGCATTTGTTCAATATACCTTGATATCATCCAATTATTTATTTAACCTAGCATCTATGATATCTAGTAGCTGGAAAAAAGTTATTTCTTTCCCTACCCCCTGAGAGACTTTCTGTGACAACATTCAACTTGTGAAACTAGTGGGACCCAACTTGAACCCGAGACAATTGAGAAGGGTGTACTCAAAATCGAGTTTGCCCTAGCCTATGACATGGTTTATTATTTAAAGTCAAGCTTGGTACTCTACCAAAGAATAATGTGGGATACAAAAAGAATTATATCTCTGAAAAATTTCATCGCAATCGGATCGCTAATAAGCTGTTTTAGAGTTTGGCAATCTTTCATTTGAAAAAATGACTTCTAAAACTTCCTATAAACACTAATCGCTGCTACTGTCTGGAATTCTTGGTTTCAAGCAAATATATGCTCCTCGCAGATTACAAAAAATATGTAGGAAAGATGAAAATTGCTTAAAAATTATTCAAATACAAACAGGGATTATTGGGTTGTATCCTCATAAACACGACCGTAGTTACTCAGAAAGACGTATTACAGGACAGTATAACCGTATAATTTTCATTTCTCTATTTGTACTTTGAAGTAGTGCTACCTCATATCGGTGAAGTTTTCAGTTAATTGATGTCCTGAGTAGAAATCGCTTTAAATCATTGCTCATTACTCAGATAATCCGTTAAGTTAGATAAAATTGAAATAGCTAAGAATTTTTATAATTTATTGATACTGTTGCTGGGAAATTACAATTTTGGTCATTCTTACTATGTATTCATGCTGGAGCTACTCTAAATTTCATTTCAATTCATATTATCTAGTACAGCAGCATACATGCTAGCTTTATTTTCTTGATTCGTGGTTTTTATTCAACGTTCAAAGTACAGATAGTAATAGCGTTCTGTAATACGTCTTACTGAGTAACTACGGTCGTGTTTATGAGGGCACAGCCCAATAATCCCTGTCTGTATTCGAATTATTTATAGCAATTTTCATCTTTCCTACATATTTTTTGTAATCTGCGAAGAGCATATATTTGCTTGAATCCAAGAATTCTAAACAGTAGTAGCGATTAGAGCTCATGGAGGAATCTGAAAGTCATTTTTTTAAAATGAAAAATGGACAAACCATACCGATTATTATTCTGGCTTGTGGTTTTACAATGTGTTTTATACAGAGTGATCAAAAATTATTGTCCGTGCCGCCTTGTTCTGATTTTTCCTTTGCCGCCTGCTTGAGATAGTGAGCTTCAAGTGACAGATAACAGTTTGTCTAAAAACACTATTCTCACCCAAAAATTTGGTAGAATAATAATAAATTTTCAATAATCATTCCATAATACAGCTATTCACTTACTTCCTTGTTTTTTGAATCAGATTATGGATAAATCCGTCACAAAATATGCAAAATATACGTCATTGTGTTTTTGAAATGTCGGTAACGTAGTTATCAAAATGAATAAATTCATACTAATTTTATTTCATGAAGATAGTTTTGATCATAGTGCGAACTTTTGCTAGTCACGTGACAGACAATCATTATTGATCATTCTGTACATCATGACATACTGACCATTATACGAAAAGAATTCTTCAAAAACTCCAAAAATTGAAGGTAATTTGATTGGAGTGAACGTTTTCAGGTCCACTAATTGAATATCTCTCCTAAATAATTTTTTCGAATTCTTCACAATATAAGTTATTGTTCGCATTGCACTCAATAAATGTCTAATATTCTGCAATTAACAATTTAGTTGAATCTTGTTTGTCTACTAGTTTGTATCGGTTGTGTTGTCTAGAAGTGTTTAGTGTAGCTTAGCGCGATGTTTCAGTAAAATGATGCTTTGTACAGTGATGATGGATAAGTGCATAAACTAATAATTGGTGGAGAAATTGAGCAAAATTCATTATTGCACCACGTTTGTATACAGAACTTTTTTCTCAACGACATCCCAGTGATCATTCATCATAGATCACCCTACGCCTTCAAGACACTGGATTTGTAATTAATGATTGGAATCAATTCATCAAAGGTATGTATTGTTATACTAGTTAATCTCAAATCAAAATACAATGAAATTTTGAAATTCATGTGTATTCAAAACAACAATTATTATCTCTAAATCTAAGGAGCACTATGTAAAATAATTTTGATAATCAATTCAATTATGTTGCTTCCAATGAAATACGCTACGCCAGTGATCCTAAAAATGTTAACTTAAAATCAACTTTTCTCAATTTTACGAGTTTGGGCAAAATTATTTCTGTTGCATGATCAGTACATCATATAGAATATGGCCTTTAATATTTTCTCCAATTATTAAAACATTCTGTATATTTATTTTATACTTTTAGGCAATATATAAATTTGTTCAATCCTATTATTGAAACATGTTATTTCTTACTTGGATACCAATCTTGAAACTGTCTGTTTTGTCAACAACAGTGATTCCTATTACAACGGGTGGGCGAAAGTAGTGAGTGTAATTACTTTCGTCCACTTACTCTTTCATAACGAAATAAAGAATAAACTACAATACATTTTATTACATGTATTTATTGATATGAAAATGAACTCCACAATTATTAAAAATTGCGTTACTTAAACAAGATATACCAGCAACTGAAAACTGGTGAGACTCTGTAGTTATCGTAGTAACTTTTGTAATATCAACTTGAGTGCTATTTCTATTACTTGTTTTCTCTTCTTTGTTAATTATTTTTTTTACCGCACAATTCCATTATTATCTTGTTCCATTTTAGTGTCACAATTTATATTTGTAAAAATATCAAGACAAAACAATTTTAATATTTTTGACAGTTGCGGATGTTTATATTTACATGATCCATAACAACGCATCCGCCGCCTATGCTACTTTATACTTTATACATGATCTTTGTTCAAGAAGTGTAATAGATTTTGATATTTTAATGAATGTTTCAATAATAAGATTGAACAAAACGCTATACAGCACTCGTGAAGAAACGAATTCGCTCACTTGTGTGTCTTTGCACACTCGGCTGGCGCCTCGTGCACAAAACTGCCACCCGCGTGAGCAAAACTCATAGTTTCTTCACTTGTATTGTAATATACTATTATTATTGTCATGGTTTATTAGAGAACATTCTAGGACTCAACTCTCGCTTTAAATAAAAAATGGATGAATCATCTGGATGATGAAAGCGCATTTTTGACAGCTCATGAATGCTTGTTACTTCAGAGATTCCGCAAATTACCATCTCTCACAGTTACTGAGCTTGAAAGTTTGGGCAAACTTACGAAACAGCAGCTTCCATTTAGTACTAGTTTCAAGTTGACTATTTGATAGGTACATAATTTATGCATGTACAAACCCAAAAATACCTTTCAATCTTCATTTCTTAGTTATTGACTGACGGGAGGTCAAGTGCTGTACCTTAAAATGATAATTTGATCCTTATCAAAGCTTTAAAAAAAAAAAATACACCAAAAGTAAACAAATTGTCAACCAATAATAATAATTCATTCTAATAAGCTTCAAATTCGCGTCAAACAAATCATTGAATGAATCCCGGACAGATTTGACAACTGTACATAATAATAGTGACACCCGCGGCTAAAGTTGTAACTTAATTTTTATCTACTTTAATAAATTTCAGTTGCCATATCCCTAATGTCATATATATCTATGTGCATTGTTTCACATGAAACAAGTAATTGAATAATTTGATCTCCCACAATCACTGAGCTCAAATTAAAGCAATTTGTGCAAGCCTACGAAACAGTAGCTTTTATTTAGTACCAGTTTCAAGTCTGTAAATAGTATAGTTGCTGAGAACTCAGCGTCACGCCAGCCAGCCAACCAGCCAGACAGCCAAAGTGAATATAATAGCGCTTTTTTCCAAAAAATGGAAGAATCATCTAGATGATGAAAGCGCATTTTTGACAGCTCATGAATGCTTGTTACTTCAGAGATTTCTCAAATTACCATCTCTCACAATTACTGAGCTTGAAATCAAGCAGTTTGGGCAAACCTACGAAACAGCAGCTTCCATTTAGTACTAGTTTCAAGTTGACTATTTGATAGGTACATGATTTATGCACGTTCAAACTCAAAAATACCTTTGAATCTTCATTGTTTAGTTACTGACTGACGGGAGGCCAAGTGCTGTACCTTAAAATGATAATTTGATCTTTATCAAAGCTATATAAAAAAAATACACTAAAAGTAAACAAATTTTCATCCAATAATAATAATTCATTCTAATAAGCTTCAAATTCGCGTCAAACAAGTCATTGAATGAATCCCGGACAGATTTGACAACTGTACTTAATAATAGTGTCAGCCGCGGCGAAAATTGTAACTGAATTTTTATCTACTTTAATAAATTTTAGTTGCGATATCCCTAATGTCATATATATCTATGGACATTGTTTCACTTGAAACAAATAATTGAATAATTTAATCTTCCACAATCACTGAGCTTGAATTGAAGCAATTTGTGCGAACCTACAAAACAGCAGCTTTTATTTAGTACCAGTTTCAAGTCCTTAAACAGTATAGTTGCTGAGAACTCAGCGTCACGCCAGCCAGCCAGCCAGCCAACCAGCCAGCCAGACAGCCAAAGTGAATATAATAGCGCTTTTTTATAAAAAAAAATGCGCTTAAAATGCGCTAAAAATAGAAAATAATCTATCCTTAATGTTGAAAGTTCATCCAAAATAGAATAAGTTCCAAACTTTACGCACAACCGTAAAGAATAGTAATATACGCAATAAGAGTGTCAAGTTGAGAATTACGACATAAGTATTTGGTGACGAGGCTTGCTTAGTCACTAATATTGCTCTCGTATTGCACAAAAAATTTGGTTAAACTCTCGATGTACTACTCCACCTCCGATTTCGATAAAACTTGGTAAAAGGATTTGTTCTAGCATTACAATTATGGGAAAAATGGTAACTAGAGACAGTCGGACTCGGTTGACCTTGAAAACCTTATTTATCAATTCATGTCATTTAAAAAATGTATACATTGCCCGGTGTGTGTAGGTAAGATGGCGATACTAGCAACTTACTAGTGAGATGAAATTCTGTCAGTGGCACTGAAACAGTGGCTTACTATGTTCTACTTTACCTCAGATTTTGATGCAAGTTGGTGAAAATATTCGTTTTAGCGTAATAATAACTATTGACGGTCAGACTAGCGACTACCTAATGAGATGAGATTTCGTCAGTGGCACTAAAACAATGATTTTGCTCTCAACTAGCAGTGCTTAACTCTGAATGAACAAGCGGGCGTTGCTCTCTCAGATCAAGCATCAAGCTCGACGTGGGATCTTGAATCTGAGACAATGACGGCAGATCAAACTCAACATGAGGTGTTTAGTGAATTTTTCTTTATTGTCTCGAATTCATAGCTCCACGTCGAGGTTGATCAGAACGGGCAAAACTCATCCGTTGATTGGGTGCAAAGCACCCTCAGTTGAAAACAAAAACACACACACATGCACAATGTATACGTACCATGTAATTATAATAATTTATATATAAGATATTCAAAATCAACTAAGTCTGACCGCCAATAGTCACTATTTTTTTCCATATTTGTAATGCTAAAACAAATATTTTCACCAAGCTCCATCAAAATCGGAGGTGGAGTAATACACCAACAGTTTGTGCAAAAATTTTTCTACGGCTCTAAATAATTGTGTTAAAAATAAATCCTAGACTACATGAAATAGCACTCGATGACTTCAGTCGTTAAGCATAGCCTGAACAATTTTTTCTCGATTTTCTTGTCAATTTCATTAAATCTCATATTTTAATGAGCTAACATAACTGCATGAATACAAATCATGTAACCCCAAATTCAAGTTTGACAGTTGAAAGGGAATGAACTTCATTCAGGTTATGCGACTGAATAGCCGCGCAAGTATTGATAAAGGTAGCAGTAGTAGCCTAGGAGTGCGTGAGGTAAAAAAATGTGCAAGAAATCCTTACTTTACGCATAATTTGTGATACATAAAAAACTAACTTAACGCATAACCGTAGTAAAAATATATTATTTACCAAACAGTTTTTACTGAGAATTTCCGTTGTGTAATTACTTGGATGTCCGAAACAGTACATTCTGGAAAATACTTCACAATAATTCACGTTTCTACCGATACTATAGTATAGGTCGACTTCATGCTCGAAAAAAGTAAAGAGTGACAGCTAGAAGGGTTAAAATAATCTCTGGAATGTTTCTGTCAGTTTAATTAAAGAAACCTCAAACTAATAGATTACTACGCCGTGCAAAAACTGCAAAACTGCACGTTCATTGTTCTTATTACAAACTCTCCCCTTTATTAAATTGAAGGGTGGAAGAATTGTAATCGGCGCTAATTTTTGGACGCGGCTGCGAACTTGAAATTCATTGCGATTATTGTTTCATGATTCATGTTCCAGGTGTTATTTATTGCAGAATTATGCAACAACAGAACGTGTAGTTGTGTATTCTGACCGCGCGTGACTTCAATTGTAATTTGGTAAATTATGAGCTTTAGGGGAGCTTTGCCTCCCACACACTCCAAGATTTCAACTAGAGATGGAAGGGGATATTCCAAAATAATATAAAATACTGTTTCAAACTATAAGTTTCTAGGAGAAATTACTTGTAGAATATGTCTCTTGTCCATTATAACTGTTATCGGACAATCTGGATGAGAATGCGAACCTTATGAGAAATAGCAATACTAAAATAGAATACATCATGTTTACATGAAATATGTGTTGAAATCAATGGTTTGTGTGAATTAAAAAATAGTGATTCTATTTTCTTGCTCAAGATTTGCTGTTTTTTTTTTTCTCTGTATATTTATATATCTCTGTTATGACTTTTACAATTGAGTACTGAATCAACTAGGTATATCTAGTTGCTATACTAAATGGTTGAAAAGTTTGATAAAATAATATTTCAAGGATTAGCACTTCACTTCATCGGATCATTCAAGCTTGATATTCATGAATCGTATATCATTTCTACACTTCTGACTATTTGTTTTCATAATCAGTTGAAATCTTAATTTATTCATATATAGACAGAATCTATCATTCAGTCAAATTGAATTCATGTACATTCCTTGTTTGATAAAATGATTATATTGTCACAAATTTTAATGCGAATAATTCATTATTACGGGTTACAGTAGTGCCAATATTTATTTTACCGACTTGCAGAACTACAAAATCGCTCACAGTTACTCTTACTGGCTCACGCACTTTATATACCCTACTTCAACAATAGGTCAACATTCAAATGTCTGACATTTGAACAACAATGAGTCAGCATTCAAATGTCCGATATGTCTGATAATAGGGAATATGCATGAAATTCAAATTTGGTTCAAATATTTTTTTCCGAATTTATATTGGCCGGACTTTTGTACTAAACCATCATTTTAGTATTTAATGTTTTTTTAATTACTCAAAATTGATAAATAAAAATGCAAATTAAGCGCGGGTAATTCGAAGCTCCAAAACGCAACACCATTGGTTACAACGAAATGTGATGTCAGATACTACTGCTTACATTTGTATGGCATTGCAGGCTTTTGATTAGAAAACATAGTAATAACGTGTGTGTTGTAAATTCATTCATTGTTTAAGTGTAATTTTAGCATCCTAGTGAGATTATAAATCATTTAAGACAGTGGTTTTGTAAAAGCACAATCGGATAATCTGTCAAGAATAGATCTATTCATGATGTCGTCTTATTCTCTTTGAATCCAAGCTGAAGTGAAAAGAGTGAACACTGCAAAGTAATTTCTTAATAATAACACATTATGTACGCTATTTTAATAAATACAATCCGAAATATGATGTGCAGTAAACAAAGCCACATTCATACACTGAATTTTATTGCTAAAACTAATTACATTCAGAGTACGTTCCGCTTAAGGACCGTAACGCTCACGCTCACGACTGTTTGCTGTTCCACTAACTCATGGTCGATGTGGCTGGTGCTTCAAGTGGAACGATGCGAGTGTCTGTTAAATGTCAAATAAACTGACAATTTTTGGTTAGAATCGAAAAGTAAATCATAAATAAGATTAAAAAAACCTGTAGCATAAAGGATATACGAATGGAATAAATCCAATATGCCTGTGTAAATTAATTGCTCTTGGATAATAAATAATGATAATGACAGACCATGAAATTATCTGTTATATGACAAATGGAAAATCCTGAATCAATTGACATAGCGTGGAATCGAAAGTACAAATTGGAAAGGCATCTTCTTATTTAATTTGAACTTCTTGGCGTTTCGATCCACCTTCAAATTGCGGGCGTAGGGAGCTTGAAGCAGTCGAGATCAATGACGTCATCTATGATGTATTTATCATGAACGCCAAGATCGCGATCTTCTTGTGGAACGATTATTGAGGGGACATGAGCGTTGCGGCAGTTTAGTGGAACGTACCCATATATTATTCATGATCTGTCAAGTTTACTATGACACTTCATTTCTTCTGATAACCTTACATCATTTCTTACATATTTTAAAACCTGTCTGGATTGGAAAAAAGACTTTATCAGGTACATTTCTGATAGTATTTTGCATTCAGGCACAATGCAATACTTATAAACTGTCTTTTGACCTTTTTTAATGCTGAAATGAGTTGAGAATGAAAACACTTGTAGTAAACAATGGATTGTAATGTCACTGGACATGTTATTCGACGTCATCCATAGAGCGCGCGAAAATAGCGGCGTTTAAACAACTCAAAATTATTCTCAATTTTAAATATTTTTTCAAACCTGATTACAGCACTTCTAAATATAATTTATATTTTTTACTACGCTATAACGATGTAATCAGTGGATTAAAAATATAAAAAAAAACATGAATATTCCCTGTTGCATACCAATCAGATTGTTGGCCAATGCTAACTTGGATTCACAATCACAATAAGTTTTTGAATGAAGCAATAATTCAAATTAACCTTAATTTGAACAATTATCTTGAGACTCTATGTAGAATTCAAATAATATTGAGAATTTACTCTTCTGATTTGTTTTTTTAAATGACATTTCTTTCTGTGCTTCTTGAACTAGTTGATAACAAGAATTATTCATAATTGAAGCAAGACTCAAATTATTAACTTGAGAATATTTTGAAGAAAAAGATATTGTGACATACAGAAATAGGAAAACACAAGTATAAATCGTACCATACAGGCATCCTTTTCTACCTTCTTGGTACAGAGCTCTTAAAAATTGAATGAGTAATGAACTAATACGCTCAGAAAAAATTGTAGCAAGTCATCCTTTGTAAACCATTTCGCTAGCATCGAGCTTCACTAACCTGCTGCTCTTGAAGACATATTCTTCTGCACTAAATAGCATAATTTCCCATACATTTACCTCTTTGTAACCCTTTGCATTAATTCTAGGGCAATGACGCCCTAATTGCAGCCGACCATCCTAGATTGACAGCTTGACACTCGAATTAGACGCTACGGATTAAAAGGAAACATATGTCTGACGTGAGTAAATTCATCTCGCTCTAACCATTGTTGCGTGGGCTTTTAATGGACTAAATGAATCATGATCACTTTAGGATCACTTTGTGTGCAACAAGAACAGAGCATAACAAATAGTTGAATGCAGGGCTTGCTTGGGAAGTAGATAACAACTAGAAACATTTGGTGCTCGGGAAACTTAGTTAGATAAATAAACGACAAGCCTTTTCCTCAATTATTCTCATCGATGTGCGTTTGTTTTCTTAATAAATAACGGCGGAGCAACACCTTCCGATACGCTCGAAGAAAGGAATAAGACTTATTTTGGAGGTCATTAAAAACACCCACTCTATTATTATCTCAAATTACAGATTACAATAATAACGATCCATTTTGCAATATTAAAATATTTATTTCGATCATAACCAATGATTTTAGTTGAATGAGGTATGGTTAACTAATGAGAAGGTATTCTGCAATACGTTCAGAAATAATCTATTCTCTCTTAGAATATTCTAATTCTACGAAAAAAAATTTGGGAATCCACTCATTTCCAACATTCAAAGACAGTTTCAGGTTTCATCTATTTAAAAATTATGTACAGAAATATCACAATTTGTATTTCACGCCAAGAAATGAGATTCAATACAGATGATCAGTTATTTAAAAAAAAGATTGGGGCTAACAATTTATGACATATTCTTTACACTCTCCACCGCACACTGACCAAGGAAATGCTTTAAGACCAATGCGATCAACAAAACAATCATCAATCATACTATATTGAGATAGTAATCAGAGAATTATGTTTATTCAGAAAGCAATATCTGCATTCAAACGTCGAATGGATTTTTAGCGCATTTTTCGAAAAAAAGCGCTATTATATTCACTTGGCTGTCTGGCTGGCTGGCTGGCGTGACGCTGAGTTCTCAGCAACTATACTATTTACAGACTTGAAACTGGTACTAAATAAAAGCTGCTGTTTCGTAGGTTTGCACAAATTGCTTTAATTCAAGCTCAGTGATTGTGGAGGATCAAATTATTCAATTACTTGTTTCAAGTGAAACAATGCCCATAGATATATATGACATCAGAGATATGGCAACTAAAATTTATTAAAATAGATAAAAATTTAGTTACAACTTTCGCCGCCGGTGTCACTATTATTATGTACAGTTGTCACATCTGTCCGGGATTCATTCAATGACTTGTTTGACGCGAATTTGAGGCTTATTAGAATGAATTATTATTATTGGATGAAAATTTGTTTACTTTTGGTGTATTTTTTTTATATAGCTTTGATAAAGATCAAATTATCATTTTAAGGTACAGCACTTGACCTCCCGTCAGTCAATAACTGAATAATGAAGATTAAAAGGTATTTTTGAGTTTGTACATGCATAAATTATGTACCTATCAAATAGTCAACTTGAAACTAGTACTAAATAGAAGCTGCTGTTTCATAAGTTTGCCCAAACTGCTTGATTTCAAGCTCAGTAATTGTGAGAGATGATAATTTGCGAAATCTCTGAAGTAACAAGCATTCATGGGCTGTCAAAAATACGCTTTTATCATCTAGATGATTCTTCCATTTTTTGCTGTATCATGTTCAGAAACATGAATTTTGATCTGACTTGTCTTGGTATTAGTTACTCAAAATATGTTGTACGTACATTCGTACTGAGCATTTTGACTTATACAGATTTAATACTGCACAATATATCAAGCATTTCTCATATTAAACCTGATAATACACTGTACAATCGAGGAAAGTGTCAGTCAATGTTTCTGTCTTCCTTTCCCACGATTTAATACTTATAAGCAGTTATGCAAGCTAAGATGCGTTTTGTCATCAATTGTCAATTATTTTATGTGTGATAATCCGTAGCTTGTTTCACAACATATCAAATTTCTGATAGATAATTTCCGTTCCTAGTCTCATTAAAACAATTCAAAACAAGCTTATGATCCATTATTCACGTACAAGATCATCTTAATCTATATTCATACAATGTCTGGCATCACAGTGAAGATATGTAGAGCAAGTCCTGAATATCTTATTCGGCAGGTCACTTGAAGCAAAAGGTTAATTACAGTTGAGATGTTGTTCACCAAAGCTGATCTAGTTTACTCCGGCTTACATCGGTCAACTTTGCTTCTCCGACTGTTGTTCTAAAAGCTTTGTCTGTACGACTACCAACCCGATGAAAGAGCTTGTTATCTGTTCATGTATGATTGTGAATTCAACTATTCAACCCACTACAAATTCTCCTTGAATCAAATTACCAAATATCGAGGAAATTCATAATTGGCTGAACTAGTGGTAATTATTTATCCGCGAACGAGATGCAATAAAATACTCACTCGGTTATACATTTTTTTTATTCTCCTGGGAAACTGATACGTTTGCTTTTTTGTCGTATATGTGTTCAGAAAATCATATAAAATCGTTATCATAATGAAATTCAAGGAAAGTTCAGGATGAATCACCGTTAATAAGTATGAAATCTCATTCTAGAGCATATAATAGAAAAGAAATGAATAAATGAAAAATTATTCATCTATTCACTGTCAGAAAATTGAAAAATAGAAAAATTGTGCACACGAGACACAATATGAAATTATTTTAAAATATGTATCAAAAACTTTAAATTAACCTTTTCCGTATAAAATGAATTAAATATATCAGTGCGACTAATTTGGAGAGACACGCAAAATATTTAATCTAGTTGTTGGTGAAATAGCTTACCTACAGCAGTTACAACTTAAGCTCTCTTTAAATGCGACAGTAAAATTTGTGCAACAGAAAAAAGCAGTGTGCATTTCTCTAAATGTTTTGTTCGCAGTATCGCAGCCTCGCTAAATACATTTTAAATTCAGTTAAAGAAAATAAAAAACGTACGCATAGCTCTGTTTGTTTGCTGTTACCAGTTAAAATGCAAAGCTTTTTTAGTCGAGCGTCATTTATTACCTAGATACGTTGCAAACGTCCCATGTGTTTTGACACTAAATTTTGCCCGCAGAAAGTTACACAGATTCGTGAAGTATGTGCTCGTGCCACTCATTCCATTTTTCTCTTTATATTTCCCATTATGAGAATTATTTACTCCTCTAATTTACATGAGAGCATTCATATACATTACAGTTTATGTAAAACGCAATTAAATAAAAGAAGGATTGTACGTATCAAATACGATACCTGTAAAACTCAAAATATGTTATGCGTTTAACTGATAATTTATCATAGAAGCAACAGATGAATGTAATTTAATAGTTCATTTTTTCGGCCGAAAAACGGGGTCCACGAATATTTGTTTCTAATATATTTCACCAAATGGAAGTATTATCAACTGTCAATATCACAAGTATCTAATAGTGTGAAGTTAATTTTCGTGAATTTCAACAAACCAAAAATATTTTTGAAGAATTTTTTTTGCCATATATGTCCTTCCGAGTACTTTTTTATTCATTTGATATTATACGAATTCTTTTTCATGTTGGATGTCCATAATGTAACCGACTGATCAGAAATGCAACATACAATAGTTGTTAACAATCGAAAGGCCTGAAGTAATAGTTCACAGCGCGACAGCTTTGTTTGAGAAACGACCGCGAAGTAAGTCATCCACATGCGTTAAAATTGGATGCATTGACCCATCAGTGAAATGTGAAAATAATATACTGGCAATCAGAAGAAATTATGCATTAGTTTTATGGGATCATTTTCTCAAGTTATTTCTAATAACAATGAATCTTGTACTGTGATCTGATTCACCCGGCTGTTTGATTCGCCTCAGTCTACTCCTCTTCCAAGGAAACACATTTCCGAAAAATTGGACTAAAGGTATTATAGCGCCTATATATAAAAAAGGAGATGCGAGCACACCAAGTAATTATAGAGGGATTACTCTCCTAAATACATTATATAAAGTTTATGCAATGATTCTTAATCAAAGGCTGTATGAAGAACTAGAAGTAAAAGAAATCCTACCGGACACACAGGCTGGTTTCCGAAAACAAAGAAGCACGATGGATAATATTTACATACTAAACTATCTAGTAGAGGAACAGTTAAGACAGGAAAAGGGAAAATTATACGCGTTCTTTGTAGACTTAAAATCTGTATTTGACAGAGTGGATAGAGGAATCTTAATGGAACTAATGAAGAAAAGTAAAATAGACGACTTTTTAATTTAAAAGATAGAAGATATATACAAAGAAACATCAAACACAGTAAGAGCGGTTGAAAATATATCGAGTGAGTTTTGGACGGTCCAAGGACTGAGACAAGGATGCCCGTTAAGCCCAACGCTGTTCGCCATATATATCTCCGACATTGAAGAACACTTTAGAAGAGGACAAACAGGTGGAGTGGTAGTGGAGAACATAAAATTTTGGACATTGGCATATGCAGATGACTTAGTACTACTCGCAACAACAGAAAACGAAATGAGATCGATGATTAAAAGATTAGAATCCTATCTAGAAAAAAAGAAAATGGAGCTAAATGTCGAAAAGTCAAAACTAATGAAATTTAAGAAAGGAGGAGGTGAAGAGAAGAAAGTAGAATGGAAATGGAGAGGAAACATAATAGAGAGAGTAAAAGAATATAAATATCTAGGATTCAATCAGAGTAATAATACTGACAAACATATAGAACAGGTGGTAAAAAGAGCCAACATGGCGACGAAAGAAATATGGAGTATAGGGGAAAGAAAATTCAAGAACAATTACAAAATTCGAATGATGCTATTCGACAACATTGTTAAGAGTATAATTCTGTACGGAGCAGAAATCTGGGGCTGGGTTGAGCGCGGGAATTTGGAACAAGTACACCTGAAATATCTAAAATGAACCTTAGGTCTAGACACTAGTACACCACAATACATAGTACTGGAAGAAACTAACAGAGACAAAATTAGAATAGACGCAGGATTAAGAACAATGAAATATGAAGAAAGAATAAAAACTGGCGATCGGCGAAGAATACTATACCAATGCTGGAAACAAGTCGAAAGGAAAACAAAAAGAAGAGTACCATTGAATCGATGGGAGGTTACAAGAAAGAAATACTATGAGAGTAACGGGTTCTCGCCTAACATAATAGAAAGAAAAAGAGAAGAAGGTGTTAACATTAAAGTAGAAATCATAAAACGAGATCAGAACTTACAGAAGCAAGAACAAGACAAAAAGATAAATGAATCGAAATACAGCACAATATACAGGAATATAAGACCAATGGAAACACCGCAATATCTACTGAAGAAATAAAATAAAGACTTTAAATTAACAGCCAGACTACGGTGTGGAAATGATCAAAGCGCAAACAGATACTGGATGGAAGAAGAACAGCGTTTGTGCAGACTATGCAGAGAACATGAAGAGACACTAATTCATCTAAAATTGCAGATACCTGCCACTACAAGATTGCAGTCCGTACAAGATTCTAAATGAATCCGGAGCGGGGTATCACTGGGCCAAAGAGTTGAAGAAGAAGAGGCAAGAAGTTGCAGCAAATTAAAATATTTATTGTATTAAATTGAAATTATGTAAAATACCTGAAGCATTCAACCAACAAAGTGATTATAACTGACATTTTTGTAACAATTCAAAGCTGGAAGGCACGAATTAAATAAATAAATAATAAAAATAAATACTCCTCTTCCATAATAATGATAAATTGCATCACACGAGAAATTTGTAATTTTGAATTAATTTTCTCAACCAATATCTAAAGTGTTATTGCTCACGTCAGGCAGACATTTATTGGTGTATTATTTAGCAATAGCTGTCTTTTGTTCATGATTCAATCAGCAGGCCCGTATAGTTTAATTTTCGAATGAAAGCTGACTCCTAAATTATTTTATAGATGTGGTTTTCTTTCAAAAAATTTAGTTATTACTCAAATTGTGAATAAAACTAACCTTTACAAGTACCCACTGAAATACTGGACTAGGATTCCCCAGAAATATATTAACATGAGTGTTCTTAATACCACTGGATTACTGGAGACATTGAAAATTATCTTAGCAACAGGGTTTCAGGGATGTATTACGACTCATTTGTCTTATTACCAAAGTATCAGGCAGATAGATAACTTGGATGACAATTTTTAAAATATGGCAACCATGGGTCTCTGATGATTCCAATAGGAATGAATCTTCTTTTGAACCATTTCTACAAGGTATATACAACATATTTTGTTGGAATCAAAATAAATTATAAAAAATACGTTCAATGCACCCCTGTCTAGTTCTCCACTATTCTGTAAATATCAGTTACCCATCTATTTCAAGCAAGTTATACTAATGTATTTATGGGTATTCCTAATCCAGTATTTGAATGGGTGCTTGTAAAAATTCTTGGGGCCTGAATTCTAATCTTTGCTAACCATTCCGTCATAAAGTTTAGTTTTCTTTGAGATTTGAATAATAGCTAAATGTTCTGGAAGAAAACTACATCTATAAAATAATTTAAGAGTCAACTTTCATTCGATGATTAAACTATACTCTTATAGAATATTGCACACATTTCATGATTTGCTGCTTCTCTGGATTGTGAATACAATGAAAAAGGCTGTATGAATCTGTCATTTGTCACAATTTTCAAGAAACCTGGTGTCCGCCATTTTTCAGAGGACTATGTTTCAAGGCAAATTATGGGAAATCAGAAAACTAATGAGACACAGATCGGCTGACAACTTCTTTAGATACAAATGTTTGATGATTTTAATAACTGAGGATCCAAATCATTGTGTTGGACTCGTGTTTGTTGTGATTAGTGATTTAAAAACAGTAGCCACTCGCTTTTCTGGCATCGTGGCCGAACAACTTCTTTGGTAACTAATAAACTACACTCTACATTAGTACAATGAGTTATTATTATTATTATCCATATTTAAAAGTGAGGTAATAAAAAGAGGGATAACTCAGTCTTGCAATGCATCATGAAAATTGTGATATGCGATAACGCCGCGGACAGTGTGACTCGAATAGTTTAACAATAAATATAAACAAAGAAATATATATTTGAAATAAAACCCAGCAATGAACTCATTCGATATTTTTCTATAATTGTAAGTGGAATGGCAGTTTCTACATTGAATCCCACGGCGTTGAATAACATTTTCAACACATTTTAAAAACACTGTGGCTTCGATCTATTAGGCAAAAGCTGAAGCTAGCTTCAATTATTTGTGTCACTACTACTTGATATTTCTTTTGGAATAATTTTAGGGCATTTTTGCAAAAAAAAAAATACGCTATCATATTCATTTTGGCTGTCTGGCTGGTTGGCGTGACGCTGAGTTCTCAGCAACTACAGCACTTACAGACTTAAAACTAGTATCAAATGAAAGCTGCTATTCTAAAAGTTTGCATGAACTGCTTCTTTCTTCTATTTATATATCCAATATTAAGTAAAATATCAAATAAAAATCTAACGTGAACATCATTTGATATATACACAAATTCATTCAATGAAGTTTTCTGTCACTCCGGATTATAATTAATAAAATTTTAATAATATTTTGACATGTAAAAGATCAAACAAAATCAAAAAAGATTATCATTGTCTACCTTATCATTCCGATTGGACTGATTGTTTTATACGGCAAATTCTGAATGTCTGTCTACTCATAAACTGCACTTTCAGCTCAGCTGATTGATACAAGAATAGTAGATAGCTATTTTGATGCTACAACAAGTTCAAACACTAAATTTCAATATTCTATGGCTGATCATTCTAGATTTATGCGAGAAATATTCAAAAAAGTCTTCAGTAAAGTGCATTTTTGGCTTGGCCGATTCATACAAAAATAGCAGATATTCTGATACAACATCAAGCTCAAATACTGAATTTCAACATTTTACGGTTGATCATTTTGGATTTATGCGGAAAATTCAAAAAAAGTTTCAAGTAAAGTGCACTTCCGGTACAGACGATTGGAACCATACTGCGAGGTGCACAACTAGATCCTATACCAGTCTTAAATACAAAATTCAACCAGTTTTGAGATTTGCGAGTTACGCACGCACGCAAGAACGCACGAACATACGTACCGACATCAAGCCAAAAATAGTCAAAATGGATTCAGGCATGCTCAAAACGAATATTCCCATCAAAATCTCGATAAGTGAATTTAGTCGGTTTCACAATACTTTCTTGTACTTGTACAAGTAAGTAAAAATTGAGAATGTGATTACAGCTGAACTATGAATAATTCACTTAGATCTGAAATTTGTTGTACAGAATGAGCAACATGTAAATAATTGAATTTGATGTCATAAATTTTTTAACTGATATAGGTTAGTACCCATTTCAGGGTAGAAACTATTCATCTCAATATCTCACGAGTTTCACAAGATATTGACATGCGGTTTTCAAGTTTAGAATTAGAATAAATTAAACTTTCATTTTTATGATCAATTTGAGCCAGTACATGGCCACTTGTTACTCATTGTCTTGAATCTGTAGCTTTGGAGGTAATTGCATCAAATTTACAAGGATTTTATTCCAATATAACCTCTATAAAGATCAAATTGTTATTTTAGGGTACAACATATGACTTCTTAAAAGTCAATAATTGAATTACAAAAACTAAAATATCCTATCGAGTTTTTACATGCACATTGCACAAGTTATGTATAAAATAGTCACAACTTGAAATTGGTTCTAAATGAAAGCTGCTGCTTCGTAAATTTGCCCAATCTGCTCAGTGATTGTGGGAGATAGTAATTTGCAAAATCTCTGAACTGACAAACATTCAAGAGCTGCCAAAATGCGCTTTGATCATCAAGATTATTCTTCAATTTTTTTATAGTAATTTGAAATCCAACAAAGCCGATATGACTAATGTATAAGCTCAAACTCATCACAATATAATAGGAGAGCATAGTGATAGTGATTTTTTGAAATTAATTTGTGCTGGCCTCAATTTGTGTCTGTAGAAAAAAATACCGTGTCACTTGTTCTGTAAATTATTTATATAATAAATTAAATATATTATAATAATATTTGTTGGGAATTAAAATATGTGACAAATGGTACCTAAGACACATTTTCCGCGCCTCCCTTCCCCTCCGCAGAACAAATTGTAGACTTCGATAAACTTTCGCTAATTCAATGATCAGGTACGATAAAAAAGTCATAAATGCAATATTATTTAAAGATATAAAAAATACAGAAATAATTTATAATTCACATACATAACATGAAATTAGATTAAATATTAGTTCTCCGGGCTTTCTTGTTGTCAAAATTCGTCATAACAAATAATATACATATACTTTATTGACACTTAGTCAATGATGGGATTCAGCCAAAGGCTGCTCTTCCATCCAATCAAATAAAAATAATCATATTCATATAAACAAGTAAATGACTGCCAGAAAATTATAAAAGTATTAAATTATATACAACAGAATATAAGAAAAATTCAATCCAAATTTGATATGATACACTCATAAACATAAATTTCCCAGATATAATTCAAATGTGCTTAATGAGAAAGATTTGAGTTTATTAGACAAAGTATTGTACAAAATTGGTGCTAAATAAGAAAAAGAACATTCAAACTTTGATTCGCGAAAACTTGGGACAGCGTATAAATCCTTCATTCTCAAACTATAGTTATATATTTAAGATATTATTTTGTCGTGCAAATACATGAAACAACGCACTTTGAGACTTTATGTGTGAGGACGACAATTCTGTATTGTCTATGTTTGCTAGCAATATATAACTAGAAATATGATCGTACTTGAATATTCCGTATACATATCTCAAGCAAGTATTCTCAATTACAGTAATTCGACTTTTATCAGCTTGCCTTAGATATGGTACTATGCACAATAATCGAATAGAGATAGAATTTTTTAATTTATATTTTCTCCTGCATGACGTTCTATCCAAATGATATATTAGAGTTTCGTGACAAATAGATCATTTTGATGTAGGCGGCGTTACTGTCGGGGTAAGGTATTGAAACATGACCTAACTTTTTGAGTTTTTTTTATGTTGAATGTTTTTTTAATAAAATAATTATGCTTTATAACTGTTGTGTGCCTCAGTGTTTATCTGTTCCTAGCAAAAACAGAAATCCCATATTTCAAGAATTTCCTGCAGTTAAAACTCTTATTAAAAGATGGTTTATATCTATAAAGTTAATGAAAAAGCCATCAAAATACACGAAAATATGTTCAAAACATTTTCTACCAAGTGATTATACTGTAACTAGTATGGGTGAATCTCAATATTAATGCGTGGAGACCGGATTTCTGTGTTATTGCACATTTTGTTTGTTTGAGTTTAGCGCCTTTTGTAAACCAAGTATTTATCCCATTCGTGACCTAGGGATTATATATTTTAAATTTTATTTTGGACCAAATTGCACATTTCGGACTTTTTGAGCTCAATTGTTTAATGTAGTGATTTACTTTTCAAGTATTATATTTTATTAAATGTCAAAGAAAATTTTTTTTTGCCTAAATTTTTACCAATATTTGAAGTTTTTTACATTGAAGTACGGATAAAATTGTAAGTTTATCGAAGTGTCCATTTATACAACGTTAGTCAAATTTTGCATGTATTAGTGAATAAATGGATTACTGCGTGTTAGGTTCATGGAACGAATGTTTTTGCACGTTTTTAAGTTTTTTAATGCAAGTTCCTGCACATTTTGAATTTTTTACTGCACAAAAATCCGATCTCTAATAATGAGAAATATGATTTTTCTAACTATGTAAATGTATTTTCTCCGACTTAAAAATAACAGAAGTATCAGACATTCTTAATTATTCGAGTGAAGATGAATATGTTCTAGCAGATAGAGAATTTTTGAAGATAAAAATGTTCATCTTAATATACCTTCTTCCAAGATAAGTCAACAGCTATCTGAAGAAGATATTGCAAAAACTAGAGCCATTACGAATTGGAGAATAATGTTAAAAATTTCAGTTGGACGGTTTATGTGATAGTATTCCTAAATACATGAAACAGTATACAATTGTCTTATGATAATTAACTTCAAAAGATCTATTGCGAACTCTTCGTGAAAAAAAAAATATAAATTATAATAATTTTCAATCAGTTCTCATTTGTCGAATGAATATTTATCCAAGCAATTTTTTTTCCAAATAACATATCTATCCTACAGGTAGTATAATGCAAATTATGTAAGTTATTTCATTCTCTACAAATATGTTTATTATAAGTGGATATGTTTCCGCATTCAACTTTCTTAATTCATTTCTAAGATAAATGATATCCATTTTCTACAGTTACAGAAATATTCTACATTGTCAATAATACGAACGTGAACAAAACTGAAAGTTTGATACCTAACTGCGACTGTGCGCAACTAGCGATAATAAAACGAACTAAAGTACTTAATACGATCTATTTGGTTGTGCACTCTTAACTGCGCCCCCTCCCATTCCCCACCGCATTGCGGGGTTTTGCGGATCCTATTCACGCCACTGATTGCAGGACCTTGAAATTATCTTTTATATCACTTTATTTATCGTACAAAGTTAGTTATACGCAAAATATTACTCTCTATGAACTCTACAGATAGTAATGGAATGAAGATAATGCTCAATGTTGAGTCCACACCTGATGATGTTCGAGAGAATGGAAAGCGTTATGACATGACCAACATTGTGACAAGTAATGTGACTGACATATGACCGGTTTCACGATCTCGAGTTAAATTAATCCGGTTTAAAGAGCTCATTTCCTTGGTAACAATATCAATTTCTGTATTTTTTGTGTCATCACTGCCCAATCAAGTTAATCGAATGAATTGAAAGCCTGTTTATTGGTTAACTCCCCGTCACTTTAACCCAGGTTAATTTAACTCGAGATCATGAAATCGGGCATTAGTGTTTCGTATGGATTACTACATTGAGTTTTATTTTGTATCAATCTTTGTCTCGAACCCTACATTGAGCATTTTCTTCACCCTATTACTAACTGTAGAGTTCATAGAAGGTGATATTTTGTGTTTAGTTATTATTAGGATGATGAACTCCGGGAATTCTGATATATTTAATTTTACAAAGTTAGTATATCAATTGAATGAAAGAATAGTGCTATTAATGTTCTCAATGGTATATATGATATTATTTCTCATGATTATAGTGTTCCTATTCAAAAATAGCGCTCCTAGTTTTCTATATGGATAATTATTAAATATTCAGTGCAAAACAATCAAAAATTTCTGATGACCGAAGGTACCTTATAATTAAAACTGAACCAATACCCTAAGGCAATTGAGAACCAAAACCTTACCTAACACTAAGAACATCCCGAAAGCTCAATGGAACAAAACAACATTAGCAATGGAATATTCACGATTTTGCAACTCACCGATCATTCCCTCTTAATTCGTAATTCGTATCCCCTTCATTAAATTTAAATATATACATTTGGCTTACCGGCCATTGTCTTCTCATTGTCAAGTCATCTCTGCAATTTCGCTCAGTTGTTATGTCCCCGGCACTTTGATGTTCCATGTACATTCGACTTACGAAGGGCCTAACGCGACTCGAATCGCTGTTGATGGCCTAATGATATAATAATAATTCCGGTGTAACAATTAACTGACAGTTTATCCCACGAAGGCCTAATTGATGTAAATAATAGCTTGGTAAGAAAGACGGGTTGTATGTAACTCAGAGGTGTATCCACGAAATTTTAGAATAAAAGATGGAAGTAATTTCGGTAAGAATTGATTTGGACGATTGAAGATAACCAACGCTCAACCTGGATGTAATTAAATTATTAAAACCAGAGTTCAATTCAAATGTTGAATATATACTCACATATTTAACAGAAAGTAAGCCTTCATGATTCTTCCACAGAATTGTATGATCCCTTTTGATTACTTCGGTATCTATAGCTTATTCACTGATAAGCAAAGTGTGACATAAAAGTTATAAATGCCTTGGAAACTCATAAAATCAATCATATATCCAAATTTTTTCATAGACATGAATTGAGACAGTACAAATCAGTTCAAAATCTTTATTAATTTGATCTGTTAAAGTTAATCCTGATGCCTAAAGCAACAGTTCAGTAGTGGGAAAGTGAAGTACTTTTGACGAAAATTACAAAATAATTTTCAAATTGGCTTTCCAATATGTGATTAGAACAGACAGTTGCTGTTTCAATGATGTAATTCCAATGTGAATATTATTTGAAATGTGAATGCAAAAAGAAAAAATATGATTTAATTTCAGAGCCGATTGTCAATTTCAAATAAGCGATAACTGAAATTTGGACATGTGTCATAGTTATTCAATTGGAATTGATCCTCATATCCGTCGCACAACAGGATGAAAAATCTAATTCAAATGTATGATACTAGTTTTTTCTAAACCAAAAATTTATGTTTTTCATCCAAAAATTGGATTCCAAGTGTAACCAGTTTAAAGTTACCAAGTATGTTTATAATAGCTCCAATTATTCTAGTAATACAGGTTGCGTCAACAAAACACGAATATTTATTGAACGTTTGATGTAGATGTAGACTATTTATTGAGACGATGATATTATAAAATGAACCAAAGAGTGCTCTTAAAATCTGAAGAATTTATACGTGAACCTCATAGGGTGTATAATCTATCTACTACTGTTTTATAGTCACGATTTATTCAAGTACAGTGAAAAAAGCTATAAATTGAGAATTCGAGAACAGATATGTCACCATATCCCTGAATACACCCCTGTGCGTATTAAAATGAGCTTCACCCACAGTTAACCTTTCGCACAAAGTTCCCTTTTAAATTACCATATGTTATCTGAAAGTGAAAAGTAATATGAAGAATTTCCTATGAACAGCTTATCATTAAAATATTAGAAGATACCAAATTATATTACCTGCATTAAAATTGGATATTCCTTTGTTCGAAATCATCATTTTTTGCTCAGCAACAATTTTTGTAAATTCCTCACGTGAATTAAGACAAAGCAGATTATTTGCTTGTCTTAAACATAATAATTATTTTTTCAAACTCTTCTTACACATTGAAATTGAATTGTTCAGAGCTTCAGCAGATAAGAACTATGAATCATTGACATGATGCGCTTTTCATCCTAGTTCAACCAACTTCTCACATAATAAGAAGTAACAGTTCATTTTTGAAAGGGACAAATTTTTAATTTTTGTGCCAAGGCCGTAAAGGTAATCATTTCGCAACCAAAGCATCAGCTTTAGCTGCGATTCAGATGAGGACAAAAAAGCACTTTTGGTCGAGGTGCTCACAATATTTTTTGGATGTTCAATAAAAATAAATTAGTATCCTAATAGTAATTCTAATGCGATCATAAGAAAAAAGGTGTTTTTATGGCCTTTTTTTGCGGCTGTGAAGCTCCACTTTTTTGTACAAATCTGTCAAATATAACTTTTTTGGGAGTGATTTGTGAAAAAACACTTCATAAACACTCAATCCTTAACTATATGGACTATTTAATGAACTCATCGCCGAGATGCCTAATATATTCTTCTGTCAACCTTCACACTTCTTCTAATCGAGAAGCAAATATCTATTTTTACATGTGTCAACTTGATAGAGGACAGTGAAATAAAACAATATAATAAAATCCAGTATACGCGTTACTCATTTTCTTATATCTATAGTTTTGGAGGATATTGGACCCAATTTTCAGGGATTTTTTATATAACTTTGATAAAGACCAAATTATTCTTTAGGGTACAGCACTTGACCTTCCGTCATTTGAGTGATGCCAAAACTGTAATATTGTTAGAGAGAGAAGGTAATTGAGAGATTGATAGAGGCGGGCCCATTTTTGTATGGAGGTTAAACGGCGAGTTTCGCTCTAATTAGTATTTTCATGGGGAAATATATTGTAAATGGGGAGAAAATGTTTTGTGCCAATTTGTAATAGTGGAGACAGAACATTTAAAGAGATATACTTGTTTTTTTCTGTACACAGAAATGATATTTTATCAAAAAGTGGCGCAAGAACTTACCACGGTCGGATAAAACATTGAAAACTACAGATTACGTTTGTGAAAAACATTCCAGAGAGGAAGATATCATGAAAGAATGGTCATCTGGAGATGTGAAAACAAGTAGAAATTATTTCAAAATTATAATAGCGGATCTACTGACAATTCTCTGTTACAAATTGGAAAGTTATATCAATCTTTAAAAGTACTAAACGTATCTAATCTAAACTTGAAAATTCAAGTTCGGGAAAACTTCTTATTAATAAAATAAATTCATAGGACTTATAGATTTACACAGAATTGCAACATGAATTTCTTTAATAAATAGACTTTTTTGGCTTTAATTCTGTATATTTATTTTTATTTTTGACGTTTCGACTCTCTAGTCGAAAGTCTTCTTCAGAAAAAATGATACAAAAGTGAACAAGGCAAGAAGGTATCTAGATAATTGAAAACTGAAAATTGAAAATATACATATTACTACATGTGAAAACGTGGGTTCCACATTTAGTGCAAAAAGAACAAAATTCCTCTGGCATTCACCCAAAGAGAAAAAACCACGTAAAAACCTCAACACAGGAATCAACGGTATGAGTCTTGACAATTATTATAGAGAAAAAGATTTAATTAATATAACATATGAGAACGATGTCCCGTTTTTTGTCGATACTTCAAAAATAAAAATAAATATACAGAATTAAAACTAAAAAAGTCTATTTATTATAATATAATTCTGAAAGCATGTATAAATCATTATAAATCTCTTTACTTTATGGAACTATATCAAAAACTGTAATTTTTTGTGAGATCCTAGATGTATGTTATATTATTTTTAAGATTTTCGTTAATGTTCAACAAACAAAAAATTTTTGCAGAGCAGCATTTTTTACCTCTACCTTTCTTCTAATGAATAAAAAATTGTTTGTGTATATTTTTGCAATTTTATTACGCCCGTTGTGATATAGAATATCTGTCAAATTATGTGCCTATTATAATTATCCATAATTAGGAAACTCATGTCCAAAGAAACATTTATAAAACAGATGTACTATTCCATTGCAGGTTTTAATTAATAGAAATGCTCATTTCCTTCCATTTTTGCCTTTCTCATTCAATAAATAATGAAAATATTAAATCTATCTGGAAATTGTATTCTATTGAAAATTATTGGAATATAATCTTATTTTTGCATATGAAGCACGCAAAACTGAGCCCGCTCTCGCTATCTCTCTTACACCAGCCGCATTACATTTTAGGCTTCATGTTTTCCAACTGAGTGTCCGCTCCTCTATTATTTTCCTTCAGACTACCAAACAATAAAGACTAAAGTTGGGTACAGAGTAGTCACAACTGGTACTAAATGAAAGCTGATGTTTCGCAGTTGGATTTAAGTTCATAGTGATTGTGGGTGATAATAATTTGTGAAATCTCTGAACTAAAAAACATTCATGAGCTGAAAAAAAATGCGCTTTGATCGTCGAGATGATTCTTCAATTTTATTCCATTGTCATCTATTAGTTGGCATTTGGAAAGAATATGCATTTATTTTTAAATTTGCAAGTTCTACTGCAGGAATTTAATAAAATATGCATCTTGTTGTTAGAGGGTATATTGAACTGCCTGTTTTAATGGTTCAAAATTTAATGAGGTAGTTCTTAATAGATCAGTCCTAAAACAGTAGTAATATTTAATAAATATGTCGAAAAAAAGGAGAATTCGACCGATGTGCACTTGGAAGTGAATTTTTTGCTGAAGTGAACATTTTTTCACAATGATTCAATTCAATATCAAATCCCTATTTACAGACATTTTCGTCTGTTCTCTGAGTCTATTATAGTGCAGCAAATTAAATAAGTTAACCACTAGAGAGTTGAGGATGATGACTACATCTTATTCTCTTGAACATTATGCACGCCTCAATTAATAAACTATAATCCACTAGTAGTATAAGAGCTTGTATAGAGAGCTGACTGGAACTTATTTGCGGTTCGCAAATGTTGAATTCAAATAAATCACTCCAAAATAAAATAAATGGATCGGAAGGGAAAAAGATGAATTAAAAGTCACTTAAAGTTTTGTATAAACATATATTATCCATATCCCAGACCCGCCATACTTACTTATTTTCTGAGAAACAAAATGTATGGAATAGAGTAGTGCTAGTATGTACTTTGATTATACACATACTTGCTAGCATTTGTCGACGGCCAATATGCAAATACCACGTACTAGAAGTACGTTGAAGCTTACTCACTTTTCTTGAGATCTCAGTGCTGATTTTTATGTATGTTCTAGACAGAGAATACTGGTAAAAATTGATAATCCGTGACTCCTACTGGACGCTTCAAAGCTTGCAAAAAATAACATTATCTCACTCATAGTCGAGTTCTAATTTTAATATATGATACTCAGGGAACAATTTCAATATTTTTTGTAAATAGCTATACTAAAGGAGAGTTGGATGATCATATACACTTCGCTTAATATCAAACGTACAAACGATAACCTCGCGCCTATACTCATAGCGACATCATTTTAATTATGTCTGGGGGATGTTGAGATTGTTCCCTGAGTATCATATATAAAAATTAGGACTCAGACTATAAGTGAGATAACGTTATTTTTCACGAGCTTTAAAGCATCTGGCAGAAATTACCACCAATAGGAAGAGTCTAACAGTGTTGAATACCTATTTTAACAATATTCTTCACAATATACATAAAAATTCAGACTTCAAGAAAAGTGAGTAATGTTCTAACGTATCTCTAGAACCTGGTATCTGTAAATTGGTCGTCGACCCAAACTAGCAAAAGTACATACTAATACTACTCTATTCCACACGTTTTGTATTTCAGAAGATGAGTATCATCTGCCGGGCCTGAGATCTTGCTCTTATATGGCAATAATTATTAAACAGTGTTTTCCAATTCATTTAAACGACTTTTCCGACACTTGATGATTGCAAAGCTCATATTCGTACCCACAATAATGATATAGCGACTTCAAGCTTTTTTAGAGGTTGAAAATATCTAATTATCAATTGCAATGACAATCTCACGGATGGAAAGGAATAGATCTATCTCATAAGTGAGAGATGTACGTGCAAGACAGGGTTGCCTAGCAGCATGGTTGTATGGCTATCTGTTGAAGTAAGTACTGTTAGATTATATTGGCAATAGCTGTTGATAACTATAGGAAATTGAAAAAATATGCTGCATCAATTCCAAAAGAGCTCTTGCTGGATGTCTTTGATTTATAGTAGAATGTTGTATTTCAGTTCTAAACTGTCTAGACTTCATTCTTCTATACAGTTGTGATCTCAATTCCAAAGTATTAATCGATTCCAAGAACTTCTTCAAAGACTGTATTTAGTTCTGAATTCCACGGGAAATGAATATTGGGAAGTTTTCAGTATAATAACTCCTGATTAATTAAAATTTATCTTCACAAATTGATTGCATTGAAAGATTCGATTCCGAAGCGTGAATTTCGAATTGAAGAAAGTAGGGAAAACTAACAAAGACATCCAAGGCGAAACGGTAATATTGACGTTAAGGAAAAGGGACAAAGGGCCACCTATAAGTAAATTCTCATTCATAGAGTTCGGTTGTTGAACCAAATCCGGAGATTAACGAGCACATTGTTCGTAGATGATTGCTTTAATATCATAAATGCGACAGATTGGATTCAGAAAATGGGATGGAATTATTAGGATAGCCGCATATGTACGTGCAGGGATTCGGAAATATACTCGTAAAATTAAATTAGATTTCAATCACTAGTAAATATTTAATTGAAAATATTCGCAATATTCACAATATTAATTGATGACAATGCATACTCTCATTTATAGAGGTAGAGTTTGTCAAGAGCTTATAAGCACTTAATCATTGTTATTAAACTGGACAGAGATCCAATCACAAAGAGGGTTTATCAACGAATACAAACTTTGATATTCAAGTGGGATTTGAATCCACAGAGCCAGCTTTAACAGTAGTTTAATTCTGTTGTTCCTAACCATTTGGACAGTACGATATACTAGCCCAACGACACGTGACTTCGCAACTTCATCACCTTCACAAATTACGTTCTAAACTCTTTGTAACAAAACTCAAGGGACCGAGCATTTTTATCATTATAGAGCTACCGTTATATGGAGTGAAGAAAGAAAAACAATCAAATTCACAACAATTTTCAATATGTATTCTATAAAATAGGTGATTAAATTATTCTTAATATTTTATGACTGATAATATTATAAGTACCTAATATGTTTACCATAATTTCCAAGCAAACCAATCGTAATGATGCACTTATTCAAGGCAATTAATAGTAGCAAAAGCAAGACGGCTATTTACGACCTCAGAAGTTTCGGGGCCTCAAAGATTCAGACGACATCTTTACAACCTGATATGATAACATGAACAATAAAGCCAAGAACAAATATTTACTGTGTCTGAATATGAACAAATTTCTTTGTAATAGAGAATGGATGTTGCGCTATAAAGAGTTTATCAATGTGTGGGCTTTAAGGTAAGCCAACCAAATTGTGCTCACTTTCTCGTTAGAGGAAGTTTATCGTTATGAAGAATAACGGTAAAAAGAGTTCACACTGTAATCTGCATCAAGACTCATAAAGAAACTGTTAACACGAAAATAGTTTATCATATCATTTATTCTGGAGACTTCAATATAAATTCAACATATAACTCTCGAATAGATTGAATATCTCACAGTCTGCAGACCTGCAGTTACTCTCCTTTTGATCTCATAATCAAATAGAAAATGAGACTTAATACTTTTTAAAGAACGCTGTTTAGGAAGAAGCAATCATTAATTTTCTCCCACATGATATATGATCGAATTTGTGAGTGCTAGGATAATAAATTAAGATTTTTTTTTCCATTGAATATTATCACTCATCAATCCCATTAGCAATACCGAACACAAAAACTACCTATTATTATTACTTTGTTCTTTTGTCCAAAAAGTGCTGGAGAATGGAAATACGTTCTAATTTCATCTCGAAGTGAAATCCCGTATTTTTACTCCCCTTTCAATATAATAAAAAGATTAAAATCGCTTCGAAAATTGAGCTTAAATTATTGAAAGGCTGAACTGAAATGTAATTAAAACTGGTGTATTAGTTCATTCCAACCGATTCCGGAAATATCTGAATCAATGATAATAAAAAGAGAAGAAAGGTATTCAAAGTAACTTTTCCCAATAACCCAATTATATCAGCAAGCTTTTATCAATCAGTCTTTCTATTATATCAATTCGATCCTGAATGAACTATTTTCAAGTTCTTCTGCTTTCAAGTTTTTCTTCTAGAAGAGATGATGAATCATGGAGGTGCAAAATTTATAATATCTTGATGAGAATTTCAAGACAGATCAATAATTGTGTGCTTCTTGCTGTTGACACAAAGGCCATTTGTAATTCTGAAGTCATTTCTATTGGATGATGCTTAATGTGATGAACCTGATTCCTCAAATGTTACCATTTTTTGTCTTGTCCTGTTCTTAACGAAAAAAGACCATTATTTGATTTTGACATCAAAATTCAAAACGAAACAAGGTCAGCTTCTAGTTCTGCCAAGAAAAAACTCATGTCCATATTTATTCTTGGAGTCGATTCTCAATCTTGTTCTCCAGAAATGTTTGATCAGGTCTAGGCGAAATCACTATCATAATTTTTGTTCATAAACTAGGAAGCACAAACTAAAGTTGACGCGCTAAAAATAATATTTTCATAATACCTGCATTGAAACGACGCGTTTCAACGCCTGTTTTGTCAGTCGAAACAAGACAAGTCGCATTTGTTCATTGTCAATCTCTAAATGAAAATCATATAACCTTAGTTAATTTGACATTTGTTGTATTCGGAACTGTAAATTAAATTAAAAAGACGATTTGTTTCAAGAAAAAAAGTATTAATACGACAATTTTAAGTACATCACAACATCTTATTGATGAAGCACAAGCAGCTACTCTCGACTTGTTACCTGCAAAATCAAATGAAAAATATTTACTTTGTTATGACAAATTTGTAATGTGGAAAGTTTCAATGCAGGTATTATGAAAAATACAGTGTGTGGCACGGGACAAAACACGATTTCAGCCGAGGGGGATGCCGGCCCTTGCTTTGCTCGAGCAAGCAACGCTCACCCTCAGCTGAAATCGTCTTGTTTCGTCCCTAGCCACACAATATACTATTTTGATCAATTGATGTCGCACGATCACAAAATTTGTCCAACTTTTATTAGCAGCTATTGTCAGTGAGTTTTTTGAATTGGTTTTACATCAGTTTATTCTGGATTATTACTATTGTTTGTGATCTCTTACAAATGAATTAATTCCGTGATATCATGTCAATATCAGTCTTCATTAGGTATAATTGATGATGCTTTGAATCTTTTTCATGATTTTGTTAGAATTTGAGTGCTTTTAGATTGATAAACTGCTAGATTATATGCTTTGATAAGAACATCGCTCTCATTGATTCACATAGCTCGACGTTTGACATGTTACAGTGCAAAATATTAATTTATTTGCAAATTATAAGAAAATATAATGAAAATATTGCATCGTAGGTTCAATTCAAGCAAATATCGAAAGTATAGATTGAATGTATAATTATTATATATTTTTTCTGAAAAATAAGAAATTATTCATTGCACCTTTTTCTATTCCCAAGGTGGCAATAGGAAATTGAAAGAGGTGATGCTTCTTCACTATTTGGTGGCAAAAACTTAATGTACTTCTGATTGACACTAAATTTAAGTATTGGAATATCTTACCTTGGAAGTGAAGACCCAGGCTAGCTATTAATAAGAGCACCGGAAATATTTTACCTGAAAAATAGGAAATGGGCGCCACTTCCAGGAAATGATCAAAGGAGAAAAAGGTGCTATTCTAGAAGACAATAGCTACAGCAAAAAAAAGAAATATAGCATAGACGTCGAAATCAATTATGAACAAAATTATTATTAATTTAGAGCAAATAATTCCAAAAATTATAATTAAAAGAATTTGGTAACTTACGAAAATGGTTAATACTATAATACAGAAAAAATCTCACTGCAACAGCCAAAAGGGAACTGAAGATCACGACATTCTTCTTAACGTAAAGTTGGCTAGAAACTAGTCTCAAATGGCCACGGGTTCCTGAGATCCCTAGCAGTTCACACTGAAAACAAACAACCCAACCAGTATCCAATTCAACTGGAACAGGAGGTTCCTATGAAAAAATTGGAGGACTCTCTTCAAACATGAAGCGTTAATCTTGAATAAATAAGTTTAGATTCAAATTGAAAAACGAATTAATTGTAAACTTAGTGGAAACTAAATAAAATAATCAGTAAAGTTATTGATTTGCCTAATTTTGAATTGTGCACTTAAAATCAGATGTTAGGGCGTAATTAATCCAAATTTTTCTAAAACCTTCGGATGGCTATCAGTAGCGTTATGCCGTACCAATGCCTGCGACACACGCAGGTTGGTTGATTTATCCACTCTTGGAGCAACACCGCGGCCGCAGTAAAACAGAGTACCTGCGATTGGCAACAATCATCGCCGTTGCACAGTCAAAGTATGATCATCGATAGCATTGATACCCCAGATACCAACGCTTCAAAAGAAAAGGATCATATCATACGCACATTCAGCGTGGCGTCACTTTATGTGACAGAAAGCATACCAAACTCATAAAACTGAATGACAGACAAACTCACTAATTGATAGAAGCTCTCAGCTACTTCACAACATTGAATTGAATAATATAATGACTAATTAAGCTCAGATAATTGAAGTAAACAATGCACAACAAAGATAAATTGAACGCTCGAAGTTCGACTTTGACGTAATGCAAATGTGTGCAGTACACGCCTCCTGTAAGGCTTTATGCACACTTCGAT
This sequence comes from Dromius quadrimaculatus, assembly GCA_963989225.1. Taxonomy (NCBI): domain Eukaryota; kingdom Metazoa; phylum Arthropoda; class Insecta; order Coleoptera; family Carabidae; genus Dromius; species Dromius quadrimaculatus. Next base: position 12,618,722 of record OZ022324.1, read on the forward strand.
TTTTGGTTAATATTGGTGTACTAAAGTGTGTCGAAAATCCGTTCGCATTCCAAAGACTGAAAAAAAAATATGTATTTGTCTATCACCTATTCAAATTTTGGAACAGATTTTTAAAAAAAGAATACGAAGAATTATCGAATCTTCACTAGCTATTACCATATTCGCTAAAGATGTTATTCATCACAGATATAAATAGAATGATAGAAAACATATCTTCATCTCATCCAATCAAGAATAAATCTGTTTACGAACGCCTTATATCTAACTGAATAACTTTGAGCCTCAGTATAATATTTTACATATGAATTCTTCTGAAAAGTTTCGAAATCCAAAGCAATCTTCTATGTAATCAAAATTAAATCTTCATCAGATAAGATATACGTGCAAGTTAACATAATAAAGATGAACACCGCGATAAGCAAATTTAAATCTTACGATATATAAACAACAATACAAACAAATGAAAACCAATTTTCTCTATCGCCCACTTGAATCTTCACATGACGTGTGCGGAATTCAATTTAAACTGAAAGGAAGAAGAATCACAGGTGACTGTCAGAGATATTCAAATAAATTTCAGCAATTTGAATATCAATCATTTCGACTTTATATCAGAATTACTTCTTTTGTTACATTCTGAATGGAATTTAAATTCTCCTTCCCAACAAAAGATTTTCTCCTTCAGAGATAATTCATATCAAAAGGCTGCTTGATTTGGTTATTAGAATCTTTTATATTGGGTCAATAAGAGCTGATATGAATTTAGTGAATGACAAAACACACAGGCATTAGTGTATACAGGGGCGTATCAATGACTTTTTCGTGGATTTGTTTTCAGAGAAATATATTGTTATGGAATTTTCCTTCGAAAATATGGTTCTATGCCACAACTATGAGATTGTTTTTGAATTCGGAAATAAATTATGTCATTTGACTACGATGAGAAGTGCCAGTTTCCTTACATCATTTACAATGTAAAAAGTGAGCTCTCATAAAAAATAGTGCAGTAAAACTTTTATTGCACTTGAGTCAATTTTGAACATTTTAAACTTCATATTTTCAGCCAAATTTCCAAGAGTATTTTGTGAAATTAGACCAATCGAAGATAGAGCATTGTAAAACATGTGTAAAATATGTCTAATGTACTCACGAAGCTCCTAAAAATACTCGCTTTGCTCGTATTTCTATTTAAGCCGCTTGTGCATTGAACAAAAGTTTTTAACTTGAATCTCGAATATCTATTATTTACCGTATAACTTTCAATTTTTACTATGCTGAGAGATTCTGTTCTACATCAACTTGTTTAATAATAATCATATGAATCATTTTCTTGAAAATTTGTTTCTCCGCCCGTGTTCTATCAAGAGATTTTTTCTGTGAGAATACCAAGAAGGCTCTTCCATCTTCCATCTACGGTAGAATATCTGGTCACGAGATGAATGAAATGACAGCTTGTGTCAAAGCAAGTCTGTCAAACATGTAAATAATTTAATTGTTATCGCTAGCGTATCTATATTAGGACGTAGCAGAGCTACAGCCGAACCGCTATATAGGAACATTCACGGTTTAATGACTCAAGTGTAATGTATTTGTCTTGTTATGTTGTCTTGATGCCTCGTCTAAATATTGATGGCTTGAAAGGAAAAAAAGTAGGCTTATAATGTTATATTTAGTTTCAAATATTCAAATTGACTCCAAGCCAGCTACTCAATTCGTTATTCATTTTTTTTTCCATATCCTTTATATTTTTTTGGAATACGTACATCGAGAGTACCTACAATATTACTGAACTTACCTAATTCTGCTTCGAAAGTTCTCAATTCCAAACCATGGAAACAATATTCATTAATTTTCTATTAGTATTCTCCAATTCAATTGTTATATGTCAAATTGACATTGTAATGTTTGCATTTGCTATTAACATGGTAGCACAGAAAATGTGCACTTGTTACAAATAGTATCGTGTATGCAACACGACTGTCACTATTGTCACAGATGAATTTGGCTGCACGAAGCTACGCCTTCGTCTCGGGCTTTGCCTTCGTCTTAAGCAAGGCAGCTAAATTTATCTTGGGCAAAAATGACAGTCGTTCAGTCCTTGTAGCATAATATACTATTAGTTCTTGGAGATCCGTATCACATGAAGAAAATAAACTATTATGATGCGGAAACAATGTATGTTTATCTATATGTCAGAAATAGTAGTTTTCAGAGAAGTACTAGGAATGTGAACATGGTATCTTGCAGAGCTAAATTTTGTGCTTGCTCGCTTCTAGTTCTTGAGCCGAAAAAAATCTATGATCAGAATAAATATATAGAAAAATTTATCATCCATCATATCCAGTATGATTTTCTGAAGAATAATCACGGTTCCACGTTCAAAAAAATCTATTTCTCTATAAACTGTTGTTTGAAACCAATTTCCAAGATGGCATGGACACGCTGGTTCCTTCCTTAACACCATATTTATAATTCAAAAGAAGATTAGAGTGCCCCCATAAACTCCAACAGCACAATTATCAGATTCCATCAAAATGAATCAAAGGAATCAAAATGAATTAAGAAAGCAACCATCTATTATAGACGGAAAGCTGGCTACATGAAAAAACCTTGTTATCGTTACATCTCGTGAAAGGATATTTTTGTATAGCCAAATTCGAATCATCTTGTCTGCCAGCGCGAATTCATGGGCTTTTGGACGTTTTAAACCTGGTATTCCAATTCAAATTGCCAAGAAATTTTCTGTCAATTTTGACGAAAACAGTGTCATTCACAATATCGTTCCTCAGTTATCAACTACTACTGCCGTCAAACTGATATTTAGAAAAGAAAAATTTCATATCTATGAGGTAGCACGTCAAACTTATCAAACGTCACTTCTGTACATCATATTTATTTGGTAAACATAAAAAGAATAGAATCATCCAAAAAGAAAATATTCTGTGTTTGGGTGTAAACGCTCTAGCACAAGCGCACTTTCAATATCTGTCTGCCGTGGTTTTAGCCATGATTTTTCATTTGCCATTCTGTATATGGCTATTTCAATATATAAATGTAACATTCAATCAATCGGCATGCATGTATGTGATATTTTTTTCATTTAAAATTTTATTCCGATTTCGTGCTGACTGCCAGCACTTCAGCCACAAGCAAGCAGCCAACAATTCATCTTGTTTCTCAAGAATAAAAAGAAGTTATTTCCATAATTATAACACATGTATCTTATAAAAAAATTGATATCGTGATTTCACTTATTTTACCGACCACCCCTACTATAAGCCACGAGATCCCGCTAGCAGACGAGACGATTTGATTTTACCTACACAAAAGGATTCTTGCATAACAAGATGACAAGCTTTTTTATGTAGCCAGCTCTTGGATTAAGTGCACATGAGTGCATCGGAGGATTTTTACACGTGTGTCTTACAATTTTTTATTTTTGATCGTCCCAATTTCCGTGTAATATAGTAAATTTTTCATGAATACTTCTTTTGGGAATGTCAATTTGACGGCAGTAGTAGTTGATAACTGAGAAAATGATTCTTTTACAAAAGAAATTAGCCATGTAGTGATAACAAGATTTTTTATGAAGCCAGCTCTCAGACTATTATGTAATCTATCTTTGAACAAAAAACAATGAAAGCGAAGAATGATTGCTAGTTGAATGTTGAATAGAGTTCATGTTAACTTGAAGTTACTCATATGCAAGTTGTTTTGCTCCTTGAATGATTTTTTGTGAAATTTACTTACAATTGAGCAATGATTTTTGGAAAAATATTTCTGTAATACTAGCAACGCATACACCACTGATTACATTCTATTCGAAGCAATGTCGTCGAATGAGCAATGGAAAGTCAACATTGGAAATATTAAGGAAAATAAACAAGGATAACGTGGATGGATTCTATAATAAGTATTGGAATGGTTAATATTCCAAACAAGCGAAAAATTGTAGACTATATTCTTTCTATAAGATTCTGGTCATTCCCCAAGAGATAGATAGGTAGATAGAACTTTTGGAACTTTGAAACGTCGAACGAGATAATTGGGTCTATTCTGTAACTCAATCGATAAATTTTTATCGATCATTATCTATTTCAGCCAATGAACATAAGTAGCACTGACAAAAATTCTGAATATTGTGTTACAGAATACTGCCAAATATAAACAACTCATGATTCATCAAAAATCGCTATGGAATGAATCCAAGCGACAAAATTATTTTCAACATCCTGTCGGGATAATGACAGTATAATAATTTTCAGTCAAAAAATGTACCTATTCCAAGACAGTGTTAAGAAAGTAGCACATTAAACAACAAATAATAGAATGACCTATGCAATTCCAGGCAAGGGCGAGGACTACGGCAAAATATGGACATTTGAGCCAAAAGAAAACCTCTGTGAATGACAGGTATTCTAGAAACTTCTAAGGTTAATACGGAGAGTTCTAGGGGCGACTATGTTAAATTTCAATGATATTCATATTTATTTCTAATTTAATCTCATAAAAACAAAAATTGTAATACATCATATTATATACTCACCTATGTGTTATAGGAGTTTTTACTATAGGTTTCAAAAAAGAGAGCAAGATTTTGTATTCACATACATTGAAATGATCTTGGTATGTAAAAAACTCCAATATATTGATTTGAAAAGTATCGATTGACTATATGTTTCACAAAAATAAAACAATCATATCACTTCATTCTTGAAACTAAAGAAAGCATATACTATACTGTGCAAATTAATTGGGGCAAAGTGAAAAAATTGCTTCCTCCAGAAAACTGTGCTTCCATTCGCTTCATACCTACCCCACCACACACCTCTCAGTATGAGACACGTCCTTTTCCCATCAGAAATGACCTTCTGCAGACACCCTGGCACCGACTCCACCAGGCAAGTGCAAATGTTCTCGATTTCATCATTGTGTAAACACATTTGAACAGCATGAACCATCATGTGTTCCTCTGTCGTACAATGCATTGCACCTAAACGCCTCGTCACAATACTCCACAAGCCCTCAATGTGATCCAAGTCAGTTGAATTTCCAGGCCAATCGAGCACCTCAATTCTATTCTCCAGCAGTCTCAAACTGTGACAAGGAGCCAAGTCGCGCTGAAATGTCTCGTCGGAGGCTCATGTGAATAAAACGATCCTGCGGCTTGATATTCCGATTAATTCAATCGAATTCATCATGCCTTGATCAGGAACTGAGCTTCTAGCGCCATTTGTCGTGAAAACTTTCAGTGGGTGTTCAACATCGAAATATTACGTCGAAGGAACGTTGCACATGCGAACCCTCGACTGGACATCCCAATACGACCCGGATCTTTGTCGAAATTCAAAACTGGTAAAGGCTTCTATGCTGAAAAACAAAATCAAAGTTCCTGATTGGCCCAGGGATTCACACGACCTAAGTCTTGTCGAGAGCCTGTGGAATATTGTGTCGAAGCGGACAGGCAAGACATATTGTACGACAGAAAAACGCATGGTGGACAATGCCACTTAAATGTGTTTATAAAATGACGAACTGAAGAACACATGCACCAATTCAGCGGAAGTAACACCAAAACGTCAACAGAAGGTCGATCTCCGCCAAGGAAAGACACACTTCATAGTGAAAAATAATCTGCGGACGTATGAAGCCAACCAAAGCACAGTTCTCTGAAAAAAGCACTACTTCTCATTCTGTCCCAATCAATTTGCACAGTAGATCAGAATTCAGATAGATCCTTACGGTACATTTTCTGCGTTTACTGGGACTTAATTCTTTGGTGCAGTTGATCATTTTTATTTTTACCTGGTCTTAAACGTTGGCGCAAATGTCCAATGTGATAAAAAATTTATACATGATGGGATGTAGTTGGCAATCGTCCGTTCATTTACCTCTTGATCTTCCGCTTCTTCAACAAAAATAACAATAAGTAGATGTTGTACTATCAAATGAACATCACCCAAAAATATACAATGAATCAATTTTTCAACAGAAATGCTTTCTCAAGAGATCTAAAATCTCAACTGATGTTGCCTAATTCCCAAAATAGGTTTCTATTTGGATTTTGATTAATCCTATGGATCAATAAGTACCAATGATACTGCATCGTGACTCTGAGAATAATCTGTTGTAATCAGCTACATTTACTGTAGGATAAATTCCAGAGACAGTTATTAGCAGCAATATAATAAAAATTCTTTGGAGAATACTTAATTAAACTCGTAAGAATCTTTAACAATGTCTACATTCTGCGATGCAGTAAAATAAACCGTGCTAAAATTACATGTAATAAACATAAAAATGCTTACGTTTACAAGATTAAAACATTAAAAGTAGGTGATTCTGTAGAGGATTACCCGCGGTTATATATTCGTAATGAGAAACACGAGAAACGTGTATTAGTACCAGAATGTATTGATTCATGCTTTTAAGATAGGTACTTTCGAAATAAGTATCTGATTATATTTGTCTTTTAGTATATATTGTCCACTTTTTGAAGTAGTCCACCAGAAATTTGTACATTAATAAGTAACACTGCAAACTATTGAGGTGAATGATTTTTAGAAGTTGTTGTTACATAATAGGCTGCAATCAGTTATGTAGACGCTTCATTCTTTTAGTTGTGCTGACAGGAGTAAACCACTTGTTTACCCATAAAACTGTTCAGCCTCATTTCATAATGAATGCGTCAATCAATTAAACTCCTTAATCATAATTGAACATGAAGTGATCATGATCATGTTCAGGAATGTAGTGATTTTTTTTCCTTTTCAACCTAATTGACAGATACAATTTGAGCGAAATCCCTTGATCAGAATCAATTCGATGACCATGTGCGTTTCATGAGTCTCTTGACTAACGAGCCGTATAATTCGGATAGTAGGTACCTTTCTACCAAAACAACGCACATATATACATAGTACGTTACACAACAAAGGAAATTTACTTCTTATGAGACCATGAAAATAACCATGTGGCAATTACATGCCCACTGAACAGTAGATTGTGCGAAATATCACAGGGATATGCAGCCGCAGCCGGAAGAAAAATTGAATATAATTTTTATACAGGATGGGATTAGAAGGTATTTTTAATAATAAATTATTGAGGGAGCTTTATCTTTCCGCACTCAGCAAACCTCGCGCGTTAAACTTCGCATTTTCAAGTAACGAGACTTTTTCGTCACTTGATATAAAATACCCGTATAACTTTTCCTAATAACTGGTACCTCTCCAAATGTCCTTAAAATGGAATATGAGTCAACTATACAGAACATTTTTCGATCAAATATATTCCTACATCCATTCAATTATCGCTTTCACACTCAGTCAGTAGTTATTCAGAGTTAATCATAGTACACAGCAGCTGTTCATAGCTTTCCACAATAAAGTGTTATTGATCTTTGAAATTAGGTCGAATCCTTTGATGATGATTTATATTTTATTATAAACTGTCTATGTTTGAGCGCATTTTGGTAATAACCGCACTAAATTAGTAATAGAACATGATAACATATGGTAGTATAGTCAACATAGATATACACACGTCCAACATAACCAAACATAATTATTCCTAACCAAATAATAATAGACTCGCAGTATGCATAATTGCTCTGAATGTGTAGTTCTCTTCATTGTTTGTACTCAGACAACTTGTTATCTATCGATGATACATTTACATTTATACAAGACCGCCAACATATAATCGCGAGAGATTCGGATTAATGTTGGATAATTTGCATGCATTATTACATACTGACACAACAATTGCTAAACGTATCACACTATAGAGTTTGTAAATAAATTTGCAAGAGATAACTTCATATATAACGCACTAGCTGTTGTCTGCGATTCAAACCGCAACTTTCATTTCGCTCAATCGTTCAATTGTTAATTATCACTTACTTAATCTGAAGAATATAATAATCATAGCGAAAATATTGAAATTGATTGATCTTGCTTGAATACGTACCCATCCCAGGACTCAGTTATTTGTTTCAAAAATATCCTATACATGCATTGTAAAATTTTTGGACGGATTGTCTGAAAAATCTAGAGCTGTAAGTGACCAGCATAGGACATTAATTCTATTGTAATACTACGCCAAATGTCGAAGTCATTCTCTTGAAATGCCCAACATACTCCAAAAGTCGTCTAGCAAAGTAACTAAACTCAGTTTAAGTTTCTCATTAGGCTTTACTTTTGTGGCAAAAACTATTATTCATTCAAAGTTTTGTGAATATAATTTCAGTTACAATTTCCTGTATCCTATGAGGATAATGACAAATAGTTTTAATTTCCTGTAGGGCACAGTAAAGTTCACAGTTTGTATTTGACTAAAAGAAAAATGCAATACCTGGTGAAACTACAATGAAGCGAGGAACAGGCTACAAATTTATAAAGCAGATTAAATGCAAACTGTAATAACTAAAGCAAACAGATACATATTTCATCTTCGTTTCATATTCAAAAGTAAATATCAGTACAGTTTAATCATGGAAAATATTTTAAATTCACAATTTCTAGTATCCCTCTTAGGAAAAAGGATAGAAATCTGGATGATCAAAATAAATATCATGTTTTTTTTTGCATAAAGTTCTTCCCGCTCGATGAATCAAATTGAAGCTTTTCGAAAGTAAATCTCACAGTGTTGAAAGAGAATTCAATCAATAATGCTTTCAGCAATCAGAGATGAAAGAAGTTATGTATCATAAAGTGAAGAATAAGAGAGTAAGTAGTGTTGCCACAGGACGAGACGAGACGAGACTTTAGTAAGTCGCGTCTCGGTATCGTGGTGGTCTCGCCCAGCTCAGTCTCGTCTCGGTCTCGCCTTGGTCTCGAGTAGGTCAGTCTCGTCTAGGTCTCGAGTCTCGACTAGAGTCTGGCCATGATTTTTCAAAATTACATATTCTTACATGCGGGAATTAATTCGTTCTACCTGATTATTATTTGCTATGAATTTTAATTCCAAGAAATGTATTTGTGTGTTTGGCGCGCAAAATTATGTTTCATAGCTTAAGAGCCACAAAAACAATACGCTACAAATAATGTGTCCTTTGAAATCCTTGCATTACACAATTATTTCCACATTGCTAAGCAGCTCTGGAAGTTATGATCACGTGATCACGTACAACGCGCTTGCGTATTCGATCAAGTTAGCGTACAGCCTACGTCGAATTTGCAGTACTAACAGTCGCTCTGGGGTTTAATTCTAATATGTGAAGATTGTCTTTGACGTCTTTTGACGTCATTTTATAGACTTTCAACACCTATCGGACAATTAGAGGAGTGATTTTATGTCATCATCGTTGAAGACAGACTTCCAGAAGTAAGAGACAGGGTCATGCTAGTTTCCTTAGCTCGATGTCAGATTTGACATTTGTATGTTATTAAATAGTAACAATACAATAAAATTATATCATTATAATTGAAAATTATTCAGAAGAATGATTAAACATGAATTGAATCTGATTTCAAACATAGTTCTTAACTAAATGACAGCATAAAGTTATCCATCATATTGTTTGCTTTGCACCAACATACAATATTCAAGTTCCTATAGATGTCTCCATAACATATCAACATTGACATATAGAGACTGCGATCTGTCTCCAAGCTGTCTCTATGAATTAGAGTGGAGCCCCTGGAGACACTAGGATTCGAGATAATAAAGAAGTAATAGTTTTACGCAACAAATATGTGAACTTGAGCATTATGACAAGACCACGGCTACATATTTCAAGTCAAGAATTGCTGAGTTACAGAACATATTTTCCGAATTTCATAATGCTAGTTCGCACATGTGTTTGACGCCACACGATATTTCCTTACGATTTTCAAGATAAATTCATATATACTAAATTCAGGCTACGAAAGCTTTCATTTGGATTGATGATAGATCTAAGATGCCTACATTATTTGCGGTGTGTAAGCCATCAAATTTGGAAGTTGATAAAGGAAAACCAAATTTTTAAATAAAGTTATGTTATTGACTGTGAATGACGGGCTATATATATACTTGACTCTGGTCTCGTCTCGGTTTCGACTTTTGGCTCGAGTCCCATTCTATGGTCTCGTCTCGACTTTTTGAGGCGAGACGAGACAAGACCGAAACTGATCTCGAGTCTCGTGGCAACACTAAGAGTAAGTGAAGAACGAAATCAATGATAGAATGAAAATCATCCCTCTGAAAATTCGTCTCACTTGTCCAATGAATTTTCTCTATTCTTTGTAATTTTTTAATTATTATGACTGAATCTTTTTGGAAAAAAATACTCAAGTTATCAAATCGTTCAATTGATCTGGTCAGTCGATCAATGCAATCAATTTTTAACAGTAATTGCACAGATATAATATTAACGATCGTCTATATCCATTCCTATATTGAAAAACTATTAGAGGATAAGAAAATAATTGGAGATGAGGAAGTTAGTAAAGAAGAAAACGATCAACCAAGAATCCAACCGAAAGAGAGGGCAAAAGAGAGCATAGCAATCGATGAATTGAATGTAGCCCTCCAATAACTATAAAATGGAGAAGCACCAGGACATGACATGATAAAATATTCAAGAAACGGAATAATGGCAACTGCAACAATTATAGAGAATTGTCACTGTGTACAACGTCGAATACTACATAATGAAGTCAAACCAATCACAAAAGTAACATTAGAGAAAGCACAGAGCAGATTCAGAAGCGGACACTCTGTGCAAGACCATACATTTACGTTAAGACGAATGACAGCAATAACGATGAGACGTGATAACAAACTTCATGTAACATCCATAGATATTGAAAAGACATTATATAGAGTACAGGGAAAGAAAATGTGGAGAGTCTTGGAAGAGAGAAATATGAGTAAACAACGTACAAGCAATTTAAAGTATTTATAGAAGAACCAGCGATTTCCAACTCGGCACATTTGCAGGTAGTCTCTGCTAATGACTCCCTAACTCGGCACATACGAGTATCTCAGGTACCTGCAGCGATACCCAACTCGGCACATGTGCAGGTAGTCTCTGATAATAATGAAATGACCTAGGTACCTGAAGAAGAGGAAGACTGGGTATTCTAATATTTTTAAATGAAATAAAATCTATTTTATAGTTCATTTGACAATAATACAAAATCATAGAATAAGTAGGTTGCATCATACAATAAAAACAATAATTTCAACGTGGTCGGGGATTATCCTTTTTGTCGTTATTACTCGATAACTGGACTCTCTCATGGTATGGCAAAATGGTTTGCACTTCCGAATAACACACCACCACTTCACTTCACCAGATAAAAATTTTCGATTTTACTTACTGGATCAATAGTATTTTACCACGTTGGCTAGTTATCTCGCGAATTGATACCTCTGATGTGGTTGATTGAATTGTTAGATTCATAATAGATAGCTACTAAGTAAAACATTCCAATTTGAATTTTTCTCAAGTGCTTAGCCGATAACTGGGGTGGGTCCTTCTGCAAACACTTGCTTAAGATGTGCCGAGTTTGTCATAAGGATTACCCCCAACCCTTGATTGATGTCCCATCGGCAGATTAAATGTTCCGAGTTGGAATGTGCCCAAAGAACAGCATACTACATAAGAATAGAAAATAATGCTACAGACCACCCAAGGATTAAGACAAGGAGAAGTCTTGAATCCGATATTGATTATTACGTACCTAGAAAATATTATAAAGAATATAAAAAACAAAACAAAGACAACTGAAATAGGACATTATAAATTGGAGAGAACCACGTTGACAGAATGTGCATTTGCAGATGACCTGGTAATTTTTGCCAAAAGTGAAGAAGATATGCAGTACAATTTGAATATATGAGACAAATAACTGGACAAATATAACATGAATATCAACACAGATAGAACAAAGACCATGGTAATAACCTAATAACCAAAGAAAATATAACAACCAACCTAACACTGAATGGAGAAGAAATAGAGCAAGTAGACATCCCATATCTGGAAGCGACAATAAATAATAAAGGAAATATGGAACCTGGAATGGATAAAAGAATCCAGATGGCGGTTAGAAACTTTCATGCTATGAATCACGGTCGTGTACACAGGTCTGAAAACTCGAGGCTATTTCCTATATAAGAAGTGAGTTCGATGAGTGTCGACTGTCACGTAGTACCAAAAATCGTCATGGGTGGCGCATGAGTCGAAGGATGTTGTCTAGTTAAATACTGCACTGAAAATATGCGATTATAATCGAACGAAATCTGTATTTGGTGGGACTTCAAATTTAAACGATTTAGCGCTAAATAGTATCAACATAGAGTACGTTCCACTTGACGACTGCAACGATCGCGCTCACAACGACCAAATTTCCGTTCCACTAGCTAGGCATCGTCGCGGGCGAAAACTTAAGTGGAACGGGTTTATGAACATGTCAAATAGACAAATATCTGCCGAGCTAAATATGACTACTACTACTGCTGTCATTGGTACGTATCTGAGGCGTCGAATAAATAGACAGTTTTCGGAAAGTTCAAGCTCTGATAAAGAATGGGAAACAGCTCTTTATGAAAGAAAAAAGCGAAAATGTCGCCCTTGTATCACAAACTATTCTGAAGTTGTGAGTGGGGTCAGTTTCTGCATTTGTTGTTCTTCCGCCATTTTCTTGTTTGTATACAAGCTGTCAGACCCTTGCTCTAACTGCGAGCGTTGTAGTCCTTAGGAGTGACGTTACTAGTGACGTGTTCGTGACGTTTTAAACCTCGATCGCAACAACCGCGGCCTAAGTGGAACGCAAAATGGGCGACACAATCGTTGCGGTCGTTAAGTGGAACGTACCCATACTTAGACCCATGCATCACTTGGTGGCGGAGAGAGTAACTACAAGTCTGTCGACACGTAACGAACACCTCCTATAATCCTAATTTCTTTCAAATATTAATTTGACATATACCAATAAAATGAAAGAGTTCCAAAGGCATCCATGGCCCACAATTTATTTATTTTTACCCAGAGGACAAAAATATCCATTGATTCCCTGTCAACTGAGAATTAATGAAAATTGTTACCATGGTTTGGAATAAAAAACTTTCGGGACCGGATTTTTGCTCTGTAATAGAGTACTTTCGGTGCACGTGTTACAAAAAATAACAAAGCAAGAACCATAAAAATGGCTGTATATAAAATCATAAATACAGATCAACCTTAGTATATGGAAGTGAAACTTGGGCTCTGATAAGAAACGAAGAGATGTAAAGGAAGCTACAGACTGAAAGTATACAAATAACAATAAATAGAAGACAACTAGCATGGTACGGACATCTGATAAGAATGACAGAATATAAACAAACCAAACAAGTGTGCAAGAGGTACAAATGAAAAAGGCAGACCAAGGAAAAATTGAAGAAATTATATAGAAGAAATTTCGAAAAGAAATAGCTTTAACACTAACGAAGCAAAATAAAATGTATTGAACAGAAAACAATGGAAGGAACTAATTCAAAATATGACATAAAGAACAATCTGGACACCCGGAAGAGATTCAAATAGATGATAATGATAGTAAAGATATTTTTGATTCAATTAATTCATATTCATTAACATAGACATAATTCTTATCTAACTTTAAATAGGTGAAAAAGGACCTTACATGAATATATATGGGAATGATTTTTGTTGGTACTGGTACTCACATGAATATCTATATCTGCGAAGCTCCAACAGTTTTTCAATCAGAGATATATACAGGGTGTAACAGGACTAGAGCATTCCTGACATCATTCTAAGTAAAAAATGTCATATGAATATAATATTGCCAAAGATCAAAATTTTATAAATAGCAGCAGATTTTAAGAATTTTTATATTAAGATACTTTTGAAACAATGTAAGAATCAATGGAAAACAATGCAAAATTGATTTAAAATTTACAAATAAATACATACAAACTATTACTAGGAAGAATAAAAAACGCCTCAGCTGATATTCATTATTCGTGATAACCCAAATACAATTAATTTAGTTTATAATTATTCAATAATTCATTGCTATCAAACTTGCATCCGAGTTCAAAGGACAGAGACTAAAATAAATACATTCAATGTTTCCATTGTTTCTCACTGTCTCAATTTCAAATTTGCTGCCATTTATGAAATTTTTATCCCTACTATCTCTTGATAACTAAAAGGGTAAGAACCTAGGTTTATATGACATTTTTTACTCAGAATGGTGTCAGGAGTATGGTGCTATTATTTTTTTTACACTAATCCTGATACATCCTGTATGTCTAGAAACTCAATTTTCAACAATTGGATGTATCAAGAGATGCGAAGCTTATGGATCGATCATTTCAATCATACGTTCGGATCGATTAGAATTAATCAAAATCAAAGATAGGTCATAATTGAATCGATTTAGATCGATCATTCTGATTGAACTTGATTACTCTGATTGATTGAATGCATAAAATCTTACTTCCGGATAGATATTCTGTGGTGGTATAAATTTATAATTCTTCCACCACCAAAAGTTGATATGAATACAAATGTTCAATGTTGGTGCCGGGACCACTTGCAAATCTATAACATTCACACAAAGTTGACGTAATTGGATAAATAGCACAACATCTCCATAAGAAGCAATTGATGGTCTCAAGTCTTTCGTTATAAAGCTAGCTAGATGGTATCATAAAGTCGCCTTCTTCATTTAGTTGGACTGTGAATACGTCGCTTTTGTTTAGTTCAACTGGAAAAAATATATCTCGCATAGAGTTCTCCATTGTATGTTGTACATGGATTACTATTAGAGTAATGAGAGAATTGTAAATTACCCAAAGTTGTATCAAATATTTGTAACATAATCAGGATTACGGATATGAAATTTTGAATGACAAAGTATAATATGCTTTATGGAATAGATATTTTCTCTCGTGCTTGTTGATTATAAAATGAGATTAATTTCCGCTTCCTTTGAGAGTAACTTAAGATGTTTCGGAAAATGGAAACTCCTTGTCCGCAACTCTTTATCTTGAAGAATATATTTTTGTATTTATTTCTACAGCAGACAAAATGCATTTAAAGCCGCATCTTATTTTGCCTTGGGGCTTGAAATAAATACATACAATTCTACACTTGCAGAAGACGGAAATATATTCAAAGAATAAAAACAAAATGTAGGAGATCAAGACATGGATCGCCTTGAATATGCAAAAGCCTTTCCGGATAGAAACTCTGCTTTCAGTCATTTTTGTTTGAAACTTGTTCTTCAGCAAGCTTATTTACATACTTGTTCGATACAATTAAAATTGGAATAGATACAGTTGCTTACTAAAATCCAAACATTTGCATAATCAATGTTTATAGCTTCGCTCTTCTCCAAGTCAGTTCATGTATTTAAAAGCATTGGTGGTAGATTATACAAATGATGTACAGATTTCTTTTAGCTGAACCTTATTCGTGTTCCGTGTAAGTAATAAAAGTGAACTGAAAAATGATTTTTAGTTAATATTTGTATTGCTTTCCTAACAAAGACAATAAACAAGAGACAGTAGATACAATTTTCTAACCTCAATAAAAAACAATAGAGTATTAGGTACAATTTATTAAACACAATAGAGTGGCCAATTCGATATAGGCAATATAATATACTGTCAATATTTTCTCCTGTGATTCTTACATTACACGGAAAAATAGTTTTCATTGTATTAAACTCAACGTTATCCGTATTCCAGTCGCAATTTTCGTACTTTGTCCTTTGAAACAAAGCAGTCAACATTAATCAAAGCTTTGCAGACGGTAGAGCAAGAAACAAACAAAACAATTCATAAAAACAATCGAACAACTCATAACCATCTGACAACTTATTGTCACCATGCTACATCCATTTCTAGTTGTTTTGAAATAATATGAGATGTCGTTGAACTTGCGATTCACAAAACAAACAAGAGAATAAACATTGAGCGCAGGAAATTTCAAAACTTATTCTGGTCCAATTAGTTCGTGACAGTAATCCCTAATTAGTGATTCTGCAACATTGGCAAATCAATCAGTCGGTCAATCAATCAAATAATGAATTAAAACAAATGAGGCACGAGGTGACTGACAACGTGCTACGCAGTAAGTGTCATAACGTCATTTTGAAATGCTAAACGCGTGCTGACAGTTATGAGAACTAATACACGTTCATTGAATTTTGATTATTTCATATTTAACACAAGTTTCAATGTTTCCATTTGCCTAGTTAAATATACAACTCACAATTCACAGCTATTTTTCAAAAATCTGTGAAAACTTTGGCTACTGGTATTGCATAGAAAAGAAGTACAATTTTTTTGAAGATACTTAATAAATCTACAATTGTATAGACCAGGGATAGTGAATAGATCGTTCGCAAAGCGATTATTGGTCCATCATAGTCAAAAGGATACAACTTCAAGAAGCAAGTGAAACTTAGTCGTGGGAACAAACAGAATTAAATCTAAATTTCTCTAGTAGCTATTATTGAATAACTTGATATTGATCATAAAATATAATATTAATTTAAGACATCTTGACCCATCATCATATATATCTTTGAATATGTTGGTATACGTGTTTTTTTTACCTATTGAACGGAATTATTTTCAGCGTCGAGGCTATTAGAATCAGTACAATGAGGTATATGTATACAAAATTGTTCAATGATAGGAATAATACATGATAATGTTTATATAAGATCAATGTGATTTGTCTCCAGGTAGTTTATGATTTTACTTGTTACTTTAGTTGTCTTTGTTTGTTTGAGGTTTCTTTATTGGTATTCGGCATTTGGTGTTTGTGTTTCATCTGTTGGTGGTTTCCGCATTCTAGTAGTATATGTACTGTTAGTAGTGTGTTGTAACATATTGGTTGTGATTTTTTCCCAATAAGTGTTTGTATGTGTCCTATACGAAGTATTGGAATGATGATTTTGTCTTTTCTTGTAGTATTTGTTATCCAAATTGCAGAATCCTGTTTGATCTCTCGCAATTTCTTGTTGATGGTATGAGGTTATTTATGGCATCCTAGACTGGTATCTCTTCTGATGTTTGGGGATTTTCTTCTTCTATTGCTTGTTTAGCTTAGTTGTCGGCTTCTTTGTTTCCTTCTAAGCCGACATGTGATGAAATCCATATAAAGACAATATTCTTGTTTTTCTGCTGGTTTCCTGTATTTGTTCTAGAATTTATTGAGTCAGTGAATTTTGTGAGTATATTTTCTTGATTGTGTGATAGATAGAATCAGTGCGTAATGTAATATTTAAGTAGGGTTCTAATGTTTTGTTGGCCAGTTTTGTTGCTTCATATATCGCAACTAGTTCTGCAGTAATACATTATTTAGATTGAAGCATGTAACAGAAATAAGTACATTAATTTTAACCAGTGATAGTTCACGTCAAGCATAACAATTTTTCTAAGTTACTTTTTCCCGAATTCTCATTCTTTTCTAGCATTTTTTATCCCCTATATTTCAACGTGTCGTTCAGGTGCATAATTATCGCATCCAGTAGCAGTTGCAATAGAACAATAATTGATTTTTACATATTTGACTTATCAATTCCTTCAGACAAATGCTGAAATAAAACCAATTATCAATTATTGATTCGGTCTACGATTTCACGGGCAGTTTAGGATAAGCTCAGCGAATTAATTTGGAACGATTTCCGAATTGTCATTGTTCACTAAAAATTTAATTATTGTGGTTATTAGATAAATTAGATGGAGCTGACTGGATGAGTGAATTTGAGTGAGTAAAAAGTCTTGGGAATTCAGTCAATATTTCTGTTTTAATTTCTTTCCTACTAAAAGTAGGAAAGAAATTAAAACAGAAATATTGACTGAATTCCCAAGACTTTTTACTCACTCAAATATTGTAGTTATGCTAATGTATTTAATGTCAAAATATTATGCACTTATACATTATGATGGGAATACCATGGGATATTCAGAACTAAATGTTTATCTGAAACGTGCAACAGCAGATGATAAAAATAAATTACATTAATTTATAAATGAAGCACCTGTGTATTAGTTTTTCTCCTATTATTATAAACTTCACACTCAGGTCGTTTCAATAAAGTAAGACCCCTGAATTGATCTGCTGAATAAATAAAATATTGTATCATATATTCCAGAAAATATTTAAGATCAATTACCAAATTCAGTTTGATACATTTATAGGTTTTTTTTTCTGTTCTTCAAGAATAGAATCCTCAAAATTTCATGTAGCAATATTTCTATTGAATCATTCAGTAAATTAATTAATTAAGAATTGCATTCCATTAAATATTCCACTGTTTTCTTCAAATAAATCGTTGAATGATTTTCTCTTTATGTTTCTGATGAAGTAAGTTAAGAACAGCAACTACTTTTTAAACTGTTCGTAGATGGCAGGACAGTCTGACACTTCTAACACAGTTTCAGACAATTCAAATCAGCTGATTCAAGTGTAATGAACTTGTGCTGACAATCTTATGTTTGAGAAATGTACTATCCGAAAATATACGTGAAATCTCTAAATGAAAATTAAATTTCTTAACAATGACATATAAATACGACTACAAGACCAAATTGTTGATTACAGATACAAATTTAGTCTTTCTTCCAACATAAGCAAAAATAAAACTATCGAGATGAGCGAATATCAATGTATTGCCAAAATACTAATATTCTTTCAGTTTCAAATGGATTATTGACAAGACTGCGATGGCTTAAAGTATTCAGTTTGAACCATAGGCGCACCATGAAATTTTTGACAAAACTTTGATGAATTTTCACTCTATATCCAGAGGATCTAGGGGAAAAAGTTATGAAGAAAAATTTTTATGCTTGACGAGTTCCATTATAAGTTGAAATTCATGTACTTATTTCTGTTACACCTTGTATATATGAGAAGTTAGCCACTCCTGGACTAGACTGATAATTACAAAAATCTACAGGTATCTTAGTCAAAATTTTGCAAGTTTTAAGAAACAATTCAACATAGTATATGTGAAATTTTCGATAAATTTTACTTATAAGACAAGCACTCATTGAAAATTTACACACTCCAGAAGACACTTTTGAAACGTGTTGCCCAACAAATGCTGGCTATATTCACTAGTGTTGCCACGAGACGAGACGAGACGAGACTTTAGTGAGTCTCGTCTCGGTCTCGTGGTGGTCTCGCCTAGCTCAGTCTCGTCTCGGTCTCGCCTTGGTCTCGAGTAGGTCAGTCTCGTCTCGGTCTCGAGTCTCGACGAGAGTCTCGCCATGATTTTTCAAAATTACATATTCTTACATGTGGGAATCAATTTGTTCTACTTGATTATTATTTGCTATGAATTCTACCGAAAAAATGGATTTGCGTCTTCGGTGCGCAAAATTATGTTTCATAGCTTGGTCATAAATCTTCAGACGTGAGTTTCTGGCTCAATTTACAATCGCTAAGAACCACAAAAACACTACTCTACAAATAATGTGTCTTTTGAATTTCTTGCATTACACAATTATTCCTACATTGCTAAGCAGCTCTGGAAATTGTGATCACGTGATCACGTACAACGCGCTTGCGTATTGGATAATCTCAGCCTACGTCGAATTTGCAATTAGAGATGTGATTTTATGTCATCATCGTTGAAGACAGTCTTCCAGAAGTAAGAGACAGGGTCATGTCATTTTCCTTAGTTCGATGACAGATTTGACATTCGTACGTTATATAATAGTATCAATAGAATAAAATTTTACCATTATAATTAATAATAAATCTGGAGAATGATTAAAAATAAATTGAACCTGATTTCAAACATACAGTTCTTAACTAAATGACAGCATAAAGTTATCGATCATATTGTTTGCACCAACATACAATATTCAAGTTCCTATAAATGTAACTAGGACATATCAACATTGTCATATAGAGACTGCGATCTGTCTCCAAGCAGTCTCTATGAAGTAGAATGGAACCACTGGAGCCACGAGGATTCGAGATAATAAAGAGGCAATAGTTTTATGCAACAAATGTGTAAACTTAAGCATTCTGACAAGGTTGAGGCTACATATTTCTAGTCAAGAATCGCTGAGTTATAAAACATATTCTCCGAATTTCATAATGCTAGTTCGCCACACGATATTTCTTCTACGATTTTCAAGATAAATTCATATAAACTAAATTCAGAAAGCGTTCATTTGAATTGATGGTAGATCTAAGATGCCTACATGCTCAGTTAACGCATTATTTGCGACGTGTGAACCATCAAATTCGGAAGTAGATGAGGAAAAACCAAATTTTCAAATGAGGTTATGTTATTGACTGTGAATAACGGGCTATATGGTTCAAATTACTGAAATTTATGGGAGAATAGTATTAATTTGCTCTTCCTATGGCCCAGTCCAGCCTAATCTGATTCAATTTTGTATGAAATTAGATGAGACACAGGAATATAACCAGGAATCTTATAGGAGTCGATTTATGTAACGTATTTTCAGTCAAAATCAGTTATAGTATGATAATATATTCTTCCATTATGTCGATAATTTTTTGTGTAATTAAAAGTGTTGTGCTAGTATTGGGGCTCGTCCTGTTGTACAATCTTATCATATAAAATCTGCTGCGGCCACACAGTACTTCCCTAACCAAAAGTTTCATGGCCGGTTTCATCGCTGTTTCATAGATTTAGAGTGTCGCATCAATCAATTCCATATTTCAAAATGACAGCTGTCATTGTCAAAGTGACAGCTGTTATTGTCAAAGTGACGGCTGTCATTGTTAAAGTGACGGATGGCGGTTATATTTAAGTCTCTACATAAAATAGGTATTTTTGAAAATGAAGAGTTCTTTTCTAAATCTTCAGGGTCTTCAATTTGGAACATACAGTTTTGACATTTGGTCACCGGAAGTATAATTTTTTAACGTGGATTTCACTTATTATCTTTTTTATATTCCTGCTACCCAAATGCTTGAGATTGATACTAAACTAGACATCATTCAAATAAAAATTAACAATCGTTTGAATATCCTTTTTCAGATTTCTACTAGAATTATTCCTGCAGAAGCTTTAGGTAATCTGATACCAAACATGATAGAACCAAATGACACTTTAAAAAAACAATCGACAAAAAAATATTGTCATGTAGGCTAAATATGAAGTGAATATTCTGAAAGAGCGGTAGAAAAAATGATTGTCTCAATCAAAAACTTATCCATCAGTAACCATCTTAAATCAGTTATTATTACTATAGTTTGTCGGTATTAACCTACTTGCTCTATAAAATTGCTTTCAGAAGAAATAAAAATAAATTTTAAGTGATTATGATACAAGTCTCGTCGAGAGTCTCGCGAGACTCTCGCCGAGACTCGACTCTGGTCTCGTCTCGGTCTCGACTTTTGACTCGAGACCCATTCAATGGTCTCGTCTCGACTTTTTGAGGCGAGACGAGACGAGACCGAGACTGGTCTCGAGTCTCGTGGCAACACTAATATTCACTTTCGGAATGTGAGTTTATAATTCAGACAAAAATGAAGATTCACAACTAAAGAAGGAACTTAATAATCCAAGGGCATTTGAGCAGCTTTGTGGTTCATCAATAGAAATAAAATATTCCATCTTATTGCTAGAAGATAACATAAATTTGTGTTTCAGAAATAAAACTTACTGATATTTAATTTAATAGGAATTAAATATATACAATACGAATATATGCTATCCAAATTAATAATTTAACCAGCAATAGGAGAAAATTGTAGAATAACACTGTATTGTTTTCAATATTTGCCAAAAATCTGTCATTACTACATTTCGAAATTTCATGAACAAGGAGGACACCCAAGGCTTCTAGTTCATTCACCTCACATCACATTTCATTACATTAGCACACTTTGAATGCTTTAATTTTTAATTATTATAGAAGATTCAGTAACTTCAAACAACTTGATATGGAGAAATATGTGAATACTTTACACATTTTATTCAATATTTCAATAAAAACATTAGCGGTATTTGAAGTGAAGTCATAGCTGTGAAAATGTGTAGTCACAACAAACAAATGAGAATATAACTGTTATAAATATTATATACTTATTTTGGTGCATTCTATTCCGAAAATTATTTTTGAAGACTGATAATTGGCTGATTTCAAGCATATTTATATCAAAGAATGTGAAAAAGCAAATTACTGTACTCTGTGCGACGTTACAATAAATTATTGTAGTTTGTATTGTCACAGTTAGCGAATATGAACATAATCATATAATGATATATCTATTTTCAAAGAAGAAATCACATAAATAATAATTTACACAAAAAACTGTAAAATATGTGAAGTGCTGTGCTATGTTACACTCAAAAAATGGATAATTCTAAAAAAGAATTGTTTTCCATAGGAATTTCAAACCTAAGAGTCGGGGTTGAAGCCATCATCATCTTAGATAGGGGATGCAACTTTAGACATATGTTTCGTCCTTATTAGGACTCTTCTGTACAGTAATTCAATTCATTCCAATATACACACATGCTGTATTGAATATCTTGTGGAAAAACAGTTGACAATCGCTTAAATATGATTTTTTAAATTTTTACTAGAATTATTCACACAGGGGCTTCAATTTGATACTAAACTCGACAGAAATAAATAACCTGTTTTTGGAGAAACAATTGACAAGCATTTGCATGTGATGTCCAAATATAAAAGAAAATAATCCTAATCTCACATTATGTTTTTCATTATTTCTTTTATTCGCTTATTCAAGAACTTATAACCAATTTCATGATAATTCAAATTTCAAGTTCAATTTGAGCATCAGATTAACAGAAGAAAGCTATGAAGCTTTGGTAAGCTCCGAACAACCACTTTAAATCAAACATTTCAGAGAAGAGTGAAAACTTCATGACATACCAACATCAATATAGCATTAAATTGAAAACGATAACTAGACCCTGCTTCTTCCTTCTAGAAGATGTCTTCAACGTTGATCGTCCGCTGGGTGGTGCATATGTCATAAAAAGCCAACTCTGAGGACTGTTATTGATGATAATAGCACATTAATTTCCAAACGTTGCTCATAGTTGAACAAATATGGCATCCACTTTGTGAGGAGCATTCTGGTAACCAATTCGTCACGTAGAATGAAAATTTGCCACCTACGAAAGATACTCACATCGCTCTCAAAAGACACATTTATTCAGCTATTTATTGTTTCTAGAGAATATAATAAATGAGAAAATCGAGGTAAAAAGCAATGGCTTGCGGTATTCATAGGGATGACTGACAAATATTATTGAACATGCAATTTGAAGAGACATATTTTTAGCTATCCAATACTTATTTGGTATTATGAATGAAGAATTTGATATAAACTCTCATTTATTATACCATAAGTAGTTGAAATATTATCGATTATTTTTGTGGTGCTATCACGAATGTTTATTGTACTTGCGTTTGAATGCCACGAGTGTGCAGCACGAGTGGTATTCACAAGCATAATCAACATGAGTGATTGTATCACAAAAATAGTTTATAATACTTCAACTTCAAATGGTAGATGAAAGACTATTCCACGAGTCAAAACATTTCTTTGAACTAGTTTATTATGAATCAAGTAGCAAGTCACGCAATTTTTATAGGAACGAGTAAACAAACTTCTGTCAAATCGAAAAATTAGAATTTCTTGCATTTTCTTTGATGTATAATACAGAAATAAATCACGTTCTGATATAAAAACTAGTTTAAAAGGTTTGGAGAATAATTAAAAGAAGAAATTGATGAAGATATTCAGAAAAATATTTCATTGAATTCGAAGAATGCACGAGATTACAAATTGGAGGCATCCACATCTTTGTGTAAAATACTCACTTTGACCACTAGTATAATACCCGATGATATTTCTACGCGTCCAAATACCTACTGATATGTACCATTTCTATGGCGATTTAGCATTGTTAACCTTGTTATAAATACTACGGATGGAATAGTCGGTTTTATTTCTAGTGTTGTAAAGTATTTCATCCTTGCTGCAAATTTTGTACGTGCTGAATACTTTCCATTGAAAAAGTAATCAGTTATGCAGAAAGTACATAATCTAGGAATTTACTATATGTTAGAGGATACCAGAGGGTTATGACAAATCTAAAAAAACAGAAATCACACCCTATGTCACAGCTCTTCTACTACGGAGGTAAGTTGTGACAGATACCAAGATAAGCTGCGACACTTATGTATTCAGACTATTTGATGAATAAAAAATACCATTATGTTGACATTTAAGGCACTGAACCTACTTATCTCTTGATTTGTTATTGTCAAATGGCTCAAGGCAACACCAGCAAAAACAATTATTTTCTGCATCTTCTTTGTCTTTCCACGGGCTTCTATGGCAGCAATTGGATCCTTGGTAGATGTGTCAATAAGCACAGCAGATTTGATCTTGCGTCTATTCGGTTTTTTTTTTCTTGGTGGAGCTTTTGGCAACGGTCCACATATTTCTGGCGAGATCACATTAGTAGTAGTGGCAAGAGGACTACGGGCTGTAGACGAGAGGACAAAGGGCTATTTGGCGTTATAGCTGATTAGATGGACTGCTGAAAGATATCATGTTCTAATCTGTAGACATACTTAGAGTGGATTTTTTCACTTCTATATTAAATTCTCTTACAGCAATGTCATAGTTTTTAATAATTCCGATAGTTGGATTTGGAGTGAGGGATCTTTCTTTTATGTTTTCCCCAATTTCTGGATTAGGCAAAATACAATTGGTGACTTGACTTAGCATGAAATAGTGACTTTTTCGAAGGCCAATTCATAAGTTTCGACACTTGTCATGCTACTATAAGTCTTTTGTTTATATTTATTTAGCATTCTGAGGCAAAGAAATAGCAATTCAACATGCAACATCACACCACAAGACAGGAGAAGAACCTTGCCAGAAAGATAAACAAAAATAGGGGTATTGGGACCAGCTGTCACAGCTCACCTACTTGCAAAAAAATGTAAAATGGTCAGAGTATTAATTTATAATTTTAAAATCAAATCCCAGCACAAAAAAACAATATTACTTACAAAATTTGGAAAACTGAAGCATTTCAGAAAAAATATAACAATGTGAACAAAGTACGTAACGATATATAAGCAATCAAAATTTTGACGGATATCTTACTGTTTGCAATTTTTTGTATGCAGATGTCGTAATGTGCATCGTTGACGCGTGTTGCGTCGAATAGCGCATCTCAGAAACAACAAACGCGCGTTGTTTTCACATAGTCTGAAAAAATCGACTATGTCACAATTATCCTCTGTCAGAACTCTCCTAGGTCTCCCTTACTATTTTTACTTGTGATATTTTCTATACTTGAATTCACAATGTGATGTTTTACATAGAGAATGTGTAATGAGTACATAATCGATAATAATTATCATAATATCGTTCAGCATTGAATGTTATGATCTGTTGTACTCTTGTTGACATAATTCAAAATTCAAAATTCTAAATCAGTAGCTCTTTCTACTCCAAAAATCGAGTCAAATTACAAGCCTAATAGAAAGCTATACTATCTATGAGTGACTATTGAAACCGAAAGTTTGGAAAAGAGATGAAAATTGTGAAAATTTTTAACTGGTCCATAGCACTTTAAGGTTCGAAATACCATCAAATTTCAATTGAGCTATTGAATTAATGTCCCATTATTCATAATTATGTTTGCGTGCTGTCCTTTCCTTAATATGACCAAAATTATTGATCTAAATGAATAAATCATGTTTATTTCAATATTAATTGGAATTGTGATTCCACATCACGATGATACCACCATGTTATCTATTGCAGCTAATTCTATTCGGTGGAGTGCTTTCAACTTTAAAATAAAAATATTCTGTATTTTATGTGTTCAATGATGGATAAAAATAGTGAATTGAATGAGATTAGCTATTAATACTTCGTAAAAATCTGTTAGATTCATGAATACATGTTTTTGTGTGCGCTGAATGAAACAATGCCAGGGTGAATGTATTTATGTGCCTAATTTGCATTCAATAGATAATCTTTCAATTACTCTGTATTGATTGTTCTGTATAGAATTTTATCCCTCGCATTGTTTTTACATTCCAGTTAAAAAATGTTTTTCACTGACATTCAATGAATATTTTAATATAAATGCAATGAGAATAAATTTGTTATATAGCATGGTGTTAAAAATAGCTACTGTCTATGTCTGTGATGGATTTGTAATGTAACGATAGACTAGTTTCATAGGAATAAGCCTCCAAATATTCTGAAGAGTCATATTACTCTGGAAAATTTTCACAAGCAACAGTATTTTCTGACTCGATGGAAATTTGAAATCAGGTATTCGATAAGATGTACAATAACATATCAAAATTATTGTCACGTGAATTGCTGGAATTTTTTTTTGGTATTATTTGGCTCATCTGAATGTATAAATAAATAACAGTATACTATACTTGATCATATTGTCACCAGAACCAGAGGCATATACAAAACTTCAGTAGCAATCATCATAGCTGAGAACACTTCAAAGATTCTATTTCCCGCGTGGTAGAGACAGGTAAAATGTAGAGTTAGAATACAACAGTAGCATAAAAGGGATTGGACCAAAGGCCAGACAAGGATTTATTCCTGTCAGAGGTTAGCATCCATGTCTCCTGTGAAACACTGCAGTGATAGTCCTGCTCTGACCTTTTTCAATGCTCCTTAAAATGTTACAAGATAAATATTGAGTCACTGAACATGGAAACAACCATAATCAATTCTTGTTTGTGACTATTTATTGAATATTCGAGTACACTTCGAAATTCTCAAAGTTTTGTAGACATCAAGATCCTAGATCAGTGTACAAAAAGCCTACAACTCTCAAACCTAATCGCCGCTCCTCTGGAGGCAAGGAAATTCATTATTAAAGAAGTTTATTGTTATTAGTATTATTGTTATTATCTCCTCCTTCCACTGTTCCTTCAATTAAAAAAGCAGGTTAAATTGTATATACGGTGTTCACAAGTATGTACAATATTATTATTATTATTATTATTTTCATTATCATTATTATTATTATTAATATTATTATTATTATGACTATAATCATTATTATTATGATACAGGATGTTAGTACTAACTTGTACCACTCGAAAATGGAATTCAGAGCTGATTGAAACAAACAATTTATCTTAGTTCAAATTTTTGATTCCGAGCCCCAGTTCATTGTTATTTACCTATGTTTTTTGGTCTTCAAAAAATCGTCATTGCTCCCGTATATAAGGGAAAATTCAAGAATACAAAAACTTTCAGCATTTGCTTTCAGTTCTGTAGAACATTTGTATACAAAATTATTCTCTATTTTAACAAATAACAAAATTGCGATCTATCAAAAATTTTGAAACAAGTTATTTTGAATGAAAATCACTCGATCGATTATTTGTAATAAAATATCTACAAAATTCATCAACTTTTTACTAATAACAATAATATGAAACATCTCTTTCGATTTGTCCAATAAACTTTCTATTCAATTTGAATTACAAAATAAATTTGAACACACTGCAACAATCATTTAAAACAAAGTAGGCTCACTGCCATGGAAGAATAAATGCGTATTTCAAATTTAAAGTACGTGTTTTCGAGTTTGTACGGATTGAAATATTTTCAAACTTCATTCCTTATAATATAAATTTCTTCATTGATTTTTCAACTTGAAAAGTTCCTGTCACGTTTATCATTTTTGTGCGTATTTTGCATAAATTGTGAATAAAAATGCATAATTATCATAACGCTGAACCTCTTGACATGCTTTTGGTTTTTGGAGAGACAAGTTGTGATGCATAAGAAGCTCGTAGAATTTATCGGAAGAGATATCCAAATCATCAGAAACCAAGTTGCCGCATTTTTAGAAGAATATGTAAACGTTTCACAGAGACAGGAAGCTTTCAATAAACATTTGAAGAATATATTCTTGATATTATTGACGATGAGCCATCGACGAGCACAAGAATGATAGCAAACAGATTAGATGTAAATCACGTGACAATTTTGCAAATTCTGAAGATACGAAGTCTGTCGTTGGTTTCTTGAACGTTACAATTTTCAGAGTAGTCCAGTCAATTTAGGTTTTACCTACCGAATAATTGGTACTGGTTTTTTTATTGCGAGAATATCCTCGTTTTGGCATGTATAATGAGTGTGCAAAAATCATATTGTCAAATCATGGTGCTTCCGGAGATATCAAAGGCCCAAGATTAAAACCCCGCTTTTGACCAGTTTTTCACAAATATCTCATTTTTTAATGATCGTACAGCATTTCAGGTAATAAGTTAAAATAAAGTATACATTTTATTCTACATAAAAGATCTTACGACTTATTTGCGTATCTATAGCCATAAATGAGATACCGCACGTACAACGTGCAACGACGGGCAATAATGCATTTTCTCCCGCACCACCACTGGGGTGAATGTAAAACTAGAAATATATGTTATCATTTGAATGCTACAATTACTTTGAATACTGAATTCCAAGATTCTACAGGTGATTGTTCAGGATTCATGCAAAAAAATTTAACAACTATCCTGTAAACTGCACTTCCGGTTGAGTCAATCGCAATCATAGTGCAAGGTATTCAACTAGATGTTACAGAAGTACCTAATACAGAATTTCAATATTCTACGACTGATTGATTTAAATTCACGCGAAAAATTCGAAAAGACTGTTATATAAAGTGCACTTCTGATTCAGCCAATTGACACAAAAATATTTCAAGTAAATTGCAAGGTGCACATCTAAATCTTAGACCAGTCTTGAATACAAAATTTCAACATTATACGCTTGACGGGTTTTGAGATTTGCGAGTTGCATACATACATTCGTACGCACGTACAAGTCAAGCCAAAAATTGTCAAAATGGATTCAGAGATGCTCAAAACGAGTAATATTATCGACATAAGTATAAAAATATATCACAACCCAGCAACCAAGTAAAATATTCCAAATATTATTCTATATCGTCGATATATTAGCTATATTTTCCATTTAAAAAAGTTGCATTCTCTACGCGCGAAAAACGGTTATGGCTACGCACATGAATCATACATATTTTTTGTAGAGAAAAGTGTGTAATTCATTTTTACTCATGACCTCAAATACTTTACGATCGTTAGAAAATGAGATATTTGCGAAAACTAATCAAAAACGAGGTTTTTGGTCTTCGACCTTTGATAACTCCTGAAGCACCTAAATTTGACAATATGATTTCTGCACACCTATTATAGATGCCGCAATAAAAAAAAAAACAGCATCATTTATTCGGTAGATTAAGACATTTTTGGTCTAAATTGACTAGACTAGAGGTGTTTCGAAGTGTTTATTCTATTTATAGACGGGTTTTAATTCTAAAGGTGTATTTAATATTTAATTTAATAATCACCTGTGGCTCGATGAAAATCCCCACGCAACGTTTATTCGTATGCATCAATTACATTTTTTAGTAAATATATGCACTGGAATCATAGGGGACTGAGCTATTGGACTCTACATTTGTCCAAACCGATTGAATGGTGAAAATTACTTAAATAAATAATTTTTTTGGTTTTAATTCTGTATATTTATTTTCATTTTGACGTTTCGACTTCCTATCCGAAAGTCTTCTTCAGAAAAAATGATACAAAAATAAACAAGACAAGTAGGTATCTAGATAATTACAAATTAAAAATTGAAAATATACAGATTACTAGATGTGAAAACGTGGTTTCCACATTTAGTGCAAAAAGAACAAAACTCTGGCATTCACCCAAAGTCTGAGGGAATACCACGTGAAAACCTCAAACAGAGGAATCAATGGTATGAGGCTTGACAAATATTATAGAGAGAAAAGATTCAATTGATATAACACGTGAGGACGATGTCACGTTTCTGCAACGCACACAGTTCCCAGGTCCAAACATATCATAGAAATTTTTCTACAAAAGAACTAAATTTCAATAATCTACATGAATATAACAGAAACAAAAAGTGTCAAGACAAATATTTCACAAATCTGGTATATCTATTACAGAGGAATGAATAATATGAGTCTCGACAATTATTATAGTCAAAAATTGATTAATCAATATAACATACAAGGACGATGCTCCGTTCAAAAAAATCTATCCATTTTAATGTTATCTATTATAATATAATCTATTTATTATAATATAATTATGAAAACATGTATAAATCATTAAAATTACTTTACTTTCTTGAATAACGTTCTGCCAGTGCTTCTTGATGACTTACCGCTAAACATCAAACGAAGACATTTGGTTCAACATGATGGAGCACCGGCTCATACAACTCGAAAAATCATAGCACTACTGAATAGAGAATATTCGAGAAGGTCCTGTTGCGCGGCTAGCCCGAAGCCTCGATCCAACTCCTCTAGATTTGAAGATCGAAAAAAGTGTTTCAAATAAGTGTTATTTGTAGATAATTTGAGGATATAAGGTTTGAATATTTCGCTATTATTATTTGTATTATCAATGAAATTGTTTTTTGTGAAATAAATTCTTTTGAGCCGAGGACAAAAAGGTGTATATCGAACTTACTTTGAGTTCGTTTGCCCAGGTAAAGTCGAAACAAACCAGTAAATGAGCATCACTTGGCAGATAACGGAATTGATGCATGTAACTTCAATTACCTCAGCGGCGAAAAAGTATGCAAGTCTGAAGTAATATTAACCATAGGAAGTTTCAATGTACCTTTTTTTAAAGATCGACGGAGGAATAAGCTATTATCTCTCTCAAACCTACTCTAACTTTGTACCATCTGTAATAGAGCAAGTTAGTATGTATCCATATTTTGAATAAATTTTTAATTACAAAATTGTTTATCTATTTCATGTCTCTAAATTCATGTGTGAGTATCGAATGTAGAAAACCAAACGCGTTTATGAAGTCACGTATAAAAAAGGTATATGTGTGTGAGAACGCAGTGACCGATAATCCAACTAATCCTTTCGATATTCTGCTTGACTGGCCTTCTCCATCCTCAAGGCACAAAATCTACCTCTTAAAGTCTCCTTACACTCACATACACGCATAGAGTGGACCCAATCAAAAGAGAAGGGGGACCACACTAGATTGAATTCACATCGTAAAGCTAAATCGACTTTTTAAAGATGGCGTCACTCTCTAGTTTTCAAAAGATAAATTCGTCGTTATCACAGACGCTTGGGTGCGTACACTGCGAAAGTTACAGAAGCGGAAATGCACGGACTGCCGTCTGAACTGATGTAGATACTTAGATTCTTTTTTTCACTGAGGTAAACTCTTAAAGTTCTCACAAGTTCCAAAATTTGTTCGTGAATTGACTTTCGTTGTTTGCGAAGTCTTCGGGACTCAGAATCGAGCAACATTTTCAAGTGTTTATCCACTATCTCAGGAACGGGGATAGGAAAATTTTGAACATTTTCACAACTGTCACATCTGTAATCTGGAATTTGAATGACCGATGCCCATTCATATCATCGAAATCAGGGCAATAACTTGATAAGATAACCTTTAAATTAACGGTGTCAGTTGGTTTGGAATCCGGCAAATTCGATTAGATTAGAAGTGTGATGTACAACGTGCCATAGATCACTGTATTGTCATTGAATGCACTGTTGCCGTGATCCGCGACTCAGTGCCATCCATCCGCGGTTTCACTACGCCCTCACAGCCCCCAAACAACATGCGGCAACGTCGCAAATGCTGATTTACTACCCCTGCCCTGACAACACTGTTAACAGTGGGATTATTTCAATGAATCAACCATTGAGAAATTGTTTCTATACAATCAATACTTTCAATTGAATTTATTTCCTGGAAAAATCAGTGTTCACAAAACATGCCGAAGTTTCAATCGCAGTATTGTAGTTTATGCATTTACTCCCCATTTATTTTTATTGTATAAAACGAGACATGTATTCGAATACTGAGTTTATCCTACAGTATTTTTTCGTATTCTGTTAGACAATCAATGAATCATTCTGTTGATCAAATATTTCACAAACAGAAGCAACTGTGAATAGCATGCATTCAAAACAACTACTGCCATGTATTAATTCGGGAATGGAAAACGTATTCTAATTGATTGTATTATCACATAATCATCAATTAGAGAATTTTTGCAAACCTTCGCTATTGATACGATAACGCTAAAGTAATAAACCAAATTTTTTGGGGAATGCTTGCTCAATGATGCTAGCTTGAATTCGCTGCAGTCTAGTCGGGCATTCGGTAAAGGGTACCTTAATCTGAGTATTCCAGTCGGGCATTTTAATCCCTTACAATGCAGATATCGGATTATTTGTGTCAAGTACCTGTCCGCCTGTATGATTATAATGTTTGCAAAATATTTATACATCTTACATTTTCCATAACATTTAGTTTTTATTTCGCCTACTCCTAATACTATGTACTAATTGGTCATTTCCCTAATTGTATGTATAGCTTCAAGAGTTAAAAAGTTCTAGAAAAAATTGCATTCAAATTGGTGGCTTTGCTTTCATCAACAAATGAAAGTGAAGAAAATATTACATTTGCGTTTCATCAGTTTCATATTCAGTGATCATGAAAATAAATCGCATAGTTAGTGAAAATGGAAAGGAATTAAATTTTAAATTTTGCTTATCTTCGACAACAAACGACAGAATGAAATGATGTTGTACAAATAAAAATTATCGATGTACCGCTAAAGTATATACAAATCGTCAGTTTTAAATAATAAACAGTGACTTGATTCATAATTACGAAGAAGAATTAAACATTGAACGGCAGGCGCTAATTGATATTGTCGAAAGAAAAGCAGTCTCCGACCTTACCGAAAAACCAGCCAAGCTGATTCGTTTGGTATTTGAAAAAAATTATTAGTATCATAACTTTAGAGTCTTGTATGATAATTGAAATTTGACGGAATACAAATAAAAGCAGTTCGAACTCACTATCTTATATACAGAAAATACAGGTAGAGAAATGTCCAACTGGAAGAGCTTATTACGCCTACCCTTTCGGTTGTAAGGGATTATCTCAGGTACAAGGCCCAACTCGGATACAGACCTTGAATTATGATGTGATCACAAGAAACTTCAAGAACTAGCAGACATCAATAACGTTACAATGAATTTATTTGCCAATATTAGTACGGATGCACAAAGGAAGACGTTAGCGTTAACGTTTCATTAACGATCCCTTGCAAAAACTCTCTAATAATAATAACCAAAGAGAAACAAGAACAAATAATTGAAGTACAAACGTAGTGGCCAGTGAAAACACAAATGTAAGCAATAAAATATCGAATATATTATTGACGTAGCTATGAAAATCATTGGACTTATTTGTGAAAAACAGAGTACAATTGTTTTTGACAAAAAAAGGAATTACTAAAAATAAATGAACACAGAATAGAGAGTATATTAAGGCCTACCATGGCACTCATTATCATTTTCTAGGCCTGACAAATAGACATAGCATGTGTTAAGTAACTCCAGCACAAAATATAGGACGATCATCCAGTATAGATATAAGAATAGGTATTTTTTTGCGTAAAGTAGGCATTGTAAACGATGCGTAAAGTAAGGCTTTTTCGCGTTTGAGTTTACCAACATTTTAACGCGTGATAGTCAAATTTCAGTGAATTCAAGTTTATATCACCTGTCACTAATCCATTTGTTCTTATATTTTCAAAACCTGAATGTCACCTTGTGCTTTTGGCTTGTTGTATGCTTGATGATTGTTAAAATATGGAAGTTTAGTGGTGATGTGCAAAATTGGTCTTGATCTACAGTCTTGGTCTTGGTCTTGCGAAAATGCAAGACCAAAATCAAGACTATCCATAGACTAGCAAAACCAAAGCCAAGACTGATTGGACAAGAACAAGACCTATACTAAGACAAAATATGCAAGATTAAACTGAAAATTCTTACTTCCAGAGCATGTACGAGTTGAAATATTTGTAACAGCATCAACACATGCCTTTTCTTGGATAAAATATTATTCATACAAACACTATTGAAAGTACGACTTTCAATGGTAGCTTAGCGTATTAAAAATAACAGTTTATGACATTGCTATCACTTTTTACACGTTACCTTTAGCGACGTGTTAAGAGTGATTCATTTTTTGGCCTAATATATAATGTTTGCTTAATCTTGATTGTTCTTTATTTTCAACATAGTTTTTTACATACAGAGTAATGCAACCATAACGTTAACGATTTCCACAACTTGGATTCCTCCTCAAAGTACGCCTAAAAAACAGTCTTGTAATATTTACTAGAAACATTTTTATCTTCGCACCATTTTGAAAAACGTTCGTAGGCGATCTCGTACTGTTGCCTCAACTTCGAAAGTAATAGATAATGAACAGTTCTAGTAGCTGCTCCCTCAATTACAGTTGGAATTAATTTATTTTTCGCACTCCTGGTAGTAAACAACGAATTTAATCCCTCATTTCAGGGACTTAAGTTTGAGTTTAGTCCCTCCGGGATCTAAAATGATCAAGAATCCCAAGGGACTAAAGTAAAATAAACAAATTTTTCTATGACAACTAAATAATCAAAGTACTTACCTAAATGTCAAATTGAATTTTATTATTAGAATTCAAACCTTCATTCTTAATTTGTATTAGCATTATTGCAATTCACACAATTTCACAAATACATCGTATTGTTGTTCGTAAATTTTCTAGACTTTTGGCAAAATCATTTTACAGTTACCTCTTCCGCAGCCTTATCAATATCAATTTTCTCACTCATCTTTTTGACAGCAAGCTTATTTATTGAACAATTGCTGTAGCCAGTCTTGTTTCTATGGTGAATTTACTCAACATTTTTGTATCAAGTTTGTAGTTGTCAAAATTGTGAAATTAATTAATCTACTTTAGACTATTGTGATTCAATATACGCCATGTCAGTAGCGTTGTGCGCGGCGCGAGCGCTGTCCTGGTGGCGACACTTGGCATCTATTTACTAAGATATTTAAAATCGTGACAACCAACAAATTTTGACGTACTCACGTAATTTGCAAAACTGGCACTCAGAATTAGCAGAAAGTTTGTTACAATGACAGTAGTACTTTGATGCAGGTCTCAAGAAATTGATTTACCTATATTTAGATCCAAAAGTTTGAGCAAAGGGAAAAATTGGTACAAAGTTTTCATGTCAGCGACGAAGAAGAAATTAAAAATAACGGAGAAGATAGTGAAATTACAGGAGTTACTTTGTGCGAAACGCCTGGCACATTTAGTGATAGAACAAATCTGAATTTGTATAATTTATTGGTCGAGATATGTTTAAATTATTATAAGTGTAAACATAGTTTTCTAATTGACATGATAATACGTACGTTCGGGTGTACTTCTTGTATGTTCTGTTTGATTATTATCTGAATATTGAATCGATAAACAACATTAATTTTTTTCGTGATTTTAGATAACTTCATCTGATATTTACGAGTTATTTTTATAAATTGAAAATAATCTGTGTGACTATCGTAAAAACTTCTTGATTTGGTGTATTCTGAATTCTTCATTAGGGAATCAGCATCATTCATGCCTGATGATTCGATATTTGCTTGCCAGATACGAGTTATCCGAAAACATATAATTAATTTAAAAAAGAAAAAATTCAATAATAAGGATTCATTCATGATATTTTGTCTTCAATCTATGATCAATGATAATATTGTTGGAATATTACTCTAATAATTCAATATTGATACTGTACAAACATTATACAATTTAAAAAACATCAACTGCTTATTTCTAAAGCTCGCTAATATAATAATAAGCCTGTGTTTTTTACATGATTGCTGTAAAAATTCATTAATACAGGTAAATTTAGGTCGAAAATTGGTAATATTAGTTGCAACTGCAAACATACAGCTGCAATTTGCATATAAATTAACACAAAAGGTATCTGCTTCAAGACTGACCAGTCAATGATTTGGAATCGTCCAGCACAGTTGAATGAATATCATAAGAGTGCAAGGATTGATAGTATGTACTATTGCATAAAAGCAAACTGAGAAGATAACTTTTTCATAGTTTCTCACGCCCATTCGCGATTCGGAAATGAATGAAATTTCAGTTCACCATTGCGCAGTTGTGTGTGCGAACACTCAGACACACAATAAATTAAGCCTTGTCCCTGTGATCTCCACTTTTTCAAAGGATTTTCCATATTTATTCGCCTCAAAAACACAGTTTGGCTTTATGCTCTTCTATATTTGTTTTGACAGCTCTAGTCAATATTAGTAAAGAGCTTATAACTTCTACCGCATGGAGTCGCGTCCGTCGCTACTGACATAGCGTATAATACGGTAGTGCGAAAAACAGCGTAGTAACACATGACTTAAGTGCCTTTAATCCCTCAGGTGAGTATTGCCCTCGACTGCGTCTCGTGCAATAAACTCCACCCTCAGGATTAAATCAAGCACTTAAGTCCCTCGTTATATAATATACTATTCTTGACTATCCATTCAATTCAAAATATCTGTCAAACTGTGTAAATAACAACAAAACATTGGTTGCTTTCAAGGAGTACGTGGTTGCTATATAAATGGCAGTTCATCTTATATGTCATAAATTTTTACCAATTTCGCATTATTATCCCTAACAATAAAGTTTGTATAAAAAATTGTGTATGATATACGTGTTAAAAGTGATTTTATTTTGTTTCAAAGGTCACGCCACTCCGCTGCGCGACATGTCCCAAACTTCCTTAGTCACAAAATAAAATTACACTTTCAACACTTATATCATAAATAACTATTTTAACTTGAAATCGCCAGTTTGCTTCACTAGATTTTAAAATTAAGTATAAAAGAAGGAAACTCTACCGCTGTTTGAAAAAAAAAAAAAGAATCTACAAGAATGTTCTTGGAGTAAGTATTTTTTATCTGGACACCACATGGTTGAAGTATGAAGAGAAACTATTTTTTCTCCTAAATTTTTACTTCTCTCAGGTACTGTTTTGTGTTTTGTCGTTCAAAGGTCAATTTATGCATTTGAGGAAGGGTAGGTTCTCGAGTTATCATAGCTCTCAGTGAGAGCCTCTCACAACTGGAGATACATTCTCTTGACAAGTTATGACAAGCTCGCATATGTAACAGAAAATTTTAGTATTTGAAGGCACCCATACACGTACGGATAAACCTTGATGTTTGGACTGGGCAGTTCAAACCTTGAGATTTAACCCGAAGTGTGTGCGCGATCCTTGAGATCTTCGTAAAGTTCTTCTGGTAGCCAAAAAAGTGTGATCATGAGTCTTTCGTGAAAGGAGATGGCTTCCTGCATTACTGTATTTTTTTCTCGATTCTCGATGAAATTTTTCAAATTGCTATAGAATAAAGTATTTTGCCAGGTAATAATTGAATGTGAATTATTCATAATTTATAACTATGATGATCTTTGGAAGTGAAAGAGAATAAGTAACAGGTAGAATGAGCAAGACCACGCAAGACCAAGGCCAAGACTAAATGAGCAAGACCAAGATGAAGACAAACGTATTTGAGAAAGACCCAGATCAAGACAAACGTATTTGAGCAAGATCAAGATCAAGACAAACGTATTTAAGCAAGATCAAGATCAAGACAAACGTTTTTGAGCAAAATCAAGACCAAGACTAAATAAGCAATACCAAGACTGTCCAAGTCTTGGTTTTGGTCCTGCTTTGCTCATCACTAAAGTTTAGTGCCGTTGAAAAGAATTTTTTTTCAATACGGGTGTAAACAAGCATTATGAAATTCAGTCAATAATTTTAGTGACTCTGTGAGCCTCGTCACTTGGTTCTAATCTCATGATGCTCAACTTCACACTTCACTATTGAATAAATTACCATTTAAGATGTCGATGCTTGCAAATTTCATAGAGTTTCGTATTCCGTAGCAAGGACTATTCAGGTCATAGCGATTTACTCAGACTTGTACTTTCGCGCAATTTTCTGCTTGCCTATCCATCCTACGGCCAAAATATTAAATTGATAAGAATAAAAATATACACCACAAACTATTTTTACATTTCTAGATGAGAAGAGATTGCAAAATGTAAATTGAATCGTAGCAGTAGCCATGACTTTAGTTTTTCATGAGATATTCGAAGAATTTTACTTATTCGACAAAAAAAAAAAATTGTGAGGAAAATTATGAATAAATTTTTGAAAAACAAGATATGATTGTTTCACAAAATTATAAATTCAGAAGTCGATTTTCACACCTTCAGCCTGAATAGGGCGGCAGCTGTAGACACTATACTCTTCAGCCTCAGATAGTCGGACGTTGGACTTATGAACCGCGAGGCTATGAAAATTGAGTTGATATCTGGCATGCAAAAATATGCGGCAGTGTCATCTACCATGCTGCAACCGAAGTGCCAAGTTGGAAGAAATACAGGACGCTGTAATGTAACCACTGAAAAATTACAGGAGACAAGTTAGTCAATTGCAATAAATAATATCAAACCCACGGAATACAAGTAATGTCAATGAAAAAACTGATACTTTGGCATTGAGTACAATATAAAATAACATTGTGAGGTCATTTGTAATGCTGCTTTATTAATTTCTTGCTGCAGTTGCCATCTTCATCCTTCTCCTTTGTATCTTGATGTGATAGTTCTTTATTGGTTAACTTCTTCAACTGATAATTTTTTACTTGCTGCTGTTTTGCAAATTAGTGTTTTGCGTGTACGCGCATTCTTGATCATGTCACTTGATTTTGGGCGTTCCACGTCTTTTGTTCTTCTAATTATTATCATTAATACCATCCAAAATTTCTAATATTCTCCATTCTTTGTGTCCCCTGTAATAAGTATCTCTCGTCCCGATGATAATTTTCAAATTGCCGAAGCCGGTCGTTTCGAAATCAATAAAATTATAAGTTATCAATAAAAAGAGCTAAGTTTAGGACCTCCAATTCAGAATACTCCTCTGGATACAACATTCCAATAAGTGTTTTAGAAATCTTTACATATAATCTTAAATTGTTACTTGAAAAGGCTGATTTGAGGTTTAAAGCTCCCATGCTTTTCTTATTTTACTTGAAAGGGGTCTCATCTTTAGAAGTACACTCTAATTCTCTATTAGTTCTATAAAAATCCATCAGCACAGCTATTTTGATTTTTTGTTCTCTGTATTCATCTATTTTCCTCTTCAAATTTCACAGCGATCATAAAAACATCATTTTCTGATAAAACAGTTGCTTAGCGCACAAAAATCGAGTACATTGTGTTGCTTACTTCACATTAACCTGGAAATTGCTGTTGAAATATTTCAACATCAACAGACACTTTTACAATACGAACGTTCAAAGCCATGTTAGAGTTAACATAATTTTTATAAAACACACACCATTATCTTGATAGCAGCTAATTCCTGCTTACAAACAAACTGTAATAATGCTGGTTCGAATATTTTGCTTTTTTGCCCTTCACCTTGCTTTCTTCCATGTATGGACTCATTCTTATTCTATTGTAACTGGATTTTCGTAACATGATTTGGCGTCCATTGGCTTGGAAATCGTGGCCCCTTGTGAGATATTCACGATAGATTTTTTCGCCATTCAACAACTTCAAACGCACGACCAACAACGATGCATTCTTCACAAATTAAATGAACACGTCCCTATTGAATATCATAGATATCTCACTAGTGGATAGAAATATCTAATTTTGAACTTGAAGACATTATCCTGCATGAATTTACTCAGTTCTAGCATTATGTTATTTGGCAGATAATGTCAGTGAACGTCATATTACCTAATTTTTGTCGCATAAATGGGCGATTGCCAACTGCGCCAATGCTCAAAACCAGGTAAAATAAAAATGACCAACTGCACCATAGGATTGATTTCCAATAAACGCAGAGCATGTACTCCAAGAGCTTTCTTCCATTCTAATTTAGTAATCCACAAACCAATGTTTGTCTAAATTGTCTGAAGCTCGAAACTGCAACAGTTATAGTCAAAAATGAGAATGGAAACAGAGTCGTGTCAACGAAGCAAAAGACTTTTAATCTTACCTATTGCAAAAACTCGTGTGACGCATAAGTGAGTATAAGATGTGTTTTCATTTGTTCTTATATCAGATAAAGTGAAAATGAAGTCTAAATATTATTGAAATTCAATAGTCTTTCCTAGAATCCTTTGTATCAACCTAAAAATTACCTAAAATAGCAATCAAGTGCAGGGGCTTTCGTTGGGTGCAAATTTCCACATTTTTGGCGCCAGGAAAATGCTCGTGATTATATTATTCTTTATTTTTGTTCCATCGCGCAGTAATGCAGTAAATGAATGCAGTCTTTTCATATATTTTTCATCACATGATGTAACATTCGCAGCAAAGTATGTACATTTACATTCCTAAATGCTACCATGCAATACGATATTTGCATTGAATCAAACATTTCATTAATCAAATTAGGCTTGTTGGTCTTTTTGGCCTAATATTGGGTGATATTCTTGCGACCAACCAACAAAAATTTGTGTTATTTGGATTACAAACAAACGGAGTATGGACCTGACTTTACCTACTTCACGTTGTCCATCTTTGAGATATTCGTGATTTTGCCTCAAGCTCCGTCTAGAATATGAAATGGTTCTTATTGAGTTTTGTCCATCTCACAAGATGGAAATTGGAAATGCTCTACAGTCATCGACGCGAAGGGATTTCGAACATAATATCGCCTTTCTTCCTATTTACAAGTGCTTTACAACTATAACATGTTTATGTAGATTTGTGGCCGAACTTTTTCTTCTCCCCCTTGAATTTGAATAATGTAAAAAAAGAAGGAATATTGCATATAATATTTTATTAGGGATGAACTGAGTATGAGTATTCAGCATGCTTCAATATTTAATGAAATAAGGTAGGATAAAGATAAAAAATTTCCATCCCAGGTTTAAATATTGCTCTACTTTTGAGATTTCAATATATTTTCGAATCGAATGCCAGTAACAGATTACAACTTATTCCAGAAACTCTGCTCAATTCTGGATATTATATCGTGGTACGAGTGATTAGATTTGTTCTATAATATTCTCATAAGAATATGGCAACTACAATATTCTTCCGTAATCTGTAACACAATCATAAATTTTCACCGGTCGATAAGATTTTTGAAAATAAAAGCAAATTTCATATACGGAAGATTTTCCGTCAGTGCTAGCTATTTTCATCAGATAGATGAAAAAATAAAGCCTCAAGAGATTGGACTATTGAATCAAAAATATGACATGAGTTTTATCTATTAAACGATAAGTCAAAACAAAAATTCTCTCTATGTGTAGTGATGGGAAACTTTATTTATTCCACGAATATTCCATCAAGTCTCAAGCATCTTACCTCAATAATTGATTGAATAATGCTCAACCAATAATTTTCGTACAATAGATCGCAATAAAAATACTTTAAGAAAGTCCCTCTGTCTACTAAATATTAATTTATGTTTCTTCGTGATGAAGTCATAGGTGCACTGTGAGATAAGTTTTGCCATTCATATTTCGTTATTAAGCCTGACGTATGCGATATGCATTCCAAGATGCATGGGTCTGAATCTCTGTCTACTTGAGAAAGTGCTATGAAATTTATAGCACTTACGTTATGCAAAGTTTGCCTCATAGAACACTTCTAAAACTTTTGAAATTATTATCCTTCCCATTAACAACCTTCTTTCGTCATGATAATATTAAATGGAATTAATTTGAAAGTAAACTAGTTAGAGTTTGTTATCGGAGTAAATAAAAAACAGATTGGTGAGTTTCTATTGGAGAAAAATACATTCTACTATTCAACGTAGTATTCCTTAAACATTACTTGATTTAAAGAGCTTCTAGAACACTTATTCTGTCAAAATGATTATTGATGATGCTGATGAAACTTCTCATTGAAATAATTCTTGATTTCGACCGATAGAAGTTAAACACTGGACCCAGAATAAAAACCAAGCCTGAATCATAAGATTTGCCACGAAACGGCTCATCAAACTCGTGCACTAATATTGGTAATTTCGCTCTTAGTTCATCTTATAAATTATCAAACAAAAATATATTCCAATCTAATGTTGTTGTTCAATTAATCTCTACATGATCAATCAATATTTTCTCATTGAAGTACCAGGGAAACTCAAGCGACAAACTCTTCTGCTTCAAACCAATTTTTTCTTTATTATTGTCCACAATTTTGTTTCATCTTAGACGAGAGCACTATATAATTTACTTTGGCCCGAACGAGCTACGGTCTTCTCGATATCCGGTTCAAATATGCGCCAATATTTTTCCCTTAAAGACTGGCTTCGGGTGGACGGGCTTATATATGCTCTATGCTCATGGGTTCGGGTGATCGAGCTTATTGACGTGACTTATTTTCAGCTTCTGCTACATCTATGTCTATATTCCTGTTCCTATACGATTCTATCCCAATAAGTTGATTTGGAGACTCTCTCATAAGCAATTATCAACAATCATTGTCATTTATCTACACACCAAGCATTTGCACAATCGCTTTCTCTACTCATTCCACATAATTCAAAAGGCTTGTATTCGACTTCGGTCCTAAAACACAACTGACCTATTCTTACTTATCAACCTTGTTCCCGCCGATATTACATTCTTCATACATCTAAATAATCTAAATCTAACTTCTTCTATTCAGAGTACACTAATGAATATCTTGCAAAAAATTCCACTTTAGGAAGTGCTGTTTTTCTCTGTGACCACATACAGCACTTACTTTCATTCGATGATACAAGTACAGAACTGCATTGCAAACACATAATTGTACATCCACTGAAACAGGCAGATTTTGTGTAAACATTTCTGAAGACCTACAGTCTCATAAATTTTACAAATATATTCTCACTGATGTTTCATATCAAACCATGGATTTCTCACATCAGAGTTTTTTTAAATTTTGTAGTAGTAAATAGTACCACATAAAAATATCATAAGTGATTTAAAAAATGTCCTTCAATGAATTGGAGTACCACGATCACATCTT
This sequence comes from Dromius quadrimaculatus, assembly GCA_963989225.1. Lineage (NCBI taxonomy): Eukaryota > Metazoa > Arthropoda > Insecta > Coleoptera > Carabidae > Dromius > Dromius quadrimaculatus. The sequence continues at coordinate 12,661,682 of OZ022324.1, forward strand.
TAATATTCAAAATACTCTTCAGCAACTTCTGTAAAAATGAATTCAGTGTGTAAGCAGAAGTGAAAAAGTTTCAGAATATATATAAGCCAAAGAGTTTTTCATAACAATGGGCTTTGTTTGGAAACTGCTGATGTACTAAATCTACATATGCATTACCTTCTACAAAGAGTACAGAAGCACCATTCACCAGTAAATTTTATTTATTTTCAAAACAGAATTTACGACGAGCTCTGATATAGAAGCAAATGTTGAGTGCAGTCACATATGTAGCGCATTGTAAAAGAGATTACAACATGAGTTTACCTCATTTTGCATTCTATAATTTTTTTTAGAGTAGGTATCAATTATTCTATTAAATTCAATGTGGCAGCTTATTGATCATAAAATAATTATTATGCTCTTTATTAGCACAACATTTTTATCTGTGTAAATTGAATTGAGAACAGAGCATGATAAAAATGAATTGAGATCTCTGGTTATACTTATAAGAATTTGTCCAATTTTTCTTATTCCTAACTTATCAGGTTCAAGAAGTGTTCTTTTCTCATATAAAGATGTTCACTAAGCCAAATGTCAAGGAATCAATAAAATCATAACTCAAGATTTGTTGACCATTATTATTTATCTACTTATTATCAAATTTTCGCCCGCTCATAGTTATTTATTGTTCTTGTGTGGAGTGTGATATACAAAAGAAAATGTTCAGCGACGTCGCCTGGAAGGAGAGTGGCTACTTTTTTTGAATGTCTAACAACATTAGGCAGGAGTACAATACATCATTTTATCCAACATCTCTGTTGAATGTTGGTTTACTCTTTGACACTCACAAATCGTTTGGATACTATTGGCAGAATATAGAAATTACAAAGTAACCATGAGACACTCGTTATGTTACTCACGATTTCTATATTTTCTCTCATTGAGTGATTAATGGTAGATACTATTTATTCTAAGGAACGATAGTAGCATGCTTATAATACATACTCACACTATAGCACAAAAATAAAGCAACACTCTCAAAAAATTTGCAAATCCCAGTATTATGATGCTAAAGGCATGATATCTCATTCAAATACATTGAATACATTGGCTAGTACTACAAGCACTGTTTTTGGTTAAACTAACAGTATTATTTCAGGAAGAGTTTCAAGGAATATATAAATATTCTAAACTAGTTTAGCGGCAGATATTCAAATAAGTTTTGTAGGTATAAGTATAATAGAATACTATTGAAACAATTAGTTGATGAGCTCATGTCGCACTCGTTTTCGAAGATATTCATCTGATGATGAACACTTGCTGACCTTAATTTTGTTCACACTTCACTAGAATATTGTCAAATATTGTTTACATTCTAAGAATAATGTTTCATTCATAGTAGTAAGACAAAACAAAACTATAGTCCAATCTATTGGAAAGATTCCTTCATATCTAAGTTGTTCGCTACGCGAAGGAATTTGCGTACTTTTGAAAGAACTGTACCTAACAATGAGGCTACCAGATGTACATCTTCTCCTACACCCGATTTCGAGGAAAATCAGGTAGAAGATCTTCTGCAATGTCACCATCTACCAGAGCTTCACTTTCAAGGACGCTGGTCTCCCTCCCTTATTTTTCACCCCCAATAAAATCTATATATATTGTTACCAGTCTCGCTCAGAGGCATTATATTTTTGTATGTCGTTCTGTTCACAAGTTTTAATTTCACATTTACTTAAGTATTCGTTTTTTATGTACAAAGTGTAAATAAATCCTTTAGTTGTAACACCATAAGTGAGTTTTATTATCGCGTATTCAGCGAATTTCAATGTCCGTGTCACTGTGAGGACTTTCCGAGCAACGCGGCATAAAACATTTTGGTCCTTCGAGCCGGATGATGTCAACTAAATAAGGATATTTTTATATCTTCGTGGAAAGCAGCTACCTATCTCCTGGGGAACGCAGCATCGTGTGTTGTAAGCAGCCACAGAGAGCAATTTGGTGGACATCGACGAGGAGTTGATCGAGAAACCATCGTCTGAGGAACGTGACACCAGATGTCATAAGCAGCCAGCAGACGTTAGTACATATTACAAAGTGAGTTTGTTCCATTTTAATAACCTTTCCTTTAACAATTTCATTTGTTGTGAGTACGTATTCGAAAATGAGTTTATACGATAAATTTACAATTGAACAGTTACGCATTAAGCGCGGTAGCTTCAAAAAACAGCTTACCGATCTAGATAATTTTCTGAAAGACAATACAGAACAATCAACGCCAAATTTATTAAGTAATTTGAAATCTCGTCTTGAACGTATTAAATCTAGATTTAACAACTTTGACGAAGTTCAAGACGCCATTGAACTATTAACTGATAAAATCGAGGATGAGCGTCTTTATAAATCTCAAATTGAAGACCAGTATTTCAATCTAGTTGCATCAATAGAATCAGTATTAGAAAATGACAACAAATCCGAATCATCTTGTGAGAGTGTTAGTAGTAATAAAAAACCTTCAGTAAAACTTCCAGTTATAAATTTGCCTTCGTTTGCGGGAGAATTTACCAAATGGCGTCCGTTTCAAGATGCCTTTAACGCATTAATTCACGAAAATATTAACTTGTCAAAGGTTGAGAAATTATATTATTTAAGATCAGCCCTTAAAGGTGAAGCTTTAAACTCTATTGAGTCGTTGGAAACCACATCGGAAAATTATGACGTCGCAGTCAATATAGTTACGGAACGATTCAATTATAATAGGAAAATTATTTATAGTCATGTGCAAGAAATTCTAAATTTAAAATTCAATGATTTACAATCATTCATAAATACGTTGGAACAGAATACCCGTAGTTTAAAATCATTGAAAATAGAAATAGACAAATGGAACGCCATTTTAATTCCGATAATTATATCAAAATTGGAATTTCAATTAGTAAAAGAATGGGAAAATTACATTCACTCAAAATATACAAAGGACGAAATTCCCACATATTCCGAATTAATAAAATTTCTAATAGATAGATCAGATTCAATTGAATCTTCTAAGCAGTTTCATGGTGGTCAAAATCAGAAAATTAAGTTGCGTCCTAGAACATTCACCTCTATTGCGAAAAAACCAGAGCACTCAAGTTGTTTTTTATGCAACTCAGATAAACATATTTTATATTCATGCAAAGAATTTTTGAAGAAGAGTGTCTATGATAGGATCCAATTTGTAAAATCATTACATCTTTGTTTGAACTGCCTGAACAAGGGTCATTTTTCAGGTGATTGCAGGAGTTCAAAATGTAGAAAGTGTTTAGGAAATCACAATACTGTGCTACACATTTATAGAACACCTGATGCTAATAAAACTAAGCAGACGGTTGTCGCAGATTGCGCAGCCAATACGAGTAATTCGAATTCAAATAGTTCACCCGAACCTATTGTTGCTGACTGTGCCACAGAAATTTCGTTATACAATCAAACTCTCCTTCCGACTGCAGAAATCTTAATTTATGATAAAAACAATAAATCTCATTTAGTACGTGCGTTATTAGATTCTGCATCCCAGTCAAATTTTATTTCGAGCCATCTAGTTCAGAATCTGCAATTAGAAAAACATAGTACCAAATTAATGATCAGTGGAATAACCCAGAATTGTTCAAATATCAATCACTGTGTGACCGCTAAAATAAATTCTAAATACAATAATTTTACAACTAATTTGTCGTTTTTAGTTTTGGACAAAATCACCGAGTTCCTGCCTCAATATTCCTTTCAGAGGTCATTATTAGATTTGCCTCAAAATGTAGATTTAGCAGACAATTCTTTCAATAGCTCAAATCGTATTGATATTTTGTTAGGAGCGACGACATTTTGGCAAATAATACAGAATGGAAGAATTAATTTAACAAAAACCAAACTAATTCTTCAGGCCTCAAAGTTCGGCTGGATCGTTTCTGGCCAATTATATGATCAAGGCAATATTTCTACTGGTAACTCACATTCGTATTTAAGTTTAGAATCGCAAGTAGAACGATTTTGGAAGGTTGACGAGTTCCAATCTAGCTCGTTAACTAAATTTACGGAAACGGAGCAATACTGTGAAAATTTGTTTGAAAAAACTACTATTCGTAACGACACTGGGAGATTTGTTGTGCAAATACCAGTCACAGATAATATTCACTTGATTGGAAATTCCAAACAAGTCGCTATCAAGCGATTTTTAATGTTAGAGAAAAGGTTGGAGAAAGACCCTCAAATTAAACGAATGTATGTAGATTTCATGTCTGAATATGAAAGTTTGGGTCACATGTCCAAAGATTCGACTGTTAAAACAGATCTCGAATATTATATACCGCATCATTGCGTTTTCAAAGAGTCAAGCTCAACGACAAGGCTAAGAGTAGTTTTCGATGCATCGTTTAAAACTGATTCTAATTATTCTCTCAACGATGTCCAGTATGTAGGTCCGTCACTACAATCGGATTTATTCAAAATATTAGTCAGCTTTCGGATCCACAAATATGTCGCGACGGCCGACATCGAAAAAATGTATCGCCAAATATTAATCACAGAAGAGCAGCGAGATCTTCAAAAAATCGTTTACCGGAAGGATCCCTGCGATGCATTACAATTTTTTAAATTAAACACTGTTACGTATGGTACCGCTAGTGCGCCGTATTTAGCAATCAGGTGCTTGCAACAATTGGCCAAGGATTGTAGTGAGCAATATCCAAAAGAATCTTATTCAATAGAAAATGAGTTTTATGTTGATGATTTGCTGACAGGCTCAGACAGCATAGATGAGTTGATAAACCGTTGTTCACAAATCTCAAAAATTCTTGAAACGGCAGGATTCCATTTACGTAAATGGACAAGCAATTCGTTAGAATTTCAACTTCAGGATGTGAACCCAAGAAATAATTGTTTGTTATTGAATAAAAACGAAATCAAAACACTGGGAATTTCGTATGACCCATTAAATGACATATTTAAATATTCTTTTCAAAATAAATCAAAATGTAATAAAGTAACAAAGCGTATAGTGTTGAGCGAGACAGCTCAAATTTTCGATCCTTTGGGTTTGCTTAGTCCTGTAACGATCATCCCTAAAATGATAATTCAATCACTCTGGGCGCAAAAACTTGATTGGGATGACGAAGTACCCAACAATATATATGCCAAATGGCAACATTTCAAAGGTGATTTAGAAACCGTTGATCAAATTCGCATTCCGCGTCGTGTGATAAGTGCAACTTCTGCCTGTCTTGAATTACATGGGTTCGCAGATGCATCCGAACGTGCATATGGGGCTTGTGTATACGTTAAATCCATCGAGGGTGAAAATTGTAATATTAGTTTAATTACGGCAAAATCTCGCGTTGCTCCGCTTAAGAATATCTCAATTCCACGTCTTGAACTTTGCGCAGCGACCTTATTGGCTGAATTAATAAATCGTGTGAAGGAAATTCTTCAGTTGAACTTTGAAAATATTTGTCTTTGGTCAGATTCGAAAATAACGCTCGCTTGGATTGCCAGTTCACCGTCGCGCTGGAAACCATTTGTAGCCAATAGGGTAGCTGAGATACAGCGGCTAACAGATAAGAAATTATGGTTTTATGTCAATACCAAAGAAAATCCTGCCGATCTCATATCGCGTGGAACAACTGCCAATCAGTTACAAACGTGCGACTTGTGGTGGTCTGGCCCTTCATGGCTGTCTACGCAGCCAAATTTTTGTCAAGTAGATTCGAATGATTTAATTGAGTTACCTGAGGAAAAACCCTCGAAAATAACATTGACTTCTCTTATTGACGATAGCATCTTCAAAAAATATTCTAACTTGAATAAACTTATCAACGTTACGGCATATTGCCGACGATTTATCAATAATTGTAGACAAAATTGCTCAAAAAATATTGGCATTTTATCAATAAATGAGCGCGATCAAGCGCTTATGGCACTTATTAGATTGGCACAAGGTGAAATATATCAAACAGACATTCATAACTTGAAAAACGGTAAAGAAGTTTCCGCGGCTTCGAATATTCTAGCTTTAGCACCCTATCTCGATGATTGTGAAATATTGAGAGTAGGGGGACGGATAAATCAATCTGATCTTAATTACGATCAGAAGCATCAAATTATTCTACCAGCGAAACACACATTAACAAAACTACTTATAAATAAATTACATTTAGAAAATTTCCATTGCGGGCAACAACACCTTCTCAATATTATTCGCCAAAGATTTTGGCCAGTTAGGGCTAAAGATATGATCAGGCAGATCATCCATAAATGTATCACATGCTATAAGGCAAGACCCAGGATATTTAATCAACAAATGGGCAACCTCCCAAAAGATCGTTTGACACCTTCACCACCCTTTTATATTTGTGGAGTTGATTATGCAGGGCCATTTCTTACTAGAGATAGACGAGCGCGAGGATATAAAACTTACAAGGCGTATATTTGTCTATTCATTTGTTTTAGTAGTAAAGCAGTTCATCTTGAACTGGTTTCTGACCTCTCAACAGAGGCCTTTTTAGCTGCACTACGTAGATTTATTTCTCGTCGTGGTATACCCCAGACAATTTATTCAGATAATGGTAGTAATTTTATAGGGGCAAATGTAGAATTACAGAAATTCTCTAAATTTGTGACAGAGAATAAAGATAAATTTGTAAATTCTTGTGCGAATGAGGGCAATAATATAAACTGGAAGTTTACTCCTCCAAAATCACCTCATTTTGGAGGAATTTGGGAGAGTCACGTGAAAATCACTAAAAGGCATTTAACGAGAACAATAGGCGAGAAAATTTTGACTTTTGAAGAATTTGCTACGTTACTCACACAAATTGAAGCTGTTGTGAATTCCCGCCCTCTTACACCACTTAGTAATGATCCTGATGACCTGAATCCTCTCACTCCTGCTCACTTTTTAATAGGTCGTGCGGTCACTGCATTGCCAGACTATGATTATGAAGCAACCTCAGAAAACCGACTTTCGGCATTTCAAAAAATGCAACAAATGGTCCAATCATTTTGGAAACGTTGGCACCTGGAGTACATCCACAGCCTTCAACCTCGAGGGAAGTGGCACCACATCAACAAAGACATTATCAAAATTGGTGACTTGGTGTTGTTAGTAGATGAAAATAGTGCACCTTCACGGTGGAAACTTGCGCGTGTCGAAAAATTGTGGCCTGGTTCAGATGGGCATGTGCGTGTTGTGTCAGTGCGTACTGCGACCACCTCCCTTAAAAGATCTGTTTCAAAGATCTGTCGTCTTCCAATTGATTAAAGGACTGTAGTCCTTCAAGGTGGGCGGCATGTTCGCTACGCGAAGGAATTTGCGTACTTTTGAAAGAACTGTACCTAACAATGAGGCTACCAGATGTACATCTTCTCCTACACCCGATTTCGAGGAAAATCAGGTAGAAGATCTTCTGCAATGTCACCATCTACCAGAGCTTCACTTTCAAGGACGCTGGTCTCCCTCCCTTATTTTTCACCCCCAATAAAATCTATATATATTATTACCAGTCTCGCTCAGAGGCATTATATTTTTGTATGTCGTTCTGTTCACAAGTTTTAATTTCACATTTACTTAAGTATTCGTTTTTTATGTACAAAGTGTAAATAAATCCTTTAGTTGTAACACCATAAGTGAGTTTTATTATCGCGTATTCAGCGAATTTCAATGTCCGTGTCACTGTGAGGACTTTCCGAGCAACGCGGCATAAAACATAAGTTTCTAGTAATTTCGTTTTCCTGGCTTTTTCTTATGTAATCCAATCATAATGGAGATCAAAGAGGTTTGACTACTTATCTGGAGAGTTTTGAGACCGTTACATTTTTTCAAGTAGATGCTTCACGTCACTTTATATCTATATATTTTAACTTCTGCTTCTGTATTATGGACTAAAAGAGACAAGCTGATATTTCTGATTATTTTCTACAAATTCTATCGGCTTAAGCAATTTTATTTGTTTGGAGCCGGCCTGACTGCCACGCTGTCTCCGATGCTAAAGAATTGTTTCGCTGCTGGGTGCTGGACTTGCCACGAGACATGATTTACAAGATAGATCCGGTGCTATTTTTCGCACTTGTTTTGTTACTGGCTGCTATCCATGGTACATCAGATTTACCATGCTACGCTGACTTGTATTTCGTTAGATTTTGAGAAATTGTTACTCTGATGGCTTGCATGTTCGGTTATTTATAATTAATCATTTGATCTTTATAGTCGCTCTGAATCATGGTTCTCAATTTATTTTCTACAATTACCTAGACGACGCTGATGCACCGAACTCAACCAAACAATAAAAACAATTTACTGAGTAGAATTAGTTGAAAACATGGCTTGAAGCTATCATTTAGATCAATTGATGCATTGCAAATATACTTGAAACGTTAACAATCAAAGTAAGAAAAATAGTGTAACCTTATTTATTTTTAATTTAGGGAGCAAAAGTTTTCAGAACACTACTATTTATTTTTATGACTTATTAAAATAATGAATTGAAAAACTAACTTTATTTTCAATATACGCATAAATCCGTCCTTGAATGCACAAAATTTTGCGTTTCCAGCGAGATATCAGCGTTTTTCCTGAGTCGTGTTGAGAAATTTTTTATTGTGAAAATCTGCTCAGAAGCGAGATTTTGCTACAAAAAATGCGCTATATGGCAGAATATAACACCAAATACATCATATTTTGTGTTTTTAGAGTGCTATTTGTAGTTTTACAAACTTTGGAATAAGTCGAAATCACGCTTTCCCGCGCAGATTTTCACAATCAAAAAGTTTATATTCCTATTTAGGACCTCATAATATGTATAAATCTATCGACAAAAACATCATAGTTCGTGTTTCCAGAGCGCTATCTGCAGTTTTATGAAATTTTGATTCAAACTAAAAATTGTTATACACTACACTATAACTTAACTTTAATTATTTATGTCAATGTTGATTTATTTTAAATAACACACTGAGTCAAAAATCAATAATGCTTTTTGCTGTTAGTCGCATATATATACCTCGAATCTCTCCCCACTACGTTCTCGCAAACGTCCAAGCATTTCTAGAAAAACGCTAGAAGGTGCCAGCAGTTTTCCAGAAAACAAATATATTCGCTTCTATTTCTTAACGTATAATAATTCGAAGCACCAGTAAAGCCGAAATGACTAATTTATAGATCTGAATTTGCTACAATAGGTAAAAATGAGAGCTATAATCCTGTACCATACGCAGAAAAATAAGTGGTAAGGATAATAATCCAAATTGTAGCATTTCAAATGGTATCCTCAATAACTTGAAGTATTAAGGTCGATGTGATGGTAAGTGGTAATAAAGTGTCGCAGCTTCAAATTGTAAAATCTGACTACTTAAGTGATAACCAGTACCACTTTCAATTGTAAAACAAAAAGATGTCTAGAATCAAACTTTTGAGGTTGGGAAATGTATTTTAATCCTAATTGAACTATATTTATTTGTAGAAAAATTGAATACTAAAAAAAGTCTCTAAGTAATAGTCCATACCAAAAATGGTCATCTTTTGTCAACAATAAATATATTGCAATCGACTGACAGCTTCGATTTCTATCACTTAAGTTTTACCATCAAAGTTTTATTCATTTATACTTCTAACCACTTGAGTGATGAAACTCAGTTTTCCCAGTGTAGTTTGTCAAAAATGTTTTATTTTTGTTTCTATTTTTTATTCTGTCCGTATTCTTATTAATTTGCAATCTATAAACGCTCTTCTCTGACGATTGTTTCCCGGAACATTGTCTATTTGTAATGAGTCAATCATCATTCTAGAGTCACAGTAAGTGAAGCAGATTGCTTCATGTGCTGCGGAAACAAGTGTCTCACCAAGCACAACTCAGAGCGGCCCAGAGCGCAGGGAAACTTTCGGCAAATCAAGTGAACAAAATTGTTTGTAAAACTGCCTCCCATACGGCGGGTTTAGGAGACAAATAGCTCAGAAATTGCTTGAGCACCTTCTTGAAGCCATTCCTACTGATTCTATAAACGCATGTAAACTAGAGTTTCAATTTAGTAAGATATCAAACTTTGCTTGCTTGTAATTCACAGAAAAATATCAAATGAATTTTGACTAAGTACAAAACGAAGCGAGCTTGTGATCATGAATCCACAAAATTTAAGTTTTATCACTTTATTTATCCCAGACAAACTTAACATGGATAGAAAAACGAACGCGTGATCTCAGTGAGTATTTTTTTCTTATTCGAGAAACGGAACCCTGAAATAACAGAGTCTCCATTTGTGATTCATACTTGTCCATTTTCCGAAAAAAATATGAATATAATAATTTTATATGCAAGTCGAATTTAATCTTACATAAGTAGGAATAACGTACGCAAACAGCTCTACTAGTTTTTTTCATGAAACTCGCCATAAAGTAAAGTAAAAATAAACATAAGAATGTTGTAAGTAGGAAATGTGATAACTTGCGTTTTTCATTAATTCTAAACTAGGTAGTAATACATTATCATAACAACTTGTGCACTTGGTACTCTATTCCTGGGAGTGTTTTCGTACTTTCAACGAGTTTTCGCTATCGGTCTCTTGCGCCGTGTAACTCACGGTACTTTACTTCCACTCGCAAGTTCGTTCCACATTCTCTACTTGGGCACCTACATCACGCTACTCTTCCCTTTCTACAAAACTTATATCTTCCTGCTTCGTATAATTCTGCATATTGATTCCTACTGGTCAGCCCGCTATAAATCCTCCTGAAGGATGATAGTTTTTCACTGTCGCAAAAGTAAAATCCCTCGGGAAGAAGTATATATCGCATGGATGCTCATGAGTTATATTTCGGGGAAAATACGGGTTGGTTAATATACAGGATGTTACTAAAGATGGTGTCTGAAGACAATAGGCTCAACCATCTAATTTTCTCTGGAATAGAGTTTTTTGAGATATTTGTTGATGCAAATACTGCTGTTTTGTGCATCAGGAATACATCATGTTCCAATAATAGAGAATATGACATATTTATTCAGTTGATGACAGGCGAATAGGCGATTGTAGAACATATCGAGCTCACAAGTGACATACGTGAGAGATCTATTAAATTGTGATTTTATCGATCACTATATATTGGAATGTAACATCGAACAAATTAGGTTTTTTCGCGCCTCTTCTTTTCATAAATTCTCGTGTTTCCCATATGTTTCATAGCAATTTACAACGATTTTTTTTTCAAATTTCGGTGCATAATATAAAAAGAGAAAGTCAATTATTGGATCGTTCATTGCTAAAATAGAACAACAAAAAATATTGACAGCCCAGGATCAACGCGGGCTTCACTCGTTGTTAGCCTGGTGCTGCAGTCAATTATTATGTTCTTAAGAGAAATTGAATTGGATCGTTTAATCCTGAAATAAAACAACAAGAAAAATCGGCAGCACAGTGCTGCCAAGTACTGCAGTCAATTATATATTTTTTTCATTGATTTCAAGACGTACATCTATGTGCGGGCGAAGCCGTTATTGACAGCTTCTTATTTATAAAACCATCTGTACAATATGGAGACCCCAATTTGTTACTATCACGATATCATCAAATCACAAAGATCAGTCTTTGAATTCTGAATCTAAACTCAAGATCAGTATCCATCAAAAGGCGACTTATTTTCATATTATATATCAAAAGAATTTACTCGTAATCTCAGTATTTTGGAAGAAATATCTCTTCTGAAATAATCTATATCATTTACTTGATAACATTTCAAGATATTCTCTCATGAACAGAATCTCGCTGAAATTCAATGAAAGAAAACTTTTTCATTCTTTCTTCACAAGTTTCTATGATATATCCCCTTTCGGAACTTTGGGAAAAAATCATCTGGAAATCATATTCCCCAAGTTATTAGAACGAACAAAAGAAACCTTTTTGCTTTTTAATCGGCTGGTGTTTTCGTTGGCACTTAAAAGTTTAAAGTGGGAAAACGACGTCAGACAAAGATAAGAAGAGTTTCTGTTCTTTTTTGCTTAAGAAATCTAGTAAATGAATGGCTCATACAATGAGCCCCTCAGAAAAGAGAAAATTATGAAAGATACTTTCTTGTTGTCTTACTAAAAGTTTTAAGTGTTGATTGAGGTTTCTCGCTAGAGTGAAGGATTGTATAGCTACTACAAAAAAATATTTGGTTTTAATATTGACTTTGGTTTACCCAAGAAGCCGATAACACTTTGAAGAGAATTTGCATATCTTCCAATTTCAGAATTAGAGCATTTCCAGCACAGTATATTCATTGTCTTGTAAACGACACTTCATCATTCATAAAGTTGACATTAATATTTTTGTGTACTTCCTTACCTGTATCCACAGATTGAAATAAATCATTAACAGTCCGATGTTCTGGAAATTTACTCGAACAGCCAATCATTTCTTGTAGAATACAATCACTTTCATCAATAAAATCAAATAATGATAATCTCGCAATAATCGTTGAAAGATAACTCCCTGATTTTGAGAGCACTCCGCAACTGATGCTTATCTCCGCGTACGTGTTCGATTCCTGCACACAGTTCTAGCTGCGTGATGGCGCTACTAAATTCCCTAACTTAATTGTGTTCTGATAATTACGGAGATTGCATAGCGAATACGCACCTTATCGCCCATCGCGCGGTGCATAATATGAGTGTTAATTTTATAACGCGCGAAAATAGAGTTCACCACAGCATTCCGATAATTCAATAATGGGATAAAATGGACGAACTTGAATTACATTTTCTGGTTGAACTTCGACGGTGAACTTGTGAACTCGGTTCATTTGAACATTCAAAATTTAAACTCAGAATATAGAACATCAGAATTGTGATTAGATATTTTATCATATCTGTTTCAGCTTATTTTTTTTTATTTCATATTCACTGGAACATTTGATCTCTTTTATAACAAAAAAATACCTTTTCTACGTTGAAATTCAAGTAATTCTTGAATGTTATAATTCTATCGTTTTCACACTTTATATTTGCTTGGTCAATTGAAATAGTGCAGAGCTGGATCTAAGATTGTTCTTTCCGCATTTTAAATCATTATTGAATAACGAAGTCTTGCAAAACGTCCTTCCTAATTCAGAAAACGGAATTCTGTGGTACTCCAAAAAAGTTTATATTCTCATGAAACTGTTTACTGTCAATTAATTACGACTTCATCGAACTTGTAATGTATAATAATCATACAAACAATCAACAACCCACCCATTTATAATGTCATTTCGTACATTTACTGAATCATTCATTCGTCCCTTTAAAAATTATATTTAGTTTCTACCTCATTTATTTACTTGAGATTATATATGCTGAGGCGCCAGGGCCTTGTTATTCAAAAATAAGCAAAACATTAGAGCTCTTAATCTTAAGCAGTCCGGTACTGAAAGGTGAAAATATTTTTCTCGAAATAAGACCACAGAATGAGTTGTATGAATTCAAGCAAAGTAAAAAGGAATTATACTTAAACAAAACATTACTTATAACATATTGACTACATATCAGGACGATTATTTAAATACAGAAATTGGTTGTAATAGAGATAGCGGGGAAACAAATTCAATTAGCTTGAAAATAATTTAGAGCAGCAATAGAACAGCTTACTCCTGGCCCTGGATGATTCCATTGTTGAACAAGTGCTTCAAGGAAGGTGCTAATTTAAAATCCAACAACATAAACATTCAGTCCACATTCAAAAGAATTTGGATTCAAGCGTCTGGATTCAATTGGACAATGAAGTGCTTATAAAGAGGTGCTTCCAACATCTGACACCACAGACTCGGAAAAGTTGAGAGTGCAAATCTAAAGTATTATTGCAACTCTCAAATTTAATTTAGAAATTCAAGCATATTAGTTGAAACTTCACGACTCTAGCACTAACAAATGCTACCAGCACCATCTCTTATTACAAAAGTATAACTTTCAAGCATTAGCACCATTTTTGATACAAAAGCTTCTGCGCAGTGGCACCTCTGTATATGAGAGTTATGAAGTGCGACAGATGTTTAATAACTATAGCTATAACATTCAGAACTCTTAATTATGGCATCAATAGTTATTCTAATACTAAGTAAGTTTGTCTTCTCCCACTAATTATTCCAACCCATTATTGTTTGTAGGCTATGATCACAACGAGAGCACCAGAAATATCATTAATGTTTGGATTTCTGAAAATTCACACTTTTCAGGAACGAACTAGCTTTCTCACAAATTGGCATTCCATAAAAGTAGAGTTATATATGTTCAAGTAAATGTCATAATTCAAAAATAAATACTATTAAATGTGTTACAGAGTATTCTATCCAAAACTTCTTAGATATGGAAAAATTATATAGCCAACTTCAGAAACATAATGCTACGCATATTACCTATTGTTACATGGAATGTTACATTTTCTTTATAATTTTTTCATGCGTTGATTGCGTTCTTACCAAATTCCTACTTCAGGACCACGTACCACAGTTGTTTCACTTAATTGGATCCTTGATTTTTGCTAGTGCCTTTATCATAGAGACTACACAAGGAGCATGAACTTTATGTATACGAATGACTTTTTAAAATAAGAGACCACTAGTCTCCGTTTGTACAGAAACAGTGTGGGGTATCTTTTTACAACACTTTTTGAAGATCCATTCTTTTCAGTTTTTCGTCAATAAAAAAAATATACCAAATTAATCTGAATAAAACTCTCTACAAAAAAGATCTCATACACTTTTTTGCTAGAATCAATACTAGAGGATATATTGGAGTGAGGAGAATGTGAAGTTTGAACTGTACTTCTATTGTTCAAAATCTAGTTGATAAATGAACTACAGACTATACGTATTGATGACATTATTATAGTTAAATAGAATCATTTATTAAATGATAGATCTGTGTATGGAAGGAACAATAATATGCGTCTATAAACAGAAGAGGAAAGCGATTGGAGTGAGGTCGAGGCTCAACAAATAAGATCCCATACACTATTTTGGAAGGATCAATATTCAAACAGGTATAAAGTGAAATGTAAAACTATGAACATGAGCCGAGGCATTTGCCACGGGCATCATATTCAGAAAAGAGTCGGGTGCCACAGGGTCGTTCATAAAAAATAAGTTCAGGATCCTGTAGCACCAAATTCTGTTTTAAACATGATCTTTTGTCAATACACGACTGGGTGTGAGGTGCACTGCGGTTACCAAAAAGCAGAGATTGCCTGCTCCGATGCCTGTGGCGTGTGATTCAGCTCATGTACGAACGAAGCCTCGTTCGAAGGCAGCATCAATGATAATGATAAGGAGATATAGGTCCATATTCTCACCTCTTGAGATAGCGCTACTTCTTAAAAATTCATGCACTTTCTCTTACCATCTCATGTTGCATCATATAGCGCTATCTCCTTCTATTAAAATTTTTGCTAAAGTAGTGTGATTTTAAGAGGTGGGAATACGGACTATAGATTTTGACAAAAATTAATGTTCAAGATGCGTTTTGAACACCTTTTATTTTTTATAATATCCAATTTTCTGAGTCTCTGTATTTTGCTGAGTACTGATCATAACAAAAACTTCTATAGGACCTTTTTGTAGAGCCCCAACTTTATTCCAGTCATTTTTTCCTGCTTTTTATAGACTCACATTATTATTGTCCCTTCGCACACAGCTATTCAGTTATAAATTACATGATTACACTTCAATGCAGTAAAGTCATTACCACGTGGTCCGAGCATAGTTCTCATTAAAACTAGACTTATAATAATAAAAGCAGATATTTTTGAGCCTACTATCTTTCCCATCCATGACTCATTTACTAGCAAAAAAGTGCTCGGAACCTCCTTTGTAGGGAATTCTATTATGATTAGTTTAGTATGATAACATTTTCTCGCTAAAGGCAATAGTTTTCGTGTTATTAACGAAAATCTGGAAAAAAATACTTTTTTCATAATACCTGCATTGAAACAACGCGTTTCAACGCCTGTTTTGTCAGTCGAAACAAGACAATTGCAGACAAATGCGAGTGTAGCCGGGCAGGAACAGGCTTGTTTCTGCCCGAGGGGAGAAACAAGCTTGTTTCTGCCCGCTGAATTAATTTTTTACATCGTTTTATCCCTGGTAGAGTCGCATTTGTTCATTGTCAATCTCTAAATGAGAATCATATAACCTTAGTTGATTTGACAGTTGTTGTATTTGGAACTGTGAATTAAATTAAAAAGACGATTAGTTTCAGGAAAGAAGTATCAATACGACAATTTTAAGTACACCACAACATCTTATTGATTAAGCACAAGCAGCTACTCTCGACTTGTTGCCTGCAAAATCAAAAGAAAAATATTTACTTTGTTATGACAAATTTGTAATGTAGAAAGTTTCAATGCAGATATTATGAAAAATACAGTGTGTGGCACGGGACAAAACACGATTTCAGCCGAGGGTGATGCCGGCCCTCGCTTCGCTCGGGCGAGCAACGCTCACCCTCAGCTGAAATCGTCTTGTTTCGTCCCTAGCCACACAATATACTATTAACTGTGCCAAAATTGGCTTGTACATGAATTATAACCGTTATTTTTCCTTTGTTGCCTCATAACCTTCACAATTATCATATTATCACCTTGAAATAGAGAGTTTTAGCTTATATAAATTAACATGAACAAGAAAATAATTGAGACATCAGTCATATTTTGAGCTTAATTGAACAACTTCAATACATGAATTGGAATAGTTGAACAACTTATAAATTTTGAACAAATTGGGCAATGTATGATTTCACAGATGACAAAACAACTAATACATTGTCGAAATCAACGGAGTACTAACTACGTGATGAGCTTTTATAATGAAATGGCACATGGTGAACCATAAAATCAAAATTTCAGAGAACCTATATTATTGCCTATATGAACAGCATTACGAGACAGAAAATTTGGATTACACATTTGAATTCTCAACTGACAGTACAACAGTAATTTGCTTGAAGAGAATGGAAAATTTATGAGAAGGAGAAAAACTGGTTGTCCACCTTCAATTTCTAATGCTGATCATCAAGTTTTAAGAAAAATTCTGAAACAAAATCGTCGATAAAATGCTCGACAATAGCGGGAAATGATCGGGAAATGAATTTCGATATCTACCACTACAAGAATGATTGAACAAATAGGATATTAGCTTCAAAAGGCTTTTTTTGCGATTTATCTGTTGAAAAAGAAGTTTTGTGCTTAGAGCGTAATAGATTGAAATGAGCAAAGGATCACAAAAATTAGATGCAAGAACAATGGTAAACACGAATTGCATACTTCTCTCAAGACATATCAGACAGTTTGGTTAGAAAAGTGAAATTTTCTGCAAGCGTCATGGTTTGGGATTGTATTTCTGGATGGGCGGATATGCAAACTGCTTTCTATAATAAATGGCACTGTTACCGCTGATAAATATGAAGATATACTTGGAGATGTTTTTACCATCAATTTCTTTACGACAATCCATCGACGGAAAGCTATGTTTTTCAGCAGGAATTAAACAGTTGAAATTTGGTTTGAAAATTATAATATTCTTACTTCAAAGTTGATTCCAGGTAATCCAAATTTCTGACTGAATCGATAGGGTCCTATGTTTTACAAAAATGTCAATTTACCTTTTTGCAGCCAGTCTTGGATTCAAATGTTGAACAAAAAATATAAGTTCAGTTTGATCACACCGAAAACAAATTTACATATTAGCAGAGCTGAATAGTAATCAAATATCAGGAAATCGGAGAGCATCCAATTTTTTCACTACTCAATGATCTAAAACACTGGCATGTATCTTCTCAAGATACCTATCTTCTACGTATCTATCTCTAATGCTCCTGACATTGTTATCCTTACGCCATCTGCTTCTTTGCCCTCCTCCTCTATATTATGACACCAGGAAGGCCTCACTGATTCAATTGTGCTTTGATTTATTGCACTATGACATTGCATATTGCGCAGCCGCCAACACTGCCATCCACAAATATGAATGTGAATTATATCCACGATGTCATGTACACTGCACTATGGTACAACATTCACAGATGAGTTATAGATATCAGTTTATAGAAAAATTTCTAAGGAAGAAAATTTTTATCTAGATTTAAACTACGTTAGCCAAATATCTTGGTACTATATATTCACTCATTTAGGACTTACTCTGGAATTATTTTACTTCCAGGGTACAACTAAAATGGAAATGTTTTTAGAATTTTTCAGCCCTACTTATATCCTTCGGAAGCTGATTATTTCAATAGACAGTGCGGAGTCTCATATATCTAGATTTTGTAGGATTCTAGGTAAACAGCACAAAAAATAATAACATGGATTAATATTAGCTTGAGCATGCGACCCTTATTGATTTCATATTTCTGTTGAAAATTTTATCGCTAGTTTTGTGATCTTGAATAGAAAATAGGCTCACTTCCTTACTACAACTTGATCCAGATAATGCGCCATGTTTCTAGTTCCAGTTAAAGCCTGTACTTTGAGATTCACGAAGTACCCTTATGATTAAGCATCCAGTGTGATTAGGAAGCTTTTAAAATTATTAATACGAGCGCTAATGACAGAAAAAAAGGGAACATTTTTTCACAGGCTGTCATTCAAAATAAAGATACTGATAGCATTCAAAAATTCTTGCTAGGTGCTGATGTATATTGAAAAATTAATTTTAATTAGCACAGCTGAAGGATGAAAAACAGCTTCTGCGAATAACTTTTCACAGTCTGCCATTTTATGGAACGTGAGGCAAGTTTGCAAAATCAATTAAAAGCTCATGAACTGACGGTTGTAAACTTGCCTCACGTTCCAAAAAATGGCAGACTGTAAATAAAGAACTCTAAAACTGAAAAAGGAATATACCTACATGCAGCCTAACCATGTCACTTACCACCCACAATGAATAAAATCAAGGACGCAAAATCAAAATCAAAACTGAATTGAATTATTTAATACAAAAGTCTCGACCAATTCAATCTTTCTATATACTCACAGCAGAAATTCCTACAAAATTTTGCATTATTGTAAGCAAACTTTCAACATGTTAATTATTGTGCAATGAAATGTGCTCGAATAAGTAACTGTTGATATTTGAGTTTCGAAACGTTATCATCCATGCAGTTTATTTGAACGTAGTTCATTACATATTTGCTTCCAATTTCCAATTTAAAAAGCTGTTTCAAATGCATGAAACAGTGATTTGAGGTACGGTGTATTCCAAAACTCTCCATATTTATTAATCAAGTTGTTTATAATAATATTGACAAGATACCGTGATTCAAAGTATTATTCTCTCTTCTGAAACATAATATACTCGTATATATACACATTTCTTCTTCTGGGTAACACGCGAATACTGCTTCTGTGAATTTTAGCACAATTACAATAACATATCAAAGTTGCTGTCACGTGAAACACTGAGAAAATTTGGCTTAAAAATGAAAAATTTTCAGAAAAAGTTTTAGCTGTACATATTAGTGTTTTTTATGACTTTTTTTTGAACATAAATTGACTGAGAGATGCCCTTTTGGAATGAGTTCCCATTCTCTAAACTGACATAAGAAGCTGAAATAGTTTTTTTCTTACAATAAAATGATTGTAATCTAGCTCGCTTTGCTCGTATTTTTGAGAAACATTGCTGACTGAATAGTACCGAGTTTCGCTGCGTGTGTCAGCAAGCTCGAGTTTGAGCCCAAGACAACCGAGAAGGGTGAGCTATACTCCGAAATCCAATTTGGTTGAGAGCTACTGTTTGCAACAACAAATTATTTCGCGCAAGGGGCTTCTATTATAGGATCAAGCCTCAAATTATAAGTCGGCAGCACGTTACTCATGCGCTTTGAAAAATAGAACGTACTCATATTAAGACTAATTGCAATTTGCTGGTTTAAAGAACAGTGTTGTTTTGCAATTTAGCCAGCCGCCTTATCATACGGCTTGTTCTACATTATGGCTGCTACATATATACATGAAAAGATAATGGAGGTTTCTTATTAATATATTTCCCAATTTTCTTGCTGATTATTCTATGTTTCAACTTTATTGGAATCCTGAGTTCAAACAAAACACTTTGAAGTTTTATAATATTCTAAAAATAATAATAATTGAAAAATCAGCCTTGCTACTTTAATTATTGGTGTATTTGGCCATAAGAGGTTTTTTTCTGAAATCTACTGAGATGAAGGCAAACTTATACCTACAAGCAAAGAAAAACACCGTGCTTCAAAAAGACTCAAGAAACTATGGGAAAAAGGTTCGATGAAAATATCAAAGCTACCTTTCTATATTGATGTCTTCAATAATAGGAAAGACATGCCAAAAATCAAAGAATCAATATAGTACCTGAGAGCTTTCCGGTAAACCGATTTCAAACACAATCTGATAGGATCAAATCACGGTGAAATTATGCCCGAATACCAAATTTCAACTCGATTGACCAAACATTGTTGCTATAGTGGGAGATTACACACACACAACAGTAAACTCTGTAAATCCTGTCAAGATTAATCCTATTCACGATTTCTGCTGAGAATTTTAAATGGCGTATCTTATGATGGTATGCATATCAAAATTGAAATTGAGTTTGGAGTCTTATTACATTTGCAAAAGTTCGCATACAGTAACAACTATAACATATAGAATTTACATGCGAGAGCAATGAGCCACATATCACAAAAACAGATTAAAAATTTTCTTCTAGAAATTGATAATAATAGAAAATTCTCAATTTTAATATGCTAAGACCATTGAGAATTACAAGATAGCTCTGACAATTCCAAAAAAATGTTGCTTGGTAATGGCTCGACACCATGTGGATGTGTTGTTAGTCTTAAAGCAACGTACATGAGGAAACTATTGAAATTATAAGTATTTGTCGAAGGATATACGACAAAATTATTTTTGGAGTCGTCTTAATTGCTAAGACATGAAACTTTGTACATAACATGGTAGTTTATAGTACATAACTGACTTTCACAATCAAATCAAGATAGATGTGTTGCATGAAGCTGACTGGTTATTGTTGAATGATGAAAAATTGGAATAAAGGAATTCAGTCAAAAAAATTGATATTTTTCTCTCTACAGTTTTGACCCCACCTGGGTCATCTTAAGAAGTGCTACGTATTAACATAATTTTGGATCAAAATAAAATCTTTTAACAAATAAAATGCGCTTTCAGCAAGTCGGTTACTATGGAAACAGTAGGCCATTATTCTTATACTACAACATTCCTTAATACTGATTTCCAAAATTCGACGACTACCAATAGATCTGAATTTACGCGCAAAATTTAAAGAAAATGAAACTACTCAAGTGCACTTCCGGTTCAGTCTATTGTTATGGAAATAGAAGGCAATCATTCAGATGCTACAGCAGACTGAAACAAATTTCAATACTGTACATCTGATCATTTCGAATTTATGCGAAGAATTCCAAAGGGCTGTCAAGTACAGTGCACTTCCAGCTCGGTGGATCTCAAAAAAATAGAATGTGAGCATATAGACGGTAAAATCATCCTAAATACTGAATTCCAACAGTCTACGTTCAATTGTTTTGGATTTATGCGGAAAATTCAAAAATTTTCTTGAATAAAGGGCTCTTCCGGCTTAGTCGTTAGCAATCATAATGCAGGGTGAACAACTAGATATTATAAAAGTGCCTAATACAAAATTTGAATATTCTACGACTGATTGTTTAGAATTTATGCGGAAAATTGAAGAAGTCTGTTATATAAAATGCACTTCCGGCTCAACCGATTGTTACAAAAATATAAGATCACCATTAAGATGCTACAAGAATTTCAAATGCTGAATTCCAGTATCCTACAGCTACTCATTCTGGATTTATGCGCAAAATTTAAAACAAAAGTCTTGAGTAAAGTGCACTTCCGGTTTAGCCGATCGCAATCATAATTCAAGATGTACAATAAGATGTTATAGAAGTTCTTTATATGAAATTTCAATATGCTATGGCGAATCATTCTATATTTGAGCAAAAAAGTGAAAAAAGGTTTCAAGTAAAGACACTTCTGGCCTGGCCAATTCTTACAAAAATAGCAGATAACCATTCTGATACAACACCAAGTTCAAATACTAAATTTCAACATGCTACGGTTGATCATTTTGGATTCATTAGAGAAATTCGAAAAAAGTTTTATGTAAAGTGCACTTCCGATACAGACGATTGGAACCATAATGCAAGGTGCACAACTAGACCCTATATCAGTCCTAAACAGTTTTGAGATTTGCGAGCTACGCCCGCACGCACGCACGAACATACGTACCGACATCAAGCCAAAAATAGTCAAAATGGATTGAGGGATGCTCAAAACGGATATTTTCATCAAAATCTCGATAGGCGAATTCTGTCGGTTCCACAATACTTACTTGTTACTTAGTACAAGTAATAGTAAAAATGATAATTATTGTACTTACAAAAGATTCTAGTTCTCAAACGAATTGAACACATGTATTTCTAAGGAAAAAATCCTCATGGTATGATTACTGATAATAATTAAAAAACAAAAAAAAAGGTTAAACTTTTTTTTTTATCAAAAAAAAATTTTGAAAATTTTAAATTGCAACTGCTGACAGTTGAGGACACCCAAGACCAAGTGACATGATCAAGATTGCGTTTGCACACATAACACCAATTTGCAAAACAGCAACAAGTGAAACACTGTCGATTGAAGGAGTCAACCAATAAAGAAATATCATATCAAGGAGCAAAGGAGAAGGATAAAGATGGCCACTGCAGCGAGAAATTGATAAAACAACATTACAAATCAACGTTTTTTTTTTGTTCTTGTAATTATTATCAGTAATTTTATTGTGAGGATTTCCGCTCTTTCGCTTAAGAACTAAAATATTTTGTAAGTACAATTTTTTCTTTTTGTTAATAGTTTTTAGTATAATTCAAAATAATGTTGATATGTAGCACTCCTGAAGATGACCCAGATGGGATCGAAACTGTAGAGGAGAAGAAATTGAAACATTCTGACTGAATTTCCATATCTCAACTTTTCTAGATTAAGATTATGTCATATCAACAATTTAGGTTGACACTAGTCCTAAATCAATACTCAATCAACAATTAACATCTCTCCAGCCACTTTCATATAGATTATCTTATTCATACAAGCTAGTTAAGTCTCTCCTCTTAGAAAAACACTATTTCCAAGAAATCAACTACTACACTATCCACCTAGACGCCGGGCACCAACACATTCGTCTACCCTCTATGTTTTGCACATAGGTCTCTTTTATCGTATCTATCTGTTTGAATGTAACTCAATCAATTAGGTCTTACGTAGCTATAACAATAATCTCGTAGTATTGATAACTATGAAGACCAACAATATGTTCAAACTCAGTCTTTTGTTGCTTGAAATATTTGTTAATCCAGACTCTAGAAATATTCAAACAATTTATAAATTTTAATTCAGTAGCTCAGTGCAATTTTATTTCAGAATGAATGGAAATATATGCAATTTAATTGAAAATTTAAATTAAAATATTTCTGTGACCAGATAAAACTATTTACATCGCGGGATGGTTCATAATATTCGCAGAAATCGGTTAAAAATTCATTTAAATGAACAGAATATGCTTGGAAACAGTTGCTTCTGGCACGGTTATAGCAGGGGAAATGTTATTCTGAAATATTTCAATTTAATCCTCTTGAGACATTTATTGCGGTCTTTAGGCTGTCAAACTCGTTGTATTTCACGACATGATTTTTCCAACTCTATATGGAATTCGAATGGAGAGATTCTTTTTCTGTTTGTATTCTCATTCGAGCTTGTTGAATATTATATTACAGTTAAGTGTATGAAAAGAAATTAATTTCACTGAATTTCTCGATCATTCAAAAATATTATTCGAAAATATTGAATTTATTCATATTTACATGAGTTAGCAATGCTCTACCTATTTCAATTGAAATTTATGTATACGTTTCTATGGATAAACATTTGACTAAAAACATATTTTATTACCGTTTCATAACTTATTTCAAATAAATTGAAAGATTCTATAGATAGTGTGTTCCAGTAGCTAGAATACATATATTTATAGATGACCAATGAAATTACTAAAACGCAAAGAGCACAAAGCCTGTATTAAACTGTATCAAAATCCAATGCAATTACTATTTTCCTGAAATAATTAAGTCCTACTATGTATGTCTAATATAATTTTATGTTCTGTGAATATAATGCAATCTTTTTCCAGGTAGATTTGCGGTCTATTCCCTTCTTTTCGTCAAATATTCCAAATCTTGATTATACTTCAGAGATGAAATGAAAGAAAAACAGTTTTCTCTAGATTCTCAGAGGCTAAGTCTTTCTACCAGTACTTAACCACTCTTCAAATTTTATGTCGAGAAAATTTTTAATTCAGCGATCTTGTTCAATGAGTCATCTATTCAGAGCAACTAGTAGCTGTCTTTCTTTGTAGCATTGTTTAGTTGTTGATTGATGAAAGTCTGGTCTCAGAAAAGTGGAAGTAATTTTACTCCGTATGTTTCCTGCACATCATTTGCTCCTAGGTTGAGACGTATCAAGGCAGTATATTGTCAAAAAGGCTATATAATACAGAGATGATTCTTATTTCATACTTATCGATTCTCTGTATTTTGGTTTCCCATTTTATAAATCAATGAACGCGCTCTATTAGACAATTCAACAAATGTACTAATTTCAATCTACTCTCAGAAAACTAGTCAAATTTCATCAAAAAATATTATTTCTCTGATTGAGCCAACTTTGTTGCGATAGAGCTTCCAAAACTTATCCATTTCAGCATTCACTTATAATATTCTATTCTTCTTGTTTGTACTTTTTTCTTCTCATAGTAACTATATTTATTCTGTTGCAGAATCACGATATGCTCACAAAAATCTGCTACTGCGACTGGATCTAAGAAAGGGTGAGTAATACATTAATTATACCACATATGAATATTAATTTCCTCTTTTCTGAATCGTTTCCACTACTAATTCAATCAAAAAGATCACCTTAAATTATGAGGGTAGCACAAAATATCAGAAGATAAACAATGCCTGAGTGATATGAGATTTAGTTGAATGATGAAAGAAGAGTTTAACAATATTCGTCTAACATCTCGGTGATTGCAGGGAAGAAATATCTTATTTAAATGTTACTTTTACCTGATTTTCCCAAATAACTGTTCTCTGATGATGACTTCTGATTTAAGGATCAAGATGTCAAAAAAAAGTCATCCATATCCAAACATCATTTATTTATAATTTAATTCTGAAGAAATGTTTAGATGAAGTTAAAAAGGAATATTTTAAATCATCTTTCACAGACTTGTGCCTATAGTTGGCTTATAAAAATTAGGCTACACATCATTCAGTTACCAAGACACACGGCTGGCGGCACCACTACTTGACACATTGGAATACTTTCCAAATACTACCTTCCTTTCAAATTACGATCGTCGCCCAGTCTATCGGAAAACTAATACAACACTAACTGTAAGTTTCAAATAGAATTTGAAACTTATGACGTTTTATTACTGCTAGATCAAGATACTTGACTTTATTTTCACAAGAATTATTTTTGATGAGATGTGTGTTTTCAGTTACTGAAGCCCGCGTCACACGACGCTAGTTTTACAGCTGGATTAAATACTTAAGGTGAAACATCACCCGGAAGAACTATTTTAGCGCGAAATTTGAATTGATGAATCTTGTAGCAATATGTTTGATAAATACTTTCTTATAATAAATCAACAAAGTTTTTAGTGGCGTGTATATTAAAAATTAGATAATTTGTCAAAGTTTCATTATGTCTGCAATAAATCCGTATAAAATTAGTGCTAACGTATAAAATTAGCATGCAAATACTATATCTCAGAGACTTTGAAAACTACTTACCTGGAAAAAATATATATACTAGGCGCTATACTTGCAGTTATCATATAAAAATTTCCATAATAATTGAACTTGACAATTTTGAGAAAAGAAATATTAATTTCTCAGAGATTATCTAGTTTTTTGGGACAAAATTTGGTAGACTTATAGATGACATTATCCTTCAGAGTGCTGTGCAAAAATTATCGATTTTTATTAATTATTATTCCGTATATAACCCTTTCTGTGCACTTCTAAAAGTATAATATTTATATTGAAAATTGGAAGAAAATCAAAGTCTTGTATTCAAAAATTATATATATTTGAATAATTAATTTTTTTTTGACATCGGTCACTGGATTTTGGGCTCAAAATTCTCGATATTTTGGGTACTTCTCTGATGTCCATTTACACTTTTTTATTACCTGCAAGGTTAATCAAGACAGAAGTAATTATATTCCACGACTAATTATTTCTTGGAGATAATATATATATAGTCGTGAGATTCCTAGTTTTCGTGATATTAATTTTTTTTTGCTCAAATCAAAGATTTTGTTATGAAGAAACGTCAAATGAACAAAAAGAAATATATTTATTATATCTAAAAACTATGAGCAATTTTTTACAATATTTCCCGGAGTTTCAGCGGCTGTACATTTTAAAATAATAATTTAGGAAAATATTCTTCAATTTCTTCTCCACTTCTTTTACTAGTGTGAATATGAGTTTTTACTAGTTGATATCTTCTGTGGCCTTATCTAGTATCCAAATTTTGTACTACATGACATGACAAGTGTCAAATGTCAAAGCTTGTTAACCTACCCAGATTAATTTTATTATTTTTTCATTTATTAGAGGATAAATAGCCTATGGCTGATTTTAGTAATACAAACCATTTTGAATATCTGCTTTTGGATGTGTTTATCTATGTATATGATATTTTGATACTGTATTTGGTTTCACATATTCAAATATCAATCTTTGAAGGACCCGAAAAATTGGTTTAAATTGTAGTTTTACCGATCTTGTTATACTAGTAAGAAGAATGGTTCGGATTCCAGGATATTTGACAAATCTGACTTACAATATTACAGAAGGTTCATTGGAAAAATACATTAAAAATCAATCTTCAAATTTAATTTTGTAAAACTTATCTCTTTTAGATTTCTGAATACTTCTATAACTGGAAGTGTAAAGATGGGAATTTCAAGTTCTCAATATCATATTTCTCAAGTTGTATAAAGCGACAAAATATTTAATTTACGTCCATCAATTATTATTGGGATCTGTCATTCTACAAATAATAATACTTGATCCGAATCTGCATTGCTCTAAGGCCCGAGATATTTATCTTCAAATAAATTACAAGTATTAATTTCTTAGAGGAACATCAAGGGTAAATACTTTAATCCACAAGTCAAATACCCAAGATACTTGTTATTCGTAATTGATAATTAACATAAAATTTGGTAGCTCCCCAGTAATTTTTAATCATAACTATTATTCTTCAAAAGGACATTGCTCAGATGGGTATAAGACAGTGGGAAAAGAAAGCCGCAAATCGAGAACAGTGGAGAGGCGTGGTGCATCAAGCCATGAGCCTACAAGGCTTGTAGAGCTGAACAATATATATATATATATATATATATATATATATATATATATATATATATATATATATATATATATTATTCTAGGGCCCGGTCTTTCCATCTCCGAATATAGTTATTTGTACATTGGAAGTGGGTCTTTGCAGACTGAGGCTCGCTATAGCGACATGATAATCTAGTGTCCGTGTGTGCCAACAAAGCCGTGGAGATCATTTGCTCTATATAATGTTCTATTGTACTTGTACTGTATACTTTACGGTTCAATAAAAAATTCATAATTTTCAAACTAAAACTAGTTTTCTATCAAAATTAGATAACCCTTCACTTTACTTTATCCTTTATGATTCAATGAAAAACTCAATTTTTTATTTAAAACATGTTACTATCAAAATTAGTTCTTGCGTGAATTTTGGGACATTTTTATGTCATTATTTCATATTCTCATTATGAATAATTTCATTAAAACTTATGTCTCTGAAAAATTATTTTGTATGCGAGCATTAATTTCAATAAATTTCCCTATAAAATGTTTTTCTTCTGAAATGTCAAATTTGAATTCTTGTGTATCCCGCCGTAATCACTGAACTCTCATAAGCCTCACTTACTCCAAAACATGATTAGACTAGACAGAGATAGCTAGTATTTCCGGGTGATGTTTCACCTTAATTCCACTGCTGGAATTTATAATGAGTACTTTGCAAAGTTACTTTCACACGAGATTGGTTTTTCAGATATGATTGAAATGTACACAGGGAGAAATTGAAGTTTAAACTTCAAAAAATCAACTCGATTGGAGCTTGTTTCGAGCCGTCAAAATCAGTCAATCAATATGATCAATAAGCAGTATTTTTTTCCTGAAATTCTCAATTTGTTAATATATAAATACATCTACATTTCTGAATAATTCCCAGATTCTTCTCAGAATCAGCCAGATTCGTACATGGATATTACCAAGGTACAAATGTTGAAACATGACAATTTTTTATTTATTTAAACCCATAACTGGTATGGCGGGCTCTACCAGACCCCAGCGTTTTTATTCTTCTTGATAGTTCAAATAGTTTTCAATCGATATTGCTGTCCGCCAGTGTACCTTCCAGTCAATGCGTCTTGAATGGTAGAGTGTGAAGTTTTTGTCCATTTTCATCAGTTATTATTATTCTTTTAACACAGTTTGTTCGCTTTGGGTCTGTGAGACCTCCACCATACCAATTAAGTGATTTTTTCGTACTGGAAGTTACCTCGTTCTAGATATTGTAATGGCGAGTTCATTATTAAAGCGAATGCGAATGAATGATCTGCGTTTAGAAGAATGATTATAAAGACACTGGCAAGGCAACTTGTTGTTTCCCATATGAAAATAAGATTTGAAAATGAATATCTTCCTAGGATTGTTTCTATTTCAAAAGAGAATGTTGCTGAAGCACAAGAAAGTAAAGCAAATCAATTAGAGAAACGAGTCAGGTGTGCTAAGTGTCCACGTGAGTAAGACTAGAGAATCAAGATAGCATTTGTGCTGTTTGCCATCTTCCAGTATGTGGGAGTTGTGCGCGAAGTGTCTGCGAAGTGCAAAGATTGCCCAGAAGAACCTTGATTTTTTATATGAATGTGTATGTCAAAAATATTTAGAAACGTGTCATGTTTGGATTGCATCAATTATCTGAATTGTTCAGCCTTTCAGCTCTTTCTCTATCGGTATTTATATGTTTTTAATAAAATTCTTCTTTGTGTGAGAATATGTTCCATTTCAAATACACCATACGTTCAACTATACCAGAATATTGGCATAGTACCTATTTATGAGTTATTGTGACGTCATACATTTCAAGACTGACCACACCTTACCAACGTCGTTCCAGTAATTGTATCATACCAGTTACGGCTTGATCTTATTGTGTTAAATTTGACCACAACGATAGTCTATGTGAACGGTCAAATGTTACCACCACATTTTATACTTTACCTGTTTATATGCTAGTATTCTATTGTTTACCACTCGAATCTATCGCACAACAAGCATGATAAATGGCACATGCTCTATCACGGAGTCTAACATATAACTGCGCATGGAAACCAGCATGGCATCATTTTTAATAATAGCGACCCGCACAGTTACCATCATAACATAGCCCCGTGCTGGAAAACCAGCGGTGTAACAAGCGTCGTGTGATGCGAGCTTAACAGTAGCTAAAGATCCATAGTTCAATTCCAAGTTTCGGCAAAGCTGTTTTCTTTTATAATTTGTATAAAAAATGTTATATTAACATTATACTCACAGCAATTTGCTTGACAGTATAGTGGTCAATATCCTCACATATCACGCAGAAATTTTGTTGAGCAAATTTTAATACTTATTATGTATAGAGATATGTGATTCATGAGGGAATCAAACTTGCGACTTTCGTTTCATTAGCCCATCCCTTTATCCAGCTATTGAGCCGTCAAACTCCTGTTAAAAATGTATAAAGAACAGCATCTTTAATTTATCTTACTCTGTATATAATTGTAAAATATAATTCAATAATCTGCATTCCTCTTGCAATAAGATCAGATGATAAAAATTTTATTCCGGCATAATTTATTTAGGAAACGTTTGGAATTCTAATTCATATCGCAATTTATTTAATTTTGAGTTTATCTGTGATCCAGCAGAAGAGTACAGAAAAAAAAATAATAATTCTGACTTTAACCAGATTTTCTCATATTATTGAGATTAACTCTAATTCTTTATCGGTGGAACGTTTTGTATTATTATTATTTTGTCGAAACGGGAGATAAGAAAGTGAAATCTCTTAAAAACAAGGTTCCACCGAGATTTGAACTCAGATCGCTGGATTCAAAGTCCAGAGTGCTAACCATTACACCATGGAACCGATATGTAATAATGTAGATATTGATTGGATAGTAATTATTTGAACTGATAATAAAATCTATTCGAGGTAATAAAGTATGTAGATTAGAAAATATGTGAATATACCTATTTGAATCTCATCCAAACAAATGGTGTAAGAAACTCTTATTCACATTGTTCTCATCTTTAAGTACTACTATTTCACGAATTGATTCACTTATCACCTTTACCTCGTTCTTATCTTCCTTCAGCTGCAACTTCTTGTACAACAGCCTATGTTTTTACACGAAATGTAGATCTTTCAGTTTTATCTTTTGGATTACCAAGTAATGTTCTAATATTTTGAGATTTATATAAGATGTTCATGTTGAAATTACGAAAAATTTTATTAAAATTTTTGGATGACTCATCGTATGGTAGCGAAACGTATTCATTTTTAGTTTCTACAGGTGCTGAAAGTGTGGTGAGATTTTTTAAACTCTGTTTACGTCTAGCTTTATTTAATAATTTCATGATTAAATCTGTAGAAAATTCATTATAAATAGCAATGTGTTTGATTTTATGAAGCTCTGTTTGGAATCTCTTTTATGTAAGCGGAATTCTAACCAGTCTATTAATAAGGAAATTGAAACTCGCTAATTTGTGCTGCCAATGATGATTGGAATCCAAAGTAATAAACCTATCAGTGCTTGTATCTTTCCTAGATAGCAATAGCAATCCTCAGCCTATTCGGTGGAGAGCATATCTCTAGAGGAAAACTGCAGCCTGCTGTTGATGTGTTTCGCCTTATTCTACTGATGATGAGAACTTAGTTCTCGAAATACGTATTTAGATTTTACAAATTTTATTTAAGGTTAGGGGTTTATTTTCATTTTGTATATAACTTTACCTTAAGACTCATATTATTCAATATTTCTAAGATCTTTCAAACATAAAATAGTTTTGATGTACATATTATATGCAATGTTTAAAATAGAAATAGATTATGCAACCCAGCTCTATCTCTATATGAACGTATGTCAGCCAAACTTTGTAACCTACACTTTCAAATAACTGAATATACAGTATGCCTCATGCTATTATTGCTTGTTATGAAGGTAGTATCCACGTTAAGACCATTAGATTTTGTTATACAAACAGAACAAAGAAATAGAAAATATGATTTCTCAAAATTTTTTAATTGAACTCTTTTTCAAACACTCAAATAAAAGAAATTGGAAGAGGAAATCAGAAAGCCAAATAAGGTTCTTTACATGTAGCTTATATTACTAATGGCCCAATTGTCAAAGATTTTGACCTCTCATAAGATGTGATGTAGCTAAAACTGGGTTCACTGGTAGTTTTTTGGGTGTAGAAACAGAAAGAAAAATCTTTGCAACTCTAAAGTATAAGCTAGGTTCATAATATCGAAGACAAGATCGAAAATTTGGTTTTTGTACTATATCTCGAAAAAATAAACACAAAAATCGAAAAACTAATAGTACCACCTGAAAGAGCAATAAATTCTACTAGAATTTATATTATAAGTCATTTGAAAATTTTTTTGTCATCATGAGAAATTATTAAAAATAAGAAATCGAATTCGAAAACTCTGAGCGCCAAGCCGCTGAATACAAATATTTAAGCAAGGTGTTCAGGGAAAAACTGAAGTATCTTTGTCCAAAAATACGCAAAGCAAAAAAATGAAAAGCATCTTGAAGTTGAGACTACAAGCTTCCTGAGGAAGCCATTAATTTTTGATAGTTTCAGTTTTCTCCTATATGAAATTTGACCGGAAGCTATAATTTCTAAAATTCTCACTGACTTTTATAAAATTAAAGATATATATTAATAGGAGCATGAAAAATATAAACTATTTTTACATTTATCATCATTATACTGTCACTTTTAATGTAAGAATGATTAAAATGATGAAAACTGTCTCTGTTTAATAAAACACATGTTCTAAAATAATAATTTTTTTTCGTAGCATTCATGCGACACAATTCTCATTTCCGAAACGGTAATTATTTACTTATATGAATCAGAAATTATTACATCTCCTTTTTTAAATGACGTTGAAAACACACTCAATAATGTATAATAATTTGACTTGAAATTTTTGAGTAATTTTCAATTTAAGAAATATATAAGAACGTGCATGTTCTTAACTTATTTCAATTTCTGCAACTTGAGTTGAAAAAATTATTGAAAATACAAAATTAAAGACTAAATCCTGAGCTTTAAGAACATATTATTTATTTTTTGATTTTGCATTCAATTTATAAGCAAACATTAATTGGAAAATTTCATTCTAACTCGAAAACATACAATCCTGTCAAAATGACAAAACTGCCAACTTCGAAATCTCTTTTGGATCTGATGTTATGCAATTATTGCAAAGAAAAATGTGGGAGAGCTGGTAACTGTAAATCAACAGACTTACCAACTTCCGAAATATGTGGTTCTTGTTTAACAGGTAATGTTCGTGAAAATTTACCTAAAATTTCAGTGCTACAACAAGACAGCGATGTTGAAGATGTTTGTAATGTCAAAGAAGAATAAGACAGTAAGTACAAATTTGAAGAAATTTCTTCAATTGTTTTATGAAATACATTTTATTCTTCCTAAAGAATCCTTGAATACCCATTTTAAAGAATATTCATATTGCTTTCATCAAATTTTATTATTTTTCTTGATATATAACGTAAAAATCGAATTTATAATTTTAATTTCGAAATTATGAATTTAGCATACACTTTAGAGCAGTAAAGATTTTTTCATCGTTTTATACACTCAAAAAAGTACCTAGAAACCTATTTTCAACGACATCACATTTTATAAGAAATTTTGGTCTGAACTGGACTATAAGACTTTTGATATGTATCGACGTAGAAGGGTTTCATGTAGCATTATGAATTTACTGTATCAAGATAAACGAACTTATTGATTTTTCTTCCTGAACTTAAGAGGCTAAATGCAAAAATAAATTTTGCAAGATCAGAAATTTTGGAACTCAACTCTTTTACAGCATTGAAAAGAAATTGCTTGAAAGATGAAATTATTGTTCTGTTAAGTCAACAAAGTGCAGTTGATAGAAACATTCAACATAAAGCCTTCCTAAATTAGTAAATTCGTCTGTCCTGTTTAATTTTTGATATCAAAATCTTAGTAGATATCAATGAATCTTATGAAAAAGCTTTATGTAATATCTATCTGGAATTGCGAATAGTGTAATTCAATAGAATTCAACACAATATCAAAATTCAACATCTGATCCAATACAGGAAATTTAATAGTTTCGTTGTTCCAGTTTTGAATAGTTCAACAATTCATCAGAAGCTGGAATGTGACACACAGTGATTTCATCTAATATCAAATTGAAATACAAAAGAACAGCTTTCAGTTCCATTAATAATAATTACATGGACTTTTCACCAGATAATATCTTCAATAATATTTAATTATATATTCAAATTTCCTGTGCATCTCCAATATCCTCCCGCATATAGTGACGTCAATAAATCACCATTGAGTGGGTTATAAGTGAGTGTTAGTGTTACTCACATTATCTGATAAACAATAAGTTTCGCGTCGCGTCCGCAGTCAAATGAACGAAGTGTCAAGTCATTGTAAATCATACGTTAACGATATGACACTAATTGTTATCTAGTTAGCCATGCCCGTCTAAATACATGATACGCAAATGCGTCCATGCGGAGATGCGGGCAAGAACTATGTTGTGCATAGCCAGGAGGCTGGATTTGAAACCCTACATGCGTGCGCGTACATCAATACCCTACGAGAAATTCCCTGTATAAAGATACAAAGCTCAAGTCATGGTATGGATTCATCCAGTAATAATTGTTCAATATCTGACAGGTGAAGATTCAAGTTTCACTACAGCTCTTTCACGATGCAACTTATACAAAATATTTGAAGATTTGATATACTTACACTTATCTCATTGCCACTCTGGACAGTTTATTATTTTTGTTATATTGACTAGACCCACTTCTACGCTTTCGCTCGATATAACATTCCAATTTATAAAAATAAGACCCGGTTGTACAATCTAAGTTAATCTACAATTCAATTGAACTGAGCTTATTTGCTATTATTACAAGTGCTTAAATATTCGTAGCCATTGGAAATAAACTCAGTTCAACTAAACTGAAAATGAGCTTAGATTTTACAATTGGGCCTAACAATTAAATATAAAGTAGATATTATCAACGACATTATTCATACGATTCAGAAAAGAGAAGGGCAAAATTGCTGTTGAATAATCATAGATTTCTTGAGCAAAATAACAAGATTATCAAAAGTACACATAAAGTACACAAGTATATTAAAATTTATTTGGTTGCAACCCGGTTGATGTCGGCTGACGGTAGCAACGTAACCAGTAAATCTTACTTTACTTTATCAGTGACTAGTCGTGCACTCCGTACATAGTAATTTATGGCGCTGGTTAGCATACAGGTCAACTCTGATACAAGATTAGAAAATTTAGTTGGTGCGACTTTAAATTATTAAGCGCTAATTGTTTACTTCCACGAATAAAACAGTAAAATATCTCTCCCTGGAAAATATTACGGTATATTTCACTCTTTGCAGACATGAAAAAAATGAATTAATGTTGTAAATCATCCCAACACTCTTCCTAATTACACGCAACAAAAATATTATCATAATTGGAAGCTTATCCATCTGGGAATTGAATCTAATGTCAAAAATTTCTATGAATTACACTAAATTGTTCAACATATTTACTTCTTCAGCCTATATATAATTAGCGAAAGTATTGTAATCGTGACTTTCTGACAGTTCGAGATTTTGATGAAACTTCTTGAGCCTAGAAGCATAATTTCAGAAGAAGTCGGTCAGTCTGTTGGTCTGTCCGTCTGGAAGCACGATAACTTGAGGACGCGCACGTATTTTTGACTGAAATTTTATATTGCAGTTTCTTTAATAGTCCAAGAGCCCGCTGGGAAATACTACCTTGAATCGTTAGACGATTCTCACGTATTCTAAACGATTCGTTGTGAAAACATTACCCTTAAAAGTCAACGGTGCCATTTTTAATTCTGCCAGAAGCAATTAATATTAATTATTCATTATGTGAATTTAACGCACAAGCTACCTTTTTATGTTAGACAGTTGGAAATTACACTGGAACATGTATTTTTATGTGTAAAACAAGAAAACCTCACGGTGCCGAGTCTCATTCTGTCACAACCTCCGGCACCGTGGCTTCAAAGTGGTTGGAAATATCGATAAGGTACCTTTTTCTGTTAGACGAAAAAGTCCTATACAAAAATTGTAAAGCGCGAGCAAACGCTTTGATTCACGGTGCCGAGGACTTCTGGCAACATGAGAGTCGGCACCGTTGGTTCTTTGAGCTCGTCAGGTCTCTGGCTACAATTTTTATATGGGACTTTTTCGTCTAACAGAAAAAGGTACTTTATCGATATTCCAACCACTTTGAAACCATGGTGCCGGGGGTTGTGGCAGAATGAGACTCGGCACCGTGAGTTTTTCTTGTTTTACACATAAAAATACATGTTCCAGTGTAATTTCCAACTGTCTAACATAAAAAGGTAGTTTGTCCACGACTACCTTATAATATATACATTATAAATGAGTAAACTGAAATAAAACGATAGTCCTTTTTCACAGAGTGAATAATAGCAGTGAATAATCATTATTCACGGGTATAGAATTCCTAGGGCACGCGGTATATATTATGAATCTGGCAAGCATTTTTCAGTACGTCTAGGCAATAATAATGCACTTTGATTAGCTAACTTCATACAAATCACAAAAATATTGTTAAAATATTACTCTAATCGATTTTTTAATGCTCTTGGAGGAAAAATTTGACATTAAATAAACTATATCAAGTAAGCCATTGATATGACATGACAAGCGAATCATAAATTGTTGTCAATTTGAAAACGTCATAATTTCGATCCAGAATACGTAAAGAATGAAAATTGATAGTGAGAAAGAGATATTGTGTACTTGTACTACACCGGAGATAACAGAAGCTGCAAAAGTCACCTCCCTGCATTTGTTGCCTGAGAAATCCCGAAATCTTTACATTCTTGTGTACAATACCTTTATGGATTGAGGGGCGACCAAGAAAATCAATTCATTTTCAGGGTCAGTTTTACTGGCATATTTTACGGAATTAGCTGCAAAATATGAATCATCCATATTATGGACACTTTTCTCTATGCTTAGGAGTACGCTTAATATAAATTGAGGAGTCGATATAGAAGACTAGGCAAAACTGCGGTCACTTTCAAAAAGGAGATCTCAGGGCTTCTGTCCAAAAAAAGCTAATACATTTCCTTCCGAAAAAATTTACAAATTTCTTATTCAAGCCTGTGATGAAAAATATCTTGTAATGAAGATAAGAAATTATAAACATTCAAAAACTTGTTAAAAAAAAATATATGGAATTAAAGTCAATATTAGTGACATAAAATTTCCGAATTTGATTCTCAAATAATTCGGCAAAGCATTTACCTGGAACATTTTCCAAAATTTCAAGCGGTTTATTTGTTATTATCAAAATTCTGATTATTATAGAATTAGCTAATTTTTCTGAGGCAAGGAAATAATGAGAATCATAATTCGAAGTTAGAACTATTGTTACTCATATTTGGACATTACATGCAAACGTTCGTCAATTATTCTTTTAAAATAGGTAATTGATTCTATCCTGCTTTGTATCAAATTGAAGCTACTGAGGAAATAATTCCAGCACAGATGTCAAAAAAGGTATTTGAACGATTTTCAATTGTTTTCTACAAGTTATTCGAATAATGTCTAGTATCAATTCATAGGAATATGAAATGCATAATCAGTGGAACCCACGTTACCATCTTTGAATTATACTTTTAGCGAGCAAAGGGCAGGCTTTTTATTTTAAATAATACTTATTTTATGGAAGGATTGGAATATGAATGCCATATCTATCACTTTGACAATGGCAGCTGTCACTTCGACAATGACAGCTGTCACTTCGACAATGACAGCTATGACTTTGACAATATCAGATGTCTTTTTTACAATGATAGCAGTCAATTTAAAATATGTAATTGATTGATGAGACACTCCTAATTTATGAAACAGCGATGAAACTGAGGATGAAACCCATTATTGAGAAAGAATAATGGTGACTACAGCAGATTTTTTCATTCAAATTTATGACGTACAGTCATTAAATTATTGTAATGTTCATTGCTTCGGAATTGCTCATGATTAGAATGAAAATCACTATTTAATAATTGACAATGGAATAAAAGTTTTATTCTTCTCAATATCACTAAAAAACACTATATTATTTATTTATCACTTACTACCATCTTGAACAAGCCCACAAATATTTATATTTAACTATTTATATCCACTGATCACTTCACTGTTTGATATTCACTGCTCTAGATTCACCATTACACTACTCTCAAATCGTTTGCTTGCGTTTATATTTGGAAATATCCGTTTCTTGAATGTTCTACCACATTTCTGGAATATTGCTAGAGGCTTCCCGGCGATTCCCAACTCGGCACATATACAGGTAGTCTCTGCTAATAACTCCCCAACTCATCACATACGAGTATCTCAGGTACCTGCAATGATACCCAACTCGGCACACTTGCAGGTAGTCTGGGCATTCTAATGTTTTTAAATAAAATAAAATCAATTTTATAGCCTCTTTTTTATAATCATACAAAATCAAAAAATAAGTTGGTTGCATCATTCAATAAAAATTATAATTTCAGCGTGATCGTGGATTAATCTTTTTGTCGTTATTACTCGATCGCTGGACTCACTCATAATATGGAAAAATGCTTTGCATTTTCGATTAACACACCGCTACTTTATTTCACCAGATGAAAATTTTTGATTTGATTTATTTAATTTATGTTGCTCTATAATCAGTAGTGTTTTTCCAAGTTGGTTAGTTATCTCGCGAATTGATTTCTTTGATGTTGTTGATTGAGCTGTTAGATTGATAATATTTAGATAGCTACTGAACAAAACATTTTAATTTATATTTTTCTTAGGTGTTAAGCCGATAATAGGGATGGTTCTTTCTGCAAACACTTGTTTAAGATGTGCCGAGTTGGTCATAAGGATTACTACCAACCCTTGACTGATATCCCATCGGGAGATTAAATGTGCCGAGTTGGGGTGTGCCCAGGCTTCCAACGGGAAGGTTGATGTGATGCGGTGCGGCGCGATGCAGGAAGGACGAAAGGCTCCACTCAGCCGCGGTCAAGTTCAAGCCTACTTCACTTTTATGAACCTTCACACTCTCGCACGTTACATTATGTTTATCAACCTACCAAAATTCAATTTTGATCGAATGAATTTGACATATATGGCTTTCTGCCCAAATTTTGCTGATAAAATCATTTAATACATAGCGATTTGATACGTTCTTGAATCTCCAAATTATTATGTCACAAAATATCTACTAGAAAGCTCTAAAAGTCAATTTAAACATTTGATAATTCCTCGAATGCTCAATATTACTATAATTAAACTTTATAGGAGCTCAGACTCTATTGCTCCATTTATTTGGTCTGGAATTTGAAGTTTAGTAGAATCGAATACCGGTTGATGTAGAAATACCACTTTTGAAAAGAAAATTTGCAAAAAATTTGATGGTGGCATACTTGATACATTGAAAAATTATGTCTTTCTTACATCATACAAATATGTAGATATGCAATATTTGAAATACTGTCGCAGTGTTTTCTGTGTGTTGTGTGCATATTAGATATTTGAGATACAAGTGTGAAAAGTTATTCTTCACTGCACAAGCGGCTTGATTGAAAATACGAACCAAGCAAATGTTTTTGAAAGCTCCGTGAGTACATTGGAGATTTTTTATACGTGTGTCTTACAATGTAATTTTCTGAATATTATTTCTTCTGTAAAATATCACTTTGTTGGCTACTTTTGGTATCTATGGAAACGATATTATGAATTGAACAGTTGGCCTTGAAATTGACAAAAATTTTCTTGGAAATTTGAAATAATATATCAAGTTCGAAATGAGCAAAAGCGATTTTAGTGTTGTAGATAATTTCCACATTATCTCTTTCCTCCAGATATTCAATATACTGATAATTGGAACCGGAGAGCTCTTCTACTTAAGTCGTGCATTAAGAGTGTGCAATAAAACTTTCATTGCACAGTTTTCCATGAAAGCCTACTTATTACATTGAAAATTATGTAAAAAACTGTCACTTTTTATACGATCGTGGATGAAATATATTTAGGGGTAGTGTTGAATGGGAAACCCTAATAATGATGTATTTCATTTGAATCAACCACCTTCTGTTTTACTACTCAAGACAATTTACGGACGACGCAGGTTCACCTATCGTAGTGGCAGCCGAATATTCTTGGGTCGTCGTACTCTTTGACGACCCTTGGGAACCCTCGACCACTCATTACTAGACATTGATAGATTTTCAGAGTAACCACGAGCCACTTTCTCCTCTGCTTGAGTTGTCGAAAATATGCTCAAATGAAAGATAGCTCTGGTTAGTCTTTATTTGTGTTTACTTGTATTGTCATAATCATCTTCACATTCTGTACATAGGAAATCTAACGGTATTGATTTCGAAACTTTCCTGAATACATACCTGAACCAATTTCACTCAATGTAAAACAAAACTATCGTGTATGATGGGCGTATAGTAAGTACAAGGTATAGTATACAAGGCACGAGGGTGCACTACAAGAATAGCCATTGTCTTCTGTGCAGACCGGAGACGGCCGAAGCTAGTGAACCAAGCCGCCGAATAAGCGTACAACGAGCCATTGTTTCACATACATGCGCGACAACAAACACAGGACCGTAACAATTCACTGCCTTGTTACACAAGATAAATAGATGAAACAGGATACCAACGTTATATACGCTGTACGTTTTGGATTAATTCATTTTATTTTAGTTTATTTCGAATACTAGTGGTGAGTACATTTTATTATTCATTTTATTTTCAAAAGTTCAATTATTCAAAATGATCTAGATTTAAGCTTTTGAACTACTTGGAAAATCGACTTCAAAATTATAAGGAATGAATTGGATTGATATAAAAAGATACTATTGTCTTGTCATCAGTCTGAAAAATTTATTAGAAGGAGACATTAAAACGTATTCAACATTATTGTACCATTCATTCCACCCTCGTCACGTCTTCATGAGAACGAAATGATTAATAAATGGAGTAGGTATATCCCAACCTCAGTATGTGTCAGAGACCTGTTATAAGGAGTCGCGAAGGGACACTTTGCAAGATGTCCACGATCAATTTCACATGAATTTCGCGAGTTAATAATTTTATAGCTTGAGCAATAATTTATATTTTGATCAAAATTTCATCGAGAACTTGGCGATTAGTTTGTGTTAAGAGGTGAAATATAGAGCACTTGAGACGTTAATCATGAATTCCATAGTTTAAGATTTTGAGTGAAAGATAAGTTAGCGCCAACAGGTTGAGTTTTGATATAAAAAAGTGACAAAGTAAATTGATGATATCAATCCTATATTTTTCAACTAAAATATAAATATCAAACTAAATAAAAACACTAAGTGAATATTCTACAATAATCTTTTTTCAAACGACTACTTTCGGCAAATACCATCATCATAAGTTAACAAATGTTACAGATTGAATTCATTTATATGCTTTGTGTATTTAGGCTGGGGGGATGTGGGTGCAACGTGCAAATCAGAAATGGTTTTACAAGCTATTTCAAAAATGGGAGTGTAATGAAATAATGATCAATTTTTAAAATTATTAAAAAACCACAAGTCCATTTATTGGCCAACTTGTTCATTTACTAAATAATTTATTTGTACCAATAAAAATGAATGAGTATTTAATTTCTACCTTATTTACTTACATAAGGTCATAAAGGCCTGTATGAATTATTGTGATAACACTTTAAACAATAATTTTAACATAGGGAATGCTCTTGCATCGTTTTTCAGTGGAGTATACAGCACATCCTCGAATACCTTACCTAATATTAATGTCCCATTTGTAGACACATTCTGTCTCATTCAGTTGATGATGTAATTGTAGCATCACGTTCACTCAAAGGAAGTAATTCTTTTGGTCCAGATCTAGTTCCTAATTTTATTGCAAAGGACTGTGTCTTTCCTATAGCTTCTGCTTTAGTTCATATAATTAATTTGAGTTTGAAAACTTCAGTTCATCCAAATATGTGGAAAATTGGCAGAATAGTCCCAATATTTAAAGCTGGTAATACTAATGATGTAAATAACTATCGACCAATAACAATTTTATCTGTATTCAGTAAAGTTTTTGAGACAATACCCTACAAATTCATTTATTCCAAATTTTCTACCTTTTACCTATCTCAACATCAACATGGATTTGTCAAAAAAAAGATCTACTTCTACTAATTTGTGTAACTTCACTCAGTTTGTCTCACAAGAACTTGATAATCGTGGCCAAATTGATGTTCTATATACTGACTTCTCCAAAGCATTTGATCGTATCGATCATAATATTATAGTGCATAAACTAAATGCTTATGGGTTTTCTGATAATTTGATATTCCTTATTACTAATTATTTATCAGATAGATCACGTTCACTATCTAGGTTATGATTCTAATATATTTACTCAAAAATCCGGTGTACCTCAAGGTTCAAATTTAGGTCCATTACTTTTTTTCATTTTTATAAATGATGTGACTAGTGTATTACAGAATAAAGTGTTACTTTTTGCGGATGATTTAAAAATCTTTTGCACTATCAATTCTATTAGCAACTGTATTTCTTTACAAAATGACTTGAATGAATTGCATGGCTGGTGTCTTGACAATAAACTATCATTAAATTTAATATATCCCGTTCATAATATATTTGGACAATATCCTAAAGGAAGTAAAGATTAAAACGAAGAAAGTGGAAATTGGATACCACAATCTAGCTATTACAACGATAGCTGAATGTGCATTTGCTGACGATCTAGCAATACTAGCTAAAAATGAAACAGACATGCAATATAACTTAAATGTATGGAACGAGGACTTACGAAAACACAACATGTCAATAAATGCAGACAAAACTAAAACCATGATAATAGCGAGAGAAGATACCACAGTCAAATTATTTTTAAACGACAGAGAAATTGAGCAAGTTAGTAACTTTACATA
Source organism: Dromius quadrimaculatus (assembly GCA_963989225.1). NCBI lineage: Eukaryota > Metazoa > Arthropoda > Insecta > Coleoptera > Carabidae > Dromius > Dromius quadrimaculatus. The sequence continues at coordinate 12,704,206 of OZ022324.1, forward strand.
CTTAGGAGCATTATTGAATGATAAAGGAAGTATAGAACAAGAAATTAATAGAAGAATACTTGCAGCAAATAAGTGCTACTGTGCAATAAACAAAGTAATATTAAACAATGAACAAGTATCAACGGAAACAAAAATAACACTATACAAGACAATATACAGACCAACATTAATATACGGATGTGAATCGTGGATAATGAACATAAGAAATAAAAGCAAAATACAAGCGACCGAAATGAGATTTTTGAGAAGAATAGAGGGCGTCATTAGGATGGACAGAATAAGAAATGGACAAATAAGAAATAAGCTACAAATAGAATCTGTCCACAACACAATAGATAAAAAACAATTAGCATGGTATGAACACTTAACAAGAATGGCAGAAGACAGACAAACAAAACAAGTATGGAAAGCCGAAATAATAAGGAAAAAGAGAAGAGGAAGGCCAAGAAAAACGTGGGGTAACAACATAGAAGAAATACTGCACAGAAATAATACTAACAAACAAGAAGCAAAAAGAACAGCAATGAACAGGAAAGAATGGAGAAAATTTGTAAATAATATAGTATAAAACTAAAATAAAAGATTAAACATACAAAAATTATAGCATAATCTCGACACCCGTAAGGATATTAAGAGATTTAAAATGATTATAATAATAATAATAAATATACAGAAATGTAAGTCAATGACATTTACGAGGAAAAATGATCCCGTTGATTTTATCTATAAAATTGGTAATACTGACTTAGTACGCGTCGACAGTATTGTTGATCTTGGGCTAACATTTGATCCAAAATTTCGTTTTTATCTACAAATTAATAAAATAGCATCGTCAGCCAATAGAACACTGGGTTTCATTATCAGGAATACCCGTAATTTTACTAATATTCGGGCGTTACTCGCTTTATATTATTCTTTAATTAGATCCAAACTTGAATATTGTGCTATTATTTGGAGTCCTATGTATTCATGTCACGATCATCAAATAGAATCTGTGCAAAGAAAATTCTTGAAATTTCTTTATTATAAATTAAACAAATCTTATCCAGAACAGAATTATCCTTATGATATATTACTCAGCACCTTTATTGTAATTTCATTAGAACATAGAAGAACTATTCTGATCCTTTGCTACTTACATAAAATCATCAATAATAATATAGATGATACTGAATTTTCAAGTTCTATTTGTTTTAATTCAGGACCATTACGTTCACGAGTTAGAAACAGTTTTTATTTGCCGATGCCGAGAACAAATATTTTACTTTCAGCTCCTCTACAAAAAATGTGTCATTCTTATAATTCTCATCAAAATATTGTTGACATATTTTATGATTCATTATTCATTTTCAAGAAAAAATTGTGTTACTTCCTGAAATCCTATTGATTAGTTTATTCAATTAACATGTGTCTTTCCTAGTTATTAGATCTGTGTTTGTATTTTTGAATTGTATATAATGTGACGTGCGGGAGTGAGAGAGGAGCTCGTGAATACGACGCAGTATGGGGAGGGGCTACTTGTCGCCTCTTACGCCGCGCCACGTCGCAGCGCATCACCCCTCCCAATGGAAGCCTCTATCGATTCCTGGAAATGGAAAGAGTCGCGAAATGGAAAATTCGAGAAGGACGGTGTTTCTCTATATAAGGCCGAGCCAAAGATGCGTAGGACAGTACAGTAATAATAGTAGCAGTGGAAATAAATAATAAACAGTGACAGTGAAGTGAGAGTATAAATAAATAGTGAAATATAAATATCTGTGACCTTGATTAAATTGGAATTAAGTGATTAATATATAGATATAGTGTTATTAGTGATATAAGAAGAATTAAAAATTTTATTTCATTAAGATTCTTAAGTAGTGACTTTTGTTTATTCACAGAGTGATTCATCAAGCAATAAACATTACAATAATATTACTTAATTTCCTGTTATTGGGCATTTTGTCTGTTGGAATCTATTCAATAAATAAATAAATAAAAAAATAAATGCTCAGGCGCCACAGCCTTTTTATTTAAAAAAAAAGCAAAACATTGAGACTTTTGAACTTGAGGAGTTCGGTGCTGAAAGGTGAAAATACTTTCCCCGAAATGAAAAAACCGAATGAGTTTCATGAATTTAATTTAAATAATGTAAATAGGAATAAAACATGAACAGAACAATAACTCATAACATATTAACTATCAAAACGATTATTTAAATACAGAAATTGTTTTCAAGAAAGATGGCGGTTAAATGAATTGAATTATTCTGGGAATAATTTAGAAAATAAATAGAACAGCTTATTCTTGACCCTGGGTGATTCTGTTATTGAACAGGCGCTTCAGGGGAGGTGCTAATCCAAACCCAATAACGTAAACAACCAGTCCACATTGAAAGAAGAAGGATTGATCTGAAAAATTCAAGCATATGGGCAAAATTGGACAATGTAGCGCTTACAAAGAGGGGCTTCCATCATCTGACACCACAGACTCAAAAAATAATACGTTTATGTTATTTTTCATATATTTGCACATTAAGCAGAATTTCACGTACTCATTTGAGGGCGAGAAGTTTCCCTTTTTCGTTCACAAAGGCTATTTAGATTTCATCATTGTATTTATGTACACTAGCGCGTAATAACAAATAAAAGACAAGTGAACTAATGGAATTGTCTCTCCCATTTTTCATTACAATTGATCCATTTTGAAGTCATGCATAGCTCGATAATAATATGATGACTTTGTAGTCTGAAAGGTCGTGAGGTCGATCCCTTTTTCAAACAAAAAGTCAGTATAATTTTCACAGAATTGTAATTGTAATACACTATGTGGCGTAGGCTCTACTATAGCTAAGAGTATCCATGGCTTGACGACTGGTGACCGCACTTCATGACTTGGCGAATATCAATCAATTAACAACAGTGCGCTGAGTATAGTGTCCGTCACATTCCTATCTTTTATATGGTAGGTGTAGGGATTCCTCCCATTCTATTCAAGGCATAATTGATTTCAATTCATTCCATTTTGTCATAGCAATTACTAATAATAGATGCCACTGGAATTGTTTAATTCTATCATTACATTTGACATCTACTGTGAATATACTTTTTTTCGCAAAATTGACATTACTATTAATAAATATGTTTTATTGGGCTAACTTGAAAAAGGCAGCACTTTGCTGTTGAAACATTGTGTTTCAAATTAATTTATACAGAACTGTTTACCCAATAAAATATATTTATTATAAAAATGATCTCTGAAAAGTTTTTTCCTTCATTATTAACATTAATACTGATTTCAACCAAACAGAATATTAGATCATTTGCATTTTTCCAAGTCTATACGTAATATCAGTGATTAATTAAATAGTTTTTGTAGCGGCACTAATTTCCAGCGCTACCCTTTCTTCATAGTCTAAAATTGAAATGCTTCGTATAGAGAAGTGCGGCTGTACTCCCAAAAAAGAAAATTTATGGTAAAATCAGCAACTGTCAATAAAATAGCTGTTCAAATCTGGTTGTGAAAGAATATTTTAAGTTCAAAGTGCGATATAACGGAATGATCGAGGATTGATTTTCCACTGAGGCTGCAAAATGTTCCTGAGGATCATTTCGAAATGATTAAAAATTGGTTTGCTGCTCATAGACAAGAGGCCCGTGACAGAAAAACTGGCGTCTGGATCAAAAAAATATTAATACAACTCTACGAGACGTCCACGCACTTGTACATGCAAAAAGTGTCTGCTGCTCTTTTAATCTCAACTTTTGCGATAAAAATAACTCAATGATGCGTTGGCAGACAGGAATCAATTGTTTTTTGAGCCCAATTTTTCTCGCATTTTGACACGCAATTTGCGAGGCTTGGTATTTGCGAAATATGTCTGCCGCTTATCTTCCGTCGAGTTCATTTTTTTTAATTCTCGTTTAATATAGGTGGCAGACGGTAAGACAATGTTCAAAGAATGCTGATCTCCTCACAATTTGCAAATAAAGTTATTATATGAAGTACCAGTGTAAAAACTTGGAAATAGCTTTAATCAATTAGAAAATCAAAAAGTTACTAATACTCGAATTGGCAGATAGGAACAAATCAGACGATTTTTTTTTATTATGGGCTCTAGGCTACTAAGCCCTGAGAACCGTTTAATTTTTCATGAAGATGCATAAATTTCCGTGACAAATAAACTAAAAGATATGCTTTTAGGTCCAGTATCTCAATCCTTGGTTTACGTTAAACGAATTTCTCTAGTAGGTAATGATAGTTAGAGTAATTGTAGCAAGTGAAAAATCTATGCTTGATGAACCAGAGACTGAAATATTGAGCCTTTTGTGAAATTGTGATTAAAATTGTCTTATTTCCGAAGCAGACAATTCTCTGAAAATTGGAGAATCACTAATATTCACACTATTCGAATTTTGAGGGATTCTATAAATGAAAAAATATCAGATCTATCATGTATAAGAATCCTAGAATGTTATTTTACAAATTTCGTATTGGTATGAGACTGTTAATTATGTTTTTAAATATACAAAAATTTTAATAGATTTGAAATCAATAAAGTACAATATTAACCTGAAATTTGCAACGCAAAAAATGGAAGAACCTTGCAGGCAAGGCAAGATTTATTCTCACCAGAGTAAAACCAGATAATTTCTTGTCTCGTCCAACAAGGTAAGATGGAAAATTGTCGAACCGAACAGAAAGAAAAACACTAATTCCATCTCAACCCAATTTAGCCCTTAACTACTATCATGTCGCAGATAATTTTATCCAAAGAATTTTCTTATTATATGCGGGCGGTTAATTGTGGCAATAAATATATATATTCGGCTTCTCGATTCAACACTTTCATAAATTTTTTTCTTTGCCCATTTTGCAATCAAATTATTATTTTTAATATCTCTAATGTATAGGCTACGTGCATGAAGTCTACTAGCGCCTCTAGCGGGCAATGGAGAACGATTGAACTCCATTTTATCATTGTTTCATACCTATAATTTTTTAAATGTACTAATATTATTTAATTCAGCTGTGTGCGTATAATATAACTTGCATAGCATAAAAGGTGCGTTGAAATTATTCATTTTGAGTATTTTTTTCTTCAATTATAACGTACCTATTATAGAGAAAACGTCTTAATTCGTTCAAATTGACAGGATAACCTCAAATTATGACGCCGATGATCTTGCAGATCGGTTCTGTATTCATCAAACACTGTATCCCTTTTACCGAGGAAGCATTGAAGAATAGCGTGAAATTAGTTCTGCCATATTGAACATGTTGAAGAATATGTTGCTGACAATATTAAAAACAAAATTATTGCGAAGTGCATCTGACAAACTTCTATCACTGAAACATCTAACAAATTAGAGATAGAGGTAAATTCATGAATCCCAAATCGATGATGAATATTTCTAATTCTACAATTGAATTACAAACATATTTGTTATATTGATTAATAATGGAAGACAGACAATACTCTATTTACCGCTTTGATTCACTTCACTCGTTTTTCTATGTTATAACTGGTACATGAAATCCATGAAACTATATTTCACTTGAATCATCCTTAACACAACAGCCTGAAACAGAACAAACGTTTTCCCATGTTTTATGTGCAATTATTTTCACTTTTAAACTACAATGCTCAATGACAGCTCAATGACGTATTCTGAGAAATGGAGTTCGATGTTTACAATTGTGCTCACCATGAGCGCTCGCATCGATATTTGTTTAAACTCCACCCCCTTGCACATAGCCTATAGGATATTATCGATACTTTCTTCCAACTCACGGATATTGTTCATGTTGCGATAGAATTATGCACGAGTCGAATATAAGTGAATTTTTTGAGGGCAAGAAAAGCACGAGTATGAAAAGAAAAAATTGTCGGTAATTTTTATTTACACGTGTGATATTTAGTAAGAATATCGTCCAGAGAAATAAATTCAATAATTATATAAAACAAAACATGAAATCAGTTTTATATATAGATTAAATAAAATTCAAGTGGGTGATACAAAAGTATCACTGTGGACGAAATCAATTGGCAAAATAATATTCACAAAAAAATGGACCCTGATACGAAAAAAAAAAATTGGATAATAAATCAAATAGAAATATTGTGATTCTATAAATGGAAAATAACAGGAGTGGGAGGGAAACGATTAATTTAAAAAGTGGATACAACAAGACTCATTCCGACATTCATTTTACAAATAAATGGGCAGTAACGTGATAATTTGATTGGAGCAATACGCGGACGTAAAAATTAAGGAACATGTGCTCAAATTTCGAGTGACCCTAGTACTTCTACAACTTGAGCTAGTCCATGGCAAATAATATGTAATAACCGTACTATCAAATGTCAAAAATTCAGTTATTTTAAGTTCGGAAAATATTGTCATCAAACATAAATTGAAAGATCAAAATACATATCAATGAAAATAAGAATTTTTTCACAGACGTCAAAAAATTATGACATTTGTACATCAATATTAGAGTACGTTCCACTAGGGTTACGTTCCACTAGACGACCGCAACGCTTATGTTGCAATAGTCGTTCCACAAGACAATCGCGGTCTTGGCGTTCATGATAAATACGTCATTGATCTTGACTACTTCAAGCTCACAACGCCCGCAATTGAAAGGTGAATCGAAGCGGTCGTTGCGTTCATTTTTGCAGAAATCGCCAAGAACTTCAAATTTAATGAGAATAGTATATTCTACAATAAGTATTGGAATGGCTCATATTCTAAACGAGCGAAAAGTTTGTAAACCGAGCCGAAGGCGAGGATTACGGTTCGCGAGTGTGGAATACGCCATTCCAAACATATTGTAGACTATACTTCTTCCAACAAAGTTTTGGAAACTAGGAAACTCACCAATATTTGACAGGATACTTGAAAAATTATTAAACGTCAAACGTGAAACTAGATATGAATACTTGAATTGGAATCATTCTAAGCGATTTATTGGAATTTCATTCGATTCAAGATAATTTTTGGTTATGGAATATGTATATTCTACAATATAACTCTTGGTCGATGTGGCTGGTGCTTCAAATGGAACGATGCAAGTGTCTGGTAATTTTCGAATAAACTGACAATTTGTGGCTAGGATCGAAAAGTAAATCATAAATAAGATTAAACAAACCTGTAGCAGGAAAGATATACTAATGGAATGAATCCAATATGCCTGTGTAAATTAAGCGCTCTTGAATAATGAATAATGATGATGAGAAACAATGAAATTATCTGACATACTGACAAATGGAAAATCTTAAATCAGTTGACATTATTTGGAATCTAAAGTACAAATTGGAAAGGCATTTTCTCATTCAATTTGAACTTCTTGGTGATTTCTGCAAAGACGAACGCAACGACCGCTTCGACCCGCCTTTTATCCGCAAGCGGTGTGAGCTTGAAGTGGTCGAGAGCAATGATGTCATCTATGACGTATTTATCATGAACTGCAAGATCGCAATCGTCTTGTGGAACGATTATTGGGACGACATGAGCGTTGGAGTCGTCTAGTGGAACGTACCCTTAGTATGTGAAATATCGCATTGGAATTGTTTATCATGACAAAGTATTTCGCGCACGTTGACATGATAAACAACTCCACACATTTGTCCATTTTGATATGATTTAAATATTTTCACTCCATAATTTGACGTTTGTAGAAAAAATGTTGTATGCAACTCGTATGCGATATCTCTTTGGTGCTTTCGAATGATTCGTGTCGTCGCTACCGCCTCGACAAAAAAGCTTTCATTTTCTAGCACCAAAGTTTAATTTCGCGTACTGGATACATAAATAACTATTTTGGCCTCCTAAAATGTGAAATAAATGTTTATACTCAATGAGTAATTTCGATTTTCATATGCAAATTGTTGAATAGTATAGTTACAATACAGAAAAGAATCGGAAAATTCTGATCTTTTCTTCTGTAAGCATTTGAATTATAAATTATATCAAATATTAACCTTTCTGGAGCAGTGCGTATAGTGTTCTAGTTGTACCTTTTCCTATTTCCAAGGTGGCAGTAGGAAATTAAAAAAAATAATGTTTCTTCACTATTTGGTAGCAAAAACTTAATGTACTGCTGATTGACACTAAATTTAAGTGATAAAATATCTTACCTTGAATGTGAAGACCCAGGCTAGCTATTAATAAGGGCTCTAGAAATATTTTATCTGAAAAATAGGAAATAAGCGCCACTCCCAGGAAATAATCAAAGGAGAAAAATTCACTACTCTGGGAGACAATAGCGACAGCAAAAAAGAAATGAAGCATTGACGTCGAAATCAATTATAAACAAAATTATTATTAATTCAAAGCAAATAATTCCGAAAATTATAAATTAAAAAATTTGGTAACTTACGAAAATGGTTAAAGCTATAATACAAAAAAAATCTCACTGCAACAGCCAAAAGGGAACTGGAGAGCACGTCACAGACGTTCAAAATTACGTTACAAAAACTAGCTAAATATTCTCTTCAGGCGGAACTCAAGACTAGTATCGGCAGAGAAGGTAGATGACGAATTGTTAGCCACAAAAACAACGTCAGACAAGAAAGTTCCCTGAATTAAGTAAAGTTGATCTTGCGTCTTACAGGGCTTTGGTAAATACGGTCCTTGAAGGTGTTAAGGTTGGCCGTGCGCCTGGTAATCAACTTCGGGAGGTATTAATGTTCTTCTTGATTTCGTAGACGGGTTGATGTTCTTCTTAACGTAAAGTTGGCCAGAAACTAGTCTCAAATGGCCACGGGCTCCTAAGATCCCTAGCAGTTTACACTGAAAACAAACAACCCAACCAGTATACAAATCAACTGAAACAGGAGGTTCCTATAAAAAAAATTGGAGAGCTCTCTTCAAACGTGAAGCGTTAAACTTGAATAAATAAATTTGGATTCAAATTGAAAAACGAATAGAATGTAAATTTAGTGAAAGTTAAATGAAATAATCAGTGGGTTATTTATTTGTCTGATTTCAAATAGTGCACTAAAAATTTACAGAGTATCAAAGAGAAGGAAAACAAAGAAAAAACAAAGAAAACACAAAGTCTAGCAAGACAAGAAAAAGGATTATTAGCGACAAGTCGATAAATTTACGAACGTGGTTCGGTACTAAAAAATTGGATCAATCTTCACTAACTCGTAGGATTTTCCAGCTTAAAAACAAGAAGTAAAGCTCACAACAAAATATTTCAAGCTTTGGAAATCAAAAAGTACACAAACAACGTGAGAAACTAAACTACGAGTTGATGAATGACAAATCCGCAACGCATTGGATCCAAAATATATTTAAATTATGTATTATCAACCACTTTCACTAATCATTCATACATCAAATATACTTAGGTGAGTAAAGGTGAAGGGAGGAACGAAGATAGCCACAAATCTCGTAGGTTTTTTCACTTCGAATGTATAAGAGATAAATTTGGAATATAACAGGTTAACCACGTGGGTCGCCTCAAACGAAATCACTAGCAAAAATAATACTAAATTTGGAATAACGTGAACAAAAATAATAAACAAAATACTTACAAAATCATAACACTGATTTTAATAAAATAAAATAGCCACAAAAATTGAAAAACTAGAAAAACTAGCAGACTGCTCAAAACAAGTGCATCTGCTCAGGAAACAAAGAGGGCGAACAAAACGCGCATGCTCCCACAATTAGCGCTCTTCAATCAAGTGTCATTATCACGTACTAATTTACAAAATTAGTGCAAATTTGTTATACAGATAGCGACATAGGTATGGAATGAGATAAAAATTGTACAAAAAAGACGTGAGACGAAATTTTTGTAACATAGTTAATGAGAAACTCTTGCTTCGCGATCATTTCTCAAACAAAATCATCGCATTGCACAAGCGTTCAACACACTTGATTGTCAATAAATATTGTGGTTATTCCCAAGTCTAGAATCATAGTGAATCAAAAATTATTAAGTTTTGTTCTAAGCAAATTTTTGTTGTCTAGATAACGTGAAATCTCCGCTGTAATTTCTTGATAATGTCACTTGTCTCATGCGAAAATTTATACACGAGTGGAATATTCATTTATTATATCATAAGTAGTTGAAGTATTATCGATTATTTTTGTGGTGCTATCACGAATGTTTATTGTGCTTGCGTTTGAATACCACGAGTGTGCAGCACGAGTTTCACTTTGTGGAAAATATAAAGTTATTATCATCTGTGCTGATTCAAAGGTACAACATATTAAACGTACACACAAAGCTGCAATTGAAGTGAAATTGCAGTAGTGCAATTGCAATTAAGTATGAGGCCCGCAAACAATGCGAGTACGATATATGGTGGCTGCGGCTGCTGGTGAGTTCTTACGCCTGTGGGACATCTACAACAAGAGCAGAGTTGTTTAGTGTAATGTGGGTTGCAGTCGGTATTGTTTCCAATATTATGTTTTGATTTCGCTATTATGATGCACGGCTCTATTGTTTTTTGTGTCCGTAATAAATAGATTGGTTTTCAATATTTGACCATATTCTTACCTATAGCCCTTTGTCAAAAATTATATACAGCATTAGTCACTCAATGAGAGAGGCTCTAGAGTGATTCCAAGCGTAAAATATGCCCACTGAAATTACCAAAACTCTCAAAGGAATTTTCGGCTCAGGGAAACAATGAAATAAGTTTCTCACTGAATACAAATGGGACGAAGGTACATAAAAATCGATCAGCATAATTGATGTCACCTTGGTGGCAAAGGTGCTATTGAATTGACACCTCAAGTTTTAGTGGCGCAAAGTTGGCAGCCTGGAATCTATTATCTGCGTGAATGCGTGTGTTGGTACAACTTCCCAGAAAACAGTGAGAAGTTACTGAATAGGGAAGACAATTGTAAATGCGACCATTAAGGGCCATTATGGGATTTCAGATAATAGTCAAACAGGTGATAGGTCCATCGGATTTAAGAACATTTCCGTGGATGTATGAGATAGTTTATTAAATTTTATCAACAGTAAATCAATTGTTGGGACTATAAATTTATCATAGAAATGAGGATTGAATATTTGAGAATTTTTGGTATAAGAATCACTCATTCAGAAGATAATTCCACCATTTGGAAATGAACAAAGCAAAAAAATTCGGTTTTATGTTTCTTGAGAATACCTTTAACACACAGAATTTCGACTCGATGCATCTAACACAGTTTATTTTGTTTTTTTCCCTTCAGGGTATCAAATTTTAATTGATTCTGCAAAAAAAACTCAATATCACATGAAACGGAAATACTGAGTTTGTTACAAAATTCTGCGTGGGCTGAATCACGATATTATAAAATAAATTTAAAACAATTCGGAATTGCCATGAAAAACTCATTTTGCAAATCCCCCAATCAGAGATATTAGTATACTCGAACTGTAGAGATCGTTAAAGTGGATTATTGTATTGTATTTCATTTTTAATGACTCTGTATTGCTATTTACGCGCCAGATATTTTTCTTTTTGCTCATACCAAGATAATTCCACACTCGATTGTTTTTACGATTGAGAGTGGATGCAAAAAGTTCACACATACTTTCAACTTTTTCTGCGTGTGAGTGAACAGCTTATTTTAATCGGAATTTTCCGTTTTCGCGTGAGTTAGTATTTTTAATTTATTTTGGAGGAGGCTTTGATAATTTTTTTCTTTAATATTTTTATTGGTACAGTGGAATCAATGATACGTATAAACGGTCAAAGAAATGTCCTGGTTTGTGAACTATATTTTTCTTGTACATAAAACTACACAGCATTTTTCACAAACAAAATTTCTTGCTCAACACTGTCAAACACAACATTTGATATGCAAATTCGAAGAGAGAATTATATGTGAGTCCAAATTCATAGTGACAAATGTCAAATTTGATAGATTCAAACAAACAAAAAATTCTGTCAGCACAAAAAAATTTATTCTTTAAAACCAGCTTTACGTGAATAGTATATTATGCTACAAGGATCAAACGACCGTCACTATTGTCTAGAATGAATATGGCTGCACTCAGTGAAGGCGAGGGCAAAGCCTGAAATAGAGACGAGGGTGAAGCACGAGGCAAAGATGAGAACGAAGCACGAAGCGAAGACAAAGGTGAAGCCAAAGATGTGGCTTCGTGCAGTCAACTCCAATTGTGTAAATAACGTCGGTCGTTCAGTGCCCGTGTTGCACACGATACTTTTTGTAACAAGTGCACCGGAGTACTCCCATAACTGAGCTCTTTTAATGAACTCAGATGTAGTGATCTTATCGACTTTACAAACACATTTACAGTGAACTTATACAACGAAACATAACTTTAATGACTTATTCCATTGTCAATTTGACATATAACAATGGAATTAAAAAATACCAACGGCATCCATAATCTCTAATTATCATTTTTCCCCTCTCCACAGGAAACCAATGTTCATTAATTCCTTGTCAACAGTAAATAATGGTAATTACTCTCATGGTTTTGAATTGACACCTTTTGAAGCAGATTTCAGTTCAGTAATAGCGTTATTTCGATGCACGTGTTACAATTTTTTTTTTTCGTCATCTTATCAGTCTCGTAGTTTGCACAATACTTCTTATTCATATATCAAGAGTACAATCTTGAATAGTATGATATGAGCTCAAGTATTTGGTGATAAAACGGTGAGCTACCATATCTTCTTGATCTTTTTCGATACCATCGAAATAGATATTTTGACATTTATTCAGAATCAACACCTTTGCAGAGAGCTCAAAGCAAAAATTGGAAAATTGGCAGGTAATACATTAAACTGGGAGATGATAACAGTTGGAACTGTAGGATTCTTCTCCGCATGCATTTTTGAGGATTGGAAATATACTCTCTGAAAAGAAAGATAAAAAGATTACTGACCGATGCACGCTCTCCGACCATAGTGCGAAATTCAATTGAATTGAAAAAATCTACATGCTATTGTAAGATTTAACAGCTGGAAGAAGTTTGAAACCTAATACTGAAAGGCATGCAACTCGTAACAGCCCAAAAACTCAAACGATCGAGTGAACTTGGAGAAAAAATTTCAAACTACCTGTTCTCAAATTGCATGCTAATCTAGAGAATGGAAGCTTTAGTCATAAAGCTGCTGTGGAAAAATAAACACATGCATATGACAAGAAAGCGTGCATCGATTGATAACCTTTATATCTTTCTTATCAAGAGGTATATTTTCAACCCTCAAAAAGGCATGCGGTATAAAATAGGAGAGTCCCAACTATCACCAATTAAATATAGATCGAACGAAGGTAATGAATTTCAATAATATAATAGAATACTCTTTACTGATATCAGATATACGTGACTCACATATTTTATATCATATATAGTGTGAGCGGTGCCCAGGCACAGATTGCAGAGCCTAGAGGGGCGCAGAAATGACCAGGGGCCTTATTCTTGAAATTTTTCGTATGCGAAAGTTTGTGAGATGCGTATACGAACTGCACAATGGTATTCTTGAAGTTAAAAGTAGGTGTCGTGTACGCAAATTTCGTGCGCAACTACATCGCACGGTAAACACCCTTCGAAAGTTGACATTCGTATGCGAAACTTGTAACAGATTGGAGGAGGTTAGTTTTTAAATACGTCAAATTCAGATAGTTAGATCTGATTAACATATTAGACGAAGTTGAAAATTATGACGGTGTAAAAAGAAGAGTTTTTAAACAACTAAATGCATTTTCCGTGAATGAAAATCAATTTATGAAGTTATTTCGACTTCCAGAGAATGTTGTTTTACATTTGCTCCACCAAGCAGAACTTCAGCTGTAAATGTTAGATCTGAAGTAAATTGTTTGTTCGAATATTGCAAATTTCAATATCATCATTTAAATAATAGATTATATTATTAGGAGTAAAAACTAGGTTTTATGTGCTAAAGTTTGCAGTAACCGAAGTACATTTAGCCATTTCTGCTCCAAATAATATATACTATTTTTCTTTTTAAACGAGCACCTGAATTTGTAACACAAGAAGTTAATATATTTACTTTTAGTGCGATGTAATTAGCTCTAAGATCAAGTCAAATCATAACACCGAGTACAATTTTGTCATGGGTACGTTATAAACAAACATAAAATTGAATTGAAAACGAATTTCAAAGTGTCGAGTGTCATCCGTGTCATCATTAGCTGATTATAATGATCTCCCAGCTGAAGTGAGTGCAAATGGTTTATTTCAAAACCTAATTTTTTAATAACTGTACATCCACAATAAATAATACTAGATTATTTTCTTGAAATATTAGATTTTTTTACATCATGTGATTGGGCACATAAAGTAAACAAAAGTTAGTATTTTATCTGCCTAATCAGATAAAGTGACACTTTCACTTTGACAACAGTGATACATAGCATGTCACTTTTGTGACGTTTGAAAAAAAATTAAGTGTTAGGCTTTAACAGCACAACATTCGCGAATCGTTGTATGTAAAATCTTTTAAGAATTCTCCTGAATATATTTGTGCGTTCTTTCTCACAAATTCAATTAATATATTCTTTTATTCAATAATAACATTACCAGCTAGTTTTGCTATTATACATTCGAAACTAAAAGTGATAGTTAAATCAACCAACAGAAGTAGATGTTCAAAACCAAAACAAAATTCATATTAATAATACAATTTCATTGCTTGAAAGAAGCTGCGTTCGTTTGCCTCTGTTATTTTTGTAATTCGCATACGAAACTTCGAAGCAAAGTTTCTATCACCAGTCAAGAATACCACTCATGCGCAGGTGATTGGTCGTATACGAAAGTCACCGCTCGAATATTTGCGTACACAAAAACTTTCGCATGGTTTCAAGAATCGAGCCCCAGGACCAAGCTTTAGGTCATGCATGGTAGTTAGTAGCATTTTCCAACGGCGCAGTTATAGAAGCTTACATCGGGTACTCAAAAGGCTGCTGGGCATATTTAACAACAACCTGAAGAACGATCAATTATAACAATTCTGCAGAAACCATCTTAATATAATACCTTGAAAAACAAAGAGGTATCATTAGTATTATGATTTAAAAATTCATATAACAGTTCTCTCAAGAACCAAAACATTTTCAGTTCTGTATCATTTGTTAAGTCTTTTCATAAATGCATGGAGTATCTTGATGTGATACTTACCCTAATTCTTAGCATTCCTTGCAATTTTAAAAATACGCACCAGAGAGTTGATGATTTAAACATACTAAACTTTTCAAGAGATACAATATATAAGCAAAAAATACATTTAAGCATGTGACGGTGCTAGTTTCTTCCGTTCGTCCCTAAAAAGTGCAGATTGCCATAAACCCAAACATTTATAATATTTCTGTGGAACATTTCTGATACTCGTGATGTGATTATAACCTACAAACAATAATGGGTTAAAACAATTAGTGGAAACAGATAAACCAACTTAAATGATACACTTTACTGAATGTCAAAGTGTTAACAAAGTATTAAAATAACTATTTATGCAATAATCAAGTGTTTTAAATGAGTATAGCTATCATTATTGAACATCTGTCAAATTTCACACCTCTTATATATAGAGGCGCCACTGCACAGTTTTCCCGTTGAAGACATGATTTAATCGATGTATAATCTTGCCTATGGGAGGATTCAAACTTTCCTCCTTGCGCACTTGTAGATTTTCCCGAAATCTCCTCTTGATTCTTCCCGACACTCTCTACTTCAGAGATATAAACATACCCGTTCTTAGAATATTCTTTCAATCTAAACCTTATTTCCGTAACCACACCATATATTCTTGGACCAAATTCTGTCAATTTGAATTCTAATTGTTTCTTTATGAATTCATCAATAAAATTACTTTGTACCGCAGTAGGTACTTTGCTTTGTTCTCTTATCCATTTCTGTGTTTCAATCCAAATATCATCTACTTTTTAACTGTCCTTGCTCGAGCGCCAATTTGTAATGAAAATCAAATTATAAAAACGAGTCCATTTATAATGTCAATTCGTACATTTGCTGAATCATTTATTCGTACTTTTAGAAATGGATGAATACTTCTTCCTCACTTACTTGAGGTTATATGTACTCAGGTGCCAGAGTCTTTTTATTTGAAAAAAAGAAACAAAACATTTAGACCGCGGTACAGAACCCCTTTCTCCGGATTATTAACACTCTTTTTAAACTTTGTGAGTGGCTTCATTTTGATGAGTCCGACAATTTTTTTATCTGCGAAAATCTTTGAAACTGCTGCATTTTCCATCGAACAGCCTAAAATGACGTCGATTTTATGATTTATTCTTGATCAATAACATCACTTTCTTTTATAGTTTAATCGTTAGATAATAATAGCAAAAACACACACAATATTTTGTCCGACAAAAATATTGCGACGTTCGGCGTAACCCCCATCTCCAACATGTCAAAATTACAAGTTTTGTTAGATTATTAACATTCTGTTGGAATTCTCAGTACTATCAAATAAACATTATTGAAGTTGAGTGGTGATATTGTCCGATAAATTTTCTGCTGCATATTTTCAGTTCGAAGCTCTGAAAATGTCAATTTTATGAGTTTGGTT
Source organism: Dromius quadrimaculatus (assembly GCA_963989225.1). Lineage (NCBI taxonomy): Eukaryota > Metazoa > Arthropoda > Insecta > Coleoptera > Carabidae > Dromius > Dromius quadrimaculatus. Next base: position 12,720,731 of record OZ022324.1, read on the forward strand.
TGCTGATTATCACTCATTTATTCCAAATGTTTTTCCCTTTGGAATGATATACAGAAAACATTGGTATGATTGTCCGACAAAATATCTGCTGCATATTAATAAAAAATTCAAAAAACTTATTTCGCAAATTGTCACTAATGATATGTTGAAATCGATTTCTGAAGATAAGTACCGTAATATTCTTCAATGTAATACCATAGAAAGTAGAAAGAATAATCTTCTTCTACCAAGCAATAGTCTCTATACCTACGCTTTCCATCTTTTTCATATTTGAAACATATCTGCAAGTGTCATCGAGATTGATGATTCGGACCCTATGTCTTGTTATTAGTTCATAAATACACTTCACTTTATTTGAATATATATTTTAGATTTTATTACAGACTCAGATAATAATAAGGATGAGGATAACAGTAGCACTACTGAAGACAATGAATATGGCTTTCGTGCAGATGGTGAAAATTCATCAACGGATGAATCTGATACTGATTAAATTGAATATTTGCTTTAAAAACGATTTTTTTTTTAAGCATGTATTCTTTCATATAAATTATGAAAACTTGATTTCAAATTTTCCCATTATTCTTGGAAATTTTTGAGATATCAATATTTTTGAATCGTATGGAAAATATTATTTCGATAGGTTTTCTAATGTTGAAATAATTTTTTTCTACGATCACAATTGAAAAAAACATATTTCTTATACAAAACACAACTAGAAAAATAAGAATTTCACACAACTGTGGGAAAAGTCGTGAGAAATGATTTCTCACACCAGTGTATATTAATAATCCATTTTGAATATTCTTTAGGTGATATATTCAGCAAGTTTATTGATAAATATCCCGGACTTGATATGAATCTATGTTTGCTCTTTTATAAGCCACATTTGAATAACAGAATTGCACTGAGCTCTTTTGGAATTATTGACTTATTCTTGTAATGTATATTCCAAAGGTTGGCAACACTGCGAATCACAACTGTCAAATTGAAGCAAACAACACACGTTCATCACATTCTCTCGAAATCGAGGAATTATGTATGTAATTATTGTATCATAACCAAAATTAGACATCCACAATTATCATTACTGCAGTTGAAAAACGGTAAGTGACAAAAATTTAGAAAACACGTTACCCGAGATCACAGAATACTCTACTTAATAAGCCAATCAGAACGTCACCTTGCAAGAGTAGGCCAATCAGATACAATCTTTCCGTTGTTCGCAACAATAAGATTACACAACAATGAAATGTCAGTCAACTGATAGAAAATATCTCAATAATGTTTCAAATCATAACTAAAGTAAATATCACAATAAATATGCAGAGCAAACAATTGAAATGCATAAGTTATTCTACATTTTTTGTGGAAATAGATTTGAAATTTCAGGTATACTAATGATTTACCTACATATTTCATTAAAAACTGTGATCGTAGAAAAAGTGTAGTGTACAAAACGTATAGAATCACCTATTTCACACTTGTGTGATTCCAGCACTCGACTCCGTCTCGTGCTCAAAATTACACAACTCGTGTGAAATAGGTAATTTTCTATACTTGATGTACAATATACTATTTCTATAAGCATGTTTTTATGTTTTTTGTTTCACATCTGCTTCCAATTTTCCGCTTTCCTTTGAAAATTTTCTCTATAATAATGATATTTTCAAATTGTATGTTCAGTTTTACATCAATATATTTCTTTAATTTCTTTTTTCACATGTTGCACTATATTGTGGGGAGAACATAAGAAAAAATTTTTGCGAATGAAAAATCGCTATGGATCAAGTTATAGAAATAAAGACGATATTATTTTTGATCTCACAAATAGATGTACAAAATTTGGTTCAAAGGTAGATTCAATATTGTGCGCATACAAACACAGAAAATGCTACTTCTTTTTTTTTTATTTTCGGACTGGCAAAACGGCGCACTATTTTTGTCGGACAATATATTATTTTATCAAGAAATATACTCACCTATATGTATGATTTTTGTCCGACAAGTGTTATTCAGCAAACCAAACTCATAGAATTGACATTTTCAGAGCTTCGAACTGAAAATATGCAGCAGAAATTTTATCGGACAATATCACCACTCATATTCACTAATGTTTATTCTATAGTACTGAGAATTCCAACAGAATGTTAATAATCTAACAAAACTTGTAATTTTGACATGTTAGAGATGGGGGTTACGCCAAACGTCGCAATATTTTTGTCGGACAAAATATTGTGTGTGTTTTTGCTATTATTATCTTACGATTAAACTATAAAAGAGAGTGATGTTATTGATCAAGAATAAATCATAAAATCGATGGAAAATGCAGCAGTTTCTAAGATTTTCGCAGATAAAAAAGTTGTCGGACTCATCAAAATGAAGCCACTCACAAAGTTCCCAAAGAGTGTTAATAATCCGGAGAAAGGGGTTCTGTACCGCGGTCTAATTAACACTTTTTATTTTAAGGAGTTCGGTGCTGAGAGATTGAAATATTTTCCCCGAAATGAGACCACAGAATAAATTTTATGAATTTAATTTGAATAAAGTAAAAAAGAGTTGAACATGAACAAAACATTACTTATAACATGTTGACTATCAAGACGATTATTTAAATACAAAAATTGGTTTTTAAGGGAGATGGCGGTTGAATGAATTAAATTATTTTGGAAATAATTTAGAAGAGAAATAGAACAGCTTATTCTTGGCTGTAGATGATTCCGTTGTTGAACAAGCGCTTCGAGGAAGGTGCTTATGATGAGTCTGGTGTGTCAGATGATAAAATCATCTCTTTATGAGCGCTATATTGTCTAATTTAACTTGAGCGCTGAAATTATAATTAGATTTGTTAGATTCATCCTTCTTGAGTTGCATCCACATCATTAATTTCTCATATTTCTTGTTATAGGCATCATTTGATTTCTAAGAAATCAATCTCATATTAGGTTATTGCACAACATTTACAATTTCTGGAGTTTGTGAGAGTATTTTCTACCAAAAATCCGTTATTCAAATTTCAATAAATAATTATGAAGAATAAGAACAGTATTCAGATAGCACCATGGCAAAATATGACGTCATACAAAATAGTCTACTTCGTAAAATGAATTAAAATCGGAATGCAAATATATTCCACCCTTATCTTATGAAATTATGACGCAGGTTCAATGAATAATAGTGTATCATACACGCGAACAAATGTCTTTAGAGTACTTATGATATTAAAGGCAATAAAGAACCTGGTATCGTCGTTTGATTTCCTAAGCGTGTGGCCTATCCACCTGCATTTAAGAAGGCATATTCCCTCTGATATTAGGTTTTTTTTTGTAAGATGCCAGACATCCATATTTTCAATGTGATTTGGCCAGAAGTTACCAAGTATTCTTCGTAAACAGCGATTCACGAATACTTGAAGTTTTGTACAGACTTCTTTCGTCACCTTCCGCGTCTCACACCCGTTGATCAATACGGGCATGACATTGGATCTGATAATCCGTAATTTAGTCTGTGTGGAATAATGGCTGAAGAACCTTATATTGTTAAAGATGCCGAACGATTGCCTCGCTTTATTTAATCTATTGATAACATATACACTACCTAGATACGTGAATCTGTCGGTGTCCTCTATTGGGATGTCATTGATAATGAAAGGTTGATCATTATTGGCAAGGACTCTCATTGATTCTGACTTGGATATATCAATTTTCAAATTCTGTTGGCTTCGTCCTCCAGGCGCCCAAATTTCATTTCCATATCTTTGTTAGTTTGAACCATGAGGCAGATGTCATCAGCATAATCTAGGTCTTCAAGCGAGCAATGGAGTGTCCACCGTATTCCATTTGTATCTATTGTTGCTTTCTTCATCACTGAATCAAGTGGAGTATTGAAGAGAAGAGGGAAGGAGGCACAATCTTGTTTAACACCAGCTCGAATTGGAAAGTAATTACTTTTAGACCCCTTGTGCAATACACTGATACTTGAATTGCGATAAAGTTCCTTATTGATGTTCATCACTTCAGAATATATTCTTTTTTGTTGAAAAGACTATCAAAAGCTCTTTTGAAAATGGTAAACCATACACTCCACTGAATCAATCACTATATGTACTTATCACAATGTTTCAAACATCATCAGGTATGATTAAGCATTATCTCAGCTCCGACGAATTCGAACTTTGCGAACTCTATATTTAATTGAATACACGGGAATAACATAATTATAGACTAGACTCTGATACAGTACTAATGAATTTATTGGATGAATCAACACCAAATTTCACGCTAAATGAAAAATCTATGATATAATATGAAATTTCCTCTGAATGCTAAACCAAAGTTTATCCAAATTTTCAGATCATATTTCTCAATTCATTTTATGATCAACCATTATTTCAACGTCTTTGTTTTATATAAATCCCTCGAAGTAAGTTGTATTCGACAGGCGGCTTCACATTGAAAGTTGTCTGAACGCACGTTCGCTTCAGGTGTCGACCAGCAATGAATGTGTCACCCTCACACCCCTGTCCAATTCTCCACCAATGAAAAGCTCCCTCCACCAATTCACCAACTTGAGGAAAATAAATGTCGCTGACGATGCCAGTTGAATCTGAATTGCTTCTAAGCTCAACTTGCAAGTTGCTAAGTTTGTTTTTTGTTAGTGATTTGTTATTGCTCACCTTAATATTTCACTAGGACAAAGACATGAGCCTGATATAGCCCGCACATAATTTCCCCTTTCTTTTATTGAATAAAACGATTTTCTCTATCAAACAGAACGAATGTTATTAATTCTTTTATTTTCTTATCCACGATTTTATTTTAACCAAATGTCAATCAACTCGAGATCTTGGAGTCATATTCGATGCTAAGCTCACATTTATTGATCATGTGCAACAAATATCATCATCAGCTTTCAAAATGCTTGGATTTATCATTCGGAATACACGCCAATTTCAAGATATAAGAGCAATTTTTATATTATATTATTCCTTTGTTAGGTCCAAACTTCAATATTGCTCAGTAATATGGAACCCTATATATGAAGTGCACAGTAAATGCATTGAATCTGTATTTATTGTACCTATTATTTCAAGATAATGGGTACTTACCCTAACTTCACTGTCACTTCACTTCCAATCTCTGCATCAAATGCGTTACACATCTTTACTGTGTCATCTCTAAAAATTAGTTAATAATATCATAAACGATCCTAACTGTTTAAGTTTGCTTAACTTTTTTGTTCCAAATATTCGAACTAGAACTCCTTGTACTTTTTACCTTCCTTCTGCTAGAACCAATATGCTTTTTCAATCTCCTATTTTCAATATGTGCTCTTTGTGTAATAAATTAGATGCTACAGTAGACTTATTCTCCCAAACTTATAATGTATTTTGCTCAGAGATCAGTAATCTCCATTAATTTCATATGTTCTGCACTTTATGTTTAAACTTGTATTTTCTCATATTTCTCATGTTTTATTGTTCCTACCCTATTATTAGGTCAACCTGTTGGGTAGTGTATTATCAAAATAAAATAAAATAAAATAAATAAAATAAAGATACGATATAGCATTTCTGGAAGCAAATAGCAACAAAAAAAAAAAAGAACATCCGTCAAAAGGATACTCATTTGACAGTTTTGAAAAAAATAGACACAAGGACCAATTTTCAATATTCATAAGTCTAAAATTGATTATTTATTTAATAGTATGAAAGTACCGCGACCCACTGTCGTGCAATGATTTTATATGATTATAAAAAAGGATTAAAGTTCGAACAGAGGCATCGACATTTGGTGACAGCTTCTAGGGATAACTGTGCTTTAGAATCTATGGTTGCCAGATGGTTTCGTGGACAGTGTCATCTGAAACTTCAGAGCGAAAATATGGCTTTGATTGCTGCTACTTAGTCTAAATTCAAATTAAAAGACAACTCTACTCAATTTAATACAATTATGCTTTGCTTCCGTAGTTATACATTAATCCACTGAGTAATTTGCACTTTCCACAACATTAAAATCAATCTCTTTGAAATATTCTTTGGATTCAATCAAATCCAGCTCTAAAACCACTAATGTGAACCAACTAACACACACATAATACCTCCGGCAAACCGAAATCAAACGTATTACTCTAATGTTGGACACCGGACATTAGTTAGCTTACATGTATGCCTAGATGCGGTTGTATGGGTGTATGTAATTATTTCAAGACATAAATCGTGTGAGGACAGCACTATTGTGCGATAACCCTCTCCACAAGAACGGAATAGGAGGGTGTAGTTAGTCACGTGACAACCCAGGTCTCTGCCTAGACTAGAATGTAATTATTACTAAACCAACACAGAATAGAAACTCTGCTTTAAGTAAAATAATAACATAGATAGTGGCAGATTTTTGGGGTTGATTCCAGATTAATTAGTTATGATTCAATTAGAAATTCACGCTGACATCACATTTATTAGTGGAATGATGAATTATCCAAATGCTGAAATTATGCATGTGAAATATTTTTGACGCTAGTCCTGAGCAGAGTTGAAATTTCAGAATTGATTATAACATTTTAATAATATTTAATGTAACAAATTCGGTAAGAGCTACAAATAAAACCATATCATAGCTACTTTGGTGCAATCGAAGAGTAGCAAGAACTGACCACTTTCCAGCGATTACCCGTCCCATAGAGATCTACAGTTTTGTTAAATTAAGTTTATTTTCCATGGTTACAATTATTTTAACAGTTATAACCTTAGTAAATAAGCTCTATTCAACTAAACTATAGATAAGCTTAGATTGTACAACCAGACTTTAGAATAAATTGATAAAACTTATCACATAATCACATGCATTAGAAATGACGGTTTTGTTATTTATGCTACATACATGTTATGTATACTGTTTATAAATAGAAGAGGTTCATTTCAATTTTCGAGGCTTTTTTAAACCTTGTGGATAAGAAAAATTTATATGTAGACATTTTTATTACATATCTTAATAGGTAGATACCTATTCAGTAACGTGAATTTCACGTGAACCTGAAAACTACTGTGCACAATTAGTTCAAATCAAATATTTCAATAGAATCAAGAAAAGAAGCCTTTGAAGATACTCCCACAGTTTATTTTTGTTCAAATTGAAGTATGAAAATGGATATAGAAAAACTGACAACCTTTGTACTATTTTGATCAACATGATCTAGAATGAGATTGAGAGAAAATGAGGAATGAGTCCCGAAAATTTTCAGCGTTAATTGCAAAAGAGATACGACCAAAGTAAGGATCGCTCGTTGACGGTGAAATTTTATAAAATACACAATTATGAAGAAATTATCCTAGTTTTTATACTGATTTGATATTCAAGCACATTTCTTAAGTTGCTAGACATCGCATGCATGTATGCATTTGTATTATGTAAATTGCTCTCACTTCCATACTAATTATGATTTTCTTCCTTATGATGTATGAAGTCAGTTCAAACTGACACGAAACAGCAAAAACTAAATATTATCACAACTATTGACCACCAAAAATGGGGAGCACACAGAAAAACAATCATAAATGTATATAAAGCTTTGATAAGGTCTAGAATCGATTATGATTGCGTAATATACTCCACTGCAAAACCATCTTGGATTAGAATGTTAGATCCTATACACAATAAAGCATGGCCATAGGAGCATTCAGAACCAGTCCTACAGACAGTATATTAGTGGAAGCAGGAGAAACATCTCTAGAAAACAGGAAGAAAGAGCTGACTTTAAATTATGTAACCAAACTATCAACCAATTCCAGCAATCCGACGTCTAACAAAATGTTCGAAGGTAAAACAGAAGTTAAACAAAAAATATGTACTTATCTTAACGAAACGTTACAGCAGTTTGATTACCAAAAACAATACGCACATGTAGCATAGCTACAGCAGAAAACTAGAGCATCCAAGAGGCAACAAACATTATAGTCCAGTCAAAATAAACATTCACCCTTGCATAAATTCCCAAGAAGCTGAAAATTGGCATGAATGTCACGGATAATATCATAATGAAGTTGTGGAAAGTCCCCAACAAACCCGCGTGTGCAAAAAATTTTATGCAAGGTCAAAGTTCGCAAAATGGGTTTTTTGAATTTTTAGCGGAACGATCAGTTTTATGATATAAATAGCTCGAACACAAATTGTAGATCTTTCAATTCTCTACAAAAATTGTCCTTACTTCTTTTTCTCTTAGATCCACCATTTCTAAGAAAAGCCATTCTTAAGTTATATTCTCCATAATATGCACACGTTTCCACGCTACCTATGAGTAAGTGTACTTGGCGCGTATTTTTCAATGTGGTTTTCCCGGAAGGCCTACTTAGGTCTTCTTATTAAAGTTAAATATAAAATTAGGTCTTCTCATTCAACTTCTTCTTCATCTTCATCCTCCTGAGTTGACGTAAATTGTTCAAATAGCGATACAACAGTTGTTTTATCGTTGATATAAGGAATATCTTGTGTTGAAGATTCAGTATTTAAACGCGATTGGCTTTGGCAGCAGGTGCATGCTGGTGAAAAAAGTCAGCTTACTTTTTTGTAGCCGCATTTCAAATTACACCCCTTTTTGCAGTTATAAAAAATAGTATTAAAGAGCTTTTCTGGTGCAGGTAGAAGTAGAGTGTGGATTAATTCCAATATATCATTGACTAGACTCTGGGATCTAAGTCTTGACTATTTTGGGCTTGGCTATACTGTACCGATGAGTACTAATAAGGACGAAACATATGTCTACAGTTGCATCTCCGGTCTAAGATGATGGTGGCTTCAGTATCGACTCTGAGGTTTAAAATTTCAATGGAAAACAATTCTTTTTTAGAACCATCCATTTTTTAAATGTTCCATAGCAATTCACATATCTCACATTTTTTTTTGTGTGAAATTATATTTATATGATTTCTTCTTTATATTATTAATTAGCTTCTAACCCCATTCTTCTAGGTCCAGTTAATTTCCAAGCCACACTTGAATTTGCTAATATACTTGATAAAAATGTTGATGAGCAGAAGCCGAGGTTGGAGGAAGACAAGCGAATTGAACACGTTTTTTATTACGTGTATGTTTTGCAAAATATACGTAACGTAATTTATCTATGCAAGTAATTTAAAGTAAGTAATGGACGGACACTGCTACGTTAACAATTAAACAGCAGACAGATGCTGCTTAAGGCCACATGGTCACATAAAATGAGGGACTGGGTTTCTTTTCATTTCATATTCTCAGAATTATCATTCAATAATAATGTACGAGTACTAGTTACGCGGACCAACAGTTTGACCTATATTTTACGTCTATAATGAACATGCAGCGTAGTCATGCATATTACTAGGGGTATAACTCTAGAATGGATTTTTCTCAGAAATGGTAAGTCTTAGGAAGAAGGGGTAGCAACAATTTTTGTAGAGAATTGAAAGATCTACAATTCTTATCTCAACTACTTTTATCATAAAATCAACTGTTTCACTTAAAAACCCAGAAAACCCATTTTTGTGAATTTTGACCTCGTATAAATTTTTTTGCACATATGGGATCGATGGGGACTTTTCACAACAACAAGGGTACTCCTATTTTTAAGGCTAACTTGACTGGACTAATCAAACAAAAGAATGATACTAAATTTGCCATTTGCACAGACTCATTCGGCTCCATTCAAAAATTACTAGACATTTACAGTGAAGATAAGCAAATATAGATAGATAAGAGAATATTCTCGAAGCATTTCTAATGGAAATAAAGAAATAACAATAATATGGACAACATCCTATGTGGGCATAGGAATAAGTGAAGAAGCTGACTGAGCCGCAAAAGAAGCTACAACAGCATAGTCTGATAACATACAAACTCCAGCCCAAGACGTGAAACTAGAAATAAAACTAAAATTAAGGGAAATATGGCAAATAAAATGGCAGAATAAATCCAACTCCAAATTGAGGAAAATAAAAGAACACGCGTCAAAATGGGAGGCCCTGGACAATAGAAAAGACCATACAATCATGTCAAGATTTGGAATCAGACACACACGCCTTGCACATATACTCATTCCAAAAAACACAACCGACTGTATGCAACACTTGTAACAAAGACATCACAGTACAACATATTATTATTGACTGTATCAAATACATGATACAAAGACAACAACAAAGATGCCCTTGCAAGCAACCAGTTTAACACAACAAACAATCTAAAATACTTGAAACAAATAAACATATGCAATGAAATATTATACAATAAGAATGAGAACACAATATAATGAAACTCTTAGGTCCAGTTTCACCAAACTCAGTTAAATTTATCAAGGGACTATTTTGAGTCAGTAATCATGGTTACAAATGTATTAACAATACTCTTCGTATAAAATAGCCTTTGAATAAATTTAACTATCGTTGATGAAACTGGCCCTATGAGAGACAATGTGACGAGGCATTAGTGGTCACAGATCGAAATGCGTCCAAACATTTAAATAAAAAAAAAAAACAGTTCTTCACTATTGTGTTAAAATGACGTAATACAGGTCTGCTATTAATCTCAAATCCCATAAAGAAAGTTAAGTTCTGAAAATTATAGAACAATAATACGCTCAGAGAACTGTTTTCAATACCTGAGTGTTAGAAATTGCTACCGAAAGGTACATGAGAAAGCGTTTCAGATGAGCCTCGCTCAGCAATATTCATTTATTTAATAATCAAAACCTCTTCTGATGTTGATTTCTTTTTAGCGCATTTTTAGCGCATTTTTCCGAAAAAAGCGCTATTATATTCACTTTGGCTGGCTGGCTGGCTGGCGTGACGCTGAGATCTCAGCAACTATACTATTTACAGACTTGAAACTGGTACTAAATAAAAGCTGCTGTTTCGTAGGCTTGCACAAATTGCTTTAATTCAAGCTCAGTGATTGTGGAGAATTGAATTATTCAATTACTTGTTTTAAGTGGAACAATGTCCATAGATATCTATGACATTAGGGATATGGCAACTAAAATTTATTAAAGTAGATAAAAATTTAGTTACAACTTTCGCCGCGGGTGTCACTATTATTATGTACAGTTGTCAAATCTGTCCGGGATTCATTCAATGACTTGTTTGACGCGAATTTGAAGCTTATTAGAATGAATTATTATTATTGAATGAAAATTTGTTCACTTTTGGTGTATTTTTTTTTATATAGCTTTGATAAAGATCAAATTATCATTTTAAGCTACAGCACTTGACCTCCTGTCAGTCAATAACAAAACAATGAAGATTAAAAGGTATTTTTGAGTTTGTACATGTATAAATTATGTACCTATTAAATAGTCAACTTGAAACTAGTACTAAATGGAAGCTGCTGTTTCGTAAGTTTGCGCAAACTGCTTCATTTCAAGCTCAGTAATTGTAAGAGATGGTAATTTGCGAAATCTCTGAAGTAACAACAATGACGTATTAACAGTAGACCCAGCACGCGGCATTTGTTTTGATGCAGGAATAAACAGTGGGGTGAGGAAGGTAAACATCGTTGTATCGCAGGTTGCGTTTTTCATTTGAAAAAATATCGATTGTGAGATGTGGGAAAAATCTCGTATTTTTTTATTTCGAAGCAATTAATATATTATTACTTCTATTTCAACAAATATATACATACAGTACAGAATAAAGGCGCGCACTTCTCAAACATAAATAAAAGCAGGCAAACCGCATAACAAGCATGTTTACTCCCTTCGCTTCTCAGAACCCCTCACCTTGTAAGTGCTAACATCACAACAAACTGTGGTCTGCCATAGGACGCGCTGGGTCTACTTTAATAATACGTCATTGAGTAACAAGCATTCATGAGCTGTCAAAAATGCGCTTCCATCATCTAGATGATTCTTCCATTTTTTGGAAAAAAGCGCCATTAATTCACTTTGGCTGTCTGGCTGGCTGGCTGGCTGGCGTGACGCTGAGTTCTCAGCAACTATAGTATTTACAGACTTGAAACTGGTATTAAATATAAGCTGCTATTTCGTAGGTTTGCACAAATTGCTTTAATTCAAGCTCAGTGATTGTGGAAGATTAAATTATTCAATTACTTGTTTCAAGTGAAACAATGCCCATAGATATATATGACATTAGGGATATGGCAACTAAAATTTATTAAAGTAGATAAAAATTTAGTTACAACTTTCGCTGCCAGTGCACCTGTTATTATGTACAGTTGTCAAATATGTCCGGGATTCATTCAATGACTTGTTTGACGCGAATTTGAAGCTTATTAGAATGAATTATTATTATTGGGTGAAAATTTGTTTACTTTTGGTGTATTTTTTTTATATAGCTTTGATAAAGATCAAATTATCATTTTAAGATACAGCACTTGACCCCCCGTCAGTCAATAACTAAACAATGAAGAATAAAAGGTATTTTTGAATTTGTACATGCATAAATTATGTATCTATCAAATAGTCAACTTGAAACTATTACTAAATGGAAGCTGCTGTTTCGTAAGTTTGCCCGAACTGCTTGATTTCAAGCTCAGTAATTGTGAGAGATGGTAATTTGCGAAATCTCTGAAGTAACCAGCATTCATGAACTGTCAAAAATGCGCTTTCATTATCTAGATGATTCTTCCATTTTTTTATTTATAACTACTTGTTTTTTGTTTTTCTCTTTACGAGAAATTTCAACTCTTATTTTGTCTGACTTTGATACCATGTTAGCAGTGGTTAATATTGCTCACAGCAGTATTTGGTAATTCAAATACATTCGGAACAGAATATTTATAAATAAATTATAATATTGAACTCGCATATAATAGCTATTTTTCAGAAGGGAATTAAGAACATGAGCCAAACATCTTTCGAAAAATTGCCTCCATTAGATGCTTATCCAATAAAAAATTATTATCTCACGTACTTACAAATAAAGTTAATCTGAATACCCATGATATTAATCAAATTATCAAAAAATACACGAACCAGATTCTCAAAAATTATTGAGTCTGCTCGTGGAGTCGTCCGTTCGTACATTACTGCTGTACCTCTCATTTATTTTCGCTCTTACTAATCAAATTGTTATCTCCCCCATTTCACTTTCTAACTTTATATAGTTATTATTACATCACATAAAATGATTTTGAAATTGTTGGCAAGAAAAATTCTTTACTCAGCTCGTCAGCAGTTAAAGTTGTCAGAAAGCAATGAGCAGCTTAAGACAAAAGGAGGAACTTTCAATAATAGTTAATTAATTCAAACATTGGTGGAAGAAAAGCCGCTAATTCAACCACAGCGGAAAATAGAACTTAGTTTAAAAGTTCCACCCGACAAGAACAGGAAGAGAATTCGACGCGACTTCTACAATTTGTCTTCATTGAACTTTTCAAAACGATGTGTAAGAACTAACTTTATTGCTTACGGTAGCAAGAAATTAACTTCAATTTTTCCTCATGGAAGGCTCTGCCATCTTAACCCCTCATTATTTCATTTATGATACTCTTTTCTTTAGATTTGTTACTTCATGAAACTTTCCAGACGAGGCTTTTTTCACAATATCAAATAGACAAATAGTACTGAGCTGCTTGCTTTATTATACGTCCATTGCTTAATTGATGCACTAATAACATATTCAAAAATTATTTTTGATAATCGAGAGAAAATTTCATTTTCTACTTATGTCTAGAAATATGATATTATTATAAATATATTTTTATAACACGTACACCGAAAGTACCCTATTACTGAGCTGACTTCTGCTTCGAAAGTTCTCAATTCCAAACCATGGTAACAATTTTCATTAATTCTCTGTTGACTGGGAGTTAATGGATATTTTTGTCCGCTGGGTAGAAATGAAATAATTGTAGATCATGGATCATGGATGCGTTGGATTTTTTTATTTCATTGATATATATCAAATTGATATTTGAAAGAAATTTGTATTATAGGATGTGTTCGTAATAGTATGTGCATTTATTGTGAACGGGATAGCAGAGAAAATGTGAAAATATCAATCAATAAAATAAATCATGTAAGTTGTGTTTCATTGTATTAGTTTACTGTAATGTGATTGTATTTGCAAGAATCTGTTTGTCAAATCGATAAGATAGTTTCGATACATCCAAATCTACTTGAAAAGCTTAATAATGGGGATACTTCGGTGCATTTGTTACAAAAAGTATCGTATGCAACACGGACACTGAACGACTGTCATTATTGTCACGGATAAATTTGGCTGCATGGAGCTACGCCTTGGACTGTGCCCTAGTCTTCGCCTTGTGCTTCGCCCTCGCCTTCGCCTCGTACTTCGCCCTCGTCTCCACCGAATGCAGCCAAATTTATCCTGGACAAAAATGACAGTCGTTCGGTCCTTGTAGCATAATATACTATTATGTAATAAACAAGACAAGATAGAAAATACTCTTTTTTCTTCAATCTATTTGAAATATGTCATATTAGTTACTAAATTCTGCATCAACAACTGGAATAAACAGAGGTAAATCGATAATAGCAGATTTTAAGACGCATGTAAAATTAATTTGGGAAGCATTGTTATATTCTCTCACAGAGACTGGACACACCCATTAATAATAAAGCCATAATTATCCTGCATAAATCAGAACTGAAATCATATTCACAAACATTTCCGTTTAAGACAAATCATTCCATTTAAGTGCACATGAAGAATGTTTCCGGAGCGGACCTCGAGCGTTACAATTTAATCTCAATATGAATCAGAATTCAGATAATAAATTAGTACATATGTTTACTAAGAATCTATCCCATTATGGATTCTAAAGTAGAAGAAAAAAGTCAATTATGCTTTGATGCTTTAATATTCAATTGGCGTAATCATAAAAACTATGATTCAAGAAAAATTCTGCTGTTGTACATTTTCGAACGGATATCCATGTTGGAAACTAAAATCATGAAATCAGAAAGCTATTGTAACGTCCAGTGTTTGTATTAAAAGTTTATGTTCGAACTATACTATTTCAAGATAAAATAATTCAATCAGATTTCCATTAACTGTGGTCCTAGTAGAATCTGAAAATGTAAGAGCTTCCTCCTTCTTCCTCTCTTTTTTCTACTCTGAAGTTTTGGTCTAACCCGCACCATCCTCAGAAACAAAAAGAAATAATATGTGCGTAAAATTAAACAGCATATGTTCAATAGTGCTCCAAAACCATGTTTACTTTAATTTAATGCACACCAATTTTTTCAACTCTTGAGATGGTCTAGGTGGGCTCAAAACTATAAGATGGAAAAAATTGACTCTGTGACTGTATTCCCGTATTTCAATCTACATATCAGTTAGTAACATCAATCTCTGTTCTTTTTGTTCGAGGAAAAACCAAAAATTGTTGATATTGCATTTGGTTTTAATTTCGATTTGTAAACAGCTTTTCGTTTCTCTATTTCTGAAGAAGAATTAATCTGTAATCCATAAGAGTATGGCAAATATGAACAAATTATTATTCGAAGACACACGTTCATAATTTTGGAATAATATAAAATACAAGGAAAGGTGTACAGTGAGTGAAATATCATATTTATGTGAAAAAATTATTATTAATGATTTTGAAAACGGAAAAACGGAAGCAGGTATTGAAATTGGAACGTAGCAAGTTGCAGAGTTCTACACATCATCATCTCATTTTATCACGATTATTATTCAAACATCTTCAAGATAGCTAACCTAAATCTCCCTATAAATATTTTTTGCATAAAAAAGTAGGCTATGCTCGTGCCCAAACTTTGTTCTACTATCTCTAGCCTCTTGAACCCCCTCAGTTTCAGCGTCTGCGGATCATCTAGACCATTTAAGACTATTATTCGATGACTCTAAATGCTGAAAAATAGATTTTTAACAATATAATTGAAATATTCGATTGCTGTTTCCTACCTTGCAATATTCATTCAAACTAGGATAGATGTTTTATATTCGAAAACAGCAATAGGTTTTCCAATTTTGTAAAAATGCAACGTAGCGCAAACAAATTGAATATTGCATTCCAGTGTAACAATATGCGTTAAGAACAACTTTAAACAAAAGTTCAAATCTATTCAACATCTCAAACATTCTGGAACTGCATCTTCTCATTGTTTCGATCTCAGAGTTCCTTCATTCTCCTGACTTAGTGAAGTTTATCTCCATACAAACATAATTACAGGCAACCTACAATAGTAAAGAGAAGTGGAGGACTGTTTCAATGCATCATATTGCATCTTAAATGCTGAGTTGGTAATTGAAGCTGGAAATTTGATATGCACATGCTTGGAAAGTAGAAATAAACTGAATAAAACCGAAACAACGATTGAAAATTAACAGTGGTTGAGAATGTCTATTTATCAAATGTGTTACGAAAGTGTTCCAGAGAATATCGAGTTTGTCTGTAAATAAAGGAGGCTCAACTCGAAAATGTTCCAAATTGACTGTAATATTGACTTGATAATCATAGTCGAATTGCCATGAAAGCTGAACATGTTGCCAATAGGAATTTGTCTCAGGTTCTTGACAAAGACTAGATCAGTTCATTCCTTTATAAAAATAAGATCTAGATCAGAATGACAAGAATTAAGAGCTCAGGACGTGATGGGATTATATTATGTCAATGTCGATTCGATGTTGCACTACCACTTAACTGCTTCCTCACATACTACTGTTCGATTTTTGGCATATCATATTATGTGTATGACTTTCATCCACTACCATCGATAAATTATTAGGTATTATTTATTGTTCGATATGCGTGAGCGTATCACCTTATCTAAAAAAAAGTGGAGTATTTTTCTTGATTTCCATCAATCATACTTACTTTGGAAATGCTCACATAACACTGGTCAACACAGAAAAATTTTCCAGAATTCTGTTGATCGTTTTTGGTTGAATTGAGGGTGGTGATTTCGAAACTAGCACTAGTTTTTTTCAAGCAGCTCTTGTTTTTGAATTGCAGACAGGCTATGAATTCTTACGAAAATGTATACTTTTACACACTTAAGTTGATGTGAATCCATACAATATTGTCTTTTATAGGACTTTCTGGAATAAGGAGCTAACAAAGATTCCAGCAATAATATGCCATTATATAAATGTCCTATCATCCTTGGTATCGTTCTTTCTTAACTCGTATCTTGATGGAATCTTTCATCTTGTTCCTCACTAAAATCTCCAAGAGTTTTAGGAAATCGGACCAAATGAGAATGTGAATGATGAACTTCAATGTTCTTGTCACACCCAAAATCTCTTAGATTTTGCAACATGTCCTGTACCAATTGTAAATAGTTTTCTAATTTTTGGGATTTTAAAAACGAATTATTTCCTCTTTTAGAGCTCATATGTGCTCAACAAAATTTTGGATTTCTGATCAACAGTCTAATTTGTGGACCATCGAGAATACCTACTTTTAATTTTTCTGCACTTAGCTCAGGAGATTTGATAGGTAAGCAGAACATTCATCTTTGTCAAGAACCTTAATAAATTGTTTCCTAATGCCGAGTTTATTATGAAGTGGTAGTAATATAATTCGATCGTGATTCACTAAATGGGGATTCATCACATTTTGATTATCAATTACTAGTGACTCTCTCGATGGCCGTTCAAAGATTTTTCTTAATTTGTAATACATTAACGATACTGTATTAAGGTATATTCACCACAAATAAAACAAAAACTGTCTGGATCGTTCGTACAAGGTCTCCTCTCTGTTGTCATTGTAATACTCTCTATTAAATTAACAGATGTGCTAAAACAGGAAAAAAAATCTGCTTTCTAAATGTTAATAAATGTGAAGAATTTAAATATCTCAAAAACTAGAGCTGCCAAGGAAGATTTAGTATGATATATGGATCACCACATCAAAATACATTGAAATTGACACCAATATTTTTGTAAATTTTATAAAGTCGTAAATTTTTGACCAGTGTAATTCAATGGGAAATAAAGGAACCTTCTTCTTCTTCTCCCTCTTCTGTAGCATTACAGCCCACTAAGGAATTTCCTAAACAACTTGCCTTAATTATTATTTGCATCCAATTTTACTATGAGTTTCCATATCTTTTCTGCTACTTCATCCCTTCATCCTATTTTTGGTCTTTTTCTTTTGATTTTTTCATGTAGTTTACTGTCTAGCATCATCTCAGGTAGGCTCTCATCTTTCTTTCTCTGCACATGTCGTATCCACCGAAGTCTTCAAGAGTCAATAAATCTTAATACATATATTCTCTCCTTGTAGATTTATATGTAATACTAGCAACCCGTGCCGGCTTCGCACGGGTCGACATTCAATAATATTCAACATTTTCGTATGAATCTTGAGAGCATAGTTTAAGAGTATAAGATAATTATTAAGAATAATACCACATTTCTTGCTTGAGTAACACAATGAAACCATAACCTGAACTGTCAAAATTTCTTGATAAGTGCGTGGATCTATGTATAGATAGCATCATCAGTATTTTATCCAATAAATTACAGGAAATAAAAGATTAAATTGCAGCGCAGGCAACGTAAGAATTTTATTGGTCATTTTCTAACATCTTGGATTACATTATTGAAGTTTTCATAGGTAATCTTTTTTGTCGATGGTAAATTATAGCCTATGTTACTCAGTGTTAATAGGTATAGGATTCTACTAATGAAAGAATTCTTAAAATCAGTCCCCACGCAAGCGCCACAGCAACTATAGAAAGTTTTAATTTAATCGGTTAAACGACAAATACCGTAAGAAGTACTATGTCAGAGCTTTCATGCTAGTGCCAACAACAACTATATAAAACTCCAACTCAATCGGTCGGACGGGGGCCACGGCCTGGCTCAGTGGTAACACTGTTACCTGACACCACTGAGGTCCCGGGTTCTATTCCCGGTGGCTCCATGTGTTTCGTGCCGTGTGCGGGGGTTTTCTCGGAGTTCTTCCGTTTCCTCCCCCCTAGGTACACCCAAACTCTCAACACACTTCTTCGGAAGTGACTTCCGGCAGACGTGAGTGTCAGTCTGTCGCGTAAGCGACAGCAGTGGCACCTCTGGATGAGTAGCTGTACTACAGTTGCACAACAAGCGCCAGTCTCTCACGAAAGCCGAGCTACAAGGACATCGTCGCGCAGTCTTCGGACTGTAAGATGATCTACCTTGGACACATGACACAAACATTAACTTAGCTTAGGCACACTTACACTTATACCACACTCTGAAAAGGGGCCCACGAGAGTCCCTATACCGGAGCACACATAATAGATTAGATTAGATCGGTCGGACGATGTGTGAACGGACAAATACGGCTCGTGCGCCACCCAAGGTATGTTGATGGTACAATGGCTTGCGGGCTATCATGTGACTTTTTACTTCAACCAATCCCAGTTTGGGTAGCAAACGTCAAAGTGACATTTCGTAAGCATTGTTTACTCTTTATTTGTTTGCAGGATTTTTGTGCTACTGGCATTTATTAGTGTTTTTGACGTTTTTTTGTGTGTATATTGTGACTTTTGGACTATTTCTTTTATTGTTACGAGTATTGTGTTGGATTTAGCTGTAAATTTTTACTTTTAAAGGTTATGTGAAAATAAGCCGCGTTGTTTGTGTTGGTGCTGTGACTACTGTATTATTTTTATTATCTTCATGTGTATTGTGTTAGTTCTAGCTTCAACAGCCCGTTTCTCGAAACAATTTAAGTTAGTTCAGAGTTTTGAATTGATTAGTTTTATCATCATTTTAATATTTTGTCCATCAAAACTAATGAAATATTCCCTCTGCCTTTTTCACATTACCAGGCAAACTTTCGAAATGAAAGAACATCATTCTTTTGGAAAATATCCAGCTGATAGACACTGAAACTATGAGCCAAGCGTTTAACAACGAACTGAATGTAAACATATAACTGTCACTTTGACGTATGTTACCCAGACTGGGATTGGCTATAGCAAAAAAGTCACGTGACCGCGCTCTTGCTATACCAAGAACTATTTCGAGAGAGCAAACAAGTGTAGTAAGTTTCAACTCAATCGGATGCGTGAACGAACAGATATGGCTCGTGCGCCGCGTTGATGACACTACAATAAGAATCCTCACGAATGTACCAATAACAACTATAATAAGTTTCAACTCAATCAGAAGAACGATACACGAACGAACAAATACGACTCGTGCGCCACTTATTGTACGTTGATGGTACGATAAAAAAAACTTTCACGATATCGCCATCAACAACTATAGAATGTTTTACCCGAGTTTTACCCCAATTGGATGAACGGTCAAGCTGTTTTTGAGTTATAGCGAGACTAACGAACAGCGTTTCATGTTTATCATATATATATATATATATATATATATATATATATATATATATATATATATATATATATATATATATATATATGTATATATATATATATATATATATATATATATATATATATATATATATATATATATATATATATATATATATATATATATATATATATTGTGTTACTTTTTCTACCCTTAGGGTGTCGAATTTCATCATGTCTATTTATTCTCCACCAAGTTTGCTAGTGTGTTGATATTAGTATTGAATATTTATTTATATATTTGAACAATTTCATTTTTCTGTCAGACCGAACCTATTTAAAACTCACGATTAGATAAATCATTAATGAGATCTACTTCCATCCTTTATATTTCCATTAAAACAATATATCCCATTTGTATCAATCAAAATACAAACAGCAATTCCTCAATCTAAGAACGGATTAAAATTCGCTCAACGATTTATGCTTAGCGATTGAAGTGATTTATGGAACTCAAAGAAATTTTGTGCAATGGTCCTACGTCCATAGATGATTCTAATATCAGCCAATAGAGACCAAGACTCGTTGAAAAAGTCTAGTTCCTATTTCAGAAATATATATATATTTCTCCAACTTCTGTCGTAACGTCACATTTTTCACTAAGTGAAAAGTCGGATAAAAAAATGACAAACGACTTGTTGAAATCATAACATACTCTTACGTATCCAAACATTAACATCAAGTGTGCGACGGTTACAGATTACAAATTCTAAAGTAAAGTCATTTGTTCAGTTCATTTGTCAATGCCTAGCTTATGTCGCCACGAGAACACGAACGATCGCCTTTGCCATTACTTTACTCTACACAACTCGTTGATGGTTTGTGTAAAACCAGAGCTTTTTACCATGCTCAAAGAAGATCTAAAAGCCAAGCTTGAGCATTGAATTTTCTATCTGGAAATGTTTACATATCTAACTTCAAAGGCAGCAGCTCTAAGATATTTTAATCGAGTACTGATAGAATCTTAAATAAGTTGCTCGGATCTAACAAGTAGCAACTAGATTTATTTTCCCACCAAAAGTTTACATTTGCACTTACAATGTGGTGCGCTGATAAAATACCTAGCTACTGCATCAAAGATGAATTACAAGAAAACAAATCATTTGGACGCGAGATGGAAATTCAGTAACTTACTCTTTTCAGTTAAGGCCAGTGTAACAGAAAATTGATTACACAATATATATATGTATATATATATATATATATATATATATATATATATATATATATATATATATATATATATATATATATATATATATATATATATATATATATATATATATATATATAAAAGTTCAATTTATTCGTAACAAATTACTAGTTCAATAAAGTGGGACTTTATAAACAATATGCAAGGTCATGAAGTGAGACACTACAATCGAACAAAAAGGTTGTCCTTATTATCCATTAGGTACCTATATAAAATTTAGAGTTTTCACAAATTATTCAACCAGCCATGAAACGTACTAAGATATTTAAATACAACTATTCCTAATTAGTTTCAAACTTACTCCCTTTTGATTCTACTACTAAATTTGAAGAATGATTTAAATGTAGAATGCAGCTGTTACCACTGTTTAACATCTCATTATAAAGATAATATGAGCATAATTATACAAAGTTTGCTCTTGTTCAAAGTACTCAAAAATGAATAATAAATTAGACTTTTGATGTGGAAATACAGACAAATAAAGAAAAAACCGCATGACAATCTATCAGGTGTTAAATGAAAAGCTAATTGTATGCACAGCGTTCTATAATTATTTAAATTAAATACGTGGCTAATTAACAACGATGAAGCACAAAAGACTTTAATTAACAAACTAAATTAGTTAGACAGAAATTTCTAGAGAAGTTATAAAACTATCGCAGCCAAATGTTCTCTGTGAATATAGCAGTAACACACTAGAATATTTTCTCTTAATTGCCGTCATAATATTTTGCAAAGACAATAAAGTATTATTTTGATGACAAAATTAGATTCTTCAATCAATACTTTTACGAGTATATCGATAATGAGATCGTACTGCTAATGCTATGACCATTACTAATGCTAGTAATTACCTTAAAAATATTTACCACGCGGAGCGCGGTTGAACTAGAAACCACATGTTCAAATAAATTTCTAAAACTGTAAGTATTCATCAATGATAGGAAAATATTCAGTAAGAATTTTTGTCTGCTGCGTCAAATAATTTATTTTCTCTTTCCTAGCTTGACAGTTTCAGTTACATCTTGGCCATCTCCAAGAGCGCTACAATTTGAAATAAAGTTTATGTATCTATTGCAATTAAAATCTTGTCATAGAATGAATCAAACTTTTTTTCAAATCATTGGAGTAGCCGAACTAGGAAAAAAATAATAATTTGAATGAATTTTCTAATTCTTGAAGTACCATCAAAAGTACTTGAATTCAAACTAAACACACATGGCGATTGATAACTAGGTTGCATCGCTTCAGTTTGAATTTTAAGCTTCGCGAAAACAAAAAATATTGAATCGGCATCATGAGTTACCATATGATATTGTTCATTTGAATGGCACCTAATATTCAAGAGCCAGCTGTGCAATCCGCTATTAGTTGCTTGGGAATTAAATATCCTTGAGTCATCGATAATGCATAAATATTGTAACAGCTTCCGTAGAAACTTGATCAGTAATAAAAACATGTACGAGAAAATTATAAATAAGTATTCATCAATGTTCTTAAGATTTTAGACGGAGAAAATTTTGATCCTTCTAATCTGGTAATACATTCGCAGTCATCTAATGACAACAGATTTTGAATAAATTATTGATGAAATTTGAATAAGTACACTTAAGAACTGTTTTGAGTTCAATCTTAAATTTATCTTGAGAAACATTAGCATCCGCTTTTCTTAAATCAAGAAAGCCGTAGACTATTGTTGTTTTTCGAATAACTTTTTGAAAATTAAACGATAAGAAAATAGTAAGTCATTGCATCCTCTCCTAGATAGGAATCCTCTTTGCACATTACTTATTTCAGAAATTGGTGAGGTTCGAAGTTTATGAATTAGAATCTCTCCTAAAAACAGCTCTATTATAGTAATTAAGGTATTAAGGGTGTTAAGAGGACAATAATGCCTGAGGTCAACAGTGTACTTTCCGAAGGCCTCTGGCCCGAGGTGTGTACGTTGACCGTAGGCATTATTGTCTGTTCAACTCCCGTGGTGCTTTCAATGTTTATTGTCCGACTTTTGTTGTATTTCAATCGAAGTTTTTAGCAATGTATGTCCTGTCATTTTGATTTCTGTCAGAGAAATCACTCTAGATACTTGCTGTAACTAGGCAACTTGTTTGTTATTCTTCAAAATAATGCCTGAGTGCATTATTTTGAAACATAATGCCCTCGAGTATTATTTGTTAGGTAATTACCCTGAAATCAGTGTTATTATGACAACAATAATAAACTAGTCAGACATTAATACATTTAATCAACTCCTTGTATTCCATCAAACATTCATCAGGTATACTACCAAACAAATCTCAAGTACTATTTCTTTTACTTTGCTTTCGCTTCTTGGACTACAAACATCTTTTGCACACTCAAATGTGCCATTGAATTTCGTCCAAAATTCATTTATATTGTAGTCAAATCAAGCTCACATTCCGGTAGTGTCAATCAATTTCTGACAAATATTCTCTACGTCATCTTCCAAAAGTAGATTGGACTTTACACGAAACATTCTTCCAAATCATTTCACTTTTATTCGCCAACATTTATTTAACCGTACGCTAGGTACAAGCAAATACATAGTGATCATTCAAGCCAAGATCTACACCGCGCTTCACTCTCATTTTTCTTTTCATCTTTCATCATGCATATTGAATTCAATTATATTTCTTTCATTCTCATTAACATTCTTCCAAGGTGTTCACTTTAGTAACTTCTAGGGGGTAAATGAAGTATTTTTTTTCTCATAAAATACGAATTTGAAACAAAAAATACGGTATTGCATTTGAAATTTTGACTTTAATTTGACTTTTAAATTAGTTTTCAAGTCAAATTCAGGGTCATTATCATTTGTCCTTACAATCATCTCACCTTTTCCATTCACTCGCTTACCACCAAATCTACCTAGAAGACTAACATATGTAATCTTCTTTACGCAACCCTAACCATTTTAATCCCCTCAAACAGTCAATTACTCTATAAAACACAGGAATGCCCTTTTCTTTACTCCTTAATTTATCGACTAATGAACATTTTGATAGCAAAGCTAGCATCATCAGAGCAGAAGAAATTAATTGACTACAAAAAGGACTAAAACATAGCATTCGACTCAAGTCTCCCCAATGAGAAGACATCATAGTAGATGTAGAAGCCATCATTTCTTGTCAACCATGGGAAGAGAGACTAAACTTGAGACAAGAAGCAGAAAGACTTATTAACATCACTTCCAAAGACCAGAACTCCAGTCACCAAAAGTATAAAGAACAGAAAGAAGCAGTATACTTAAAAGCTGGTAAAGGTAACTGAACCGTCATTCTGAACATGAATTATTATTATTTTACTCATGTCAATCATATGTTAGAAGAACATCTCTACTTGATATGACCCAAATCTCCTTTAACGTTTCATATCAATTAAACTTTGAAGACTCTTGACAATTGTAAAATTTTAATAAATATAGAATTGAAAATAAACTTAAATTCAACAGTTCAAATTGAACTTGAAATAGAAATAGATGTAGACCAATTGTTAACAACAATAATTCAACCGCATATAAACTTGGTAAGTGGTTATTGCAATAATTTACAGACCTAAATTTAGGAATACTCTGATGATGATAGCTTCGCTATCGAAATGTACATTAGTCGTGATTGAAGGGTGAAGAATGGGTTATTCCTGTGTTTTATTATGTAATATGTTCACGTAGCTCTATCCAATAATTTTAATCGATTAATCTTCTGAATCACATACGTCAGCCACATCATTCAACATCTTCCAAGATAGTCAAGATCGCCTTTAAATTGTCAGACTATATACTCACATAACGATGGTTGCAAAAGACCTACATTAATAGCAACCAGAGGATTCTTGCCAATGAAGAGAAAGCAAACTTTCCTACACACTTTTTCATTCAACTATTACTCCAACTCTGTGCTCCGCACGTTCATTCCTTAAACCCAACCATTAAAAATTAATATACGATATCATCTGCCTCCTCTTCACAAGAATTTTGTACTTATCAAAATCACCTTGAAAAAAATGGGATGAAAGGTGTAACATGGGGCTCTTTTATAATAAGGGTAGACGGTAGAAACGAAGGTGCTTACTAGACTTATCGTCACCATAAAATCAAAAATTGGAATAGAATTCAATCAAACATAAATTGAATATTAATAGGTACTCATCTGCAGAGTTAGAAATACTAAGAAGCTATTTAGATTATAATTGAAATCTTTTGTTGTATTACATATCATTTCGTCAGACCAAATGCAATTTCGTCTTTGCTTAACTCAAATTTCCGTTAGTATCTAATCTATCGTAATAATTTGTTTCTTAGGAAAACGTTTATATTCAAGCTGCCCTCTAATTTTCATTTAGTCAAATTATACATAAATTGTTGGAGATTTTCTATACTTTTCCAGGAATCATGAGATCGATGAACTCTTCTTGTATCTTGAACTTTTGGAACATGAATCTTTGTGAATGAGAATAGACAAAATCATGGATTCAACTATAAAATACTCCTGCCATGTTATTTACAACGTATATTTGTTACTTCAAAACTTCGATATTATCAGATTTTACAAATAATCTTGGGCTATTCCATAGATTTACTAGTGAATCCCAAGTTTCCTTCGGAAAGATATCATGTCAATGTCGCATTAAACAGCCACATAAAAGTCTAGCTCAGGCCTTGGCTGGTTCAGCCATCTTTCATAGAAACCGACACTAATTCCTTACAATCGTATTTCCAGACTTTATATTTTTTCTAAGAATTTGAGATTCGCCGATATTTGGAGATCGATAGGAACATTGTTAACAATCAAATTGCTTTCCTAGAAATTATTTCATCCTGTTCATTTTACTTCTCTGTCATTTTCACTCTCTTATTCCTATCAAATTGCATCTGATCCTTCTCTCTACTTTTCCAATCAAAGTCTGCGAAATTCTATTGGTAGTGTTAAGACGTTTGTGATTTTTCTTCTTTGTTTATCGTTAGGTGGTCTCATCCCTCCATCCTTTGTCAAACTTCAGCTAAACCCAAGATTAAGATAGTGTTTGTTGTGATTGACGCGCACTATCTTCATTGCTACACTCTGGTCTAATCACTGTCAGGAAGCTCACAAGTCCTTCAGGATATTACGTTTCACAACAACAGGAAATTCAATTGTTGTTTATTTGTTATTGCTCAGGACACGAAAAGTATGCTTCATACAATTTTATTGACAGTAGTCTCTTCTAAAGGACAGATAGAATGAATGCGTAATTGGTCACTATCGGTAATTTTTTTTTCATCCCAGGTTTTTTCCTATATTTTCTAATGTATCCTCATTATTCCTACAATAATCTTCTGAGATTCGTCATATATAACTTTTCCTAGCATTTCGGGTCAAAATGTATTTTTAATTGTGTTACAAACAAAATCATTGAGAAATTATATACATACATATATTACATAGGTACATATCGAATCTTCTCCTAAAATGGGGTAGGTACGAGTCCTATCAACTTTCCACTGGGAATCAAATATCTCGCAAGGCATAACACTTCCTCTCGATATCCATTTATGATTTGGCGATTTTCATCCTCACAACTACCGACCTCATCCTCCTATGCATTAAAATATTGATCAAGAATTATTTATTCAACAATTGCCCGAAAATGTCTCGCAGAATGCGTATTGTTGAATTTACCAAGTATTTACACTTATTTCACTTGATAAATACAATACAAAGCTTATTGAATAAACTAGTCCTACTATTCGTCTTAATATTTAGAAGAAAATTCTGAAAAAAACAAACTACAAAAAATATGACTATCAGGTATCTTTCAAGATCTTTTACAACGTGACATCCAGTTTTTGTGTCTCCAAATATAGGTCAAACGTTTGTAACGCTCTTTAAATTGAGTCGAATTGATAAACGAAGTAAATTCAAGAACTCACTTCATAAAATTGTTGAATT
The DNA here is from genome assembly GCA_963989225.1 of Dromius quadrimaculatus. NCBI lineage: Eukaryota > Metazoa > Arthropoda > Insecta > Coleoptera > Carabidae > Dromius > Dromius quadrimaculatus. The sequence goes on from OZ022324.1 coordinate 12,748,187, forward strand.
TCTATTCAGAACATGTACAAATTCATAAATTCCACAGCACCATCAAATCAGATCGGCAATTTAAATTTCAAGTTTCGCTGCTCTGCAAAAAAGCTAAAAAAATCTTGGTTCAATTCAAGAAAAGAAATTGCAAACGTTCACACGTACTCGACGACGTAAAAATAAAAATAAAACTGAACGCAAATCACAGTGAGAAGGGGAATGTGGGGCGAGTGAAGACTTTCTCCCCTCGGATTTACGAGCCGCTCGTCCGGAATTGCTTGCATAATGCCGGGATTTACCGAGCGTTAGTTCGTTGCACGGGAAAAACGGTCAAGGTGTGCGAACGTGCTGAAACTGGTAGCTGGACTTTCTCAGACTCAAATAGCTAATTCCCAATTTGAATTTCCGATAAAGGACAACGGATTTGTAAAGCATGTCTTCGTATGTGTCCCACTTGGCTAAACGGGCTATCAGCAAGAGATGAAGTGAGAAACTTTGAACTTTCTATTTCACAAAAACCCTGAATAGTCCATACTCTTGAGATATTCTATCAGGAGATCATGCTATGTTATTATAACTTGATAGAAAAAAAAGTAGACCATAGTTTGATATTTATTATAGATAATGTTACGGTAATATATTCAACTGGAAATGTTTATTTCATTTTATTGTATTCAACTTGATACTAAATTATTTCAGACTCATTTTGAAATGGTTAAAAGAATGTAGACTTCAAATTTCATTCTGACTGTTCAATGTTTGTTGATATCATTAGCTCCATTTACAGACGCAATGTAATTTTATGAAAGCATTTGCCGAAGATACATTCACATATTACTTGATTCTTCTCTTTAAAATCTGAATGAAATTCAATAACAGATATTATGCTGTTAACACACTACGTCATTCCGCTAAATTATTTTTGAGACTAATTAGTCCAGGTAATGTGCGGGGCTAATCATCACGTCAGATTAGGGAAATTTTGTTGTCTCGCCTGTTCTGAAAACTACTAAAGACTAATATAATGTATTTTGGAGTAGTGGATTAAGGGAGCAGCGTCTATTTGACCTCATGATCAGTAAGTGTGAGATTTTCATCAAGTTAGCTTTATTATTTTCTTCGAAAAATATAACCTACATTTTGAAAGAATTCAGTTTGAGGCTTCTCAAAGATTTTCTCCAGGATTTTTCGAAGCATTCCCGCAACACATTAATCCAACAATTCGAAAGACGCACAACATCTATGGTGATGAAGTCTTCTTTTGTCTATCCACCTCGCTCCTCTCTCTATTATAATAAATGAACTATTATTTCCGCATGTGAATCTCACCAATGGTACTGTTATAATTTTAATATTCGATTAGTTTATAATTATTGTCATAATAGTACTGATTCCAGAGTTATTATGTTACAAATAATACCCGAGGGCATTATTCTGAAAAATAACAAACAAGTTTCCTAGTTACAGCAAGTAACTAGAGTAATTTCTCTAACAGATATCACAATGATAGGACAAAAATTGCTAAAAATTTTGATTGAGACACTACAAAAGTCAGACATTAGACATTGAAGGCACCACAGGAGTTGAACGGACGATAATGCCTACGATCAACGAATACACCTTGGATCAAAAGCCCTCGGAAAGTACACTGTGGACTTCAGGCATTATTTTTCTTTTAACACTCTTGATACCCTAATTACTATTATTTTAGGCTTTTGTGGTTCGTCTACACTGAGCTTTTGTTGTACATAACCAACCAAGGTACTCCTTTAATCCACGTGTGCAGCTTTGGCAAATTTACTAGCAGGCTAAGTGGGCTTGAGCCTTGGGCTACAGATTCTAGGGGCGACAATCTTCCGTTTTTCCTCTAATTGAGCCATATTACAGAATTCTGAAAAAAAATCTGTGAGACAATTTCCTGATGCCTTGCAGTAGGAAGTTTACTAAATATTTTTCCGATGACTTCTCCCCTTGCCAATCATTGCAGATTCAACAATATCGCAAACTTCTATATTCCACGGTATATCACCTACTTCGCAATCTCCAGCTATAGATAAGAGAGGCAGAAATGTAACAACCCATACTTTGGAAATGTGTAAATCCGCCCTTGACTCTGGACTGTTATTAACATTTTTCTGACGCCAAGTTTTCATTGAAAAAATCTCAAAAATCACAAACAAAGTCTCCAACGTGGACTATGGATTGCGATTGTAGTCTGTTGTACATACCACAAAATATCTTCCAGAAGCGACAGTCAGATGAAGAAGCTCATTTGTAAAGAAATATAGTTTATTAAACAGATTTAAATACCCAATCAATTATTCTCGCAAAGCTTAGTTGATGTTCGTTGCAAAATGCTTTGTATCAATGTATTCGAAACATTCTTTGCACTTCACGTGCATGCGGAGCGTTTGGTTTTCGACAAATGCATTTGTTTATTTCGTGATGAATTATTGGATACATGTTTTTTTTCTATTATTATCTAAGTTATTCTTATATAAAAAGATAATGTGATATGAACAGTTGTCATTTCTTATAATGAACATGTACCTATACCAAATAACCATTCTGAATTTCCCGCTTCAGTCTGCAGATTAAAATGTCCAAGATCAGCGAAAAGAGTGTTGTAGATCAAAAGCACTGACAGAGAGTGTTGCTTCTGGTAGTTCTTCTGTGCTTAGATCTAGGAGTCAGTGTTATACTTCACTGTGAGCACTCTTCTGTGCGTTATATTTACTCAGGTTAAGGCTTGTTACGGTATAGGTTCAGGACATCAGCCGTATCAATTATCAGGTACTCACTGATCTACAGGGACCTTAACGTGTTTGGGCAAAAATTACACTCCTTTTGGGTTTCACTGCAGCAATGTGAAAAGGTCCTCCCAATCTAAAAAAAATTGATATCGAGCCCATCTAGGACTACGTACGCCACTGGTCCAGGACCTAAGTTTTACGGTATTTTAGCCAAGTTGTACGCAACGAATACATCATTCATCATTAGATTTTCTGGTACGTCGTAGATACTTGTACTCATTATTCGCCTTTTAAACTTAGCAGTTCTCGATCCTATAATCGAACCCAGCACTCACGCAAGCTCGAGTAAGAATTAATGGAATGATTTTTGGGTCGATGTTAACCTCGACACCTTCTGTGTAAGAGTAAACTCTTTCAAGTAACGCTGCCATTCATTACTATGGTTCAGTCATACTTATTAACTACTTATAACCACTGTGATAGTCCATTATTCTCACTACGCAGTGTATCTCATAATAAAGAGACCCTTACAGTTTTATTTGAAGTGGTCAAAGACCTCGTACGGTCCGTTGCCATCAGACTATTAATCGATTTTAAGCCAAGTGTAATTGGCACTAATAATTTTTTCTTTTTGGGTAACTTTCTATAGAGACAGACTTCGAACCATCCTGTCTCCACTGGACTATTTGCACTAATAGACCGGAAAATGGTGACAGTTGGTGTATTCCGATTTTTACCGCATGTCACGAAAAACACATTTTTTTTCACTTTACACTATGACTGGGAAGCCTGCATCGGTAAATAAACTTTTAATATTTCTTATCAAGGGGTAAATTATCAACCCTCAAGAGGCATGCGGTATAAAATCGGGGAGCCCCGCATATCATCAGCTCCTAGTCTATAAGCCGCTCTTCATGCGAAACCTATACAAAATAGTCGTAGCACTGAAATAATTATGATCAAATGTATTTCCCTTGATGAAACAGTCACTCCAAACTATAATCAAGAGATAAATAAAAACGTTGCTAATTTGTTGAATACTCATTCCAAACTCTTAAACCTATCTTATTTTCTCCATCTGTATTTTTACCAGAATTCATTCTCATTTTTCCATTTAATAACTTGTATATGGAGATTTTTAATATCTTCCTGGAAAAAATTATTATCTAGAGGTAAAAACAGGAGAAACAAGCCATTGAATATTTCATCCAAACCATCTTCTTGAGAATTAATTAAAATGAAAAGTTGTAAAAAGTCTATTAAAATATTCAAAAGATAGTTCTTAATGAAGTGGTGGTTACTTGGCCGATGCATGTATTTTAATAAGACATAACTTTTAGTTCCACCATGGTTCGGGAATCTTCATAGCAGTTTTTAAAAGTTTATCACACGAAGAATCGTCAAATAACCATTACATTATATTTTATATCATCTCATCGATATTAAGGAATTTTTGATAGTCGATAAAATTCCAATAAGAAATACTCCATCTGAACGAAATAGACTGGAAGTTTTAATCGAGGGGAAAATTTAAAATATTCTAGGAAATTTTAAAACCTGTAACAAAAGAATATTTTTTTGAACGCGAATAAAAGAAAATACGAATAGATAAAAGGGTTAGGGAATATATCTCTAATTTAAAACACAAAGCACATAAACAAAAACTTTTTGTCCAAGTTTGCGACGGTTATTCCCTTTCGCAATATGCAGAAGACTTGTAAATTTCAAACGATTGTACTTTTATTTGGTTTCGAGAATACTAATGCATAATTCTAGCTTTTCGTATGGCATTGTAATAGGTATGAGTTGAGTGTAATATTGTTCTTGAAGCAAAATCGGTTATGAAATGATTTTAATATTTCGTATCATATCAAATTATCTGATTGTTCAGCAAATAACAATATTCTGATCCAAATACTAATCCAGAATAGTAAATAATCTTATGAAGCAACCAAATGTGTTGAAGTAATTTTTTTAATTTCATTTTGGTAATAATTTATCCTTGCTTTTCAACTAAAGTATTTGTTCAATTTGGAATGGAACAATTAACGCTACAGTTAAGGTAACTTCAGCCTGACTACGTTTAACTTTCACGTTGACCTTTCATCAATACCTGTTCCACATCTATTAAACCAATTAAAGTTAGGTAATATTGACGTAACTCAACGCTTAAATTCTGAATATCCATGAATAGGTACCTACGTACAAGGAAATAGTTGACCTAGATCAATTTCAATCACCAAAATAAATACAGCTAATATAGATATCCGATACACAAAGTCTGGTAGCTCACAATTCATTGTGTCATTTTTTGGACAAAAGTCACAGACAAAATATCAAAATTGACAAGAACATATATCTTTTTTGAGGGGACGGCTCGCAAAGGAAATTAATGGCGATATACTCAACGAAAAAACTGTCATCTGTTAGTCAAAATCTTGAAACAGTAAAAAAAAATGCAGATCGATACTGTAGATATAGGGCAGCAGAGATTGAATTATGGAGATTATTTCACTCATGTCAATTATACTGACAAATTTTGCATAGTTACAATGACAATTATAATAATAAATTTCTTGCCAACGGGAATTTACCTCTGAAAATTCCCGTTACCTCGGTAAATTCCCGTTGGCAAGCGATTTATTGCGATACATTGCCTTTGTCATGGAGAAACAACACACAGTTCTAATATAAACAAACAATCAGTTCTCGGAAATGTCAAAATTTAATCGTATTGGAAATGCATTTTTCGCCGAAAATAATGGAATTGAAAACAAAAAGTTGATAAATACAAGAGTATATGGAGGCAATTTAGTGCATTTTTCGATAAAAAAAGGTTAGTAGTTGCAACTAACATTATTTAATAGATACTTATAGTAGCAATTTCATTCGAGAAATATTCTTCCCAAATACCACTCGCGACTTTAATTTTATCATAAATTTCTCTTTCAAACATTGATTACCTTTAAGCAACATCCTTCGAGTCATCTGCTCAGATGAAATCCCTCGAGCTACGCTCTCGTGATTTAATCGGACAGATAACTCTCACGATGTTGCTAGGTAATCAATGTTTTCAAGAAAAATTTATTGATAAAATTACAGTCCCTTGTGATATTATATACGAATTTTGAAACTAGACAAAGATAAAGAATGCAGGGGCAGGGCTCAATATTGTTTTTCTGTTCTGAACTGAATTTAATATCAAAATATGTTTTCAACTTGTCTCCAAATTTTTATCAAATGATTGTATAAACTGTTAGATTTTTGTTAATATGTTCCACTATCAGGATAATATACAAGGCTTTAGCAAATGTGTTATCCCGTCCCATTAGACCCCATTTATAAGTAACAAAAAGAAAATACCACACACCAATATCCAAACAAAACTTTCATGGATTTACTAAAAGAAGCTCATTCATTTTTCTAACTTGAATGCCTATTCACACACAACAAACCATTAATTATATTCTTCCACTCATTGCGTCTACGCAAGCATCATCTTTCCTGTAGAAAAAAAAATATTACTATGGTTATCATTCCATCCTTAAAACTAGGTAACTGCAGTGCAACTGAACACTCCAATGCAAAAAATCATCTATTGAGCAATTCGAGGAGTTAGCATGTAAATAACTGCAAATATTATTCACATCTTATCTCGCAATTGAGAGTCAGTTTTAATCTGGCTTTTGTATTCATTCGCATATAGGATAAAGACCAGCTGTTCCGAACGTACAATCAAATGTCATAGGTTAGTGCTCCCAAGGCACTCTGTAAAACTTACAGGATCATATCAAACTTTTAACATTTGTTTTTGTCTAACAAGACTAGTCTTTCGCATAGACTAGAAAGAATATGTGATGTAAGTTGGAGTGCATTTTGCAGAATTCGTTTTGACCTTATCTCTGAATTGTGAAATATACTTTAATATTTAAATAATGTCTAGAAGTTGACATTATCATGCTCATTTATTAGAAGGATGAAAATTATATGTTCATTTCTTCCAAATAAGAACTACAAGATTGAAAAGAAGAAAAACTGAGTCATTGCTGAGGGGAGAATAACGTGAATAGACTAGAATCAAATTTCTAAGCAAAGGTCAAGCTATCAGCTCTGTAGATTTTTGCAAATTCCATTGAACATGCTGATTTTTCATAAATTTCATGACTAGTTTAGAAAAATCGACCGTAAACAAATGATCTATGATGCATTTCAATTGCAGAGGAGCTATTTCAGAGAATTTCAATTTTTGACATTTGTAAATAGGCTGCTCCATTGTAACTCTTTGACATGATTGTTAATCAATATTACCTCAATCACAGCTCGAAAAAAATGTGCTAACCAACATCAAAATTGCAAAATTTCAAAAGTATGTACAAAAACATTACACTTTGAACCGCCAGATAGCACGGGTGTGGAGTTAAAGCAGCTGTATCAGTAGCCTACATTCATATGCATATTCAAAATAATTTTTGAATCAAAATATTCCCTATCAAATTAATATTTTCTGAAAGAAAGCAAATATTCAGGATTTTCTATTATATTCTGACAAAGATTATCACAACTCTATTTTTCCTTGTCCAAGTTATGCAAATTTCTTTCTCGAAGAATACTATTGAGTACCCCACGAATATTTGCTCGGAGGCTTGTAATAAAGAGCCCTGTCTGCTCGTGAGTACCAAAAATGAACCTTTAGTAAATCAATACATCTTTCAAGATTATTTCTAATCATACAATGAAACTCTGTGTATTGTCAGAGCACCGACAAATTGCAACAATAGAAATGACTGTAGAGATAACCGGAGTTTCTTGAATCAAAATGTTCCTCTCAAGAAGATATTCCTAATAAGCTTCAACAAAAATCACCAAAAAGCCACGAATGTCTGCTTTAGTTTCTGTTAGTGTAATTGGTTTTTATTTATGACCTTTGTCAAATTGCCGAATCATGAACTATACTCGAAAATACTGCATTCAGATTCTGAATTCTAAGATTCAAGTCACACATCTAAAAAAAATAATCAGCAAATTAACATAAAATTTCATAAGGTCGTCACAAAATTTTGCAATTAATACTGTGGAATTCTTTTCCGATTGGAAAAATGAGCTAACCTGTATAAATAGGAATATGAATGTGAATGAAGCGAAAGAGATGAGTTCGGATTGAGGTATCTAGCGAAGAATGACTGCTGGTTAAATGTTAAATGGGGTTCATGCCAGTTTCATTATGAGGAAGAGGCGTTAATTTTATGTATGTACTATGAAATTTGCACGTGATTAACGGTCAGACAATAACTCAAAAATATTCGCTCCAAAATGAAGTCAAGTAGCTTGAGATTTTGTAGAAATCTACTTCCTTAAATATGTTTAAGAACATACACTATTGAACATAAGAATATCTCAGAGAATAACCTCTTAACATACAACATTTACTGTAAATTTTTTTGACAGATGGATAACAAACATAACATATTTTGTAGAATAACCACATAACATATGATGTTTGCGAACATATAGTATGCTATGGATTATAAAATAAGCTTCCAATGCTTGTATCATTATTTCTATTATACTCGCTTGTTGGATATATGTATGTAATTCTTGTAAACTATCTAGGTCACAAATTTATTATTCATCTACTCTAACAAATTCAAATCTTATTCCACGTGAGGATTTCTGCTTCCATGTTCTCATTTCAAACAAAGCTCCTCGTGTAAACACATGTGAGTGTTCTCAGGCTCTACTAGATAACTTCAGTATATTGCAAGGTTGCCAAACTGGACACAGGATAAATATTTGAGATTATACGTGAATTTCGCGCTCCTGCATTGTCATCCGCATCGCAAACAATGGGTTAACTTGTATGTTTAGAGATTTGAATCTTTGAGATCAGAAACAGACTGCTTTGTGCTTTCCAACCATTATACTTTGAAAGCTAGTGTAAAATGGCTCAACAAGTCTATTAATGATGACTTAACGAATATTAAATCAGGTATATCAGGTTATTGGCAATTCCAAAAGATTGGAGTCCAATTTATAAGCTTAACGTTTATAATGAAATGTACGAAAAACTATAAGATTATTGACGTTGAACAAGTAAATGACAATGTTTCATTTGCTTTACCTGTTGGATGATGTATGCTTAATGAATAATTAAATAAATAATGTTTTTTCTGCCTTTTCTGGCTTAATATTACACACCTCCCGCCGCGATATGCATTTTATTAAGGACTAGCGCTAAAGCCTCAAGTTTCAACGATAGAAGTGATTATTACAATGGACATCGAAAAAAAGATCTTTCTCAAAACAAAGATTCCTAATTTCTTTTGATTATTATTGATTATGACCTGAATTTACTTTCGAGAAGTCGCAATTACTTCCTGATTTTAACGAGCTTAATTATGTATGTGAATTGGTTAACTATCAGAATAGAACTTCTTTGATATTCAATACAAATTTATTAGATAGTTTAGTTTTTATAAGCAACTTCCTGAGCTTTCACGCAGAAACTCGCAGAGAGAGATTCTTCTTATGACTATAAAATATTTATCAGTATATCGGGTTTTATACAATTGCTATGATTTTCTGGTGACTTTATTGTAAGGATTCTCATAATTATTCATCAAACAGTCTAATCTCTAAGAACAGTTATTTATTCAATGTTTATTGGTCATAATCAACTGATGTGAACCTACAACTTATTTCTTTTGTTTTACCAACGATTTTTCTATTTTTTTCCCATTTTTTTCTGAATAGTTACACATATAATGTATGAAAAGGTGCCTTGACATTACAAAATAAATATTAATTTGACAAATCTTAAGCGTAAGCGATTAGAAAATTCACAGTTTTGCGCGAAATTTTGCAAAACAAGTTATAGAGCCGGGACAATCCTCCTCTAGATCACTTCTCGCTCCACAAGAGCATCGTCATGCTACTGATTTTTGTCCATTTTAGAATGTGTTCGTCACTGCGTGAAAGTAAATTTTAGACTTCAATTTCTTAGAGTCTAAATGATTATTGGGATGTGATTGTATGTGGGAGTAACTCAACACTGTTATTTCACTTAAAAAATATATTTATTAACTAGCAGCCGGTGCCGGATTCGCACGGCTGGACATCTATTTATATTTAACATTTTGTGATAAAAATCTTTACATAAAAACAACTTTATCACTGTACACTGATCACGCTACTACGTGACAAAAAGAATGAGGGATAGAAAGAATCACTTTAAAGCTTCACTGTACACTATATGTTAGCAGAGCTATTAGTTAGTGGCAGCAATATATTATATTGGTTTTCGGGAGATCCTACTCCAGAGAGGCCAACATATAATTGACCATGGAAGAAACATTTATCTCTTCAGGTCGATGCCTATACCATCGAAAAAGTTAGTATGCTACTCAGTGATAATATGGGATTCTACGGGTGAAAGAATTTTTTTAATCGGTCCAGTAGTTTTTCAATTCATTCATCACAAACAAAAATACAAATCTTTTTTATTCATAATACTAGAATAGATAGATGATACTGTCAGAGACATTCCCGCAAGCGTCAGCAGCAACTATAGAAACTTTTCATTCAATCGGATAAACAATGCTCGAACGGACGAATACTATTCGTGCGCGTTAGTAGTACTATGTCAATACCTAATCCAAGTACCAACAACAACAATACAAAGCTCCAACTCAATCGAATGAACGATGCGCGAACTGACAAATATGGTATAATAATAAGAACCTTTACGAAAGAGTCAACACCAACTATAGTAAGTCAGACACTGACCCACGCAAGCATTTTGATTGACCCACGATCTGATTCTCAAACATATTTTTATATCATGAAAAAAAAAACAATCAAAAATATTCATTGATCCATATGGTATCTCTCACATATATAAATGTTTTTCAAAACCGTCATTAAAAGTTAACATTCACACGGCAACTTGAAACGTGCAAAATGATTGTTTTGTTTACAGGCCGTGAAATATTTCGCATCCTACTGATTATTGGTATCATTTATCATAGCAACACTAAAAGTCAAATTGATTGATCCGATATGTCAAAATTTTCTTTTAACATTTTTATCAATTTTGAGACATGGTTTTCAAAACAATGTTGTTTGATACTCGATCGCGAGATTCTTTTGCATTCCCGAATGCAAAAGTCATATTTCGCAATCTATAATCAAAAATAACTATTTTGATGTCGACTTTTATTTTTTGCTCTCCACTTGCGAAAGTGAAAGTTTTCAAACAAAAAAGGAACGAACATTTTTTGGAAGATTTTCAAAAGTGAGAACCAAAGAAAAAGTAGCTCTGAAACATGCTTCTTTCCCACTTTTCTAGTGATGCCACTGACTTTGTGACCTACGAGCTAGTACTAAAAAAATTAATAAACAAAATTTTACCCACTCCCCTAAAAGGTTTGCCATCACTGCTCTAGAATCACTCTATATAATGATAAAAACCGCATTGAAATCCGTTGCGTAGTTCAAAAGATCTAAGCGTACATACAATGGGACAAACAGCGGAAAGCGACTTTGTTTTATATTATGTAGAGATAGCAAAATTGTTATATCGATGTTTAAAATGTAAGAGGTTTTGCCTCTTTCAGTGACTCGGTGATGACTCTCTCAGAATTTTCGTTACCAAAACTAGGCAAAAGTCCATTTTGAGTTGGGACTTGCTTATTATTTGATACTTATTCCAAAATAAAAACTGCATGGTTATAAAGATACCTCGAACAAAAGGAACATAATATATGTACTACAATAATTAAATTTTCATCAACATGAGTATTTGATTTCAATTATAATACTCTATGATAAGCAAACAGCACTCTGTTATTACCAACATCAAAAACCTAATAGCACTAGCCCGTAGCACCATTTGACATTAATAGTGTAGCTTGTAATTTGATAGAAGCAAGAGAACGACCATCAATCCTACACTCCATTTATCATAGAATATTGACACTTATCACAAGTACGATAACAGTCATTTACATACATCGTTGCCCACTACTGACAAACAATACATCCGATGAACGAGTTATGAAGCCTGTCAATGTTTTTGCTCCATAATGGATGAACTAAATTTTGCTTTGATGAACAAGGCAACCTATTTTTCTTTTTTACAATGATCTGTTCATTAGTATATTGTGTGGCTAGGGACGAAACAAGACGATTTCAGCTGAGGGTGAGCGTTGCTTGCCCGAGCGAAGCGAGGGCCGGCATCACCCCCGGCTGAAATCGTGTTTTGTCCCGTGCCACACACTGTATTTTTCATAATACCTGCATTGAAACTTTCCACATTACAAATTTGTCATAACAAAGTTAATATTTTTCATTTGATTTTGCAGGTAACAAGTCGAGAGTAGCTGCTTGTGCTTCATAAATAAGATGTTGTAGTGTACTTTAAATTGTCGTATTAATACTTTTCCTCTTGAAATTACTCGTCTTTTTAATTTAATTTACAGTTCTGAATACAACAACTGTCAAATTAACTAAGGTTATATGATTTTCATTTAGAGATTGACAATGAACAAATGCGACTCTGCCAGGGATAAAACGATGTAAAAAATTGATTCAGCGGACAGAAACAAGCTTGTTTCTCCCCTCGGGCAGAAACAAGCCTGTTCCTGCCCGGCTACACTCGCATTTGTCTGCAATTGTCTTGTTTCGACTGACAAAACAGGCGTTGAAACGCGTTGTTTCAATGCAGGTATTATGAAAAATTTGTTATACTAATGGATTGGATAAGTGTTCGCGCAAATATTTGAGTGAGATTAATTACTATCAAAACTTGCCCTAATGATAATAACAAGTAGTCTGAGTGAGTTAGTTATAAATTCATATTCAACTCATCTTCAGTAATGATCTATTGAAACCTCTTATAAAATAATAAAAATGTGGGAGCAAAAATATATTTATACCATTTGTAGAATCTCATACGCAACCAGTCTGTGAACAAGCATTATGACATTTTAACGATGCTCGTCACTTGGTAAGCCTCTGCTCGAGATACTTGACCTCATGTCATAATGCGTGAGTTTACACACTCGTTTCAATAGAACAATCAGTAGCAGCTTGTAGCTAAAACTAGTGAAAATGCTTCTTCATAAATTTTTCAGCTTTTATCTAAGAATCCAGCAAATAATATTTAATACATTGCCGTACATACAGAAACAGTATATATTCTCAGTCTTGATAGAAACCAAATGTTCAATTGTTGAAATAAGTGAGAAGACTTATTGAAAGAGGTAAAAATTTATCTACAATGTCCCCGAAATTCATGTTTTCCTTCGTGAACAAACGTCCGCAATAAAAAAGTCATTAAATAATTGGTTCAGCGCTGTTCCTAATTGAATTCTTGAAGTAGCAACATTCGTTTCCTGTTCCTATTACCAGGTGTATTTTACCAGGGAAATGAGAGACATCGCCGTAGCTACTTCTGGAGAACTACAGAAGCTTACTGAATGAAAAGGTTTTTCTCCACGGCTCACAAATTTCGAATTAAGAATGGCGCCAGTAGTTACGGCGTTCCAGGGGGTTGAAATTCTGTTGCGATCGTGACTTTAGAGTAAAGTATTCTGAGTATTTTAATTACAGAAATAAAAATCATTGGTTGAAATAAAGTCTAATAGATTTCTTCGAGTGAAAATCACCTGCAAAGCAAAATTTTCACATATTTGGAACATTATTTTGAACTCTCATCCAGAAACACAAAACCATTTACTTACATGTGATACAAATGTCCATTTTTGATTAGACAAAAAAATCTTACCCAACAAAAGATCTTGCTTGCTTTAAAACACTCATATCATTCAAGTATTCGATTGTCACAAAGAATTTGTTTAATATTTCTGATTCTCTATATACTAGAATAAATGGAAATAACATGTTCATAATGGCCCTATGAAATATATTTTCTGCTATCCGAAACCAATAATTATTTCACAAACATAATTTCAAAGAGTAAAATCAATTGTCAACAGTTCTCCTTGTCATAATTTTCAAAACAACAGCAATTACATAAATTTGTTCCCATAATCAGCAGATATCCATCCAGGTCAAGTTTTTATTTCGTTCATGGCTGCACAAATGCACAACAGCCTCTAGATTCCCATGCTGACAAACTTCTATGAGATCCGTAGTGGATTTCAAAGTTTGAACTACATTCATCGATTTAAGACCTATATGAAATTAACGACAGCATTTCAAATCTAAATCGGCTCAAACTGTAAGTCGGCTCACCGAAAGTCTCTGCAAATTAACAGAATTATCGGATCCGTTTCCGCCAGACTCGACACTTCTGCTGCATGCTTCGATGGATAATCAGCTCACATCAGATCCGTAACTAACAAAAACTTATCAAAACATTACCTTATCTATGCCGCACTTACGTTGCTAGTACATTAACTATTATTCGCAAAAATTGTTGCTTTTGTTACTTACACTTGGGGTAGTCTACAGAAAACTAATTACACCTAGATCGCACTAGCGTTATACTTTGGATATTCGATGTATGATATCATTCTTTCTTCTACAGTTTGTAGCTCTCAGATTGTACTTTTCCAATTCAAATTACACTACAAAAACTATATAACTCCCTACCTTGATGCATATTCTACTATAAAGACATTCACTCTTTCAAAATCTGCTTGATAAGGCCCTGTATCTTCGTGATCTGAAAGTTCGTCGAAAAGTTCCTATTCATCTTAGGTAGAGCGAGCTAAAGACCAAATTCGGATTACTTAGAATTCCCGTACACACTTATCGTTTACGCCAAACCGATAACTCGTTTACCGGTTCGGAAGCAAGTGGCAACTTTGCCAGGAATTACGCACTAAATGTTTTCGACTCAATGCTGTTTCGTAATCTCAAATTCGTTTAAGAAGAAACCCTTAATCTTCTTATTGAGAACACGTGGCAATCTAAATCTCAGAATAAGGAAAAAACTGTTGAATTCATCTGAACCTCACATTTAAAGAAATTACAGCTATATAGAATAATTACTTACTTCACTATGTACATAAAAATTTGTATATTATGTGCAATACTAGGAGTGAATAAAATTGCTTATCGAAATTTGGGATGAAGCATGAGATTTGCTTCCAGTATATAATGATATATTTAAAAAAAGCTTCGAAATACTTGTATGACGTAATCCTGTTGAGTATATATGTGAAAAAGATCTTCAAGAAGCATAATATCTACTAACAAATTATTTGAACAATTTTTGTTTTTATCAATTAAAACGGAAATTCGAAAAAATGTATTTAGTTAATTACAATCTCTCTTTTTTGAAAATTTATTTCAATTCACCAGAACTTTATTCTTCCAAGTGTTAAGAAGACACTATGATGTATTCAGATTTTTTAAATGTTTTTTAATACTATAAAAAAGATATTTTTTATACAAACACTATTAGAAGTATGACTTTTAATGGTTGCTCAGTGTGTTAAAAATAACAATTTATGACATTGTTATTACTTTTAACACGTTGTCATCAGCGACGTG
Organism: Dromius quadrimaculatus; assembly: GCA_963989225.1. NCBI lineage: Eukaryota > Metazoa > Arthropoda > Insecta > Coleoptera > Carabidae > Dromius > Dromius quadrimaculatus. The sequence goes on from OZ022324.1 coordinate 12,763,441, forward strand.
CACTTAGAATATATTGTTTGCTTATATCTTGATTATTCTTTATTTTCAACATAGTTTCTAATATTGTAGAGTAATTTGACAACTCGCAACAGCTCAAGAGGCTCGAAGGGTAGGCATGAACCTGTAAAAGAATATGTGAAATTCTTTGTTTCCAAATTGAATGCCAATCAAATGAATGAAAGTTTTGGTTATAAATATCTTGTAAAGAAAAGTGGCATGAATTCCTCGTTAGCGTAAGGGTTTGAACTATGAGGGAAAAGCTTGCATAAATATTGAACCAATCAGCTGTGATTTTAAATTGCATGTCATTTCAACTGTAGGTAGTTTGTTCAATGAATTATCATTAGAAAAACTGGCATGTACCCTAGGATGTCTTAAAATGGAGGCATTGTGTATTTCATTCAAAATAATTTTCTTTTAGAACACACAAAAAATGGTGTGCATGTTGGTCAGGCTCATCATTGATGTATTTTGGAAAAAAAGCTAAGAAAAAGTGCCCAAAAATCAAATTAAATTCTAGGACATATTTTCTTGATCTAAATTTCGACTCGAACAGTTTTTTTTTATTGAAATACAAAACAGCATGCAATAGTTATTTGCATACTTAGTTATGAAAAGTGCCATATTGTTTGACGAAACGTAATATTTGCCAAAACGAGCGTAGCGAGTGTTGCAAATTACGTGAGTCAAACAATATGGCTTTTCATAACGTATTCTGTACAAAATTTTATCTAATTCCGTCAGAATAATTTTATCTATATTTTTGAATAAGAACAGCTCTCACGTTGCATCACAAAACTCAGATGACTGTGATTTATGACCATCTATTGTTACTACAGAAACAAGAGTGCTCTGAAATAAACAAATATCGAGTTTTCACAAAACGTCAGAATAATTTTTTTAAATGTACTTAAGCAATAATATTCTGAGTGATATAGTACCTTTTGATAATAAAAACTCTGCCAATGCTGCATACTGTGAATAATAAATTATTCTCTTAATTGTACGCAGATAAGAATAATTGATTAGTTCTGAAACATGGCCAGGAGGCCTATTCTAATTCAACTTATCAACTTGATAACTTAACAAGATCTTGATAACACACTAGCGCATCTAGCGGATGTATTTAGAAGCTAGGCTGATACGTCATCTGTGACATATAGGTCTTGATAAACTTAGCGACACCTCTGCTAGTGTCGCTACCGAGATAGCGACTTGATAACTCTGACATTTAGCTTGAAATTGAGGTTATCTCATTCACTTCTCGACTGTTTTGGAGTTCTTTTTGTCAAATTTTGATTGATATGGCGTTTTGTTCGCTTCAATTATTGGTTGTTGAGGCTGCAGAATTTGAAGAACGAAGAGAATAGAATTACGCGAAGATCAATAAGGAATGAGCAGGATCTTTTTGGAATTGCGAACGCAGAATTCCGTGCAAATTTTCGGCTTAGCAAGGAATGCTGTTTGTATATTGTGAATAGTAAATAAACATACTGACATATATCACAATCGTGTGCCACCGCATTTTCGGGTAATGATACTCTCATATATTAGATACAATATAAGAACAAACATGATTTTTTTCTTGGTTTTCAGCAGTAAAGACGTGGCGAATATCATGATTTGGTATTTGATGCGTAGATGGATATTTTCTTCCAAAAATAAATTCATAAGCGCGCGTCTTTTTACTAGCAATTTATTTATTTGTACCAACCTATAAACTTGAAATAACTAGATGTTGATAATCTTAGCAAGGTCACATGACGTCATTATGACATCATAGTTATCAAGACCTAAGTGTCGCTACAAATAGAATAGGTACCCAGTTATGTAAAGTCATTACGTAACTACTTTACGCAACTGTTGCATGACAGTTATGAAAAATAGTACGTTTCATAACGTCAGAAATTGATGTAAAATTTGACTATTTAAAACGGAATTAAATAAAATATAATTACGGAAATTTTGTTACTATTTCTTGTAGCTCTTTCCAAAATTTTTTCAATGATCGGACAAAGCTTCTTGCGTGTCGTTTTTCAAATGAATTTGACACTACATTTATGTAGTACAAAATGACAGGCAAAATGAAATCACGAAATTTTGCAAGTTTTTTTATGCAACTTTATTACTATTTAAGATATAAAGGGCTCAGGCAGCATGCATGCTATTTTAAGTTTATAACTATTCCACTATAAAATGAAATTTTTGCTCCGTTCGAGGGAATTTGAAATTACGGCTAATTGGTTCAATATTTATGCAAGGTTTTTTCTAAATTTCAGACCCTTCACCAAGAAGGAATGCATGCAATTTTTTTTAACAAGAGTTTAATGTCTAAAACTTTCATTTCTTCAATTTCACATATTTTTTTTCACAAGTGCACGCGATCCTTCGACTATCTTGGGCTGTTGTGAATTGCATGTTTTCCAGTACTTAAATTTGGAAACATATTAATTATTCTTCGTTACAAAGGCATGCAATATGGTCTATAATTGGAATTTGAACTATGACCGGAAAGGGTGCATCACTCAATAACATTCCTAGCTTTCTTATCAAGGAGTAAGTAATCAGCCCTCAAAAAGGCATGCAGTATGAAATCGGAGAGCACTCCCCGGTCATCAGCTCCCAGTCTAATTATGAACTATTCCGGCTTTCATGCAAATGACTGTTTGATGACTTTAACAGCAATGTATTCAAGCGATTCTTCCATAAAATAACATTGCTATCTATCTATCATAGCTGTCATTACTGTTGCTATGGATTCTGATAACACTAAGCTCCCGGTACACATATTTATATTATTTTAGTCTCACTCTTCAAGCTTTGTTACACAAATCGATTCACTTCTATAAGTTTGATATTCTCCTTAATCTTCAAATGCAAAAACTTTCTTCAATCAATAATATTAGGATGAAATAAAAGAAATCATCGGCAGCATTAATCCTAGGAAATCTCCTGGCTATGATTTAATAACTGGCAAAATCTTAAGAGAGCTGACTGATAAGTAGAGTGCGGACTATATGCATTTTGCATATGTTGTACAGTTGTACATATCAGTATTTTCTCTACAAATGTTTACAATTAATACTAAAATTTAATGTAATTATTGACTTGAATTTTGCATATTGTGCATATCTATAGTTTTTTCACATATATTGAATTTTTTGTGCATATAATTGCATGTTTTCAATCATATTTCATGACCATCGTTCAGCTTCGATGATATTTGAACCTGCACCTTTTATACGTTTGCGGGATCTGTGGACAGCAGCTTGAAAAAAGCATGCCGCTCTCTTGATAAGTGATTCATATATTTGATCTTGGAAAATAAAATTGATCGTGGGTATGCTCATGTTTACATTTCGGGTTTGAAATGTCTTATTCATTTGGTAGTGTAAAATCCCAAAAATTGGAACAATGGATGAAAGTTCCGGGATATAAACAACGTGATTGTATTTTGTATAGCTTGCGAAAAAAAAGGTGAAATTTATTGATTGTACATAGTTTGATTTTTCTTTACAATAGTATATCATATTTACCATTTTGCTTTCAAATTATGCTCAAATACTGTCCTTGCCAAATCAATGAAATCGAATAATACAGACAAAGATAGGAAGAAATTTGATAAAATGTGCTGTTTTTGGAGAAGTAACGATGATAAATAGAAGGTATAATTCAAGAATGAACTTCCGATTGTGATACACCTTTGTAAATGGATATTGGTTTAGAATATGTTTTTGCCAGGGTACGTGAGACTTTGGAGTTTGGAAAGAGTCCTTATTATTTTGTTGAGTAGATCTTAGTCAATAGGTTCTTTCTTGATTTTTGTTGATATTTTCAATATTTGAGCAGATATATTCTAGATAGCAAGAATTTAGCCACCTGTATAATCCTATGGAATATATTCTAAAAAATGTGCTTTCTCATACGATCATAACTCTAATTGTTCTTACTTTATGTACATACTTTTAGGTGAATATGTTCATATTCAAGACGGATATGTTTGGTTTCTTGTGATAGTATATATATGATTTATTTTATTTTTGTATTTGATAATATACCAAAGATAACAAAGTTCAAATAAAGTTGCATATTTGCATATATTCATAAAAGATCACATATATATTTTATTTTATGCATATTCAAGGCATATTTTGATGATATTCCGAAGCATATTGCATGCATATTTCGGTCATATTCTCCTGCATATATTCCGCACCCTACTGATAAGGCACTCAAATTAATAACATTTATTTTTTACGCTATCATCTGATTGAGCCACTACCCATCTCAATGGAAAATTGCACAAATAATTCTTATTCACAAACCAGGAAAACCTGCCGAAAAAGTTACATCGTATAGATCCATTAGTCTAAAGCCGATGCTGTCGAAGGTGTTTGAAAAAATTTTGCTGAAAAGAATTAGAACTACTCTGGAAGAAGAGGGCTTGATACCAGAACATCAGTTTGGTTTTAGGCAGCAACATAGCACAACAGAATCGTTAACACAATACGAGAAAGTTATCAAAATAAAAATACTGCTCAGCTGCATTTATAGATATCACGCAAGCATTCGATAAAGTCTGGCAAGATGGCCTACTTTACAAAGTGAAAAAACCACTTCCAAACAACATATACCAGATACTTAGATCATACATAACAGACAGATACTTCCAAGTTAAATTCAATGAACAAATCTCCAGCCTATACCCAATTAAATCAGGAGTACCGCAGGACAGTGTTCTTGGTCCAACTCTTTATCTAATCTACACTGCCGATCTGCCAATTGAAGAAAACACTGTAATTACAACATTACATTTGCTGATGACACTGCCATCCTGTCATCAAACAGTGACCCGCAAACAGCATCCTACACACCACAGGAACATCTTGTTGGTATAGAAGCCTGGATGAAGAAATGTAAATTCAAGGCAAATGAGACTAAATCTACACATATAACATTCTCAACACATAGGGATACATGCTCTCCGGTCCACCTCAATAATAAACCGCTACCACAAGCAGAAACAGTCAAATACCTAGGTCTACACATTGAAAGACATGGTATCTGGTGTAAACACATCAAAACAAAAAGACAGCAGTTAGCACTTAAACTTAGAAAACTATACTGGATGTTAGGCCGAAACTCCAAATTATCTATAGTCAGCAAACTACTCATCCACAAGACAATGCTCAAACCCATTTGGACTTATGGCATACAGCAAGTCAAATATCAAAATTATTCAAAGGTTTCAATCAAAAGTGCTCAGAATAATAACCGGCGCACCATGGTATATCACCAACTCAGCTCTCCATGCAGACTTGAAAATGAAGGCGGTCAAAGAAGAAATTCAAAGACATAGCGACAAATACCCAAACCGACTTGAGTATCATCCAAATAACAACGCCGTCAACCTTCTAGATAATAGTAGGGAAATATATAGACTTGAAAGATATGACCCCTTAGACCTACTAGTCCGGTCAAGTTAGCCCTAAAAATACGGGTACCCTTGCATAAATTCCCAAGAAGTTGAAAATTGGCATAAACATTAGGGATACCATAATAATGAAGTTGTGAAAAGTCCCAATCGATCCCGCGTGCGCAAAATTTTTTATGCGAGGTCAAAGCTCGCAAAAAGGGGTTTCTCGGATTTTTAGCGGAATGAATAATTTTATTATTAAAATAGCTTGGACAAAAATTGTAGATCCTTCAATTCTCTACAAAAATGGCCTTTATTTTTTTCTACCTAAGATTCGCCGTTTATGGAGAAAACCCATTCTGAATATATATTTTAAATAATATGCATGACTATGCTGCCTATGTACATTATGGACCATAATATAAGTGAAACTATTATTCTGCGTGACTAGTACTCAAACATGAATATTGAATGATAATTCTAAGGATATGAAATAAGAAGAAACCCAGTCCCTCATTTTATGTGACCATGTAGCCTCAAGCAATATCTGTCTTCTTTTCAATTGTCAACGTGGCAGTGTCCGTCTATTACTCAATTTGTATTACTTGCATAGATAAATTATTAAATTACGTTACGTATCTTTTGCAAAACGTAACACGTAATATAGAACGTGTTCATTTAGCTTTTCTTCCTCCAGCCTCGGCTTCTGCTTATCAACATTTCTATCGAGTATATTACCAGGTTCAAGTGTGGCTTGGTAATCAACTAGGCCCAGAAGAATGGAGTTGGAAGCTAATTGATAATGTATTGGAACCAATCCAAGCTCTACTCCCGTCTGCACCAGGAAAGCTCCTTAATACTATTTTTTGTAACTGCAAAAAAGGATGTGATTCGAAAGCGGCTGCAAAAAAGTAGGCTCACTTTGTGCATGCACCAACTGTGAAAGTTGGTCGTGTACAAATACTAAATAGACAACACAAGGTGATTCTTACATCAATGACGAGACAACTGATATATCGCTGTTTGAATAATTCACGTCAACTCAGGAAGATGAAAATGAAGAAGAAGAAGAAGAAGTTGAATAAGAAGACCTCATATTATATCAAATTTTGATAAAAGGACCATTAAGTAGGCCTACCGGGAAAACCACTTTGGTGGCATGAAAAGGTGTGTATATTATGGAGAATATAACTTTAGAATAGCTTTTTCTCAGAAATGGCGAATCTTGGGAAAAAAGTGTGGGGACCATTTTTGTAGAGAATTAGAAGATCTACAATTTTTGTTTGAGCTATTTCCATCATAAAATTAACAATTTCCTTCAAAAATTCAAAGAACCCATATCTACGAGCTTTGAGCTCGCATAAAATTTTTTGCACACACGGGATCGATGGGGACTCTTCACAACTTCATCATAATGGTATCCCTAACGTTCATGTCAATTTTCAGCTTCTTGGGAATTTATGCAAGGGTCAATGTCTATTTTGACTGGACTATACCACATGGATTTCAGTGAAATTATAACGAAATAAATAAGCAAACCAATTTTGTAATGTACTATAAACAAAAAGGCAAACAATGCAAGATTTTAACTTGACTTATAAGAACACAGCAACCACAATGACAGTTGTAATTACAATTTATACATTACTCAAACTTTACCACCTCTCTTACTCACATGATGTTTTATATGCTCGGGCGCCAGGATTTTATTATTTTAAAAGAAACAAAACACTGGAACTTTTATCAAAGGAAGTCCGGTTCTGAAATGTAAAAATAATTTCCCCAAAATGAAACCACAGAATGAGTTTTAGGAATTTAATTTGATCAAAGCAATATAAATGAAACAAACGAAACAATAATTACAACAGATTGACTCATCAATCTGATTAAAACAGATGCAAAGGAATAAATCATGAATCAAACAATAATCACAACGGATTGATTCATCATAAACAATTATTTAACAAATAGAAATCAGTTTCAAGAGAGATGGCGTTTTTAAAAGAATTCAGAACTTTTCAAGAAATAATTTATAAAATGAATAGAACAGCCTATTCTATGCCCTGAGTGATTTCATTGTTAAACAAGCGCTTCGCGAAGGAGGTGCTAATTCAAACCCAACAATGCTACCAACCAGTCCACATTTATAAGAAATGAACTAGATCTAAAAATCTAATTTCAATTCAATTGTCTCATGGGAATTAGATAGCGTAGCGCTTCACAATGAAAGTGCTTCCATTATCTGATCCCACAGACTCAGAAAAGTGAAGAGGGCATACTTGAAGTACTCGGCACCTCTTTTCATTACATTGGAAATGCAAACCTGACCTATGAAATCCATAGTAGAACGATTAAGTATCGTCACCGCCATCTCGTATCACAAAGTTGAAGCATATTCGTATCGCCGCCATCTTGGTTACACACATTTCTGCGCAATGGCGCTTTCATTGGTCAAATCTGACAGATATCCAACAATTATAACTTTAACTCATTCAAACACTTAATTATGGTATTAATAGTTAGTCTAACACTGACTTCACACTGTTTAACTAAGTAAATGGTATTACGTAAGTAAGTTTATCTTCTTTCACAAAATGTTTTAATCCACTATTGTTTGTAGGTTATGTTCACGGCGCGAGCACTAGAAATGTCCAACAGAAATACTATAAATGTTCGGGTTTCTGGGGATCAACCCTTCTTAGGGACGAACTGTAGGCATTAGCTTCGTCACAAAACAATAAATATTACGATAAGTTAACTAAAGAAGGGAAGGTCACTGGACCCTTCTCTTACCTTGTTATATTGTATGTCGTTAAGCCATTTACTTAATATCCGCATTGCAGATAGATTGTAAATATTGACCTAATAAAAAATAATAACAATAATAATAATAATAATATTAGGAATCAAGCATGCACGTATTTTTTTGTATAAAATTATGAGCATATTGGAATTCTGGAATAATTTATTGATGAAGAAGAATACTATGATTATTGTGAATAATAAACTGCAATATGTTGATTTAAAATAAATTTACTCTAATTTACATAAATGCCAAATAATTAAAATAAAATATACAAACTTATAATTAATATATCATGCAAACATTTTTAATACCTCATCAATAATACAATTTAATTATAATAATAAATAAAATAAATTATAACAATATAATTCCATTCTATAACAAAATGAATATTATTTCAAAAGCCGTAGTATAAAAGTAAAGTCATTTGTAAATAATTGAAAGTTACAACAGCGGTACAGTAATTTCACAGTTCATACTTCTTCAAATAGAAAGCTTAATATGTATTTGAATATAAATTAGAAGCATCCATAAATTAGGATAAATTTTGATAATCACACATCTACATAAAAATATTAATTAATCAGCACATTTGCGCAATAAAGCATAAAATTCAAGTTTTCTATATTCAAGCAAATCAAATCAGATATCCAAAGCATTTCATGGATGAGAAAATAAGCAATTAATTATAAAGCGGCAGCTATATCACCAATACTACCAAAGTATGAAGCTCAGAAAAATGTTTCAATTAAGTTAGGAAAATAAAATACGAGAATTGGAATCGAGATTTGTGGAATCCTCACACCCATTTGTATTGAAGCATCTCCTCTTATTCTAGTGGAAAAACCAGATATTTTGCACAGCTTATTAACGCTTTTTTTTCCTTTTTTGATATATACTTGACATGGGTGAGTCCGTATTTGATTTAGATACAAACAAATATCAAGTTGATATAGATTAATCATTTTGAAATTCGGTCAGAGTTTCGTCATATTTTAGGAGCAAAAAGTAACTGACTCTGTGATTCAATTATTTTCTATAGGGCATTTTTTGCTCGAACTACCTTGAATATTGAATGATTGGCTGAGAATATATTTTCTTAATGTTTTTTTTGGTATCCATGTTTTTGCAAAATATCCCATTATTTATTTCACAGCTTATTCAATTATTTCTTAATCCATGACTTTACTTTTAAAACAAAATTCATAAGTAAGTCAGTTTTCATAGTTTATTTCTCAATATTTCTTGATCCTTTGTCCATATACCCCTTTAGCTACTTTGTGGACCTGTTCAAGGTCAACTCCCAGTCCAGGGGCGGAGGAGGGTATAAGTCGACCAGGTCCAGCGTATAAAGCAGGAGCATACAAAGCCGGTTTGTATTCCAAAGATTTTTTGTACAGAAACATTCCTGGATAAGGAATAGTTTCACATGTTGGAATGGGAGGACTAACTTGTGGCGATTTTGACGGAGGTAAGACTGTGGGCGGAGGGTAAATATACGGAGGAGGTACCCTAAAATTTATTACAACTGTATTAGTAAGGAATAAACTGGCCTGAATTTCACCAATTTTTTTTCCCGTTTTCTTTTCTTTTTCAATTTTAATAATGTGAATTTCTTGCAAACACGATATTTGATAGTCATATTGAGAAGTGTTTTTGAAAGCTCCGTGGGAGCATTAGAGACTTTACACGTGTCTTACAACGTTTTATTTTCGATCGTCCGCATTGGAGTTGTTCATCATGTCAACATGCACGAAGTATTTCACGCACTAATTTTATGTTGACAACGTGCACGAAATAATTCGTGCACCTTGGCATGATGAACAATTCCACCAATTTCTGTATTTTAATACTTTTGTATTATTTTTTGACGTGTGTAGAAAAGAATTTGTATGCAACTCATGCGCGAAATTTCTTCTCAAGTACAAAAGTATAATTTTGCGCACTAGATACATGAATAACTTTTTCGTAACACGTACATCAAAAATACCCTATTATGAACTGTTTTCAGTTTCAAAAGCTCCTAATTGCAAGCTATGGAGTCAATTATTTTTAACTCTCTGTTGACAGGGAATTAATGATTATTATTTCACTGCTGAGAGGGAAAAAATATCTTTGTGGATCATGGATGCCGTTAGCATTTTCTCATTTGATTGTTATCTGTCAAATTGACATTTAGGAAAAAAACGTGTCAGGCGAAGTGTTTATTATCGTGTTTGCACTTACTATAAACGTGATAGTATAGAGTATTTGAAAAGCAGAATGCAATATGAATCAACAAAAAATATTCATGTGAGCTATGTTTCGTAGTATCAGTTTCCTGGAAATTGGTAATAGATTTTTTCGCGTCATGAGATCTAGATATAGAACCACTTCACTAATTCGTATATAATTTTATCCTGAACGTAAGGACTACCAAATCTATTATCCGAATCATTGATATATTCTAATAAAGCATATAACTCTCAAAAACAAATACAACCAGAATCGATCAAAAATCTTGAATAGATAATATTTGAAAGAGAATAATTATAAAATAATTATACATAGTACAGAAAAGACAGTGTCAATAGTAGATTCAAACATCAAAGCAACACTGAGCGCCTTCCAAAACTTTACTATTGTAAGCTTATATAAGAAGAGCAGAAATCAAAAGCAAATTCTTAGCATTCATATGTAAATAAATATGTCATTTAGAATCTAACTATAGCTCACACTCATATTCCCTACTGTGATGAGAAACCACGTACTGATTATCTTACTCACCCTAAACCTGGCATCATAACTGGTCTTTGCATGTCCAGATACCCCATATAATTCACTTGTTGCCCATATTGTTGTCTTTGTTGCTCTGCCGCCATGACTTGCCCAAAAATCAGATTTTTCAGCTCCAAATACTTCCTTCCGTTGACAAGCAGCTGCTGGGCGAGATGTGAAGGCGGGTGAAAGTACTTGCAATATGGCTGCTTACGATGGCAACGGCCTCTAATGCTGTCATAGCATGCAATTACACGTCCATCAACGATAGCAATGTGAGGGGGTACATGGGAGTATTTACAGTCTGATTCAGCGCGAGGGCATTTATTCCGTTGAAATTCGCGGCAAATTTCGAGTTCCAACCAACGGGGATCTTTCTCGTTCAGTTTTAGGACATCAACGAAAGACATCTTGAGCTAAAATATGGACATCAATACAAGTTTGAATATTATGCTGAATAAAAGTTCCACGGAAAAATAGCTTTGAGTCTTAGCATTTATTATAAAAATACGCTCAACTTAGGTGTCCATACATCACCATGGTGTTCAGTTGTATTTGATTTATCAAACTGATAATTTTCAAATTCAAATAGCGTGTAATCTAAATAAAAGTCAACAATCAAAGATTATGCAGCCTTCTCATGAATTTTTGGATCAAGGTTTTCTGATGACCTAATTTTGTACAAGTTTTTTTGCCAGCAAATAGTTGAACAAAATCACCAATTTCCATTCTTTGCTCGCAGTTCTTCCAATATATGAACCGAACATAGCAAAGACATAAGTAAAAATGATTTTCTCTACAAACGTCAAAAAATGATGACATTTGTACGTCAATATAGTTTGCGAAATGTCACACTGGAATTGTTTATCATGACAAGTATTTCGTGCACTAATTTTAACTTGACAACGTGCACAAAGTATTTTTTCTACGATCACTATAGAAAACAACATATTTCTCATACAAAACACAACTAGAAAACTTACAATTTCACACAACTGTGCGAAAAGTCGTGAGAAATCATTTCTCACACCAGTTTGACCAACTTATATATTAATAATTCATTCTGAATATTCTTTAGGTGATATATATGATATATTTAGCAAAATTATTGATAAAAAACACGGACTTGATATAAATCTCTGTTTGCTCTTTTATAAGCCACATTTAAATAACAAAATTGCACTAAGTTCTGTTGAAATTATTTTCTTATTCTTGTAATATATATTCCGAAGGTTGGTAGCACTACGAATCACAACTGTCAAATTGAAGCAGACAAAACACGTTCCATCGCATTCTGTTGAAATCGAGAAATTATGTATGTAATTATTGTATCATAACCAAAATTAGGTATCCACAAATATCATTACTGCAGTTGGAAAATGGTTAGTGACGAAGATTTAGAAAACACGTTACCCCAGATCACAGAAAACTCTAACTAATGAACCAATCAGAAGGTCGCCTGGTGAGAGTGAGCCAATCAGATACAATCTTTCCGTAGTTTGCAACAATTTGATTGCACAAGAATGAAATGTCAATCAACTGATAGAAAATATATCAATAATGTTCCAAATCATAACTAGAATTAATATCACAATAAATAAGCAGAGCAAACAATTAAAATGCCTAAATTATTTCATATTTGTGAAAATAGATTCAAAATCTCAGTTATACGAATGATTTACCTGCATATTTCATTAAAAATTGTGATCGTAGAAAAAGTATAGTGTACAACACGTATAGAATCACCTATTTCACACTTGTGTGATTCCAGCACTCGACTTCGTCTCGTACTGAAAATTACACACCTCGTGTGAAATAGGTAATTTTCTATACTTGTTGTACAATATACTATTGTATTGGCATGATAAACAACTCCATTAATTTTTGTATTTTAATATCTTGTTTATAATTTTATGACGTTTGTATGTTTTTCTTCGGTATTCTCGAATGATTTGTGTCTCGGCTACCGCCTCGGCAAAAAACTTTCATTCTCAAGCACTGAAGTATAATTTCGCGCCCTAGATATATAAATAACTATTATACATTCGTATTGTAATCAATTATTGGTTTTCAAGACTTTTAGTGGGAGTATTTCTACATTCAAATAGTTCATTGAGAGTTTCTATCATCTCACACCTTAATGATTGAAGGTAAATTCTAGATTTTATACGCTTAGATATAATCCGCAAAACATAACCTCTTTATCCAAAATATCAACTCTTCAAAACATTTTGTGTGGCTTCATTTTTATGAGTTCGACAAGCTTTTTATCTGTGAAAATTGCATTTTCCACCGAACAGCTAGAAAAGATGTCGGTTTTATGATTTACTCTAGAATATTAACATCACTTTCTTTCATAGCTCAATCATGACAAGAAAAACAGAGATATTTTGTCCTACAAAAATTTTGAAGCGTTCGGCGTAATCCCCAAGTGGTCAAAATTACAAGATTTGTTGGATTAATAACAATCGGTCGAATTTCCAAGTATTGTTAAATAAGCATTAAAAAGTTGAATGGCGATTTTGTCTGACAAAATTTAGGCCGCATATTTTCGGTCCGACGCTTTTTAATATCAATTCCACGAGATTAGTTTGCTGACTAACAACTATCGGACAAAAATCACACATGTAGGAAAGCATGTTTCTTGACCAAACAACATATTATCCAACAAAAATAGTGCCTCGTATTGCCAGTTCGGTACAAAAGAGTGTTCTCTGTGTTTGCATGCGCACATGATTTTGCCTTTGAACCAAATGTTGTACATTTATTTGTAAGATCAGAAAATTATATTTCTTAAAACTCTACACCTTCATTTCTATATGTTCATAGCGATTCTTTGATGATAATTTTTTATTGCGTATATCCTCCACAGTGGTGCAGCAATCAAAAATCTGACGTGGACATCACGTGACTTACTTTTATATGGATATATTTTTTGCATATATAATACGATAATCAAACACAAAATCACTTCTTTCCACGAGTTATAGTTTTGGATTTATCCAAAAAATTCTAAAAATCTGTCAAGTGAGGTGCACTTTCGATCCAGTCGATTGCTATGGATACAGTAAGTCATTATTCTTATACTACAACATTCTTAAATACTGATTTCTTAGATTCTACGTCTAACAATTCCAAATTTATGCGTGAAATTGAAAAAAAAATCAACTGAGTGCACTTCCGGCTCAGTCGATTGTTATAAGAATAGTGGGCAATCATTAAGATGCTACAGTAGACTTGAATACTAAATTTCAATACTCTACAGATGATCGTTTCGAATTTATGCAAAAAATTCTAAAAGACTGTCAAGTAAAGTACACTTCTGGCTCAATCGATCTCAATGGAAATAGGATATGAGTATTAAGATGGTACATTCGTCCTAAATACTGAATTCCGACATTCTACTTTGAACCGTTTTGAATTTATACAGAAAATTCGAAAAATGTTTCGAGTGAAGTGCACTTCCATTACCGACTAGTGCAATCATACTGCGAGGTGCTCAACTAGATGTTACAGAAGTGCTCAATACAAAATATCAATATTCTACGACTTATTGTTTTGAATTTATGCGGAAAATTCGAAAAGTCTGTTTTATGAAGTACACTTCCGGCTCTGCCAATTGGTACGAAAATACAAGATAACCATTTAGATGCTACAGTAATCTCAAATACTAAATTTCAGTATCCTTCGGCTAATCATTCTGGATTCATGCGTTCGACTTGTGCTGAGATTTGTAAATACTGTCACAAATTTTATTGTAAATAATTTTTTAACACAGGTTACAGTGTGAATATTCATTTTCTAAACACGTATGAACACAATTCCGCTGACAGTTATTCGTACTAAATCACTGACTGACTTCCTTTTCTAGCTCATACTCTTATATACCCAAGTCGACAATGGGTCAACATTCAATTCTTTAACAGTTGTTGCCTGGCAACCACCGAACATCTATTGACCATAACCTGTCAATCATGTCCAACAATTGAACATTGGCCTTGTCAATACTAACTAGGATTACAGTTACAACGAATTCAAATTAATAATTATGTGAACTAATTACTACAAATATTTCATATTTGTGACAATACGTATGCACATATATTCGTACCGCCATCAAGCCAAAAATAGTCAAAATGAATTCAGAAATGCTCAAAACGGATATTCCCATCAAAATCTCGATCAGTTCACAATATTTCCTTGTACTTTGAACTAGTAAGTAAAAAGATCAAAAAGAATATCTTCATGTAAAACTATTCGTACAATTTGAAAATATCATCATTGCATGAAAACTTATCGGACAAAAAGTTGTTTGTATTTTTTTTTTCTTTGATCTCACAATTAGATTGTAAAAGAAATTGATGTTAACAAAACATAAAATCGGACGTCTTTTATGGCAGTTCGGTAGAAAATGCAGTAGCTTCAAAAATTTTTGCAGTTAAGAAAGTTGTCGTACTCATCAAAATGAAGCCACACATGAAGTTTCATATGAGTGTTATTAATCTTGATTAAGAGGATATGAACCGCGGACCAATATATAAATATTTTGGCCGCCATCAACTTCTGTATTACTGTAATAGAGGTTCTTCCACTCAGTCAAAGAGAGTCCGAATAAAATTTATAAAAAATTGAACAAATACATATGTATAGTTTAATAATATATCGATTATCCAATCTTTGGCCGATCACCTCAACAACTGCACCGAAAGAATGGCCTCAGTACCGTTTTCTTCTTTTTCCAAGAAAAATATTGAGTTTCAGCTTTATTGTTTGCAGTAACAATAATCATCCAGTACCAAAATAGTTATTAATAGAAGAGCAACCAATTTCTTATGAACATCGTCACTTCACTTATAAGGTGTGATGAGAAATATAAGATAACAATAATATTTGAACTGCTGTTTATGAACATATTGACTAGATCCTGATTTTTTTTAGAAGACAAAAGTGTGGTACCGAAAAATTATACTTTAGAACCGTCCGCCGGCGTAGTCCGCAAAACGGAACGTTATATTATAAAACTACAAATCAAGCCTATAAGTAGTTCAATTATAGAAGTTAACAACAAGCATAATCTTCCTTCAGTTATGAGAATATAGAATTAAAAATAATTACACAGACTATTGCCCTATATTATCTCCCGTAAAAACATGTACATTATAGCCAGCTTATTGATTCAAAATTTGAAATTTCGATAACCTGCAATAGTTCATCAATTAGTTATTTGCATCAAATTTGGATTTAAAATGAAAGCATTGAATAGTGTTTACGAATTTAATCAATTTTTAATCTAGATCGTTCGCAGATTATTACGAAATTCTAAACAATGGAAATTTCGGAATTGGTCACAATAAAATAATTTAATTATTAATACATCCGATAAATTCAATTTTGTTACAGAAAGGTTGTATTTCATTAAAACAAATAACTATGGTCTCTTACCTGGTCCTTTAATCAATTATCATCGATTTAAACACAACTAATGAATCATTATTTGAAAAAAATATTCCTAAAAAAGAAACGAATAGATTTCTTTCTAGCGCCTTAAAAAAAATCACGGTGTCTGCAATAATACACGAATTATGCTATATCTCCAATTCGGCAAAATGTCTCGTTTGGTAAATATGAGTATTATTCCAAAATTTGAGTGATAAATAATATTGATTCGCAACCAGACTCATTAATTTTTCAAACAAAAGTACAAATTCAAATATAAAAACTCACTTGTATTATATCCAATAATATTTTTATCCAAATAACAATTCTCCTGCTTCCGCTGATTCCGATCGGCAAACAAAATATAGAGAATCAAAAGATCTGGAACAAATAAAAAAATTTAAAGCAGTATCTGTTCAGAATATATGAATAACAAATACTCAGCTTCTAAATTTTGTCTTCCAATAAATCTTCTAAACAATCTAACATTATCTAAAAATTAAAACAGAACTCTTGAAACTCAACAACTTCTCTCAAAATGATTTTTCTCTCGAGAATAATTGTTCAATTCAAAAATAGAACACAATTGTTCAAAATTTGACACTACGACTTCTTCTAGAACCGTGAGCAGCATCCACCATCAAACTGACTGAGCCAGATCAAAATCTCCTGAATTTAAACCTTCGCTTGCATCGCGAGTGAAACTGCACTCCACGCAAATTATCTCCACCTCTTCACATAACGGAAAACGGAACAAAACATTAAAAAATTACACAACTGACCACTGGTCACCTTCTATTCACTTGCACCCTACTTCGCGATCTTGAACCGGTTTCTTTTCATCTCAAAGAGAATAGGAAAGAAGCAAATGCTGAGCGAACAACAAATAATACTCTTGCAGCTTCCCTTATTTCATTATTTTCTCTGCATACGTAATTGCCATTTTCGAACGTTAGCGAAATCAACATGACAATGATTTGACCAAGATTTCTAAAAGGGGTAAATCATGTGAAGGGTTGGCTTTTGAATTTGGATTTTCTCAAGAATAAATCGGATGAGGAATAGATGCTTAGCAACTAGGTGAATTCTGAAACAAGTTGTTCGGGAACCTGTGACACGAAATATTTTTATAAGATCCATGAGAGTATTTCATTCCAAGAATATTTGAAGGGTTAGATGTTGTGCAGGTATTTTGATTTACAACAGGTTTAGAAATCTGTGGTATTGTTAGTCCGTAGATAAATCAGTTGAAGATTTTAGATCATTGATGTATGTAAGTTTGAGGGGTAAAAATTCATATTCATTCTGATATATAAAGAACATACTCATAAAGCACTTTGTATCATGTCCATCCATCATTTTTGGGGTCATAAGAAATGAGAACTGAAATTGAAAATGAATATCGCTGTTATATTTTATCTATATATTTGTATTGTGTCATCTCCCAATTTAGCTTTTGATTATTTTCTTTCGGGTATCGTGTTCTCTTTTATATAAGTTTAGATCTATAATATAATTTGAGTTGTTAAGATTAATTTAAATTATTTGTATTTTCACTTTTGATATAGATATTTCGAGATTAGTTTGCATAGTTTCCAATTCATATTCTCTTTTATTAATACTAGATGTTCAGTGTATGAACTCAGTTTTTAGCGCATTTTTTGGAGAAAAGCGCTATTATATTCACTTTGGCTGTCTGGCTGGCTGGCTGGCTAGCTGGCTGGCGTGACGCTGAGTTCTCAGCAACTATATTATTTACAGACTTAAAACTGGTACTAAATAGAAGATGCTGTTTCGTAGGTTTGCACAAATTGCTTCAATTTGAGCTCAGTGATTGTGGAAGATTCAAATATTCAATTACTTGTTTCAAGTGAAACAATGTCCATAGATATATATGACATTAGGGATATGGCAACTAAAATTTATTAAAGTAGATAAAAATTTAGTTACAACTTTCGCCGCAGTTGTCACTATTATTATGTACAGTTGTCAAATCTGTCCGGGATTCATTCAATGACTTGTTTGACGTGAATTTGAAGCTTATTAGAATGAATTATTATTATTGGATGAAAATTTGTTTACTTTTGGTGTATTTCTTTTATATAGGCTATGTGCAAGGGGGCGGAGTTTGAACAAATATCGATGCGAGCGCTCATGGTTAGCACAATTGTAAACATCGAACTCCATTTCTCAGAATACGTCATTAAGCTGTCATTGAGCATTGTAGTTTAAAAGTGAAAATAATTGCATATAAAACATGGGAAAACGTTTGTTCTGTTTCAGGCTGTTGTGTTAAGGATGATTCAAGTGAAATATAGTGTCATAGATTTCATGTACCCAGTTATAACATAAAAAAAACGAGTGAAGTGAATCAAGGTGGTAAATAGAGTATTGTCTGTCTTGCATCATTAATCTATATAACAAATATGTTTGTAATTCAATTGTGAAATTAGAAATATTTATCATCGATTTGGGATTCATGAATTTACCTCTATCTCTAATTTGTAATATGTTTCAGTGATAGAAGTTTGTCAGATGCACTTCGCAATAATTTTGTTGTTAATATTGTCAGCAACATATTCTTCAACATGTTTAATATGGCAAAATTAATTTCACGCTTTCCTTCAATGCTTCCTCGGTGAAAGGGATATATTGTTTGATAAATACAAACCTGATCTGCAAGATTGCGGCGTCATAATTTGAGGTTATCCTGTCAATTTGGACGAATTAAGACGTTTTCTTTATAATAGGTACGTTATAATTGAAGAAAAAAATGCTCAAAATAAATAATTTTAACGTACCTTTTATGCTATGCAAGTTATATTATACGCACACAGCTGAATTGAATAATATTAGTACATTTAAAAACTTATAGGTATGAAACAATGATGAAATAGAGTTCAATCGTTCTCTATTGTCCGCTAGAGGCGCTAGTAGACTTCATGCACGTAGCCTATAGCTTTGATAAAGATCAAATTATCATTTCAAGGTACAGCACTTGACCTCCCGTCAGTCAATAACTAAACAATGAAGATTAAAAGGTATTTTTGAGTTTGTACATGCATAAATTATGTATCTATCAAATAGTCAACTTGAAACTAGTACTAAATGGAAGCTGCTGTTTCGTAAGTTGACCCAAACTGCTTGATTTCAAGCTCAGTAATTGTGAGAGATAGTTTTTTGCGAAATCTCTGAAGTAACAAGCATTCGTGAGCTGTCAAAAATGCGCTTCCATCATCTAGATGATTCTTTCATTTTTTATTTATTTGTAAAGTACAAGTGAGTATTGTGGAACCGACAAAATTCACTTATCGAGATTTTGATGGAAATATCCGTTTTGAGCATCCCTGAATCCATTTTGACTATTTTCGGCTTGATATCGGTACGTGTGTACGTGCGTTGGTTTGTAACTCGCAAATCTCAAAACTGGTAGAACGTAGAATGTTCAAATCTTGTATTCAAGACTGGTATATAGGGTCTAGTTGTGCACCTCGTATTATGGTTTCAGTCGTCTGTACCGCAAGTGCACTTTACTTGAAACTTTTTTTGAGTTTTTCCCATAAATCTAGAATGATCAGCCACAGCATATTGAAATTTAGTGTTTGAACTTGTTGTAACATCAAAATAGTTATCTACTATTTTTTTATCAATTGGCTGAGCCGGAAGTGCAGTTTATACGTATAACAGACATTCAGAATTTGCCGTATAAAACAATCAGTTTAATTAAAATGATAAGGGAGGCAATGATAATCTGTTGTCATGTTTGTCATTGTACATGTCAAAATACTACAAAATTATATCAATTATAATCTAAAGTGACAGAAATCTTTATTGAATATATTTGTGTATATATCAAGTGATGTACAAGTGAGTCATGTGATGTTCACGTCAGATTTATTATTGTCAGATTGAAGGGGGTGTGCTATTTAAAATTTCTAATTAAGGTAGCTGTTCGGCATATCTATTGATAGTTGTCGCTGCTTGAGCTGCACGTGATGCAGACAAAGTCAGTTGCTTCCAGCTACTGCTTGGTTTTTTTAGTTGCTAATGAAGAACAGTTTTCTCTCAATCAAGTCAAGTCGACCGGATTTTCCGAAAGTCAGTCTTAAATGTATGGTCACATTAAATGCGAGCGCGTGCAATTTTTGAACATCCGTTTACGTACGATATCGTATTTGACTTATTGGTGGTTACATTGTCTCCGTCCAACTGGCAAGAACCGAACGAGCAGTTTCGTGAAGAATCAAAATTTGCTAAATCATTATTTATTAATCAAAAATAGATGTGCTTCAGGATTAACGATTGCAAACCAGAAAAGAAAATATCAGATGATTCAGTTATACGTATATAGATGAGATCAAAATTGAGAGCAAATAAATTTTAGAAAAAAAAAATCTGAAGGAACCACCTAAGAAATATAGAAAAATATGTAATATCTGAAGAAAAACTAGCTACAACACATAACACATATTTTTTCAACTATAATCCTCTTGTGATATTCATCAGAGTTCTGATCTCATAAGGTTTTTTTCGGCTCAATACAACCAATTAGTTTCACAATATCTATTTTTGATTTGAATTGGTTTAAAATCGTTTGCAGTGTAACCATACGTATTTGTTTCAGGTCTGTTTTTATCAGCGACGTCGTACACGAACGTCTAAGAAATCACACGTGCTCGCATTTAATGTAACCACGCACTTAGACCTGGCTTAGGACAGACGACAATTTTTCTCTTTACCATTACCTATACAATTTTGTGGGCTATTTCAAAATTTATTGCTTGTGCAAGCCTAAACTTGGAATAAGCTTTTACTATTTTGGGACAGCTTGGCCATTTGTGTTATTCGGCGAAGTGGCTCACGTGTTTCGGATTATTTAAATTGAGTGGTCGCTCAATTTTTTATCACTACCACCTGCGATTCAACATCGTCAAAATTAATGTACAACACTGTGTAAGTACCTGAGTTCCACCTTGTATTTCCTGACCACATGAAATCTAGTCCAATAAGATTTGTGGCCGAGATTCAGACGCCAGGCGAACGAGTCAAAACCTTGCAGCGTCTATTAACTAAGTATGGTGGTTTTAGTTTTTTTATACACTTTGGAGACTTGTGTTGGTGCTAATTTGCCCAATTAGGCATCTTATGGCTTCAGCCGTATTGAGCTTATTTTTGTATAATTCTGCGGTGGGCATCTGTTGTCGCCTGTTTTATGCTTTTTTCATTTTCAACGTTACATCCTGCTGTTATTCAGGTCGATAGAGACGGTAGACTTTGGGCTTGATTTCTATTGTACTATATTTTTTTTGGAATAGGCTTAAGTTATTTTGTTGTTGTATCAATTTGCAGATTCACATTGTTTTACTTTGTGTTAATTTTTGATATTTCTCTTGAGCTTCATTAAATATTCACTACTTTGTGTGATTTGAATTTTCATTGATTTCTTCGAAAGCCACCTATCAATTGAATTTTCACAGAGTGATTTTATTTAGTGTTATTTTTCAGTTTATATGTAAGTATCGCTGTTTGAAATTTTATTGTTCTATTCCATGTTCTGCTATATATCGACCAACGTCTACAGATCTAATTGTTCCTCCATTTCGATATTCTACCCATTCATCCTACCACCTTTTTTTACACGTACCTGGGACCAGAAAACTAACAATTGCATGATGCCCAATATTCTTTTTCTCATATAAATTCAGCTCACATAACGTCCAGTATAATATTTTGTGGAAAGTTCTGATTGTGTCCTAAAGCTAACCAGTAGGATCTTAGATTGTTTTTTTTTTCTTTGTAATACTGAACTAGTTTATTTTAAAGGAAGACTTTCGGAGAATTCAGAACTGGTTCATTTTGTTCAGCTGCACTTCACGTTTTGTGTAATAAATTGACGCCCAACATGACGCCATTTCTGCATTTTGCACGTAATAATCCATACATAAATAATTAAACTGCAATTTTTGATGTATTAAGGATAGCTTGACTCATCCCCTCAACTTCGTCAGTCAAGAAATAACCAACACAACGTAAGATAAGCATCCAAACGATAACCACAACGTTTTCTCAATGAACAAAAATTTCATTTAACGGAACCCTCTTCACACATCCCAATCCATAATCTCGTAAAATAACTCAACTACAGATTATTTATTACAGACAGTTTTTGATAAAGATGTCTCAAGGAGAATATAGAGCCAGTTGGAAATTGTCTCATCAAAAAATCTAGAACTACGCTTCCCGCTCATGACAGATGTATTAGAGTTAGAACTAACGAAACAGATTCGTGAGCGCACTAGGGACAAACAGATGTCGAATTTCACCAAGAACTTTATTCCAAACTCTGATGCAAATTGATGTGGGTGCATTGTTCACCCTCAGATTGCAATATTAGAAAAATCTGACGTGGACATCACGTGACTTACATGTACATCATTGCATATATATAATCCAACACAACATCTCATCATTCCACGGCTAATCGGTTGCTATGGAAACAGAATGTCATCATTCTTAAACTACAACATTCCTAAATACTGATTTCCAGGATTCTACGACGGCTAACAGTTCTGAATTTATGCGCAAAATTCCAAGATCGTCAAGTATAGTGCACTTTTGACTCAGTCGATCTCAATGAAAATAGGATATGAGCATCTAGACAGTACTATCATCTTGAATACTGTATTCTAATATTTTACGTTCAATTGTTTTGGATTTATGTGGATCACAATCATAATGCAAGGTGTACAACTAGATGCTATAGAAGTGCTTAATACGAGATCTCAATATTCTGCAACTGATTATTTCAAATTTATGAGAAAAATTCGAAAAGTCTGTAATATGAAGTGCACTTCCGGCTTAGTCGATTGGCACGAAAATAGGAGATGATCATTTGGATGCTACAGCAATTCCAAAAATTGAATTCCAGTATCTTACGGCTAATCATTCTAGATTTATGCGGAAAATTAAAAAAAAATATCAGGTAAAGTGCACTTTCAGTACAGACGGTTGCAACCATAATGCGAGGTGCACATTAAGAACCTAGATCCTATACCAGTCTTTTATACAAAATTTCAGCATTATACGTTTGACGAATTCTGAGACTTGCGAGTTACGCACATACACACATACATACGTAATACTTACCGCCAAAAATAGTCAAAATGGATCCAGGGATGTTCGAAACGGATATATCCATCAAAATCCCGATATGTGAATTCTGTCGGTTTCACAATATTTCCTTGTACTTTTAGACCATCAGATAGTGGTAGATTTCAGTGCCTCATTTTGTTTTCCATGCCTTCAAGAGGATTGATAAGTATGTATATTTGAAGTTCAATAATGCTGAAATTAAAGCTGGATCGTGTGACCAACATAATGAAAATTGATTTTAAATTTGTATGAAAAAGCATGTTCTGATCCAATTTTGTCGCTTTTATCATGCTTACAAAATGAAATTTAGGGCAAAATATTTTGACATGTCAAACAAAATTAAAAATTGACAACAGATTATCATTGCCTACCTTATCATTTCAATTAAACTGATTGTTTTATACCTCAAATTCTAAATGTCAGTTATACTCATGAACTGCACTTCCGGCTCGGCCGATTGATACAAAAATAGTAGATAACTATTTTGATGCTACAACAAGTTCAAATACCTAATTTCAATATGTTATATGAAAAAAGTTTCAAGTAAAGTGCACTTCTGGCTTGGCCGATTCATACAAAAATAGGAGATGACCATTCTGATACAACATCAAGTTCAAATACTGAATTTCAACATCTTACGGTTGATCATTCTGGATTTATCAGAATAATAAGAAAAAAATTTCAAGTAAAGTGCACTTCAGGTGCAGACGATTGGAACCATAATGCGAGGTGCACAACTAGACCCTATACCATTCTTACATACAAAATTTCAACATTATACGTTCAACCAGTTTTGAGATTGCGAGTTACGCACGCACGAACATACGTACCGACATCAAACCTAAAATAGTCAAAATGGATTCAAGGATGCTCAAAACGGATATTTCCATCTAAATCCCGATAGGTGAACTTAGTACAAGTAAGTAATGGAAGAAAATCTTTGCGAGCCTTCACTAATGATTCTAATGTTTGATTTTCAAGCGTACTCACGAAATACCTAACACCGCCAACATTACAATGGCTGCATTCAGTAGAGTACATCGATTAGTAATCGATGATCAATTGTCTACTGAATGCACTTGAGAGAACTCATCGATTAGTAATTTTTTCCATCACTTTTAGAAAGCGATTGTGCTCACGATTTATCACATCAGCGAATATTTTCAAAATCTCATGTAGCAAAAAAAGGGGGTAAATAGTTTCTTTATTAAGATAATAGCATAATTTACAGTTTTTTTTCCAAGAAATCATGAAACTGAATATAAATTCAACTTATCACTATCAATTCAAAATAACTTCTTGGTTTTCAATTTCAAGCAAAGATAAATCATTATCAACTATTTTTTCAGTAAAATAGCTCACAATTACATATTCCTGAAAACGTATATATCCAATATTCCTACATCACATTTATTTATTAAAGTCTTTCACCTATGAAATTATGTAGGTTGCTGTACATCTTTGTCGAGAAGTTTCAGAATATCTGTAGTTCGCATTATCATTATCGCAATTTAAACTTAGAAATTTGGTATATAAATCACTTGTTCATATCTCGTGGTTAGTTCGACTGTCAGATATCTAGTTATTTTGAGTTTGACTTTCTTGCGAAATTAATAACTTCGCCCTTTCATAATGGCTCATAATTCAACAGTTCTGACAAGTTTCTGAGATTACAGGTGAGTATAACAGATAAAAATACTTCCTCCGTTTAACATAAGGTGCTTCCAACGAATGGATGTTGTAAAATAACTTCCTTAATACCGAAAATTAACATATAATGATGGGTTGAGAACTATATGTTATGGATTTTTTTTGAGGTATTAAATAACAATAATTTAATTGTAGGTAATGGTATAAGCACGATATGCATACCGGTAATCTTATTCAATAACTCTTTCTTTCATTGTTGTTTAAGTTTTGAGTGAATAGCTGTGTACTATTTCAGTGCTAGTGCCAAATATCATAGTGATATTCACGATGAATTATCCAGGGTTGATTATTCTAAATAATATGTCAGTTAAGTATTGCTATCAATGTTTGAGTATGATGCTGAGTGTTGAACGATTAAGTTGTGTTGCGATCCTTTAACCCTCACATGGAGCATTCCCAAAACTCGCTACGGTGAGGAGGGGATCAGCCAAGTTGTTCTCGACAAAGTAACGGTTGAACGGGCCGGTGCCTTTTGCTATCAGTAGTTGTTTCATCAGGAGATGCTCAACGATTCGCTTGCATATCTTCGAGTGAGCAGGCGGAGACTGAGTTTCAACTCGTCTTTCAATTCTTCCTCCAGTGCCTTCACAGATCACTCCGCGAAAGATTTGCAAATCTCGCAGATTCACATCCTCTGCATTCATTCATTTGGCGAAAACCTTACACTGATTCATTGGAATATTTTAGTACATGCTTAGATACATTATCAATCATAAGTACAAAGAGATCAATTTATCTTCTCAAATGAGGCTGCCTCAAACTCCATTTATCATGCAAAATATTTATTTCTGTATTTAGTGAGCAAGAACCATAGCTGTTGAACCTTAAACCAAATGCTACAATTGTGGAGATCGAGAACAATATTGTGCACTTATTTTCTCCATGATTTTCTATATAAATTTAATAATAATCTTTTTCAGCAATAGTTTATTTGTCAAATGCCAACCCAAATTTGACAAGCATTTATTCTGATGTATCCGTGGTGATATTATGCTTAACGAATGAGAAAGTGGTTTGCGGTTGGAAACGCGTGAACCATTCTCTGCCTCTCAACAATACTTTTTAAAATATTTCATTCTTCAGAAACCAATTCATTTCACACTAGATCCATTTCAATATACCTGAAAACACCTTACTACAAAATCTCATTTTTTCAGCATTCACTTGCTGTTCATTCTTCTGTAACAACGCCAAATATTTTTTTCAAACGTACACGCGGTCACATTACTCTATTATACTTAACGCACTCAAATTTTCTCTTCAGGATATACTTCTTTTTCAATTTCTTATCAAGTAAGAGAATTACTACCCAAATATGCAATAGTAAGCATTGTTTTTGGGGCGGCAAGCTATGTTTTGTCGCACGGTCATGATACACTCTATTGTCCCTTTATGGTTTTTCGATCAATTCAAATAATTACATCTATTGGCATTATTCTTTTGTCTAACGTAAGCTTGATAAGCGTTCAATAATTATATCCATTGCAGGGTCATGGTAAGGCCGGGCAGAAGGAGATAAGCCTAAAGCGCTGAGATGATGGGATGCAAGAGCTCCAAAATTGGCAAGAGGGTAAGTAAATAAATTCAAAACAAAACTCTGTTGTATCAATTCATAGATTTCCTCAATAATGCATTTCAATGCCGAATTGAATATTTCAATTCTTTTTTTTAACTACCTTGACAAAATATATATATATATATATATATATATATATATATATTTATATATATATATATATATATATATATATATATATATATATATATATATATATATATATATATATATATATATATATATATATATATATACTATTTTTGTATCAATCGGCCGAGCCGGAAGTGCAGTTCATGAGTATAACAGACATTCAGAATTTGAGGTATAAAACAATCAGTTTAATTGAAATGATAAGGTAGGCAATGATAATCTGTTGTCAATTTCTCAATTTTGTTGGACATGTCAAAATATTTTTCCCTAAATTTCATTTCGTAAGCATGAAAAAAGCGACAAAATTAGATCAGAACATGCTTTTTCATACAAATTCGAAATTAATTTTCATTATGTTAGTCACACGGTCCAGCTTCAATTTCAGCATTATTGAACTCCAAATATACATACTTATCAATCCTCTTGAAGACATGAAAAACAAAATGAGGCACTGAAATCTACGACCATCAGACGGTCTAAAAGTACAGGCAAATATTGTGAAACCGACAAAATTCACATATCGAGATTTTGATGGATATATCCGTTTTGAGCATCCCTGGATCCATTTTGACTATTTTTGGCTTGATGTCGATACGCATGTACGTATGTATGTAACTCGCAAATCTCAGAATTCGTCAAACGTATAATGCTGGAATTTTGTATAAAAGACTGGTATAGGATCTAGGATCTTGATGTGCACCTCGCATTATGGTTGCAATTGTCTGTACTGGAAGTGTACTTTACCTCATACTTTTTTTGAATTTTCCGCATAAATCTAGAATGATCAGCCGTAGGATACTGGAATTCAGTATTTGAAATTGCTGTAGCATCCAAATGATCATTTCTTATTTTCGTCCCAATCGACTAAGCCGGAAGTGCACTTCATATTACAGACTTTTCGAATTTTTCTTATAAATTTGAAATAATCAGTCGCAGAATATTGAGATTTTGTATTGAGCACTTTTATAGCATCTAGTTGTACACCTTGCATTATGATTGTGATCGGCGAAGCCGGGAGTGCAGTTTACTCAAAACATTTTTTAATTTCAAGCATAAATCCAAAACAATTGAACGTAGAATATTAGAATACAGTATTCATGATGATAGTACTATCTAGATGCTCATAACCTATTTTCATTGAGATCGACTGAGTCGAAAGTGCACTATACTTGACGATCTTGGAATTTTGCGCATAAATTCAGAACTGTTAGCCGTCGTAGAATCCTGGAGATCAGTATTCAGGGCCGCTTTAACATGCTAGAGTGCCCTTGGGTTGAAAAATTTTGGTGCCCAATTTTTTGAAAAATAGGCAAATTACATGGATGAAAAATCTCTGCAACATTTTTTATTTCAAAACATACATTAAACGTTTTCTGATTTATTTATTTTTCGCGGCACTTGTCTTTTCTCTTCAGGATATACTTCTTTTCCAATTTCTTATCAAATAAGAGAATTACTACCCAAATATGCAATAGTAAGCATTGTTTTTGGGGCGGCAAGCTATGTTTTGTCGCACGGTCATGATACACTCTATTGTCCCTTTATGGTTTCTCGATCAATTCAAATAATTACATCTATTGGCATTATTCTTTTGTCTAACGTAAGCTTGACAAGCGTTCAATAATTATATCCATTGCAGGGTCATGGTAAGGCCGGGCAGAAGGAGATAAGCCTAAAGCGCTGAGATGATGGGATGCAAGAGCTCCAAAATTGGCAAAAGGGTAAGTAAATAAATTCAAAACAAAACTCTGTTGTATCAATTCATAGATTTCCTCAATAATGCATTTCAATGCCGAATTACATATTTCAATTCTTTTTTTTAACTACCCTGACAAAATATATATATATATATATATATATATATATATATATATATATATATATATATATATATATATATATATATATATATATATATATATATATATATATATATATATATATATATATATATATATATATATATATATATATATATATATGAAAATGGATTGTATTGGGTATTCAGCCTTTTTTTCGAAATTCTCATTTATTTCAAACCCTAGCTTTCGCCTTTAATTTGAGGCTTCATCAGGGGAACTAAATACCTAAACAATAAGACAGTTAACATACAAAAAGCAATAAAATTGGTAAATGATAACTCACAGAAAAGTAGAGAATTAAATCTGAACAAACATTAAATACTTGTTGCCAAAAAACCAACTAGACAAGAGTACCACAATAAATAACCAAAAAACGTATTGAATTGAATTGTCGTCAACTGTAGAATAGAAAGCCAAAATTGCTTTTCCCAATACTACTTGACACTTACTAGTTCTTCATATGGGTTTATAAATGACTTACCAATAGCTATTATACGTATGTATTCAAAATATCATGATGGCCATGTTTAAAAGAAAAGAAACGATATTTTTTTATAGTTGTGCTATACGAAGTCTACACTTCAAGGACGTCTCTTAATTATTCCAAACTTTTATCAAAATAATCGATCTTCTGTCCAAGCTTGTTGCTCGTTACGTCAAAATTTTGGAAGAAATAATCTTCCTACTGTGCTTGCAATTCGTCGAATCATGAAAAACTGTAGAAGCAAATCAGGTCTACACGATAAGAAAATGCCTTAGCGATGACAAAATACAAGATGTCAAGACAACATTGCTGCTGTGAGAGCCATTGTTGCAGAGGATGAAAATTTATCGGTAAATCGACGTTCTCAAAAAACTGGACTCTGGAGGATGACAACGTGGCAAATTTCAAGCAAGGATTATGAATTTACACCCTTACAAGATTATGTGGCTCATGGAATGGTGGCATTTACAAAATGAGAAAGGAGATGCGGTTACAGTGAACGGGGAAGGGATTTTTTGTGGCCTCAGTTGGAAGAATGGTATATTATATAACGAGGGACTTGAGTACTTGATTTAATCCTGAGGATGGAGTTTATTGCACGAGACGAAGTCGAGGGCAATACTCACCTGAGGGATTAAAGGCACTTAAGTCATGTGTTATCGACGCTATTTTTCGCACTTCCGTTTTATATTGAATCACAATAGTTTAAAAGCAGATTAATTAATTTCACAATTTTGACATCAACAAACTTAATGCAAAAATGTTAAGTAAATTCGCCATAGAAGCAAGGCTGGCTACAGCAGTTGTTGAATAAATAAGCTTGCTGTCAAAAAGATGAGGATGAAATTTGATATTGATAAGGCTGCGGAAGAGGTAGCTGTAAAATTATTTCTCCAAAAATCTAGAAAATTTACGAACAACAATACGATGCATTTGTAAAATTCTGTTAATTGCGATAATGCTAATATAAATCATCAATAATAAAGGTTTGAATTCTAATACGAAAATTCAATTTGACATTTATGTAGGTACTTTGATTATTCAGTTGTCATAGAAAAATTTGTTTACTTTACTTTAGTCCCTTGAGATTCTTGATCATTTTAGATCTCAAAGGACCAAACTCAGATTCAAGTCCCTGAAATAAGAGTTTAAATTGAAGGAGTGCGAAATAGTATATTACACTACAAGGGCCGAAAGTTGAATTTTCGGCCCTGCGCATCATGACGCGCAGAGCTGAGATTTCAACTTGTGGCCCGTGTAGTGTATACGATTTTTCTTCATAGCAGGTCGAAAGTACGTTATTAATTTTACTTTTTGTAACTGGAAATATTGATAAGCATGTTTTTGATACCTGTCCTGACATTGATCGCGGGAGCAAACATCAAACATTCGAAGAGTCAAGTCCCGTCATATACCAGGGCGCGCGTTTACTTCTCACAGGGAGTAAATATCAAACTTTCATCCCTGCTGTTAGGGACGACGAAAGTACTTTCGACCAAAGTATGAAGAAAATAGATGGATGATGCCACATGTCACTTTTTTGGTGAAACCATTGACTCCTCCCCTGAAACATTAATTTCTTGTGCCGCGTGAAATTCGAATAGGATTGAACAACTTCAACCAGATGCTCGAGCTCTAAGAACCTGCGCTTCAACACCATTAGATTATTTTTTGTTGGGTTGCATGAAGTCATTGGTCAATGCGAACCAACCACAGATAGTAGACTTGAAAATCAACATACAAAATTGCACTCGTGAAATTAGTGCGGATTTATTTCACATTGACCAAAAATCAGGTTGATCAAATTAGCTTCTGCATTCGTAGCTGAAGAAGATATTTGAGTTGTGTGTTGTTCAAAACATAAATGCGATCAATGGAATTTTCAAATTAATTTTTTTTACATAACTTTTCGTACATTTTTATTTTTAAAAACATATCAGTTTTATTGTTCAACCCTTAATACCATCGTTCAATGTTTCAATCCAAACCAATCAGAATGACGTGAGACAAGGCGCGGACCAATTATAACAATTACATTTTGAGGCAGCGAACTATCATTCAAATTTCTAAAGGCTGGTTAATGATGGATTTAATTCAGGAATTTACACTTAGAAATTTAGATTCTCAGATTCAGATCCCCATTCTCGTTCATTTTTTGAAATATATCCTAAAATTGACTTTTTGAATAACCATTTTACATCCCCAAAATTGTTTTAATAGAACAAATGATTGAATTTCGATTTGATTTATTACTGTTATCATATAAATATGGGTGCTCCGCCACCATATTCATGATTTGAATATATTTTCTATGCAGTTGTCAATTTGGAGTTTCTGACATGTCAACCAATGTCTACGATTGTCTGGATTTATAATTGAGAAAATCTAAATTTGTAAATTAAATCCTTCACAAACCCGCCTTAAAGGATTAATTTTCGTGAAGCAGTCAATTACTTTGACGGTTACTATTGGTAACAATTTGAAATGTCCAAAAGTAATTTCAGTGTTATAGCGTTTCATAATATCCAGACAAGCGTTTTAAATTTTCGTCTGTCTTGACAGGAATCTACGTTGGCGGGAAAAAAAATTGGGGATTCACAAGTTGTAAGTGGAGGTACAGGAAAAGAGATTTGGTGTTCATTGAAACCAATAAAATTTAGTAAAGTGGTCAGAAAAAAAGTATAGGAGTCTCTGGTCTGTCTGTTTGTTAGTCAGGCTAATGTCCGAAACGGCTGATTCTAATGAGCGAAAACTTTTAAAGGTGGTGTTGGTATTTGCGTCAAAATTTCTGACAATACTATCAATAAACAATAAGCGACGCACAAGCCGTATTTGTTCGTTCAAACATCGTTCACCCAATTAAATTAAAGCTTGTTCTACTGTTGCTGGCACTAGTGCAAAGATATAATAAGTGGCGCACGAATCGTAGTTGTTCGTTCATTATTCCTCCAATTTAGTTGATATTTGGTAAAGTTGTTGTCAGCATTTGCGTGAAAGTCTCTGAGAATAATATTAATCTACACTAGATGGCGCGCGAGTCGCATTCGATATTAGTTTGTTAGCGCATCGTTCATCTGATTGAGTTGAAACTTTGTTTCAAGTGAATCGTGTTCATATTTTGATCAATTAGAAGGTTTAAAACATACTCCCATGAGAATTTTTGAACCGTTCTGAACTATAAGAAGTTTTCTCCTTTTAAATGCATTATATTTCGACAAATCAAAATGACATTCAGCTGTCATAAGGGAGAAATATTGAGATTATTCAATTATATTATTTCCAAGAGATATACAACGTGAAGTAGATTGGATGAAAAATTTAAGCTCCGAAAACTGGATTTCACAGACATGTAAGGAGAAATTCTCAAATTAGAGGTTTTCCGCCAGGCCTGTCCTAACTCTTGCTTGTTCATTTCAACTTTCCATAGCAATCGTAGAAAAACGCATCTTCTATCTCTAGCTCGAATCCATCACAGCATAACAATCAGTCATTTTTTCACGCTTCTAGAACATCTGGACTTGACATTTTTATTTTATTGCCAAAGATAATAGAGCATCTCGATTAGCATGTTGAACTTCCAATTTCAACTTTAGAATTAAATGTTTCTGGCACCATCTATGAAATTATCAAAATGTGGTGCAAAACTAGTTTGCAAAAACTACTACAGTCAATAAGGCAATTAAACCAAGTTAGCATCTAAAAGCGCTCCTAAACTGCAGTCTGCAAAACTCTTGAAAACGCATTAAATTAAGTTTAAATTCATCGCGTTATAAAACAAATACGTGATTATTACTTCTGTTATTGCAGCCGCGATCATAAAACAAAAAGCTCGAGAAATGGCTAATCCTTCATTATCTCGCCGCGAGCAGTGAGGGTACTGTGCGGGTGGGAAGGACCAAGTTGTTATCTTGGAAACAAATGCAGGCAGACTCCGTCTCGGTCGTGGAATGAGAATATTATCACAAGTCGCACTTGGAGCAATCTATCTAATGCGGCTGAGACAAACTTTTTCTTTTTAATTTTAAATCTAGTTTTCCATGGGCCATTTTATTTTCCCGTTCTTCGCAAACTCTGATCTGTTAATCAAGTGACTGAAGCAAGCAGTATTGACGAAAACTTGTTCACTAATAAAAGAATAATAATCAGTACCAATTATGGGCCAACTGTTATTTTTGTGAATAAGTACGAGCGAAATTAGTGCTTTTGAAAGTTCCGTAAGTGCATCAAATAATTTTTACACGACTATTGGTGTTTGAGCCATTTAAAATAAAATTAAAAACGTTATGTTAGAAAAAGAGTCACTACTTTTACTAAATTAAATTTATCGGCCTGAAAAGGATCACGTATCAAGGTAATTGTTGGAATGGTACGCGAAGCACCATCTACTGGTCTTTGGTACTGCCTTGCGCGTTGGACACCTTCTTGGATTTTCGTTAAGACACCTGTGAAAAAAAACCTCGTGACAATCGTGACGTAAATGGTGTTGAAGTTTGTTCACCATTTGTCTGAAATCGAGGGCAACAACCAACAATTTCCTCCACTGGACCAGAAGCTCCTGAAAGAAGCTGGGCCGTTCACCAGACTGGTAAAATGGGATTGATTCCTAAAATTTCCTACCAGTTGCTTTCTATCCTCTTCCGGGAAACCATCCCCTTTTTCTTTTCACTGAGACGGCGCAGCGGGGACAGGAATTCTACCATTGGGGGTAGGTTTGAAATTTGTTGGCATCGCAATTATCAATTTATTGATTATGAATATAATTTGTTCATATGTTTTGTTCGATTTCGATATTTGTCGTTAAATATATTGTCATAGTCCACTATTTCGTTCTCTATCGGAGAAATCATTTGAAAGCCCGTTTCGTGTTGGATTCGTGGTCTAAAACATTTTGATTTTTCTCAGTAAATTGATCCGCAAACACAATTGGTATTTTAAACTTCTACCGTGTGATATTTACAACAAACCTTTATTATTTGTTTCATTCGTTTCTTCTAAATAATATAATAATTCATAAATATCAATCCAATAGAAATTGATATCATGTGAACAATAATATTTGACTCCATCGACCTCAACTCTGCAATTTTGTTGTATTAAAGAGCTATCTTAACAGAGATGTATGTTTTTCTGACAATATAAATCATGAAGACATACGACAAACAATCTATCTTCTCATATTATTCCCTCTATTTGCTATTTTTTTCTCTCTTCGGACAAATGCTAGTCTTTGAATAACATGAACAAAAATAACCAGACATATGATACTACTTCTTTTGTCATTAAAGGGACGATTCGTCTTGGTGAATAGATGAATACAATGTGAGCTTTTAGAGAATACTATTTAGTCTATTTTTGTTTCACTTCGAGGATTCTTAGCTTTAAACTATGATTTTTTGTACCACCGATTGTTCCTTGATGTCCATCGAACGAAGCAGTTTGATTATTTGTCAGAAAAAGTGTGAGTCTATAAATGGCAAAAAGACTTGAGCTGTTCTTATTTTTACATACACTTTCATGTCATCCTTGTCCATGGTAGCAGCACTGAATAAATTATAAATACTAAAATTGCCAAAGCAGATGACTGATAGTTGAAACTAATGGTGGACTGCACTCTTCATAATTTTCTTTATTGCATCTACCATGCAAAAATATAGTCAACATTAAAATCACAAAGATTCCACTGATATCGAATGCAAATCATACACAACCAATGTGAAGTACTGGATGTATCAAATAATTATAATATGTTTGTGATTCAGTGAAATAATTCATGCGCCGTCACTGGCTCAGTAACTTCAATTTCCTGCAGGTATTATGACGAGGTCATCCTACAGCATACAGGACACTGCAGGAATACATAAAGAGATAATACGATTGCATTTTCCCTGCAGACTAGATGCATTCATAGCTCAGTCCTTCGAATACGATCTTACATTTCATCTGCTTAGCATTCGTCATGTACAGCGTGAACTAGTGATCGTGCCCTAGATATTCTCGGCAGATTTTTCTTTTTCTCAAGCGAGTTTGAAATTTTCAATAGAGGGAAAAATACTACAAATAAATATATACGTACTCTTGAAGTTAAACCTTTGAGTATTCAATTTGTTTGAGAGGTACTGAAAATATGTAAATAGAAAGAACTCAAGAAGAATATGGAGATATTCATATATTCATTTTATCACTTTTAATATTACTAAAACATCTGATTCCCGTCCAACGACTACTTTTGTTGCAATGGAAGGTGGAGACGGAGACCTATTCCCTCAAGACAAAAAAATTACTACTGATTAGAAAAAAAAATATATGGGAATGATCAATTAAACATATTACATACGAAAAGAATATAGACAGCGGAGTAAATCCAATTTAATAAAAGCAATGCAAAGACAAATTGACAATATTTCAAGTGCCTTCAATACTACTAATTTATTTATAATGATTGAACTATAATTCATAATTTCCATATCTCTGAATGATGTTAAAAAACTCAATAATCACTAGCTGTTGGCTGGCAATCTTTCAATTGCCGTATGATTTTATAAGTAAAATTTTCTGTGGTCATATTGAGAATCCAATAAGATCAATTTCTTCAAAATCCATATGCAAGATGGATGGATAGAATTAACATTATCCTGAGAACAATCTAGGGCTAAGCAACCAGATGTCAAACGTTATGTGGGTCCAATACGGTACATTAATGAATTCATTTTATGAAGGGAAAAGCTTTTCAGAACTCATTTTTCAATAAATATGTTTTATTTGGATAAGTTCTGTACATAAAAAAGATTAGAAACACAACGTTTCGACAGCAAGGTGCTGCTTTTTTCAAGTGTAAAGAAATATATATATATGATAAATATATATTTCATTATACTTAAAAAAGGCAGCACTTTGCTGTCGGAACGTTGTGTTTCTAATCTTTTTTATGTACAGAACTTATCCCAATAAAACATATTTGATTCATTTTATATTTTTAATTCATTGTTAACATCGTTATAACATAGTAAAAATATAAATTATGTTTAAAAGTGCTGTAATCAAGTTTAAAAAAATATTTAAAATTGGGAATAATTTTGAGCTGTTTAAACGCCACCATTTTCGCGAGCTCTATTGATGACGTCAAATACTATGCCAGTGACATTACAGTCCATTGTTTACCACAGGTGTTTTCGTTCTCAACTTATTTCAGTATTAAAAAAGCTCAAAAGTCAGTTTATAAGTATTGCATTGTGCCTGAATGCAAAATACTATCAGAAATGTACCTGATAAAATCTTTTTTCCAATCCAGCCAGGTTTTAAATACGTAAGAAATGATGTAAGGCTATCAAAAGAGATGAAGTATTATATTGAACTTGACAGATCATGAATAATATTATATGTGATAAGTTTTAGCAATAAAATACAGTGTATGTAGGTGGCTTCGTTTAACATTTGCTCGTTTTAAAATAAACAAAAATTATAGGTTATGTTTACTGCTCATCATATTTCGGATTGTACTTATTGAAATAGCGTACAAAATGTGTTATTATTGAATAATTGCTTTGCAGTATTCACTCTCTCTACTTCAGCGGACGTAAAATTTGGATTTGAAAGAAAATATGACCACATCATGAATGGATCTATTCTTGGCAGATTATCCGATTGTGCTTTTACAAAATCACTTTGTCTTAAATGATTTATAATTTCTCTAGGATGCTAAAATTACACTTTAACAATGAATGAATCTACAACATGTTATTACTATGTTTTCTAATCAAAAGCCTGTAATGTCATACAAATGTAAGCAGTGCGCACTTGTTGACATAGTATTTGACGTCACGTTTCGTTTCAACCAATGGTGTTGCGTTTTAGAACTTTGAATTCCCCTCGCTTAGTTTGCACTTTTATTTATCAATTTTAAGCAATTGAAAACATATCAATTACCAAAATGATGGTTTTGTACAAGTTTCCGGCCAATAAAAATTCGGAATAAAAATATTTGAACCAAATTTAAATTTCATCCATATTTCCTATTGGAATTTCACTGATTTATTGTATATTCAATATCCGAATTTCACCACATGATTATATTAATCAAAATTTCCCGGATGTCCTTCAATTATTAGTGAATATTTATAATTTTGACAATTTCCTTAAATATGTTACCCGGGAGTACTTGGAGTGTTCGCTGCCTTGTTGAATAACTAGCATAAAAATTATTAGCTCCCTCTATATCCGCTTAGTGGCACTGTCTATTTTTCAAATTCGGATTCATGAAATAAGACATAGAATTTCTGAGATATTGAATTCAAGGCTTCATGTAAAACATTGAAGTCATGTATTACTTTGGAATCTTTCTTTAAACATTTTGTCATTGGTTTAGTAATTTTTGCAAAGTCTTTAATGAAACGTCTGTAGTATCCAAGTAATCCAAGAAAACTTTTGATTTCTTTTTGAGTTTTAGGAATCGGAAAGTTTTTTATAACAGAAATCTTGTCGGGGTTTGGTTTAACTCCACTTGGGGTAATTATGTATCCTAAATATTGTACAGATTTTTGTAAAAATTCGGATTTGTCTAATTGTATTTTGAAATTGCTTTGTCGTAGTCTGTCAAATACTGATTTGAGTCTTTCTATGTGTTCTTGCAGTGAAGTACTGAAGATTATTATGTCGTCTAAATATACGAGGCATGTTTCATTTTGTAATCCTCGAAGGACATTATCCATGACACGTTGGAATGTGGAAGGGGCATTTTTTAATCCGAAGGGCATGCGTTTAAACTCGTAATGTCCACCTTCAGTTGTGAAAGCTGTCTTTTGAACGTCTTCGCGATCTACTTCTACTTGATGAAATCCGCTCGCTAAGTCGAGAGTTGAAAAATAATTTGCTTTACCTAGTTGGTCTAAAATGTCCGCAATGTTTGGTAAAGGATATTTGTCGTCTATAGTACGTTCGTTTAATTTTCTGTAATCAATAACTAATCTCCATTTCTTACGACCAGATGCGTCTAATTTTTTTTGGACTATCCAAATTGGACTAGACCAAGGTGAAATACTATTTTGGATTATTCCTTGATTTAACATTTTTGAAATTTGATCTCGTACTTCTTGTTTATGTACTTCGGGAAATCTATATGATTTTACATGAATAGGGGTGTCATCTTTTAATTTAATTTTATGTCTGACTTCATTCGAAAAACTGAGAGGAATATTTTCAGAATAGAATATATCTCTGTACTCGTAACATAATTTTCTTATCGCATCTTTCTCTTCTTTGTTACAATGGTCTATTCTTATATTTTTCAAATTTTGCTTTAATAAATTTTCGTATTCAATTTGTAATTCGTCGTTATCAATTTCCATTTTTTCAACAAAATTTAAATCTATGGAATCTAACATTTCAATATCTAAAGGTTCGTGGATATCAAGTTTTACAGGGTGTTCTTCGATATTTATTACTGAAGTTATTGCATAATTATTTGAAACATTCACTACTGCTTTAGGCATTTCAATACCGTTTCCAAAGTTTGTATATTCTAACAATCCAATGCCGTTTTTCTGTTTAACTGGAATTTTTATATTTATTTTTAATTTATCATGTTAACTCGTGAAGGTATAATAATGGAATAATTTTTAAAATTATCTCGCGATGTCTGGTCATTGTCAGGTTCAAATATTATAGGAATATTTGCGAAAGGAGTACGTAATTGTTTTGTATTCACATTAACATTTGCGTTCAACTGTCTTAATAAATCTACGCCTATAAGTCCATCATATTTATTACTAAATTTAAAAAGATAAAATTTATGACTTTCAGGAACATTAAAATTTTCAAAAAGTGGAATTTCGACTACTTTATTGTGAAATGAAATATCGTGAGCTGTTTGAATGTTAAAATTCTCATTGAAAATATAATTTTGATAAAATCTGTAAGTTAGATCAGGGTTCATTAAACTTTTAGTACTTCCGGTATCAATTAAAAGGTTTGCGTCAATTTCGGGAATATAAATGTAGGGAAGGTTTGCTTTTAATACATTTAACTGAATTAAGTTTGATTGGTGTTGCATGGGACCAAAGGAAAATTTTGTTCACCTTCGTAATTCTCAGAGTCATATGTACTGTTATCAAATGTACAACTTGATCCGTCATAGTCAGCGTGGGAATAACTATAGTCTGTCTCAGAATTGTCATACACAGGCTGTTCACATGCATAATTCTCATGGGTTTCATTTTCTGCATAGTTTTGATTTTCAAAATGAATATTAGGATTTTCTTGATTGATATTTTGGTTATAAAGTGCCGAAGATGTAAATGGCTTTTGTTGTGATTTGATTCTAGATTGGGCAGATGTAGTATCCATGGGTTCTGGTGTATATTCTCTTTGATTTTGATTTTGATTAGGACGAGTAAAATTTTGAGGAAAAT
This sequence comes from Dromius quadrimaculatus, assembly GCA_963989225.1. NCBI lineage: Eukaryota > Metazoa > Arthropoda > Insecta > Coleoptera > Carabidae > Dromius > Dromius quadrimaculatus. The sequence continues at coordinate 12,803,175 of OZ022324.1, forward strand.
TCAGCTGTCTTTGTAATGGCATAAAATTTGTGGGACGTACAAAATTATTTTGAGGCTGACGTTGTGCATAATGAGTAGGACGCCAATTTGGTTGATTATTTGTTTTATAAAACGGATTAGTTCGAATAGGCATCAAATTTGGTCTTTGTTGTTGAATAAATCTATGAGTATTTGGATTTGCAGGAAATTGTTGCATATTAGGAATGTATGTTGCATTCGTAGGTACAGTTTGTCTTGTTGGTACCATTCTTTGAGTTGGTTTGAATGAGCTTTGTAAATTTAAAGTATTCTGCTTATGAATTGAATAAAGAAAGTTTTCTTCTTCTATGACAAGGCTCATGGCTTTTTCTAAAGAATCAGAATTTCTTAATCTAACATTTGTTTGAATGTTTGGTGGTAAACCTCTAATATATGTTTTGAGTGCTAGATCGTCGTAATTTTTAATTTGTAATGATTTTTCAGCGGGTGGAATTTGTGAAGTATTTAATTTTGCAAATATTAAACTACGGGCATCTTGACATCTCATGCCAAAGTTATATGGTGATTCATTTTTTTGTGGTTTTAAAGAAATTAAATCTTGAACTAGACAATCAATATTTCTCTGATCTCCAAAACTAAGACTTAATGCTGTTTTAATTTCTTTTCAGGTTTTTAATTCTGTTCTGGATCCAATCAAAAGTTGTGCGCGACCAGTTAATTTACCTAAAATCGCTCTGATTAAGAAATTGTGAAATGTTGGATCTGAACTCGTGAATGACTGTATTAAATTTTGGCAATTATCTATAAATATATTCAAAGTATGAGGATTTCCTTCATATCTAGGAATAGAGTCTAAATAGAGTCGTAACAATTGGTAATCAATAACAGATGGTGCTGCTGTAGCCATATTTACGTCTGCTATATTTATATTATTCAATAAATCTGATAAATTCTCTAAATTGTTCATCAATTTATATTTATTATTTCAATTGTGAAATCGTAATATTTCTTTTATTATAATTATTTTCTGGATTTAATCTTGTGATTTGGATGTAAGGAAATGAGCAACTTACATTAAAAGTGTTGTTTTCATTCTTAACCTAGTGCCTCTAGGTTCTGACGATTTGGTTCTTCCCCCAGGTCTTCCTACTGCTAGCTGGCTTCGGCGATGCTTGTCCTCGACCAGTGTTGTAATTTCTTCTTTCTTCCTCACCTTCTGACGAACTGTTGTTCTTGTGGGCGGCAGGTGTGACTTAGGTGTGGTAATCGATATGCTCTCGATCTGCTTCTACCGTTCACTACCGAACCGACCGTTTTTTTCTCGATTAATCGTTAACACGAAAATTGCTCGTTCGATACGTTCAATTTCGAGAATGCTACCGACTGCGCCAGTTTTGTTCGTTGATCAGAAGAATGAGTTTTTAAAAAAGAACAAAATTACAGGCTGGAGTTTATTGACAAGTGTTCTTTACAATCATAACTACAACTATGCTGTTTTCACATGCAAAAGTCTTATTTATAACATTTTGTTATCTTCATGATATGGTTTCCTATTTCTAGTAAAGTAAGCTGGTTACAAGATGTAACTAGCTAAAAATTTCAATTCTTTCCATTTCTGCTAGATAGCGCAAAACTGTTCAATTTGCTTCAAATGAGTGAAAGCTCCCAGTACTCCCTACATGTTACTTTCAGGTTTCGGCATTGAAATTCCATCAAGCAACATGCTTTCGAAATTATCGAAATTATCGAAATTATCTCATAAATATATCATTCAGATAGCTTAATTTTTCAAAGTCAGGCTGATTCACATTGGATATTATTGCATTAGTAATTTATTTTTCACTAAACACCACTTATTATGTTTCGATAACAAACGACTACATTGTAGACATAGCTATCAATTAACAATTAGAAATATTCTTGAGATTAAGAATAAATAAACAAATAATATCGCTCATTGGTTCATGGAGTATTCTGATTCAAACAATTCAAGCTCAGAAAATCATTAAAAAATATTGTCTACGAACACGATGTGTTACTCAAAAATATATAACTTATGAATATAACCCGTAGCATTGTATTGTTTATGAATTTCTCATGCAAGAAAATATTGTTGCTCATACTTTCGTAAGTGTCATTTTTCACGATTTGAATATTGTGGCTACTTTGAATTCGGTAATTGTAATTTTTGAGAGGTAACGATGGAATGTTTATGTATCATGGAATCCAATAAATTTGAAGAAGTATGAATTAATCTGAATCAAATCACTGAGGTATTATGATATCTACAGGCTATCATTTCTTCTAAAATAATTTAATCAAACAGTGAAAAAGAAATTCTGTCAATTAATAGCCCTTCCTCTTAGCTCTCTTTCATTCATCCCTCTTGTTCGACTGTCAAGTGTCTTCTTCTCCCACGCTCTTGATATTCAACTGTTCCAGTGTTCGTTTGCTGGGCTCGATTGTCCTCACATTCACTTCGCTTTTATTTATGTACACTTCACTTGAGCCCTTTGCACTAAGCACGTGACTGTATGTATGAGTACCAACCCTAAAAGGGCGCATTTCGTTCGTCTATTAACGCCAAGGGCGATACATTGATGTGAGTAGCCCTTCCACCAATTAGCAGGATCGTACAGACAGATTTTTTTTCAAACTTCCACCAAAATTGGGAATAGGAACCGATGTAATATGAATATATAGTATCTATTTCATTACCGATAGTACCAGTTTATTTCTGTAACAAAAATCTGTTACATATATTTGCTCTCACTCTCAAAAAGAAAATGAACACAATTACTCTTCAAGATCATGAAATCATGTTTACTCGTTGGATAATGAAACTTCATGATAAACTTGGAAAAACTGCTATATGTGAACATGTTAAAATCCGCTTATATTTTGCATTACTTTTCTAAATAATTCGTCGCTATTTTGATACAGCAAAATTCATGAATTTTATTGTTCTACTGTCATAAATATTCATGTCAAAGCTGAGATAATACTTTTCTACTATTCTAATACGCTTAGCTTCAAATTACACTTAAAAAATGTCGTACACTTGACTTTCTTGAAGTATATTATCATTAATTCCTAATCCTCGAAAGCTCTAAGTCTTAGAAATAAACCAGTTAACAATATTTCTTCTCAAATTATCAGTTTGATAATTCAATTAGTGCTCAAGTACGATCCGTATCAAGTGAATAACGAACGCACAAACGAAGCGGAAAACAAGTTTGAAGCAACGACTGTGAGGAAAAAATATGCAACAGACATGTCATCCGATATTTCACAAATCTAGATTAAAATAAGAATGTGAGCAAATAATTGAAGCGATATGAGTCAGTTTCTAAGTAAATAATTAGGAGGGACACTAGCAAGGTGAGGTATGTGATTTTTCGAGCGATTTCTTAGAGAGAAAAAGCATGCCGCACTGGGTATGTTATCTGATAATGCAGGAGAATGCAGTACGAACACATGAGCGAAGTGAGGTGTGTCAGCTTTAAAGCAATAACTGAAAAACATGTATTGGGAAATCGATTCTGCAAGAGTGATGTCCCTGCCAGAGAGGCAGTCCCATCTGACTGTCAAATGTATTATTTTAATATGTATCAGAATAAATAAGAAAATCGCAGGGATAATATTAATATTGCTTATAGTAACTAATCCTCAAAATGAACGAGATGAAGTTGATTCGTGGAATTTCATCATCCAATTTCAAATGCAACTGTCTCTCTCCTTTTCAAACTACTAGATACAATTAATAATCCCTAATCCTTAGACAACTCTTGTAACACCACAAACCAAAATTCCAACATCATCTTATTCCCTTAGTATCAAATATTCTTAATACCGCCCTGACTCTCGCTGATCCGACGGATCTTGACATATCAGCCAAATAATAATTCCCTGGTGTTTCAGTGAAGGGCAAAGACTGTTACTGAGCAACATCAGGATAAACAATTCTGAAATTAATTCCTTCCTCGGCAGAATCTGACGAAGTGACATTTTCCGAGACGAATAGGGGAATAGTTCGCAACTTAAGTTGTAAAGTTCATCAAAGTATGAATTTATTATGAAGTTTGATCATCTCTTGGAATAATGGTACATACATTGAAATGTGGATTAGAATTTCAATAAGAGCTTAGATTGGAATAAAATCATCTTGTAAATTATTTTAGATCCCAAAAAATTTGAGAATAGTAATTTATGTACAAAAACCGCAAGGGTAAGCTTATTAGGTCAAATCAGTTGTTTGCGGTTGAAACGTCAGTTGGGACTGCATTTCAGGTCAGACAAAAAAAGCAATTGTGGCCGAAGGGCACAAAATTTTTTCAAGCGTTCATCACGAAAGAATTGATATCACTTTTCCAAAACATTGCCATTGTAAATATTAGTTACCATTGAAATTGTTCAGCTTCATTACCACCTATCAAGTTGATATCTGGATAAAATCTAGATTTGAAGAACTAGAGAGGTTAACGGAAGAGTATAATATACATCTCGGTCAAAATTGTTTTTTGAAGAGTTGACCGTTCTGCTTTGACAGATCAGTCTCAAAAAAAAGGTGAATTTGACAGATGTTGGCAATAAGGTAGCATTTGACAATGTGTACAAAAAAAAACATGAAACTTTACGACCGTAGAAGGATTCATAGAGTCACCTTTTTTTATAAAAAATATAGTATGTTATTCGAGGCAGAAAGTTCTTTTGCGTTTCGATCAAACTTAACGGTAAGTGGATGAACTTAAAAAAATCGATTAAGTGCATGTCAGACCATACTCAGTGAAGGGTTTCGTAGTGGGGAAGAACGTTCATAATTCCATTGTATTTCTGTGATAAACAAAGTTATTTCTGCGGTTGCTAAGCTCAATAAAATTGCGTGCAACTTGAATATACTATATTTCAAATACTACATTACATATATTCTTCAAACCAATTTTTGTTGGAAAGTATCATTCAAGCTCTACTACCTCATTTTTCCAGAATATTCCACCATATAGCTGAAAAGTTAGAGGGTGAAGACACACTTTCTACGATTTTAGAAGCGACTATTGACTTGAATGAAAAAGTTATTTCGAGACTTCTTTCTCAATCTTCAAAGCCTATCTAACGATATCTCATACAGTTACATAGACTTAAACATTTTTTCCATCCTTAACTTACTGTTTTTTTCGTAATTTTGTATTGTATTCGCTCCGTGCACAAGTGACAGATAGCGCTTCTCTTGGATTGAATTATAACAAAACGTTGTATACTATAGCACACAATGTGATGTTACAAATGATAATTTCATGGAGAAATCAGAAAAATAATGTAAGTAAACGCATGATAAAAGTTTTAAAAGTTTATTGTTCCCATTTATAATGAAGTTTTCAGTAATATTTATGTATATGTATAAAGTGTTCGAGTCTATCCTCTATAAATATATTTACAGTTCTGTGCGACACAGAATATTCATACATCAACATGGATTTATGAGTGGCAGATCAACAACAACCAATCTTATGAACTTTACTGAATACACCCTCAATTCACTTCATGATAATACGCAGGTTGACGTAGTTTATACAGATTTCTCAAAAGCATTTGACCGCATTAACCACGGATTACTACTTCATAAATTGAATGTACATTTTCAATTTTCTTCTGATCTACTTAATTTTCTGTCGACTTATCTTAATCAGCGTGAAGTGCGCGTGCACTACAATAGTTATAAATCCCGATCGTTTATTACTACTTCTGGTGTTCCTCAAGGATTGAATCTTGGACCCTTATTATTCTTGCTGTTCATCAAAGGTATCGCTGACTCAGTTCTCAAAACTAAAATATTCTGCTATATGCAGATGATTTAAAAATATTCAGAACAATTAATTCGATCAAGGATGCAGTTTTGTTGCAAGGAGATGTTGATAACTTACTGTCCTGGTCTTTATCCTCCAATCTGTTTTCCAATCACAGTAAATGCAAAATCATGAGTTATTTAGTCAAAAAATGTATCTATACATACGAATATAGAATAATTAGCTCTCGTCTAGAGCGAGTGAATCAATTCAAAGACTTAGGTGTTCTGTTCGATGAAAAATCGAACTTCAACGACCATACCAATAATACTGTAAAATTATCGTATAGAAACTTAGGCTTCTTGATGCGAAACACTCAATCTTTCACAAAAATATCAACACTTTACAAAATTTATTTTTTATTTGTGGGGTCAAAATTAGAATGTCTGCAAGTTTGGAATCCAATTTACGATAAATACATTTCTTTGGTTGAATCCATCCAACGAAAATTCCTCAAATATTGTTATTTTAAGCTTCACGGGCGGTATCCTGATTTTGACTGCCTGTACGAAACACTACTCTTTAATTTCAATTCTGTTAATCCTGTATTTACCCTTATACGCCATCTACAAAACAGTTTTTCTTCTTTCTAATTTACACTCATCTCACACACATTCAATGCTCAAATCATTGTTCAAATGTGATTAATAATCTAGGTTTAAACTTAAACTATTATGTTATATTTTTTCTGTAAAATCGTCCTGTAATTGGAATATTTATTCTGTAGGACCGATTCGAAATAACTGAAAAAATAAATATTCAGTGCCGAAACTGAATAACTGATTTGACATTTCAGAATGAAGTCATAAGAACCGGTTTTTAGCCAATTACTTTTAATGTAGAATTTGAACCTCAAGAAATTATTAAAGGGAAAATGTTGGCGGCGTCTCATGTGATAAGGATCAAGGAATTGGATGAATTTGATGATCAAAAACAGGCAGTGTCACACTACGTCTGTTATTCTACATCCATACAAAGTAAAACTACATATATAAACTATTAAAAATTCCATTTATATCACAAGAATATGCTTATGCATAAACATTAATAATCTTTTCACTTAGTTTCCAACATTTTGTTCATTGGATCTGTCAAAAACGAAAAGCTACAAAAACTGCCGCTGGTAACGCTGCGGTCGGATCTTGAGATGTGCACGGAGCGAATAACGGTTTATAAAGAACACCTTAATTCCAGATTTCATCTGTATAGTGCCAATAGTCTCCAAGTAAAATGACTGTAACATACAGACAGATAGACATGACGGAATTTTAAGGGTTCCGTTTCTGTCATTTGGCTATGGAGCCCTCAATGCAGCTTCTTAGTCATAATAACATAATACTGTACTATGAAACGAGGACTAAAAGTGTCTGTAATAGCCGAGTCTACTATAACTAAATTTTTCCGTCAACTCGTCTAGTTTTCATAAATCTAGAAATAAATAAACACTTTTCTCTGAATGTCAACTCAACAGATGACAATGAGATAAAACAGTTCTAACGGCATCCAAGAATTGGAAATGAATGAATCAAAATTCAGTCTCACCTATAAAAACCATATTTTTGTCTCTGTTACATAAATAGCTATTTCAAAAGAAGTGGCTCGGGAATCATAAAACAAAGCGCTATTCCTCGAATGATAACAATAGTTATTTGTATGTCTAGAGAGTAAAACTGCCGCAAAAGCCATTTGCGATCGATGCAAGACAATCTCAGGACGTTGGAAACTTTACAGTCATGGTGTAACCATTTTTTTCAAAGAGCTTCTTCTCCGGGTTTTGCTTTGCTTGTAGGTCAGGGGAACATTCCTGCGGTATATTCATTCTACCCTCAATCAGTTCTTAAAAAGTCACGTATCTATACTGTTCTGCAGTTTTCTCCGAGCTATAATATCTATTTTTGTGAGAAATTATGATTTGTCTTCCCTTTATCGTTGATTTAGAGCTTACATACTTCGCTTGACTTGCATGTTTGCATAAACATGTATTTAGCATGTTTTCCTTCTTCTCGGTCACTGTTGCAATACTGACGCACTTCGCTTCGCTCGGTGCGTATGAGAAACATGTCTGCGCCATGTTTTCCTCCACTTTAATCTTAGCCCCAATATTTATTTCCGTCAAATATGTATTACTTGTTTTTCAATCAATTCTGCTTGTGTGCACGCTGCCTTAAACCGACTCGCATTCTCTATCTCTAACTTGTCCATAACTCTGTTCCACTCTGCAATTTTTCTCTCCAACTTCAGATCTCTCTCAAGCTCGGTCTTATTCATTTATTTATTCAAATAACCATCGAACAGGACAAACCCAATCACAGGATGGTGAAAATCATGTTACAAAAAAGATAAAATTAAAACACAAAAAAAAAAGCAGTAAAAAATATTTACTTGTGCATCAATTATTCAAAATAAGCTTTTAGAAACTGTCAAAATCTAGAAAGATGATGTGAATATGTGAAAATTTTAAATCGTTAAGTCACAGATAAACTCATACAGATAGCCAGCCCAACGTTAAAGATTGAGTCACCCGAAAATAGTTGAATTAGATACAATAGATGGCGTAGCATGCGGTGAAAGATGTTGGAAAGTAATTTTGGGAGAGTCCTCTATTATCTTAGAAGCAGCTAGCATCAAAAATCACTTCTGAGTCTGCACGCTGTAGCTCTAACATGAGCTATTAGGAAGCAGGTTTGAGGTGTTACACAATGAGGGTTGACAGAAAATGAGAAGGAGGAAATATATGCAGAGCAGAAATACAAATTCTTGTATGAAATTTTGGTCATAGTGTTCTTTGTCATTTGCAATCGACTGTTCTGTTTTTGTTCTCATTGGTATTTTGTTTAACAATTAATTAAATTTAAATTGATTTAAATTAATTCAATCATGTCAAAACCACGTGGAAATAAATGTCAGGCGAGTGGGTGTGAAAAATCAGACACGAATTCTTCTCTTACTCTGTTTCATTTTCCGAAGAACGATAATCAACGAGAAAAGTGGATTGAGTATTGCGATAATATAGAGCTAGTTGGCCTTAATTATGAAAAGTGCAGAAGTAAAGTACTATGTGAATTACATTTTAGTGACAGTATGTACATGTGTGGAAATGTTTCGGCAAAAAAAAAATTAATTAGAGGTGCAACTCCAACAATTGGTGATTGGAACAACAGTGATGTCAGTATTTCTGAAAAAATATCAGAAAATCTTAAAGTCATTACTCCAACGAAAGTTTATCAGCCCGCTATTGAAAATAATGTTATTTATTCTCCTACAACCGCCACTTCATGGAAACTGCAAATTTCACCATTCAATACGCCCAGCAAATCAGGATCACCCCTTTCTTTTCATGTTTCTACTAAAAGTACCAATAGTACTACAAACCATAAAATTTCAGCACGAAGAAAGTTATTTTTTAAAGCAATTCCTTCCAATATTAAAAGAGTTAGCAATAACAATTGCAGAATAAAAATGTTCAAGCAACAGTTACGGAGGAAAAATTTGCAAATTAGAAAATTAAAAGAAAAATTGAAATCAAAAACAACATTGAGCGAGATGATTCAAAATTCAGATAATGCATCAGATGACGCCAAAATATTTTGTAATATGCAACTTATGCATAAAAAGGGGACAAAGTGGACCTCTGCAGAAAAACAATTAGCATTAAATTTTCATTATAGATCACCAGGCGGATATAGATATCTAAAAGATCATAAAAAGTTTAACTTGCCCAGCGAGTCAATAATCAAATCTTGGTCAAACATTCTTGATCTTGTACCTGGATTTAATTCAAATATTATCAAAGCTCTTCAATATAAAGCCCAGTTTCTTTCAGAAGAAGATAAATTATGTGTACTAATTTTTGATGAAATGGCATTAAAAAAAAATTTGCAATATTGTCCATATCTAGATATACTAGAGGGATATGAAGATTTGGGAAAATTTGGTAGGAATCCAAATATTTGTACGCACTCTATGTTATTCATGGTTCGAGGAATAAAAGCCAATTATAAATTACCATTTTGTTATTTTTTATCACAAAATTCGGTAAAAGTCAAAGTTCTGGAAACATTGCTTAAAAAATGCATCACCATAATAAATCAAAGTGGATTCAAAGTACAGTGTGTTGTGTGTGATCAAGGACCAATAAATCAAAGTTTATCTAAAAAGTTAGGTGTAACGACAGAAGAACCATATTTTTCAATCGACAACAAACAAATTTACTTTTTATTTGACATTATACATTTGTTTAAAAGTGTTAGGAACAGATTTATGGAAAATAGTTTCTTAGTTGAAGGTAAAATAGTTTCATGGAGTGATATATATGAAACTTATATCATTGACAAGCAGTCAAACATGGGCCGAAGTATGGTGCATATAACCAATTCTCATTTTTTCCCAAATAATTTCCAAAAAATGTCAGCCCATCTCGCTCTTCAAATATTCAGTAATAAAAACAGCATCTTCATGTCAAAATTTGAAAAGTACTAGTGGAATCAATACTGCCAATTTTATTCAGCAAATGAATGTTTTATTTGACATATTGAATAGTAAGAATAAAATATCTTCAAATCCATTCTGCTGTGCAATTACTAGAAACAATAATTTGATTGTGCAACTTGAAAATTTTCGAAATTATATAAAAACATGGAAAGTTATACCAGACAATAAGAAAAAGAGTCGTGAAGTTCCTCCTTGTTTTTCTGGTTTGATTCAAACTATAAATTGTGTAGTACAACTTTGGGATGAATTGAGTGATAAAGGACTAGAATATCTACTAACAAACAGATTAAATCAAGATCCAATAGAAATGATGATACGAAAACAAAATATTTGTGCGAGAGAAGGTAAGATAAAAAGTGGAAATGGTAGGAGTATGAAAATTAAGAAGAAACAAACCGGATAGATCATCAACTTTATTGTTGAGTATTTCAGTTAGATGTATTATTAAATTGTTTTCACGGCGTTCAAATAGACTTTTCAAATTAAATAAAGAGAGGAGGAAGACGTAAGAAACAGAACGGTCTAGATAAACTTTGTGGACTCTAAAATAGATAAATTTGAAGAGTTTATATTGAACAGCTTCAATCAAATCCTGATGGACCTCGTAGTTGGGATTCCAGATGATGATAGGGTGATAATTTTCAACATTTGATGAAGGGTAGGCGCAGTCCTTGATCAAGAGACTAGAGACCAAATCCAGACCACAAGAAAGAGTAGGTTTCAAAGATCTAATCGCAGATTCAATATTATTGACAGAAATAGAGTGAAGTGAGATGAATTCATGGGAAAGAGAAGGCATTAAATATGTCTGCAGTAGTTGAAAATAAATGCTCCTCAAAATACATGTTGTTGAACTGACAATTATTTTTCTTCTTTGAATTTACATAGCTCCAAAAATTTTTGGAATCCGTTTTGATTGAAGTCTCGCATTTTTCCACATAATCAGCGTACGACTGCTTGATCAAAAGTTTAAATTCGGATCTTGTGGATTGAAATTTGAAACGGTACCTGCTAGATTATGAGGAAATTTTGCAAGGGATTTTCGTACATAATTTTTTGATTACAATTTCTTGACAATATTTCTGGTGAAATATATATTCAAGAATCCCCTATCAAACAGCTCTATCAGACTATATAACTTGACATAATTGGCTTTTTTGAAATTATTAGCCTCGACATTTCTATTACGTTTAACAATTTTTGTTGAAGAAAATTTAAAATCGATATTTGAGGCAGGATGATGCCATTCATATTTTACGTCAAATAATAAATCAGTAGAATAAGTAACAGTGCAATTAACATTAGAAATGAGTGAGTATAATTGTTTGTCATTGAAATTTACAATAAAATTGAACTGACTAGCGGCATACAAATACTTATAAGCTCCATGAAAGCATTCCTCTGTTCTGAGATAACTCACCAATATTACAATCAAAATATCTACCCTCTTATAGGGATATCACCCCTACATTTCACTAAAAAATTGAATTCCCTGCCCTAAAAAATTACACTCACACATAATGCAATTTGCGTGTTTCCTCAAGTGTCGAAGTTTTATTAATGCAAGGAGATTGAATCAATCGCATAGACCACGACTTGGATTTGGAAGGGTGTAAATAGTTGAAACAGTATGTACTGTAATAGTGTAGAGTAGTGTAGCAAGGATGGTAGATTTGTATGTAGCTGTCACCCTACCTTATTTAATAATGTCGACAGGAGGAACACTACGAACTATACAATTCATTGTGGTTGTTATTAGTGCATCTCACCCTCTGGGAATCGAGATTCGATCCCTCGTTTGTAATGACTCATATGTGAGAAGACCTGCACACATGTCTAAAATTCTTGTATCTAAAATTCTTGCAATATCATTTATATGTTTAATGTAGGCTCTACCAATAACTCTAAACTAAGAAACAGAAACAATTTCAGTTCAAATAACAGACTAAGCTTATTTTTACCAAATACGATCGAGAAACTGATTTAGTGAAGAAATACAAAAATCAATGCGACTCTGTTATCAAATATGATTCTCATATTCATTTTTTCTACGACCTCCTCCTAACTCACTTTGTACATGATAGACAATGACTAAACTATTATTGACAGTGATTAATCTATTAAATTATTTGAAAATTTCAATGTCAACTTGTATTCTGGTGCTTCCGTACTGTCTGATAATTTATTGTCAAAATATGAAATTTAAGGACCATAGAAAAACTCTTGTATATTTTTTAATATGCAATACGCACTTGCTCTATCAATTTTTAGTTAAAATTAACGTACAAACAGAGCCGAGTTTTGATGATAATTTCAAAAAAACATATTGTTAATTTTAGATCTAACAATTTTAGATTACTAATGTAGTTTCTTGCACTTGACAAATACAACACTTGGCAGTGTTAAGTGCACCGGAGTTCGGTGGCACAAGACTCCATATCTACACATCCAGTGTCTCATATCGGGTACGTGTTCGGTGTTTTGACAAGGTGCACCCTAAGAGAATGCATTTCATCCCCTTTCCACTCCGCTTCACAACTGTTAAAACACACCCGTCAACTGTTTCTCTTATTCCCCTCTCAACCCGTCGGTAACGTCTGTTGATAACATGAACTGAGTCAGTTGGGCTTTGGTGATATGATTATTATTTGTTGTTTTGTTCAAATTCTGAACTCAGGGAAATATGTGCTTACTGTGGATTAGAAATTTGAACAGCAAGAAAATGAAATACTCATCAAAATGAATTCAATTAATATATTTCAATTCATGACAAACCACGATATCTAACCTACTGTTCACTCTTGACCACAGTGTGTATTCTATTACCAATTAGTGCTAAAACAAAAAGCCCGACTTCGTGAGAAACTAACTGAGAAGATAGGGACTAGATGATTTGGAAAGGTAGATTCTATATCAAATGATAGTATACAGTCGGATACACAAGATATGCCTCCGAATGTATGTATACTTTCATTTCATTTTCATAGAACCCACCTTTTAAGGTCATCGAGTTGATATTTCAAGTTCGCTTCTTACGCAGTCGGGCTTTTTGATTTTTACAGTCAACTTTTTCCATTTACCTATTTTTAGTATTATTTATATCATATGGAATGACAAAATATGCATAAATATATCGTACTAATTATGTAGAAAGTTTTTTTGATTGTAATACGAACGTTGACAGGTCACATGATTCAGTCACTTATATTATACCCCATGTTACTCCCACAATTAAGACGAATATAACGACACCTCATGTATTAAAATTCATTAAGTCGCTTAGGCTACAGAGCGTGCCAAAGAAATATGACGATCAGTCATTTATGACTATGATCATACCTTACAGCATCTCCACAATTAAGACGAATCTAATGACACCTCACATATTGAAATCCATATAGCCGATTCGCTTATAGAGCGTGTCAAAGAGATAGACATACATACATTTATATAAGGCAGTCAGGTAGAAACATAATGATTCTCTTACTATATGAGAGCCAAGAAATATGGTCAATTTTCGATATGTTCAAAGTAGTTTCCTTGAACAATATACACTTGATCGTTCTTTTCTTCCATTCCTAGAAACTCCTCTTCCAGGATACTTACTAAATAATGATAAATGTTTCTTCAATCCCATCCTCAGGAGAAAACACGTAAATGTTTTCAAGTTTAAAATATATCCGAAGCTCGCATTTTGCTAAATCAGATGAAAATGGTGGATGATCTCCAATTTTTACATTTTCTTCAATCAGAAACTGAACTCCTCTGCGAAAACGTATTTTCATGATGCAACATAAACATTATCTGTGGAACTTCATTGAATAATTTTGGTAGACATTTTTTTGTGTAGTTGCGGATTATATCCATCCAGCATAATTGCATTTACCAAGCTCGTACATTTGAAGAATATTGCAAACATTTTTTTTTTGTGACTCGCTGCTTCTTGATTATAGTTCATGAATCTATACACGACTCTCGTAGCATGACGTCAAAAAAGTATATAAAGATTTCTCAATGGCTACTATATGTATTCATAATATTATGGAGGCCATGTTTGAAACAAAAGAAATGTTTTTTCTTGAAAGTTATGTTGAACAAAGTCTAACATTTCATCATCGTGAAACACATGCTTAGAAAACGTCTCTTTATTATTCAAAACATAATCTATCACTTCTTCAAACTCGTCGCTCATTACGTGAAAATTTTTGAAAAAATTATTCACCTACGGTGCTTGCAATTCGTCAAGTCATGAAGAGCTTTGAAAGTGATTCTACACCACAGCGACAAAAAAATGCAAGAAATCAAGACAACATTACTGCTGTGAAAGCAATTTTTACAGAAAATGCGAATGTGTCGATAAATCGTCGTTCTTGAAAAGTTGGACTCTTACGGATGATAGTTTGGTAATTTTTGAGGAAGGATTTTCATACTTAGATTAATAAGATACCTATGGATATAAGTAACTTTACTTTTAAATTCCGCTGTGTGATTCTCTTCCAATAATTATAACTTTACACTTATGGATACACATAAAAAAGTTTTTCTCCGCACTGAAAATATACCAATGAATTCGTCGTCAAATTATAGGATTATTTAGAAAATCTGATATAGAGCTCAATTATAATTTGTAGAGACAATTTCTTGACGTCATTTTCAAGACTTTTGATATATATACCACCTAGCAGACAGTTGGAGAAGTGATTTGAAGTCGTCATCGTTGAAGACAATCCTCTAGAGGTAATAGACAGGATTCAAATCAATTTCTCTTGCTCGATTTTAATGTTTAACATTTGTACATCAAATAACAATAGTATAATAGAATTCAATCACTATGATTAACAATAAATCATAAAAATAAGTGATCATTAATTGAATTTAATTTGAAGCAGACAATTTGTTACCAACGTAAATCTGTAGATTATATTATTTGCACCAATATATTATAATAAAATCCTCATCAATGTAACTATATCATGAACTACTCGAGTAGCTAAAAGTAAAGGTGGTAAAATCTTATTACATGAATGAAAAAGCTTAGTGGTGAAACTTGAGTGCCAAATCGATCGCGATACATTTTTTTAAACAAAAAGTAGATCTCATGTACACAAAATTCAGCCATTCCGGGTAAAACTACAAGATTAGAAACTATTTCCCTCATTCAAATTTTGTACAAAGGAATATAATTCGATAAATGTGAGAATACATTTCGGTTACCTCTTAAGTCTTGAGATTTAACCACTCAATCTGCAAGATCTCACTATTTACAATCACATCAAGCTTACAACCTCGTCTTTCAGAGATACCACTGAAATTGCTACTTGTACCACTTGAATTACTACATGTATCACTTGAATTGCTACCCTTACCACCTAGTTTTCTCAGTGTATTATGAATTCTCATACTACAAACTAACGCAATTGAGAGTTAATGCTTGCCTAAAGTCCAGTTGTACAGTCTACGCTTATCCAAAGTTCAGTAAAACCAAGTTTAATTTCTAGGGTTACAATTGCTGAAATAACTTTGGATAAGCTTAGACTGTACAACTGGGCCTTTTAGTGATAGTCAGAACTAAGTCATACAACTGGCATTCGAAAAAACTTTATTCCCAACCTTCGTGATGATTTGGAGATCCAAGTTCACTAAAGGGGCCTGCAAATTACACTTTGCAGACGACGTGAACACTGATAAAAACATCAACATCCTTCAAAAGGATCCGAAACCACAAATTGAATAGATGCGATAGAATAATTTTAAATGTATCCTTGGACAAGATGATGCCGCCTGCCATACGACTGTAATCATGGAATATTGGATAGTAGGAAACAATATTCCACTTTCAAAATGAACATCTAATAGTCCTGATCTCTGAAACATGTAGCATATCATGAAGAAGAGGGTCCAAGCACAATCCAAAAATAAATTTCTGTGTTACGTGTCGTCAGATTTCGTCTTCGAAAGCAATTTTGCTCCAGATAATTGCTAAACATAATTGATACTACATTGAGACGTATGGAGACAGTAATAGTTGAGAAAGCGATGTAAGTCACAGACATTCTCTATTTAGTTTTCGTAGATTCTCCACATTTAGGCAATATTAAAAAATGATCAGAGTTTTAATCTGTTATTCAAAATATCACTCAATATGCGGCCAGTAAATAAATGTTCTCTAAGTGAATGAAAAAAAAAAGTGGTAATAGCTCTAATTCTCCTGAGAACTAGCAAAATTCTTCTGAAAAACATATTTTTTGATAAACACGAGTATTCATGCGTCAGGAAGGATTTGAATCTAAAAGTATCAAGTCTAGCGTATCCCTTAATATAAATTATTCACACGGTTACTGAAGTTGATAAGCCTTGATGTAAATGAAATGTTCACCTTAGATTCCTCGTGTGGAAAGTTTCATCTTAATTTTAGAAGTATAATCTATTTTTTGTCTTAGCTGTAACAACAGTTGTTTCATTCGGATTGAAGTTTGTTGATGAGACAACTCGGTAAACAGAGTTCGGGATGTAAGTAAATGTAAAAAGATCTGATCTGGTGTGATGGTGATGTTCAGCAAAAGAAGGTGAAAAACTTTAATCAAACGTCAATTGTCTGTGTCAAGTAGTTTTTATTGGCTAGTCGTACAAGTAACACGTACGTTCGACGCCTCTATTTGACGTAAACAAGCCAGCGCAGATGTGGTGGTAAATGTGTAGAAATTGCTACGGAAAAGAAGACAAAAGTTTATTCACTAGCTTGTATTCTGCAACATGAGAGGAGCAAATTCAGTTATTTTCTCATTGTTGATATTTCTGTATTTCTAATAGACTTAACCTATTATTTTGAATCAAAAATTATTTAAATCCTATCACTTTTTGAACCATCGCAGTAAAAAGTGTATCTTTGAAATATTGTTTCGAAATCTCTGACAAGTGCAGCAGGAAACATATTGTACACTCCAATCCGGTGTTCTTCTCGATGCTTAATGCATTTCCGACTGTTCACTTCCAGTTTAAAAGGGAAAAGATTGATGAGTTTCAAGTCAACAAAGTGACAAAAAAATATGGCATTCATTTCTTCTCCACTCGTAATAGCTATGCTAACAATTTTTTCATTGGTTTGTTGTTTATGTTTACGCTGTTTGTTTGTCATTTGCCGTATAAACAATTATTCATAATTCGTCACCAAAATTGTTTGAACCTTCATTTGTTTATGACAAAAGTATGTAAAATCAATATATTCTCGCAAAAAAATTGAAACGCTTGATACAATAATTACAGTGATGTATATTTTCAACGGTTTTTTCCATGAAGTTAATATACAGAGCTAATTTTCAGACCGTAAAAATAACCGTGAATTTCGACGTGGTTTCAAATTAATTCTAATGGTAAGCAAGTAACAAACAAAACGGAAAAGCTTGAAAAAAGCTACATATCCACACGACAACAACAAAGAAATCAAATGATTCGATATTTCCAAATTCGTGAATGTGTTTGACATTCATGAACTGCAACTTATAACTCTATGAAACCTAATAAGATATTAATATTTATTGATGAGGAGACTACAACTGACACACATCTTTTTTTCCAACCCTATCTATTTGATCCATAATAATAAAAAACGGCAAAGCAGCAGGTCACGACGGAATAAGAGCGGAACAATTGAAATATATGGGAGAGGAAGGAGAACAAATATTATTAATAATGCTAAATAAAATATGGGAAATAGGGCAAATACCAAAAGACTGGGAAATTGCAGTGATATTCCCAATACACAAGAAAGGAGACAATAGAATATGCAGTAATTACCGAGGAATATCACTGCTATGTACAGCTGCAAAAATTTATGAGGCAATATTAGAAAATAAATTAAGAAAATTAATAGAGACAAAGATGGAGAAAGCTCAATGTGGTTTTAGAAAAGGACACTCGAGACAGGATCACATTTTTACCATAAGAAAACTGACAGAAAAGACCATAAGAGAAGACAGTAAACTGTACATAGCATTTCTGGACCTGGAAAAAGCTTTTGACAGGGTGCCAAGGGAAAAGATGTGGGAAATCTTAAAAATAAGACAGATTGACAAACAGCTAACACAAGCAATAAAAAGTATCTATAAAAAAACATCCAACTATGTTAGAACAGGAAATGAAATTTCAAAGGAATTCATCACAACACAGGGACTAAGGCAAGGAGGAGCATTAAGCCCACTTTTATTCATTATATACCTAGACAACATCTTAAAAAATATAAAAGACAAAACTAAAAAAATTGAAGTAGGACACCATAACTTAGAAAGGATTATGATAGCGGAGTGCGCCTTTGCAGATGACCTTGCAATACGTGCAAAACGTGAAAAAGACTTACAACATAACATTAACTTGTGGAATGAGGAATTAAAAAAGCACAATATGACCATAAACATAGACAAAACAAAAATAATGGTAATAGCAAAAGAAGAAATAACAACGGAGGTAAAAATAAATCAAAGAGAAATCGAACAGGTAGAAACAGTCACATACTTCGGACACACATTGAACAACAAAGGTAACTTGGAGCAAGAAATAAACAACAGAATTTTAACAGCAAACAAAAGTTACTACGCAATGAACAAAATAATCCTAAGCAATAAACAAGTTAAGTAAAAGACCAAAATGACACTATTCAAAGTATTATACAGACCAATACTGTTATATGGGAGTGAAACATGGACGACGAACCAGAGAACAAAGAGTAGAATACAAGCTGCGGAAATGAGATACCTGAGAAAAGTAGAAGGGGTAACAAGACTAGATAGAATAAGAAACGAAGATATACGAAAAAGATTACAAATAGAGAGTTTACATACTACCATGGAAAAAAAACAACTTGCTTGGTACGGCCATCTTATAAGAATGCCAGATGATAGCCAAACAAAAATGGTATGGAAGGCTAAGACGACAAAAAAGAAGAGTAGAGGAAGACCACAGAAGACATGGGAAAATAATATACAATACTGAAAAAGAACAATATCAGCTGTCAAGAAGCAAAAAGAATAGCATCAAACAGGAAAGAATGGAAATATTTCACAAATAACCTAGAATAACAAAGGAAAGAAAAACTAATCTCGACACCCGAAAGGGTAAAATGAGATATAAATAGATTATATATAAATATAATATTAAAAAAATTTTAAACTGCACAGTAAACAGATACAAATCCAATTGCACATTTACAGTAACAATAAATTGTTGAAATATAATTCAATTTAATCAATTGTATGATGAAAGACAGCTAAGTCTTACTCTCAATTTACTGATTAGAAACAATGATAGTATCCAATATCCAAGTTAACTTGCTGCAGCTTTGAAGTAGATTCATCTATCACTCGAGACCAAATGTTGACTGTTGATGAAACTCTAGCTCATAACCACGATCCAGAAATTTTGAAAACATTCGAAAAAGTGGCTCACCCTGACTCAATAAGAGTCATATATCAGCAGAAGTTCTTGACAAAGATAGAGTACATTCGAAATATAACAGGGTGAAATAGTGTTCGAAGATATAATTTTTCTTTATTAACCAAATGCCGAATGCGTTTTCAGGAAAAATTCCGAAGAAAAGTGTCTAACAGGATACTGTTTCTGCAAGACAAAGTATCTGTTGACAAGTTTATGGATAAAACTTTAAATTGATTGAATTTCCCTCATATTCCCTTGATTAAGCATTAAAGGACTGTCATGTCTGCCAAAATTTGAAAAAAAAAAAATTAATGGACGCATATTATAGAAGACCGGTTTGCGGATCAGAATGAATATATTTTTTGAAGATTTTCTCAATAATCTTTGCACTAAATGTGGAAGGTTGAAAGAAGATTACATCGAATGATGACAGAAAATCTGTTTGCTTTTTCTGTGCTAAACCAGAAATTCATCAATATTATGTCATATATTTCTTATAAAATGATCATTCGACATCAGTTCCTTATACTCAAGTTGCATGCAATGTTTACTCATTTATACACTTTCAAGCACATTCACATCCTTCAAATAACAAATTTTGCACATTTGGTCTCTTCCAGGGAGACCGGGGATGGTTGACCAAATTTCAGTTAGGACGCTTGTATTTTTATTATTTTAATTTATTGCAATAACCAATACACCCGATAGATATGCTATTAAGCTTCAGAAAAAAATTACAAAAAGCACGCAATCAACTATGATAAAGTGTACAAGTTTAATTTTGTAGAACAAAAAATTTGAGTCAACCTATCTCATGCCCGGGGTTGGTTAACTTTTCACTAGGAGCAAGTTGACTTGTGCCAAATCTAGGGATGAATATAATAAAAACAACAGGTATTTGCACCTATCAATTTTTATTGAAACACACTTGTAAGTCCTGACAATTTTAATAAATACCATAAACTTTAGAAAAAATAATTAGACGTTTTAACATTTGACAAACTGAATACTAAAAACATAAATCGTTTAAAATTACGTACCTGGAAATCCAATTAGAAAACTTTTCATTGACTTCATTTAGCAACAAACAATCTTAACTAATATATCTGATATGATTATATGTTTGGGTGTTTTTTCTCGCTTAGGCTTTCTCTTATACGTTTGCATATGGTTCTGAAACAATAACCTTTCATTAAACCTTGGCAAAAGATCTATTTTATTCCATTGAAATATATCCGAACTATTTTGGGACAAGTTTACTAGGTGATCAACCAGCACCAAAATAAATTGGTCTACCAGTCCCAAATGACTCACCTCGAAACAGCAGCGAAATTAGAATAGATGATATGTAATCAAAAGATTAACAATTAAACTCATAATTTAAGTCACTTGAATGTAAATCACAATGAGTATGTAGGCATTACTACAAAAAATATTATTATCAAAATAATTACTTACATGTGTTGTTTTTCGATTACATGCTCCTTCTTCCGAACGATGAGCGTAGGCAATGCCGCGCTCCCGGTGAAAGACCGGAGAAGAAAAACGGTTTCTTATACCTAGTTTGAGACACAACACTAACAAGTAGATAAAGTTATTGACAATTAGTCAACCTGCCCCTATCGCCAACCATCCCCCGTCTCCCCTATATCTATCCACAAACACCATAAAAAACCTCATTCACACAGCAGTCGTACGTCATTTTTAGTGTTTCACAAGAATCAAGAAATAATCTTGATCATGTCTTGAAATCAAGACAAGACCAAGACAAGAGGTATTTCTTATTTCCCAAGACAAGACAAGAAAGTATTATCAAGAATCAAGACTTCTTGTCAAGAAATCTTGATATCTTGATAATTAATTTTCCAAATCTGCATATTTATTAATCTATTATTGAAATATCAAAACCTGCTGTGGCCGTTACTGTTTTTCCCTGGCAATAAATTTCATGGCCAGTTTCATCACTGTTTAATGAATGTCATATCAACTTTTAAAGTGATATTTGTCATTGTCAAACTGACAGTTCAAAGTGACAGCGTCATTGGTCAAATGACAGCGTCATTTACAAAATGACAGCGTCATTGTCAAAGTGACAGCGCCATTTTCGAAATGACAGCTGTCATTATCAAAATGACAACTGTCATTGTTATGGTGACAGATGGTGGCTATATGTTAGTCCTTACAATATAAATATTTTCCAAGATGGCGAGTCTTTCTCTAGATTTTCCGGTTAAAAAAGCTCATTTATAAATTTAAAACTAGCTTTTTCATTAAAAAACTCAAATATTATGAAATATTAGTTAAAAATTTGTTCGAGTTCTCTAATTATAATACTTTTAGACAGACAGACCGACCGATTTCATTCAAACGTATGTTTTTTGGGTTCAGTAGGGTCTAAAATGTGAAAATTCATCAGAGTCTTGAACTATCAAAAAATCACGATTCTAATACTTTCTCTATTATATATAAGTCGGGGAAGTAAAAAGTATCTGTGACTATGATTAAAAAAAATAATTGATACATATCGAAAGCATAAGTCCTCAGTTTTCGGTGGTTAAATCGTTCATGTTCATGTAGAAAAGAAATGTATAGGTAGATTCCCCAATACTCTAAGAAAGTTGCTATCTCTTAGCAACATTGCCATATCATATAACAAATAATAATTGCAAATACTGATTAAAACATGAAGATGATAGACTTTTCATTTATTTCTACTGGTGGCAATCTTGGAAAACGTTTCTAGAATCGATTCATAACATAACTGACAGGGAGGATGAAGAGTAGCATTAACGCTAAACTTAGTGTTCGGATTGGATAAAGCAATAGAGAAAGAGGAATCTCCCTATATGTCAAGATCAAGAAATATCAAGAATTCTTGAAACAAGACAAGAAATCCATCGTCAAGAAATGGGCAAGACAAGAAGTTTTTATTTTCTTGTCTTGAAAATCAAGACAAGACAAGAAATGATCATCAAGACAATAAATCTTGTCTTGATGAACCACTAGTCGTTTTTACCTCAGTAACCATGTCTAGATTCAACTACATCAATTAATACAAGCACGAATATTTGAATATGAGCAATCTTACATCCCTTCAAACAATGACACTTTGTGCAAAAGTTCCTAACGCATCCTAATCTTTCAGCCAACAAATACTATCATCTCAATCTTGGTTATTGTCTGTTTCTCTTGAATCACTCTTTAGGGATTGGTCTGCTGCAATCCATTATAAGACTGAGAAATTGCCAAATAGATATGTACTTCTTTGATGTGTATTACTTTTATTATTATTTCATTTGATCAATATTTTCTGCAATAACAATAAAATTGTAGTCTGAGTTCGATAAGAATCATGTACTCCACGCAGAAGGGGACTAGGCGAATTTATAGAGATATAAAGAAAGACAATTCCTTGTGTCGTCCGATGCAATTGTCAGCTGATCTTGAGCAGATAAGAGAATAGAACCGTAGATTTCTCTTTTATATTTAGGTACTGCTGACTGCTGATCGAATCGTTCACCGCGTGTGGAGATGCAGGAGCTTCCACAGATAAAAGGATTAATAGATTAAAAAGGACAGGTATGTGTATGTAGGAATTCAACGTCCTTTAAAAGGATTTGAAACCATAAACTGAATAGCTGCGTTTGAATAATGTCGATTCCAACAAGATAATGCTGCTCATCATATGGCTGAAATCGTAGAAGATTGCATATTGAAAAACAACATGCCACTCTTGGAATGGACGATTAGTGGTCCATATCTCTTGCCGATCGAAGCCTTGTAGTATCATGAAGAACCTTCAATCACATGTTCCTGTAAGAGTAAGTGGCAATTTCACTCCAAATAATTTCCTATTCAATTTTCAAAATTTTTTTGTATTTTGGCCACATTAAAAAATGCTTAGGATTTCCCTCAGTTACTCAAAATATTGCTCAATATGCGAGAAATGGTTAAACATTCTCTGAGTAAATAGAAAATGTGCTGATTCCAAAAAATTTTCCGAAAACTGGCCAAATAGGACTTTTTACTAGCAAAATTAGTACAGTTCTAGGATCACGATGACGTCATGAAAATGATAAATCGTATTCTTTCAATCAAAACGAAGCAATATCTACAATTTTTCTATCGCTTGCACATATTATTCAACACATACTCACTTATTTTCGTTAAAGTAATAATAGCGGACTTTTGATTTCTTGATACTAAATTAGGTGTCACTGATTTTGGATAACTGATGTTTTTTTTAATATTATTCGCTCATTCAAAGATAAAATTTCATCTTCTACTTTCCATGGAACATAGCTAGGCCGAAGATTTTAGCACCTACCTCATAGCCTTCGTAAAACCACAGTATTATGTGCAAAAATATATAATAACACTTCTCATTTCACAATTTTCAATCAATACCTTGTTATTCAAATTGATATATTATTCTTAAATCTATTCATCTTGAAGAGTTCTTGCAAAAGTGAGTTAACTCGATTCTCCCTCGGGACATATCCTTCTAATCCTCAATTATCTTGCTCCAGATCCGCCGGGAATTGTTGTTATATTAATAATAATACCTTAATAGCTATTGGAGTACATTCGTGATGCCCACTACGTGAGTTTGTGTCTGACAGTCAGACGTAGGTCTGTTTGCGTCAGCTTAAACTTGGAGATAACAGAATTGTCCATGAGCCTAAAGCAAGCAGCAACAATAGGGTTAGATATTTAGTAACAAGCTGTAAGCTACTTACAAGCAAGGCTTCTTGCTGTTCGAGCAAGAGCAGGAATCTTCAAAGGATATCAAAATCTCTAGTTTTCAATTATAGAACTATTTTTTCTGTTCCTGATGGACTTGGGGCTCTTGATGGGATAAGCAAATTTCAATAAATCAATCACTGTTATCATGAAATACAACTTAAAAAATATTCGTAACAGAATTGATCGCATAATTTTCTGAATGAATTCCAACCGAACTGTGAAATTCAAATTATAGTAGAGTATTGACGAATTTTGTCATTACGTTGAAGCTGCACTATTAATTGTAAGTACTTCAAAGTTCCTGGACGAAATGGCATTTATAAATAGTTCCATTTAACATACGTATCTATAGAGCTGCCAGCAACATCCCTATTAATAATGTTTTTGTGAAAGGATTTTTCTACTTCATAGAATCAATTTGAAGAGATCACAAAAACAAAATGCGTATGAAACTAATAAAACCCAGATTCACCGTAAAAATTAATCTTCAATCGGATTAAAAATAATTTTACAGCTATTCAAAATCGCTCAAAAAGAATCATTAATGATAGAAGCATAGAATGGGCAAAGATATAAACTTTCAAAATATAAACTCGGTATATTTTTCAGTTCATTATTGTTAGTGAGTTCTTTGTTTGTGTCCTATGAGTTATATGGATGAGTAATTGTTGGAAAAGAACAATGAATCAAAAATTTATATTTTCAGATCGCTAACGTTTCGGTTTAATTTATCTAGTGATTATTCATAAATTTACTTTGAACATTTTCATTCACTTCAAACACCTTGACTATATCCAATTTTATTACCAACATTTTATGGGCTGTGGGTGACAATTAATGGTAGCCCTATTTCTTTAGTGACAATTGCTAGAATTGACTTCAAAGTAATTTGGCTATTTTAAAGTAGTCTAAGTCTAATGAATAAAACACTGATCATAAATACCAGTACAATAATCCCATTTTTGACTTTAACTTATGACTATAATATGTAAAATTTGTTTCTGAGGATATTTCAGAGCAAAAAAAGAACTATGAAATCTTTTTAATATTTAAATATGCTGTCAATAGGTCCTGGTTTGATGTAACAGTATATGTGTACCTACATTAGGATAATGGAAGTATAAATATTAGAATTCTTGATGAAAATTAGAATGCCATTTTCGATATGAAAGTATGCAATATTTATATGCAATTTTTAAACACAACGTTATTCGGGTTCACGTTGTAATTTTTCCAGCTCACAAAAATCTAGTTCATATAACGTTTTGTTTCATTTACAAGGACGAACAAATCATATACCGAAATTACCACTAGCTTCCTGGGTTGGCTAGTTTTTCAGTGCCCAGTTTATATCTGCTGAAATATGAAAATAGTAGAAAAATTGAACAAGAAGCTTGTCACACGAAACCTAGTCCACAAAGTTGTGCAACTTTTTCTCTTTTCAGCCAATCTATTTTTCAGTAAAAATATCCAGCTTTTTCTTTCGAAATAAATATATGTCTTGGCAGAACAATATTTTAAATTCAATTTCTAATCATAACAGTGTATAGTGTATTACAGGTACAATTTTGCTCCTGGGTTATGCTGAATAATTAGAGAAAAATTGGATTTCTATGATCGGCTGCGATATTGTCTTATTGATAGTTCCTATAGTTTATTTCAGTTAAGAACGATCCAAGCGTTCTTACGACACTTGATTGAACTCTTCTGATTGGCCAAAATACGATCCAATTTTACATCAACACAAAAATCGTACTTTGCAATCTGTCAGTCGCATCATTTATCAGTCGTTCATCAATAATTATCATAAATGGGTTTGTGCAGTTCGAAGGTTCAAATTTGTATTTATTCAGGTAATATTCTTGTGTTGAAAATACCATCAACTATCAATCACTTGAGAATAATAATGTGATTACAACGTTTGAGGTCACAATTAATAGAGCATGTTTATACGTGTTTATCGTGCAGCGTTTATTCTGCCCATGCTAGTGTAAGCGCCTACGCGTGATTATTGTGAGTTACCGTGTAATATTATAAATGAGTGTAGCGGGAAATCGCATTTAGCTAGGACATTCATTCGGGTTTCATGGTAAGGAGCTTCAAATGAACTACTAGGATTCAAAATGAAACAATCAAAATATTTGCCGAAATATATATAAAAATCGGGATTAAATTGAAATAAAAATAGAGGAAATATTAATCAAATTCGATTGATTATGCGCAGGCTCTTGTAGAGACATGTTAGTTTTTTTATTCATAATTTCAAAAAATATCGTAGTTCATATGAAAAGAATCAAATGAAATACCAATATGATGTAGTCTGAGCAATGAAGAATCAATTCCCCAAATTTAAAAGCGATCCTGTCGGCCAAAACTGTTGTTCGATACTTATAAAAAATTTGGCATATGAATTATGAATTAAGAGGAACAACGAGAGTAACATATATTAACAGATAATATCCCGACTGCAGCGGGATGCAGGAACAAAGTTAACTTACCATAAAATTAGCCACATTTTTGCCGTATGAGATTATCTACAATGTGCTCTATTCTCGCGCAATGATATGCGATTTTATATTTTCTTAATAAAGCATCTTATATATTGTCGCAAATGTTCTAAGATATTTTGTTTCTCTTTAAAAAAAATTCCGATTTGTTATAGTTATGTAGTTTATAGTTTAAAAATGATTAGTACAGAAATTATTCATGTAAAATAAATTTAAAATTGCATTCATTGCTTGAAAATTAAGCATTATACAGACATGCAGAAAAAAAAAAAATGTATATACAAAAATAATTAACTTATCAGTTCCACAATAAATTCTACTAGAAATACAACTGATTTTCCCATATTAAGTGATATTCAGGATTTTTTTCAATAGATTTGATCTCATAGTAAATATATCGAGCATATTAGCTTTATTATTTAAATTAGAACACATAACATAAATTGGTGATTTTACCATTATATTAGTTCTAGCGGCAGGACACCTCAATGTCAAACTATTTCGGGAAGCCAATCTGGGTACATTGATTAGTATATATTGTAATAATTCGGAACAGTCGATAGTGCATTGTACTAATTTCGATAAAAAAATTATTGATTGACAATTGCGTCTGAGTTCAATAGACCGGAAATTAAATCTGTTTACAAGAGATACGTAAGATGTATTTTGATCGGGATAAATTCCGTCATATTTGTAAACCATAAACTTCAAAAAACGTTTTTGTACTTTCTCAATACATAATATGTAGTGATTATAAATAGGGTACCATATAAGTGCATTATATTCAAGTTTTGAACGTACTAGAGTATTGAATAAAATAATTTACGTGTTGGGGTCGGAAAAACTCTTACAGTTTCTGATAATAAAACCAAGAACTTTTAATGCAGATTTTACCATGGTATCAAATTGATATATAAAATTGAGAGGACAATCGAAGTATATTCCCAAATCTTTAGTTAGATCAGATTTCTCTAAAGTGTGATTTTCTATGTGATATGAAAATAAAACTGGATTTTTTGTTCTATGATAAGACATTACTTTACGTTTACTTGCATTTAATGTTAACTAAACTGAATACACCAGTAAATTATTTCATCTAATTGATTTTGCAATGTATCACAGTCTGTGACATCATTGATTGAACCATAAATTTTCAAATCATCCGCAAAAATAAGATGATTACAACTGATAAAGTTGCTAAGATCATTGATAAACAAAATGAATAATAAGGGACCTAAGTTAGATCCCTGTGGAACCCCTGATGTGGAAATAATCAAGTTAGAACTAAATCCGTTATATTTTACGAACTGAGTCCTATTTGACAGATATGATTCAAAAAGATTCAATAAGTTATCACAAAATCCGAAATTGTATAATTTATGTAATAAAATATAGTGATCCAATTGGTCAAATGCTTTTTAGAAATCTGTATAGATGACGTCAACCTGACCTCTTTTATCTAATACATCTGATATAAACTGGGTAATACATATGCCAAATTTGTAGTAGTGGACCGTTTATCAACAAAACCATGTTGATAAGGGGAAATAAATGGTTTGACTTGCCAATAAATCTTTGAATGTAAAATTATTTCGATTATTTTTGAAAAGTTACATAATATTGATATAGGTCGATAGTTTTTTTTTCTCAAATATCTGGGAAAGTGCAATTTTTCAAGATTAAGTTATATAAATGAATCAGGGATGTGACAGAAGCATAAGCACAATCCTTAATTAAAAAGCTAGGTATTTGATCGATACCTGCTGTTGTTTTATCTAGTAGTTTCCTAATTGCCTGTAATAATTATATCTTCTTCTGTAATTTTGCTAACAATGACACTTGGTAAGTAACTGATTGAATTTGAATTGTTCTGTTTAAAAGCAATATTTGAAATAATCTGCTAATTCTCTTGGACCATTTGTATGAGGGAATTGAATGAACTACATAATTACAAAGACTATGTATGTATTTCTTAAATAGCTTCATTACTTCCAAAATTTGGCATTTCTACTAAAAAAAATCCTAACTACGCCAATAGTCATCAACTATAAGTCATGCCTCAATTATCATAAAATTTCTAATTCAAAGATTGTTTGTATCTAATCATTTTTTGAAATGAATCCTGAATTTACTGTTAGTAAATCCTGTTTACATTTCGGCCAATCAGATTGCTCAAGTCGTACTCCTATAAGAGCCCTTGGACCATTTTCAATTGAAATTGATTATGATTGATAAATTCTCAAAACTAAAATGGGAGTTACTGAATCAAGATTCTCAGGTAGCTGAAAAAAAATTTTTAAACTAAACCTATAAATTCTAAATAGATATTTTCGGTTGGTGGTAAATCGGTGAGAAATCTCAAATCTATCGACCAACCAGCTGACAATTTAATACGTGAGTTGTAGTCGTTATCGTTCGAGACAGTCTTCCAAAGCTAGAAGACAGAGTCAAGACAGTCTTTTTGGCTCAAAGCCAGTTTTTTGACATATATGTCACTCAAATAAAGAAAATTACTTCTATGATTGATAATGATTCAGGGAAAGTTTCAATTATGAATTTTATTTGATGCTCGATTATATTAGCATGAATTTCAATTTAGAATGGTCCAAGGGCTCTCATGAGACTTAAGATTTAAGTCTCCTGATTGACGAAAATGCGAAACTATTTCACATTAGCACAAAAATCGCACTCGATTATCTGTCATTTGTATTATTTGTCAGTGCTTATCGATTATTATAAATAGATCAGTGCAATTCGAAAATTAAAATATATATCTATTCACGTAATATGTGAGTATATTTGCTACTTTTATTTCTCGAATTCGTTTCCAGCAAGTTTGTTTTGTATCCTATATTTGATGTGAGCGAATCGTGTTTGCATTTTGACCAATCAGAAGGCTTAAATCGTAGTTTCATAAGAAGGCTTAAATCGTAGTCCCATGAGAGCACTTGAACCGTTCTTAGCTTAAATGAACTATAAGTGCCATACTTTGATGTTGTGGTAGGTCTAAGAAGTATAATCCTCATTTTACGCATTGGTTGGGGTGTATAAACCAGCAATTTTTGAGGTGGCCGTAGAAAATTTATGGTATACTTGTTTTGTACGTCTCTTAGCCTCTGTCTCAATTATCCGCTTCCATTTTAGTTCGCATGAGAAAACGATAAATGTATAATAGTCCAAGATCCCAGACTCGCCAGACCTTACTTATTTTCTGAAAAACAAAATTTGTGGATTAGTGTTAGTCGGTACTTTGATCATACGCATATTTGCTAGTTTGTGCCGATGGCCAATTTATAGATACGAGGTGCTATAGGTACGTTGAGAAATTACTTATTTTTCAAAGTACATACTAACATTACTCTATTCCACACATTTTGTTTCTTAGAAAATAAGTAACGTCTGGCGGGCCTGGGATCTTGCTCTATAACTGAGCAAGGCAGCGTAACAAATTCTGAATTTGCAGAATCAGCAAGTATCAAACATATGCAAATAATACTTCTGATATTCTTGGATTTAACAAACTTTCTCCCACTTATCCTATTCCTCTCACTCTTCACAAGAATAACGCTATCGTAGAGTGAGAAAGACTTTCTCAAAATTACAATTTTTCTACGAAGATAAATTGCAAGTCTGAAATTTACTGGACTTTGCAATGACCTTTGTATATTCTCCCGTTTCTCTATTCTCCTTTGAGGAAAAGGCGCTGTCATAAAGTGAGTGAAGCATTTTAGTGTTTCTATTCAAGGTTCCTGCGATCTTTACGTGTTCGAGAATGCGTTCGGACGGGGACTTGAAATTGCCCTATTAAGGAGGTCCGGTGAACACGCCGGACCTCTATTAGAGGAGGTAATGGCCTCAAGCTGCACACAGCTGCCACCTATCGGGAAAACTCGGTAACATTTCACTGCCAGCCACCACGCCGTCCTAGATTTTACTACCTTGGTCCAGGGAAATTGAAATTACAGGTTTTAATTGTAGGCGGAGATTAAGTGGTGTTTTTATTGTTATTGTTTAGCTATTAACTGACTAGATAAATGGTTCCGAATAAACTGGAACTTTATCATCGTGGGTAGCCCCAACTACATTTTTCTCCATTTTTATCTAAATAAAAACTGTCACTCAGAAATTCTTTAGAATTGTAATATGATCAACATTTTATTAGACAAACACTTGAACCTGATTAGATAATTGTTCACTAATTAACATGCATATTCATGCCAATAACAGCAAAACTTCCAGTAGACAATAATTCTCCGTACCAAATGATCACGTAAAAACTGAAGTCTTAATAAAATTTCTGTATAAATCCACTTCTTCCATCCATCAGTACGAACATTTCTCTTATTCGAGCTTATTTATTTGTTTCCAGATTTTTCAGTGTCACTTCTAAGCTGAGTCTTCCTGCCTTATTTGAAAGTTAATGTAAAGGGCAAAACAGAAACAGCGTCTTGACGCACGAATGCTTCCACCTGCACGCATGAAATATCGCATGTGCTGCGCTTGACAACTCATTCACGCATGCCTTTGACACGCACTACGCACCCCTAATTCTCTACTCGTCATCTTCAGCCCCTAAGAAGAAACGTAACAAATAGTCCAGTAGGCACTGTCTTACGAAGCGACAAGAATATGTAAGTAATGGAACAATAGATCTGATTTGGCTTGATATTTTTTCACTTGCACACCTGCAAGGAATAGTTCATTATTTTCTCCAAGTAAGATGCAATCTTTTAAAGAATTTCATGAAATACATGAATCTGAATTTGCTTCAGTCCTGCTATAGAACTGTCATGACGAGTGTCATGAAACCTTTCGATGTATTAAAAGATTGGTAGTGGTCGAAATTCGACCGTAATTGATTATATTGCTAAGTTTGAACGTTATTGAATTCAACTCTCATCCCCGGGGGTTTCAGGTAAAATGAACTTAATATTCGACGCTCTTTTCGAATCCAAAATAAGGAATTCGAAATTTCAGAGTGATCTCCTTCCTATTTTCCGGAGGAGGAGAAAATCGTTATACTTTTACTTGAGACATTTTTTTATTCGGTGCACATTTCTCGATATATTCCAGCAAAAAATAATATTGTTTCCAGCGGTAAAATAAAACGGTACACCTGTATATATTTTTAGCTATCTGTAATTCTACATATTAACTTCAAGTATATCGAATCTAGCACTCCTTCGTGCGCGTGGTACAAAGTTTTCTCTTCACGTAAAATCGAAATGGGACAGTCTGTATATAATTCTAGATTATTGCACTCTTTTTCCATATAAACTTCAAGTTTGTTAAATTTCACATTCCTTTGTGCACGCGATACAAAGTTTTCTCTCCACGTGAACCTAAAATATACATGATTTAATTTTAGCTTTCTGCACTCCATTTCCATATACTAAAGAGCACTTCTGGCTTGGCTGATTCATACAAAAATAGCAGATGACCATTCTGATACAACATTAAGTTCAAATACTGAATTTCAACATCCTACCCCTACGGATGATCATTCTGGATTTATTAGAAAAACTCGAAAAAAGTTTCAAGTAAAGTGCACTTCCGGTACAGATGATTGGAACCATAATGCGAGGTGCACAACTAGACCTTATACCAGTCTTAAATACAAAATTTCAACATTATACTCTCAACCAGTTTTAAGATTTGCGAGTTGCGCACGCACGGACGCACGAACATACGTACAGACATCGAGCCAAAAATAGTCAAAATGGATTCAGGGATGCTCAAAACGGATATTTTCATCAAAATCTCGATAGGTGAATTTTGTCGGTTTCACAATACTTGTTACTTTGTACAAGTAAGTAAAAAGTTACAAAATTTTCTCCCCATATATTAATATATAGATTAATATGGGACACATGTATGTAATGTTATCTGCACACCTTCGCATATAAACTTCAAGTATATTGAATTTCACATTTCTTCGTGCATGCAATATGCTTAAAAAGGAGTAGAAAGTTTTCTCTTCACATATTAATATATACTTGAAATGGAACACCCTGTATATAATTTTCGCTTACTGCACACCTTCTCTATATGAACTTTAAGTATGTCAAATCTCATATTCCTTCGTGCATGAAATATGCTTTAAAAGGGGATGGAAAGTTTTCTCTTCACTGATGACCACATTTACTTTTGATTTTCTCCGTATCAAGTCGAATGTTCTGAAAGGTGAAGTAATAATATACTGTAGTACCATCTGAATAATAATTGTTTGACGAAACAAAAACTTACAGAACTAGACAAAAATTTCATTTGAATTTGAATCCACCTTCCAAAATTCATTCATTTAGAATGGTGCAACTCATATAGACTTGTTGCTACTGGCAACTAAATTTATATTTGATATTTCCGGATGAAAAAAATAATCGTAAATAGCTCGAATCGTGCTGAAAATGGCTCGCGTGCGACTTAATTATGAAAAGTGTCGCGCGCGCTCGTCTTTTGACGACGGTTGCCACCATTTCCGGCAATCAAAATTGAAGCAACCGTATGTATCTTGTCAGGTAACGTATTCAAGAAGATTTCTCCAAATTTACTCCTATAGGAACGATAACATGCTGATAACGAAAAAATAGGAGTTGTTTATGCCCGGCCACCAACGGATTCCGGCAACATATAGGATGGCAACCCTATACCAATTGCATATGATGGTTACCCTCTACACAACAATGTTTCTTTTTTTGTAGTGCTTATTCATTGATGATATGTCAAAAATTTGAAAGAACATTAATTTATTAAACAATCTTCCGGCAATAAAAATCTAGGCAACCTATCCATTTGGTTTACAGGCAATTATAAACTTTTATTTCATGTGGGTACGGTCCATAGGAACGATCACATACCCGACAGTATTGCCGACTCTCCGTCTATATAGGCAAAAGTGAATGTCTTTCTGTATTCTGGGACTTTTTAATAGTGATTAAATACTTTACTTTCTTCAAAAATCTGACGTGAACATCACGGGACTTACTTGTACATCATTGGATATATATATATATATATATATATATATATATATATATATATATATATATATATATATATATATTATATATATATATATATATATATATAATACGATGTGATTTTGTGTTTGATCATATATATCATTGGATATATATAATCAAACACAAAATCTCATCGTTTCACAGTTAATCGTTTTGGATTTACCCAAAAGATTCTAAAAATCTGTCAAGTAAAATGCGCTTTCAGCCAAGTTGGTTGTTATGGAAACAGTAGGCCATCATGCTTATACTACAACATTCCTAAATATTGATTTCCAAAATTCTACGACTGCCAACAGATCTGAATTTATGCGCAAAATCAAAAAATAAATTCCTACTGAAGTGCACTTTCGGTTCAGTCTATTGTTATGAAAATAGTAGGCAATCATTCAGACGCTACAGCAGACTGAAATACCAAATTTCAATATTCTACACCTGATCGTTTGGAATTTATGCGAAAAATTCCAAAAGACTGTCAAGTAAAGTGCACTTCCGGCTCGGTGGATCTCAATTAAAATAGGATATGAGCATCTAGACGGTATAATCGTCCTAAATACTGAATTCTAACAATCTACGTTCAATCGTTTTGGATTTATGCGGAAAATTCAAAAAATGTTTCGAATAAACTGCTCTTTTGGCTTAGTCGATAGCAATCATAATGCAAAGTGTACAACTAGATATTATAAAAGTGTCTAATACAAAATTCAAATATTCTAGGACTGATTGTTTAGAATTTATGCGGAAAATTCAAAAAGTCTGTCATTTAAAGTGCACTACCGGCTCAGCCGATTGTTACAAAGATGACCATTTAGATGCTACAGCGATTTCAAATGCTAAATTCCAGGATCCTATGGCTGATCATTCTGAATTTATGCAACAAATTCAAAAAAAGTTTAAAGTTAAGTGCACTTCTGGTCTGGCCGATTCTTACAAAAATAGCAGATAACTATTCTGATACAACATCAAGTTCAAATACTGAATTTCAACATCCTACAGTTGATCATTCTGGATTTATTATAAAAATTCGAAAAAAGTTTTAAGTAAAGTGCACTTCCGGTACAGACGATTGGAACCATAATGCGAGGTGCACAACTAGACCCTATACCAGTCTTAAATACTAAATTTCAACATTATACGTTCAACCAGCTTCGAGATTTGCGAGTTACGCACGCACGAACGCACGCACGAACATGCGTACCGACATCAAGCCAAAGATAGTCAAAATAGATTCAGGGATGCTGAAAACGGATATTTCCATCAAAATCTCGATAGGTGAACTTTGTCGGTTTCACAATACTTACTTGTTACTTTGCACAAGTAAGTAAAAATGTATTGAACGTCCTACAAGGTGCTGTATTGATCCTTATGAAAATTAATCATTGTTATGATTTGAAGATCACAGTATAACAGTCAGGCTCACTAACAAATTACAGCAAGATATTGATGATAGATTTACAGGCTTTAAGTGCAATAATTTAATCAAACAGTAGCCTATTGAAACCGCCTCAATTATAAAACAGCTTGTTGCACTTGTTAAGAGGAGAATGTTCTGAAGTATGTGAAAACACGATTCGAATTTACTGTAAATGAATTACAGTTATTCAAACCACTTTCCCTTCAAGATGAGGTTTGACTTACTCATCACTTTTTAACATAATTTAAAAACTTGATTTCGTAATATTTTTATAAATGGACAACCTTTATAAAGAAATTTTTAATTTTATGAAGTATTGAAAGTGGTACAGCACGGAGAGCGATACAAGCAAAATCTTCCCAATCTGGAAAAATTGTTTTCTTCCATGGTATCCATATTGGTTTCAAATGCTGCAACAGAGAGAGTTTGTCCTCAATTACATACGATTTGATCCGAAAAAAGAAACCGATCAACTCTTGAGCACATAAAAGCAGAAATAGAAATAAACAATTTTAATTCTTCGTGTGGTAAATTTTATATAACCAAGCGTTAAAAAACAAAACGCCTCTTAAAATTTTGAACCGAAAATATAATTTTGATAGAAATTTATAATTTTACAGCTATCTATACAAATAAATTCAATTGAAATGTCAGTCTATAATTCCACATTAAGGAAGTCTTGTCAATCTCATACATTTATTTGCATGATACTAAAAGCAGAGCACGCGTCTTTTAAATTTTTGTCTGTCTGTTTTTTTATGGCGAATCGATTAAGTTGAATCCTTCTACAGTTATTGTTGGTACTAGTTAAAGTTTTTTGTTATGATATTATCAACGTACAATAAGTGGAGCACGAGTCGTATTTCTTAGTTCGCGCATTGTTCATTCGATTGAGTTGAAACTTTGTACAGTTATTGATGGCACTTATATAATGATTCCTGAAATAGTACTGTTTAAGTACAATGAGTGACGCACGTATCGTTTATCTAATAATTGAGTTCAAACTTTGTTTAGTTGTTGCTGGCACCTGAATGAATGTTTTTGACATAATAATTATCAAGATTTTTGATTTGTGAGTCGTATTGCATAACAATTCGTTTGCGTATCATTCATCCAATTAAGTTGAAACTTTCTTGGTGCTTGCCTGAAAGTTCCTGACATGATTACATCAAAATACGACTCGTGCTGCAGTGTAAACATTTCTGTTGAAGATTGACTAGATAAATCCGGAATCGATCAACTAAAGATTTCAAAGTAGACGTATGTTTTCTGAAAAACCATTCGTATTGTCATCTCTTATTTCATACTACCATAGGAAAATTTATTCAAAAGATTAAAAAAATATATACTTCTACTAAAAAATTGTACCTAGTCATCAGAAGCAGTTATTTTAGTGAGTGTAACAGGCTATCTCATGTTGGTAGTTAAGTTATATCTAATAATTTCGAATCTACTACAGTTTCCCAATTATCACAAAGAACGAAATAATGTGCTCTTCCTTCTTCGAAAATATTAATTGAAAATTTTATTCTAATAAGATTTTATTCAATCTTCATATCCTGTTCAAAGCAATTGCTGAATTCAAATAAAATCTGAATATTAATGCAACATTCATGATAGAAACGAGATACCTACAAGAAATGCTCAGAATAATATGAATTCTGAATCTATTTAATATTCTTAATATTCAGCGATTCCAGTTCTCGCAGTAAAATCTTCTCTTCTTAAATCCTAAATCAATAACTTCTTTATATCCATTTCTCTCAATACCCAAGATAATATTTAACTTCTGGAATAAAATAAAATTTGGTTTTATTATCAACGCAGATTTCTACTTGATCGACAATTATAGAAGGATACCAGATTCATGAAAAGGATTAAATTATTCAAACTGAGGTTTAATACGTTTTCGCAGTCTTTGAAAACTATTTCATTGGAGAATTTAGTCCCTGATGGATAAATTTTGCTATATGCACTGATTCCCTTTTATCTTATTCAAACGCACATGATCCGATTATAATACGTTCAGTAACCAATCGCAGCAGAGTGACTTTTTATGTCTGCCCAAAACTTTTATCTCATTTCATGAAAATTCAAAAATATATTTGCTGGCTCGTGAAATTTATCATTTGGAGATATAGTCAGTGAATGAATACATGAATTTGTCAATGCCAGATTTTTAGGAATTCAAATTTAACAATTCTTTCACTTCCCAAAGACAAATTCAGAACCAGCCACAAGCCACTCGATATTCATTTCATGTTTTATTCCAATTTGAAAATTATACAAAAAATTCGACTCGAATCACTAATATTTGTCAACAATATGATTATATAAGATCAGGTTTGTTCCTTTTTTTATCGTAATCGATCGATGTCAACTATGGCCTTTTATTCCACTCGCTTGAATTTCTTTGTTCTCAACTAGTAAGAAGTATCAAGTAAAATTTACTCCTACCTACAAGAATAAAAATTCTTTCTCATTGATACGAAATACGTTGCAGCGCTCAATAAACATTTCTATACCCTTAAAAATGATAATCTGAATTTTTGTCTGCAATATGTTTCATACTTGGACTCATGTAGACCATCTACCAATAAGCTTTCTGTCGATTTTGCAAACTTATCTTTCGTTCGAAGAAAATGGCAGACTGTAAAAAGTGGCTTAAAACTATTCTTTGCTGCTAATTAAAATCAATTTTTCAACATGCATTAACACCCAGCAAGTATATGCAAATATCTTAAGCTTACAGCTGTGAGTATCTTCCCTGTAAATGGCAGGCTGTAAAAAATGTATCCTTTTTCTGTCACGAACATCCAGTCTATTAACTATCCTGCTGAAGGAAGCACTACAAAGCGTTGACATAAGAAAGATGAACTAGCTTGAACGTTTAGAAATTTTGACTTAAAGTCATTGCCTTGAACAACTGCTGACACATCTAGTTCGAACAGAAAATATTTAAATCATAAATAAACCTCTGAAAGATCTAATCATGATAAAAATAAATAAAATGAGAACGGTCCAGTTAAATTTCTATTCCCGTGGGAAATCCCCAATTTCCCTAATTTTCTCATTTTCTCATTTCAGGATATGTGATTATGCTTTGTAATTCTACAGCACAAGAGCGTACGTGCAATATGATTTATAGTGGTGAAAATCCTCGCTCATTGTTCTACAAGCAATGAGATTGTTCGGACATAGCCCACGTACCGCGCTATTTACAACAGAATATTTGAACAGATGAACAATGCGACGAATGTTTGATGTTTGCGGAAATGGTGTTTTTACCTCTGTTGAAATTAGTGCCTTTCATCTTAGCCGGAGTGGAATTGTTTTGTGTTCTCTTTGCAAACTACGTTAACTATTAGCGGATATTAATACTGAATTAGGAACAGGGTCAGGTCCTTGATTTACATGAATAAATGTACTATTTTACTTTTATTTATCATTAATAAAATGTTTCCGTTATTGAAAACAATGGATACATGCAAAATTGAGAATGAGGTAATTACATAAAAAAATATTTATTCTAGTGCACTGAATGGTTTTTTCATTCCTTCGATTTGTCCACTAAGCTGCGTCATGGCGAACTGTCACTGCCGATGGATATACAACCATTTCTTTGCCGGAAGTAATTGCTGAACTTCGAAAAACTAAACCTGAACGATCAAATCACCCTCCATCAAGACAGTGCAAGTTCACATACAGCTCGCAGTACTATTAAATTTGTAGAGCAGCAGAACGTCAAATTGTTAGATCATCCTGCTTACAGCCCCGACTTTGGTCCCAACGACTGCGTGGGCAAATACTTCAGTCGCTGAAAGAAGCAGTCGACACCTTCATAAATGCAATTTTGTCAGTATCAGCAAACGAGTGGAATAATTATCTCCAAACTTGATTCGAGAGAATGCAAAAATGCATCAACGTCAAAAAACAATAAAGTCATCAAGTCTATTTACTATTTTCTCTAATTTTTTTTTATGCAAAATTAAAAAGCTCTTGTATGATTGTAAAATCTGAAACAATTCCTGAAAATCAAAAAAATTAATCTTACTACTTGAAAGTTTGTGATATGTACGGCAATCGGAAATAGGACTCCAATATGTGTAATACTGTATTAGGTTCCTGTTTCCCTTAAAGCTCTACAAATTTAAAATTTAAATCTAGAGCTTAAAATTATGCATCGTGCGCCAAAGCTAAGAGCACCATGATAATTGACCTAATTATAATATTATGTAATTATCCTTTCGCTGCTTCATACCTTCAGGATACAACAATGTATAAGGCACTGATCTGAGCCGTGGATATTATTATTCTAATTATTACTAGCCTAGAAATCTATGAATATTAATGTTTTCTTCTCTATCCTGAAATGTTCTTCTATGTTTCCTCACTTGACAAGTAATCACTCATTATTCACCAGAGTTGAAGCCATCAAAACGCAGAAAAAAAAACTACATAAGCTTTATAAAAAACTGTCAATCGATTGCATATTTCATTATGATCTCATTATTCATTTTCTTCAGAGAAACTCAATGATATTTATACCTACTCAAATTTTAATAATAACAAATGAACCGTCAATAGTTCTTAAAAATGTTCAGTGATAATTTATCTCAGATTTTTATCAAGCTTACCTCCCCGAGAGCTCTAATTTGATACCAAACTAGATATCATTCAAACAACTTATAAAAAAACAAATATTTTAAATACTCTCTTTTACACTTGCACTAGAAATATATTCGCAGGAGCTTTAATTTGATACCAAACAAGATAAAACCAAATTACTTATCTTGATAAAACAATTGACGAATTTTCGTATGTGGTGTCCAAATATGAGTAATAATTATAGAATTTCATATTTTGATTCTCTAATATAACGACTTTTATAATAATTCAAATTTTAGTAATAACAAATGAACCACTGATAATTTTGAAATATGTGTAGGGTAAATGTTGTGCCAAATTTTTCAAGGATCAATTTCAGTTATATAAATACTATATATAAAACGTTTATAAAATAAACGCAAAAAAATTAAAAAATTTCAGCAATAAAGTTTTGATATCATTGGTTGAAAAAATCTCATTTACGAACCTCAACCTAATTTTTTATTTAAAAAATCTGACGTGAACATCACGTGAATTACTTGTACATCATTGGATATATATAATACGATGTGATTTTGTGATTGATTATATATATCATTGGATTTATATAATCAAACACAAAATCTCATCGTTCCACAGTTAATCGTTTTGGATTTACCCAAGAGATTCTAAGAATCTGTCAAGTAAAATGCGCTTTCAGCCAAGTCGGTTGCTATGAAAACAGTAGGCCATTATTCTTATACTACAACATTCCTAAATACTGATTTCCAAAATTCTACGACTACCAACAGATCTGAACTTATGCGCAAAATTAAAAATAAATTCTCAGTGAAGTACACTTCCGGTTCAGTCTATTGTTATGAAAATAGTAGGCAATCATTCAGATGTTACAGCAGACTGAAATACCAAATTTCAATATTCTACACCTGATCGTTTCTAATTTATGCGAAAAATTCCAGAAGACTGTCAAGTAAAGTGCACTTCCGGCTCGGTAGATCTCAATAAAAATAGAATATGAGCATCTAGTCTAGACGATATAATCGTCCTAAATACTGAATTCTAACAATCTTCGTTCAATCGTTTTGGATTTATACGGAAAATTCAAAAAATGTTTCGAATGAAGTGCTCTTCCGGCTTAGTCGATAGCAATCATAATGCAAGGTGTTCAACTAGATATTATAAAAGTGCCTAGAACAAAATTTAAATATTCTACGACTGATTGTTCAGAATCTATGCGGAGAATTCAAAAAGTCTGTCATATAAAGTGCACTTCCGGCTCAGTCGATTGTTACAAAAATAGAATTGAGATGCTACAGCAATTTCAAATGCTAAATTCCAATATCCTACGGCTGATCATTCTGGATTTATGCGAAAAATTAAGAAAAAGTCACAAGTAAACTGCACTTCCGGTTTAGCCGATCGCAATCATAATGCAAAATGTACAATAAGATGTTATAGAAGTTCTTTATACGAAATTTCAATATGCTATGGCGGATAATTCTATATTTATGCAAAAAATTCAAAAAAAGTTCCAAGTATAGTGCATTTCTGGCCTGGCCGATATTTATAAAAATAGCTGATAACCAATCTGATACAACATCAAGTTGAAGAAATTCGAAAAAAGCTTCAAGTAAAGTGCACTTCCGGTATAGACGATTGGAACCATAAT
Source organism: Dromius quadrimaculatus (assembly GCA_963989225.1). Classification (NCBI taxonomy): domain Eukaryota; kingdom Metazoa; phylum Arthropoda; class Insecta; order Coleoptera; family Carabidae; genus Dromius; species Dromius quadrimaculatus. Next base: position 12,844,877 of record OZ022324.1, read on the forward strand.
GCGAGGTGCATAACTAGACCCTATACTAGTCTTAAATACAAAATTTCAACATTACACGTTCAACCAGTTTTGAGATTTGCGAGTTACGAACGAACGCACGTACACACATACGTACCGACATCAAGCCGAAAATAGTCAAAATGGATTCAGGGATGCTCAAAACGGATATTTCCATCAAAATCTTGATGAGTGAATTTTGTCGGTTTCTCAATACTCTCTTGTACTTAGTACAAGTAAGTAAAAAATAATGGTCCCATAAGAGCTTTTGGACTGTTCTTAACTGAAATGAACTGTAAAATTCATAGTTTTTGGGCAATAATATGTACTTCCCTTAATTTAAAGGCTGGAAGAAAATTGCAAATATATTAATAAGCAATAACTCGAAAACTAAAAGTTTAGAGACAAATATTTCGAATAAAATTTACGTAACTTTCAATTTCCAACAAGATTCAATTCTAAAAAAAATTTAAGACTATAGTTTTTGAGAAACGAAATGCTACTACTCTTAATTTAAAATTTGGAAGAAAATCTGATTCATGTTTCTGATAGCCCTTTTAATTTAACTTTTTCAAGAATTATAGTTTAGAAATAAATCAAAAAAGATATCTTCCAAAATTCTTGAAATATATTTCTTAATTTTTGCAAGACTTTCACGAATTTCATTCAAAAGGATGTTTCACCCCATGAGAAATGTATTTTCGTCCGTAAAATAATAATATGAGAATAAAATTTCTATTATTTCTGGGGAATGAACCATTACAAAATTTTAAAAGATATTTTACTTTTGTAAAATTATTTTAAAATTGATTTGACCCTCTTTATTTTATATTAGGAAACGATAGAATTAAAAAACGAATAATATTGCTAAATATTAAGAGCGGGAGGTCATGTATTGGCTTTTTCTGTTTTAAAAATACATCTGTATACAAATTTATTGATTAAAACATTCTTGTCTCATTTGGTTTTATTAAGTAACGAAGTTTCAACTTGCCTGGCTGCAGGTGTTCAGGCCAGCGTACAATGCTTTGTATATGCGATATGGCATTGTTGCTTGAGAATTCGTATAGTTCGGATGTACGTCGCGTGACTCGTGAACAAATCGTTGATTTAAAGTACTTTAAAAGTGTTCAAGTGTTATATTTGGGGTTTTAAATATTGCTTATTAACGTAGAGATCAAAATTTTGTGTATTTAAATATGTAAATTGGGGTGAATTTGTTCCGCATTGCGTGTCCGTTAGGGGCACGTATTTGCGATGTTAGTCTTTGCTTTTATTATGTAATAAATGAATAAAATGTCTTGGTTTTTTTGCAAAGGCCTGTAATGAAAGGTCCAACGTGGGAATCGGTGCACACGTAGGTACCGCTACGAGAGGCACCCCCCCTGGCGAACACCACCGCGTGGGGCTGCAATGAGTTCTAGGGCGAACGAGCGGCCTAGCTAGGTAGTAATGGCATACTCTCGATATGTACCTATCGGAAGTCGGAAAATATGGTAACTGGCGGGGGTCCTTGATTAAGTTCAAGAAACAACATTAGCTGAGACCGATACTTAAGGTTACCATATCGCGTAATTAGGCGGTATTGCGGGCCTCGGAATATGCATTGGCCACGTAATCGAAACAAACTATTTTTGCTTGCAAACGACGGGCACACCGGTGCCATGGGTGTCTGAGCGCTCAGGCACTCATTGGGGTAATAAAGTAGAGTCAATCAGTAGCATAATATAACCGAACACTTTTAAGTAATTTCGCGAAATTAAAAAGCAACAATCAATCGCGTTAGCTCTACGAATAAATAAATCCGTTGAAAAGGCGCCAAACACACACAAAACACGTTTGAATGTTGAACGAATGTTGAATGAATGTAATTAATAAAAAATTCCCTTTCAGCTTCTCCTTTCAACACCACCTCCAACAAATTCTAACAAGGACGTAAGTTGACTAATGAACTTTGCTTTTCAGGCTCTAATTATTTTTTTTCAGCTATTATATATTGTTTTTTCGCAGATTTCCAATCAATTTGTATTTTTCAGATCATTTGCTGAGGATGAGCCCAGCTGTTGAGGTGGATGGACATCGAGGGAATGGACAACGTGGGAGGAACTGAGGATGAGCCCAGCTGCCAAAATCAACTCTCAATATTTTTTTGTTGAATATGATTCACCAAAATATGTTTTAAGTTTCTGTTTCAGGTTGGCGGTCATCAGTCGTCGTAACATCATCACATTACCACTAGGTAATATAATATTGCTTATTATATAACTGCTTTTAACTACTGCTAAAATAATTTACCTAATATTTGAATTTATGAAGAAAACGAAATGTGTGAATTCAATCAAGAGTTTTATTTTAATCTATTCTACAGTTTCGGTCCCACCTGGACTATCTTCAGGAGGGAATAAAATTAATGTGTGTATGTGTTGACATCTATGTGTAATAATAAGTTAAATAAAAGTCGGAGTAATAAAAATGAGGAATGAGGATCAAGACTAAGTGACTCAGTTTTGGTCTTTCATAACGGTCAGTTGTTGCCAAGCACAGTTTTTTTTAAATATTTTATTTTAAAATTTTTATTACTCCGACTTTTATTTAACTTATTATTACACACAGATGTCAACACATACACACATTAATTTTATTCACTCCTGAAGATGGTCCAGGTGGGACCGAAACTGTAGAGTAGATTAAAATAAAACTCTTGACTGAATTCCCACATTTCATTTTCTTTATAACATCTAACAGTCAGCATTATCCACTACTTCTATTTGAATTTATAATCTAAATTTAGAGTCCAGTAGATGGCAACTTGCAGCTGCAGTAACAGCCAGACTTTAGAGAGCTTCGTAGATGTCCAAGAGAGCCCAGCAGCAGAATCAGAGCCCAGCAGCCGTCCAAGAAGTCCTCCAGTAGCTACAGAAGATCAGTACATCAGTAGCAGCTGTTCCAGGCCCCAGATTCAACTTTAAAGAGATCAACTGATTAATTTTGCCCGCCGCTTGCAAAGCTCAAGTAAGTTAAATTCTTTTTAAATTTTTGAACTTGTAATAATTATTTTGTTGTTTCAGTTGCAGCACGCGAAGGAGCGCTTCTCTGGTCTAGGTTTTGCTGGGGTTTCCCTAGGCCCAAAGGGAGAATTCCCGGAGAAGAGTTCGTCTCTTTCCCCTTAGTCATTGCCTGGGGACGAACAAGGCTTACAACAACGCAACAGCATCGCGAACAAGACTTCCAACAACACAATAGCATCGAGTATTCAACAATTAATCTTCGAACCTTTGTACCCTTTCCTAATTCCCAAAATAAATTCATTCCCTCAAAATTTACAGTCTTATTTATTTCAAAAACCTATTTTTATTGTTTTCAGGAGTAGTTAGGAAAATAAATGTATTGTCAAATAGTTTGCAAAATAAATTAAATTCAATAATAACTTGTATTTTTTATTTTTGATGTAAATACAATTTGAAATTCAATTTGTATTGTTAAAATGTGAATATATTATTAAAATCAAGTTTATATTTTCATTTTTTCATTCAATCTATTAAAAACTATTTTTTTTCACTGAGTCAAGAATAAGGTACAAAAATTTCTCGCAAGAGGCAGCATCTGTCAATAAATGCTACCAAAAATGTATTTTCAAATAGATTTATTTTTGCTATTACAATCGCTCAAAAATATCAATTTTCATTGGAATAAGATACTCGAAATACTCTGGTATAGATAAATATGCCAAATAGTCGCTATTTTCTGCCATTTGAAAAATTCAATTCTAAAACGTGCTAGGTGCTGTCATCTCTGACAAGCGATGCAAACTAATATGTATTCAGATGTATTGGTGTTGACATGAATAAAAACGAATTTTCCGAGCTTATTTAATAACTTATAAATGATTTTTGATCGATAATATACTCTTTATTGAATTCTGATGAAAATAATTTGTATATATTTATTATTCAGATAGCGATTCAAGAAGTATTTGGATAAATACAATGCCGGCAAGCTACGCGTCGATCGCCGGTTAGGTCTGACTAGTCTGACTGAGCTCCCGCTGCAAAGGTATGCAATAGAATAACTGGTGTTGACTTCCCAATCAAATATATTTTTATATACAGTTTGATCTGTTGGATTTGTTAGCATATAATAATATGATAATCAAATATAAAATCTTATCTTTTCACGGCTAATCGTTTTGAATTCATCAAGAAATTCTAAAAATCTGTCAAGTAGAATGCGTAATTCCGATAACCTTTGAAAACTTGTATCTCCTAAAATAATAATCATGGAACAATAAACTAAACGTTGAAAGAAAGCTCAGATAGGAGTATTTATTTTTAAATCAGTTGCAGGACTTCATTAAAAACCCCTGGTAGTATAGGGGGTTAAATGTTTGCAACAACTCTGAGATCTTATATCCTTTGAAATAAAAATAGTGAAATAGTGAAATAAACGGTAATTTAAACCAATGTAATAGCATTTATTACAAAATTATTTGCTGCTCTTGATTTTCAACCCGCTTTCAATATAGAGGCTTCAATAAAGCAATAACTTTGAAAGCTGAAATCTCTTAAAATATTAACCGTATAGTAATGAACCAAAGATTGACGGGAAGCTTACTTTAACCCTTGATCTTCTAACCCTGATAGTATAGGGGATTGACAACTAATATCTTCTAAAATAATAAACGTATAATATTGAACAAAACAATTAAAAAGAGCCAATGTAGTGCTATTTACTATGAAAACAGTTTCAATTCTTGATCATTCAACCCTGAAATAATGACCGTAGAATGATGAACCAAACGTTGAAATTTATTTGGGAACCAGTTGCAACCCTGGTATTATAGGGGGCTGAATATTTGCAAAAACTTTGATAGCTTATATCTCCGGAAATAAAAAATCGTAGAATAATGTAATAAACGTTGATAGGAATGTCACGTGTCATGCCCTTAATATCCCAACCCTTGTCAATATAGGGGGTTAAATGAAGCAATAACTCTAAAAGCTGATATCTTTTGAACTAATAATCCTATAATGATGAAACAAACGTTATTAGGGAGATTATTTATTACAATTTATTATAAAATCAGTGCAACCCTTAATTTCTAACCCTTAACGTGTTATATGTTTTTGATTGCACTTGTACTAAGTACAATAAATTATTGTGAAATCGATAAAATTCACCTATCGAGATTTTGATGAAATCCGTTTTGAGCATCCCTGAATCAATTTTGACTATTTTCGGCTTGATGTCGGTACGTATGTTCGTGCGTGCGTTCGTAACTCACAAATCTCAAAACTGGTTGAACGTATAATGTTGAAATTTTGTATTTAAGACTGGTATAGGGTTTATTTGTGCACCTCGCATCATGGTTCCAATCGTCTGTACCGGAAATGCACTTAACTTGGAACTTTTTTTAAATTTTTCGGATAAATCTAGAATGATCAGCTATAGTATATTGAAATTTAGTGTTCGAACTTGTTATAGCATCAAAATAGTTATCTACTATTTTTGTATCAATCGGCTGAGTCGTAAGTGCAGTTTATATGTATAACAGACATTCAGAATTTGCCGTATAAAGCAATCAATTTAATTGAAATGATAAGGTAGGCAATAATAATCTGTTGTCAATTTTTTGATTTTGTTTGACATTGTACATATCAAAATATTATTAAAATTATATTAATTATAATCTGAGGTGACAGAAAACTTTATTGAATAAATCTGTGTATATATTAAATAATGCACAAGTAAGTCACGTGATGTTCACGTCAGATTTTTTTATATCATGAACATTTATATTGACCTGCTCCTACCGTTCGATTTGCTCTGTCCACGTCCACACACGTCCTTTATATAGGTCGGGGATGGCGTCTCCTTTGATTACCTGCGGTGGCCTGGAATAGTTCTACAGGCTGCTAGAACTATCAAGAATGTGCCAAACTTTCAATCAAAGAAATCCGTTACAATATTTGGCCAGTTGCACCGCTCTAGCTTGAATTTTAAGTTTCACTTAAACAAAAGTATCGGATCGGAATAATGACAGCAATGTTTATGTCACATTTGACTTTTGAGTCTTGATACGATATTGTTCAATTGAGCGACACTTAAAGTTTAAGGGACAGCGGTGCAACTGGCCATCAATCTCCGGTGAGGAAGAACTTTATTGTAAGTCGTCTACGCATCGGTACCAGAATTTAGTTTTTTGTAGATTCATATTGGTAGCACTGTGCACAGCAACACTCTCCTAACAATTGTTTAGATTAATTTGTATATTTCCATTTCCATATGCCCACTAATTGTATAATAAATAATATGAAAGTTGATGGCATTAGAAACAATCTTAAATGGAACATGGGTGTATTATGATATTCAGACAACAATTTCTGATTAACTTGGCCTCATGTCATAAAGCTTGAGTTTACACATTTGATTCACGTATTACTATTGCATGCTTGTAATAGCAGGAACTGAATATGAAAATTATGTATCTTAAATTAGCATAAAAGAGTAATGGGACCAGGAAAAAATCATAACTAATGTTGAACATTCAACCAATCAACTTGAAAGTATTATAGTATTCTCAAAAATCATTAAAATTTGTGAATGTCTCTCTATTCATCTAATAACCGACGATTATTCTCCAAATGGAATTATGTTCAAAGTGTAACGAAACTTAAACTCGTTCGTGGGATGATAATGATCCTTTTTTCATTAGGCTACACTTATATAACTTAAATTATCCAATATTCAATGTTTCTACTCATAACTGATGCTAAAACCACACAACTGACACTACACCTATTCTATTATTTTGACATCCCTGTCTTTTATTTATTTCCACGGCTTTTTATTCATTTCCAACTGTTTCTCTATTTATTTTTCACACTTCCCATTCATTTCCACAGGTTCATTTCCTCGTTTCATTTTCGCGCGCTCCGTACCCAACCTACCAACCACAAATACTTATACACGCTCCGACTATTCTATCAAATTCTAAAAATAAATGATAATAAAACAGACATAAATTATTATACTTCAATAAATTCAATTGTCAGTATTTTATTTAATACATCAAATTCTCTTGGAATTAATAATATATGGGGAACAAAACACTGCTATGTAATAATATATCTCATGGTCTGTCGGCAACCTGTTCAAAATCGAGTAACCTCATCCTCTATCCACATCTCAGCATCCCGGTACTCTTCCTGGCGCCCTGGTGTCCGATATGCATTTGTTCCGGCAACGTAAGCACATTGTCGACGTCAACTGACAGCAAAATGCCAACAGAACAGACCTAAAGCTCCGCTGAATACGTTGATATAATTACGCTACAATACTCGCGTAGGTCCGTATCCACATCACTTAACCAGCCCCGTCGTGGCGGAGTGAAAGAGGAAGTCCGACGTACAGAGGTAGACGTGCAAGCGACCAAGATGTCACTGAAGTGAACTTTGCAAATTGGTGCAATATTAAATCAATTTACATGGTTTTGATAGTTGATAATGGAATTAACTGACACATATAATTGGGGATAGAAGCAATGTAATTCAGATGTTTCAAATAGGTTATAATATCGTAGATGAATTCTTTGAAAGAAAATGTATAAGGTATAATATTAAAAATTTGTTCGAGCATTCTTTGCTACGTTTACGTTATTTCAGCATAAAATATATTCTCACTTTGATATAAATAATTTCAATTATACAATTGATCTTGTTGGGAAGACCATTTCTATGTAAGAACATATTTTCGATACATCATTGACAAAAATTGATACACATAACTGGTTGTCATCGGAATAAATACGTCAAACTCAAAATAGCTTTAAGAGTTTCAGTCTAAAACAAAATACCTCCAATGTAGTTGAAAGAAAGCTCAGATAGGAGTATTTATTTTTAAATCAGTTGCAGGACTTCATTAAAAACCCCTGGTAGTATAGGGGGTTAAATGTTTGCAACAACTCTGAGATCTTATATCCTTTGAAATAAAAATAGTGAAATAGTGAAATAAACGGTAATTTAAACCAATGTAATAGCATTTATTACAAAATTATTTGCTGCTCTTGATTTTCAACCCGCTTTCAATATAGAGGCTTCAATAAAGCAATAACTTTGAAAGCTGAAATCTCTTAAAATATTAACCGTATAGTAATGAACCAAAGATTGACGGGAAGCTTACTTTAACCCTTGATCTTCTAACCCTGATAGTATAGGGGATTGACAACTAATATCTTCTAAAATAATAAACGTATAATATTGAACAAAACAATTAAAAAGAGCCAATGTAGTGCTATTTACTATGAAAACAGTTTCAATTCTTGATCATTCAACCCTGAAATAATGACCGTAGAATGATGAACCAAACGTTGAAATTTATTTGGGAACCAGTTGCAACCCTGGTATTATAGGGGGCTGAATATTTGCAAAAACTTTGATAGCTTATATCTCCGGAAATAAAAAATCGTAGAATAATGTAATAAACGTTGATAGGAATGTCACGTGTCATGCCCTTAATATCCCAACCCTTGTCAATATAGGGGGTTAAATGAAGCAATAACTCTAAAAGCTGATATCTTTTGAACTAATAATCCTATAATGATGAAACAAACGTTATTAGGGAGGTTATTTATTACAATTTATTATAAAATCAGTGCAACCCTTAATTTCTAACCCTTAACGTGTTATATGTTTTTGATTGCACTTGTACTAAGTACAATAAATTATTGTGAAATCGATAAAATTCACCTATCGAGATTTTGATGAAATCCGTTTTGAGCATCCCTGAATCAATTTTGACTATTTTCGGCTTGATGTCGGTACGTATGTTCGTGCGTGCGTTCGTAACTCACAAATCTCAAAACTGGTTGAACGTATAATGTTGAAATTTTGTATTTAAGACTGGTATAGGGTTTATTTGTGCACCTCGCATCATGGTTCCAATCGTCTGTACCGGAAATGCACTTAACTTGGAACTTTTTTTAAATTTTTCGGATAAATCTAGAATGATCAGCTATAGTATATTGAAATTTAGTGTTCGAACTTGTTATAGCATCAAAATAGTTATCTACTATTTTTGTATCAATCGGCTGAGTCGTAAGTGCAGTTTATATGTATAACAGACATTCAGAATTTGCCGTATAAAGCAATCAATTTAATTGAAATGATAAGGTAGGCAATAATAATCTGTTGTCAATTTTTTGATTTTGTTTGACATTGTACATATCAAAATATTATTAAAATTATATTAATTATAATCTGAGGTGACAGAAAACTTTATTGAATAAATCTGTGTATATATTAAATAATGCACAAGTAAGTCACGTGATGTTCACGTCAGATTTTTTTATATCATGAACATTTATATTGACCTGCTCCTACCGTTCGATTTGCTCTGTCCACGTCCACACACGTCCTTTATATAGGTCGGGGATGGCGTCTCCTTTGATTACCTGCGGTGGCCTGGAATAGTTCTACAGGCTGCTAGAACTATCAAGAATGTGCCAAACTTTCAATCAAAGAAATCCGTTACAATATTTGGCCAGTTGCACCGCTCTAGCTTGAATTTTAAGTTTCACTTAAACAAAAGTATCGGATCGGAATAATGACAGCAATGTTTATGTCACATTTGACTTTTGAGTCTTGATACGATATTGTTCAATTGAGCGACACTTAAAGTTTAAGGGACAGCGGTGCAACTGGCCATCAATCTCCGGTGAGGAAGAACTTTATTGTAAGTCGTCTACGCATCGGTACCAGAATTTAGTTTTTTGTAGATTCATATTGGTAGCACTGTGCACAGCAACACTCTCCTAACAATTGTTTAGATTAATTTGTATATTTCCATTTCCATATGCCCACTAATTGTATAATAAATAATATGAAAGTTGATGGCATTAGAAACAATCTTAAATGGAACATGGGTGTATTATGATATTCAGACAACAATTTCTGATTAACTTGGCCTCATGTCATAAAGCTTGAGTTTACACATTTGATTCACGTATTACTATTGCATGCTTGTAATAGCAGGAACTGAATATGAAAATTATGTATCTTAAATTAGCATAAAAGAGTAATGGGACCAGGAAAAAATCATAACTAATGTTGAACATTCAACCAATCAACTTGAAAGTATTATAGTATTCTCAAAAATCATTAAAATTTGTGAATGTCTCTCTATTCATCTAATAACCGACGATTATTCTCCAAATGGAATTATGTTCAAAGTGTAACGAAACTTAAACTCGTTCGTGGGATGATAATGATCCTTTTTTCATTAGGCTACACTTATATAACTTAAATTATCCAATATTCAATGTTTCTACTCATAACTGATGCTAAAACCACACAACTGACACTACACCTATTCTATTATTTTGACATCCCTGTCTTTTATTTATTTCCACGGCTTTTTATTCATTTCCAACTGTTTCTCTATTTATTTTTCACACTTCCCATTCATTTCCACAGGTTCATTTCCTCGTTTCATTTTCGCGCGCTCCGTACCCAACCTACCAACCACAAATACTTATACACGCTCCGACTATTCTATCAAATTCTAAAAATAAATGATAATAAAACAGACATAAATTATTATACTTCAATAAATTCAATTGTCAGTATTTTATTTAATACATCAAATTCTCTTGGAATTAATAATATATGGGGAACAAAACACTGCTATGTAATAATATATCTCATGGTCTGTCGGCAACCTGTTCAAAATCGAGTAACCTCATCCTCTATCCACATCTCAGCATCCCGGTACTCTTCCTGGCGCCCTGGTGTCCGATATGCATTTGTTCCGGCAACGTAAGCACATTGTCGACGTCAACTGACAGCAAAATGCCAACAGAACAGACCTAAAGCTCCGCTGAATACGTTGATATAATTACGCTACAATACTCGCGTAGGTCCGTATCCACATCACTTAACCAGCCCCGTCGTGGCGGAGTGAAAGAGGAAGTCCGACGTACAGAGGTAGACGTGCAAGCGACCAAGATGTCACTGAAGTGAACTTTGCAAATTGGTGCAATATTAAATCAATTTACATGGTTTTGATAGTTGATAATGGAATTAACTGACACATATAATTGGGGATAGAAGCAATGTAATTCAGATGTTTCAAATAGGTTATAATATCGTAGATGAATTCTTTGAAAGAAAATGTATAAGGTATAATATTAAAAATTTGTTCGAGCATTCTTTGCTACGTTTACGTTATTTCAGCATAAAATATATTCTCACTTTGATATAAATAATTTCAATTATACAATTGATCTTGTTGGGAAGACCATTTCTATGTAAGAACATATTTTCGATACATCATTGACAAAAATTGATACACATAACTGGTTGTCATCGGAATAAATACGTCAAACTCAAAATAGCTTTAAGAGTTTCAGTCTAAAACAAAATACCTCCAATGTAGTTATCATGTTTTCAAAGTACTGTGGGACTCCAAGAAAATGTTTAACTATATGATACTCTCACAGTAATCAAACTTAGCATCCATCAAGATACATTGTTATTAATCATTTTGTATGCATTTGAAATATTAGGTTAGTTTCTTGTAACGTGACAAACATAAATTTACACAATCAAAATGGTAATTCCCAAATTTCACCAAATAAACATTGAATCATTATGAATGTCTTTGACGTGACAGAATCAAATAATATGTCAACAAAACTTTTATAGGTCAGCACTGAATATTCACTAAGACGTTTCAGTTGTTCAATATAACGTGTCAAGGTTAATAAATTACTAAAACAATATGTCAAAAGAAAGATCCATAATAAAGATTTACTTCTGAGCTTTGACGACATTCGTTTCAGCTGCGTTAAAAAACACTTTTAGAAAAAAAGTTGGCAGCTATTAACTCGTGAACCTTTGGCAAATTATCTGACTGTCCCTTTACGAATCCATCAGAACTCATTCTGTATCTGGTCCTATTCCAAGTCGAATTAATTCACGGTTCCTATCTCTTATGCACTAATTTCTAATCATTAATATGCGTGATGACGTCACAGCGGCGCTTGGCCAATAACAACGTTTCATCAGTCACGTGACAAAATTTGAAAATTTAACAATTTTGTATGTTGTTTATAAACATAATGCAGTAGAAAGAAGAAGTTCCATCTACAGGATGTTCAATCACAGGTTTATAAAAGACACAAAAAGGTTATATTAATTTTTTTCAGGAAGATCTTAAATGCTGAACGTGATTCACAACAAACCCTTAAGTCCCTAGATATCAACAAAATTTGATGAAAATGGCCTTGAAAAATTTTAATATACTCTATTCCAACTATATTTACAACTTTGTATTTAACAATGCCATTCTGTAAATTTATGTTGCTTTAGACGGTCAAATATCATTGAACAAGAAGATTTCGTAAAATTACATGTATATTTATAACCGTGTAAAATAAGCATAAGATTGGAAATAATTGCTACACAATACACAAAGGCATAATCTAAAATTATGAATGAAGGTATAAAGTCGGGACCTACTGTCATTTGTGGCTTCAACATTCTAAATGTATTTAACACGTCATCATCTGAGACATAATAAATACATTTAAAAAGAAAATCTTGGTACTTTATGATAACGTAGTTATAGAACTAACGTCATAGGAATTCGATAAATATTGAACAAAGGAATCAACTATTAATTGTAGATTTTCAAGAGTTTTATCGTTATAGATTATCAAGAAATCGTTTATTTACTAAGGACTACTAGCAAACAATATAAGAATAGTAAGTTAAAAATCAGAAAAGTTTGTAATCCGAGTCAAAGGCGAGGACTATGGTTTGCGAGTGTGGAATACGCCATTCCAAACATGTTATGTATCATACTTCCTTCATCAAGACTTTGGAAATTCACCAAAAATTCAAAAGTAATATTCAAAATTTTGAAACGTCAAATGCAGAGTCAAATATGAATACCTGAATTACCAAACTAACAGCTTCTATATTTATCTAAAATTATAGCGGAGTGAGTCTAATGCAAGGGCCACACTTACTTTTACTGAATCTCTGAATGACTGAATTCTTCTCCTAGCTCGCGCTCTTATATACCTAAGCCGATAATGGGCCAACATTCCATTGGTTAACAGTTGTTGCCTGGCAACCACAGAACATCAAGTGACCATAGCCTGTCAATCATGTCTGACAATTGAACATCGACCTTGTCAATACTAACTAGGATTACAGTTACAACGAATCCAAATAAATAATTATGTGACCTAATTACTACAAATATTTCATATTCGCGACAATATATTATCATTGACAATGTGTTTATTGTTGAACAATGCCACAATCAATGGCATAAACGATATACAGAATAATTTTAAGCTATTTGTTGGAATGTCACTTTTTCAATTTTTGGTTGTGGAATAAACTAATTCCAAAACAGCCTTTGTGAAAATATATAATATGGTATTCCGTAGCTGCATCACTTCATTTTTGACCATTTATTATGTAATGTGAATTATTTGCTCTCCCCATAGACATTGAGTAGTAAACTGAAAGAAGAAATAATTATTTAAAAGTTTGCAGAGATGTTTGATCAGGCTATGTTCATCAAATACCTAAATTTCCAGAATAGATCTTTGGTACGCAATGGTAAAAAAGAGAATATTTGAAAAGTTAGTGGACAACGGATAAATTCCATATGAATATTGTAGATTAATAAAAAATATATACCACGATAGGAAAACATTTCTAAAATAAATCATAACAAATCAATACTCTTCAAAATATTGCAAGGTATAAAGGCTAATTTATAATGAATTCAATTTAGGAATTTACATTTAGAAATTTAGATTCATAATTCGTGCGTCTTGTTCTGATTTATGATGAATTTAGCCGATCACATATTATTTACAAGTAAAATATTTGACATAATGTATACTTCAAATTAAGAACTTCATCTTACTGTCAGTATGGATTTATTATATTCTATCACGTTTGCTGATTCATTTATCATATCTAACATCTGACAATTTCAAAGTGAAAATCGATATTTATTTCTGATTGGTTGAATTTGAGATTTAGATTTGGAAATTAATATTTCAAATGTAAATTCGTAAATTGAGTTCATCATAAACCAAGGCATATGTTTATATTGTCACAAATATGAAATACTTGCAGCCCGTACCGGCTTCGCACGAGTGAACAGTCAATAAAATTCAACATTTTTGTACGAATCTTCAAAGTATAAAATAATTATTCAGAATAATACCACATTTCTTGCTTGAGCAATACAACTAAAACATCCCCTAAACTGTCAAAATTTATTGATTAGTGCGCAGATCTATGTATAGAAGGCATCATCAGTATTTAATTGAATTAATTACGGGAAATAAGAGATTAATTTGCAGCGCAGGCAATGAAGGAGTTTTATTGGTAATTCTTACACATCTTGGGTTACATTATTGAAGTTTTCGTAGGTAACCCTTTCTTTAAGAGTAAATTTAAGTCCATGTTACCAAGTTATAATAGGTATAAGATTCTACTGGTAAAAGAATTTTTAAAATCGGTCCCCACGCAAGCGCCAGCAGCAACTATAGAAAGTTTCAATTTAATCGATTGAACGATGCTCGAACGGACAAATACCGTTAGTAGTACTATGTCAGAACCTTATGCAAGTGCCAACAATAACTATTTAAAATTCCAACTAAATCGGATGAACGATGCGTGAACGGACAAATACGGCTCGTGCGCCACTTAAGGTATGCTGATGATACAATACTGAAAACTCTCATGATAGAGCCAACAACAATTGTAGTAAGTTTCAACTCAATCGGATAAACGATGCGCGAACGAACAAATACGGCTCGTGCGCCACGGACATTACAATTAGAACCCTCACGAAAGTGTCAACAACATCTTTAATAAGTTTCAACTCAATCAGACGAACAATGCACGAATGAACAAATACGGCTCGTGCGCCACTTATTGTACGTTGGTGGTACTATGATAGAAACCTTCACGATAGTACCACCAACAACTATGGAATGTTTCAACCCTATTGGGTGAACGGTGCGCGAACGAACAAATTCAGCTCGTGCATTACTTAATGTATGTTAATCATTTTTCATTTAAATCACCACTGTACTAAAGCGAACACATTTAAAAAAATATATCAAAATTGGTCAAGCCGTTCTTGAGTCTTAGCGAGACTAACGAGCAGCGTTTTATTTTTATTATATTAAATTGTAGTAATTAGGTCACATAATTATTTATTTGAATTCGCTGTAACTGTAATCCAGACAAGGTCGATGTTCAATTGTCGGACATGATTGACAGGCTATGGTCACTAGATGTTCGGTAGTTGCCAGGCAATAACTGTTAGACAATTGAATATTGGCCCATTGTCGGCTAAGGTATATAAGAGCGTAAGCTAGAGAGGAAGTCAGTCATTCAGTGATTCAGTACGAGTAACTGTGCGCGATATTGTGGACATACGAGTTCGTTAAATAATTATTTATACTGTGACCTGTTTCAATAAATTACTCACAATAAAATTTGTGACAATATGTATTTTATATTTCTAAATCTAAATTTCTAAATGTAAATTCCTGAATAAGATCTATCATAAACCAGCCTTTATTATAATGCTACTACACTAATGTCTAATTTTACTTATTGAAGCGTTATTTGACAATGAACACATTGTGATTAATAATAATAGTATATTATGCTACAAGGACCGAACGACTGTCATTTTTGTCCAGGATAAATTTGGCTGCATTTGGTGAATACGAGGGCAAAGCCCGAGGTAGAGGCGAGAGCGAAGTACGAGGCGAAGTAATAGGGTAATAGGGTACTTTCGGTGCACGTATTACAAAAACACCTATAAATAACGTCTTAATTGACGGCATCAGACGTTAGTGAGAGAAAACGTACCTACATTCTTGACGATTAGTCAGTATCATATAAGGAAAATATAGCAACAGCATTTCTATCTCTACCAGTACTATTTCTAGTACTAGATATACAAAATTATACAAATAGTACTAGATACACAAAATAATAGTGAGAGATTCATACAATCATATATGATACTTTTATCACTGATTAATTAATATAATCTTAAATCTGTGACATGAACATATGATCGAACAAAAGACTACCCTGTCTATTCGCTACTAAAATTACTTTCGAGGCTTCACAAATAGTTTGCCAAAACGGTAATGTGAACACCGATATTCAGCACCATTTCTTTCATATTTCATTGAAAATTTAAATGAAATACAACTGTATTGAAAAATATTTATGGTTTCCACTATACAAAAAAGGTAATTGTTTTTGCCATAGACTTGTTAATGTTCTACAACAAAATTGCTATATTCTCTTGAACTTGACAAGCAGTAGTCACTGTACCTATGCTATTATAATAATTAGTCCATATATATTTTGAAATCAATATCTATGAAAACGAAATAACATTCATTGATTCAACATGAACTCTCAAAAACTGCTCAACTAATTAGGCTAAAATTAGGCAAATAAAGTCGGGAGTAGACGTCAACTAAGAAAGGATTCTGTAACAGGACCGAGAGAAGGAGACATTATATGAAAATTATATGTTTTTGCTGGTAGAGGCATGAAATTAGGGAATTAGGTAACAATACGGCAATAGTATATAGTGCTGCAATTAGGATAAGTTGCGAAGTTGAGCGCACGAAATGGGCAATTGACAACACCGCACGAGTTACAGATACTATTTTTGCAAAGCTCGTGATTCACTCTGGAATTGCAGTCAATCTGCATTGGTAATTATTTTCTTCACCACCCCATAAAAGGCAATCAACATTCTTAAAACACACTGAATATCGCAATTTTATCATACATTTCTCTATTACTAATCGAAACATTAAAAATTAACTAATTTACGATCACATCATACTTTTATCTCAATGATTTGATAAAAATACTTGAAACAGTAGGTATGAGAAAATATGTAAGATATCACGTAGCTTCATTGCGTCACTTCCGACCAATTTCTCGCGAATTCCCAGAGACTCAGCTGCTCAAGCGTTTAGTTTGCATTTAATCCGCGTAGCAATTTTAATGTTTATCTTATATATTTTTAAGTGCCTTTGAATAAAGCTCGTCTTTTTCGTGCTTTAAAGAATTAATAATTCAAATCTGTCAACAGTTTATCTCATATTATACAGAAAATGTCTTAGAATGGAGAATAGTTCTTCTTGAATCTATTGGCATCTTTTACAATTTTATGTTTCATCGAAGAATTAAATGCGAAAGTAACAATAACATTTAATCAAATAATGAAGAGTGCTATAAAAAGTTTAATTTGGAATTACATTTACTTGTTAATTCAAGCTTATAATCTATTTATATTCGACTTTATCGCATTTCATAAACTATCCTGACACGTTTTATTTCTGTGAGACTTGAACATAAAATATGTTAAAAGAGAAATAAAATTCATATCATGCAAGTTCGCATGTCGTTCAAGTTAACTTTTATAAAATTGCTTATGTAATATTATCACTAACATGCTTAGACATGCGTGCGGGAAATCCATTAAGAATGGGTTGCTTAAATTCAAAGGAATATGTGAAGAAGAGATAGCTGCGTAGTTGAATAAAAATTCAATCAAATACGAATTAGATCCATTTTTCACGGTCTCACTTTGTCAAATCTCATTTTTTTTCAAATTAAAATAATTGAGTTCAAAGAAGAAATAGGAATATGTAAATGTGGAACTAAAACACATTTTCTGAATATATTGCTCTTATACCTGTTCGTACAACTTTTGGTTTATCCTAAGCGTAGCTCAATTACAATAATTGTTACTAAGGCCCGGTATTTCAGTCCTCGGTTTATCTTAAGCGAAGCTTTATTACCTTGGTAACAATTGTTCTAACAATCATTACTATGGAAATTAAGCTACGTTTAAGGTAAACCATAGACTGAAATACTGGGCCTAAGAAAATTAAGATATATATATATATATAAACCAAAGACTGCGGACTATGAGTGAATGAGCAAACTTTAAGAATATTCCATATTTCAAGTCGAACTTGACTTATTCCAGCAATAAGTGATTGTGGCAGACGGATATGTCTTAAATAGCCCCTATTTGTAATAAATAATATTTTATTCTAATAAGATCTATTCTAGTTACTGTGATAGCTAATAAAGCATGATTAATCACTTGTCGGACACAACCCATTGCTAGGCATAGACGTACGTGAACAGGGGCGTCTTCTAGCAATGACAAATCGAACTCGTACCGGAAACAAAGCTTTTAGCACTGGCGTTTTGCCCAGTCATCAATTGTTTTTATGTAATGGCTCATGGCTGGCATCAATCACAGACCTTGCAACTACGCACACCTACCCCTGAAAGCGAGGAATTTATTCCCTAGACATCTCAATAACAAGAAATAAAATTAATCATTAAATAATATCAATTTGTAAAAGTTCCTTTTAATTACATTTTTATGTCTAGATTTTGACTGAAGTTTCTTATACGTGAAGGAGAAGTATCCACAAAAAAGTTTTCTTCATCGACCTTAGAAGATAATAGTAACACATTATTCACAATTATTGGGTAAAAAGTGGTATAAATCAGCTTTTAAAACCTAATACGATTTTTGGAGATAGTTCTAATGGAAGGATTGATGAATTGGTGATCCAGCCACTCGGAACCTTTTTTAAGATGCTTGCTACAAAAACCAACGTCCAAAGGATTTTGATTAATTTGGATATTATGTTTAAGTGTTAAACAACATATCGAAAAATGAGTATCACCTCTGGGTTAGTTTAGTGGATATTTGAATCCTAAATCAATACTTTTTTTTTACCTATATATATATATATATATATATATATATATATATATATATATATATATATATATATATATATATATATATATATATATATATATATATATATATATATATATATATATATATATATATATATATATATATATATATATATATATATATATATATAGGGTCTTACGGGACGGCATGACACACTGTTTTGGTCGCGATAGACAGTAAAATATGTAAACAAAAACTAAAATATAAAATAATTTGATCAAAATTTCATGGATTAGTAAAAAAGATATTTTAATATTAAATTCAGTTCAGGTCTGCATTCTCTATCTCTGTCTAGCTTCAACATTATCCATAGCTCCGTCTCTCTTACACTTTATCTACAGCATCGATCTGCGTCATTTTTTAGTTGTTTCAAGCGTTTGACTAACAGATAGCAGTTTTTTCGTAGCAAGCACCTTAATTTATAGCTGATGCTACTCTGACTGAACTCATTTTTTTCAACATTTAAAGTGGAACTTATTTTGAGATGAACAATTTATTTGATCAACAAGAAAAATTTTTCTCTAAGATTGATTAGTTAAGTATTCAAAATACAATTGTAAAAAATTATTCTTTAATGCACGAGCGTTTTGGTTGAAAATACGAGCGAATTGATTCTTATCCAATCATCAAAATTTTCGTAAAATGTAGTCAATATTTCATAAAAAATATTTATTCTTTTGTAGATCTCACTTTGACGATTACTATTGGTAGCTAAATTAAATTATCAAGTTGGAAATATTCAAAAAAAGTGCCTCTAGTGTTTTAGATGAGTTTCAAGATGCCTCCAAGATATTATAAATACTGATAATCCAACTTATGAGCTCTAGAACTGAAATTGTGCATTAAGAGTGTACAATTAAACTTTCATTGCGTAGTGCAACGAAACTTGACCCTTTCGTAGGTTAATAATTTGTTTTCAGCATATATATAATTTAGCACTGCAGGCCAAGGAGGTCCATGGCTTCTGTTACAATTTTTCGCCATTTTCTACGGTCCTGTGCTAATCGCTTAAAGTTCGTAATCCCTAGTGCCTCTAAGTCCTTTTTCACCGCGTCACACCACCTCTCCTTTGGTCTTCCCCTTCTTTTCTTTTTCACAACACCTCCGTCTTACATCTTTCTTACTACTCTGTCCTCTGGTAGTCACAGCTCATGCCCTAGCCACCGTAACCTTTGCGCTTTAGCCATTTCCACTATTCCAGGCTCACTATAGAGTTCCATAAGCTCGGTATTAGTTCGTCTTAACCACACATCACCCTCTTTTTTACCATCATAAATCTTCCTCAGAATTTGTCTCTCCCACACTTCTAGTTTATTTTGCATAGTCTTGTTTAGCACCCACATTTCACTACCGTACAGTACCACTGGTCTTATAATGGTTTTATACAACCGCTTTTTTGCACGTCTTGACACACTCTTTGATTTTAATAGTTTCTCCATAGCCAGAGCCGGCACCAGGGCGTGGAGAAGGTGGCCCCTGCCACGGGCGCAAACTCCTAGGGGGCGCAAAATTTTATAAACCGCATTGAAAAAATTATTTGAATTCAAATTTAAGAGATGTTTTATGGCGGAATTTGGGTAAGAAAGCTTCTACCGTTATACTACCTACTACCCATCTCATTTTAAGGTCAACTATATGATTTTACTTGGGTTTATATTGGTTATTGGAGAAATACATTGCTCTATCAGCAAATAGTCTAGCTTCTGCATTTCATGCATTGTGTTGAGAATGCCAAGCCATTCGCTACGCTTGATTTGTTAAATAAGAATATATTTTCGATTTTTAATATTTCAACTATTGTTCAAAATCAATTTATTTTGGTATTTCCTGCAAGTAAGTATATTTTCATATCATGGCATCATTTTGTTTTCAAAATAGAATATTTTTATTCGACCAGATAACGTATGTTACCCAAAAAACCGTCAGGTGCTCAATTCCTGAGAATAAAAGAGAAAATTGTCCAGCGGGCTGACCAAATGGACCGAAGAGGTTATAATAGGGGAAGTATCGTGATCTTGATTTTTTGACAGGTCGAGATTTTGATGGATCTTCACATTTTAGACCCTCAAACTCAAAAGAGGTAGTTTTGAAAAAAGTCTGTCTATCTGTCGGTCTGTCGGTCCGTGTGTATGGAAGCATGATAACTTGTGGACGCATAGAAATTTTCGAATAAAATTTCATCATTAAGTTCTTCATCAAAAAGCTAGGTTCAAGTTCATAGATGAGATTTTTTTCACCCAGTGCTACCAAAACCCTATTGCAGGAACTTTTTAGTTTTTTGCATTTATTTTAGAAACGGTAGTATCCATCATCAAATATGAAATGACTAAAATTGATCCTCAAATAATTTGGCATAACATTTATCTAAAACTTTTTTCAAAGAGAATATTTAAGCGATTGTCAATTGTTTCTTCTACAAACTATTTAAATGATGTCTAGTTTGGTATCAATTTGAAGCCATCGTAAAGATAAAATTAGTAGATATCAAGAATAAATAATTAGTGGAATCCAAGTTATTATCCTCAAATCACAATTCCAGCGATCAAATGTTAAAAATGTATGTTCCAATACTTTTTTTTTGAAGGACTGAAATATAGGCTACGTACATGAAGTCTACTAGCGCCTCTAGCGGGCAATGGAGAACGATTGAACTCACATTTTATCATTGTCTCATACCTATAATTTTTTAAATGTACTAATATTATTTAATTCAGCTGTGTGCGTATGATATAACTTGCATAGCATAAAATGTACGTTGAAATGATTTATTTTGAGTATTTTTTTTCCTTCAATTATAACGTACATATTAGAGAAAACGTCTTAATTCGTCCAAATTGACAGGATAACCTCAAATTATGACGTCAATGATCTTGCGGATCGGGTTTGTATGTATCAAATACTGTATCCCTTTTACCGAGGAGGCATTGAAGAAAAGCGTGAAACTAGTTTTGCCATATTGAACATGTTGAAGAATATGTTGCTGACAATATTAACAACAAAATTATTGTGATGTGCATCCGACAAACTTCTATCACTGAAACACCTTACAAATTAGAGATAGAGGTAAATTCATGAATCCCAAATCGATGGTGAATTTTTCTGATTTCACAATTGAACTACAAACATCTTTGTGATATAGATTAATGATGGAAGACAGATAATACTCAATTTATCACTTTGATCCACTTCATTCGTTTTGTTATGTTATAACTGAGTACATGAAATCTATGAAACTATATTTCACCTGAATCATCCTTAACACAACAGCCTGAATCAGAACAAGCGTTTTCCTATGTTTTATATGCAATTATTTTCACTTTTAACTACAATACTCAATGACAGCTAAATGATGTATTCTGAGAAATGGAGTTCAATGGTTACAATGGTGCTCACCATGAGCGCTCGCATCGATATTTGTTCAAACTCCGCACCCTTGCACACATCACTTTGACAATGACAGTTGTCACTTTGACAATGACAGCTATCACTTTGACAATGACAGATGTCATTTTGACAATAACAGCTGTCACTTTTACAATGACAGCTGTCACTTTGACAATGACAGATGTCCCTTTGAGAATGACAGTGTTATATCCTTTTTGCTTGATATTCATAATAATTCTCCACACAAAAGTAGGGGCGCAATTTTATGATTCGCCACGGGCGGCCAATACCCTAGTTTCGGCTCTGCCCATAGCTCCCGCACTTCTGTTTCCTTTCGTTATCCGTGTTATAATATCCCTCTCTTCGCTATTGTTGTTTGTTACCGTAACAACCAAGTAAACAAAGTTTTTAACTTTCTCGAATGCGTAAGTTTTACCTCCTCCAACCTGTATTTCAAGAAAATCTTCTTGCGTTTCTTGATGATCCAAAATAAACACTGATCGTATAAAAATTTTCCTTCAAAAAATTTTTTTTATGTAGATCTAAAGTCTTAAGTTAAATCATTCATCTGAAAAACTCAATAGTGGAAATATTTAAAGCACGTTTTGATTTGTTTTGCGGCTGAGCTTTTTTTTTTTTCTTGAAATAAACTTACCATGAATTTTTATTCTTTATGGATTGAATATGAAATAGTTTCTAGTAATCGAATTTTCTTATTAGGACATAGGTAAATAAGAAATATAATTTTTTGTGTATGAATACATTTTATCTTTATTCAAATTTATCGACAATTGGCAACTAAATTACAGCACAATAAAAAATTAAAAATATTATGTTTTAATGAATGGCTGGAATGAAACAATATTCAAGTAATGATATTGTGAAAAACAAGCACTTAAAGAAATTTTAACACATTTTAATAAAATGTTTGTTCAAATATTTACTTCAACTACAACAGTTTTATTGTCTAATAATTTCAAGGATTTCTAATACCTGCATCAGTCTTCAAGAGATTTTCCACAATAAAACATCTTTTGTGAAAATGATATATATTGCTTGTAGTAGAAATAGAAACTGGCATCAAGTTTTATGTGGTGTGCGATATTTTTGTCAGAAAGATGAAAAATATTTCAAAAAAATTTTAATTGCGAATCGAGGTGAAATTGCTTGCAGAATCATCAAAACTGCTAGAAAAATGGGGATTAAAACTGTTGCAGTTTATTCTAAGCCCGACTATAGATCAGTATGATTACAAAACTTTATATCTATATAAAGATAAATTATAAAATTTGTGTTTTAGAAACACGTACAAATGAGCGATGAGTCAATATGTATTGGTCAAGCGCCAGCGAGTGACTCATATTTAAATATGGATAAAATTTTAAATGCCATCAAGGAAAGTGGAGCAAGTGCTGTCCATCCAGGATATGGTTTCTTATCAGAAAACTCGAGTTTTGTTGAACTTCTAGTATTTCTTCTCTTTACTAACCTAAATTATAAACTAAAGTATTCTATTTAAGGAGAAAGAAAACATTACCTTCATTGGCCCGTCAGCAGGTGTTATTAAAAAAATGGGAGACAAACTCGAATCGAAAAAAATTGCAATTTCTGCAGGAGTTAATACTATTCCGGGACACGATGGAATTATAGAAAATGAAAATCAGTGCTCAGAAATAGCCAAAAAAATTGGTTACCCTGTTATGATAAAGGCTTCAGCTGGAGGTGGTGGAAAAGGGATGAGAATCGCTTGGAATGAGAACGAGATAAGGTACGATTTTTCAGAAATATTTTTGAATAATTTCAAAGCTCAATTCTATAGATTACTAAATAACTGAAATTAGAACAAATGTAATCACTAAGCGAAAAGTCTAGAACAGGGGTCAGCAACCTGCGGCCCTTTGCAACTTTTTGTGCGGCCCGCCAAAGCACCAATATTTATTTCCAATAATATTTATACTCGTATATGACATAAAAGCACTATTCAAGTTACATTTTACATTTCAATGTGCGGCCCGCATAAAAAAATTTATTGTGATAATGGCCCGCCGTCCGAAAAAGGTTGCCGACCCCTGGTCTAGAAGTTGATGCCAAAAATGTTATGGAATACGAAAAACAATAACCGCGACAATTAACCGCGAAAAAATTACCGAGTGCAAAATAATCGTACATTCAATTTCCATCAGTATTATCAACAAAATTCTGTTCATAAGTATAAATTCAATATGTATGAAAATAGTTATTTGTTCTATAATTAGAGAAGCATTCAAGTTATCCACACAAGAAGCAGTTTCAAGTTTTGGAGATGGCAGAATTTTGCTAGAAAAATATATAAATAATCCAAGACACATTGAAATACAAGTTTTAGGCGACAAATTTGGAAACATTATACATTTAGGAGAAAGAGAATGCAGTATTCAAAGAAGAAATCAAAAGATAATTGAGGAAGCTCCCAGGTAGAACATTTCAGAAATTATAACAATTTATTATTAATAAATGATCTATTTCAGCACTTTTCTCGATCAGAATACTCGGAAAGAAATGGGAGAACAGGCAACTCTTCTCTGCAAAATTTTGGGTTATCATTCAGCTGGAACAGTTGAATTTCTCGTAGATGAAAATAGAAATTTCTATTTCTTGGAGATGAATACACGGCTGCAAGTTGAACATCCGGTAACTGAACTGATAACCAGAACAGATTTGGTTGAACAAATGATAAGAATAGCTGCTGGATACAAGTTGAATTTGAAACAGAAAGATGTTAGGCTTCGTGGTTGGGCTATTGAAAGTAGAATCTACGCTGAAGATCCATTGAAGAATTTCGGAACGCCCTCAGTGGGGAAAATAAATGAATATATTGAGCCTAATAACATGAATAATGTTAGTTATTATATTTAATTAGCATATGTACTTCTCAACGAACTGAAACTGGACACTGTTTCAATATACTTTAGGAAGAAGAAAAAATATTAAAAAATTAGGGGTGGCCCTATTAACATTCTTTATTGAGCTCCTTCTTTTGAATTTGAAACATTCACCAGTTGGTCCAAAAATTTCTTAGAAATATTATCAAATTAGAGACTAATCATAATTTTTATCATTATTAGGTCAGATTTGATAGTGGAGTAGGAATTGGTAGTGAAATCAATGTATATTACGATCCTTTAATTTGCAAACTTATTTCTTATGGCCAAGACAGGAAAGAAGCTATCAATAATAGTATTGATGCATTAGATCGTTATGTAATTCGCGGTATTCAATCTCAATCAATATTTTTAAATTAAGTATTAATATAACTATTTTCTAGGTGTTACACACAATATTTCACTTCTACGTGATATTTTATCAGGCACGAAATTCCAAAACGGATATTTAAGCACTAATTATTTAAATGAAACTTATCCGAATGGTTTTCAAGGATATCAACTCAAGACAAAAGAGCGGCATCAACTCATAAGTATTGCATCAGTTGTTTATGCTTTTACTGGTAACTGGAATAGATGGTTTGTGCCAAATAATTTATTAAAATCTTGGACTGTTCTTTTAACCATTCAGAATGAACAGTTCAATATAAGAATTCACAAAAAAAGTCAGTTTTATGAAATTGAAATAAATAATGAAATTTATAAAATTGCGGAAGATTTCAATATTTCATTGTCTTTAATTGAGATGAAAATAAATGGAGAGAATTGTATATTTCAAATACTGAACAAAGATGGTATTGGAAATTTCAAATTTATGTGAGTATTAGAATATGTTCCACTAAAAATATTATTAATACATTTATATTCAAGATTTAAAGGCAGCTTATTTGATATCAATGTAACACCTCAACATATTGCAAAATATTTAGTCTATATGAAGAATCGACCGAAGCAAAAAATTTCTAAGATTTTGAAAACGCCAATGCCGGGCCTAATTAAAAGTGTAAACTGTAAAATTGGGGATGAAATTGTAACCGGACAAGAAATTTGTATTTTAGGTAAATTATATTTATTAATTCTAAATTATTTATTCAAGCTGAAAATCGCATATTCTAGAAGCGATGAAAATGCAAAACTCCATCTCCGCAATATCCGATGGAATCGTCAAAACATTAAATATTAAGGAAGGAGATATTGTTACTAATGATGATATTTTAATCGAATTGGAGTGAATATTAACTGACTATACTATTAAGAATTGAATTGTATTTCATATTTTTTGAATAAAAAGTTTTTTATAAGTCTAACAATAATTATTAGAATCAATATTTTAACGTTTATTGGGTTTTAGAAAACTACAAGTCTTGAAAATAAATCAAAATTAAAGTCTACTTATTGGAACTAGTGGAACGTTATTAAATTTCACCTTCCACCCCTCTTTAATATTTTTAGAAATGATATATTCTTATGATTCTCTAATGTTAATTTTATGCTATATGCTGACGATCTGAAAATGTACTATGCTGTCAAATCAGTCAAAGACTGTGAACATTTAAGCTCGCCGCACACGATGCAATTTTTCAAGCAATTTTGTTCACTTGGAGCCGCGCTAGCTGTCACGCTTGCTCCGATGCAAGAAATTTGGTGCGATGCGGGGTTACCACGAGACTTGTTTTTCAAGATAGGTTCGGTGCTATTTTTCGCACTTGCTGCGCCACTGGCTGCTGTCCACAGCCAATCAAAGCAGACGACGAAATCACGTGATTACATCACTGAGTTGTATGTCGCATCAGAATGCTGTGCCTCATTAGTACATTGTGTTTTGTGGTGTTTTAAGATACAAATAAGTAAAAATTATGGCGAGTGGCAATCAGGTAATGTTTACGTACCCTAGCTCAGGGTGTATACCAAAAAATTAAATGAAATTTCCCTGACTTCCAGGTTTTCCAGGTTATTTTCAATAAAATTCCAGACAGTAAAAAACAAAAGTTTGATACAAGTTAACATATAATCACAGATTAATGTTGCAATTCTGTGTGAACCCTATAAATCTGTAAATTAAAAACAAAATCGCAACGAACTTGATATCCTTATGAACGAATTTACATTGATCGACAAAAGTAGATGTACTTTAATAATTTTTTTTTTCATGAATTCATAGATCTGGATCTGGAATACTTATAGATTTTCACAGATGGCCCTAGTATCTTAAAGAGTGAAAATATACTTTTATGAGTAATAGTTCATAAATATCCTATAATGTATTTTTCTCCAGACAAATATCAGAAATTCCCTGACGATTCCATGACATTTACAGTTTATCTAAATTCCCTGACATTTTCAGGTTTATCACGTTTGATATACTACCTCGTCAAACAATATGTTGAAAACTCTGCGGCCTTGATTCCTTCTCAAAAGTCACTCTTTTGACCAAAGTTTTTTCTCCTTTTTTTTTCTGTTTCGTAATTCGCAAGCTATAACTGCAGCGCTATTGCTCTCCTCCGACGATTATTTTCGGCAACATCCATACTTGTAATGTGCAAATCTACCAAGTCTACGTTCTAGTGATAGAATGAGTGGCGCAGCTTGCATCGTGTGATGCGAAAATAAGTGTCACACCAAGTGTACCTCAAAGTGGCCCAGTGCGCAAGAAAACTTGCTGCAAATTAAGTGAACAAAATTGCATAGAAAATTGCCTCGTGTGCAGCGGGCTTTATTTGGTAGTGTGTTTATAAGTTGCAAGAGTTTCAATACACTAGTCGAAAAAGCAAGACGTAATTCGACGGCTGCTTCAATTTTGTCCGCTAGCGGAAAGGCAGTGGATTGTTAGTCGTTGAATCCTCTGCATTGAACTCAAAAAAAAGGAGAAATTTGGTATAAAATTGGGAAAATTAAATTGGTGAAGAATTTAGCTTGTTTCTGCCCGGCTACACTCGCATTTGTCTGAAATTGTATTGTTTCGACTGACAAAACAAACGTTGAAACGCATTGTTTCAATACAGGTATTATGAAATAGTATATTGTGTGGCTAGGGATGAAACAAGACGATTTCAACCGAGGGTGATGCCGGCCCTCGCTTCGCTCGGGCAAGCAACACTCACCCTTGACTGAAATCGTGTTTTGTCCCGTGCCACACACTGTATTTTTCATAATACCTGCATTGAAACTTTCCACATCACAAATTTGTCATAACAAATTAAATATTTTTCTTTTGATTTTGCAGGTAACAAGTCGAGAGTAGCTGCTTGTGCTTCATCAATAAGATGTTGTGGTGTACTTGAAATTGTCGTATTAATACTTTTTTTTCTTGAAACTAATCGTCTTTTTAATTTAATTTACAGTTCCGAATACAACAACTGTCAAATCAACTAAGGTTATATGATTTTCATTTAGAGATGACAATGAACAAATGCGACTCTGCCAGGGATAAAAAGATGAAAAAAATTAATTCAGCGGGCAGAAACAAGCTTGTTTCTCCCCTCGGGCAGAAACAAACCTGTTTCTGTTCGGCTAAACTCGCATTTGTCTGCAATTTTCTTGTTTCGACTGAAAAAACAGGCGTTGAAACGCGTTGTTTCAATGCAGGTATTATGAAAAGATATTTAATATACCCAAGTAACAATGACTGACCGTCGACCAAAATTTGACGTCGCATTTTGGTCATATTGAAGTCATAATGTGACCGTCATATTTAGACGTCATATGACGTTGAACTGACTTCACACGTCAAATCAAATTGTGGTCATAAATTGACGTCAAGAAATAACATCATATAATGTTGAACTAACGTTATAATTTGATGTTATGTTTCAGAGTTTTAGGAAGTCTTATTCTTTAAATGATTTTTTAGTCCTATTTTTTTAGTCAGTGAAAGTACTTCTCAAGTATAGTACAGGTCAATTTATTTTAGCATGACTTTACTCCCTGATAGCATGGTAAAGCGCGGCACAGCATGAGATCTGTTTACCTGTGAAAAAGGGTGGTATTAAGAATATTCTTCTTTTAAGTAAATTTCTGTATTTTCCCTAGAACATAATATTTAGAAGTAAGAAAAGAGTATTTGGTAATTCTATTAAATATCTTTCAATTTTTAAATTTGAAATAATACTTAAACTGTAGCTTTATTTTAAATTCAAGCTAATATTAAAATTAAAGTCAAAATAATTTTAGTACAACCCAGAAAAAAGAAGATTTATTAGCTGCTTATAGCCCCCTTACTGTGAAGATTTCCTAAAGCCATGCTAAAATAATTTGTCCTGTACTATAACCATAACTGAAACTCAATGTTGCTTATTGTTTGTATGCAGAGGCGGCTCTAGCCTACTTACCGCCGGGGTGCAAAGATATATAAATTGCGCCCCCTCCCCCTACCTTCCTCTCTTCATCGCATTTCTCTTTTTTATAGATTTAATTCTCAATCCACCATCCACAATTTTAATCGCAATACACAATCCTCAATTTGAATCCCAATCCACAATTTTTAATCCCAATCCACAATCCAAAATTTGAATCCCAATTCAAAGTTTCAATCTAAATCCACAATCCACAATTTTAATCTCAATCCACAATTTTAATCCCAATCCACAATTTCAATCCCAATCCACAATCCACAAATTAAATACCAATTCACTATCCACAATCCTCAATTAGAATCCACAATATCAATCTCAATCGGCAATCCACAATCCGTAATCCAAAATTTTGATCCCAATCCACAATCCAAAATTTGAATCCCAATCCACAATCAACAATCAATAATTTCAATCTCAAACCACAATTCACAATTTAGTCCTAATCCACAATTTGAATCCCAATACACAGTTTCAATCCCAACCCACAATCCACAATTTTAATCCCAATCCCAATTGAAAATCTACAGTCACAATCATAATCCAAAATATAGAATTTTAATCCCAATCCCAATTCAAAAGCCCACAATTTCAATCCCAGTCCAAAATCCAAAATCCACAATCCTAATCCCAATTCAAAATCCACAGCCCCAATCCCAATCAAAAATCTACAATCCCAATCCTAATCAAAATTCCACAATCCCAATCCCAATTCCAATCCAAAATCCAAAATCTAGAAACCCAATTCCAATCCAAAATCCAAAACCCCAATCCCAATCGAAAATCCACAGTCCCAATCCCAATCAAAAATCCATAATCCCAATCTCAATCGAAAATCCACAATCCCAATCCCAAAATCGAAAGTCCAGAAATCCAATTCCAATCCCAAATTGTACAACCTCAATGACATAAGACGTAAATGTGGCCCCAGCATTAAAATAAATACAAAGTTCAGAAGCTTACTTTTAATATTTTAATCATTCAAAAATATCAAAATAAGTTATTCAAAAGTCTCTGCAATAAATAAACAGGCCAAATAGTCGCTATTTTTTCTATTTAAAAAATCTAGTTCAAAAACGTGCTAGGTGCTGCCATCTCTGACTAACTAAACAAACTAGTGCCTAATCAAAAATGATGTATAAAAGCTCGTACGCCAAAAATCAACACATTTTTGATTAGGCACTAGTTTGTTTAGTTAGTCAGAGATGGCAGCACCTAGCACGTTTTTGAACTAGATTTTTTAAATAGAAAAAATAGCGACTATTTGGCCTGTTTATTTATTGCAGAGACTTTTGAATAACTTATTTTGATATTTTTGAATGATTAAAATATTAAAAATAAGCTTCTGAACTTTGTGAACTTTGATTAGTGTCCGCGTTCACTTGGAAATTATTAATTTGTAAAAAGATGATTTCTGACGTAACGAGAGTACTAATCAAAAAATAGGAAATAAAGTACCCCATTTTTTGAAAATACACATACATACATAATCCGGTCCTCTTGTACCGTGAGGTGTCGAGGTTAATGCTTTTCTTTGGGCCTACGGTCTTGTATGAAGGCTTTCCATTTTTTTCTGTCCCTGCTTAACTGTTTGGCTGAGTTCCATGTCATTCCCGTCTTTTCCAAAATTTGCCCTGTGCTGTCATCCCACGTTTTTCTTGGTCGGCCCACTCTATTTTTCCCGTACGCTCTGGTTTCCCACACTCTTTTAACTTGTTTTTCTTCAGTCATCCTTATCATATGTCCAAACCACATTAGTTTCCGATTTTCTAGGGTTGTTTCTGCTGAGCTAACCCCTAATTCTTCTCTTATTACTGCATTCCTTATTTTATCCATTCTTGAAACTCCGTGTATTCTTCTTAGAAATTTCATTTCAGCTGCTTGTATTCGGTTCTTTTGCGCTTGTGTTAGTACCCAGTTCTCTCCTCCGTATAGTAGGACTGGTAGATACATTGTCTTATAAACCGTTAGTTTAACATTTTTTGATA
Source organism: Dromius quadrimaculatus (assembly GCA_963989225.1). Taxonomy (NCBI): domain Eukaryota; kingdom Metazoa; phylum Arthropoda; class Insecta; order Coleoptera; family Carabidae; genus Dromius; species Dromius quadrimaculatus. The sequence goes on from OZ022324.1 coordinate 12,876,389, forward strand.
TTTCTTTGTGATCTAGAAATTTCCGCTGAAGAGCGTAGTATAGTTTGTTTGCGGCCTGTATTCTTTTATTTAGCTCATCCTCCACATTTCCTTTATTGTTAATTGTACTGCCTAAGTATTTGTACGTATTGACTTGTTCTATAGCCGTGTTATTTGCTTTGAGACTTACATTTTTTTCGCTATTACTTATCACCATAGTTTTAGATTTCTCTGGATTAAGCAGCAGATTTTGTTCTGTAAGTACTTCTACCCACACGTTCAGGTTTTTCTGTAGATTTTCCTCAGAGTTAGCGAACAGTATTACGTCGTCTGCAAACGCGCATGCTTCTGTGGATACTGGCTGGAGATTTCTGTATCCAATGATAAATTTATCCATTCTTTTTTGGCAAATTTTAATAACATTATCCATCACACAAAGAAATAGTAGTGGACTTAGAGCGCTTCCTTGTCGTACCCCTGATGTTGTGGTAAAGTTTTCGGACATTCTGTTACACGTTCTGACATTGTTATTTGTTTGTTTGTAAATATTTTGTACAGCCTCTATCAATTTTTCCTCGACTTGCAGCACTCTCAGGCTACTAATCAAAAAATAGGAAATAAAGTACCCCATTTTTTGAAAATAATGTGAGTTTAATTGAAATTTTTTTTTTGTTGTACTTATTTTTGAGTATGCTGTTAGAATCAAAGTTCAACTATTAGTTTATATTTTGCTACACAGGTGGCACTACGTAACTCATTTTGGATAAATGAAAACTAAATATTTTTTTTTGGCAAAATGTCTACTAGATTAGCATATCCATTTTTGCTTTACTACATTTATTAATTATTTAAAAAATAAGTATAACAAAATTAATGATTTATTGAAGGATTTATTTTATTATTCATACAATAAATAATTATGATGACTAGCACCCTTTGGGCAAACGAAAAAAGGGTTCTCAATTTTTAAAAAAGTTGCATTGCGGGTAGCCCGCCTATTTACTTATATTTAAATTTAAATTTACAAATGGAAAAATTAAATATTATTTATTTTTGACTGAAAAAAAAATACAGATTTTTAAAATAAATAAAATACATTTAATTTGGTGGGAGAGGTTTTATTTGGTAATTTCAAAATAAGTTACAGAGCAAGGACCATTTTTAAGACTAACTACTTCTGAAAATAATTAAAATAGGTCTTAGAAATAAAACGACTGTAAATTTTGTGGGAATGACTTTATTTTGGGAATTAGGAAAGGGTACAAAGGTTCGGAGATTAAATGTTGATTACTTGATGCTGTTGTGATGTTGGAAGTCTTGTTCGCCATGCTGTTTCGTTGTTATAAGCCTTGTTCGTCCCCAGGCAATGACTAAGGGGAAAGAGACGAACTCTTCTCCGAGAATTCTCCCTTTGGGTCTAGGGAAACCCCAGCGAAACCTAGACCAGAGAAGTGGCTTCTTCGCTCGCTGCAACTGAAACAACAAAATAATTATTATACAAATCGGAGAATTAGAAAATAAAAATGAACTCACTTGAACTTTGCAAGCGATGGACAAAATTAATCAGTTGGCTTCTTTAAAGTTGAGTTGAATTGGAGCCTGGAACAGTTGTTACTGTGTTGATCTTCTGCAGTTACTAAAGGACTTCTTGGACGGCTGCTGGGCTCTGGTTCTGCTGCTGGGTTCTTATTCTGCTTCTGAGGTCTGATTCTGATGCTGGGCTCTGGTTCCGCTGCTGGATGGCCTGGAAAAATAAAAAATACATATAAATTGCAGATCATTATTTATGTGTTAACAGTAGTTAAAAACAGTTATATACAGGGTGGTGACTCAAAGGACGCACCATAGCATTTTCAATGCTATTTTTGAATGTTCAATTATTGGCACCCCTAATTATTTTACATTAAAAAAGTTGAACAATTTATTGTGGAAGAAAAATTTCTGCATTTTTTGACACTAATATTTTTAATTATACTCTACCAAGAACCAGTAAAATTAAGGAGATGTTGATAGATAGTTTTCTTAAAATCAACAGTGCCATGAAATGACAAAATAAAATTAATGAAAGCTGATATTTGTGAAGCACTATTTTGACCATGAAACCATTTCATCATATCTAATTTTTCTTCTAAATTATACATTTTCATTCAAGACACTTGATATGTAACGCTGATGACAGCAGATGACAGATATGAGCAATAACTTGGAATGGGTACATTTTTTTAAATTTCATGACACTATTGAATTTAAGAAAATTATCAACAGTAATTACACAAGAGCTTTTTATTTTGCTGGATAAATTTCTGTTTTCACGAAACCTTGTTACCTAGCAATTTGACAAGAAAACTGTTCTAATAAAATCACGACACCGTAGGTGGAGTGATTTTATTTTTTGAACAGTTTTCAAGTCAAATTGCTGTCAGGTTACAAGGTTGAGTTATCAAACTGAAATTTATCCCAAGAAAAATAAAATGCTAGAGTGTAATTCGGCGAGATAATTTAACGACATTTTATTTATGAAAAACTTTATTTAAATGTGCAATTATTGAGAGTATAATTAATATACATCGTTTCACGTTTCATTTGACACATTCCACTTTGTATTCTTCAAGATTTTCATCAATTCTTCGCATACTTAAAGACGTCTAATCTATCAAAATATTTGAAATTTGACATACCGTTGTACCTCTTCTTAATACATAATTCTGGTTTTCACAAAATACGATAAATTGTCTACAGATACATGATTTATTGTTTTTTGTATTATAGACACACTTTTCTTGATATTTTCTTTTATATTTTCTTCAAAAATATTCCAAATTCTGTTTATTTTGCAGTTTAAGCATTGACAAATAATGCAAATGACATTAATATAGTGAATGTTTTGATTTGGTTGCTAGGAGAAAGGTAAATAACGTTTTATCACTTGCAAAAAGTTACCTTCCTTTTTATCCGCTGTCAAAACGATAAAATTGTTTCTTTCTTATGGCTTACTTTATATTGGAGTGGAATTATCAAAAACATTTCCGTAATTTTACTGGTTCCTAGTAAAATAGAATTGGAAATATAAGTGTCAAAAAATGCAGAAATTTCTTCTCTACAATAAACTATTTTACTTTTTGATGTAAAATAATTAGAGAAGCCAATAATTTAGCATTTCAAAAATAGCATTGGAAACGCAATGGTGCGTCCTTTGAGTAACCACCCTGTATAATGAGTAATATTATATTACCTAGCTGATGATGCGGTGATGTTATGAAGATCTACGGCCGGCGACCTGAAACAGAAACTTAAAACAAATTTTGGTGAATCATATTCAACAAAAAAATATTGAGAGTTGATTTTGGCAGCTGGGCTCATCCTCAGCTCCTCCCACGTTGTCCATTCCCTCGATGTCCATTCACCTCAACAGCTGGGCTCATCCTCCGCAAATGATCTGAAAAATTACAAATTAATTAGGAATCTGCGAAAAAGCAATACAAAATGGCTGTAAAAAAAATAGATTAGAACCTGAAAAGCAAAGTTTATTAGTCAACTTACGTCCTTTTGTTGATTTGTTGGAGGTGGTAATGATGAAATGAAGAAGCTGAAAGAGAACTTTTTTTGATTAGTTGCATACATTCAACATTCGTTCAACATTCAAACGTGTTTTGTGTGTTGGTTTGTTTGTTTGTTGCGCGCCTATTTAACGGATCTAATTTTTTGTATGAAGAGCTAGCTACGCAATGGGTGACTGCTGCCATACTACTTCGCGATTTTATTTTAAAAGTGCTCAGATATATTATGCTACTGTTTGACTCTACTTTACTACCCCAATGAGTGCCTGAGCGCTCAGACACCCATGGCACCGGTGTGCCCGTCGTTTGCAAGCAAAAATAGTTTGTTCGAATACGTGGCCAATGCATATTCCGAGGCCCGCGATACCGCCTAATTACGCGATATGGTAACCTTAAGTATCGGTCTCAGCTAATGTTGTTTCTTGAACTTAATCAAGGACCCCCGCCAGTAACCCTATTTTCCGACTTCCGATAGGTACATATCGAGAGTATGCCATTACTACCTAGCTAGGCCGCTCGTTCGCCCTAGAACTCATTGCAGCCCCACGCGGTGGTGTTCGCCAGGGGGGGTGCCTCTCGTAGCGGTACCTACGTGTGCACCGATTCCCACGTTAGACCTTTCATTACAGGCCTTTGCAAAAAAACCAAGACATTTTATTTATTTATTACATAATAAAAGCAAAGACTAACATCGCATATCACATGCACCTAACGCACATGCAATTTCGGAACCAAAATCCCAATTTACATATTTAAATACACAAAATTTTGATCTCTACGTTAATAAGCAAAATTCACAACCCCAAATATACCACAGAGCACTGTTAAAATAGTTTTTAAACGCAGTTTGCGAGAGCAAAGACGACGCAAATGCAGCTTCTCTGAAAGCCACGACAGCAGTGAACCATCCGAAACGAAACAACAAGCTTCAGAAATAAATTATACGAGTTAAGAAGTATACTACGTTTTCTAATGTGTTAAAAAGAGATAGATATGCTAAAAGGAGCTAGTATTATCAAAAATCAAACCGAAGTTGTAACGTGTTGCAACCATCAATTAGTACTTGATTGAATTAACTTGCTTCGACGAAATAATTGAAAAAGAATCTTTAAAATAAAAATTTTAAAATATTGAAATAAAATTATTTGAAATATTGTAAAAGTATTGTAAATACAATAGATTATTATTAATAATAATTGTTTAAACACTATAAAAAATAATAGAGCAGAATTTGGAAAAAAAAATTAAGCAGTTTTTTTAGTGCAGAAATATTGTTAAATATTCATTAAATATTGTATCAATATTATTATAAACAAAAATAAATTGTTATTATTCAAACAACAAATTTAAATATTAATATTGTATAGCTACAATGAGTTAAAAAGAGATAGAAAAACTTCTTTACGTCACACACCAGACAAGCTGAAACAATCGAAATAATTATCTCCGAGTTTGGTACTGCATTTTAATAAAAATACAAAATTTCAAAATTATATTTCAAAAACTCAATATATTGTAAAAAATGATGCACAAATTATATTTGAATATTTATTTATCTACATCCAGACTCGGCTCTAGCCTACTTATAGTACAGGTCAATTTATTTTAGCATGAGTTTACTTCGCTAATAGCATGGTGAACCGCGGCACAGCATGAAGTCTGTTTACCTGTGAAAAAGGGTGGTATCAAGAATATTTTTCTTTTAAGTAAATTTCTGTATTTTTCCTAGAACATAATATTTAGATGTAAGAAAAAAGTATTTGGTAATTATTCTATATACATTTCAATTTTAAAATTTGAATTAATACTTAAACTGTAACTTTTTTTTAAATTCAAGCTAATATTAAAATAAAAGTCAAAATAATTTTAGTACAGTCCAGAAAAAAGAAAATTTATTAGCTGCTTATAGCCCCCTAACTGTGAGGATTTCCTAGAACCATGCTAAAATAATTTGTCCTGTACTATACCACCAGGGTCCAAAGATTTATAAACTGCGCCCCCCCCCCCCCCCTAACTGCCTCTCCTCATCGTACTTTTGTTTTTTATAGATTTCAATCCCAATTCACAAGGCACAATTTTAATCGCAATCCACAATTTTAATCCCAATCCCAACCCCAATCCAAAATCCAAAATCCAGAAACCCAATCCTAATCCAGAAACCCAATCCTAACCCAAAATCCACAATCCCAATCCCAATCCAAAATCCATAGCCCCAATCCCAATCGAAAATCCACAATCCCAATCTCAATCCAAAATCCAGATCCAGAAACCAAATCTCAATCCAAAATCCATAATTCCTGTTCCAAAATCCACAATTTCAATCCCAATCCAAAATAGAATGGCGAATTATGGATTGTGGTTTAGCCCTAATGAAATATTTTGTTTTTATATACGTACATTATTCATGTAATTTGAATGTTATATTTTAACATTATATTCAAGTTTTATTAAGGTCATAATTTGATATTATTTTTCAACGTTATGTGACATACAATCCATGTTTAAACGTTTCAAATTACAATGGCGTTCATATTATGTATTTTGAAAATTATTTACAAGTAGACTGTAAAGAAAAATGAGAAAAAAAATTATAGCTATTTTTAACCTATTTAAATGTTAATAAGCGATTTTTTTTTAATTTTTATTCGAAAGAACCTTCTTTTGTTGAAAATATTATAATTTTTCTCGATTAATAAATAATTTTCCATAGTTTACAGAAATAGACTATCGTCCACAAAATGATCGATTTTCATTCTCCAAATTTTTATTAACAAAAATAAGGATTGAAAAATTTCAAAAATTGAATAAAATTTTTTATAGACTCGCCTTCCTTATCAGACTCGCTCGCGCTGCTCGCTCGTTCATAACCAGCGGCTCGTCGAATAAAGTTCTATATTATATATTAATTACATAAATAGCTATTTTATGTACAATAAATCTTTAAAAATTATATTTATTTATTTTTAATACGACTTGTTTAACTAATTATTATGAACAAATGCATTGCTTATAATTTTTTGAGCATTTTCTTCTTTGAAAATGATGGTGCTCAGAAACAGAAACGTTCATTAATTTTCAATTTTACTATTTCCAATTTTATATTCTTCACTAAATTATGGACGAATATGGAGGGTAACAAAAATTTTTTACAAGCTCTGCTTGTTTACCGCGAATGATACGGAAATAAGAGGATAAAATTTTGATTATTTTATATTGGTTATTGAAGATGTACACTGCTCTATCAGCAAATAGTCTAGTTTCTGCATTTCGTGATTCGTGCATTGTGTTAGTAATACCGAGTCACCCGCTACGCTTGATTTGTTAAACAAGAATATATTTTTTTCAACACTGTTTTCTATATTCCATAACCAAAAATTATGTTGGAATAGGGCACATTCCACACTTGTATAAGAATATTTATTCTGTTACCGTGTAGAATCATTTCGACGAATCAGAAGCTGTTAGTTTTGGTGACTATGGTTACGTGTCAACAATTCAATTATTTTTATCTGGCTTTACGTTTGACATTTCATAATTTTCAAAGTTTCTTCTGAAATATTGCTGAGTTTCCAAAACCTTGTTTGAGAAAGTATGTATTGGAATGACGTATTTCACACTCGCGAACCGAACAAACCTTTCGCTCGTGTGGAATTAGGGCCATTCCAATACTTGTTGTAGAATATAGTATTCAATTATTACTTTCCATCTATTGTTCAAAATTTAATAATTCTGGTTTCAGACTCCACTGAGCCCAAAAGATATAGTTTTTAAAAAAAAATCGGTCTGCCTGTCGGTTCGTCTGTGTGAAATCACGATAACTTGAGATTGCGCACGAATTTTCGAATGAGATTTCATATTAAAGTTTTTCATCAAAAAACTAGGTTCAAGTTCGTAGATGAGCTTTTTCCAATCAGTGGTACCAAAACTTTATTGACAGAACTTCTAGGTTTTTTGCGTTTATTTTATTTATCAAAAAATATAAATTGACTAGAATTGATTCTTGGATAATTTGGCACAACATTTATCTCAAACATTTTTCGCAATTATCAGCGATTCATTTGTCATTATTGAAATTTGAATTTTTATGAAATTCGTTATGTTTTTCTGAAGCAAAGAAATAATGAGAATCATAATGTGAAATTTTGATTATTATCACTCAAATTCGAACATCACATGCAAACGTTCGTCAATTGTTCTTTTAAATTAAATAATTTAGCTCTATCGTGTTTGGTATCAAATTAAAGCTCTTGCGAAGATATGTAATTGTAGTGGAAGTGTCAAAGAGAATATTTAAACGATCATCAATTGTTTCTTTTACAAATTATTCAAATGATATCTAGTTTGGTATCAATTTAAAGCTTTCGGGAAAATAAAATTAGTAGATATCAAGCATGAATATTAATTAGTGCAATTCACATTACCATCTTTAAATAGCACTTTCGGTGGTCAAATGTCAAAACTGTATGTTCCAATGAACTGAAGACTTCGAAAATATAGATAAGGACTATTTATTTTCAAGAATACTTATTTTATGTAGGACTAAAATATAACTGCCATCTGTCACTTTAACATTGACAGTTATCCCTTTAACAATAACAGCTGTCACTTTGACAATGACAGCTGCCTCTTTGAAATATGCAATTAATTGATGCTACACTCTAAATCTCTGAAACAGTGATGAAACTGGCCAGGAAATTCATGGTCGAGGAAGTACTGTGTGGCCATAGCAGATTTTTTTGTATAATGTCATCGATTTTTTATTCATATATAGATATTAAGATTTTAGTAATATTTAATGTACCTGATTGATTATAATTTGGCTTTTATTATGTCACCACTTGGTTTGAAGAATATACATTTTTTTTTTTGTATTATATCTTCTTTGCCTCATATTCATAAAAATAGGGGCGCAATTTCATGATTCGCCACGGGCGGCCAATACCCTAGTTCCGGCTCTGATTCTCCCAAATCTTCATCTTAAAATCAACGTATTCTATTAAAGAATGTTCTTCATTGATCATTGAAATATACATATTGTCTACCAAAAAGTTCAAATAATAGTTAAAATATGGAAAATGAGAGCCGCAGAAAAAATCTTGCATGCAATACGAAGTATTATGACATTCGGCTAACAATTTTAGTGACTCTGCAAGCATCGTCACCAAATACTTGGCCTCATATAATAATGCTAAGCTTCATACACTTGTTGTATAAATTATTATTTTGTATCTACGATATTGATACGATTTTGCTCAGATTTATATCTTTACTGTACTATAAGTAAGAACAAGATATAAAATAATGATGGGAATTTAACAAAACTTACAGTCCTTCAGCGTTATTCAAAGTTACGAAATATTCTTATCAATTTATTTATTTTTTTATAAAATCGCTTTTTAAATCATATTAATTTTAAATATTGTTGAAGTCGTACATTATTGCATCATTTGTTTACAAACTTTAAATTCGAATTATGCGCGATAAACTTTCTACGTTCCTCATTCGCTGACAGTTCTGTCTACCTTTTCAATTTGCCAATCGATGAGCTGTTTGAAAATGGCGACGGGACAACGGGCGTTCACTCAAAAGCTGTCAAAGTCAGTGAATTATTTTAAATTTTGGGCTTAATGTTATTGAAATAACTTTTTTGCTATATTTTTAGGCAACATGCAGCTGATGTCCGGCGAACTGTGCAATATTCGGGTAAATCAGGAATGTATACCGGAACTTATTGCTCTGTAAGTTATTTTGATCAAAGAAGAATCCATAAAATCGGTAATTATAAATTATAATAAATTCTAGGGATGGTCTAGTGACGTAGTGGAACCTCTCGACTATGAGGACTTTCTTGCACAGCATCATATGCTTATTGATAGAGATCCTCTAAGCTCTATTTTGGACTTTCCTCCTGGAGATGTTGAAGTCGCTCTCATTCCAAGACACATTCGCACTCATCAACCCATCGTGCCAGAAGAAAATCCGTAAGTTATTCTAATATTTGTGAATAAATTGAAACTTTAACACATACTTGATTGAACCAACACAAATATCAAATTTACTCCACCGAGCATTCTCAATTTGATATAAAATTGAAAACTTTAATTATATAATACAAGTAGAAGTTCTTTTATTGGAACAAAATTTATGTACCGATCATTCTGTTACTTTTTCAGAGAGGAATTATCTCCTCATGTACAATCCTGCGTTCGATGTTACACATCTGACTGGAAAGTAGTTCGATACTTGCAGCGCCATTACAGCAGCAGCGTTGTCACAAAAATCTGGACTCCAAAACATACAGTTTTACACACTTCACCTCGTCAGGAGTTTGAAATTGATTTTCAAAGTTCTAGCGAACCTTCAGAATATGATCTCTCCAGCAGCAGTTGTAGTAGACAGTCATTAGCTTCTTCTGTCTCCTCATGTACAGATACACTCACTCCAAGAAACTCATGGGCAAGTTTCGATTTGAGGAATTCGGTAGGAGATCCACTTATTCCAGAATTGTTGGAAAGGACTGCACCAGAGACAGTGGATCAGCTCAATGAATCTCGCAGACAAGATGACAGACAAGTAAATTAATTTTGATATGTCACTCATCAGCAAATACTACTACAATATCTGTTTATTTAGGAATCTCTTTTTTCGTTATATCACGTCGCTGAAGTTGATGAACCCGTTGAACGGCGGCTTCTTGCAGAATGCCCCTCAGAACATCAAGGTCATCGAATCCTTGTAAAGTGCCTTCAATTAAAGTAAGTTTTAGCTTAATATTTATTATAAATTACTAAACGATAATTCTTCATCATAGATTGGAGCTAGAAGTAGAGCCAATCTTCGCAACAATGGCACTATACGATGCCAAAGAAAAGAAAAAACTTTCCGAAAATTTCTATTTTGATATGAATTCCGAAAACGTTAAACGTATGTTAGGTGGTCATGTTCCTTACAGCGATATTAGCTCTTTAAGTCGTTCTTGTATTTTTGATATCACTCATCCAAGTCCGGATCTTTTCATTGTTGTTCGTTTAGAAAAAGTACTTCAAGGGGATATTAATGAATGTGCTGAACCGTACATGAAAGACGATAAAGTGGTTAGACTTATAATAAATTAATGAAATAATTGGAAATATTAATTATTTTGAGTTACAGAATCGTCAAAAAGTGAAAGAAAATGCTGTGATTATGTGCGAAAGACTTGGAAAATATCGCCAAGCTTTTGCATGGACTGCTATTTATTTAATGAATGTAATAAATGGGGTCAATTCTTTAGATAGAGACAGTGATAGAGACTCTACTGGATCATCTTCAACTACAAACAGCTTAGGTAAATAAGTTTTTAGATAATTATCATACAAAACTAGCTAGAAAATAATCATGCGAAATTTTGGTCATCGTAAATTTTTTCACGAGACATAAATTCAATTATTTTGGTGAAATCGACAAAAAAAAAACGACACGATGATAATGATGGAATGAGAATAAAATTAGCATTTACATTTTAATATCCTACTACTGACTCTAGAGAAGCATCTACATATACAAATCAATCAAAAAAATTATACCAACAATTCTTGCACATTAACTACAATTAATCACAATCGGAAATACATATTTACTGTTGTCGTTTTCCCGATATCGAGGTGTGACTCACTTTTACTCCAAAGCTATGTCACACTTTCTAAAATCTCTAATAAGCTCCAATTGGGCTCAACAATTTTTACAAATCAATCATAATCAGAATAAGTTCGTTGAGATTCTTGAAAATTAATTCTCAAAAAATAAATCCCTCTTTAGGGGGTAAAAGCGCTCCAAAATAGTGAAAAATTAAGATTTATAAAATAAAATATACATTTTGTATACATTATGAAACATTTTTTGAAATAATAAATGAAAAACAAGTGTGAGAGATGCTAATTTAAATACTTTAAACTGGTACACTAGTTGTTGAGCATTAAGTAGTAATTTGGCAATTAATTTCAACGACTCACATAGCTTTTGAGACAATTTTAACACATTATGAACTAGTTCATTCAATAATAAAAATAAAAACAAGTGTGTAAAAAATTTAAAGTGGTACAATAGATGTTAATAAATATATTTTTACTGAACTATGAAATGAACGTTACAATCAACAATTTCTGGAAGACACAAGAAAACAGGAAAAATACAATGAATTTGAATCACATAAAATATTCAGAAAAACAGAAAAAAAAATTACCGTAAAAGACACGGCGGCTTTTTATCGCGCGGCAAATTTATTGTCGCCGCTCACAGAAATCTTGAACCTACACACAGGGTGGTTTTATTGAACTATTAATTGTTTAGTATAGTTTGCAATGAACGAAGAGAAGCTTTTAGCATTATTGTTATTCCGTCGTCGAATGAAAAAAAAAAGAGGAAAAAATTAACAAATTTGGATTCATCCAATTAATCAAAAAAGACATGAGAACGGAGCTTTCTAAACGTTGTTTGAAAAGCTGAGGCAGGATGAAATGAAATTCTTCAATTATTTTAATGAATGACAATGACTTCCTTTGACGAATTACTTGGTCGGTCGAATCAGCGCAAAAATAGCAAAATGAGGATTTTCGTTCTTTTTCTTCTAACTGATGGAAGTCGATTTGCAAATCAAGACAAGCTTCATGCCAAGCATTTATGGTGGCATTTCTGTCCTTGTATATATCGAGGATTTTATTCCATAAGACAGGTCTCTCTTCTATTAATGAAATAATATCAATGTCACTCATCATACTCATTGTCTCGGAGCTTCCTCTTGGTAGCAGGAAGAAAAAAAGTGGAAGACCAAGATTATCATGGATAAAAGACGTAGAAGAAGATCTAAAAACAGTGGGAATAACAAAATGGAAAGAGAAAACAAGAGATAGGAGGAAATGGATTAATATAGCGAATAACATCTAAAACCAGAAATGGAGAGTGATCTTCAAAAAATGGATCAAGAAAATTCTTGATAACTAAAAACTCAAATGCCCCAAATTGTAACATAATGTTCCCAACTGCTTATTTGTAAGAATAATAATAATAATAATATTGTTTATTAACCCAACAGTAATCCATTAACAGGGTATAACAAAAATAACTAAATATAAAAAAGTACATTGTTCATAGGAAACTATGATAATGGGGGAATATTGTAGAATGCTGGTTTTAGGTGCAGATATATAAAATGTGGACGAGTTCCTAGATGTCAACCGAGGAACATGGAACGGCACTCTGGACAGTAGAAAGGGAGCATCCAACTTATTATGAAGTAGCATCCATAGAAACCTAGCGTTATAAATTTCTCTCCTGGAAACTAATGAAGGTATAGAGTGACGTTCAAGGAGATATAAAAGATCAATTTCTCTGTCAGGATATACACCGTCATTTTTGAAAGAAAGATATTTTAAGAACCGCTTATGCACTTTATCCAACGCTAAACGTTGATAAGCAAAGCGTGGATACCAAATTAGGCTGCAATATTCAATCTTACTGACCACATAGGCAAAATATAATGATTTCAACACAGTTATGTCGTAGAATATACTTGATATTCTTATTAGAAAAATCAGCGTCTTATTTGCAGAACTGCAAACGTGATTAACCTGTTCAGATATACTGAAGTTAGATGTAAATATGACACCTAAGTCTTTCACTAGCGTTCTTCTCTCCAGAACTGAATTATCCATGGAATATTGATGGTCGGTACTTGATGAGGAGCGAGAGAAGGACATACTATAGCATTTGTTGATATTGACTCCCAATTTGTTACTCTCACACCAAGATAATAATTAATTTACATTAGTTTGTAAAAGTTGACTGTCAGTTTCAGAATTGATACTGCAAAAGAGTTTTATATCGTCAGCATAAGCCAGTGCATTACATGAAAATGATTGAAGAAGTTCATCAATATACAAAATAAAAAGCAAAGGGCCCAGGTTGGATCCTTGGGAGATGCCAGTTGATGCTATGAAATCATACGAAGTGTAACCATTATAATGTATGTAACAACGTCGATCTTTGAGATAAGAACTGAGTAGCTTAACTAGGCCAGGAGCAGCTCCGAATGCGCTAATATGAGTGAGTAGAATCCCATGATCGATAGAATCAAATGCACGCGAAAAATCTGTGTAAATAACATCGACTTGGCCTGTCGCATCTAATTCTTCAGTTAAAAATTGCGAGAGAATTGCGAGATTCGTCCCTTCATAAAACCATGTTGGCAGGTTGAAATAACATGACGAACATTTTTATAAATTGAGTTATAAATTAACATCTCAAAAAGTTTCGCAAAATTATTGAGAATCGAGATGAGACGATAGTTTTCGATATGTGCCTTATCACCTTTTTTGAAGGCAGGTGTTATGCGGGCTGTTTTCCAATGTTGAGGCAACGTATGTGAATTTATAGCTAAGTTGATAATAATTAATAAAGGCTTAACAAAAGCAAATCTACAGTCTTTGATGGGGAAGCTTGGAATCTGATCATCACCAGCTGTCATTTTATTAGAAGATGATGACAAGAAACGAGATCTTCTTCCTCCATAGAATGTCAAATGGCACTATGATCTAAGCCGTCTCATTGGCCAAAATACAATCCAATTTTACATTAGCACAAAAATCGTACAAGGCTATCTGTCAGCTACATCATTTGTCAGTGGTTCATCAATTATCATAAATACATTCTAATTTATATTTATTTAGGAGTACGTTCCACTAGATGACCGCAACGCTCGCGCTCACGACCGCGTTTTTTGCCGTTCCACTAACTCTTGGTCGATGTGGCTGTTGCTGCAAGTAGAACGATGCGAATGTCTGTTAAATGTCAAATAAACTGTCAATTTGTGATTAAGATCGAAAAGTAAATCATTGATAAAATTAAATTAACCTGTAGCAAAAAGGATATACGAATGGAATTAATCCAATATGCCTGTGTAAATTAATCGCTTTTAAATAATAAATGATGATAATAAGAGACCATGAAATTATCTGTCATATTGACAAGTGGAAAATCTTGAATCAGTTGGCATAATTTGGAATCGAAAGTACATATTGGAAAGACATATTCTAATTTAATTTTAACTTCATGGCGATTTCTGCAAAAATAAATGCAACGACCGCTTCGACCCTCCTTTCAATCGCGGGCGTTGTGAGCTTGAAGTGGGGTACGTTCCACTTAACGACCGCAACGATTGTGTCGCCCATTTTGCGTTCCACTTAAGGCCGCGGTTGTTGCAGTCGAGGTTTCAAACGTCACTAGTGACGTCATTCCTAAGGACTACAACGCTCGCAGTTAGAGCATGGGTCTGTGCGGTCGTTTGGGATTTTTCGCGCACTTTTAAAATCTGACAGCTTGTATACAAACAAAAAAATGGCGGAAGGACAACAAATGCAGAAACTGTCTCTCATAAATGCTGAAAATAATAATGTTGTTGAAGTTTTAGTAACTCCAGAAGAAGACTAATTGTGGGGCAACCTTTTACTGCTGCAGTTAAATCTTTCCGTATAATTTATTTATATATAATATAAATTATCAGCTTGAGTTAAATTTTTTGAATCTTACAAGCGAACAACATAATAAATACAATCAAGTTGTCAATTCTCACTCATCTAAAATGGCTTTTAAATTCGGCTCCATTGTAACGGCCAACAACTTCAGGATAGTTTGTGATTCGAGGACAACATTTTCACTTTTTTCTTTCATAAAGAGCTGCTTCCCATTCTTCATCAGAGCTTGAACTTTCCGAAAACTGTCTATTTATTCGACGCCTCATATACGTACCAATGACAGCAGTAGTAGCAGTCATGTTTAGCTCGGCAGATATTTGTCTATTGACATATGTTCATAAACCCGTTCCACTTAAGTTTTCACCCGCGACGATGCCTAGCTAGTGGAACGGAGATTTGATCGTTGTGAGCGCAGTCGTTGTAGTCGTTAAGTGGAACGTACCCGTGGTCGAGAACAATGACGTCATCTATGACGTATTTATCATGAATGTCAAGACCGCGATCGTCTTGTGGAACGATTATTGAGGCGACATGAGGGTTGAGGTCGTCTAGTGGAACGTACCCTAGGTAATTTGTGAATATATTTGTTACTTTTATTTTTTGAATTAATTTCCAGACAGCATGTTTTATATCTGCATTACTGTGAGTGAATCGTATCGTGTTCGCATTTCGGCGAATCAGAAAGCTCAAATCATAATTCCATAAAGCCAAAGCTTTGATATTTTTAAAACCTTCTTGATAATTTATTAAAATATATTTTGCCTACCACAAAATTTTATATAAATCACGTTCCCCAAGTATTTTACAGCGCTCTAGTTAATAAAAAACTTCCGCTCGTTAAAACAAACACGATTGTAAAAAACAATTATGCTATTATCATATGAGTGGTTATTTTTTCACCATTTGGCCTTGAAATTTGATTTTCAATCATTACGCTCCATTTTGGGGTAGTTTTAAAAGGCGAAATTTGCTCCTCAAGGGTTGATATTCAAGAATCTGTACTAATACTACAAATTAATCCTGACTGAAATTTATTCGTAAAGATTGTTAAGTCCATTTAGAGCTTATTTGAATTAAATCTTGGAAAGTGCTAAGTAGCTCTAGACTAATTTTTGGGAAACCGCTACAGTAAAAGATTTAGGTCCGGCTGTAATTGATGCGTAAGAATGTTGGTATAATTTTTTTTTCTGAATAGGCTACGTGCATGAAGTCTACTAGCGCCTCTAGCGGGCAATGGAGAACGATTGAACTCCATTTTATCATTGTTTCATACCTATAATTTTTTAAATGTACTAATATTATTTAATTCAGCTGTGTGCGTATAATATAACTTGCATAACATAAAAGGTACGTTAAAATTATTTATATTGAGTATTTTTTTCTTCAATGATAACGTACCTATTATAGAGAAAACGTCTTAATTCGTCGAAATTGACAGGATAACCTCAAATTATGACGTCGATAATCTTGCAGATCGGGTTTGTATTTATCAAACACTGTATCCTTTTTACCGAGAAAGTATTGAAGAAAAGCGTGAAATTAGTTTTGCCATATTAAACATGTTGATGAATATGCTGCTGACAATAGTAACAACAAAATTATTGCGAAGTGCATCTGACAAACTTCTATCACTGAAACATCTTACAAATTAGAGATAGAGGTAGATTCATGAATCCCAAATCGATGATGAATATTTCTAATTTCATAACTGAATTACAAACATATTTGTTATATAGATTAATAATGAAAGACAGACAATACTCTATTTACCGCTTTGATTCACTTCACTCGTTTTTTTATGTTATAGTTGGGTACATGAAATCTATGAAACTATATTTCACTTGAATCATCCTTAACACAACAGCCTGAGACAGAACAAACGTTTTCTCATGTTTTATATGCAATTATTTTCACTTTTAAACTACAATGCTCAATGACAGCTCATTGACGTATTCTGAGAAGTGGAGTTCAATGGTTACAATGGTGCTCACAATGAGCGCTCGCATCGATATTTGTTCAAACTCCGCCCCCTTGCACATAGCCTATAGGCTAGAAATTCTAGAATAGATCTAGAGATATGTTGACAGTTAACAGGATAAAATGCAACAGAAGTATAGTTTTACTTAACTGTATGCTTACGTAGAGCTACATCTGGATAGTACTAACAGTCTTTCATGAAAATTTCTACTGGACATGTTCCTCTTTTAATGCTTACTGCCCAATTGCAATTTTATCGACCTCTATAGTATTTTGCGTCATTTGTTTTTAGATATTCCTGATATGTACAAACTAGTGATTATTATCCATTATCAAGTCATCTACTCTAGTTCAAATATGCTTATTACACAAATTCGAGTACACGGCACGCTAGTCACAATTTTAGGCGCTAAAATTAGCGTTATCAAATCAGTTCAAATGCAAATACCTAAGGTCACGCCTGGCGACATAATTTCATTCATAATATTTGTTTAAAGACGAAAGCAGGATATACTTGAGATTCAATTTTAAAATCAGCATCTATGGTCCATATTCTCATCTCTTAAAATCGCACTACTTCCTAAAAAATTAGACACTTTCTCTTACCATCTCATGTTTTATCTTATAGCGCTATCTCCTTTTATTAAAATTTTTGCTGAAGTAGCGCACTTTTCAGAGGTGAGAATACGGACCTATATATTTTGGAAACACAAATGTTGTTCTAAGTCAAAGCATGCTTTTGATGCTTGCTTTGTCAAAAATATTTTCCGCGCAATTTTACTGAAATTACATTATTCTCTTTCTTGAAATAATTTTAGAACGAAAAATATCTAGTAGTGGCTTAGAACAATTAAGAAGAAGAGCTACAGACATGGGTAGCTTAACCCGTCGTGGATCTCTTGAAAGAAGATCTGGGGCTGACAAGAGAAGAAGCTGGTCTCCAGACAACTTCATTAGCGGTTTGGATTCTTTCAGACCAATAACATTGACGGTTTCCAGTTTCTTCAAACAAGTAATATTAAAAATAATCTCATTAGCTGCTATTATATTCTATGTAATTTTAAATTAGGAAAGTGAACGGTTACGTGATGAAGATCTGTACAAATTTCTTCAAGAACTCAAACGTCCTTGTCAAGTAATGAAAAAATTAAAATGCATTCCAGGAAGTTTAAAACTGGATATTTCGCCATGTCCTCCAGAAGTGAAATATTCTTTAACTTCAGAGCTAGCAAAATTACAGCCCTATCCAGGTAATGTATAAATACAGGTGATCTATTAGCTTTATGGCAAGTTTTAATGCGAAAGAACATATCATAAAAATTTTAGTCTATCTTTGACGAAGATAAAGTTTGTCATCAACGAATTGAAGATTCTGAATAGTAACATGTGATATTCTAAAATTTTTTGATGTGATTAATTGAATCTTAAATTACTGTCAATAACTTTTTAACTTCCAAAATCAGCTTTCAGCT
Source organism: Dromius quadrimaculatus (assembly GCA_963989225.1). Taxonomy (NCBI): domain Eukaryota; kingdom Metazoa; phylum Arthropoda; class Insecta; order Coleoptera; family Carabidae; genus Dromius; species Dromius quadrimaculatus. The sequence continues at coordinate 12,894,881 of OZ022324.1, forward strand.
GCCAAGTTTTGTCATGAAGTTATAATATAATATAATGGCTCTTTTTTTTTCATTTATTTTTGCATAGTGCGCATTAATTAATTTCGATTTTGTTTGTTTTGCTTACAAAGATGATGTCGGTAAGTTGATTTTCGACAAATCTGGAAACTGTTACATTGTTTGTGATAAGAAAAGGAAAGGTATTATTTTATAATAGAGTATGTTTTAATTTTAATTTGCTTGTTTTTAAAATAATTATCATTTGGTCCTCTTTATTATATGCATATTTTGCTTCAGATGATAAAAATAGACCATGTAAAGAATTATTGGAGTATCCACTTCGAGAAATTTTAGTACCACACTACATTTATCGAAATATATTATTCGTTAGTCCCAAAGAATTGAATTTTTCAAACAGAACAGGTAAAAATTAATTAATATATTCGTATCTTGTGACTTACGTTAATATGAATTTAGGATCTGCACGAAATATTGCCGTAAAAATTCAACTCATGTCTGGAGAAACTCAAGAAAATGCTCTCTCTAACATATTTGGTAAATCATCTTGTCCTGAATTCACAACCGAAGCTTATACAGCTGTTACTTACCATAATAAGTAAGATTTAAGATTCACTTGAGAATCTGTTGATAATGAAATTATTTATAGGTGTCCAACATTTTATGATGAAATCAAAATCAAATTACCAGCGGCCTTGGGCGATCAGCATCATCTGCTATTTACGTTTTATCATATTTCTTGCCAGAGAAAAGTTGAACAGACCACAGTTGACACTCCAGTAGGATATACAGTAAGTTTTTTTTCTTACAATGTTGCTTTCGATAAAAATCTGATTTATTATGAACATCGTTACCCCACTTTTAAAATGTAAAAGAATCCAGCAAAAAAAAAGACCTGATGATGACTTAACAAGTCGAAATGATAATCGTTCAAAAATAAAAAATCATTACATTGAAACATATTGTATCCTTCAATCATCAATTTTAAAACCGGACTTGTATTTTTTTTTTTTGATCAATGTAAATCTGGCTGTCTATGCTTCATCTACTTCTAAACTAAATTTAATTTGAATATGGCGGTGTGTATGATTTGCTGTTGAATTTCTGTTTTCAGTGGCTACCTCTCTTCAGAGACGGTTGTTTGGTAACTGGAGAATTCTGTCTTCCAGTAATGCTAGAGCCACCTCCTCTAAACTATAGCTACATTCCTCCTGATGTGTGCCTTCCAGGAACTCGGTGGCTAGATAACCATAAAGGCCTATTTACTGTAGTATTAGATGCTATATCTTCTATTCATACTCAGGATAAACATTTAGAAAGATTTTTAACTGTATATGACTATTTGGAAACTGGCAATATTCCAGCTAGAATTGGTGAAGCAAACATGGAATCTGAATTAAGGTGCGCAATGACAGAGCTTGGACTAGCTAAACCAGAAGCTCTTGTGAAAAATTTACCAGTTACTTTGGATACTCTATTAAAAGTAATGGTACAGCCACCAAAATTGTCAGGGCATATTTTGAGTGTTGGACACACAACTTTTGAAGCTTTATGTTTACTACTAAATAACATTGGGGTAAGTAGCCAAAACATTTTTCTGTTTTATTCTTGATTCTGCTCAATTGTAAACATTTTCAATTAATTTGCAGAGCTTACCAGATTTAGCGACAGATCAACATGGTCGTCTGTCAATTCTTGCTACTTATGTGCAATATCAGTCCAATTTATCTCATCCCCTTTCTGAAGAAGCAGATGCAAATCAAATCTGTGGGCGGGGATTGAAAAGAAGCTCCAGTAATCCCGACATGCACGCAGATTCAGAAGTCGAACAAATAGCTGCGCGAGGTCTAGATAGAACTGCTAGTATGAGAACAGGTAGGAATGAGAATTACTTGTAAATAAACTTGTACAGTTTGTATTATAGATCTTTTTAATCATATTTTTCTCTCCATGCTTGATCTGGGATCTTTATTTCATTTTAGATCAGGATCAAGCAGAACAAGATAGTAAGTTTTAGCTAGATTCACTTTTTTTGCATGAAATCGCACTATAACAAATTTTTTACGTATCAATTACAAAAATTAACACAAATATCACTTGACTTTTGTCTCTAGTTATATAACTCATTCATATTTTTTGCTTAAGCACGACAGCTTCGAATCTTGATGATACCTTCAAATTTAAATCGGTTATTTCACAAGCAATCAACTTTAGATAAAACTTCTTGAAATTGAGAGATCTTCCCTTAAAAACTGTACCATTTTTTAAAACAATTGAATATGTATTTTTTTAATTCACCTTTGAAGAATGTCATGCCTCACTGTCCGTTAATTAATTTCAGTTATAAAAATTTAATAATTCTTTTACTATTAAAATTAACCTCGTAATCTGAAAGAAAAGTTCAAGTATTTTTTGTGAGCTAAAATACAATTTAATTCATTGTTTTCTCAGTATATAATTTTGACTTAAAAAGTATTTCTTTTAGTAATAATTGGGTACTTTCTTAGGTGCAGTAATGGACGTGAGTTACTATTCCCAATCTCAGTGTCAAAGGATATTACATCAGGAATTAGCTTTACAGTGGGTTGTTTCAAGTGGCCAGGTCAAAGATTTAGCCATGTCAAATGCTTGGTAAGTCATATTTGATTTTTATTGAGTATTTCATTCTACATATTTTTTTTAAGGTTTTTATTCGATTTAATGATTAAAAGCATGGTAGAACATCTCGCATTGACTCAATCATTAGATGAACCCCGAAAATCTCGTTTTCCAGAACAATTTATTGATGATGTAACAACTCTAATTCATACTGTAACATCTGAAGTTATTGCTCATTTCTTATTAGATCCTCGTTTAGCTCATCAGTTGAATACAAGCTTAGCATTTTTTCTTTTTGATTTATTTTCTGTAATGGATAGAGGATACGTTTTGAATCTTGTACGTGCTTACTGCAAACAAATGTCAGCTAAAATCAGCTCCTTACCAGATGCTGTAGCTCTTGTCGAATTGAAGCTAGATTTTATTCGGATTATTTGTAGTCATGAACATTATGTATCTTTAAATTTACCGTTCGGAACACCTTATACTATTTCTTCTGCGCCTGTATCACCGAGTCCAAGTATTGCATCTTCAGCGAGTCAGACTTCATTTTTATCAGGATTAACTAATCAGGAGCGAGCTTCAAGTTATGCAGAACTTTCTTTGGATTATAGACAACAGCACTATCTAGCGGGACTTATTTTGTCTGATCTCACAACTGTCCTTGAAATGCAGTAAGTTTTTGTGAATCTTATCTCCAGTAAACAAACATTATAACACTTTTATATAAACATTGATCAATGGTTAATTACTCCAGAAGTTGAAATTCGAATCTAAAATATAAATATTTGTTATTCACGAGGGACGCTCAAGTCATACAGAATTTTTTAGATATTAGGAAAATAGAACGCGTTTGTGGACTAAGAAATTACATTTTTTTTCGACATATTCTCAAGTCATATCGTCTCTTAAGACGCCATGTAAAAGCATTAGAAAAATTCCGAGTTTGATTTAAAATATCTCGAATATTAAACATAAGAATTGTCTAATTTTAGGACAAGATTTGTGTTGTTAATTCATTTAAAAGCTGATTAAAATCTACAAAACCAGATTTCATACCCGAAATACATTAAGCACTCAGGAATCAGACATATTAGGGAGTTTTTGCAAGCCTCCGCTATTGATACGATAACGCTAACGTGAAAAACTAATTTTCCGGGAAATGCTTGTTCAATAATGCTAGCTTGAATAACAGAGTACTCACAAGAAACTTCAAGCATTAGCAGACACGAATAACATTACAATGAACTAATTCATCAATTTCAGTGCGGATGCACAAAGAAAATCGTTTTTGACGTTAGCGTTGACGTTTCATTAGCGGTGGCTTGCAAAAACTCTCTATTATCAACTTAAACAATATTATATACAATATACATACTATGCTTATAATGTTTGTTTATTGTGGATATAACTTTTTTATGAACTTTCTTACTGACAATTCCTGTTTCACAGAAGTAACAGCTTGCACGGTAAAGTGGTGGGAACGGTCCGTAATTTATTAACATGTCACGATTCCGACTTGAGATACTTAGCACCAGAATGTAAAATGCGTGTAGCTGCTTTATACATTCCATTACTTGCTATAACAATGGATGCTTTACCATTGTTATATCACTGGCAGGTGGAAAATAGAGACAAATTTTACGCATCAGAAGAATACGGCTCAAGCGGCATTAACCAGAATGTTGCTTTAGCCATTGCCGGCAAATTACCACCACCTACTTACGACACTTTCCAACAACAGAACCGTAAACTTGGTTTGAACGCAGAAGTAACAAGAAATTTACTTGTGTGTGTATTGTGGGTACTGAAGAATTTGGATAGAAATGTTTTAACACAATGGTTGACCGAATTACCAACATCAAGATTGAATCAATTTTTGCAAGTATTGGATGTTTCTATAACTTGCTTTGAATATAAAGGCAAAAAAGAAATCAAGCGTTGCACACAACAAAGTTTTCATAAAAGTACGGACATCAAATCTAAATTAGAAGATGTTATTCTGGGACAAGGATCTGCAAGAAGTGAAATGATGCAGAGAAGGAAAGAGAGAATTGTCCAAGCAACTGGAGGAGAAAAATTGCGTTGGAGGAAAGATCAAATGACTTACAGACCTGGAATTGAAGCGGGAGAAAGACCAAGGGAAGAAATTGAAGCTGATGCTCATATTGAAGGAAATTTAGCTACTGAAGCTACATTTGTCATTCTTGATATGTTGGAAAAAGTTGTTCAAGTAATAATTACTCCATATTTTATAAAATATTAAACTTCGTTGCAATAATTATGTGAATTTAAAAACTGATTTTTAGGTGGTATCTACTTCAGATGTTCAGCATTCTATCGTGGGAATGATTTTAAAGATTCTACTTCACGCCTTAGCGAGGAACCAAAGCACGACTGTTCTTCCTCATATGTTTGCAACGCAAAGATCTCTTGTGTTTAAATTCCACAGCGTATTATTTGATGAAGAAACTGAACAGTGTGCAGATCTTTGTCTTCTATTATTAAAACATTGTGGTTCTGTTATTGCTTCAGTCCGAGCTCAAGCAGCAGCATCTTTATATTTATTAATGCGACAAACTTTTGAAATTGGGAACGTAAGATTCAATATCACTTTTATTGAATTTATCTTATATTTAAAATAATTGCAGAACTTTGCTCGCATCAAAATGCAAGTAACAATGTCCCTAAGTTCTCTAGTCGGAACTAACGCTAGTTTTAGTGAAGAATATTTGAAAAAATCGCTAAAAACAATTTTAGAATATGCTGAGAGAGATACTGAATTGCAAGATACTACTTTCCCAGAACAGGTATAGATGCTATATTATTTTAATAACAAAAATCATTTAAAATAAAGTCAGTAATTTAAGTATACATATTGAAATTAATTTTCCAGGTTCATGATTTAGTATTCAATTTACATATGATTCTGTCTGATACTGTCAAAATGAAAGAATTTCAAGAAGATCCTGAAATGCTACTTGATTTAATGTATCGAATAGCCAAAGGTTACCAGAATTCTCCTGATCTTCGTTTAACTTGGCTGGCTAATATGGCTCAGAAACACATGGAAGTAAGTAGAAAACATCAATATAATAAATATTATTATTATTCATTCCATTACGTTATTAAATAAACAAAAATTAATAAAACTGCGAAAGAAATTGATGATAAAATAATGAGTATTCAATTATGAAGATTCATTCACAATGAGGTCACACCACCAATGCCATTACCAATGCCAAGGCATTAAAAGATGATGTCCAGTGAAAATTAGTGTGTTATCTTGACTAGACATAGATAGTGACACCGACGGCAGTGAATGGACCTTCAGTATAAAGTATAATCATAAAATTTTTGTCTCAAAGTAAAGAAATGTTGGAAAATTTTCTGTAAATATAATTAGTGGTAATATGCAGATATTGCCAAGAAAAAATGTTTTCCTGACTAACTGTTAATTAAAAAAAAGAATGTTCGCACCATTTCAACCTGTAATTATTTTTTTGTAACACATACACCGAAAGTACCCTATTACTGATCTGACTTCTGCTTCGAAAGTACTCAATTCCAAACCATGGTAACAATATTCATTAATTCTCTGTTGACTGGGAATTAATGGATATTTTTGTCCGCTGGATAAAAATGAAATTGTAGATCATGGATTATGATGCCGTTGAATTTTTTTATTTAATTGATATTATGTCAAATTGATATTTGAAAGAAATTTGTATTATAGAATGTGTTCGTTATAGTATGTGCATTTATTGTGAACGGGATAGCACAGAAAATGTGAAAAATATCAATAAATAAAATAGATCATGTCAGTTATGTTTCATTGTATTAGTTTACTGTAATGTGATTGCATTTGCAAAAATATGTTTGTCAAATCGAAAAGATAGTTTCGATACATCCAAATTAATTTAAAAAGCTAATGCCCGGTTGCATGAACGTTCATTAACTAAACAGTTCTTCAAAAATGAACAATATCAAATCGAATTTTTGACAGCAATGCTAAGCAATTGATTTGACGAATATATTCGATTTGATATTGTTCATTTTTGAAGAACTCTTTAGTTAATGTACGTTCATGCAACCAGGCCTTAGTAATGAGGGTACTTTGGTGCACTTGGTACAAAAAGTATCGTATGCAGCACGGACACTGAACGACTGCCATTATTGTCATGGACAAATTTGGCTGCACGGAGCTACGCCTTGGGCTTTGTCCTTGTCTTCGCCTCGTGCTTCGCCCTCGCCTTCGCCTCGTACTTCGCCTCTGCCTCGGGCTTTGCCCTTGTCTTCACCGAATGCAGCCAAATTTATCCTGGACAAAAATGACAGTCGTTCGGTCCTTGTAGTATAATATACTATTTTTATCAATTAAACAATAAACAATATATAATGAAATCTTTAGAATGTAATTTAAAAAAAATTGTCTTGACTCACTTTGGAAACATGACCTGAGCCCGAAACGACCCAAAGAGAACAATCCATTGAAATTAAGAGGATTTATATCCCCAGAAATAAAAAATCAGCATTGACAATTGCAAATAAAAGGATTGAAATTGAATTTTAAAGACTTGTCCCACAGAAATTCAAATCAAAGATCTGTTTTCAAACCTTATAAAGATGAAACACGTGTTGCCAAATTAGTTTTACCTGAAACCCCCGAGGCTGGGAAAGTTTTCCAGCTTCTTGCTTGACTTTATTCCAAGCTTTCCTCATTTTCTTCGACTCTCTCTGGATCGTGCGTCGCTATGTTATCTTAGCCTATCTTGCTTACGCTTGCCTTGCAGATTCCATTCTAGTGCCTCTTTAGCTATATTAGATTCACTCCTTAAATAGGGGACAATCCATTCCCATTTCCTGCTTCTAATTGTCAAGTCTACTTTTGTTTGGTTACACAGATTCCATAGTCTTCATTTGTTATAGTGTTTGGCCACCTTTTATTTAAAATTCTTCTGAGGCATCGGTTGATAAAGGTTTGGATTTTATCATTGACTTCATTAATGACTACACATTACTCGCATCCAGAAAAAAATTTGATTGGATTTTAACTGAAAAAGTCGTATAAAAATTGTCCCCAACATTTTTAGCGCATTTTTGGAAAAAAAATACGCTAATAATATATGCACTTTGGCTGTCTGGTTGGCTGGCGTGACGCTGAGTTCTCAGCAACTACAGCACTTACAGACTTGAAACTGGTACTAAATGAAAGCTGTTATTTTGTAGGTTTGCACAAACTGGTTGTATTTTTGTATTCATAGACCCAGTTTTGGGTAAAAAATTAAATAAAAATTCTAGAGGTGATTACTGCTGAACTATGCATAGTTAAAACCTGAAAATTGCTGCACAGAATGAGCGAGATTTTATGCCCTAAATTTCGAACTGATATGAATAAGTACCCATTTAGGGTATATAAGATATTGACATGCGGCTTCCGGTGTTAGTATCAGAATGAATTAAACTTTTGTTTCTATGATCAATTTAGGTCAGTATTTGACCATCCGTTACTCATTTTCTTAAAGCTTTAGCTTTGAAGGTAATTATACCCAATTTTCAGAGATTTTTTATTTGATAAACATCAAATTATTTTTTTGGATATAGAACATGACCTTCCGTCAGTCAATTACTAAACAATAAAGACCAAAAGGTCTTTTGAGTTTATACGTGCACAAGTTATATATAGAACAGTCACAACTTGAAACTGGTACTAAATGAAAGCTGCTGTTTCGCAAGCTTGCCTAAACTGCTTGATTTAAGCTCAGTGATTGTGGGATATAGTAATTTGTGAAATCTTTGAACTAAGAAACATTCATGAGCTACAAAAAATGCGCTTTGATCATCAAGATGATTCTTTAATTTTTTAATTTTAAATTCAATATTTTGTTTGTAGCGCAATAATCACACAGAAGCAGGAATGTGCCTTGTACACAGCGCGGCCTTAGTGGCAGAGTATCTCGCCATGCTTGAACCTCTTTCTCATCTTCCTGCGGGAGCTGTATCTCTAGAACAAGTTTCTCCAAATGTTTTATTCGAAAGCGCCGTTTCTGATGATGTTTTAAGCCCAGAACAAGAAGGTGTTTGTCTTGGTTCTCATTTTACTGAAGCTGGACTTCTTGGATTGCTGGAACATGCAGCTAGTAGCTTCCAGCAGGCAGCAATGTATGAACCTATGAATGACATTTACAGGGTTCTTATTCCAATTGCGGAACATAATAGAGATTTTAAGAAGCTGGCTAATATTCATGGGTATAGTAACATAAAATATTGAAAGTGAAAAATGAAGTTGATCTTCAATTATTATATTTTAGCAAGTTACATGAAGCTTACACTCGAATTGATCAACTACAGGGTAAACGAGTATTCGGAACGTATTTTAGAGTCGGATTTTATGGACAAAAATTTGGGGATTTGGACAGAGAAGAATTCATATATAAAGAACCAACTTTGACTAAACTGCCTGAAATTTTCAGCAGACTAGAAGTAAGTAATAAAATGATTGAGCTAAATAGTTTTTTCTCGATCACAATTGTACTATGTGATATTTTCTGATAAATGAATTGATTTATTATAACAAAATTTCAGAACTTCTATGCGGAAAGGTTTGGTGCAGAAAACATAATGATAATTAAAGATTCAAACACTGTCGATGTTCGACAATTGGATCCCGAGAAAGCTTACATTCAAATAACTTATGTTGAACCTTTCTTTGAGTCCTATGAACTTAGATATCGTCAAACTCATTTCGATAGGAATTTTAACATAAGTATGGTATATCTCAATTTAAGAATCAAGGCCAAATTGTAATAATTATTATTTCAGAACGATTTGTCTACGCTACTCCTTTTACTCCAACTGGAAAAGCTCATGGAGAACTTCATGAACAATGTAAACGGAAAACTATTCTTACAACTGCACAACATTTTCCGTACGTTAAAACCAGGATTCAAGTTGTTGATCGCAAACAGGTAAAGCAAAATATTTTAGTCCTGCCAAATTAATAAAATTTTGCTAGAATTTCAGTTTAAAAGTAAATAAATCAGTCACAGCATCATTTAATTTTCCTATAAGAAAACTGCCGATAAATTCAAGATTAAAATGGTGTATATTCTCCGCCAGTATGTAACGAAAAGAAACTATTTTTTCATCAATCACTTGAATATGACACCATGATTTCAACTATTTTTTAAAATGAAAATTAGCTTTTGCGGAACTTTATCAAAATCTTCCTTTTTTCCTAGTACAAAAAAAAATATATTTCACGCATGAGCGAGTAAAGAATCTTAAGATTATCTAAATCAATTTATTTTTGGTTGGCCATCAGTATTTAATTTTATTTTGAATCTTTATAACGGATGCAAAAACTTTATGTCTAATTTATGATTTAATTAGGTAATTTTATCGCCAATTGAAGTTGCAATAGAAGATATACAAAAGAAAACAGTTGAGCTGGCTGCATCAACGATTCAAGAACCTCCAGATCCTAAAATACTACAGATGGTTCTACAAGGCTGTATTGGAACCACAGTTAATCAGGGCCCTATGGAAATGGCTCTTGTATTTTTGTCTGGAATCGCAGAAGGGAAACAGCTCACCAGGCATCAAAATAAACTTAGATTATGCTTCAAGGATTTTTCTAAAAAGTAATTTTTTATATATTCAAATGGAATTAACAAAATAATCCAAATATTATAAATGAATAGAAATATTTTTTTTGAAAATTCTGTCTTTGTATAAACCGTCTTTCAGAAAATACAATCTTGTTTGTTGCTGATCCTTTTTTTCAAGCTTAGCATCATCATATGACTTTCTATTTAAATTTATGATGAGATTAACTTAAATCTAATTAAAATACATGAAATGGGTAATCTTCTATATGAAAAAATGTTTTTCTTCCAGATGTCAAGATGCACTTCGTAAAAATAAAAACTTAATTGGTCTGGATCAACGTGACTATCAGAGAGAATTGGAAAGAAACTATAGAAGATTTACTGAAAGATTACAGCCATTAGTGAACATCAGTCCCCAAACAGTGATTTTATCTAATACTCCAATTAACAGGTATTAATCAAGTTTGTATTCGTTTTTTCAACTTTCATTCCGCATAATCCACGAAATGAATATTTCTACGTTGAAGCCTTTACCCAGAACTTGGTTTTGTAGAATTTTTGGAAATTGTTCTTATAATATCTGATTATTCCAGATTTATTATCAAAAAGTATTATATCACCTATCTATAAATATCGCAAAAGTATTTTTGGTTTCATGATCAAAACATTTTTCTTTCAATCTGTGCATGTCCCTCCATATTCCAGAATATTCACAGATTTTTTGATCGCCTATTTCCGGAGATAAAGAAATACAAAATATTCATTTCGAAATTTTGAGTGCTAGCAATATAAAATTTAAGTTCTGGAGTCCTTGAATAACACCTTCTCAAACAGTATCCCACTTTTGTTAGTCAAAAGTTTTGTCCTCTGATATGGAGAAATAATTGGACTAAGTACGAATAAGCAAGCTCTTGGAATACTGTAAATTTATCATTCGTTCTGCTACATGACACATTAGGTGTTTACTATGAAGACGCAAAAGTCCAAAAATTGAACTTTTAATATAACATTTTCATTTATTCATTTTCCACTAATTATGTAATTGATAGTTAGTTACACCGCTGTAGCTTAAATTTTAAGTGTCACTTTGGTGGAAAATATCGAATAGAAATAATAGATAAAAAATCTTTATGTCACAATTAACTTCCGAGTTTTAATGGGTTGATTATTTTTTGTTTCAGTAATTTGTCAGGACATAATTCAAGATACAAACCAGGAGACAGTAGCACTCTAAAATGGTGAAAATACTAAATTTAATTATATGTTATTACTGAATGTAATAAATATCTATCAATAATATGTACTCCGCATATAGCCACATATTTTATTTATATACAATTATAATCATGATCAGATTACTAGTCTAGTATGTTTTAAATATGTATTTTAATTATAAAATAAATTGAATTTTCAATTTTAAAGGTACGTAGAAGTCATCATTAAAAACCATAGTTTCATGCTTCGCCAATTATCTCCAAAAAAAAAAAATCATTCATTGTTTTTGAAGCCGAATATTGCCAGGTCCTAATAACCACGGCATTGGCTTTATATGCTTAAGCTATCTTATCGCACGATACCAACATCAATGTGCGACAAAGTAAAACGACATATAAGATAATATCTAAAATATTACTACAGCGCATAATACTATATGTACATATGTACCTGGCAAGTCGACAACAGACCAGATGCTTACGACAGATTACAGAGAAAGCATAGGGATATGGGATCGATATACACGAAATTCTCGTGGATTTAAAAAAAGGCATGTGACAGTGTGAAACATAACGAAATATGAAGAGCTATGAACAAGTTTTATTTAGATGGTGCTAGATAGAATTATGAAAGAAAATATATCAAACCATGCATACCTATTTATCTAGTAAAAAAGAAGAGCAAATGACAACAAATGATATAAACTCTATAACGAAAGAACTGGATATAGAAGTCAATGAATTACATACCTTGGTTAAATTGTTGACAATGCAAACGATTTAGTGCGAAAATCAACGCTGAGGATCACATATGATCTAACACCTATACTAAAATCAAAACTATTGACACGACAAATCAAAATAAAAATATATAAAATCATCATACGACCAATATTATACGATTTTGAAATGTGAACTCTGAATGAAACCATGGGTTAAAACTAAGTATGTTGGAGAAAAATACTTTGAAAAATAATAGATCGAGAAAATGATAACGGTATATTGAGGACGACGAGAATGAATATGAAACCATACCAGATCTATAAGACTCCTGATATAATCGGCACAGAGGAAAGTGCACGTATTAGATGGATAGACCATGTCGCTAGAATGTCGCACGTTCAATAGTAAACCAAAAACTACGACAGCTAGAACGAAATATATAGATAGTGTTTTCCGTAGCATCAACGTAATCAACTGGAGAGGAGGAGCAGCAGACCGTGCGAGATGGAGACGAAGATCCGCCTAAGGGTTGACTAAGCCAAAAAAGACGGTTTTACAAAAGGTGCTAAAAAATCCAAGAAGAATTGCAGTAATATTAATATCGGCTCGGCTAACGCAATAAATGGGAATCAAATCAGACAATGAAGTATGTTTTGAAGATTGTACTTCCGACCGAACAGTAAAAAAATATATAACTGACGATACACTACACAAAAATTTTTTTTCAAAGCCGGATTTGCAATCTTATAAGTCTATGATAATTGATGAAGCTCAAGGTTACGTATCTGATTTGAAGTGCGACTCTCGAAGCTCGAAAATAGATTTCCTGTTGATATTTATTATACAAAAGCTGACTATGTAAACGAGTATGTTATTTTTGTTTTATAAATTTACGCTATGCAACCATTAGGTAACATTTCAGTATCTTAACCGGTAAAGATGAGATTGAAACATGTCAAGAACTTCTACAAGATAGAAGCCATCGTTTGGGATCAAAGTTACAAGAGTTGCGCCAATTTGCCCAGAGATATGCAAGTCAAAATTTTTGATCCAACGCCCCCGGAAGTTAGGAAAGTAATTCTACCAAAAAATATAACTGGAAAATTATTAACAATTGATAATATTATCTATGTAATTGATTGTGGATGAGTAGCTCCTGGAAAATTTTCCAAATTATATATAGCTTGGGCTTACAAATATAATTAAAAGAAAATACAAATTCAGAAATTCACCGAATTTTAGGAAATGCAGTTTTAACATTAAAGGCATTAGGAATTAATGATTGTGGTGAAATTATAAAACTAGGACGAAGAATGGCTCATTATCCTGTTGATCTTATGACGGCAAAAATGTTACTAGCTTCTGAAAAGTAGGTACCTACTTACAATGATTAAAATAAATATTATTTCATCACTTAGTTCTACATTATATTGTGTAAACATTTACAAATTCTTTGAACTTGAATTTGGTTTAATTTATATTTGAATTGGTAATGTATTAGAGTTAAAAGTTGTGATATTTACTATCACTTTTATCATGGCTTGTCATTTAATTGCTCCATCTATAAAATAATTATCAAGGCGACTGGCGAAACACTTATTTCTCATTGTTCACAATCTTATTTCTTGTTTTGCGGTTCGGAAACTAGAAATCTTATTAAAATTTTCCCGATTGAAAATAGTCAAAATTGTAAGTGTGGTTATTGCAGAAAAATGTGTTTTTGCGTATTTTGATGATAAAGTTTAAAAATTGAAAATATCAAATCGAAGTAATAACAGCAATGCTTATTTCTCAATTTTCATACTCCTACCATAATACTAGATCCATTTCCACTTTCTAAATTATCACCTATCACAAGATGTATTCCCTTTATGATTTAAACTTCTGTGACATTAACATTTTCTTTAAGATTTTAATAGCTTAACAATTAGACCGTCAGATAGTCGTAGATTTGAGTGCCCCATTTTGTTTTCTCTGCCTTTAAGAGTTTTGATAAGTACGTATATTTGGAGTATAATAATGCCAAAATTTAAGCTGGACCGTGTGACCAACATAATAAAAATCAATTTTAAATTTTTATAAAAATACATGTTTTGATCCAATTTTCTCGCTTCTGCCATGTTTACGAAATCAAATTTAGGAAAAAAAGAGTGAGCGGAAAACGATAGGCAGAAGTGATCCACTTGGCCAAGGGTTTGGAATGAGGGCTTGATTGTGCAGAAAAATTATATCAATTGTTCACGTTCTTCTCGCTTCTGCCATTTGGCCCTTTGGCCCCATGAAAGTTGATATCATGAGTATCTCGTAGAAACGAATGGCATAAGTTTTTAGAATGACCAAGTCAAGATATGCACGAAAATATTCAAATTTTCGCAAGATATATTCGTACATATCTTGACTTGGTCATTCGAAAAACTCATGCCATTCGTTTCTACGAAATACTCATGATATCAACTTTCATGTGGCCAAATGGCAGAAGCGAGAAGAACGCGAACAATTGATACAGTTTTTTTGCACAATCAAGCCCTCATTCCAAACCCTTGATCAAGTGGATCACTTCTGCCTATCGTTTTCCGCTGACTCTTTTTTTTCCTAAATTTCATTTCGTGAACATGGTCCAGCTTAAATTTTGGCATTATTATACTCCAAATATACATACTTATCAAAACTCTTAAAGGCAGAGAAAACAAAATGGGGCACTCAAATCTACGACTATCTGACGGTCTAAATATTTTTTCATGAATATGAATAAATCTTCTAGGAATTTGTATACCTATGAAGCCCCTTGTTTGAGGGCCACAATAGACTTTTAGACGTCATATAAGTATTAAGGTTGTTAAGAAGAGGAGTGGGGTCAAGCTGTGGTGGGAACTCTGCTCTATGCTAAATACATAGGATAAACATTCATTGCCAACTTCAAATAAACAAAATTTCAATGATTAAAACTAATGGAAATGTTTGTTTTCGGCTGAAAATACTTGATTTTGAACAATTTGGTACCTTATTCTATTCTTTTAAAGAGCTTCCATCCGTTGAAATATCCTTTTTTCATATTTTAACGAAGCTACAATATATGTATAGTACGCAACGCTGTAAAAAGACTTTCGGAAATATTTTTGACATCTGACGTTTAGTAGTGTTACTGCGTTTTATAACCAAACAAACTTATTGATGATAAATCCACATCAAAAAAATGATATCGATGGAAGAATAAATGGGTTACTCAATCAGTGTACCGTCAAATCAGAGAAATGATGAAAAATCTTGTTTTTATTCTATTCACACACACTCTTCCCATTTTATATCATGGGGCGATGTTGCCAAGCGTATGATAATTTGCTAAATTTTAGTAGCTATTGTACAATTTTTTTGAGTAATAATTCAATTTTCTCTGAAACTATGAACAAGACTTCTTTGAAACTTGGTACACATGTTTATAAGACTTTCGTAGATATTTTGACGATTTTTTGTAATGTTGTCATTTCAGATAGTCAAGATAATGACGTATAAATAAATGTGAAACACGTCGCGTGCATTAACGCAATATGGCTGCATTCAGCAGATGAAATACGATCAGTAATCGTTTTTGAATGATTCGTAATCGGTGACGTAACGATGAGTTGTTCTGCTAAATGCACTTTCTCAAAGTGAGTTTAGGGCATAGAGATTACCTTTATTTTTTTGTTTTTATAAGGTTAATTTTGTTTACGGATAGAAATAAAAAAAAAATACCGAACAAATACATGATAATATAATTTATCAATAACTTTCATCGTCTTTATAAATATTTTAATCAATAATCAAGCATTGTCTGCAACCTTTAAACAAATAATTCATCAATTACCGAAAAGGGAAGAGGGTTGCTGTAATCGACACTTGTAGGAACACATTTGAACTAATAAATTTAAAAAATAAATGATTTTTCTACAAAGTTGTGAAAAAATCAAGTTTTTATTTTCAAAGTTTATTAATATGTATAACTTATCCTCTAACTCTGCTAGAAATTGGAAACTGAGAGCAAAAATTATAAATGAAAACTATTTCAATTAATACTATAAATAGTGTTTCTACAATCATAAAAAAACCACAGTAGCCCCACGGTATTTGAAAATAACCGCCGATGTGACAAATCGCAATCACAAATCTCTTTCTAAATGCGATGCAAAAGATGGCGACCGATCACTAATCGATGAGTACTCATCGAACTTTTCGTAGCGCATTCAGCAGATGATTGGTCATGGATTACTGATCGATGTGCTCTGCTGAATGCAGCCATGTAATAACATGTCACCGAACAACAACTTTGACATTTTTTATCTCGATAACTAGAAACAAGATTGCGTTCAAACTTTGCCAGAATATTCTTCACTAAACAAATAATATACTGTGAAAATTTAGATGAATTCTCATATACTTCGATTTCCTTCTCAACAACCTTAAATCGTCTTTTTATTAAAATTTCATTTGAATTTGAAATCACCTTCCGAAATTCATTCATTTAGAATGATGTAACTCATTGACTTGTTGCTACTGGTAACTACATTTACATTTGATATTTCCGATTGAAAAGAATAGTCGTAAATAGTTCAAATCGTGCTGAAAATGACTCGCGTGCGAATTATAACAAATGTTGCGCGCGCTCGTCTGCTGATGACGGTTGCCACCATTTCCGACAATCAAAATTGAGGCAACCGTATGTATCTTGTCAGGTAACGTATTCAAGAAGATATCTTCAAATTTTCACCTTTAGGAACGATAACATGCTGATGACGCAAAAAATAGGGGTTACTTATGCACGGCCACCAAGGGTTTCCGGCAACATGTGGGGTAGCAACCCTATGCCAATTGCATATGATGGTTACCCTCTAAGCGACAATGGCGACACTTTTTTTTCTAGCGCTTATTCATTGATGATATGTCAAACATTTAAAAGAACATTAATTTATTAAACACCCTTCCGGTCCATAGGAACGATCACATACCCGACAGTATTGCCGGCTCTCTGTCTATAAGGGGAGTTTTAAGTCTTGTTTCGTCACCAGGCAATGACGCAGGGGAAAGAGACGAATCTTTCTCCGAGAATTCTTCCTACGAGTCTAAGGAAATCCCAGCAAAACCTAGACAAGAGGAACAGCTTCATCGCTATTGCATCTGTAACAAAAAAATATATATTTCAATCAAATTTAAAAATAATACGAAGCTAAATAAATTAGAATCTTACTTGAGCTTTGCAAGCAGCGGACAGGAGGGAATCAGTAAACTTTCTTGGATATCTTCCTCAAAATTCTCTAGAATCTGTTAGCTCCTTGATTTGCAGATTGATAGCTTCGTAGGAACTCCAAAACTCTAAATTTAAATTAGAATATTAAACAAATTATTTATAAATGGGCAATATTATATTACCTAGCTGATGATGCGATGATGTGACGACCGGCAACCTGAAACAGAAATCTAAACAAACTTTTGGTGAATCATATACAATAAAAAAATAATGAGAGATGATTCTGCCAGCTGAGCTCTTCCTTGCATCTCCCTCGATGTCTATTCCCTTATACAATCCTCCTCGAAATCCAACCTCTTCAACAACTGGGCTCATCCTCAGCAAATGATCTATAAAAGTACAAATTGATTATAAAGCCTCGAAAAAACAATGCTAAATAGATAACTGAACCTGAAAAGCAAAGTTTATTAGTCAACTTACGTCTTTTTCTTGATTTATTGGAGATGGTGATGGTGAATTGAAGAAGACTGGAAGAGAATTTTTGTATTAAACGCATTCTGTCCCACGGTTAGTTTTTTCACGCTTTTTTGAAGGTTCTAACATTTTATTTAAATGTAAATTTAATTCACGCAACTTGTTCCAAAATGGTTACAGTACTTACTTATTTGGTGCAATTTAGAATAGTTCTCAATGATTTAAATAATGAAATACGATTCACTTGAGCGTTGCAAGCTGAGAATATCTTTTGAAACTCCACGATGCTGCAACTAAATAATTGTACAAAATTTCAGTCACAACGATGCAGCAGCAAAACAAGATATCATTTTACTATCACATAAAAATAAGATTTATAATAAAATAGCGTAATACAATCAACTATTGCAAAGCAAAAAATGTTTCAATATAATTATTTATTCCATCTTATAGTTACAGAAACTGAATCAGAAAAATAATCTTCTCTGCTTACAAACAACATTTTCTTATGGCACAACTAATAAATATAACTTCATATAAAATTATTTCATAACTCATTTTATTTACAAAATACCGAAATTTCGGTGAGATATAAAAAAATTATTTTCCATTTTATTAATATTTGCACTTCCGACAAATAATGTCCATTTATACAAAAAATTAGCTTTTATCTCTTTTCTTAAAGTTTCTTTTACTTGCACATCTATTTATTATATCAGCGACATGTTCCCGATGATCAAAGATTTTCATTACTTGTGTCTTCGCTTCAAGTGTACTTTCATTGATGATTTTACTGCGCTGCATATTGCCTTTGATCAATTCATTTATTCGATTAAATTCTTTATCGAAATCTTCAGATTCTTTTGTTTCTATCAGCTTTAACATTGAACTTAGCTTATCGTACACTTGAGTCTCCAAGCCAGACTAAAAATTAAAAAAGATATTTATTATTACCTTAAAAATAATTATTTATTTAATTAGTACAGAAAATGTAGAATTTCGGGACGAGTAAAACATATATTCTATTATATATTTTTTACACTTGAAAAAGACAGCACTTTGCGTTTCTAATAATTTATACATCGAACTTTTTACCCTATAAAACATATTTAATTTTTTACTTGACTCTTTTGGTAACACTGAGACTTGACTGATAAGTAATTTGTGTAAATCAAAAATACTTTTCAAAATGTGTTTATTTGAATATTGTTACTTTTTAGAAATAAATATGAACCTGAACAATTTGAGAATTTTCTTCAAAATATATTATTTTGACATAGCAAAATGACAGTTAGGTTATTTAACAGCATAGCTACCAACCTAATAAAAATTAGATTTGAATTCTATAAAGAGGCACTTTACGATACTTATGCCCGGTTTTATAAAGGGCAGAGTAAATTACTTCCAGAGTAAATAAAATTTACTCTGTTGAATGACAGTCGATTTTTTGACAGCAATGATTCTGTTGTCATAAAGAAATTCAAAACGATTCGAATTTGTTAAGTAAAATAAATTTATTTTGAGAGTAAATTTACTTGGTCTTTTATAAAACCGGCCATTAAACGAGTTTTATAAAGAAATAGAAAAAATATGTACCACGACTGAAATAAATTTTATTTACCAAATCTTCCATTTGAGCACTAAGATGATAAATTTTCCACCCATTAATTTTCTGCAACACTTGACTTTGATTGGCAAGATCAATAATTGTCGGTCTTCGTTCATCTTTTGGTTTGACATCCGTGTACCTGAGATAATGATTATGAGTTGATTTCCAAGTTTGCCTATAACTATTTAACAAAGATGCCGGTGCTGGTTTCTTGACTGTAACTTCATTATTATTTCGTGGTTCTTGAACGGGTTCACGAGCTGGAAAAAAATTGTGAAAATAAATAAAAGATTGCAATTTCTAAAATATATTTTACTTGGAATGATGCCTTCTGGTTCTTTTCTGATTTTATTTTCTGATAAGAATTGCATGTCTTCCATATTGAATTTCGGTTCGTCGTTTCCAATTCTATAACATCATATTAGTAAGAAATATGAATAAATTGAATGCAGAAAAATGTAATATTTTTACTTACAATTGTTGTTTGCGCGGTTTCTTCCTGGGACTCATCTCTGGTATAGGCCTATCCTCTTCCTGTTGTAGCTGCTGTTGTGTTTGTTCAAGTTTTTGGGCGACAGCTGCAGCAGATGGAGGCGTTTGTACTGAAGGTAATGGCAGAGAATCTTCAATTTCACCAAGTCCTGGACTTGAAGTTGCCGATATTGTTGTACTTCCCCCAGAACTGTTGCCACCATTTCCTCGAGAATCAGGTCTGGATGGCGGAGATAATGGAGCGGAAGACAAGTTAGCGAGAACCGGAGCGAGGTTCTTTGCTGCCTTTAATGGAGATCTAAAATAATAATGAATTAAAGATTAAAAGGGTAAAATAGGAAAATATTATTTTTCTTCCCACAGTTACTCAATTCTATATTCATGATTTTTTTTAAGCATGTTTTAGATTATTTTTTCTTTGTCCATGTACTCTATTCAACTTGAATGCTCAACTTCCAATTTTAAGACGACAAGAAATTTAGTTTTGAATGTACATTGAATCCGTTGACAATAGGATATCCTGACTTAATTTCTGAAACGTTATAATAATCCACCGATCAAATTCAATTGTCTTGAATAATGAAAATTAATGGCCGGTTTTATAAAAGACCAAGTAAATTTACTCTCAAAATAAATTTATTTTACTTAACAAATTCGAATCGTTTTGAATTTCTTTATGACAACAGGATTGAAACGTTGTGTTTCTAATAAATTACAGAACTTAAACCCAATAAAACATATTTAATGTACATTTACTTTCACGTTCAATGTGAAACTTCTTATATAAACTCGTCTCTAATTGAACACAAACTTTATAATTCTTTATAAAGGTGTAAAAAATCAAAAATTTGAGACCTCGTTAAAAAAATATGGGAAATAGGATTATGGGCAATAATGGTCTCACTTAGAATTAATAGAAATAATTGTATTACCCTTCGTTGTCACGTTTACGAAGAATACTTGGACGAGGGGACGAAGTTACTTTAACAATTGATGGTAGAGGATTTCCATGTTCCTGTTGTTGTGAAGAGGTTGGACTTTGCTGTAATAATCCTCCAGTATTCCCAGTTTCCAAATATTGGTTCCCAGGTTTCTGACCTACTACCATTACCGGATTGAACTGTATTGGTTGACCACTCATTATTCCTAAAATAAAAGACATATCTTCAACTAATAATAAACAAATACTAGCTTTATTTATAAGTGTTTCTTTATACTTTTATTTCTTATCCTGAGAATCTATAAATTATTTTTTCAAGGATAGAACTCAAATTTTCATTATTCAAGACAATTGAATTTGATCGGTGGATTATTATAACGTTTCAGAAATTAAGTCAGGATATCCTATTTTATCTAATCATTATGACTTTGCTGCTTCTACAGACCTTATAGCCTATAAATCTAGAAATTAAAATATATTACAAATGTCAACTTGATACCTAAAACCGAATAAATACATATAAACTTATGTTGCAATTCTGTGCAAATCTATAACATTCATAAATTCATAAATCTGTAAATTATGAACAAAATCGCAACGAACTTGTCATCCTTATGAACAAATTGACATATATCAACAAAAGTTGATGTATTTTTATTATTTTCTTATGGATTTATAGATCTGTAAAACTTATGGATTTGCACAGAATTGCAACATTAGTTGCCTTAGCGGCTGTAACGCAATAGACCTATATCCTCACCTCTTGATGGAGCGCTTCTTCCTAAAATTTCTACAATAGCGTTTTTTTTTTGTTTATTCCAATTTTGTTAAAAGAGTTTGAACAAGAGGTGAAAACACAGGTCATAAACTCCAGTGCAATTAGATTTATACCTCGGAACCCAGCTATAAAGAATGGATTAAGATGTTTCCGAATTTCTTTTATTAAAAAGTAAAAACTTTACCTAATGAAACCTTCCGCTAATGTTTTTATTTTTTTATTTTTCAAGAGCTGGTCCATGAAAGTTATGCTACTTCTAGTATCTATAGTATATTCCGGTTACAGCTATATTTATTTTTCTCTCGAAAATAACCAAGTTTTTATATATAATGTACGGAGAGATAGCTAACGTCCTTGAAAAAAGAAAAAACAAAGGAAGGAACTAGCAGATAATAATATTTTCTAGTGTCAAGTAGAAGGCGATGCTGATACATTAATTATACAAACGGCAATTAATATTGAATCAGAAAATTGTAATTGTCGCTGAAGATATTGATATGTTAGTTCTATTAACAGCTTTAACACCTCCTCATAGAGAAATATCTATCATAGAGTATTCGCGAGAATTTATTCTAATAAAAGCCTGGAACAAGCACTACCAATATGTAAGAAGCATATTTTGTTTTTATATGCACTTACTGGATGTGATACGACTTCAACGTTTTACAAAAAGGGTAAATATGCTAATATCTTTACTGATGAAAATGCTGACGTCGCTGATATTTTGCAATCGGGTATTTCATACATTTTAGCATTAAGGCCGTATGACACGATGCATAATTTCTCTCAAAATTATGTTAATAATTTTGATCAAAATTTCTAACAAAAATTTTTACAATTTTTTGAACATTATTTTGAGGGCCTGTATGTCACTACTACAAAAATTTTTACATTATTCTATTTACGCATCTGCGCACATGCTACTTCACGTGACAACTGTCAGGTAGAACAAAAATATTAAGATGAATGAAAGATTTGTGGAGCATAAATTTAAATTATTATTGATATCGTCGATAATAGTGATTGTTGAAAATAATAATATCTCAAACCAATGATGTACACAAAAAGTAACTGTCAAATAGACTGTAGATATGCTAGTACCAAGCCTATGCAATTCCCTATCTTAACTGTGTTGCAAAAGTGAAGCCAAAAATGTAATATTGTTAGAGAGAGAAAGTAACTGAGAGATAGGTTGAGGAGGGCCCATGTTTGTATGGAGTTAAATGGCTAGGATCGGTTTATTTAGTATTTTCATGTAAAAATATATTGTAAAATAGGAAGAAAATGCTTCGTGACAAATTGTGATACTGGGTACAGAACATGTAAAAAGAAATTTTCTCTTTTTTCTGCACCCAAAGATGATATTTTATTAAATAAGTGGCGAGGATATCATGAACGAATGTTCTTCTGGAGATGTAAAAATGAGAAGAAATTGTTTTAAAATTATATTAAAATTAAAGATTATATCAATGTTTCAAATTATTGAACATATCTAATCTGAACTTTTAGTGAAAAATTCAACTTCAAGAAAACTTCTTATCTATAAATATTTCTATTTATGTTTTGGAATCAATAGAGATGTGATAATTGTTTACAAATTCACCGTACGGTATAGTATGGAATTGTTCAATATGTGACAAATATATTATAACAGATACCGTTCAAATATTTCCCCGACTAAAAGAAAATGCATGTCCAAGTATTTTTCCAAACTGCCCGAAATATTCAAGCATCTCTAAAAAACAAGGAATGGATCTTTGAAAAAGCCCAAGCTGTGCAAAAAAGAGAAAGATATTAAAATGTAGATAGAATTCATCTTTTTTAGTAGAAGACACATAAACGCTAGAAATAAATTTAAATCCAAAGCAAAACTTGGATTCAGAGGACTTGAAAGAATTTTTTCGATTTGAAATTTATATTCATCGAAGAAAGACAAATTTTCATCAATGAGAATTTAGGAGATTTTTGCCAAGTTTTTTGTTAATATTTTCTTCTGGTATATAAGAAATTGTTTGTATGTATTTTCTCAATTTTATTACGCCCATTATAATATAAAATATTCATAAAATTGTTTACGTATCTCTTACTCATAATTAGAAAACTATTATCCAAAGAAACGTTTGTAAAACATATTTTATAATAATGTACTTTTTTTCATCCCAGATTTTAATAAATGGAAATGGAAATTTTCTTTTACCTTTGCCTTTCATTCAATAGATAATAAAGTATTTAAAGTAATGAAAATATTAAATTTATCTGGCAATTGTTTTTTATTGAAAAAAATTCAAATATATTCTCATTTCTGTATATGAAGCATGCAAAGCTGGGCCTGCTCTCGCTATCTCTCTCACGCCTGCCGCATTACATTTTAGGCTTCATGTTTTCCAACTGAGTGTCCGCTCCTCTATTATTCTCCTTCGTGGCTAGTACGCATTCATATTGCGCACATTTTGAATGTTCACGCATCTGCGCACAACCTACTTCAGGTGACAACTGTCAGATTGAATAAAAATATAAAAATGGATGAAATGAAATTCCTCAATTAAAATTATGATTTCATCTCTGGAGCACGATATTTCTAAAATAATCATAACTCTCACAGCAACAACAATTCATATTTGGGCATAAAATGTCAAACAAATGAGAATCTTTATTTATGCCAATGCGCATTCGTATTGCGCACATTTTGAAGGAAAATTTGTAAGAATATAGAGCGAGTTCAACATTTTTTTGTACAATTTTTTGAACATTTTTTTGAAGGTATTTTGATGTATGCCACAGTACATTTTTTTGATCATAATTTTGAAACACAAACATGTACATAATTTTGAGAGAAATTATGCATCGTGTCATACGGCCTTTATGTGGTGCTCCTAAAAATGAAGAAAATATGAATAAATTTCGATGCCAATCTTTTCTTGAGACTACAAGTAAAAATACCTCTGTCAACTTGGCTTCATTAATACCTACACTGGATGCTACTTCAGAACATATAAAAAGAGTGTATTCACAAGTAGTGTATTCACAAGTACAATTGTGGATAGGACATCAAAAGTTCCTAAAAGAATGGGGATGAAAAGAAAAAGATAATTCATTAGTGCCAGTTACGATGAACCAACCACCAGATTCTGGAAATTTATTAAAAATGATTTTTTGTTCATGTGAAACTGGATGTGGATCTGCTTGTGGTTGTAGAAAAATTGGCTTAAATTGTTCTGCAACATGTTCAAATTGTAAAGGAGTTAATTGAATGGTATTTATGAATGAGATTGAAAATGAAAACTTTTATAATATTTTTTTTAATTTAATTAATTAATTTTTTTATTTTTTCTGTGTTTTGAAATTTCAGCCATTTTGAAATCAATTATAGTGAATTTTATAATTTCATAAATTTTGTATAACAACCTTAAAAACTAAAAGAGTTAAGGTGGGTTTATGCTCACTTTATTTAAGAATAAGAATTAAGAATAAGAATAGTATTAAAGTTAAAACAGTTATTATATATGGATCGGTTTATGCTGCAGAATTCAGAATAAGGAATAAGGTTTAAGAATTAAAAGTTGGTTAACTTTCAACTTTACGCCTTATTCTTATGCTGGGGCCACATCTACGCCTAATACCATTAATTGAGGCGTTGTTTAACAATAAACATATTGTCAGTGACAATATATCAATTGTCACATAACGCCTCAATTGATGACATTAGACGTAAGTGTGGCCCTTGCATTAGATGTATTAGCGAAATGCGCATGTGCAACAAACGTCAAACGTTTCAAACTAAGTCGGACATAGCCTCCCTGCATAACCTGAAAATATTAACTATCGATATTTGCAAGGTTTGCAAGTAGGACGAACTACTCTCAAATTTAATTGAACTTGTTCAGCAATATTTGCATTTGTGGAACATAAAAGATCCTGCGTTTAGATATAAATTATCTGTAGATAACGCATGGAAATCTATATCAGCAAACAACTAATCCAGCAACAGATGAATAAATATTACTGTTCTCCATACTAATAAATTATGAAATAATAAGAATAAATAATATCAATATATCTTATTCATATGATAATGTCAATTGATGTCAATTATAAAAGTCGCTACCAACATTGGAATAATAAATAGAACCACTTTTCACCAACCTGAAAGATATAATTTTACTATTTTTAATTCTATTATTATTTCTTAAAACTGGCAGCATAAACACCTACCTTAAAACTATTCTTAATACTAAACTAAGTCTTATTCCTTATTCTTAAATTTTCGAGCATAAACCCACCTTTATTTTCTTCAAAAAATATTTAAAATTCCGATAATTGTTTTTTATTTGGAGATTTCTAGAAATTTAGTTTTTTTTGTTTGAATTCACGGATTTTAAAAATTGTGGTAATTCTTAATGGATAAACTTTTTAGTTTATGGTATTAGAAATCCAAAAAAGAAAAAATTATTCAAATCCATTCATTATACCTGAGCTCCGTTATTTTTCTTAATTGCACTGGACTAAGAATAATATCTTTCTGGAACTGAATAAATAAAATCTTAATTTATATATTTCATTTATCGCACCGATATTTCATTTCACTTACGGTCGATTCTATTATGACAAAGTAAATTTATTGTCAGATTAAATTTATCTAATTTATCAAATTCTAATCAGTTTGAGTTTTTTATGACAACAGAATCATTACAGTTATTACTATCCTCATAAAGTAAATTTCATTTAGACGGGAAGTAAATTAATCTGTTATTTACGGGCATCAGATTATAAAACTTGAAAAATCCGTAATTATTTTTACTTTGTGTACGATAATTAAATAAAAAGTTTCTTCAAATAAACTCACCATGAACTGGTGTGGTAATGCCAGTAGTTCTAATAGTATTTGCACTTTGAGGCACAGCGGCAAACGATCCAGTTGATGGTGTAAACGATCTAGCGGCAACTAAATTCGCTCCGGCGACCGAATAACCATTTCCTGCTTCGTAATAATATGTAGTACCACTAGATAAAGAATAAGTGGTAGCAGAAGTTGTAACTGAAGGACGCTGAGTATCCGCTTGGCTGGAATTCGCTGGACCTGTCAAACAGAAAGAAGTAGAACAAATAAATGAATGTTTGTTTTTTGTTTTTTCCATAGTTGACGTTATTATTGCATTTACCTGGAGACGTAGTTCTTCGTACAACAGGAGCAGTATGAATATAAACATTGGTGGGTTGATTTTGTTGCTGCACAGAGGTTGCACTTTCAGCGGATTCCAAAGTGACGCGATTTACTTGCGGAAATACTTTTGCAATTGTGGGGATTGCTTGGGTGCCTGAAGTTACTGTTACTGGGCGTTGTACTATTGCAGCAGGTGTTACATTAACTAAAAAAACAAAAATTAGTAAATATATTTACTTTTAAAACGAGCTTATTTGAATAGAATAATTTATGCGGATGAAAGGAAAGAGACAGAAGTAACTGACGTAAATTGATTACTGTTTGATGTTCTATTTATATTAGGTGCTTTTAAATAAAAGTTAATATAATGATTATAGAAAATTTGTTTGTCAAAATTTTGGGTTTAATTTAAAATAAGCACAAGAAAAAAAAAAGTTACTTGTTCTGGTAGTAGGGGTACTTGCCACCGTAAGAGTGACAGGTACAACTTGTTGTTGAGCTGACAACTTGGCAACAGTTGGAACTTGGGCTATTTGAATGGCTGGTCCTTGTGCAGGCTGAGTTATCACCTAAAAATAAGCCCATATCATTAATAAAACACTTTTACTTCCACTTTAAACAAGAAGACATACATCTTCCTCAAGTTATCAAGTTTAAAATGTCTTATCAGAAAGATAAAATACTAATTGATTATACTCGTACTTTCCTTAAAATTAAAATTACTCAACCGCTCTTTGAAGATAAAATTTCAAAACAAATTTTAAATTTTTAGTACTAGTCAAATTACTTCTTTTATTGTACAACTATTAAATTAAATAAATAATTGAAGGGGTGGAACGTCCAAGTGTGGAAAATAATATCAAGATGAGTAGGTTTTCGAAAAAACTTGGGAAAAAAGTCTTGTCCACACTGTCCTATATTATTATTTTATAAAAATGCTGACCAGTTTCGATTATTTAAATAATCATTATCAGAGCAGGTTTCGAATTAGACAACTACAAAAGTGCTACTGTTTGAAAGAATAACATTTTAGAAATCATCAAGCATAGAAATAAATTCATTTTTTTTTGTATTCGATTATTGTGTCAAAATAATTTCAGCTGATCCCACTGTCTTTTTACATAGCTTACTTTGGTTCCTCCTTGCGTCTGAATAGCTCTCGCAGTTTGGGATGAATTGGCGACAACAACTGGATGTAAACTGACAACACTAGCTGCCAGACGTCCTTGTGGTCCAATAACAACTGCTGATGGCGGTTGTTGAGTTGGATTAGCTACTGTTAAACGTGCTTGAGTCGTTGTTAGAAGAGTTCCTGGAGGAGAACTAACTGACAATCGACCTACTGCTGTTGGCTGACTACTGCACACAGCTATTCTAGTGCTAGCAGTTCCTACAGAAATAAAAAAATAATACAAAACATTCTATTTTTGAATATTATTTCTTACCAATAACGGTACTTTGATTCTGCGCCGGAACGGCTGACAACCTAGCGCTAGTAGTGTATAAAGCTCCTTGTCCTGGAGTGACAGTAAGTCTAGTTGAGCCTTGACTTACACTAACTGGTACTGCAAGCCTTGTCGCCATAACTTGTGTCTAAAATTTTTTATTCCAACATTATAAAAAAAATGGCAAGAGAAACCTGCACACACACATATCTACTTTACTCATCAATGTATGTAGATGTGATGATATCTTTCATTTATAATTTTTTTACATGTTATGGTAAAAAATAATTTAAATATTTCAAAATTAATGAAAAAATTTCAAAATGCAAAAAAATTCAAGTTAATTCCAACTTATTCGATGCAATTTTCATTTCAGACGATAGATTTAATTTTCTTCAAAGAAAAATTGAATATCTGGGCATGTATTTCCCTGGGACTTACCGGTCTAGTTGTAGAAACTTGTCTCTGATTGCTCAAATTACCAGTGACAGCAATTCTTGGGCTACCGGTAAAATGCTGGTTACCTCCAGCACTGTATACCAAAGGAGTTCTAGTTGGGAGAACTTGGGCAAGAGTTACTGCGCTGCCAATTGCTTGAATACCAGCTGACTTGAAAGAATGGATCTGGCAAATGCAATAATTATTAGATACTATCAGATGAAGTGATAAGGGGCGCAAAAAAAAAATTATAAAATAAATTTTGTGATTCTACAGTAAGAAATTATCATTTAAAATCAATCTTAGATAACAGTTGTTGAATTTTCATGTACAGAAATAATTCAGATAAATTTTCTAAAGTATTTAATGATAAAATTATATTTCTTTCTTACCTGAGGATTGGTCTGCCCAATAGTGATGGCTGAATGCAAAACAGCTTGTCTTGGTGTAGTTGAAGCTGCCACAGCTGTATTACTTTGGGCACGAGCTACTATTTGAGTTCTTGAAATTGCTGGCGCATTTCCTCCACTATTAGGAGGAATTCTTTGCACATTTGAAGTTAAAGTGGTGTTTCCAGCAGTTGCTGCTGGATTCACAATGCCGCTTACTACATTCTTCACCTAAAAAGAAAAAAATAAATGACTTAAATAAGAAACAGGAAATGAGGAATAATTATTTTTCTACAAACGTGCATAAGAGCTTGCTTAACATGTATCATTTCAGAATATAGTAAATTAAGTTACAAGTTTCATAAAAAATGATTTTAGGGTACATGTTATAGTTTTTCAATGATCAAATACCTTAAAATGTCTCATGAAACATGTAATTCATACTGTTTTCCCTATTTGGATATAAAAATCCTGAAAAACGCAAAATATTTCAATTTTCATTTCGAAATTAATGATTTGAAATTTTTTATTCTTCACTGTTGTTAACACCAACACTATACGCCTATTGCGTATCCTCAGTGGCTCCGCTCTTTCGGTTAAATTTTACATCTACAAGGTGTGCCGTCAAAAACGTCAAACTGTCAAACGTCATTTTTGTATGTCATATTACTCGATAATCATGAGCATAAATAATTCACTTAATTGTTGTGTTGTTGGATGTACTAATACTAAAGCAAACAGCCCAGAATTAATTTTTATAGGTCTCCGGGAAGAGATTATGAAGCGAAATAAAGAGAAATGTGGATAACAGCAGTTAAACGAGTGTGATTTTATGCAATAATCTATAAAAATGTATTAGATATCATTCAATTTCTCAGTATCAACCATCTTTAAGAGAAGTTAAATATTATAATTGCAAAGAAACTCAATAAATACCACTTAGATAAGTTTCTTAATCGACTGAACAGTCACATAAATTCGTCTCAGAATCCTGTACTGAAAGCATCAAATTTTTGCTTAGTATTTTTCCATCTCAAAATTCAAGAATTGTTATAAAATAAACAAGATGAGAAAATCTCTTTCCTCCGAGGATTTCGCTCAAATTCTGTACGTATATACACATTATAAATCTAACTGTAATTGATTACCTTTAGATGAGTCACATAAACAATAAAAAATAATGGCTAATGACTATGGTTGATTTGCTTCTTTTAGAATATTTTTGTCTACAAATGTTGTCATAAATTGAATACAATATTATTATTAGGAATAGAGATGGTACGTCATGGATTTCATTTTGATTTTAAAGCAGATTGACATATTTCAAAACATTGACAGGTGACATCATCACACCTCGAAGCTGTGATTTTTTAATAATATGCGGCGCTTTCGTCAAAATTTGAAGATACGCAACAGGCCTATAGTTTGTTCAAATATTGTAATTTGACATAAAAAATACATTTCGTTGTCACGCAACGCTGTTATCAGCTTGATAGAAATTATAGTTCAGTTGAGAATGGTACAAAGGCTCTTATGGGACTATGATTTAAGCCTTCTGATTGGACGAAATGCGAACACGATTCACTCACATTAAATGCAGGATTCAAAACAAGTTTGCTGGAAATGAATTCAAAAAATAAAAACAACAAATATATTCACATATTATCTGCATAAATACAAATTTAAATCTTTGAACAGCACAAATCTATTCATAATTGTTGAATAACTGACAAATGATTCAACTGACAGATAAAAAAGTGTGTTTTTTTAAATTAGGAAGGCTTAAATCGTAGTCCCATCAGAGCCCTTGAACCGTTCTTACCGGAAATGAACTATAGTTTCAAGTTCTTTGAAGAGGTACTTTAGGAAACCAAATTAATTTCATTGTTGGATTTAGGCCTTCCTAATCGGTATCACCGAGCCGCTGTATGACACCGCCGTACTGCCGATCAGAATTTCGTGCCATCGCTACATATTTAAGATGTATAGGTAGGCAACCTGTAGCACCCGACTGTGTTGATGCAAGAAGCTGCATTTTTTTATTTTACGACAAATGACACATTGTCGGTTAGTGGATTTGAACCTGCGACCTCTTGGTCGAGTGACGTCACAGCACAGACACGCTCGGCCATCCGCACTCACAAAAGTACACATTAAAGAATGCAAATAGAAAAAAAATAATTAGTTTAGTATTCGCACTATAGGATCGCTGCGATAAATAACCCATGGTTCGTAGTTCGCTGTTTTCTCGTTTTAAAGAAGATTTATGATTTTCAGGAATAATGATCATTAGTCGAAGAAACACGTCTTTTATTATTTTTGGTTAGAATCAATTGACTAGATCAGATGAGTTAGAATCGCACGTATTTGGAAGAATGGAACCCACATTACATTTTTTTAAAATTAAATTGGTATAGCATATAAACGTAGTAAAGCTTATTGCTTATGATTCTACGAGTTCGAAGAATGAGTGGAATTTCTATAACAAGATTAAAAATTGTTCTAACAATCATTACTATTGAAATTAAGTTACATTTAAGGAAGCATAGCTTAATTATCTTAGAAATAATTGTCTCAACAATCGTTGCCTAGAAAACTAAGATTCGCTTAGGATAGACCAAAGACTGTGTAACCAAGTCTACTTTCTTTAAAGCTCACTTGATTTGACGGTACCTGCATTCCTGTAGTCGATAACCATGTTGTTCCCGCTGGCAAACCACTATTGGCAGGACTTGGAGTCCTTGAAGGCGCAACTTGTCTCACCGCGGTTACAAACCCTGTTGTTTGTCCAGGTGGCGTTGTGGCTACTCCTGGGGCTCTAATCGGAGTAGCTACTGCACTACGAGGGGTAGCAAGATTAGCTACAGTTGCTGGACCCCTGAAAATTAGTTGCAAACAAAAGTAATACATTATGTAATATGTAATATAATATCGCTTTATTCAAGAGTGTTTTACTTGTTAAATAACGTCTCAATAAATAACATTAGGCGTAGATGTGGCCCTCGCATCAGTGTCTACAAAGTTAAAAAAAGAACACATAACATAACAGTAATTTATTGAACTAGTATGGAATGTGCTATATTGGTCACGAAAAGTTTAGCCTGAAAGTCGAGCAGCTACTTGTCTTGAATGACTAATAATATTTCTATTTGTTGATTTTTTGACACTGCCAGGAAATTTAAATGCTATAAATAAATAAAACATAGAAATTACAAAGTAGCCATGGCGTGTTTGTTATGGTACTTATTATTTACCATGATTTCACTTTTTTTCTCTCACTGAGTGACTACCGTTGGATATTATTTATTTCAAACCATGGTGACAAGCTTATTACGAATCAGTATTGAATTTACTATCATTTTAATGGCCAGTTGCACCGCTGTCACTTAAATTCTGAGTTTCATTTAATTGAACAATATCGTATAAAAATTTAGAAGTCAAATGTGACATAAAAATTGCTGTCATTATTCTGATTTGATATTTTTCGTTTAAGCGATGCTTAAAATTTGAGCTAGAGCGGTTTAATTGGCCATAAAAATTAAGTGATGTATTAAATCAACTAGAATAATAACAAACCTTGGCACATGATAGGTGGTTCCACTCTGAGACTGTCCAACAGTGGCAAGTGTAATTTGAGCAGGCCGAGAAACAGTCAAACTTGACTGACCCTGACTTTGATGATTGCTAATAATTCCCTGTTTGATCATAGCTTGCTGAACAATACTAATAGTTTGTCCAGCAACAGAAGAGGTGCCAGTACTAACACCAGCAGGACCAACTCGACGAATTGACTGTGCAGTCATCACTAATTGAGTACCTTTTGAAACATCACCTGGTTTCACAGTTATTTTAGAAGCTAGATCAAGAGGGAATGCTTTACTAGCCTCTTGCTTTTCTTCGTCGTTTCCACTCATTATGAAACCTACAGAAAATGTAGATCTTTAACATATTTTAAATAATACCCCCAATAAACTGTAAAACATTTCAAGACAAAATAAAGCTCTAAAACACTTGAAAAAGGTACTAATATCACGAAATTCAATTGTTTTATTTTATATCATAGTCAACTTTAGCAGATCAGCTGCGAACTTTCATTTGTTCCACATTTAGGTTAAATTCACTAGAAAAGAAATAAAAAATATCGTGTTGCTATTTCCTGTTTAAATAAATAAATATTAATAAAACTATGAGAACGAACAATAATAAATTAATTTAAGCTAACAAATTCAAGACAAATGAAAGCTTCAAACAAAAAATGCTACGATACACTTTTGTTTTTCCTTTACTCACTTGTATGTTACATTTAATATGCAAAAAGTGTCAAATAAAATGAATTTCCATAATAATAATATGAAAATTGTTGGCAAAATGCTTGGTTTTTATTACTATTTTCGATTTGGAAAACTGGACGCAACTTCAAACGCTACAAATAGCTGGGATTGGTTGCTGTCATCGGATACGGAAAGTAGTTTCGTCAACACTGTGCGCAAGTCAATTCTAAATGTCAAACAGATTATTATATTTTAGATTGAATATTTCCATCAATAATTATTTGAAGTATGATCTAAAATTCATCATGATTTTAATAACGCTTACAGAAGAAGTTAAATTTAAAATAAAACACTCATAACTTTTTCAGACTATTGTTCAAATTTAGAACTAAAAATAGGCGCTATGAGCCTTTATTTCAAATTTCAAATCAGTTTCAAATCAAAATCATGATTATAAGATAATGAATAACAGCAGTAAAAATTCTGTTTCCATAGCATTTAAGTCAAAATTTATTTGATTTGTTTAATCATTTGATATATATTCAAAAATTGCAAGTACGGTACAAATATGACAAAAATAATAAAGAAAGACGCCAAAAGTGATTTCAAAATTTCAAAGAATATTAAGAGAAGGAACAAAAGAAACCAAATAACACTTTTACCATGGTTTAAACCTTCATTAAATTTCAATGATTTACCAAGAGGAGTTATTGTAGATATATTTTC
This sequence comes from Dromius quadrimaculatus, assembly GCA_963989225.1. Taxonomy (NCBI): domain Eukaryota; kingdom Metazoa; phylum Arthropoda; class Insecta; order Coleoptera; family Carabidae; genus Dromius; species Dromius quadrimaculatus. Next base: position 12,928,967 of record OZ022324.1, read on the forward strand.
ATATTTTTCTCGAGAGGAATTATTCAAGACCGTTAGATTAGTTTGTAAACAGTGGTATACTTTGGCAAATAGTGCTAGTTTATGGAAAACCATTAAAGCTGGACCAGACGTACCAAGGGAATCTTTACTGAAATGGTTGGAAAATGCACCAAAACTTAAATCATTGAAATTGCAAAATAGAATTGATGCAGGAGATATTCTTAGAAAGGTGTAAATATGAAAATATCAAACAGTATATTTTACTGAAACAGCTAAAAGTCCTTAGTACCGTTTGAATAATCATTTTGATTCCTTACCGTGTATTAATTATATATTAATTTTGTACAGAAACTTCCGTAGTGTAGTTAGGTTTAATTGTTTTTTTTTTGCAGAAATCGTTACAAATACTTAGAAATTAAAATTTTGAATGTGAAAATATTATAGTATCTTTTTTAGGTTCATAAATATAATAGAAAAATTCAAAGTCTCAGAATTCAAGACTGCTGGGGCTGTGAAAGACGTATAAATTTACCAAGTGCTCCTTTATGCAACATACTTTTAAAATGTCCTTACCTTGACAAAATATGTTTGAAAGGAAGTAAATTTATTTCCTGTAAATTCTTTCGAATGTTGGCCTCCAGAGATTTGATTTTGGCTAAAAGAAAAAGAAACATTGATCATGAGAGGAAATCTAAAAGAATTCGCTACTATGGTACAGCTATGAAAAGACAATTGCTTGTAAGATATTATTTCTATATACCATCATTATAACTCCAAAAGAATTCGAGAACTTATTCTTCCACATAAATCTAGAAATCTATTATATTGATAATTTCAGGCTTTTATAAAATCACGAATGGAAAATAACAGACATAAACTTTCGATGGTGACTGTTAGAACGAATACTGCAGATGGATCGCGAGAAGAAATTATACGTGAAGAAATTATTATTAGGTCTAAAGAAGATATTGAAAGAATTTTCGATATTCTTAATTTTCGATAATTTTATAGTAATTGAAAAATTGTTGAATTTTTGATACCTATTTTAAACTGTATTATTTTTGTTTAAGTTAAAAAATGCAAGTGTATTTGAAAAAACTTCTTGAAAATAAAACCATTTATAAATATGATTTTGTATCAAAATATAAATCTTAAAGATCTAATGATCTATAGGGAAATTGTCTCCATCACTACCTGATGATGCTGACTTCTATTTTAAGTCCGCTTTTCGACGCCATAAATTTACTTATTGCAGTGTCAGTCAAATTTTCCTATTATAGTATATATAATTTAGCGCTGCAGGCCAAGTAGGCCCATGGCTTCTATTACAATTTTTCGCCATTTTTTACGGTCCTGTGCTAATCACTTAAAGTTCGTAATCCCTAGTGTCTCTAAGTCCTTTTTCACCGCGTCAAACCACCTCTCCTTTGGTCTTCCCCTTCTTTTTTTTTCACAACTCCTCCGTCTAACATATTTCTTACTACTTTGTCCTCTGGTAGTTGCTCAGCACATGCCCTAGCCACCGTAACCTTTGTGCTTTAGCCACTTCCACTATTCCAGGCTCACTATAGAATTCCATAAACTCGGTACATCGAAGCTCTCTGATGTTTCTCCATCCACCAGGATTCTGCATTTTGTCTCTTCATGGGTCATCTTAATTAATCTTATCAATTTTTTGGGCATTCCTAGTTCTGCGAGTGCTTCATACAGTTTATGTTTATTCATTGTGTCATATGCTTGTTTGAAATCTATAAACAACATTTGCAGGCTTAGATTGTGTTCATAACTATTCGCTATAGTTTGTTTCAATGCAAATATTTGATCCGTAGTTGATCTGTTCGATCTGAAACCAGCTTGATATTCTCCTAGGGTATTGTCCGCTTGTTTTTGTATTCTATGTTTTAAACATCCTGCTAAAATTTTGTACGCCACGTCTAATAGTGCTATACCTCTGTAATTCTCGCATTTCAGTCTGTCCCCCTTTTTATAAATTGGGCATATTAGTGCTTCCTTCCGTCTCACAGGCATACGTTTAGTCCGCCATATATCCTCTATTATTTCCATAATATACTAGATTACTTCGTCTCCTGCATTTTTGTATATCTCTGATGTTATTCCGTTTATTCCCGGGCTTTTATTATTTTTCAACTGGTTCAGTATTTCTCGAATTTTATTTCTGTCTGGTGGATTTTGCTCTATACTATTCCCTTCTTGTTGAGTTGTTTTGGTTTCATTTGTAGTTTTCAAAGTTAGATTTCCCTCATTTAGCACTTCCTTGGAATATTCTTCCCATACATGTAGTTTGTCCTTTGCTGTCACTAGTTCTCCCTCTTTATTTTTACAGTACACTGGTGGCGGTTGATATTCTGTTCTTTGTTTCTTGGCCTCCTGATAAAAGTTTCTCAACTCCTTGTTTTTAAAATCTTCTTCTAATATTATCATTTTTTCTTCCATCATTTGCTTTTTCTTTTGTCTACACAATTGTTTCGTTCGTCTTTTATGCATGTTGTATTTCAATTTATTTTCATTTGAGTTATTTTGTAGTAGGTTTCTTTTAGCCACTGCAGCCCGAATTGAAATTTTACATTTGTTCTAAAATTCTGTCACGGCTATTCGAAAGCGAGTTTAGAAACGTTTTCACTTCAAAACTTCCAATAAATGCCTATGTGCTCCTTCTTAAGTCGGCAAAATTAAATAACCTGGAAATATCAAATTCAGACAGATAATGCTTTTCAATAACGACAATCGACAAATATATTTATAAATAATATTACATTAAATAATACACTTAATTACATTTATTAAAAGCCATTTATATATATTTCTCACAGTAAGTAGTTAAAATATATTTTTTCATGGTATACATTATGGTCCAGAAAACTGTCAAGAAACTAATTTTTCAAGTTCCTTCCCCAGTTTCAGCAAAGGCAATCCTATTACAGTGAAGAAATCTCCTTCGATTTTATCAATTATACTTCCACCAATCCCGTATAGCCCACAGCTTGCAGTTTTATTACTAAAAATAAGAATAAATTAACAAATTATAATTATTGTTATCAGACTGGCAGTTGATGGCAGATGGAACTCTCCGATTTTATACTGCATGCTTTTTTGAGGGTTGATAATTTACCCCTTGATAAGAAAGATAAAAAGGTTATTGACTTGTTATATGGACTTATTTTTTGTATACAATAATATGATAATCAAACACAAAATCTCATCTTTCCACGGCTAATCGTTTTGCAATTATCCTCCTAATCATCCATCATCCGTTGGGCTTTTGATTATATAGTCATAAAACCCTTATGAAAAAATTGGCATGCATCGTTCGTTGGCGTAAGATTAATCTCGGCTAATTGGTTTTTTATATATGCAAGATTTACCAAAAATTTTCCACGAGAGATGCATACCAATTTTCTTACAACGGTTTTATGATCAAAACTTCCATTCTTTTCATTGGCATGCAATTGGAAAACACGGATTTTATCATTTTTTTTTACAAGTTTAAGCAACAGTTCGAACCTTTTGATCTGTTGCGAATTGCATGCCTTTCAGTATTAGGCTTTAAATCACTTTCAACTATTTTACGTTACAAAGGCATGCAACATGTTGTCACGGAGAAACTTTTTTTTTTAAATATAACGAGTAAGCGTGCATTGATCAATAATTTTTTATCTTTCTTATCAAAGGGTACATTATCAAATCTCATAAAGGCAGACAATATAAAATCGGAAAGCCCCAACTGCCACCAGCTCCTGATTTATATTTATTTATTCTTACAATGGTTCGCCAGTAGCAACATAAGCCCGAATATCATTATCAGATAATTCCCTTATGAATACTTTAGTATTTTCTGTGAATTTAACAACTTTATCATTCATTTTTATAGCAACCCCTGCGTTTACAATATATGATTTTCCGGAAACCCTAAAAATTGTATACTTTTAAGGATATTCAATTGAACTTAATTATTATTATTCTCAAAAGTTTTAAAAAATCAAGTGAAAGAAGCCAGGGGTCTCTGAACTACGGCCTGCGAGCACCACCAATCCGGTCTGTGATATCAGATTGAATATGCTCGATATTCAGCCCACCATAGTTTATTTTGATTAAATTGTAAAATTTACAATGTAAATAAACCGTAGAAAATAATAGATCGCTGCTCTAAGCTTTTTGATTGACCGAAATGCAAATAAATTTAACATCAGCACAAAAATCGTACTTGGTTATTTGTCAGTTGCATCAACTTTCAGTCGCTTCAATCATCATAAATAAATTTGTGCAGATTAAAAATTCAAACTTGTATTCATTTAGGCATTTGACTCAGTGCCACATGAAATACTTTGGCAAAAAAAAATCCAATTAGGAATTAGTGGAAAATTACTACACTACTGAAAAACATCTATCAAGGACTCAAAGTGCAGGACTACGAATTAATGGGAGCAATGAACAATCCCAATAAATACGAATAACCAAGTGAGCATTGCGAGGCGAATGAATAAATCCACTGCTATTTGCTGTATACATCGCAGATTTTGAGGTTTTATTTAGGAAACAAGGACTACAAGGATATTCCATTAGATGATAACAAAACCGACGACCTCGTGATGTTTCCCTATTCTCAACCAGATATACCTACATAGGAAACTCGACGCATTAATCAAATTTTGCCACGATCATAAGCTCGGAATAAATGCAGGCAAAACAAAAATTATACACTTTCATGTAGTAAGAGTGCCTAAAAGAATTATGTCAAAATAAAGAAATATAATTCACAAACAAATATACGTATTTAGGGGTTACTTTCATGGCATCTGCTTCTTATAACGAAAACTCACATGAAAAGTTGGTAGAGGGGAAAAGAATCACTGAAACTATTGCAAATATTATGCTCAAGGCACAATTGAACTCGTACGAAACTCATCTCAAATTGGTTAACGCAGTACTTATTCCATTATTACTGTACAGAGTACGGATCCTCCTGAAGGACAAATGTAATATTTTAAATCTATCTCCCATTGGCAGAAAAGTACTCATAATTAAATAGTAAAGAGAGAAGCGGGTATTAAGAACCAGGAAGTTACAATCCTAGTGCCAATACACAATGTGCGTAAATGTAAAGAGTACGTAACCATAAACATAAACATAAAGTTGAACTACTGTATTTCAATGCCCGTGTTCACAATGCTCTTACGTATTTCTTACGTTTACATATTGACACAAGAGCTACGTAATGAAAACGTAAAGTTGAGATAAATTCAACTTTATATTATGTTTACGTACGAAACAACTAATAGCGCTTGCGTCAACTTTAAACACATGTATTGGATATGAGTAATCCAACACAAAATCTCATCGTTCCGCAGTTAATCATTTTGGATTTACTCAAGAGATTCTAAAAATCTGTCAAGTAAAATGCGCTTTTAGCCAAGTCGGTTGCTATGGAAACAGTAGGCCATTATTCTTATACTACAACATTCCTAAATACTGATTTCCAAAAGTCTACGACTACCAACAGATCTGATTTTATGCGCAAAATTAAAAAATAAATTCCTATTGAAGTGCACTTCCGGTTCAGTCTATTGTTATGAAAATAGTAGGCAATCATTCAGATGCTACAGCAGACTGAAATACCAAATTTCAATATTCTACACCTGATCGTTTCGAATTTATGCGAAAAATTCGAAAAGACTGTCAAGTAAAGTGCACTTCCGGCTCTGTGGATCTTAATAAAAATAGGATATGAGCATCTAGACGGTATAATCGTCCTAAATACTAAAGTCTAACAATCTACGTTCAATCGTTTTGGATTTATGCGGAAAATTCAAAAAATGTTTCGGATAAAGTACTCTTCTGGCTTAGTCGATAGCAATCATAATGCAAGGTGTACAACTAGATATTATAAAAAAGCCTAATACAAAATTTAAATATTCTACGACTAATTGTTTAGAATTTATGCGGAAAATTCAAAAAGTCTGTCATATAAAGTGCACTTCCGGCTCAGCCGATTGTTACAAAAATAGAAGATGACCATTTAGATGCTACAGCAATTCCAAATGCTAAATTCTAGAATCCTATGACTGATCATTCTGAATTTATGCGGAAAATTGAAAAAAGTTTCAAGTAAAGTGCACTTCCGGTTTAGCCGATCGCAATCATAATGCAAGATGTACAATAAGATGTTATAGATGTTCTTTATACGAGATTTCAATATGCTAAGGCGAATCATTCTATATTCATGCAAAAAATTCAAAAAAAGTTTCAAGTAAAGTGCACTTCTGGCCTAGTCGATTCTTACAAAAATAGCAGATAACCAATCTGATACAACATCAAGTTCAAATACTGAATTTCAAGATCCTACGGTTGATCTTTCTGGATTTATTAGAAAAATTCGAAAAAAGTTCCAAGAAAAGTGCACTTCCGGTACAGACGATTGGAACCATAATGCGAGGTGCACAACTAGACCCTATACTAGTCTTAAATACAAAATTTCAACATTATATGTTCAACCAGTTTTGGGATTTGCGAGTTACGAACGCACGTACGCACGCACGAACATACGTACCGACATCGAGCCAAAAATAGTCAAAATGGATTCAAGGATGCTCAAAATGGATATTTCCATCAAAATCTTGATAGGTGAATTTTGTCGGTTTCACAATACTTACTTGTTACTTTGTACAAGTAAGTATCTTAATATTTCTCTCGTTAGCGACTTTTATAACGAAGTTTCAATAATAATGAAACAATCGCAAGATCTTTTTCAGACATCATACAATAAAACAAAACAAACTAAACTCCAAACTAATAAAAGTGAAACCAAAGAAAAACATTAAACACGAAACAGAATCGAAATCAACAGAATATTTGAAAATGACAGTCAGAGAAACCAACTTAATACATCAATAACCCTAATTTGTACCAACGTAAAATGAAAAAACACTTTATTTTAATATTTTACGTTACGACCACTGTGAACATATATAATTTCTTACGTTTATGTTTTTACGCACAACTGATACAAAATTGTTTGTTTACAACTTAGTTACTATGGTGGTAACTTCTACTTTACGCCCGTCGGGCGGTAAAAAAATTTACCGCCCGTTGGGCTGTAAACTAGAGAATTGGCCACCAGTATTATTATTAAAATAAGAAAACTACCAACAGAATTTTGTTGACATATAAACAAAATCAATTGTTTAACACATGACATGTTTTTTGTTACCATACGCCACCTTATAATTTTGAAGTAATAAATATTTTTGCGTGTTCTCAAAAACTAATTACTTACGAGAAATTCACAAGTAAATTTTATCACAGTTGTGCGTAAAACGTTGTACGTGCCTCGGCCTGAAAGACAATTTACACCCTTGGACGAATTAAGGCCCTCGCTACGCTTCGGGCCTCAAACTTTGTCCGCGGGTGTAAACTTAATCTTTCAGCCCTCTATACGTAAATAACTATTACGTACTCCTTATGTTTACGTACATTGTGAATTGGCACTTAGAAAGTACACTTAATTTCTTACATAAAATCCTGCTTATGCCAGATGTGAGATTCATACATGATAGTAAATCCTCAACTGCAATTCCTGCAAAAAAAACAGAATATACGTAACTTGTTGTGAAAGCTAAAAACTATTTTTGAACAAACTAACTTCAAAGCAGTATGGGAGGAACAGATTTACCTGACATTGAAACCAGAAATAATGAACATGATTAAATTACAGAAACGAAATTTTATATGAAGAAGACCATATAAGAATCCTTAATTCTTCTTATAATCCATATTTTGAAATTTTTTTACCTTTACCAGGATGGATATTGCCACAAATTCAAAGAAGAGGTGATCTGCATCACATGCAACCTTTATGAGGAAAACAGTATTACCCATTTCCTTCTCAAATGTCCTATTTATAAATGAATTCGAGACAAATTTTCAAAACAGTATATCTAATCTAGAAATCAAGTTGAAGCCATTAAAGAATTGTTTGCCGATTCTAGCAAGGAACATATGTTTGACATTGGTTATTATGTTAATTCAGCCCTGAAAATTGGAGCATTTGTATTGAATGTTTCAATGCGACAGTTTTTATACACACACATATATTATTAATCTATTTGCATGAATTTTTTCTTTGCAAATAAATCATTATTACTATTCTTTTTATTATTAGTAATATGTGAATATATTATTTTCTTTTATTTCTTGAGTTTATTTTCAGAAAGCTCGTTTTAAATCATGTATGAATGTGTGAATTGCGATTGCATTTCGACCAACCAGAAAACTTGAATCATAGTCCCATAAAAAACTTGAATCGTTCAACTGGAATAGAGTACAATATTCAATCAAATTTTTCCTTTAAAGATTCCTTTTTTGTAATTGAGAAAGAGAATAATAAATATTGGAATACATGCTGTGTTAATAGCGTAGAAAATTGGTTTAGAATTACGTTTTGAGCGTTTTGAAAACATTTTCTTCTTCTTTAGGTTTATTATACATGATTCCATCAACTTTAACGTAAGTATCACATCCTATTACTATATCAGGCGTAATTCCATAATTATGAAATAATTCTTCAACTTCATTAGCCTTCTGTAATGCTGAAGTTTCCAGATATTCCGGAATTGACCAGAAGTCATCAGGTTTAAGATTTTCTTTGGCTGTTGCATTGCATAGTGATATTCGCAGACCCTTGAAAATACAATGATATATAAGAAAATGAATATAATTGTTACTGTTCGGTATAATGAAGCATTTGCGCGCTAAAAAAGTGGCAAGAACGATGCCATCTCTTACCACATTCTTTAACAACGCTTGTCTTTCAGGTGTATCATCAGCTAAAATTATATGTTTCTTATTTAAAAGCTCTAACGGTGGCTGATGCATTTTTAACAATTTTTTATTTAATAAAAGCAATCAAATAAAATGAAAATAATTAAAGAAACGAGATAAAATCAATGAAAAGCATAATAAATATTATATAATAATATTAACATAATACAAATATTGATTATGACATTTGAATTAATGTAGGTATTTAAAAAAACAATATCACGCCCAAATTGTTATCACTTAGAAATATTTGTAATTAAGGAAGAATTGAATTAGTTTTCTTCATTTTATTGAAGATTTCACTGATATTTAACTAAAAAACCACAAATTTTGGACGGATAAAGTTTAATTTTAAATTATTACACCCATACATTTCTATAACCTGCAACACAGAACACTAATTTAGTAATAAATTACGCAGACGCAATCTTATTACTCGCGCGAATTTATATTGCTTTGAATACAAAATCTATTGACGTCAAAACAAATAAATTGAATAAGTTTAGAAATTTTCATAAAAAGCAGTGATTACCTGACAATGATGTCGATTTTCTGTTTACCTTTCTGATCAAATCAAGAATTGATAACTATAACAATATTTCTACAAATTTATTGTGATTTTAAGTACAATATAAAGAAACTTAGTCAAGTTGTAGCAGTATTAAGATAAAACAAGATTAGTTAATTCTTTATTTAATCTGAATAATGGTAATCCCATGACGGTAAAGAAGTCACCTTCAATTTTTTCAACTATTATTCCTCCTATTCCTTGGATGCCATAAGATCCAGCCTTATCTCTGCAATGATAAGATTACCAATAATTAATTTTGGAATTGATAGAAGAGATTATATTACAATGGCTCTTTAGTGTCAACATAAGCTTGAATTTCAGCGTCCGAAAGGTCTCCTATATAAACTTTGGTGTGTTCGGTAAAAGAAACAATCTTCGGTCCCATTTTTAATACTACGCCTGTGTATACTGTATGAGGTTTTCCTGATAATCTAAAAAACCTTTTATTAATATGACACATTAAATAATTATGCTGAGAAATTACATTCTTAATGTCTTGAACGCATCTTCAGCATTTTCAGGTTTTCCGTACATTACATCATTGAGAGTAACTATCGTATCAGCTCCCATGACTAAATCTGGCGATTTTCCTTCTTTAGTTAATCTTTCATCCACTTCATTAACTTTTCCAAGTGCTGTCGCTTCAACAAATTCAGCGAATGAATTGAAATCACTGCGTTTTAAATTTTCTTCAAATTTTGAAGGAACTGGTTTAACATTCAGGCCCTGGAAATTTGAATTTGAATTTTGGCGGGCGGAAATACACGCTGCCATCTTACCACTATCTTCAACATTTCTAATCGCCGGGGTGACCCGCTCGCAAGCACTACGCATTTACTGTTGAGAATTTCTAATAATTTAGGAAGCATTTTAATTAATTTAGACTTTATTCTCATATATTGATTCCACGGATCTTCATTTATTTTGTCTATATTTTATTTGAAACTTGTGTTTTCTTAGTAAAATGATAATCAATAATCGGGCTTACCACTTGACTAGAGATATTCAAGGATGAATACATTGATAAAACTGTAAAGTAGAGCAGAGCCATCTATTTCCATTTTTTATTGCTGTAATAAGCTGTTTTAACATAATATTGTATTTGGTTTCCTATTTTGACTGAAGAACTGAAAATAAATAATAAAATAAAGTTATTTTGGTTGAATTCATAAAAAATTATCATTGAAATATTCTCCTGCTTTAAATGGTTATCAAATAATTCTTTCTCTTGTGCACCAACTTTACAAATAACAAATGACGGATAATCTACATTGTTTCTTATTGCCTTTTAGCAAAATTTTTGTTTGGTACCGAATTAATGTACTCTAAAAACGGTAATAATTATTTTATCAATTAGAAACTCTATTAAAAAAAACTAAAAGGTAGTCAATGTCCCTTCCACGGTGTTTACGCTTGGATATCTTGACATACATTTCTGTAATGAAACTTATTGTTTGTTTAACGAACTGAATATTTAGCCGAGTTACGGTTCTTGCTATACCGCTTCCCGGGAAGATTCAGACTACCCGCTGAATACTGCCTTGCCTTTTCATTATATACTACCGTTTTCAAAAGAACTGATACAGGAGAAGTACTGCTTCAAACATTTTCTTTTTGAAGCTCACACATCAATTTTAACATTTTAATACTTGTATCTACATTAGAATATATTTAACACAATTTTGTAATTTTGCAATATCATATTATGATGTAACGATAAATAAAAGAAAAATCTTAATGTTGTTTCCATGTTTTCTCATCAATTCTGTCGACATAGTGCTGCTTGTATATAGCTCCATCTATTTTCATACCATCAAGCTTTTCAATTCTTAAAGCGTCGGTAAATAGGTAACAGTTTTTTTATTTCATTGTTAATCAATTATAATAAATGTAAAGCCAGGTATATAATCTCTGTTGAAAAAAATATTTTTTGTTTATAAAATTATAGTGAATAATACATTAGAAACTTCAAAGAAGAGAGGGAGGGTTTTATTAGACGTATAATCCATACTGGTGAATGTAGTTATGTTACTTACCACAACGTAGCGCTGGCCTCAACCAGACAGATGAATATCGTTGCAGGGAAGGAGAAGTGAATTATTTAAGGGTCATGCGTTTAGCATTTTCGCACAACATTTATTAAAACACCGCCTGTTCTGCTAAAATTGCTCTACATTTTATATAAAGTTCCGTCATAAAATCATGTACATAATCATGAAACGTAATAATAATATTAATATAATATTTTTATAATAATTAATAATAATAATTACGCGGATACACTTTCCACCATAGTTTTTTTGATTATTTCTCCGAAATTTTCGTCGCAATCATCTGAGGGCGCGGTTTCGGCGGTGACGATATTGACATTGGTGTCTTGCGAGGTTGTAGGGGGCTGTGGAGTTTCCTCTGATGTTTGAAGTGGTGCTGTGAAGTTGCCTTCCTCGTAACCTGCCGGATAACCATACCTTCCATGAAGAAGTTCGCTGAAAGATTCTAGTTTCCCTGAAGCCGGATGCAGTGCCGTATACTCCGTTGTGTCATGGAATTCACCTGCGTAGCCATAAGAAAATGGAGGCTGGAAATCGTTAAATCCTTGCTGATAGGACTGAGGAGGAGCAGGATATTGTTGATATAATCCTTCAGCTGCGAAATGAGGAAAAGGTGGAGGTGGTTGAGATTTTCCTCTTGCGGATTGCTCATCACCCTCAGAATTTGTATTCTCTGCATAGCAATCTTCCCGAAAAGTGTACAAGTCTAAGGAATCTTCTCTGGCGGGTAAATCAGTAAACGCAGGTGGATGTACATGTGTCGTCCCTGGTCCTTCTCCAGGTGCCCCATAATGCAAATTCGTAAAACTACCTGAATGTACACAACTCTCTACTTCAACATGAGAATTTAAACTTACATCTCTTAATAAAGTTCCTGTATATTTCGCCTGCGATAACTGATGCTGTTCCATTTGTTGATGGTACACTGGTGCTAGTCGTTCATTTTCTGACCAATGACCATTTCCGGTTGTGTTATTACCACCTCCATCTCCTCCTCCTCCAGTATCCGTTTTGCTTTCTTCTTCTTCTAGTTTTTGTTTTTTCTCTAGTTCTAGCCTCATTAAAGTATGAATGAAATGTGTCCGGACTCTCACCGGATTGAATTCTATTCTTCCACTGGAATTAGCGCAATTGTCTCTTGTACATCCACAAGGAAAATTCAGCCGATCTACTTGACATTTGATCCCTGCTTGACTGCAAGAACAAGTATCAGGATCACAGTAACCTTTGCATCCACATCCACAAAACTCTCTTGAAGATCTAATGTCCCTACATTCATCTTTCTCCACCGCGTCAATTTTTCGAATTCCTGCCGCTCGTAAAAGAGCTCTTCTTTGTCGGGTTGGTACGGGTTGCAAGAAATAATAGCCATCGAGTTCAACTTCAGATTCTGAAGCATCACTAGGTTCTTCTTCACTGTCACTATCATCGCTTGATGAACCATTTCCGGAAGAAACATGTCTTTCTGATCGTAATTGTTGTAGGATTTGTCGGTGTAACCTCCGCTGTTCTATTGCGTGTTCTGTTAAAGAAAAACGTTGTGTGTGACTATGTTGTGCTCCCATTCCCAAAGTAGAGCCACCTTGAGAAGGTACACAAGTAAAACCTTGTGTCCTAGGGAAATAGTATACAGTAACGGAATCAAAACTAATGCCTTTTCTTTTTTTAACATCGGGCTGATCATCATCTTCATCCACAAGCTTTCTTTTTAAACTGCTTTTCCTTACTACTGGTTGTTCTTGAGCTTCGTCCAAAATTGCGCCTATATCCTTTTCGATATTCTCAGCAGTAGATTCATTGACATTGACTTCTTTTGTTATATTATTATAGTTACTTGTAGAAGGGAGTTCAAAATCTTGTATCTTGTTGTTGTCGAAATCATCGAAGACTCCTGAAGGAATGTTTGTAATGGTTTTGGCAAGAGGATCGGGATCTAGAAAACAAGTTTCGCTGTCACTTTCTCCTAAATGAGTTGTTGTTACCGTGATTGGTCTTTCTTCAGCAAGTTCTGATCCTAAACCAGAATCTGAGCCATCAGATCTATCATGAGGTTCTTGTTCTACTTCTTCTTGGGCAGGAAGACTTTCCGTTGCGGAATCTTCACCATCATTTGTTTCACATTCTATTGTCATCATACTTCCAGTTGTTTCTTCCTTAGTTGAGATATCTTTAGAATATTCACGCTCAATTTGATCATCAACAAAGTCTTTTGTACTTGAAGGACATTCAACATCTACAATAACAGAAGATTCAACAATTAATTCCTTGTTTTCTTCAGAATCTGATAGTTTGGTCTGCCGGACTCCCATGATTTCACTGGATTTTTCTGTTGTTATGGAATTGTGCCTATTGTCAGTTGTTGACGAAATGTCTTCAAAATTGTTGGTAAGGGTGCACACGGCAGACGATATAGATTCAAACGTTGCTACGCTCTTTGTGGACATTTTTATCTGCAACAAAATATATAACATATAATTTCTATTATCCAAGAGATAATCTAATACACTATCTAAAGCTAAACATGATAACAAGGACCTTTAAATTTATCATTTAATCGTTGTATAGAATGACAGAGGAACTGAATATTCATAAAAAATAAAAAATTAATAACATTTCTATCAATACCTTTCTGTGTAACAATAATTTAATTTTTTGGTACATTAATAAATAACAATTTAGCAAAAGTGTCAATAATTTACTTTAAATTAAATAAACGCCACCTATGGCTCATTCTACTGACCGTAAGTATTTTTAACCTGTTGATTATTCATTCCGATTCATTCATGCCACTGCGCTGGTACGATCGTAATTAAATAAAAAAAACGTTCGCCCTTATCAAAAGCTAGTCTATTTCAAAAATATTTGAATAAACTGTTAAGAAATAACTAATAACATACTCATAAAAAACAAATATACTAAATGTAAATCTACATTAAAATTTCTTCATTTATAACAAGTAGCGATTCGTTGAATGGTTATATATTTATAAAAATACAAGTACGTTCGAAAAATACATACCATAAGCTATATAACAAGTAATTTAAATCTCGTTTTTCGAAAACGAAAACGTAAGATCTATTTTTACGTTTGTGATAGATCTTATTTCCTTTTTTGATTACAGCAGATAATCATTCAGCAAATAGCAAGCTTATGAAGAATTATTACTAGAAATTTTTATTGCAATTTTACCTTACTTGTTAACCCATTTTTACCCGGTGTTCCAATATTGGAACACAAGGTTCTTCCCCTAATTCTAATGAATTGCCTAATCAAATAGGATTCCTGTCCCTCTCTACTTATTCTACACATATGTGAGCAGCTATTAGCGCATATAACAAAGAAAAGTTTCATGATACATGGATTTAGTGTCGTTTCCAATCTCAAAATATTTACTGATGAAAATGTCGCTGCATAGGTATGTGAATAATTCTTTATTTATAATATATATCTCTCATTGCATTATTATAAGAAGCTTGTGGAAGCTTGTAGATCAATTTAGATTAGTCATATTGCGGATTCTATTTTCTTCCTTTTTTTTATATTGCATGAAACTTGTATGTTCCAAAAATGGAACATCGGGCCTACTATACATGCTCATCCGGAAATTCTTTCAGACCACTGACAACCGAAGAGTTAACAACATTGATTGAAAGTGATTCTTTCTTTGATGATTTGACTGTGAATAACGTCGACATATTTATAACACCTCCAAGTGATGGGGACGAAAGCGAAGAAGATAGTGGTAATGAAGAAGAAGATACAAAAATTGATAATCTAAGTGGACGTCAACTGCAAGCACAAGCTACGGCTACAATTTATACACAACGTGGAGCTACTAGATTGGATGACAAGTCTGATGATGACAGTGATTACGATGAAGAAGACAAAATTCCTCTAGCACAACTGAGAAGCACATTACCGGTTCGACGTGCTAAAAAAGTTGTACGAAATTGGTCTAAGATTGATTTGCGTCCTTCTTTCGATACTTTTATCTGTCCCAAAGATCCAGAGCATGTACCATTGGATCCGGTGAGCTGTTTTGAACTCTTCTTTGATGAAGAGGTTTGTGGCTTTCTAGCCGACATGTTTATTATTTATGCAAAATCAAAAGGAGATCACAATTTTGACATGAATACAAAAGACTTGAGATGTTTTCTTGCAGTTCTCCTAGTATCTGGATATATTCGTGTGCCTAGATGGAGAATGTTGTGGGAAACTGATACCGAGACGTATAACATTGCAGTTGCCAAAGCAATGAGAAGAAATAGATTCGAACAAATAAAAAGATATGCCCATTGTGCTGATAATAGCAATCTTATAAAGAATGACAAATTTGCCAAAGTTCGCCCCTTATTCAATATGTTGAATTCTCGATTTTTACAACACTCTCAATATACTGAACATCTTAGTATCGATGAAAGTATGGTGCCCTATTATGGACGTCACTCGGCGAAACAATTCATACGGGGAAAGCCTATCCGATACGGGTACAAAATGTGGTGTCTGTGTGAACCATTAGGGTACCTTATGCAGTTTCAGCCCTATCAAGGTAAAGAAAACAGAGAAAATTCTGATTTGGGAGTAGGTGGTTCTACTGTCATGAGCCTTTTATCTAATCTTTCCAAAAACGTGCCATTCAAAATCTATGGAGATCGATATTTCTCATCATTGAAGTTAGTTGATAGATTGAAGGATATTGGATATGGTTATACCGGCACAATAATGACAAACCGTATCGAAAAATGCCCAGTTTTATCGGGCAAAATTATGGAAAAGAAGAAAAGAGGTACCTATGATTTCCTTACAGATACCAACACTAATATAACTGTCACATCATGGAATGATAACAGGGTAGTCACAACGGTCAGCTCTTGTGATCCTGTTGAACCGCTTCAAGAAGCAATGAGATGGGTATCATCTGAGAGAAAGAAGATCCCCATTACGCAACCAAATGTTATATCTAAATATAATCAATATATGGGTGGCGTTGATAGGATGGATGAAAACATAGATAGATACAGAATAGAGATAAGATCTAAAAAATGGTGGTGGGCAGTATTTGCCTTCTGTATCGATACAAGCATACATAATGCGTGGCAAATTTATCGCCGACGTGAGTCAAAAACTGATTACTTGAAATTTAGAAGAGAAATTGTACAAATCTATCTCGCCAAACATGGAACTCCAGTCAGTGAAACAGGTCGACCAAAATCCTCCAAAGCAATAGTATCGCGTGTCCCAGATGGAATCAGATATGACTGCAAGGATCACTGGATGGTTCCTGCTGAAAAGCAAAATAGATGTGCCATCTGCAAAAAGAACTCTACAAAAAAATGTGAGAAATGTGGAGTAAATTTACATGAAGGCTGTTTCAAATTATTTCATGTTTTGTAATAAAAATAAACTTTATATTTTGTATTCACTTTAGATTTTGCTTGATATTTAGAATAAACATTTCTTTTCCAAATTCGTTGTTTTATTTCTAATGAAAGGGCTTAGTAGGCTCAGTGTTCCATTATTGGAACGTGAAAAAAAACCATTTAAAAAATATATTTTTTTTTTCATTCAATCATTAAATCCTTTATAGACATATTTCTAGCAGGAAACCAGTAAAATTTTAGTAGAAAAAAATTCGGGCAAAAACGGGTTTTAAGTAAAGAACGAATTTATCATTTATCTTGGATTTTGACGTCATGGTGTTATCATTTTGTTGAGTCTTCCGATAAGATAATTGGATGCATCAATTATTTATATTTATTGATTATTTATTCAAAGTATTATTCAATACGATATAATTGCAATTGATGAAAATATTTTTTAATGATCAATATAGAGCTCAAGGTAAAAATTCAAGTAGAAAAGTTCAGAAAAATATGTTACGAATTTTTTTGTATATTTTTCTGAAATTGTGTTCAACAAGATATTGGAACCTTTTTTTTATTCTAATCAGTAGCGGCTCCTTATTTTCCCTAGATATTATCGATAACTTTTAATATAATGAGTCCTTTTTTCATTTATTTCATTTTTATTGTTCCGACCTATATAATAAAAGAAATATGGTAATCGTGATTTTTTGACATTTCGAGATTCTGATGAATCTTTACGTTTTTAGACCCTACTGAACCCAAAAATATAATTTTAAAAAAGGCCGTCTGTCTGAAAGCACGATAACTCAAGAACGCGTACGAATTTTCGAAGAATATTTTATATTTGAGCTTTTTAGCTAAGTTTAAGTTTGTGAATGAACTTCTTTCAACCAGTGGTATCAAAACTTTATTGGTGGAGCTTTTTAGTTTTGTGAGCTCATTTTATAAATGGTAGTATTTATCATAAAATATTAAATAGCTAAAATTGATCAGGATGTGAAAAAATCATGATTTTTTACAACGAATCAAAAATAACGTTTTTATTAGCAAAATCTTATTTTTTCGCTTCTTTTTTAGTTTTGACTCTTAAGCCCGTATGACACGCTCAATTTTTTCGTACATTTTTCAGTTCAATGTTTTATTTGTGAAAAAATTGACTGTTGCAGACAGGTTAAAATGTTCAATGATTTACTCAATTTTTCGTTCAATGAAATAATAGAACTTACCCTATTTTGTTCAATGTTTTCGTCAATTAATTGCGCAGATAGTTTGCGCACTATATTGCAATGCGCTGTCAATGGTAGCCAGAGGTAGAAAATACATTCTTATCATTTAAAACAAAATCGGTTAAAAAAAAAAAGAGATAAATGGAGTAGAAGACATAGAGAAGCAAACGATGGTATTTTAGCAATGTTGAATGAAGAATTGTTAATATAAATTCGTTCAGAAATTATCTAAGATTGCTGAATGAATGTTTCCAGAATGTTTCGTAAATTTTTCATAATTAAATTGGTAGCTGCAACTGCGAGAACTAGAGCCAGGATATTAATTTCCTCCACATTACCCATTTTCGACATTAAATGTTTGACAGCTACAGCTTGTCGGTATGATTCTCAGAAAATAAGAATAAAGTACGCATGCGCATGCAACAAAAAATTGAGATACGTTGCATACAGGATTTCTTGCTTTCAATGATTTAGTTCATAAAAGATTACAGAAAAATTGATCACAAAACATTGACATAAAAATTGTACAAAAAAATTGAGCGTGTCATACGGGCTTTAAAGTACTATTTAGATAGGATTTTCAATACTTTTAATAATTATTTGAACCATTTCGTTGCATAACTGCCTCTAATACTAATGTTATTTTATATTACATGAAAAATGTGTCGAATGTTTTAGGGATTTCAGGTCGAAGCATGTTTGAAAAATTCAGTTTCTTTATGCAATTTTTTGCTTATTTCCTTTTCTAAGTTAAAATGTTTTATGCCATGATTTAATTTATTTTTTATTTTCTAGTATAACTTTTCATTTTTGATAAAATATGTATGTTTCCTGTTTCTACATTTTTTTATGATAAGTAGTTTACTTCATTTTCCACTGTGGTGTTTTGCTTTAAAAGAAAATATTTTATTTTTGATTAAAATCAATGATTTTTTTTTTTAAAATCACTTGATTAAAATCTTGATTTTAATCATGGTTTAGGTAAAT
Organism: Dromius quadrimaculatus; assembly: GCA_963989225.1. Classification (NCBI taxonomy): domain Eukaryota; kingdom Metazoa; phylum Arthropoda; class Insecta; order Coleoptera; family Carabidae; genus Dromius; species Dromius quadrimaculatus. Next base: position 12,947,982 of record OZ022324.1, read on the forward strand.
CAAATGATTTTAATCATCTACATCTTGAAATTGATCCCTTAATAATTTGGCACAACATTTACCAGAAGCATTTTTCAAAATTATCAGTGGTTCATTTGTTATTACTAAAATTTGAATTATTATAAAATCATTATATTTTTCTGAAGCAAAGACATAATGAGAATCATAATGTGGAATTTGAAGTTTTACTACTCATATTTGGACATTACATGCAAACGTTCGTCAATTGTTTCTTCAAAATAGATAATTTGGTCCTATCGTGTTTAGTATCAAATTAAAGCTCCTGCGGAAATAATTCTACTAGAAGTATAAAATAGAATGTTTTAACGATTGTCAATTGTTTTTTAATCAGTAATTTAAATGATGCCTAGTTTGATATCAATTTAAAGCTCTTAGGGAGATAAGCTTGGTAGAAATCCGAAATAAATGATCACTGAATACAACATTACAATCTAAAACATTTAAAAAAATTATTAGCGGTTCATTTGTTATTATAAAAATTTGAATTATTATAGAATTTGTTGTGTTTTTCGGAAGAAAATAAATAATGGGATTATAATAAACAGGCAAAATTGACAATTTCTATGAAACAGTGATGAAACTAGTCATGAAATTCATGACCGAGAAAGTACTGTGTGGCCATAGCAGATTTTTCATTCTTGTACTGCTCCCCTGTGTTACAAGTTAAAGTTCCTGTTTTTTTTTACACTATTTTAAAACAAAGGCTGAAAATTTTCTTGCAGCAGCACCTCCACTAATTTTAGCTACTAGCCAACACTGGTTCTAATTATTGGTTTTTTGTCGAATATTTGAATAATATTTGATTAGGAAACAGGAGTAAAAATATATCTCTCCAAATAGTATAATTTTAATAATAATACGAAAATTCGAGGTCAAAATGAATCTCGATAACGTAAAAACTTACGATTCTTTCTGGAAAATTCTTGATAAAAAATTACTTTACTAGGAATATACATAAAGTTTTATAGGACGAGGTTGCCATTTTGAGTTTTGAAAAAATGCAATCGACACAGAAATTGGTTCTAATTATGCAGGATCTGATTTTTTTAATCATTTATACTTTTTTTACAATTAAATAATACTACCTCAAAATTCATTGGCAAAATAAAATTAGACGTTTGAGAAGTGATTGCAATTTTCAGAATTTTAAATTTTGAAATATGTTGCTCAAATATTTTGCAACTAGTCCAAAAGTTATTATAAAATTCTCAAATTGAAGCTGTTCATGTTTTGAATGTGACAATTTTTGTGGAGCTTTAGATTAGATAAATAAATTGTATTTAGTGTACAACAAATGTTTTAACAAGGTTAATCTTAATAAAATTATTCATAATATTCTTAGTAGTTAATTTCCATGATTTTTCTTTTTTATGGCTTATAAAAATGTTAAATTTAAATTAAACAGCTCAACAAAAGTATTTTTTTCACAAATAAATTAACAAAATGTTTATTTTACTGAGGAAGTCACATTAACACTATTTGCACTTGTATATTTGGCAACAGAAGTATATGTTAATAAAACTACTTATATTTAGCATTTGTACGAAATCTTTAATAATCTAAATTTAATAGGATTGCGGTAAAATAGTAGAAAATTTTCGTGACTATTCCATTTCAGAACTGTGACAGATTTTTTTGTACAATATGCATGTTATGTGCTACTTTCATCGAAGAAAACTAGTTGAAAGTTTGTATTTTAAAAATATTTATCTTGCAGACTTGACGCAACATTCATTAAATTTTTCATTTTTCTAATTTTTGTCACTTAAAATTTGGAAATTTAATAAAAGGATAAAAATAGCTTATTAGGATTAGATTAACTGCGTAAAATGAGTCATTTAAAAAATAATTAAGCTTAAAACTGAAATAATTTGGGTGCCATATTATTTGTAAGCTGTTTTTATATAGAAATACTAATTTAAAAATATCAAGGTAAAAGAAAAGTCCAGCGAATCGACAGAAACGCCTGGCAATATTTTATTAAACAGGAAAGTTACTTGCGGAACCTGCAGTGGTAAATACATCTCAATATCAGTATACCGTAAGGTACAAAGTTGCTTGGTTACCAATTTCCCCTCACCTAATAGAATGTATAAGCTAGTAAGAAGCAATTGTATCTGACGCGAAACAAATATAAAAGCTTTCAATAAAAAAAAAATCCAAAATTTTCCAAATAATGTTTTTTTGTAAGTACTTAGAAGTCCACGAAACAAATGAACAACAAAACTACAGTTATAGGTCACGTAAGCAATTTTGATCCTTACGCATCAGTGCTATAGAGAAGCATAATAATAATAAACAAAAAAATAAAAATATTCACCTAACGCTCCGTTCTGCGAAGATAGTAGCAATCGTAACCAATTGTTTCATATCTTGGGTAGAATTTATCATCACGAGAACTAAATAAGCGGTAGTTGGCCGCCTTGGATCACCTTTTTATGCAACACATTCTTTTGTTTTAGGCACAGGAACCTACACCGGCAAAATAAGTGAAAAAAAAAATTAACGAAGAAATCCTTTCCGAGACATGATTGCGAAACGTAGTTTGTAAGGTTCTGGGCTGTAGGGTTCAATGCACCTGGGAGCTTCGTGATCTTCTACGGTCCGACCGCGAACGTCAACATGCGGACTACGACTACGTGCCCACGGACATACGGCGCACAGCTACGGCATAAAACAGGCGTTTGGAGCAACTAGCATTCGAGGAGATAGAACACTGCGCTTGCGTTCGTAATAACGTATTTTACAGGGGCGGACCCCTACACATTTCTGTTGGGATATACAGAAGTTTGCCCACTTGTTTTCGAATTCCCATAGGCACATAAGTCGAATCTGTCAAAATTAATTACTTATTTTCAAAAAATTTATTTAAAAATTTGCATTACATACAAAAATAATTGTGTGTATTATGAGTGTAAAGAATTTATTCGCTCTTCACAGTTCAATATTCATAAATAACTATAGTACAAAGTAGCGTAGTATCAATTTTTATTGAAAAAAATAAGACTTTAAAAGTAAGTTGCCTAGAGCGGAATTTCCCAAACTATGTTCCGCGGCAATTTTCCAAAGTTTCCGAAGTATTTTTAGAATCTTACCTACATAGCTTGACAAGCTCCTTTCCAAAACTATTTAACTTAAAAAATAAGCTAAGTGTTTCGTTAAAATGTTTGGGTTTCCAAAGTGTTCCTTTGTAGAAAAAATTTGGAAAACCCTTCCCTGTGATAAAAACGTACTTATTTCTTTGAGTAAATATAAAATAAATAATAAGTACTTAATGTCATTTCTTTAATGAGAAAACATAGATTAGAAAGCATTTTTCAGAAGTTAAAATTCAAATAGAGTATCAATTCTGAGAAAACCTGATAAAATCGGGCGATTGCCAACTGCATCAGATGAGGTATAAAATTCTTATCACATTGGCCATCTGCGCCAAAGCTTAAAACCAGGTAAAAATAAAAATAACCATAAATAACCAAAAATAAGCATCTACATACCGAGATTTTGATGGAATATCCGTTTTGAGCATCCCTGAATCCATTTTGACTATTTTTGGCTTGATGTCGGTATGTATATTCGTGCGTGCATGCGTGCGTTCGTGCGTGCGTGCGTTCGTGCGTTCGTGCGTGCGTGCGTAACTCGCAAATCTCAAAACTGGTTGAACGTATAATGTTGAAATTTTGTGTTTAAGACTGGTATAGGGTCAAGTTGTGTACCTCGCATTATGGTTCCAATCGTCTGTAACGGAAGTGCACTTTACTTGAAACTTTTTTCGAATTTTTATAATAAATCCCGAATGATCAACCGTAGAATGTTGAAATTCAGTATTTGAACTTGATGTTGTATCAGAATGGTTATCTGCTATTTTTGCCAGAAGTGCACTTTTTTTGAATTTTTTTGCATAAATATAGAATGATCCGCCATAGCATATTAAAATTTCGTATAAAGAATTTCTATAACATATTACTGTACATCTTGCATTATGATTGCGATCGGCTAGACCGGAAGTGCACTTTACTGAAGACTTTTTTTTAAATTTTTCGCATAAATCCAGAATGATCAACCGTAGGATACTGGAATTTAGCATTTGAAATTGCTGTAGCATCTCAATGGTCATCTTCTATTTTTGTACCAATCGTCTGAGCCGGAAGTGCACATTATATGACAGACTTTTTGAATTTTCCGCATAAATTCTAAACAATCAGTCGTAGAATATTTAAATTTTGTATTAGGCATTTTTATAATATCTAGTTGTACACCCTGCATTATGATTGCTATCGACTAAACCGGAAAAGAATTTTATTCAAAACATTTTTTGAATTTTCCGCATAAATCAAAAACGATTGAACGTAGATTGTTAGAATTCAGTATTTAGGACGATTATACCGTCTAGATGCTCATACTTATTTTTCTTGAGATCCACCGAGCCGGAAGTGCACTTTACTTGACAGTCTTTTGGAATATTTTGCATAAATTCGAAACGATCAGGTGTAGAATATTGAAATTTGGTATTTCAGTCTGCTGTAGCATCTGAATGATTGCCTACTATTTTCATAGCAATGGACTGAACCGGAAGTTGCACTTCAGTAGGAATTTATTTTTTAATTTTGCGCATAAATTCAGATCCGTTGGTAGTCGTGGAATTTTGAAAATCAGTATTAAGGGATGTTGTAGTATAAGAATAATGGCCTACTGTTTCCATAGCAACCGACTTGGCTGAAAGCGCATTTTAGTTGACAGATTCTTAGAATCTCTTGGGTAAATCCAAAACGATTAACTGTGGAACGATAAGATTTTGTGTTTGATTATATATAAATGAAGTACCTCATGTTCTGTCTTCAAGTTGCTGTATAAAATGTTTTAGCTCTAATATGATTATTAAATTTATGAAAGCATAGGGCCTATTAATTTTCTTAAAAATAAATATGCTGGAATTTTTTTACATATAAAGATTATTTCAATGTATATGTATACATATATTGTTCTCTTTCTCGAAGCCTATGGCAGAATTTCCCATGACACATGAGTGTACGATGTGTTATAATTTGTTCTTTTAAAATGAAAATGAAATTTATTATTGAAATTCAATACAGGCTTTCTTAGAACCCTTCGTATTAGCCACATAAGTACCTGAGTAACAGTCAAGTGTGGAGGCTTTCGTTTGGCTTAAATGTCCATATTTTTGGCGCAGATGGCGTACGATCATAAAATCAGTGAGATTACCATTTTATGTAGTAAATATCAATTGATTTATATTTGTTAATAATTTATTCAATGCTGAATAAGGTTTGTATTCTAATTAAATCACTCTCTCAATGGCGGATTATATTCCTTTTATAATGTGATTTTTGAAGCGCTTTGAGATGGTGAGACTAGGCATGCGCCCTGTGTTTCTATTGAGTAATCCGCCACTGCACTGTTGTCGGAAAATTGTTTATTCCTAGGAGTCTAGGAGATCAAGAACATTTTCGTAGCAAGAGACACAATTTATATATTATCTCAAAATAATTTCTGAGATGGTAGCATGAAATTTTGAAGTGATATGCTATAAAAATGAAGGAATTAATAATCTAAAAATAAGATAGTCGAACATAATTTTGAAACTGTTTACTTCAGTAATTATCATTATAATGATTATATTTATCTTAAGTGTTCTGGTAAAAGTATATTATAATTTTTAATTGCTTCAAACCCTCGGGGTAATGAGGACCAGGTTAGGATGGGGAGTCAGTAGAGAAACATCGGCCGTCACGATACAGAAATAACACCATACCGGCTCAGGCGTATTGATGCGATCACGTTTACCTATATTCTAGTAGATTATATGCATAAACGTATGAGTTGAATGCGCGCATGCGCTCTGTTAGAGAATAGACTGCATTTGTATGCCGCACAATAAATACGTACACAAATATTTTATTCAATTTGCAGGCTATATTACCGCGTTGATTATATCTAAAATTTATATTATCATGTATTTTTTTTAATATTTTACTCAATATTTCAAATTAATTAAATGGTTTGATCTATTTGGAGGAAGGAAGTAAAAGAAAGAGGGACAGATAGAGAGAGGGATCCAACTATTAAATAAACTTTTTTATCATCTTCTGTTAATCTCCATAACATTGAAAAATACTCGCATTTTATTCAATTGTCCAATTATAGTTCTTGATAAGATGATTATTGAATTATGTGTGATGTGGATTATGTTAATTCCCACGCATATACGAGATAAAACGTAGCTACATTTTGCCAATAGAATGTTCGCTGGTGAATATAACCAGTTTGACCAATCACATACATTCAATCAAATCTACGTCAAATATTCTTGAAAATTTTATTTTCATCAAAAATAATAGTGATTTTTTTTCTATTTTCCATATTCTTAGATTAGATGATATAAGATTTTTTGGATTTATCTAGATTTTTTAAAATGTGACATACTCCATTGTTATCAATTTAATGATGTGATAAAAAAAATTTGAACGTTCGATGAGGGGTGCCAGCTCCAAAATGGATGAAATTTTGAGATAAGCTTCTATTAGACATAAGATTATGAGAAAAATAATGACAGGAATTGCAAAGCAATTTGGTAATATTTGGAGATGTTTTTTGAAAGCGCGAGCGTAGCATTGTCACACATAAACATTTGTAGACTGAATTTCTGCTCAACAAGAAGAGTTCAGTGCACACTCCTCTGCTATCTCGGGCTCAAGTTCTGTCCCACAGGCGCGTGCAGTGCAATTCGATAATATTCAGGGATGATTTTACTTTTCAGAAAGCGTGCGTGCAGTGAGCTACCGTTCAATCATTGTTAAAAACAAACATTTCTTTATAGACTGGGTTTCAGCACAACATGAGCGATTTCAAGGTCATACGAGCCTAACCCCCAGCTTGTCATTATTTTTCATTTTTTCCTATTATCCTCATTTCTAGAAGAAGCTTTTCTTCAAAATTTTATACATTTTGGAGCTGGCGCTCCTCATCGACAACATTACCAAAACTACAAATATTGATTTTAAGAATACAGACACTCTCCAATGGGACAATATTTTGTAAAGTTAGTGATTTGCTAGTATCGCCATCTTACATACACTCAAACATACAAACCGCGTAAAGTATACATATTTCAATGATATAAATAAGGTTTTCAAGGTCAACCGAGTTTCACCGCCAATAGTTATCATTTTTCTATATTTGTAATGCTAAAACAAATCATTTCACCAAATTTCATTGGAATTGGAGGTGAAGTATTGCATCGACAGTCTGACCAAATTTAGTTTATCTGTAAATTCATGCTGGCAGCACTGTGGACCAAATCTGTTATTTATACGTTTTTAGGTTAATTGTGAAGTTTAAGCTTGTGCTCTTGGCTCCCTTGCCGTGTGCTTAATATCAAAATATGGAAGTTGAAAGCCATAGAAAAATATTCTGTATTCAACACGCGAGTAAACAAAAATGATGTAATTCGCACAATACTATTATCTACATCTATTTACATTATAAGTAGACTTAATTGTAACAATTTCTTTTAAAGATCCAATCGGATCAATTTCTTGATATTTTATACAAAACTTCTTGAATTAGGGCTTGTATTTTCACGAGAAATATTGACGTTTATTTCATTTTATTTTGTCACGATCGATGTGCTTCAAATGAAATATCGCTTCAAAATGTCTTCTTGAATTGCTTGTTATTAAATTACTGACTTAGATTCGCATATAATGGCTATATCACATTGTAATACAAGCCAAAGGTAAGTGTTGTAAACTTCATACTCCTGTAATATGGCTTGCCTTAAATTACACGCTCATTAAATAGTCTACTATTTTAGTGTGCTGGTGTGATACAGTTGATCGCAATTGCAATTGAAATAATAATTTAATCATCGAAAAAATTACAGCAAAAATGATATACATTGAATTTAGAGCTTGTTTGATTAAAATCCGTCGTCAGAATCTTTGTCCTTGACCAAATAAATACTTCCAACTCGAAAATAAATTATTTAATTATTCAATGTAACAGTGATTATTTTCAGCGGATTCACAAATACTATTTTAATTCGTTAACAGTATTGTATTATTGAGATTCATGGGATAATTCCTAATTTGACAGATGTAATTCCGCGAAATTATTTGTTAGGTGCCCCTTATTACAACGGCCATCTACGCTGATGTCGCATGACGTAGGCAGACAAGAATATTTCCTCTCTTGCTCACAATAGAGCGAACGTATCACCAATGTTAGAAAAAATCGGACCTAGTTGGGTAATGACGCACATCAACTTTGAATTATTTCAGCAATTTTTCTCCTTTTGAGCCTAATTTCTCAAAATTGTCAAAATTTTATTCGTTAAATTGCGACGTATTACTCCAACTCCAAGCTCCTTACTTTATAAAAAGTAAATAAATATTAGTGATTTCTCAGAAAGTTTCAATCTATTTTCATAAATAAAAACATTATTTCCAGTAAATTTATAAATAAGTTTTGTACAGTTTCTGGAAAATAGGGTGTGTTTACTTTTGCAATAAAATATTTTGTACTCATTTTTCAAATCTAATCAACATCAAGCGGAATTTTATGAAACACAATTTAGCATTTTATAAATAATCATTCTATTTCGATTTTTTTTTGTGATAAGATCATTATTTTTGTTGCGATCTGTTCAATAAAGATATTCGGAATGAAAAAACAGAAAGGTGGCCTCCTTTGACATAGAAATTCATTCACATTATTGGCTATAAAAAAAATTAATTCAACAGTGCAACAATTATTAAGACCTATTATTTTATCAATGTATGTACACATACAGGTGATTATAAATGATTGACCGTGCCACCTCGGTTTGATTTTTTCTTTGCCACATCGTTGTTTAAATTTTAAATGAGTGATAGTTTTATTTTGAGAATTTCTCAAAATACAGCTTTTTATTCACTCATGTATTTTTAAGAATAAGATATGACCAAAATATATAGTGAAAAATTCAGAGAATATGATATAAGTAAAATATGTATAAATATGTTGTATTAATTTTATTCCATAGAAGATACTTTTGATCATAATTTACAAGTCACGAGACGGCTTATCATTTATGATCATTTTGTGCAACCAAGTTCACTTATTCAAATAAATTTTTTAAATAAATGATTCATAAACTGAAATACTTTAATTTAAAGCTCCGTATGATGATGCTCGGTCTGGTCCTAATTGAATAAATGAAATTTCAAAAAATAAATGTATCACTGGTTTAATGGAAATTCAGAATTTTGAAAAGTTTAGGTAAATATTAAAAGTGAATAAATTTTTTTGGCATAAACTATTTAATTATTTTAATGAAGTCCTTTTTTATTGGTACAATTCCGCAAAATAGGTATTAATTTCCGCTATCGCATCCCTCTCGCCGATCATTTTTATTCTCCCAACCTAATAGGCGAAGTATTGTGATCGAGATTTTTTGACAGTTCGACATATTAATAAATCTTCACGATTTAGACCCTACGAAATTCAAAAAACATTATTTGAAAAAAAGTCGGTCTGTCCAGTGGCGTAACCAAGTTTTCCGAGGCCTCAATGCGACAGCATAGTAAGAGCCCTTTTCCAAAAATTATAAGAAAAAAGGATCAAATTAAAAACATTTCCTGGGGTTTCATAGCTATGTTTAATTCCAAATTTTTAATCTATAGTCTATACTTATAATCTACTATACTTACTTAAATACAGAGTGTATCTATACCTATGTAATAAACTTTAATGGTGTATAGTATTTGGCGTACTATTAATGAATCAAAAATAATTTTTTTGAAATTCTTCATTTAAAAAAATTGAAGAATCATCTAGATGATAAAAGCGCATTTTTGACAACTCATGAATGCTTGTTACTTCAGAGATTCCGCAAATTACCATCTCCAACAATTACTGAGCTTGAAATAAAGCAGTTTGGGCAAATTTACGAAACAGCAGCTTCCATTTAGTACTAGTTTCAAGTTGACTGTTTGATAGGTACATAATTTATGCATGTACAAACTCAAAAATATCTTTTAGTCTTTATTGTTTAGTTATTACTGACGGGAGGTTATGTGCTGTACCTTAAAATAATAATTTGATCTTTATCAAAGCTATATAAAAAAATACACCAAAAGTAAACAAATTTTCATCCAATAATAATAATTCATTCTAATGAGCTTCAAATTCGCGTCAAACAAGTCATTGAATGAATCCCGGACACACTTGACAACTGTACATAATAATAGTGACACCTCATGGCTAAAGTTGTAACTAAATTTTTATCTACTTGAATAAACTTTAGTTGCCATATCCCTAATGTCATACATATCTATGGGCATTGTTTCACTTCAAACAAGTAATTGAATAATTTAATCTTCCACAATCACTGAGCTTGAATTAAAGCAATTTGTGCAAACCTACGAAACAGCAGCTTTCATTTAGTACCAGTTTCAAGTCTGTAAATAGTATAGTTGCTGAGAACTCAGCGTCACGCCAGCCAGCCAGACAGCCAAAGTGAATATAATAGGGCTTTTTTCGGAAAAATGCGCTAAGAAGGATTTAAGTAAATGAAAGGTTTCGGGACAATGGTTTGATGGCTACTCTTAAGATTAATTACCTTAAATTTATTAAAATAGACTACGTTCATGAACATTACATAAAATTGTGTTTATATTTTCGGATATGAAGATGAAAAACAGTGGTACTTAAAATTCTCATGTTCTGCTAAGTACTATTAATTTTACTAATTTTGGAAAAATTCTTTTTGATTCATGATTATTACGCCAAATATTATATACCATTGAAGTTTTGTTACATAGGTATAGATACACCCTGTATACTTGAGTCTACGCCTTAACAAATTTGTCAGTAACTTCATACAAGTTGACTTTTACGAGTTCGTTATCTTAAAAAAAAAACCTTTAGCCGAGGCCTCTTGTATCCGGGGGCCCAGACAATTGCGCCGGTTGGATCGGCGATAGTTACGCCACTGGATCTGTCGGTCTGTCGATAACTTGAAAACGTATATAAATTTTCGACTGAAATTTTACATTGAAGCTTTTTTTTAAAAAGCTAGTTTTGAGTTCGTGAGTGAGCTTTTTTCAATTAGTGGTACCAAAGCTTTATTGACGGAACTTTTCAGTTTCTTGCGTTTATTTTATAATTAGTGGTATTTATCAAAAAATATATGATAACTGAAATTAATCCTTGTAAAATATGCAACAACATTCACCTGAAATATTTTTCAAAATTATAGTTATTATAAGATTTTGAATTATTATGAAATTCGTTATATTTTGCTGAAACATGCGAAGAAAATAAATAATGAAAATCATAATGTGAAATTAGAATTATTATTACTTATATTTGGACATCACATGCAAGTGTTCGTCGATTGTAGTTCTAGTGTCAAAATAGTTATTTTTGTATTAAGTGTGCGAAGTGATTGTTTTTTTTTGTTGCGCGTGAGAATGTCAATTTTAACCGAGACCGTAAGGTCGAGGTAACGAATTCATTCGAAAGCGCAACAAAATACAATCACTTCGCACACGAAATGCAAACAATATTTTTTCGCCAAATGTCAAAAAATGATAGATCAACTATAATTATTGTTTTATTCAGTAAAATGTAGAAAAAAAGTACAAACTATAATTAATTTGCAGTCACCTGGGTATTGTAACCAAAAGTATGTTTGATAAATAGAGAACTGTCAACAATTAATTTTTATATTCAAAAATATGTAGTTTTGTGTACAAATTCATATTTCTTTTTTGTTAAATACCTGTTTGTTTCTATCCTTGTAGCATTACTGAACTGAATTATATTAGATTAGGTGTGCAAAATAGAATTAATTTTTTCACTAGTAAAAAAATATGTTCATTTTTTCACTAGTGAAAAAATATGTTTCATTTTTTTACTAGAGAAAAAATCACGAACTTTGCGTATCCATAACAATACAAAAATATAATGTTTTTTTGACAGTTGGCGAAAAATAATATTTAAACGATTGTCAATTGTTTTTTTACAAGTTATTCAAATTTTGTCTAGTTTGGTATCAATTCAGAGCTCTCGAGAGATAAGCTTACTGGCAACTTAAAATACATTATTATTTCAATCAACCAGATGCAAAGTTTGAAATGAACTAAACTAAAACAACTGGACGTAAAACTTATGGTTAATGTAAAATAAAATAGTAATTTCATATAACCGTCATCTATGACTTTGACAATGACAGCTTTCACTTTGAAATATGCAATTAATTGATACGATATTCTAAATTCATGAAACAATGAAACTAGTCAAGCCATTTAATTCATAGCCGGGAAAATACTGTAGTGGCCACGGCAGATTTTTTCATATTAGGGGGCAAGTATTAGTCTGGAGGAGTCAAATTTGGAGTACAAGGAATGAGAATCGAGTTGAAATCCTAACTTTACCAATTTCACGATTACAGCCAGTGCCGGATTATTTATTATTAAAATTTAATACCAAGAAGGTGCAAAACGAGATATAATGTCAAATTTCCGTAATCTCTAAAAAAATAAAATACATATTTTATGATCGGTTTTATGAACGACTTTAAATTTATTTCTCGAATTAATCTACTTTATCAAACAAATTCTGATAATTTCAAGTTTCTTTATGAAACAAAATCATTAATGTCATGTTATCGACTGTTATCTAGTAGAGTTGATTGTATTTATTCCGGAAGTAAGCTAATCTCACTTTTATGAAACCGGATATAAGATTTTCAAATGACATGTATTCGAATAAAAATAAATCTTCTCAAGATTTTAAGCCAGAAGGATCTAATACGGAGCCCTATTAGCTTCCTTATGATGTCTGTTTGTTTGTTGGAGCTCCTAGATACAACAAAAATAGACTTGAAGCCTAACACTTATTTTATAAAAGATAACAACCACATAAGTCTAAAGAAGAGCCCTATTTTTCTAGCTATGTCTATCAATTCGTTGGATCATTGTAGCTCTTATAATAGGATACACAATGTCTGATAAAGACACGTCTGTGCTCCTAGGTAAAGTATTTTTAATAGGTTCCCTGGTTAGAGAGAATAAATGAAATGCTTGAAAAATTGTCCAGGTCCCTTAAGTCCGTGCCTAGTGTGCCTAAAGAATGATCTAACACTCACAATTACTCCAAAAGAGTGAAGTGGTGCGTTGTCGTGTTGAAAAAGGTCTTTCTTGTAAGTTAATCGTGAACCTCTTGCAGCTCGGTTTATAAACGGTTCAATAACGATATACTATATGCATCTGTAATAGTTTTATCCTTTTCTAAATAGTCGACGAGGTTTATTCCTTGATAGTCCCAAAAAACAGTTGCCATAATCTTTATGATTGGAAGAATTTTCTTCCTCTTTTTTTGGTGCAGATCCTTCGCTGGAAACTCATTGTTTGAACTGTTGTCTGATCTCTTGAGTTTAGTGATATACTATCCATGTTTCGTCCAGAGTGACGAAATCACGCCTCAAGTTGTTTGAATTTCACAGTTGCAAACCATTCTTGGAACGCGACAAACGATTTTGTTTTTAGTCAAATGTGAAAAGTCGAGTGATTTATCTTGCAGATAGCTTTTTCATATGCAAATATTGGTGCAAAATATTATATACTCATTCACTACTGATCGAAAATGAGCTCGATACGCATCAGTTTACGAATTTAATAGATCTATACGATTTATAAGTCAGCACAAAATTGTATCAAGATATGAAAAAAATTAATTGAACCTCACAAAACAGAAATTTAACACCTGATCTCTCATGCTAAAATGGATAGTATTTTAAAATATGTAATAGCACTAGCCAATTCAATAATTTCAATTTCATATCAAATAAAAAAAACTGTACTAACACAAAATTACAATACAAGTACAATTTAAATCAATAATAAAACTGAAAATATGTACGGCATTAAAATAACCAAACCCATAATTGATATCAATGATAAAATCTGTTATCGATAATAAAAATGATAAGTGTGTGGTAAAGATGTATGGAAACATTGATTTTCCTGCGCAAAAAACTTGTGAAAAGCTCCGATAACAGCGCTGCTCTTTATTGTGGACGGAGGCTGAACTAGAAATATACACTTTTAACGCTTCCTGCAATATTTCAAGCAGATGGAGTTTTTTTACAAATCGGGGGAGCTCTATATCCAGGTATTATAAATTTTCGAAGAAATGAAAGAGAATAATATTGTTTGTTAGTTGTCAGAGGGTAATAATAGAAGTCGATTCTTCATTGAAAACCTAAACACCTAAAGTATCAATTTATTACCGGCAAATAATGAAGTCTACAGATTAACATCCTTAAGTAATTTTGAGCTTCTATTTTATAACTTGTTTTTACCAGAAAAATTATTAAATTGAACAAAAATGATAATAAACCACAAACTGCTTGAAAATTTCGCTATTCGCAGAATTTTAATTGAATCCCTAGATTTCATCTGGTCATTTAATGATATTTCTGGTGAAGCTGTTATCTGAATAAAAATTAAAGAGTCATCTTGATGATCAAAGCGCATTTTTGGCAGTTCATGAATGTTTGTTAGCTCAGAGATTTTGCAAATTACTATTTTCCACAAACGCTGTACTCAAAATCAAGTAGTTTGGACAAACATACGAAACAGCTTCATTTAGTACCAGTTTCAAGTTGAGGCTAGTTTTATACAAAACTTACAAGAAAAAAAGATCAAACATACAAACTCAAAAGGACCTTTTAATCTTTATTGTTTAGTTATTGACTGACGAGAGGTCATGATCAGTGATCAAAGTTATATAAAAAGATATTCCTAAAAATTTGGTACAATTACCTCCAAAACTACAGATTAAAGGAAATGAGTAACACATGGTCATGTACTGACCAAAATTGATCAAAAAAACAAAAGTTTAATTCATTCTGATCCTAACATCGAAAATCGCATGTCAATATCTTGTGTAATTCGCGAGATATTGAGATAAGTAGTTTCTATTAATCTATATCAATTCAAAATTGAAGGTCTAAAATGCAATTACTGACATTTTGCTCACACTGTGTAGCAATTTTCAGATTTTGATCATGCTTAGTTCAGCAATAATTACCTTTTGAATTTTCTTTTAATTTAATTTAACCTAAAACTGGGTTTATGAATGAAAAAATCAAGCAGTTTGGGCAAAACCTACGAAACAGCAGCTTTCATATAGTATCTGTAAGTGCTCTAGTTGTTGAAAGCTCAGCGTCAGGCCAGCCAACCAGACAGCCAAAATAAATATAATAGTGCATTTCTTTTTTGCAAAAATGTGCTAAAATCCAAGACTAAAATCATCAAAGAATATTGGATTGAACATAGACACATTGTAATATGCTGGTTCAACCCCATATTCCTGCTTTATGAGCTCATCGTAAGGCGCCTTACATTGGTGCATCAGAAGTAATATTTTGATCCCAAACTATGCTTAATATAAAAAAAAAACACTGATAAGATCGTAATAGAGAAAAAAATTACATGTGATAAATATTGACTTGATTATGAAATATAACAAATTGCAGGATAAAATTCAATATCTAATTAATTATAATGATTATACAAATTGGCAATTTTTGGGCCCTATTTATTATGTCTTCCCTGTCTCTTCGCAACATTTCAGGTATTATCTATCAACAAGCTGCATGAATTGTAACTTTTATTCTCTGAAGATCCTGAGAAGGATTCTCATAAATCTTGTCTATCGGAAAATCCTACAAGAAGAAATTTAAAACCAGCTCCGACCGAAGGGCTTTTTGGGCTGCAGTCCAAGACTCTGTGGATATAAGGATCTTCAACCCTTATTGAAGGCAATGGACAATACTGTCAATCAAAAAAATATTATTTAAAATTTGAAATTTTTGACAGAACAGCAATTGGTTTGATTACTTAGGAAGAGTTAGCCCGACCGATTCCAAAATTTAAAAAATTTGTTACTCGATCACCGTTATGACGGAGCAGGGGCTCCGTCATGTTGGAACCATTAGTTTTGTCGCTTACCTAATGAGAGATTGTCGATCCTGAGTCAATGTTTGTAGAACCAAGAGTCTATTGCCGAGTACTCTTATCAATACAGTAACTGAAAAATACACTTTCTTATTATTTGTGAATTTATTATTTATTTTTCTCAATTGAGTGAGATAAGTACATTTATCTTACAATAATGTGTTGACGTAAACAAATGAGGTAGGTATTTGGAACCAATAAGAAAATTATCACAACCAATTATAATAAATATTTTCTTCTTATTTTATGCATAATTTACTTGTAAAGAGAAATTGAATGAAAAATAGTATATTCTGATACAAGTGCGGAATGGAGATCATTCCATTCGCATGGTAGGATCGATTCGCACGAGTGGCGGATGTTATTTTTTCTACAGTCAAAGGTGTGAATATCTATAACCAAAATATACAGTTTTCTGAAAAGAGTTTGCTTCATTGATCTTATTCCAATTTATCAAATGTTGATATTATTACTCATATTGACTCCATTTTGAAGAGGAATTATAAGAAAATCAATAAGAATTAAAATTATGACAGTAATGAAACAGTTTTTTCGCGACGCCCCGCGGCTCTCTTAGGAACCTCTAAGCGTGCGGAATGACCCCTATTCCGCACGCTTCAGCGTGTGGAATGGGTATCATTCTATAGTGACTGTAGAAAAACACAGTTGTGTATTGCTTAGAAAATAGGTTGACAATGGAAAAAGGAATTTAGGCGAGCCTGTAGACCAGATTTTATCAATTGAGTTTTCAATTTTTTTTTCAATATTCCAGCTGACCAGCTGATAAAATTTGACTAAAAATCAGCTATTCTGTATATAATATTTGTTAATTGTAATTTTGCAAGACTATTCTTTGAACAAAATGATGAGAGAAATTTGAATCTAAAGTCAAAATAGAAATATTAAAATTAAGTCAATCACAATGTGAAAACTGCTTTGAAAATACCATAAAAGAAGAGATGACGTAAACGACAACGGATTGCATATTCAACCATTTATTATTCATTTCAATAAATCCGACGACAATTTTTGTACAACAGATTGACGTTAGGCTCATTATTAACATGAAATTTTGACACGGGGATATCAGGCCTTTTGAAGAGACGCACCAACCAAAAGGATTAACGGGCTAAAAACAGGAGATCTGTTTTGAAGTTGTTTTTAGATAGAAACATCATAATTATAAGATTATAGTAAACTCTACATGAATATTTTAGTGCGATCCTCGAAATTGTGAAGAAATGTATAATAACCAAACATCCAGTTATTGAGTTCTACAATTGTCATACTTTCTTGCAACGCATTTTCTCATGAATATACAACAGGTCAACTGCTTTCTATTTAATAAGTGCAAGAAATTTTATACTTCAGGCGACTCCAAGGTGTCTGTAAGCATCATTTTCTTTACATATTGTAACGAAATCTAACTCTCATTCGTGGGTTAATAATTTATTTTAACCTTGAGCTACACAAATTGAACTAAAATATTCACTATTTGATATTTCTACTACTAACCGACGCCGAAATAGTCACTATTACCACACTTATTGCTTCTTTCATTTATTTCCACGGCTTTTTATTAATTTCCAAATATTTCTCTGTTTATATTTTACTATTCTCATTTATTTCTACTTGTTCACTTCGTCTAGTTTACTTTTGCTTCGTAGCTGACCTTTTAACCACTATTATTTCTACGTGCTCCGACTATCCCTCCAATTCTCTACTACTGTCTTACTCACTCATTGTCCAATTCGAGTTTCCTGGTTTACATACCTGCGGCTATTATTTCTCGAATCTTTTGAGAAACTTCCATTCTGTCTGACGTTATCACTTCCTTGACACATATCAGTCAGTTGCACCGGCTAGACAACTCTATTGCTTATATCACCAGTCCAACCGGCGTATTGAGATGGAAGTCTACTATGTAGATGCACTGTTTGTTACATTATTTGCCATCTGTGGTTTTGGGTATTTTTATGTTATAAAATCAGGATATGAAGCTGAACCAAAATATACTATGATGTCTACATTAAATTAGATGAGTTCAACTTTTTTCTTCAAATGCAGGTAATTATACAAAGAGTTATGGTTCATATTTAGAAGAATAAGGGTAAGATGAAAGTAAAGAATACATTCGCCCTAAAACGGCGATTCCCAACTCGGCACATTCACATGTAGTCTCTGCTAATGACTCCCCAACTCGGCACATACGAGTATCTCAGGTACCTGCAATGATACCCAACTCGGCACACTTGCAGGTAGTCTGGGCGTTCTAATGTTTTGGAATAAAATAAAATCAGTTCTATAGTGTCTTTTTTATAATCCAAAATTTGAGATACAATAATACAAAATCAAAAAATAAGTAGGCTGCATCATACAATAAAAATAATAATTTCAGTGTGATCGTGTGGATTAACCTTTTTGTCGTTATTACTCGATCTCTGGACTCGCTCATAATATGGAAAAATGCTTTGCTCTTTCGATTAACACACCGCTACCTCACTTCACCAGATGAAAATTTTCGATTTGATTCACTTATGTTGTTCTACAATCAATAGTGTTTTTTCACGTTGGCTAGCTATAGTTGGCGAATTGATTTCTTTTATGTTGTTGATTGAACTGTTAGATTGATAATAGATAGCTACTAAACAAAACATTTTAATTTGTATTTTTCTTACGTGGTTAGCCGATAATAGGGATGGGTTTTTCTGCAAACACTTTGTTTAAGATGTGCCGAGTTGGTCATACGGATTACCACCAACCTTTGACTGATGTCCCATCGGGAGATTAAATGTGCCGAGTTGGGGTGTGCCCATTTGAAAAATGGTAGGGAATAATCCAAAAGAGGAAGACTGGTACTAATGTAGGCGACTAATTATTAATATTTTTCAAGCTAGGTGAACTATAGGCAGCCGTTTGAATTTAAAATTGGATTCATAATGCTTCTATATTCGAAACAGTTGTAGATGAACATATTTTTCCTTATATATATATTATATTTTTACACTTGAGAAAGACAGCACCAGTGGCAGCACTTTGCTATTGAAACGTTGTGTTTCTAATCATTTTTATATACAGAACTTCACCAAATAAAACATATTTATATTTTTTCTTATTTTTAGTTTGAAATTATTTATTGAACTAACACTTATATGGAAGAAGAATAATTATTGTAAACAAAATCAGTTTATTATATTATAATCTCATTTTTAAATCTGACGTATGTTTATAGTTGACTTTTCATATCAGACTGTGGCTAGGATCATGTAAAATTCATTGCCCTATTTTTTTAATCGATACATAATCCCATTAATAAACAAGAATAGAATGGAGGTTGAAAGAAAAATATTAGAGGCAGAGAGGTACATGCCCAGGGTACCAAAATTTTAAAATTGCTACAAATGTGAAATAATTAAACCAAACTGTCACATACGTGTGCATACAAAAATTTTCTGAATCATGAACTTATCCCAATTTTCCAGATATCAATAAATTGTAGTGCTATATTCGTATTTAGGTTTGCCTCTTGTGTCATATACTATTTGTTCGGTCAACGCAGTATGAATTCGGAAAATAATGAAGGCAGATATAGGCATAAATCTATTTTTTATAAAATCTCTTGAAATCTGGATATAGTTTTAATATAAAGTGACATACGGTCAGTTGTACCGCTGGCCCTTAAATTTTAGGTGTCGCTCAACTGAACAATATTGTATCAAGACTGAAAAGTCAAATGTGACATAAACATTGTTGTTAGTACTCCCATTCGATATTTTTTGTTTGGGTGAAGTTTAAAATCTAAGCTAGAATGGTGCAACTGCTCAATAATTAATTTATGTAATTTTTTAAATAATTGACTGATTTAGAAGCGCCATAGTTGAAAACAAAGTCGCAAGATTCAGCACACATTACTATATGGATCAAGTCAGTGTAAATAAAATTAAGTGCTGTCTATAATTTCGAAATAAAGCCATTTTCTCAATCTAGAATGGCTACTTGCAGGCAATCAAGGATAGAATTTCAATTTTTGTCTGTCTGACTGTTTGTTTGTCCAGGCTAGTTAAAACTTTGGTCAAACTATCGATGTACTACTTCACCTCCGATTTCAATGAAACTTGGTAAAACGATTTGTTTTGGCACTACAAATATTGAAATAATAATATCTATTAGCGGTCAAACTCGGTTGACCTTGAAAATTGTATTTATTAAATTATATCAACGTAACATGTCTACATTGTTCATGTGTGTATGCGGTATTAGCAATTCCCTAGTGAAATGAAATTTTGTTAGTGGCACTAAAACAGTGATTTTGTTTTCAAATGGTGGTGAAAAGACTTGTTTAGCATTGAAAATATGGTAATGATAATAACTATTGGCGGTCAGACTTGGTTGACCTAGAAAACCTTATTTATCAATTCATTTCATTAAAAAATATATACCTACATTACACGATATGTGTGTAAGAGATGGCATTAAAACAGTAGTTTTTGTTTTCAATCGACGGTGATTCGCATCCAGCAAACGGGCGGGCCTCACCTGCTCTGAGCAAACACGACGTGGAATCTTGAGTCCGAGACAATGCAGGCATATTAAACCCAATATGAGGTATTTAGTGCACCCTTTTTCATGTGAGTACGCGTGTCGACTGTTGGCAACGATCAGTTGTTATGTTATAGCCGAATATTGACGAAGATAGCTCGGGAATTTGAGAATTATCACATGATATGTATCTCTCATTACCCCTCACTTCTCTGTATGTGCCTTAATTAACCAATAAATCGTTTTTGTCATAAAACCCATTCAGAAAATCAGTTATTTTTTCTTTGTTGCTTATTACTGCTGGCGACTAGCGATAGAATTAGATTTAAATCTTAAAAATTGTGGAAGAAGAAGCAAAGACGCCAAACACCAGACATCAAAGTGAGGAAAATAGCACTTTTGTGAAAATGTGCTAAAAATGCAACGATGCAACTATTAGCAATTGCGCGGAGTGATTATAAGAAATGCTTCCAAGAGCAGAAAGATTGCAGAAACAAGGTTGTAATTTCCAAAGAAATATATCTTTAATAAAGCAACGTCGATTTTAGCCAATAATAATTCTACATCCTGTTACAGCTTAAAGTCGAGTACTTTGTGGACAAAATCTCGTAGTTCATACAGAATCGACTTTATAGACTCGTCTTTCTATCAGCTTCGCTCGCAACGTTCGCTTGCCCATAAACTGTGATTAGTTCAATAATTATATACTTGTTACATAAATAGCTATTATCATAATATAGTTACTTTTGTTGCATCTGCAACCTATAGAACAAAATTATGAAGTTGGTGACGTTTTGAAAACACTAGCAGTTCATTAGTTGAAAAATTCATTAAAAACAAACAATATTAAATCAAAATTTTGACAACAAGGCTTAACAACTTATTTGATAGATATATTCCTGGCTTTAGATTACTTCAAAGGTCATTAATCCTACAGTAAAACATTTTGTTAATTTTTGAACTAATTATTGACTGTCAAAACATAATATATTTCTAAAAAAAATAGTTAAATTACAAGTCAAGTCTCAAAAATAAAATATTCCTAATCAATATTTTTCAAATTGAAAATGAAATATTTAATATTTTTTGACATATAGTATAATATAAACCTTCGAAATTTTGGTTCGTAAACTAGTCTTTGATAACATTATTGAATGAAATTTATGTTCCTTCAAAAATGTTTTCAATTTTGGGTAAAAAGTATAATGATGTTAAATTCACAGAGTAAGAGGGATAGTCAATTAGTTCAAATACTTGATTAATTCATTTCTTGAAGAGCTAGTATTGCATTGGGAAGGTGGGAAGGTTTTAATGAACCAGAAAATTGGTTAGGATATTTGAATTTATCTGGTATCGAGCCCAGTTCTTCCTGGATTCAAGTCAAGTAAGTCAAGCGCTGTACGCTGTCGGCTATCTCTAATAAAGAACAATTATCTTCAGTCACTGTTTTGCACTGTTGCAAGTAATCCATAAAATGTATCCCATTTGTTACTGAATAATAATGATGGACCTAAGTCTTATACATCACTTAAAAAAGTTAGATGAATAGTCTTTAGAATTGTTAGTAATCAATTTGAATGTTGTGACTCTTCCAGTTATTTTTATCTCGTCAATGAATTCAACATGTTGCTATGAATTTATTTTGTGGTTTGAATGAATTTAAAACTATAATCCATAGCAGTCGCATTTGTTTTTGGTCAATTAAAAGTTGTCTAGGTCAAGTATTATCAATACTCCCCCGTAAAATGTAAAGAAGAGTAACAAGTTCATAATCTCATATCTATGTTTAGTCACTTCGCTCAATTTTCTCCGTGACGTCAGATCAAGAATTATCATATCCAATGACAAAGTTTATAGCATGTTTGTAGCCAAAATTAGATCATTTTATTTTGTAGAAGACTGTGGTGCTTTACATATAAAACGCATGAACATGTTAATTGATTGTGATAACTTAAATTTAGATGTTCCTCAAGATATTTTTTATCGGACTTACTTCATTAACCAACAATAATAATAATAAATAAGTATCTAGTATCAAGACTATATGCGGCTTGCTATACCGTACTGAAGAGTCCTAATAAGGACGAAGCACGTATCTACGGTTGCTGTCCTATTCAGGATGGTGTGAAAACCGACTCCTGGGTTTATATTTTTTGTGAAACTTATCAGGTTTATTTATTAAGAATATATAAACAAAAACTTTTGAAAATGTTTCCCAAGATCCTGAATTTATCATGTATCTATTCAGTCAAACAGTATCAAATTAAATTAGGTTACTTTTCTACTTCTTGGTATCATTTACAAACAATATGAATATTGGTAGTGTCAGATTTCCTAAATAATCTGCTATAGAAAAAATATGGATTAGTTTCTATTTTATTTACAAAAGGAAACTGTGATCTCGACTGCAAAAAATTTTAATTAGTGTACTAGTGATTGCAGAGAAAATTTCCAAGCAGTGAAATATAAATTATATAGAGCAAGGATACTTAGAAATATCAAGTACAACTAGAAATATTTACCTTTCAGTTTCATGTTCAAATATATCGACTATAATTTTGCAAATTGGTTTGGAAAATATTCAAATTGTGTTGTTCCATCATGAGACATTGATCTGGGTTAATAATTTATAGGTACAATTTTATGCTTTGAAATTTGTGTTTGAATTATGTATGTATGATTTTATATGTTATTCCCTAATATCGAGATGGATTCACCGTTAAAGATCGATCCTTCATCTTTTTCTGATCGATCAAATCGATCAAATTGATTAGAAGGACTAATGATCGATTAAAAGTACATGCCTGTAGTCGTTGAGTAATTCGAATATTAATAGTTAAGCAAAAAGCTTTCGTCAGTTAGCTCAAGCAGCCAGGCGCAAGTGTGGGCTGTGTGCAATATTGGGCAAAAATCGATGTATATCTTTGACGACAGAAATGTGTTGTTTCAAGAAATATTTCGTTTCTATTAAGTTCAGTAAGACTTTTTCAAAAAAAGTTCACTTTTTAAATTTTAAATGATATAAGAAAACTATCACTTTTATACTAGTGCAAATATGTGTATACAATTGCACTTTGTACCCTGGAAAAAAAATTTAAGGATGCACTTGTGCACCCACAAATCGGCGCCTATGTCTAATCTGTTTTATCTAAGAAGTTTAAAGAGAAGCATAAAAGTAAAAGAGAAAAACTAACAAACGTTACGAAATATAATTTCCATAATTCTAGAGGTAACAGTATTATTATAGCTGCAAGTTGAGTACAACTATTATCTAACTTAACTTCAAGTTGAAATGTAGTCCAACAAGAATACCGTTAGAGCTGAGAGCAATATTCCCTAAATTCAAAGATTCACATAGAAAATTCTGAGTGCAAAAGAAAAGAAATTATAATTATTAATAAAAGCGTAATAAAAATATTTGAATCAGCTCTTGGAATTAGATCTAAGTGTTTTTTGATATTGATGATGGTAAGGTTTACATTTATTATTGAAATATGGATTATTCCTGATAGAACAGCGTAATATTTTTAATTTTGTAAGGCATGCATTTCGCTTGAATATAATAAATAATTATTTGAGAAAAAATTAGACACTGAAAATATCAAGCTTTTTAGTCCAGGAATTAGGATCTATATATTGATACGTGAAGAGAAAACTTTGTACCCTTTTCAAAGTATATTGCACGCACGAAGGAATGTAAGATTTGGCATACATAAATTGAGAAGGTGTGCATAAAGATAAAATTATATATATAGGGTGTTCTATTTTAAATAACTGCAGAAAGTGATATTAATTTTCGCTGGAATATCTCGAGAAATATGCAATGAATAGAAAAACGTCTTCAGTAAAAGTTTAATGATTTGACGACATCTAATTATCATTCCCGGTGACAGGGAGAAGGGAGTCACTTTAAAATCTTGTGTGAGAACCACTATTTTTTATTGTAGATTCAGATAGAACGTCGAATACTAAGTTATTTTTTCCTGAAACCCTCAGGGATAGACGGTTAAATTCAATAGCGTTTAAACTTGAAAATTTAATGAATTATGGTTGAATTTCGACTACTGGGCGATTATTATATTAATTTTTATAAATAACCGATTCTTGTATGATTGTTTGTTATAATTGACTAAAGTAAACTTATAAGATTTGTTAGGGCAGTTCCACCGACGTCAATTAACAATCGTTTTTATGTTTGTGTATGAAATAATCTTAGAAGATGAATGAAACATAGGGTGCTTCTTATTAAGTTTACCAAAGATTTTTCATTTATTCTTCAGGTAGAATATTTGAATGATATTGAATAAATAATTTTTATTATGATTTAATGTTAATTTCGAACGAATTTACAGTACGATCAAATAATAGCAACCAATTTCTAGCTTAAAAATCTTTGTGGTTTATCCTTCACTAACATTCAAGAACATAGTATTTGACGGCTGGTAACCACATTTACAGTACAAATATACCAATCTACCAAATCATACAATTGTGTGTTCCATTCTAGAAATGAGTTTCGATATTTATTTATTTGTTGAATTTAGGGTGTTCTGTTGTTATCTCAGATGTTGCCAGTAGATTTATTTCTTGATCTATATCTAATGCATACTCAAACAAACAGAAAATCACAATTCATCATTGATTTTACAAGTAAAAGTGATCAATATACATGTATAAAATAAACACAATTAAGCCACTTTCAAGGTTTGCACGCATGCACGAGACGCAGGGCGAAACTGGTGAAAAAAAAAGATTGATTACCGTCTGCTAAAAATGCAGATAGAAAGTTTGATTCATGAAAGGGTTTGAGTTGCAAACGTTTATGATGTGCACAATGCACATCACCATATCGTGCGCACGTCAAGTTGAAATTTTTTTTAGATCATAAGTGATATAGTGATATACGTATATACCGTAAACGTCCTCCTACATTTTTTTATTGACCAAACTTGTAATCTGTATTGTTTGCAGACGGTAAATACTCATATGTTTCCACCAATTTTGCCCTACGTTTCGTGCATGCATGCAAAAATTGAGAGTGGCTTAATTGGGCTTATTCCATACATGCATACTAATCCATTCGACTTTATCGCTGTTATGATTTTCTGTCACTATCTCCTAGTCTTTTATTAATATAGCTCAGATATTTCTGTATGAAAAGTTGTATTTTTGTTGTGACTCACGTCCTTCAGATCAGTATTTCTCACGTTGCATTTTTGTAATTTCTTACACCCATTGCATTTCCTATTGTCGGACAAATAATTTTCTGCAGCATAATTGTGAAAATGTTAGAGTAGAGATTATGTAGTAGTCTTCTTTTATTTTCATGGATATCTTGGATATAAGTTTGGATTCAAATTTTAATTTTTGAATTTGCTTGATTTTGATTTTATGGATGAATTGTGACCAAAACCATTATTCCATGATAATTGGAATGATTCACTTAATCACATACAGAACAAATGAAGATTACTGTGAACAAAGTGGTTTTTTTCATTCAAAAAGATATTTTACTATAGAATAGTATATTATGCTACAAAGACCGAGCCCAAGGCGTAGCTTTATGTAGCCAACTTCATCCGTGACAATAATGACGGTCATTCAGTGTTCGTGTTGCGTACGATACTTTTTGTAATAAGTGCATCGAAGTACCCCATCCCTAAGCTTTCTATATAAATTTAGATGCATTAGAATTATCTTATCGATTTTAGAAACAGATTTTGCAATTGTGATACATTCACAGTAAATTAATACTATGAAACATAACTTGCATGACTTATTTTATAGATTGATATATTTCCACATTTTCTGTGTTATCACGTTTGCAGCAAATGCAAACTCTATAACGAACACATCTCATGATACAATTTTTTTCCAAATGTCAATATGACATCAAAATGAAATTAAATAATGTTAACCTTAAGTTTTAAAAGGACAATAACATCTACGGTCAACGTACGCACCTCGGGCCAAAGGCCCTCGGAAAGTACACTGTTGACCTCAGGCTTTATTGTCCTTTCAAAACTCTTGATACCTTAATTACTATTTCATACCAAACGTAACCAGAAAAATGTCAATAATTTATCACAACTGCGGAAAAAATCGTAAAAAATTATTACTTTAGAATATACTTAAAATAATAATTGACTCATATTTAATACAAATGTTTGTTCTTCCTGTTTCGTAAATAATTTTTTATTTCTATATATGGCGAATTCTATCTGTTCGGAAATGAAATAACAAATATAATTGTATCAGCAATTGAATCTCATAATAAAACTTCGTTAGTTAGTGAAGAAAATTATTAATAATAATAAATTGTATTTATATATCAGTGTAGGTAAAATTTTAAAGAAATATTAAAAATTCCAGTGATCAATGAATAAAGACTGTGATCGTAGAAAAGGTATAGTGTACAACATTTCACTTTTCAGTGATTCCTGCACTTGACTTTGTTTTTTGTTGAAACTCTCACACTTCGTGTGAAAAGATTAATCTTTTCCACTTTTATACAATATTATACCAATGGAAATGAAACAGAGCAAAAATAGAATATAATTTTCACAATTGAAAAAACAAAAAAAATTCTTCAAAATACAATGAAGTATGGTATTTATTCACAAAATTTAGCCCACATGCCACATGATTCGAGAAACAAGAATTTGCACTCGGGAGAAGAATCTGCGTATGCCAATCTCTAATAGATTAGATTAGAGATAAATATTGTACGAAACATTTTTCCGTTATTTTGCTTGAGATTTATTTTAAAAAGAGTAATAATAAAACAAATACATCTCCGAAGACTCCGTAGAATTTAGAAAAAAATTGCAGAAAATAAATAATATTACTTATTTCGTTTTGATGGAAAGTATATTAGATGGGTAAATATAGTTTTAATCATCACGTTTCCGATAAATAACTAGCCTTGGAATTGTCAAATCATACACGTGAGCTTCATGCACGCAACGATTGCCTGAAAGTTTGTTTTCGACTGAACAATTTTCAATTCACTTGCACGTAGGTATATCCAAACTGAACTTTAACCAGATGTTTATAGGTTTATGTTGTATACATGTATGTTACGGTTAGTATAATAAATTCGGTTACAGTTGATAATTACCGGTAATTATTAATATCAACCACATAATTGTACTATCAATAATACAAATAATTATATTTACTGGTAATGATCTGGAGTTGTCACTAGGGGCTGATAAGCATAGATGATTTCATAATAAAATCGAAGAGATTCCGTTCGAAACTGACATCGATTCTTGTGAAAAAATAATTTTTGAAGCAGTGACCTTGAATTATAATAGAAAAATCTCGAACGGCAACAGGTTGCATAGATATTTGGAACTATCTATTCAAACATAACTATTGAATGTATAATTAATCAATTCAACCAAGGCACACATGATGTTTGACAATTGTTAATTTTCCTAATTCCTATTCTAAAACCATTGATATCACGAAATAATTTTGATTATTTCACTCATGTCAATTATACTGACATATTTTGCATAGTTACAATGACAATTATAATAATAAATTCCTTGCCAACGGGAATTTACCTCGGTAAAGTCCCGTTACCTCGGTAAATTCCCGTGGGCAAGCGAGCTACCGCGATAAATTGCCTTTGTCATGGAGAAACAATACACAGTCCCACTATAAACAAACAATCAGTTCTCGGAAATGTCAAAATTTAACCGTTTTGGAAATGCATTTTTCGCCGAAAGTAATGAAATTGAAAACAAAAGGTCTGAAAATACAAGAGTATATGGAGACAATCTAGTGCATTTTTCAATAAAAAAGGTTTGTAGTTGCAATTAACATTATTTAATAGGTACTTATAGTAGCAATTTCATTCGAGAAATATTCTCCACAAATACCACTCGCGACTTTAATTTTATCATAAATTTTTCTTTCAAACATTGATTACCTTTAAGCAATATCCTTCGAGTCATCTGCTCAGATGAAATCCCTCGAGCTACGCTCTCGTGATTTAATCGGACAGATGACTCTCACGGTGTTGCTAGGTAATCAATGTTTTCAAGAAAAATTTATTGATAAAATTACAGTCCCTTGTGATATTATATACGACAATTTCCGAAAGCACGTTGCTCAGTAATATTTAAAAGTAACGAGCTTCATGAAACTCGAAACTTTCATAATAATAAGCATGATTGTGGGACTTTTTTTTGGGAATTTATTTACTGATTCAAATTAATATTTATGTAGCAAACGACAACTATATTGAATGTGTAATTAATTAGTTATATCCAAATTGGTTACACATGAATTTTTACACCATATATACTTATCTTGATAATAATCTTTCTAGAGAGGTTATCAGTGTAATTTTTATTGATTGGACAGATTTGATATAACTATAATATCTTTAGGTTATTGCTAATTCCGAGAAAATATTGACAGTATTGGAAGCATGTTGCCAGTGATTTCATTGTAACAGCATGACATCGCGCGGAGGGCCTGTTAACTGAAATAAACATGCCTGAGAAAACTGTCAAAGTTAGTTATCGATGGTCGAAGGATATTCGGCAAGAATTTTTTTTCACATATCTAACTTATTAATCACGCATTGAAATAAAACTAATCAAGTACAATTATTAAAATTCAAAATAGACACACATGACATCTGATATTGTAACGGATTTTATTTATTAATGTTTGGAATATTTAGAGATGATTCTAGCAACCTTCTGAAAGAAGGTAGAGCTGTTCCGGGCCAACACAGGTGAAAAAGATCTCTCCCTCTGCCTATACAAAAGACTGCGTGTTTACTTGAGTAGTTAGAGTAAATGTCAGGTCAATAAAAATTTTGATGATATAAATATCCCCGAAAATAAATCTTAGTTGCATTATTATTGTTAAGTGTAGAATAGTGAATAATTAGGTGTATTTTCAGTGCTTTGATTCATTCAATAAACTCTTATCTTCATTAATTTCATCCAATCATAATAGTGTTTTGATTTTATTTTGAATTTCAAAAGCATGTATTAGTTGCTTAGTTAATCCTTAAACTGTTCTCAGTATAATGTTAATTGGGTATTTGATTAGTCAATTTTGCACACGTCATCATAAACAGGCTGATCTTATTTGGTTCTGATTATACCAGAAAAATTTCAGCATAATCTTAATTTGATTCGTCAATTTCGTGTTCTAAACCACAAATAGGAGGATTTGTTTCTATAGATTCTGAGACCAAAATATTGTATTTTATTTCTATATTTTTCAGAGGTAATTGAAGACAAAATTGATCAGATGATATATTTCAATGGAAAAATTAACTTTTTCAAGCGAAATTTCACTATTTTGTATGTATTTTTATTTTACTTTTTATTTGCGAGAAACGATCATAGATTGCACTGATCGCAGGAAAAAATAATTTGGATTTTGCATATTATTTTCAATGAACATGATTACAATGTATCATTTTTGTATTTCTCCACATCCGCTACTCTCAAAAAACCGATTTTTGACAGTGACCTTTGTATCCTCAATCATTTTTTTGTGTTACACTGAAACCAGAAACTAACTAGTTTATCTTGTAGAGGACACGATGTTATTTTCTACAATCGAGCCTTTAAAAATGGAGTAATAATTTGTCACCAAAGTTGGATGTTTTTCAAAAAATTTGTTTTCATATTTTCAGTCAAACCCATCGGAGATCGGAAGTTCATCGGTGACCCATCGAGGATCCATCGGGGGTCCGTCGAGGACTGCTCGGAAGTTCATCGAGTACACATTTGTATTCATATGAAATATGAATAGTATTTGGATTTAGCCCAAGATTTTTTATCACATGGAAAAGCTTCTTTGTTACAAGCGATAAAGAAATATAAAATAGCCCATTTTGTAGGGCTGGCGCAACTTCCTAAAAATAGTGTCACAAATTTTATTGTAAACAATTTATTTGCACAGGTTACAGTGCCAATATTTACTTAATACACGTGTATGATCGCTATTTCGCTCACAGTTACTCGGTACTGAATGAATTCTCTCTCCTAACTCACGCTCTTAAGTATACCTAATCCAACAATGGGCCAACATTTAATTGTCTAACAGTTGATGCCTGGCAGTCACCGAACATCTAGTAACCATAGGCTGTCAATCATGTCCGACAATTGAACATCGACTTGGTCAATACTAACTAGGATTACAGTTACAATAAATTATTGGCTAAATAGCGAATTCAAATACATAATAATGTGAACTAATTACTTAAAATATTTCACATTTGTGACAATAGGTTTTTGACAGTGTATCTTTGTACGTAATTTTTTTTTGTCGGAAATTAAAGAACGTCAATGATTGCGGCATATTTATTATTATATTATATGAAGAAGAATGATATTAGAAATTACAAAAGCAAAGTTGCTAATGTGATAAGTTTTACCAATATTCATAATCTATGTAGCCATTTTGTCAATGTTATTAATTTTTTCTTCATCCTATTTTGCATGAATATTCTCAATTAATTCCTTACAGGTTTATTCAGACTCTTTTATGTCAAAAGTACAATTATTTTGAAAATTTGAGCTATGGAACTTTCCCAATTACAAAACGAATTTGATGTTTTCATATCTTAAAGAATCATGAAACAGATTTATTTTCAAATTTAAAGTAAGGTGAGACCAAGATTTTATTTTGGATAACAAATGAAGTATTCCAATCTTGCGATACATCATAGAAAATTCATCAAGCGATGACGCCGTGAGTCTGAGGTATAGCGTGTATAGAGTTAACTGGAAGGATGGTGCGACGGGCATCACAGCTGGCAATTACCCAGCAAATACCACAAAATGTTGCAGGTATAAAATGGAAAAAAACCAGAATTGTACTGGAAAATTATTATTCTCCCGGTGTTCCTTCAACAGAATTTAAGATAAAGTAAATGATATAACAATAACATTTTAATTCCATGGTCTCCACATTTTTCACAGACAGTTTTCATGAGTGATAACTTTTCAAATTCACAAAAAAATCGTAACTACTGATATATTTGTTTGAGCTCCTTTCATATAGCTGACTCGACTTATGATGAAATGCAGATCACTCAGATTTGGGGAGTTTTACTTATTGTAACGGTACATATATTCACACTAATTGCAAAATTTTCCTAAGTACATCTACTAGCAGGTAAAGATATCCCCTACTGTGACGATGCTGCCTTCCAATTAGTAAGTCAGTCATCCTACCAGTTAACTCTATACACCCTATATTATGTGATATATTTATCCTAATTTTGCCAATTTGACTGTTTTTTGGAAGAAAATCAATAAAACTGTTCAATGTAAAAGAATATTTCTGAGATAATTGCTGCGGATGATAGAATAATGAAAATTAATTCGAAATATATTTTTAAAATTTTTGTATACTCTTAAATTATCAGAAACAGGATATACATCTTTTAGTACCCAAGACACACTGTTGACGAAGTCACCGTTTTTCCATGATACATTGCATAATTGAAATACCTTCATAGAATATAAAAAAGTTTGCATCACCTTTTCATCTCCCTTAAACTCTAGATATATTCATCTTAACTCATTTGTAGCATTGCTTGTACGTTGATATCAAAAGCATTTGATGGGTGTACTATTGAAAGTTTAAAAATATTTGAAAATATTCGACTCATTTTAAAAGAGGATTTTCATTGAAAGGGATCATAGAGTTATTCTTCTATTATTAAGGGATGAAATGTGATGACATCAGTCCTATTGAGATAGTATTTTCTATACAAGTGTTCTCAAATAACATAGTTTTGAGATCATACTAGTGGAGTATTTTTTCTTCTTCTGAATTTATGCAATAATTTTCAACTATTTGTATGTTATGAAGGATATAGTAAATTTAATTATTATTTTATTTGCAGGTATTTTATTTAACATCTGTTACAATGATTGTTTGAAATCAATAATTTCCATAATTAGTCATTAAGCAAAGGAATAATAAAAACGTAACGGAAATTACAAAAGTTATGAACAATTATTTCATGATTACTTGATAATTACCATGTTTTACCAGTATAGCATCTCAAATAAATAGCTAGTGTCAAGCAATAAACAAACATATAAAAATGATTGAAGACATTTTAAAATGAGTTTTGGATGAAATGTTGTATTTGACTCGTGCGAAATCTGATTAGACACTTAAGAAAATTAACAATTCACCCTTCAGACGTCGTGACTTATCATTTTGTTTTATGAATAATATATTACATTCAAAATAAGTACAATAAATTGCCATTTTCTACAGTTGCTATGGAAAGTTGATGTTTATGGTTTCCTTTATCAATACGAATTTGTCATTTTCTAAAAAGCTAACTTTGTCGCACGTCTGCAATAGCATTAGGTTCTTGGTCGCTCACGCAATATGTTAGCATGGATACAAATGGAATTAAAATGCTAATCAAACCCAAATTTTATGATATTTGAATATTTGATAAGGTAATAATAAATGTAATAGGCTTGTTCCTCGAATAGACGCTTTTTTCGCTCGAGAGTCACATGCTGTTGTTGTGAGCAATAGCTCTCAAACAAATTAAGTTTCGACCCAACATTACATTTATTTAGTTTACTCTTTCCAGTTGTCTCGGGCTCAAGTCCGGTCTTACAGGCGCACGCAGCGCAATTCGATACAATTCAGGGATGTTTCTCGAAAGTACGAGCAGAGCAAGCTAGTTCACAATTAATTTATCGGAAAAAAGCTACTGTTTTACTGCCATTGACAAAGCTTCATTCGACTAGTCAGTCGCTGGTGTCACCATCTCTTAAAAATTGTTTGAATTACTAGAAGCCTGTATTTGATGACTCTATCAATTGAATTATCTGGATTAATTAAGTTATCGTAGAAATGTGTATATTATGAGCGCAAAGTATTTATGTCACTTTGCTTATATGCCAGAGTAAGCCAAATGCGAGTGCTTCAATATTTATAGTCGAATTGTCACAACATAACTTTCCACTCTAAATTTGCAAATTATATTTTAAGTGATCTATTTCCAATTGACAAATCCTTCAAATCGAAAAAGACATTTTTTCTCTGTTTATATAACATATCTTCTTTATGAAGTTAGTTGAGAATTTTCACATTTTATTTATTTAATGAAGCTCTGCCATTTTAACAAAAAAAACATCAGAAATCGTTATGATGGAATTCAGGGTAGCACCATTTTAGAAAACATTACAAACTTCTATAAACTGAAGTATTGTTCATGGTAATATAATTTTAATATCAAG
Organism: Dromius quadrimaculatus; assembly: GCA_963989225.1. Lineage (NCBI taxonomy): Eukaryota > Metazoa > Arthropoda > Insecta > Coleoptera > Carabidae > Dromius > Dromius quadrimaculatus. The sequence goes on from OZ022324.1 coordinate 12,981,832, forward strand.
TATAAGAGAAAGACCGATTGAAAATGCCAAGATATCAGTAGAAACTAAAAATAATTGCGATACAAATATACAGTAATAAAAATAAAAATGTGAGATAGTTTCAAAAGCACCCACAAAGATCTCATCATCACTGAATCGCATATTTCTCTCAAAATAATTAGAAATCACGCCGGAAACCTTCTGAGACGCTTTTCAGACTTCCAAAAAGATGAAAACTGTTAAACAATATGCACTGCACTCAGATGAAGGGATTTAAAAAAATCTTTTGTACCGAGACGTCAACTCAACAGGAAGAAGAGTAAGAAGAACACATATTTCGACGACCAATTTACAATAGAGAAGCGCTAAACAAGAAAAATGAAATACGAAAAAAACAAGTATTTGGATAGTTATGAACAACGACATAACATCGACCAAAATCGGTAATTTCCGGAGGAAAAGTGCAGCGGATTGGTGGATGAGAGTGACGTCAAAGAGGAACAACCGCCTGTCGGGAAATCTGGACTGCTATTGGTGAGGAAAATCGCGCAGTGACTCTCTGTCTAGCTCATTTATTTTACGTAGTTATATTTTATCTTGATTTTCTTTTCCTTTTGGTTGATAATTTACTTTCTGCCACTTGTATTTTATTTAATTATTCATGTCCACAGTTCTGGTTTGTAGAATTACTAGTGAATTTTACCATAAATTGCAGCCGGCATGAAAGAAAAACTGAAAATCTCACCTTCCACGGCGAATATCAAACACAAAGAGAACTTTTGATATTAAATCCTATTTGTTAGAGCTTGCAAAAAAGTTTAAAGCAATCAAATTTTGAAGTGAACCGTTATTCTGAATTCTTTGATATTTCAACTCTCTTAAATTCAATATTATTGCCAAAATCAAAGGCAAATTTGACAGTTTGCATTTGCTATTCATCCTTTGATATGCTTTTAATAAATTTGAATGGCATAATTCTCGATATAATGAACTTTGTGAATCAGTTACCAGTAAGAAAAATAATGTTGAAAATAGAATTATATAAAAAAGACTTTTGAAACTTATGTTAAAATGCACTAAAAAAGAGAAAACTTTTTTTTTCTAGTTCTCCATGAAGAAAAGCGTGGACCATTTGAAGTAATTTTTATGGAGAACCGGGAGAAAAATTATTTGTCCTTTTTATTGCAAATTAAGTTTTTATCTTATTATATTTGATACCTTTTAGTTTTCTTGTGAGTATTTTCTGAAAAGATTTTTTTAATTCTATTGGGGAATATTATCAACGTTATTCTGCTAGTTGAATTTTTTTATTTGATACCCATTTCAAGGCAATTGTGAAAAATAGGTGATCATCTTGAGACGGTCGCCATATTGAATTTGGTATGCCATCACTCACCTTATTGTTTTCTACTTGTCAAACTTCCTCATTTGATATCCATATAAGCAGGGTTATAAGGAAAAAAGTAATCTGTCATCTATTATCTTATCTTTTTCCACTAATACTTGTTTTTCACAATTTTTTCCATTTTTTTTTGATACTTTTTTTTTACTTATTACTGTGTCACCACAATCTGATAATGAATTTTCGTAGAACTTTTCTTTCAATTACTAGTCAATCTGAAAAAGTTGGTTTAGGTTACGTTAACGGTAGGTTATTCCTTCACTTGTCATTTTTTTTCCATTTTCGTTATGTTTTGTAAACGTAAACAAAACCGAGTTTTTCAGTTCAAGGAAAACTATCAGACTGTCGAAGAAATTAGGATAAAAACAGTGATTTCAAGGTCATATGAAGTCTGATCTCCACCTGTCATTATTTTCCCTATATTATACTGAAGTATAGTAGAAACTTTTCACAAAATCTCATCCATTTTAGAACTGAAGTCCTTCAACAACAACATTATCGAATTATTCACTTTGAAGTTGGCTAAAGTTCTCAGATCTTTAATTTGAGCGGAAAAAGGAATGAAAATAGAAAAAAAAATTAGTTGAAAGAAAATTGTGGAAAAAAAGTATTGGACGAACAAATGGAGAGGAAAAAAATTGTGTACAATCCTACACATCAATTAGATTATTTACCAGTACTCATTCATGATTTTTTTTTATTACAGTCAGTATTTTTTGGAGAAATTTTGACCACTATTGTATTCGATTGAATCATCATGTTGAAAATATGTATCAATCACGTCTTTTACCCATTTTTAGGTGTGGCACAAGAAGGTCATGATGTATGATTCGCTTATTGGTATTTTTGTACAGTAAGTACGGTAACCATCCGTCAAATACAGGTGCCCAAGGATATTAGTGAAGGGTACAACACTAGACATTTTTTTTCTAGCCAAAAATTAATTGCGGCTTTTGATTCTACCTAGGATCGAATTTGATCATCAGAACAGAAGTAAAGCGCTCTCATGCTCTTAAGTAACCCAACATTGATAACATATTTAAGAACTATTAAAATACAATTATAGAACGTACAATTAGTAAAATTCAAATTAGAAATACATAAGTTTCGACATCATGGTTACTAAACAACTAATAATCATATTAGATTTAAGGCTTATTAAAATTTTCTATTGAATATCATTTTGAAAAGCTAAAATCAGTAACGACTCGTAGCTAAAACTATTGAGTATATGCTGCTCCAGAAATTTTTCAACTTTTGTTTCGAAATTAAGTAAAAGAAAATAAACATGCATGAAAAAAAATCATACAGAAACTTGATAAAATCATAAAAACATTTTTTTAACCTATGTAGATTTTTACAGTTCAAGCTTGATTTATCAATTTCAAAATTGGTCGACACTGCAGGAGCGACAGTGCTCTATCCCTCAAAGCCTCGCGTGGAGCTTCCTATAAGTGCAAGTGTACAACAAAAAATTTTACGCCACTGGATCTGTGAAGTGCACAGTACCATACAAAGATTTTGTATCTTTTTCATAAATCATTACATTAAATGTTATCGATAATATCAAGTAGAAATAGAGGGTGCTGCAGTACCACAGTGCGTATCCGCGAGCCGCTGCTAGCTAGAATATATTATTTGCGTTCTATTGCGGATCACTATCGTATGATTACAGCACTGGCCAGCCTTTTTGACTCTAAACTTAATTTTTTCGTAATACAGCTTAAATGTAGATTAGTCCGTTTCGGATTGAAACGATTGTGACAGATGAACAGACGGACTGATATATTATTCACAGTGTGAAAAATTTTGTGGAAATAAAATATTATTCAGGAAGTAATTAGAATATGAAGGTACGAATTGAGAGTTTAATAACAAGTCAAGAAACAGTTGATGTTGAAACACTAAAAGGCTAAAGCGATCAGTCTTTAATATTATTGAAGAAAGGGGCAGAATCTGATCTTTTGCGTTTATTTATATAAGTGAAATTGGAGGTTGAGCATACTTAGAGCAGGGGAAATCAAACAATATTGGAAAGTTTAATGAAAAATTAAAATAGAAATTCCATTAATGGCCTGTCAATTATCCATTAGTTATCGAGATATTAAGTGAAGATTAAAATCGATTTTTAATTATCAAATCAATTTTCCTATCTCAACTTTGTCAAATAGTAACTGAAAACAATAATCGGGAAAGTCTGAAAGTCAAAATCATTCCCATTATCTAATCGCGGAAAATTAAAAAAAGAAAGCCGAACAAAAGACAAACGCCAACACCACTAACAAACCTATTTGCAAATACTCCCACTCTACCTGTCAAATTTCCCCTGATTTCTCCTGCTTCCATAATACCCCTCCCACAACATATTGTTGAATATATTGACGTAGAAGCTCGGGCACTTCCGTGGTTGTTCGGTATGTACCGGCAACACAAAATTATTGATCTGGTATATAATATTATCCCTTAAAAACCCTTTTGAAATGGAGATTTCGGAAAATACTCCCCCACTGCTCATTTCCGCTAGGTAGAGGGAAAAAGTGGTGGGAGGGAAGGAGAAACAATCAGGAAGACGAGAAGAAACAACAGAGAAAATAGAAACACAAAAAAGGAAGATTAATTTTAAAGCGCGCCTTTGACATGTAATTTGTTTGCCATAATACGTTATTAAAAATAGTATTTATAAACTACCCTGTCATTTAACATATTTAGATACATGTATAAAGATTTTATGATAAATTTTCATAGAAAACTAAGGGAACACAAGATTATTTCTTTCTGCGTAGGTGCTTACTTATCGGCACAGACTAGATAAAACTTTGAGCGTAACAATATAATACCGCGGTAGATCGTAAATCTCGTTTAGGTGGCTGCATCAGTGTGTGTGTGGCGCGCTCTCGCGCACACAATGCTGCACTTGTTTATCAATTTTATAAATTTTTTCCTGCGTCAATTACTTTGCGAATTTATTTTCGTGTCCTCAATATTTCACGGATTTTCGTCTTTTCCATATTTTTAAATGCAATTGATAATGAATCGATGCATGAACAATGCTCAATTGGATCAAGTCACCCTATTATAAATTAATAAAAAATATTGACTGCGCAGAGCTTTCACGGTCTTTGACGGGTGTTGCAGTCAATTATTATATATTTTTTTCATTATTTTGAAAAAGTTTATCTATATGCGGTCGAAGCCGAGGGTAACTGCTAGTTTTAATGTATAAAGTTAATTGAAAACTCAAAAAAATTTATGTAATTTTACATGCTAATGCTATTATTCTTATAATGTAACAGTACTCTGTCAAAAAATAGTAATTACGATATTTAATGGAAGTAATAAATAGTATTGTCACAAATGTGAGATATTTCAAATAGTTAGCTCACATAATTATTTATTTGAATTCGCTGTAACTGTAAACCTATTTAGTATTGACCAAATAGATGTTCAATTGTCGGACATGATTGACAGCCTACGATTAGTACGGTTACTAGATGTTCGGTGGTTGCCAGGCATCAACTGTTAGACAATTGAATGTTGGTCCATTGTATTAGATATATAAGAGGAAGGGAGTCAGTGATTCAGTAAATGTAACTGTGAGCGAAGTAGTGATCATACAAGTGTATAAAATAAATATTTGTACTGCAAACTGTGATTATAAATTATTAACGATAAAATTTGTGACAGTATTTATTCAATTTCATTTTCAAAGTGAATTTCTATGACTAAATAATAATGCATTTATTAGGATAGTTTGAGGAATCCATGCAATCAAAGAAACTGCATTACTGATGTCTATCTAGGTAATTTTTAGTTAGTATCATCTCTTAGAGGTAATCATACCAAATTACTCTGTATCAAGTTTTCTTCTGTATTTCTAGTGTCGATAAAACATTATTTTATGAAAGGCAAATTGTTTCAATAGATTACAGAGAAGTTTGATAAACATTATTGTGAATCTGCGAAATATGAGTTATTTTAAAATTTTATTTGCTGAACATTCTGAACGCGCTGTTGGGGCAGCTACACACTCCAGAAATCAATAATAAGATCCATGATCTGATGATGAATGATAGACAAGTGAAAGTGTGTGATTGCTAGTGCTATGGGTATCTCGAGTGAACAGGTATAGATTATTTCGGACCAACATTTGAACATAAAATAGCTATTCGCAAGAGGGACCTTCGATTGGTGACAGTTGACCGAAAAGAAAATCGTGTAACGTGTTCCAAGGGCAATTTGCATTTGTTTCAGAGGAATCCACAGGGCTTTAGGCGTTGTTCGTCACTGTGGACGAAACATGATATACTACAACATGCCTGAGACCAAAGACCGGGTTGCAAACGGAGTCTGCACTAAAAAAGCCAAAGATATTCCTTCAAATCGGGGCAGAATTCTCAAAAAATAATCCTCAGTGACTATTTGGGAAAGTGCAAGTGCATATAATTAATCGTTCTTGGACCACTTGAATGCCAAATGATTACGACAACGCACCAGCCCACTTCCCCGGAGCTGTGGACTCAGGGACGGAATAGTAATCTGAATTTTGGGACTTTCCTATTGGGTCGGTGACTATTTGGGCCGGTGCCGGATCAATAGGATGAAATTTTACAAAATAAATTAATAAAATATATGTACGTAGAAACTCGATTAACCGGACTTATTGTTGTCGTTAAGCATTCCGATAATCGAAAATCCGGATAATCCAATGTATGAAAAAAGCAGTTTTTGTAAATATATATTATTACATGATACATAATGCTGGGTGTTTATTAAAAACAACAAGAACGAATTAATGTTTATTAAGATATTATTTATCTAAAGATATATTTCCGAACCTTCGTATGTACTTATGTATGTACATACATATTTTTTTAGATTACTAGAATATTGCAACCTCAACCATAAAATAGAAATAAAATAAAAAAAAAAAAAAAATTGAAGGTGTCCTTCTTTTCTTCTGCTAGTTTCAATGCATATATTTTTATAGTTTATAGTTGGTCGCGATTGGTGGTCCGGTTAATCGCGAATCCGTATAAGTGAGAGCCGGATAATTGCGAATCCGTATAAGTGAGGGCCGGATAATCGAGTCTCCACTGTACTATAAATTTTATATACCTATTATGGGCTGGTTTCCAAATCATTTTCCCGGGCCGCTTTGAATTCTCAATCCGCTTCCGCTGGTCGTGAAATTAATGTTGTTGAAGTCCCTACTTGTTCAACATACCCCTATTCTCTAGAATTCTCTCCCTCAAACTACTGTCTGTTCCCCATACTGCTGGCAAAATTAGGATATAATTCAAGGATTGTAAAACTTGTAAATAATGCTTACTTGACTTGTTTCCAAAAACTTCTACAAATATGAGAGGTGAAATATAAGAGACTATTCCATTCGTAGTATTTATAACAAGGTTAACAATGCTAAATCGCCATAGAAACGGTGCATATCAGTGAGTATTTGGACGTGTGGAGATACCATCGGGTATTACACTAGTGGTCAAAGTGAGTATTTCACTCAAAGATGTAGATACCTCCAATTTGTGCTTTCTTCGTATTTAATGGAATATTTTTCTGAATATCTTTATCAATTTCATCTTGTATCACCAAACCTTTTAGAACTAGTTTCCATATCAAAACGCGATTTATTTCTTTATTATTCGTGAAAGAAAATGCAATAAATCCTAATTTTTCAGTTTGACAGAAGTTTATTTATTCGTTCCTATGAAAATTGCGTGACTTGTTACTAGATTCATAGAAAACTAATTTGAAAAAATGGTTTGACTCCTGGAATAGTCCTCTATATACCATTTGTAGTTAAAGTATTATAGACTATTTTTGTGGTGCAATCACTCATGTTTATTGTGCTTGTGAATACCACTCGTGCTGCACACTCGTGGTATTCAAACGCAAGCACAATAAACATTCGTGATAGCACCACAAAAATAATCGATAATACTTCAACTACTTATGGTATAATAAATGAATATTTTTTGACGTATGGCATCAGTCAATAATATTGCATAATTATGACGTATTGTGGCCAATAAAATCAAACTGTATCTGCCAACATGAATGTAGATTAGATTTTATTTCGATAACAAGAATGTAGATTAGGTTTTACTTTGTTGCAGTGGTTTCAATACAATACATAAATAGATTTGTAAAACGTGAAAAAATAAACGTCAAAATGTATAATAATGGATCGTTTTGGGTATGTTTCGTTAAATGAAATTTAAAACAACAATGAAAATACGACACCATTAGTTCAAAAAAATATATATGGAAGCAATTCATGGAATTTTGTGCAGCGAAAGAAAATAACATAAATCGTTCTACGGATACATTAATATTAAATAAAATTTTGACTGACTGGGGCTTTAATATGAAAAAACAAGATGGTAAGGACTATAAAGAAGGAGCGATAAAGACTATTTGGAATACCACGGCAAAATTGTTACAAGAAAAATTCCATAATGAATATAATATAGTAATAGAACCTTTTACTGACATAGGATTTAAATCAGTTCGAGATGCTCGGAATTCAAAACGATCCAAATAAACGCAAAGTAAGCTCAGCTACCTTTTCAGTTGAAGAACATAACAAAATGATCATTTTTTGGGATGAAAATACACCTGAAGGACTACAAAAGAAATTCTATCTTATTATAGTTACTGAATTAGCATGGAGAGGTGGTGAAGCTAGTACCTGTAAGCTTCACTACTTCAAAAAAGAGCACAGTAATGATGGTGAGCGCAAAGGTAGGATTTTATACAACACTCCACAAAACATCACAGAAAATTCCTCTCAACTTTGTTTCGAGAAATTTTCAGATGTTTTGTGTCGTGAAATTGATATAAATAAGTTGCCGTGGAAAAAATTTTCAAAAAATTATCATATCTTATGATATTACCCCTGATAAGGAGTATTTTTTTTTTTTGGTTGAAACTAGTTTTTATCTTGTAAATGAAGTAATTGTATATCTTTGCTAAAAATTGTGTTTTCTTACCTGTCCTATTACAAAAACTATCCACCAGATGCAATGTGCAATTCATAAGCACATGAGCGAATCTGAAATTAAAAAAAAGTTAGCAGATAATTAAAGAAAACAAGAAAATTTTCTAGATGTAGTTATTATCTATAATTGAATAATTACTTAAGTCATTGTTCGCAAAATTATAAAAAATAAATGACTAATCAATGTACTGTTATAATATATTACAGACATAAAAAAAAATCCGGAAGATTTTTGAGTTTTTTTCCACGGAGATATGCGTTTACGTGATTTATATTTTCTTTAGTCTGTGAACGTTCTCCTTGAAAATCTCAATTTTGGCTGCGGCTCTGCGTTCTAATCGAGATTTCGCAATTAAATCAAACAAATCCCCAAGATTTATGCAAAATCTCTTCTTATCGCGACTTATTGTTTACTTTTGATCTATTAATCAATGTTCAAAGATGTTTTTGTCAAACGCACCGATTAATGATCGGTACTTGTTACTCGTGTCGTGATGTAGAAGTTGAATCATATAGATTATAGAGTGTAACACGAAAAGTGAATCATAGGCGTTCAACATGACAAATTTATTATTAAATAATTGTAAATAGTATTTTAATTCAATTACTGCATTTAAATCATTTAAAATCATTTAAAATAATTTTTTGTTGAAATGAAGTAATACCAACATCCAAATATATATAACCACCGTAATATTCGTTAAATACTGTTTTAAAATGAATTTTGTTCATTGATTCAGATGTCGAATTTTTATCGAATATAATTAGGGAAGCAATATGAACGAAAAAACTGATTTCTCGTGTTGAGCGCTATGCTTAACTATTCAAGTCACACCCGGTATATCGTTCATTTATTGAACTTTCAAACTGAATTTATATTTATTTATCCTTTTATATTGCTTTATCATTTGAATTCGTCTGTCACACAATAAATAATAATACAATTTTGATTTAATAAAAAGATTCAATTCATAAATTGAGGGCTTCCGGAAAATGTGATCCTATAAAAGGTTAGCGTTGTTAGTTCGGGAGAGTGCACACAAGATGGAGTTCGAGTCAACTTTGCGTAGGAGTCGATGTTGCACCGCTAATAATGCCAAATAGCATAAACATATTAAAAAAAAAACAAAAGAGCACACATTGCCAGTCGTTCCGATGAGATCACGCAACTTGTATTTCACTTACTTTTAAGGATACCAGTGACAATTTTTCAATGGATCGTAGAGGAAATAGAATGAATGGCTCAAAATCAAGAAAAATATTGATAAATTCAAAAAATAGATAATACTGAAAATAATACGAAGAAAATATTCAATTATTATTATTTTTGATGCAAATAAAATTCTCAAGGACATATGAAGATTTTACTAGACGCATTTGATTCTTCATGTTGGTTATATTCATCAGTTAACACATATAATTTCTCTCCGACTTGTTCACGAATTAGAATGAATGTAATCATGCCACACATTTCTCAGTTATTATTTTCTCTAACACTATTTTGGAGTCTGTACACTGCACAACAAAAAATTATATAGAAACAATTATCATTCAAACACGTCGTCGCTCAGAATAATTTGCCGTTTAAAATTATTCCATCATCTTTTTTGATAAATCAGAAGCAAGTATGTTGCGGATACAGATTTTTTGACATATGCGAACGCAAATGCGGATACGGGTTTTCACATACGCGGCCGCGGAAGGAAATTTTGAATTTTTTTCCTAAGAAACTTCATATGGGTGCAGAAATGAAATTAAAATATAGTAATCCTTAATATTACTATTGAATAATTGAATATTCAGAAAATAAAGTTCAAAATTGGGGAATTTTATTTTATAAAAGTAATATCACTGCCATTTCAGGTTTAAGTCTGTTTTGCAGAGGTTCTAAAATCAAACCCGCGCTACCGAACAACTAACTGTTCACTAGGAACATTGGCTGGTGTCCGATAAAATTCTGCGTACTATTGTTGATCATATTTTCAATTCTTCTCGATAAACGCTCCACCATTCAAATGAATTTTCATTTGCATCCACCATTTTTTATTGCGGTAAGATAGAAATTCTTTTCCGAGTACGATTTCAACGCTACCATTTTCTTGTGCTTCTTGATTTGCATCTTCACTTGACGAATCCAGCATCATGGCAAGATCGCAAGATCGTGCCGTACTGTACCGTTCTCATAAGACTTTCAGACCCACCTGCACCCGCATGAACATCCGTTCTGATTAATGCGGATGCGGAGACAGATATTCGAACCGATGCGGAAGCTCCGCAATTGCGGATGAGGATGTATTTGTTCACAATATCCCTGAAGCTGTTTGTTTGGTTATTATGGTTACTTCTAAAAAATTTAGGTTATTAATTTCTGGCTTTGCGTACGACGTTTCAAAGTCTTAAGAGTTTCTTCTGAATTCCTGGCGAATTTCCAAAATCTTGTTAGAGAAAGTATAGTCTACAACATGTTTGGAATGGCGTATTCACACACGCGAAGCAGAGTCCTCGCCTCTGGCTCAGATTACAAACTTTACACTCGTTTGGAATAAGAGCCAATTCAATACTTGTTGTAGAATATACTATTCTTAAACATTATGAGTATTTGAACAAAAAAAAAAAAAACGTATAAATTGAAAAGATTAATAAAAAAACTCTTAAAGAAGAATAGTCACTTATTCCATTATTCCAACAAATTTTTTTGATCATCAGTAGCTTTGTGGCTGTCTTTAAATGATTTTTGATTGTTCAACAGAGCAGCCGTCTGATGAAAATATTGTAACGAACAGGTTGGATGAACAGGTGGCAAGCGCAAGTGAGTCATACGCGCCAAAGACATAGTGACGAATTTCTGGAAGTCCCGTAGAAATTTCTAGAGGCTTCGAGAAACTCTAGACGGGGATATAAAAACACGGATTCAGTCGAGCTGTATTATTATTTATTACTTTATAGTTCCGGTACGGAGCGAGTAAGGTTGGAAATAAATGAGCGAACTAGTTGATATAAATAAGAAGTAGTGAAAATAAATGGCAGACAGTGTTACAGTGTAAATAATAAATAAGTGTAGTGATTGTATTTAGTTTAGCATCGGTTATAAGTAAAGTAGAAATATTTATTAGTAAATTTCTAATTATATTATTGTAGTCTTAAATAAAAATTAATTAAACACAAACGAGTTGAGTTTTGTTGATATATATATATATATATATATATATATATATATATATATATATATATATATATATATATATATATATATATATATATATATATATATATATACTGTGGAGTGACCCAACCTTCGATCTTGAATCTAATAGCATGAGAACTGAAACATTCTCAACAGTTGCATTTTTTATTTTTTCATTCCCGGACTTACTATCGCAGTCGCTTGGGGCCATAAATTTGAACCCGATTATATTCATCGCTCTCAATCCAAAAATATTTGAATTTTTCATTACATTTAGATAAATTTTCATTTCTCCAGTAGAGTTGACCAATCGAAATGAAATTTGGTGCACGCTATACAAGCATAATTATTTTCATCATGATCGACATCGAAATCAGTTTGTTGAAACCCTAATAATTCATTGTTTTTCTGCGTAACTTTCATAATATTAATATATTTAGCAGTCACTATGTCAATGACGTCGTGACATAGTTACATTTATAGGGACTTGAATATTGCTGATGCAAATCAAATTTAATTCATGATTATTCCTTTTTCTAACTCATTTATTGTAGACGTCAAATTTTTTCGATGAAATACAGATGTTAAAAACTGACATCTAACTGAAGAAACTGATTTGATCCAGTCTCCTACTTCTAGAAGAGTGTCTTCAACGATAACGACATTGAGAAACTTCCTCAATTGTCCGTTAGGTGGCACATGTATCGAGAATCTCTAAAATGACGTTAAGAAACTCTCTGTACAAATTAGAATTAAGCTCATGTAGTTCCTTGAGACTTATTGAACCACGATGTTCCTTTGTTCTAGAAATTACACGTTTGTCGGTTTTCTTTTGAGTCTTCTGAAAACACGTTCCGAAATAACTTGTATCCCACGACCACCGATACTGCCACGGAAGTACTGAGATGGATTGCGACCTTTTTTTTCAATATATATATATATGTATTTGCAGTTTAATGATAATAGGTAATTATGCAATAAGTGTGTAAACTCAAGCATTATCATATGAAGCGAAATATTTCAAAATATCGCACAATTTTTTCTTCCTTAATTTACTTGGAGCTTATTGAACTCACTACTGTGTTTTTAGAGGAAAAATATTTTTTGTGTTCGATTTATGAGAATAATTTTAACAACCAACCTTTCCATAGAAAAAACTTTGGACAATTATATATTTATCCTGAAGATGGTTGTTTTTACAACCGAAACGTACATCGATCTCATCAAATTGTATCTTCAATATGAATGTGATAGTCCGTGAGACAGCGCCTAAATTTTTTGTTGATTACCGCTCATTTGAAACTTTGTGAGTGGCTTCATTGTGATGAGTCCGACAACTTTTTCATTTAGCAAAATTCTAGATTTGGGGGCGTTTACCCGCGAGGGCTAATTAATTGAAAGAATATTACCGTAATACTGATCTTTACACTAATCGAAAGATTTTTTGATAATAAAATGAAGGAAAAATATTGTCCGACATGAATATTGAGGCTACCGGTGAATCCGACAAGCCGCACTTGTCATAAGTATGTTGGTACTAATGGTAAGTATGTTGGTACTTATGACAAGTCGGACTCACCGGTAGCCTCAATATTCATGTCGGACAATATTTTTCCTTCATTTTATTATCAAAAAATCTTTCGGTTAGTGTAAAGATCAATATTACGGTAATATTCTTTCAATTAATTAGCCCTCGCGGGTGAACGCCCCTAAATCTAGAATTTTGCCAAATGAAAAAGTTGTCGAACTCATCACAATGAAGCCACTCACAAAGTTTCAAGTGAGCGGTAATCAACAAAAAATTTATGCGCTGTCTCACGGACTATGATTTTATTTCAATCAAACGGACTGGCCTTTATTTTTGGCTTCATTAGTAAATTCACGATTCATTACCAATATACACGTTTTTAGAGTTGAATCGGTCAAGAGTTTTTAGACAACTGTTTTACGATCAACAGAGGAGGTATCCAATTGGGGAACTAGTTTTTCTACACTCAATTCTTCGTGCCAATTTTTTCAATTGAGGTCTTTGATATCCTTTGATGCCTCAATCTCGCGATATGTCACATGTCGATCTTTGTTGATAAGCTTGCGCATGGCATTGACGTTTTCTTGAGTGAGTGCCGTTTTTGGGTGACCTGTTCTTGGTTCATCGCTAAGACTCATTCGTCCACGTAAAATTCTCCATACCACCGAGAAACTATCAACTATTTGGTACTTTATTACTAAAAAGTGAAAACAGAAACCAACTCAGCGTGGCATTCTTCTTGAGATAATTTTTTTCGAAAGTTGTAAAAATTATTTCGCGAATATTTTCTCAAGTAAATTCCATATTTCTGATAACTTGTGGACTTTGAAAATTCTCTACAGCTAAAATATTGTACATATCTTACTGAAACTTTGGATTCAGCATAAATAAATATGGGGATAGATTTTTTTTTGCTTGATATTTGATTGATGACTTCATCTATGAGCCAGTATCCACATTTAGAAAGACAGTCCTCTTGTTATTATTAAATACAAAAAAATATATCAAAAACAAGATATAAATGCGAGTGTGTGTTCGCAACGTGTTTAAAAATATGCAGATGACCAGCTGCCAACCTAAAATTGCATTTTTTCTCATATTCTAATTCTGTTTAAAAAAAAAACAAAACAAAATACCATATGTACTTAGTCACGAGAATGTCAGTTGCACAGTTCCTATTTTATTCACCGCCGCACTTAAATCATTTGCACTATCAAGCCACTAGATAAAATAAAATACCACTAATTGGCGGTCATTTTGACTGACGAAATTTGTTTATCAGTTTAATAAGTTAGAAAATATACCAAATTTCAGATGGTAACTAACAAGTTGCAAAGTTTTATTGAGACATTTCGATGATATTTGGGCTGACTCTATTTGTAGGTGTCATTTTGACAGGCTTAATGTATCGTGATACTTTATTTTACCTAGTGACTTTATTGCACTTGAGACGATACCAATAAATTGGGAATATGATGTATTTGAAAAATTATATATATATTTGAAAAATTAGATAGGAAGATTAATTCAACTGAAATCTCAATTTTGAATTTATAAAATATATTGAAATAAAATGTTATAAAATAACTGTTCAGTTATAAGGTTCAAGATTTTTTGATAATTTTATAATTACTTTTAACTATCCCATATTCAATTAAATTTATAAATACAAAAAAAAACGTTAAAAGGAATATAAAGTAGATCTGCTTTTTGATTATTTCGCGTGAGTCTTATGAAGGTAAGTCTCAGGTCATCACTATATACGCGATGCAAGAGTCTGACCTGATGTTCAATTTTTTTCCCCATAAGTTGTATAGATTTCTATTCTGTAAAGGAATATTGTTGGAGATTAATATTTGTGAATAAGATCAAGAATGTTAAGATCAGATTTGAGTAACAAGAAAAACAAGTGTTGTACAATAGAGTAGAAGTGATGTGGTAATAATCACCCAGTGGGTGTATCTATTACCTAGGGCAATGTGAAAGTAGCATCTCAGTGGCGTAGTTTACCTCCCCCCAATACCTTTGCAAAAAACGACCCAAATCTGCCGAAATTATTGCGAAAAAAACGTGAAGAGAACCGGGTCACGACAATAGTTAGTACTAGAGTGCGCAAAAAAATTTACACCTTCCGATTGGTGCCGAGAATAAACGATTCTTGCCGATCGCGCACACCAGTGGCGCACGTTGTTGTAGGCACAAACGACGACGGTTGCTAGGTGACGCACGCCGACCGTCGTCATGGAAACGCAACTGAGCACATTGATTTCGCGTATAGACAGAATATATTGCGGCCATATTCAACCATGGCTGCAGGAGGACAAAGAGAGTAGACCTCGTCGGAGAGAGATAAGAGACCTGCTGAGAGAGTTGGAGCGACGATAGACGAGAGCCTGAAACAGGAACTCCTAAACTTTAATCGAAGTGCGCTGAAGAGGCCTCTGAATTTGAAAAAACTAATTTTTCTGCAGGAATTTTCGTAGCGCACTTGAAACTTTTATGAAATAATTTTTATCACTACCATAGCATAACACTGACTGAATTAATTACATAATTAATTTTACTATGCATCAAACTTCAGTATATACAAGTGCCAATTTTTTGAAAAGTATACTAAAATTCCAGTTTTTTAAATTTTTGATCATTTACCATAATTTTTCAATAAGTAATTGCATTCAAAATATCAAATTTAAATTAAATCTAAATATCTTACAAAAATTTGACGGATGTACCTAAATTATAATACATAGTTGAATGTCGTATAATGGCTATATTTTATTTGAACTTGCCTACGGCTGGTGCTCCAAGTTTGATCGTCCTGAAAAATAGCCACCATTATACGCTCATTGAATAATGTATCATTGAGTAATTGATGCAAATATAATGATGTTAACCTCAGTTAAAAAAATTATATAAATGATTGTAAAAATCACATTATAATAAGTGACACCATGGTTAATGATTTTTGTGATTTTTTTTTCATAAAAATTAGGTAGCAAGTCAAGAATAATCTCCACTTTTTGATTTAGTCATTTTTTAATACTCCGCAATGGAAGCTGTCACATTTTGAGAGTTCCTGCTGACGAAAATGTCAGAAAGCGAGTGAGAGAGCTCAATATTTCAGACAAAGATAGAAACTACGGTGTGTACTAATATTGTTCGAATAGTACCAGTAATTTCGTTAAGTGTCCTATATATCAGGAGAGCATTGTTGAGCGCTCGCACAGGCGCAATGCACTCAGACAAGTAGATTTAAATTCTATAAAAAGTCATTTATATGCAAACGTTTCTCAAAGTTTTGACGACTACGGTATTGAAGGAGAAGAAGAAAAGTTTCTGTTTTGCAGGAGGAGTACTCAAAAAACGTATTATACAATATATTAGCAGTAAAATGTATGAACATTAACAATTTGAATTAGATAAGATCTATGCGCGTAATTATAGTTATCATTCTAATTTTTCATGACATTTGTTAATGACGGATCTAGAAAGTGTTTAATTGAGAACCATTTCAATGAAAAGAGAAAAAAAAGTTTATACATGGTGTAACAGAAATAAGCATATTTATTTTAATCAATAGTAGAGCTTGTCAAGTAAAACAATTTTCTCATTTGGATATCTAGTAAAAATTCATCAAAGCTTTGTCAAAAATTTTACAGTGCGCCTATGTTCGAACTAAATATTTGTTATTTGTTGTATGGCAGAATGACAGTTGTCGATTAAAATGAGTATTTTGTAACATTGAACCATCGTAGACCATATCAATCATTCATTTGAAAGTGAAAGAATATTTGTATTTTGGCAATACATTAAGATCTTCGCTTACCTCGGTAATTCTATTTTTGTATGTATTGTAGGGCAGGTAAAATATGTCTTTGAGATCAACAATTCGGTCAATTACTCATATTAATATCTTATTGTCAAATAGATTGTTTTCTATTTGGGAATTTCATGCATTTTTTCAAAAAGTTAGTACATTCCTTGGAAATTAGATTGTTTGCACAAGTTCATAACACTTTCACAGAGAACAGCTGGGGAAAACAGTCTGAAAACAATCAAAATCTGTGCTGCTATCTATGAGCGGCGAATTAACTAAATGTTATTTTCAAACATCAAAAGAAGATCATGCAATGATTTATTCAAAGAATACTGTGACATAATGAATTGATTCAATTCTAAAATAATGAGTGTAGTGATGATTAAATTGAAAATATTGCCACAATTCTAAAAGCTTCCATTCTCATAGAACAGAAAACATAACCTACTAAATTTGGTAAGTGAATTAAATGCTTTCTGAAATATTAGATGCAATATTATGTACATCTCATTTGTTTAGCAGATTAATTCACGGGGCACACATTTTTGAAACAATTCGAATGCGGAATTTGCAATCATATTTTTTCCAGAATTTATTTGATAGAGTTGGCAAAGTATATAAGTCCAAATCAATTGTTGCATTGTTACTGCTACTGGATCCAATAATCATGGAAACACCTGAACGATTCGTTAAACTGTGAGGGGCGGAGGGAGGAGCGTGGTAAAATGCTTGAAAAGAAGAATACGGATTTTTGCTTTCGACGGGATATATTACTGGTTAGATTTAATGTATTCAAATCTGTTACATACTTCTATTACTGGTTAAATTTGATGTATTTATTTCTGTTACACACTGTATATACTGATTCGGCTGAGGTACCTAGCACAAAATTCGCAGAAACAATACATAAAGTAGGCTCAGATAAAAAACAGTTAGAAGGATTATCGATAATTCTAAATGAAGAAGTTGCAAAAAAAATCACTATAAATTATGCATATTGTAGTATATGTATCCACAAATTCTTTGAAAAACATTAACAGCGACATGAAGGAGGTACACACAACATATGTAAGGACGAATTTAGATTTTTTGGGCCTAGAGCCTAGAACTCAGTGGTCTCCTATTTTTTGTTAAACTAGGAACTTTGTAACTAAAGTTTGCGATCATCTACATAGAATAAATCTGTAGAGAGCTTTCATTTGGCGCACAGTAGTTTGCTCCCGCGGTCAATTTACCCTTTTAATCGTATGCTAGTTCGCTCCCGTCAGATAAGAAGATTAAAGTAATTTTTCGCCCGTCCGTTTGTTTTGGTGAGAAGCACCGCCAGTTGTTTCAAGTTACGCGAGATTTCTGATGTCGAGCTCGGTCAGAGCGGGCAAAGCCAGCTCATTCGTTTGACCGCGGGAGTGAACTAGTATATGCCCTTTTCATTTTGTGCACTCATCACACAGAAAGTAGTAGACGGATTTTAATGAAACTTGACAATGGTGGCTTATATCCTCCTAGGTCATAATTTAGGAACCTTTTTATCCTGGGAAATGAGAAGCTCTTAACAATAAATGAATAAAATCGTAAACCGCTTCATGTCTGCGTCAGCTATTGAGCGTATCCCCACAACTGCATTTTCAGCGTAACTGGGGCAGCGATACAACGTATGCGCATGCCAGAGATGAGAAGAGGGGAGAATATTTTCTGCCTCATCATCACTGATCTCTAATATAACACTGGATTGGGTTTAGACCGTATTCTGGCATCTGAAAGCGGCCCCGGTTGAACGGCGGCCTTGACAGTAAAACTGAGGTTTTGTGTCACTATTCGGCGGCAAATTCAAAATACTTATAGAAGACACTCGATGAAATTCAAAGTATAATGCAAGTTAGATGATGAAATTATTCTCAATATACGTCAATATGCACACATTAATAATCAATAATAGTTAAAAGTATTTAAAAATTGTTATAATAGTTAAAATATTTAAAAATATTCATTAATAGCTCAAAATATTTGTTAACTTTTTAGTATCAGTATTTTAACCATTTTTTAAACATTTTAGCTCTGAATTATCAAATTCATTGAATAGTTTTACGATTTTTGTTATAAATCTAAACAATAAATAAATCGTATTGAGAATTGTGTGACTATTTAAACATTTTTTTTTTATTTTGCAGTTAACGCTATAGTTTTTGTATAGTTCGTTGAAAATAGTCGGAACAACATCATTTTCCAGAGTCGTGTATCTTTTCCTTTGTTTTAGCGCGGATGCAACAAAATTTTGAGAACATAACCTCATGTTTTTGGCTATTTCTAAGTTTGGCAAACCCATTTGTTCGAGTCATTTTTAGAACGATTATTCATCGGATGGAAATCTTGAAAATATTCACATCATAGCATAGCAATAAAAATAAGTAATGTTTACTTATTTCAGTCATAACGACAGTTACTTCAGGTTCATTTGTTGTACTTACTTGTGCAGTATCAAATTTCTCGATGAATCGGGTTTCTTTCCGCAAAACATACACTCGATCATCATGTTTGATAAATAAAATACCGGCAAACCAAACAGCTAAATTTTAAATATCGCGGCACAATGCGGTATTGATCTGACACAAAACCTCAGTTTTTGCCAAGATGGCGACGCTCAATTGGGGCCGCATTCCAGCGGCCTAAATCCAATCCAGTGTTATATAGAGATCAGTGCTCACCATATATTAAGTGACAGAAAGATAAGTATCTCCAACGTTAACGCTTGATACTAAGTTTGTTCACATATATTATGATTACGTACGAGCAGAATGTTTTGTCTGATATTTGGTCATACGCAGTTTCATGAGAAAATACACTGCTGTCGCTTGATGGAAAGACATAACATAATAGTGACATCTATGTTTGTTTATGTATCCCAAAATATCGTTTCGAGGTCATACATGTACCCCACTGCGTATTATTTGAGCAAGTGACTTGCGATTATGTGCAGTTCTGTTACAGAATCCAGTTGCTCTCTTCAATGACAATAATTTCAGAAATATTTATTATTAACAATGATATCACTATTCATTAATTCTTCACGATTATTACTCCGATTATGGTGAGCCATGCAAAGTCGCAGGCACTGTATAGTTATTAATAAGATCTAAATCAGATATAATTTATTCATTCATGAAATAGTGTTAAATGACAAGCATATTATATTAAAAATATAAGAAATAAGGAGATATTATCAACAAAAATTAAAATATTAAAACTAATATATTGTCACGCCATTTATCCATAGCTGGGTGTTGATTGCCGACGCCAACAAACAAAAGAAACCTGTGGCGTCGTTGAGTAAATTTCGACGCATGTATCATGTAGTTTGTCATTCGAATTCGAGACAATGGATTTAAAATTGAAACTTGGTGACCTGATTATTCATGTTATATACATTAAAATGAAGCAAATGAAATTATAAATTATCATTTTATCATTATTAGGTAACCATTTTGCACTATACGATAAGTACTTATTGCCATTATTATTGAAAAAGTATTAAACATTTGGGATAATAATTAAATCTTTGAGAACCCTTTACACTTAAGAGGCCCAGGAGTTCCAGGACTAATGTAGGTCTGCCTTTGAACTCGAATTGATTCTATAGAAAATTAAAAAAATCATGACAAACACCAACAACTACTTGAACCTACTGCTATTAGCATTATGTCAGCTCTATTCATTTTGTGAGCTTTGTTAGTAACAAAATCTAAGACCTGACCACAACCAGGCTTCTTCTTTCGGGATTTCCTGATATAAATGAGTTGAATATTTTAGAATTTCCGAAGCTCAACGTTACAATAATGTTTTTATATAATACCGTATCTTTTATGAACTCGTTAGAAAGTAATGAGGCTGAAACAAAGACTGATATAAGGCAAAATTTATAGTAGAAAACCATACACACCGCTAAATCACAATAATAATCACAATGTTGGTCGCATCACATTCCGTTCTTCCGAGCATCACGAGGTATGAATAAGTGATAATTTAATTTTTTTCTCAAAATGGGAAATTGTCAAAATTAGGGGAGACTAGAGTCAATTGGAATAAAAAAGTTGAGGAAAGTGACACACCTAAAACTGTGAAAAAAGAATTTAATAATAGAAGTACCTTTATAATTATTAGTGATCAAAGTTAATAAATATCGATTCTCTTCGATTTTCAAAAATTTATAACTGTGGAGTGCCTGGAGCATAAGGAACATGAAAACCTCGGATTCCAGTTACAGTGGATGAATATCAAAAATTCAAAATGGAATGTTCAGCTAATAGTATATACAAAAATGTTTACCTATTAAAAAACTGTGATCTGTGATAATTGCAAGAATTCAAATATAGTATAATACATATTAGGCTGTAGAATATTTTTGTATATCCAAACTAAGTTAACGCATCTATTTATATGAAGATAGTGATAGGGAAAGAGAAATAAATCAAGGGAAATTGAATGAAAAATAAAATTATCAATAGAACATTTGTTAAAATTGATTATATTAGAATTTCCGAAGTTCATCTCTATAGATAGTGTTAGAAGGGAAGATAATGCTACGTTCTGTTAAAATAAACTGTTCTGTAGCATTTTAAAATATATAGAATCACTGTATAACGTTCTGGAATGTTCTTGAGTGTTTTGGGACGTCCTGGAAGATTATATGGCATTTTGAAACGTTCTGAAATATTCTGAATCATTTTATAACGTTTTAGAGTAATATAAGACATACTGCAGCATTTTAGAACATCCTAAAGCATTTTTAAACATTGTATAATATCCCAATGTGTCCTGGAATGTTTCAGAGTGATTTGGTACGTTCTAAAGTGTTCTGAAATGTCCTGAAGGATTTGTACGGCATTCTGAGCCGTTCTCAAAAATTCTAGACCATTTTATTAAGTTTTGGAATGTTCTGGAATATTATGCAGCATTTTAAAATATCCTAAAACATTTTGAAACATTGTATAATCCTGATGTATCCGGGAGTGTTTTGGTACGTTCTGAAAGATTGTACGACGTTTAAAAGCATTCTGGAACATTCTATAATGTTCTAGAATAATCTAGAGCGTTCTTAATTATTCTGGTGCGTTTTAGACCATTCTAAAGCATATAGGAACACTACAACATTCTGGGATTGTTCATGAATGTTTTGGAACGTTCTGAAATACGGAGTTCTAAAGTTTTCTCAAATATTTAAAATTATCCTGTAACGTTTTGAAGAATTCTAGAACATTTTGCTGCATTTTAAAACAGAAAGTATTTTAAATCATTGTGTAATATTCTGACGTGTTCTAAAATGTTTCAGAGTATTTTGATACGTCATGTAACATTGTATGATGCTCTAATCTAAAGCGTTATAGAGTATTTTATAACGTTGTAAAATAGTCTGTAGTATCCATAAGCATTCTGGAGTGTCTTAGAGCATTCTAAAACATATAAAGTCAATACATAACGTTCTGCAATATTAAAGAGTATTTTGGAATAACCTGGAAGATTTTATGAAATTCGAAGACGTTCCTAAATATTCTGGATCATTTTATAATGTTTTTCAGTGTCCCAAAATATTCTGGGGCATTTTAGAACTCCGTTATCTTACAACCGTATTTAAAATGACATCTAACTAACTGTTTTCCATGGCGCTGGATAATATTTTGAACAAATCTTGGTAAACCCGTGGCGTCAATCATTTTGAACACGTACTGAAGTTAGCACAGGCTCATTAAGCACGGGCTGAAGCTACCTTCAATAATTTTTAACATTAGTATCTGAAATTTTTCTCAGAATATTTTTTTTTGCTGTCTTAATTTGCGCTTGTAAAAAAAATATAGTATGTAGCTTGTTTTATAAACTTTTTAGACACGCGTAGCTCTGAACACTTGCTTTGCTCGTATCAAAAAACTTATGTCTAAAGACACGTTCACACTTTGATAAGCGTAAGGAGTCCTATCGGGTAAGTTCGGTTTTCATTAGATTTGAGAACGGCAGATAAACGCCATGATACAATTGTTCCTATCATACCATTTGTAAGAAGAAGATAGATACAATTCGATCAGGATATTTATATCTCCAGAAGAAAAATCTCAAGTGATTGCTTACGCTTGTCAGAGTATATGAATCATGTTACAAAATAGACTATTAGTTGTACATTGCAGCTACCGCTACCGTTCTCTGCTCCACGTTTTACTAATTGTTCAAGGTCTCTACGACCCGTGATACACTCAGGTATCTTCAGAAGATGTTCTTCTATGTATATTCTGGTTGAATTCAATGTATACATCAAAAAATTCTATTCAAAATTATATGCTCAAATATAATTGTTTTCATAATACCTGCATTGAAACAACGCGTTTCAACCCCTGTTTTGTCAGTCCAGACAAGACAATTTCAGACAAATGCAAGTGTAGCCTGCCCTAGGGGAGAAACAAGCTTGTTTCTGCCCGCTGATTTTGTTTCTTACATCGTTTTATCTCTGGCAGAGTCGCATTTGTTCATTGTCAATCTCCAGATGAGAATCATATAATCTTAGTTAATTTGACAGTTGTTGTATTCGTAGTTGTAAATTAGATTGAAAAGACGATTAGTTTCAAGAAAAAAAGGATTAATACGATAATTTCAAGTACACCACAACATCTTATTGATAAAGCACAAGCAGCTACTCTCGACTTGATACCTGCAAAATCAAAAGAAACATATTTACTTTGTTATGACAAATTTGAAATATGGAAAGTAGTAATCGTTTTGTTTTGTCCCTAGCCACACAATATACTATTGTTTAAATCATTAAAGAAACAAAAGCGCAACCAAATTTTTGGTACACTTTGCAGTTTATAGTATGAAGAACAATATTTCACCTCAATCATATAAATTCATTCACTGTAACAAAAGTCCGAGGTCTAAACCTCCAGGCACTCCTCTAAACTCAGAACTATTAATTTTAGCTAAATTCTATAACAGCAATTTTTGTTGTTATTTAAAAGAAAAATTAATCCTTGAACAAATATTTTTGGAATGGAATCGTAGAGTTTTCGGAGAAAAAAAATACGATATTCGTTTTCAGTGGATTAAAATACATGAAAAAACCTTACTTCATTTACCGAAGTCAAAATGATACGAAAAGACAATTTAGCGACAAAACTATAACGGAGCCCATCCTCTTTCTCGCACTCAAATAATGAAATGCAACGTTCTTTATCGCATTCGTACAGTACTAAGAAAAATAAATTTATTATTAATGCATTAGATTCAATTAGAATTCGCTAGTTGTTGATTTTTAACTGAAAATGTGACCAACTATCCTTATAGGGACATAGGGATGGAATACCAAAAAAAGGAGCAATTTCATTCAAAACGAGATTTATGGTTACGTTGGGTATGGAGTGATTAAGGTAGTGTTGTATATGGTTTGCTATTGTAACGTGCGGAAGTGTGGAGGATCGTAAAAGTGACCTTGTTTGGGCGGGGCCTTTCGTCCTCGTTGTTTCGCGCCGTACCGCACCACATCACCCCGCCCGATGGAAGCCTCTAGCAATATTCTAGAAACATGGTAGAGCATTCGAGAAATGGATATTTCTATATATAAATGCAAGCAAACGATGTGAAGAATAGTGCAATGGTGAATTAGAGCAGTGAATATAGAACAGTGAAGTCATCAGTGTATATAAATAGTTGAAAATAAATATCTGCAGCTTTGTTTAAGATAGTAGTAAGTGATAAATAAATAATATAGTGTTGTTTAGTGATATCTAGAAGAATAAAACTTTTATTTCATTGTAAATTATCAAATAGTGATTTTTATTAAATTATACACAATTTCCTTTTGAGCAATAAACATTATACTATAATGAATTGTGCCTTGTATCAATCTTTGCCTCCAACCCTATATTGAACATTATCTCAATCCCATTACTATCTGACGAGTTCATAAAAGGTACGATATTCGATGAATTATTTCGTTGAGGTTTACCCAGATAATATCAGTTCTGTTCACTTGCCGAAATCTTATAAAAATATATTAAATATATCTATTAAAATACGTGAAAATTGCAAAAATTAAATTTTGTTCAATCCTTTCCGTTTGGATTCGCTAAAAATCCTTGATGGTTCAAAATCTGAAATTATAAAGAGTGTGCAAGAAAATTTTAAATCAATCCGAGTTTTTTGGCTCTCAGAACTCTAATTTTTCCAGTTATATTCACTTTCTCCCATTTGAGTTGACGATACTCCGAGTTTAGCACCGTTTTTGTTTCCAACATGAATAAATATCAACCGTGCAATTTTTATTGAATTTAATTTTTAAGAAAAACAAACCATACAATATGAAATCCATGACATCATCATGTTGTGCTCTATCTTCTTTTATCTCTCATACACGGTGCACGAATATTGAAGAAGTAAGAATCTTACGTGCACTGTTTGCAGCAAATATTATGCTTTATCCTCTTTCTCTTTATAGATCATAGCTATAAGAATTTTATTTGACAAATTATTTTATGAGCTACCTGTTCTCTCCTGCATCAAATACCATTGTGCAACAGTTTTGAAAATTTTGGTTCATTAAACAACTCATATTTGGCTTAAAATTAACTTATGTTTATACAAAACTTATGCAGTAATAATTACATCATAATATTAGTAATACCATGACTTTGTTCTACATGAAAAAGTGATAAATAAGACGAGTCATAAAGTCCAATTATATATGGGTTGCATACAAAGCTTGATGTTCTACTGCATTGTAGATGATCATACAGAAGTTTTGTCCAAATATTGTACAGATATATTTAAATATACGAATTGGTGTTCAATGCACTGGATTCATAGTAAGTGAAGAAGTAATGAAAACTGTGTAATTTGAATCTAATATTGAAGTTGCAATATCAATAAGCATTTTTATTAAGCTATAATTTTTTTTGATATTGTTACAGTTCGATTCAACTCTGTTGCTAGTCCAGTTGTCAGAGATTTTGACCTCTCATAAAATGTGATATAGCTGAAATTTGGCTCGTTGGTAGTTTTTTGGGTGTAGAAGATGATAGAGAAATTTTTGCAGCTCTAAAGTGTACGCTAAGTTCATAATCTCGAAAACAAAATCGAAAATTTTGTTTTTGCCCTATATCTCGAAAAATAGAATAGAAAAATCGAAAAACTAATATTACCACCCGAAAGAGCAGGAACTTTTACTCAAAGTTATATTATAAGTTATATGAAAAAAAATTCTGCATCAATATTAAAAATTATTAAAAATACGAAAGCGAACTCGAAAATTCCACGCGCGCCTAGCCGCTGAATACTAATATTCGAGGAAAAACTGAAGTTTCTTTATCTAAAATATACGTAAAACAAAACAGCCAAAAAGCATCTTAAAGTGGAGACTCTAAGCTTTCTGAGGAAGACATTAGTTTTCAATAATTTTTTTTTTCTCTCATAGAAAATTCGACCGGAAGTTAAAATTTCTAAAATTCTCACTGACTTTTATGAAATTGGAGATATATATTAATAGAGGCATGGAAAAATTAAATCCTTGTACATTTATCATCACTATACTTCTACTTTTAATGTAAAAATAATTAAAATGATGAACATTGTCTCTGTTTTAAAACTTATGTTTTAAAATAATTATTTTCTTTCGTAGCATTCATTGGACAACATTTTCATTTTCTAAACGATTTTTATTAATTTATATGAATCAGAGATTATTACATCTGCTTTTTTAAATGAAGTTGAAAATACACTTCATAATGTGTGATTATTCAGAAATCGATACAAGTTGATTTGTTTGAGTAATCTTCAATATAAGAAATATATAAGAAAATGCATGTTCTTTGCTTATTCTTGTTCCTGCAACTTGAAGCTGAGTTTCAAAAAATTATTAAAAAAGAAAAAATAAAAGCTGAAATCCTGAGCTTCAAGAATATATTATTTATTTTTTGGTTACGCATTCAGGTTATAAGCAAACATTGATTGGAAAATGGACGATTCTAACTCAAAGATATCCAGTCCTGTCAAAATGACAAAACTGCCAACTTCAAAATCTCTTTTGGATTTGATTTTTTGCAATTATTGCAAAAAAAGATGTGGGAGAGCTTGTAATTGTAAATAAACAAACTTACTGAGTTCTGCAATATGTGGTTCTTGTTTAACAAGTGATGTTTGTAGAAATTCACCCAAAATTTCAGTGCTAGAGCAAGACAGCGACGTTGAAGATGTTTGTAATGCCAAAGAATAAGACAGTAAGTACAAGTTTGAAACAGAATTTCTATCAATTTTTCAATTGTTTTTTGAAATACATCTTATTCTTTTATTCATTTATTGACAAATTCTCACTCATTTTAAAAACCTCTATATTAAAACATCATTTTAATTTTCACTCCATTAATATATAATGATCTTAGCAGAAAAACCATGTTCATATCACCTGTTCACACTTTCAAAATATATAAATTGAATTTTAAAATATAGAGATTGAAAATTTTTGGTATACCTTCCAAAATGCCGACAAATTGTATCCGCCATTCTCAATTTTGAAAATCTTATATCAAATTATCAATCAGCATCTCAAAAAAACCCTGGGTACTCATTCACAAAGAATATTCATATTGTTATTATCAAACTTTATTATTTTTTTTGATATAAAAACTTTCGATTTTGTTTCCGAGATTATGAACTTAGCCTTTAGAGCAGCAAAGATTTTTTTATCGTTTTCTACACATAAAAAAGTACCTAGAAACCTAGTTTCAGCGGAATCACATTTTGTGAGAGATTTTGATTTGAATTTGTCTCTGATTATTATGCGGTGGCTATCCAAAAATTATCGGCCTGAAAAGTGAATGTTTTCGGACCCTAAACAATGTCAAGACAGAGATGAATTAATTTAAGTTGAATTGCGCTCTAGACGCATTTTTATTTGGCACCCAGCTTGCAAAATATAGTTTACAAGTTGTAATGGAGCATATTATTTTACTCAATAAATAATAAATAGATATTTAAGATATAAGTATTGAAAGTTATTCTATAACGCACAAACGACTTGATTAAAAATACGAATGTGAGTGTATTTGGAGACTTTTTACACGTGTGTCTTACAATGTTTTATCTCAGATCGTCCCAATTTTAGTGTTGTAAATATGTTTTAAAGTATCCTCCAGATGTTTAAAATATTGATAATTGAAACTGATGGAATCTCTTACTGAAATCGTTTGTTAAAAGCGTGCACTAAGACTTTTATTGCACAATTTTTGATAAAAGCCTACTTTTTACATTGAAAATAATGCAAAAAACTGTCATTTTCTATACGATTGTAGATAAAAGATTATTTGTGTCGCCTAGATGCAAAGCCTGCAAAATGTACTAGAACAGAAAATTGTTTTTTAAGCAAGATATATTCACCCTTTTTTGGAAAAAAAAAGATTGAAAAGGTTGTCTCGTTACTCTAAAAACGAATTTTAACATTAAGACTTTCAGAAAAAATATAGTTTGATTTAAAATATGCAGATGACAAGATTATCATCCTAACTATGAATATTATAGGTTTCTCTTCCGGGACCTTCAATAGGTAGTTTGCTGAATTTGAACATTTAGCAGTTCCTGTTGCCATTTCTAGCATTTGAATCAACTGTTTCCATCATTTTCATTTTCCTTCATCCCATTCATCTTTTTATACAGCTCACAACATACTCAAACTCAAATTGAAATGAACATATTGTTGTAAATTTTGAATATTATCTACATCAGTGAAATGTGAAAGTCTTCACTATCTATCAGTCGACATGATTGCTAATATCACTCAACAAATGTTTTCAAAATTAATATTAAAGAATTAAAATATTAAATCAGAGGTGTGTAAAAATTAAGAGACAAGCAGGTTTTGCATCCGTAATCACGACGTAATATTTAGACTGTAAACTTTGGCAGATTTCGAGAAGTTTATCCGCGGTTTTACTGCCCAATTCTACATATTCTATTTCTGTAGCCTGAGTTAATTAGAACTCAGGGTTACCAATACAAATGCTCAGAATCTAAAAAAAATCTGTATAGCAGGTTTTGCATCTGAGTGACTCGTATGGTTTTCGAGTTGTTCAATAATTATTATGCACTATTGAACAATTAAAAAACTCAATGTTATTTTAATAATAAAAAAAGTCGTATTAATTTTAAATCGCTGCTCAAATTTTACAGTCTCAAATTTACCCGCTCGAGGCCCGAACTTCGCGGGTCGAAAGTCTGAAGTCAGTCATGTTTTTCATAAGAACAAAAAGTGCATGATTTCGGGACGAGTATAAATATTTCAGGACGACGGAGAGCGGGATCTGGAAAATTTAATTAATTCCAAAGAAGCATATTTTTGTTTAAATGAAACATAATTCTTTTTCGCCAATCATCGAACCTGCAATTTCGTGGAGTAATTAAAATTAGGACAACATAGTTAATGATCTTTTTTCATTTTGAAATGATTATTATTGAACTTTAAGATTAAGATAAATTATAGAATCAACTTAACATAACTTTATTTAGCAATCGGCGTAACATTTACTTTTTGTACTAGTAAAAAAGTAAAATTTCAGTGCAGTTGCTATGGTGATATTCCAGCAGTAGCACACTCATTATAAAAAAAGATCGAAAAAACAGTGTCATACTCAGTTACTAATAAGAAAAATTAAAACATTTGATGTGATAGGAATCAAAAAAATAATTGAAATATGAGTTGAAAATGTATTCACTTGACAAATTGTTTTTGATGACCATTTCAATTTCAATGGTTGCTGCTTGATGACTTTTAAGGATTAACCATGGGTACTTAGAAAATGTAACCTACTTACGAACGCGAAATTGATTAAAATAATATCTGAATGTATGATACCTTAAATTATTGACCATGCAATTCAAAAAAAAATTCAGATATTTAATTTTTTTTTAGTTACACACTATATAAATGTAATAAATAAATTGTATCCAATGGATGAGGATAAAATATATAAGTAATTTTTTGTTACAAGTTAATAAAAAGTATCCTATTACCGACTGTTTTCTTCTTCGAAAGTTCCCAATTCCAAACTAAGGGAACAATTATCATCAATTCTCTGTTGACAGGGGATTGATGATTATTATTTCCCTGTTGAGAGCGATAAATCATTATTGTAGCCATGGATGCCGTTGATATTTTTTCATTTTATTATTATCTGTCAAGTTGGCATTGAAAGAAAATTGCATTATAGGATGTTTTCCTGATAGAGTTTGCATTTGCTGTTAACGTAATAGCACATAAAATGTAAAAAACATAGTGTGATATCAATCAATTAAATAAGTCATGTAAGACATGACTTGTCACAAAAAGTATCGTATGCAACACGTACATTGAATAACTGTTATCATTGTTACGAATGAAGCTGGCTGCACGTAGCTACGCTTTTGTCCTTGTCTTCGCCTCGTGCTTCGTTCTCATCTTCGTCGAGTGCAACCAACTTCATCCTGGACAATGTCGGTCGGCCGGTCCTTGTAGCATATACTATTATTAATATTCAATAGAAAATAATTGATTGAACATACAAAAATATGCTTTGAAAATTATCAAAATAAAAAGTCTACCATGATGTGTTATCTAAATACACAATTCCATCTACGATGTCGTGTTTAGTATTAACAATAACATAAGCTAATAAACTTTAAAAGTGAAATTTAATGTTATTTTTAAAACTGTGCTGCTCTGCGCATGTATGAAAATAACCAGAAGATAATCAAACATTATTTTTTTCGTCGGATTAATCATCGCTTGATTATTATATGATTCATGCATATGTGAATGACTGTTGAGTTGCAGTGGTAACACAGTTTATCCGGTTGCATGATGTCTTCAAAATAAATAATCAATTAACAACAGCTTCGAAAATATTCGAATATACAGACAAGAAGACGAGATGTGTATTTTCGGATAGGTATAACATCTAGTTTGTGGACTTTATTCAGGTGAATTTAGAAGCTCGAATTGTATATAAGACTATAAAAAAATCAATCAGTTTCATCAAACAAAATTCTCACATTTCCAATAAAAGTCAGAGAAATTACATGTTCATCTATTGATACCCACTGATACGATTTATTTGTTTGTGATTGTTCAAATATTAAATAAGAATAATTGAGCTACATGACAAGTTTTTTGATAAATTGTAGGACCATAAAAAATATTTCGAAATTCAGGAAAATGTACGAGGAACGAATTAGATTTCTGATAGCAATCTGCATTGTGAATTCACTTCGAAATTTTTGTTCATTTCCAATTTAGCCATGACTCGTCATCAGTCAAGGATAACTACTTTCTTTGGTCTTTGTAAATTGAGTCAGTCAAAATATTTACCTTATTAATCTGGTTAGTGTAAATTTAACATATATACCATTAAAAATCGACATACAAATTTTTACAGGTAAAACTAAATGAATTGAAGTGAAAATTCTACTTCAAGTCATTCTATATTCTTCAAAAATCTATACTTATTGTGTTAGAAATGATTGAGATTTTAATATAATGTAAGCAGGTAAATTAATCTTCATTCTTGGATATATCAACACTTCTCAAGCATATAGTATTTTGAAATAATTTTTTTTACGGCTGATTTATACATTGGAAAATAAACTCAGTGTTTATGCATCCAAGCCCTATCACCATATAAACGCAAGGTAGTTTAATTCTATAATCTAATTTCAGTTTTCCTAAAAATTCATGTTGTGGTACAGTACACACACCTGTCACCTATTCATTAGGTATTTTATAACATACAAATGTAAATATTGTGCTCCTTGGCTGCTTGGCTGTGTACTGGATAATTGACACAATATGAAAATTGAGAACCATAAAAAAAATCTTGTATACAACGTGGACAAATAAGCATTATGACATCCGGCAACAATTTTAGTTCCTAGACAAGCTGTTTCGAAATTTGAGAATGCTTATATTTAAATACTTATTGCACAAACTAATATTGGACTGTTTATTAGAAAAAGAAGACAGAAAGAATACATCAGCATTTATTTAAAAAAAAAAACAGTGTCAAATCTGTTCGTAATAACGTAATTGAAATGACAGTTAACGAACTGGTTTTCATGATGCTATAGTATATTATACTACAAGGACCATTATTGTCCATGGTAAAGTTAGTTGCATTCGACACAGGCGAGGACAAAGTTCAAAGCACAGCTTCGTGCAGCCAGCTCCACCCGTGACAATAATGATTGTGTTGCATATGACACTATCTGTAACAATTGTACTGAAGTACCACAGAACTGAGCGTTTTAGAATTTGAATGTGTTGATAGTATATTATGCTACAAGGACCGAACGACCGTTATTATTGTCCAGGATAAAGTTGGCAGCACTCGGTGAAGGTGAGGGAAAAGCCAGAGACGTAGCTTCGAAAAGCGAACTTCATCCGTCACAATAATTACGGTCATTTGATCTCCGTGTTGCATACGATACTTTTTGTAACAAGTGCACCGAAGTACCCCCATTACTGAGCTCTTCAACTAAATTTAGATATATTGAAATTATCTTATCGACTAAACAAACAAATTTTTGCAATTGCGACCACATTCACAGTAAACTAATACTACGAAACATAACTTACATGATTTACTTTATTATTTTTTATTACTCATGCGGGATAAGTACTACTTTGTGCACGTTTTTCCGGGCGATAAATAGCTGTTTGCTTATTGAGTGCGCCAAGTATAATTTAAGTGCGACAAGTAAACTTGTAACGCAAACCATTTACCGCCAAAATAAGCGCAAAATAGTACTTATCCCGCATTCGTAATAAAACATAGTATCTGCAACTCGTACGGTGTTGTCAATTACCCACTTGAGCGAATGAACGCACTTACTTCGTTCGTGCGCCCAACTTCGCACTCGTGGGCAATCGACAACTTATCGCACTTGCTGCACAATATACTATTTTCCCCCCATATTTTCTGTGCTATCACGTTTACAGCAAATAGCAAAACACTATAACGAAAACATCCCATAATACAATTTTTTCCCAAATATCAATAAAATGAAAAATACCAACAGTGGCGCAGCTATCAGAGGGCTAGTTGGGGCAGTGCTCCGGTACCTCCAAACTCAGGGGGGGCCCCGGACTCTGACTTACAAACTGTAAATTATTGAACTAGTGAAAATTTCTCCCACATTCAGAATATAAATAAACCAGATTTCAGGAACCCGACTTTAATAATGGCAACTTATTTGAAAAAATACAGGGAAACTCCCTACAAGTCTCGAACATCTTTGTTTAAAACTGTCCTGCTATGTACAATAAAGAACTGATGATAAAGTAGCTTTGCACTTTGAAAATATTTAAATATAACTACATATTTATGTTTTGACTTGTATTGATAAAATTTTAAAGATTTTTTCCGTATTCGTCGTGTTCCGAACTTGACGTACTCCAGATTTTCCGTAACCTAGATTCGTCGTACTCCATATTTGTTATAGAACGTATATTCGGTCAAGAAAGTGGTACTATATTGGTTAAAAAGTCTCTACTTGATTAGGATTCCGTACTCAAAGGGACTCTGTTAACGTGCCTTCGCTGTCAGTCTGTCTGTCACAGGACTGTATTTTTTGTACGGTAACAGATAGATACTTTCTTTTATTTTCATAAAATAGTTTCAATTTGTTTATTAAAATAAGTTACAATTTGCATTTGGTTCTCAATTTTATTATGGAGTCGACTGAATTACGACAAATCTGGAATACTATGAATCTAAAAAACGACAAATCTGGATTACGTCGAATTCGGAACACGATGAATACGGAATAAACGATTTTAAATAGTTTAGTTGGGGCCCTAGTTTATTTTTTGCTACAGGCCCTTTGGTTACCTAGCTACGCCACTGAATACCAACGACATCCATGATCTACAATAATAATTTTTTCCTTCTCAGCAGGGAAATAATAATCATTAAATACCTGTCAACAGGGAATTAATGATGACTGTTTCCGTGGCTTGGAATCTTGCGAAGCTGGAAACAGTTCAGTAATAGGGAAGTTTCGGTGCACATGTTACAAAAAATAATATTCCAAACATATTTTGGCACATTTGTGGCTTCGATAATTTTAAGTAAGACCTGAAGATGGCACAGGTTTATTGAATAGGGGCTGAGGTTTGCTTCAATAATTTCTGACATTAGTATTGGACATTTTTACTTACTTGTACGAAGTACAAGGAAGTATTGTGAAACCGACAAAATTCAGATATCGAGATTTTGATGGATATATCCGTTCTGAGCATCCCTGAATCCATTTTGACTATTTTTGACTTGATGTCGGTACGTATATTCGTGCGTGCGTAACTCGCAAATCTCAAAACTGGTTGAACGTATAATGTTGAAATTTTGTATTTAAGACTGGTATAGGGTCTAGTTGTGCACCTCGCATTATGGTTCCAATCGTCTGTACCGAAAGTGCACTTTACTTGAAACTTTTTTCGAATTTCTCTAATGAATCCAGAATGATCAACCGTAGGATGTTGAAATTCAGTATTTGAACTTGGTGTTATATCAGAATGGTTATCTGCTATTTTTGTAAGAATCGGCCAGGCCAGAAGTGCACTTTACTTGAAACTTTTTTTGAATTTCTGCATAAATATAGAATGATACGCCATAGCATATTGAAATTTCGTATAAAGTACTTCTATAACATCTTATTGTACATCTTGCATTATGATTGTGATCGGCTGAACCGGAAGTGCACTTTACTTGAAACTTTTTTTAATTTTCCGCATAAATTCAGAATGATCAGCCATAGGATACTGGAATTTAGCATTTGAAATTGTTGTAGCATTTTAATGATCATCTTCTATTCTTGTAACAATCGGCTGAGCCGGAAGTGCACTTTATATGACAGACTTTTTGAACTTTCTGCATAAATTCTAAACAATCAGTCGTAGAATATTTAAATTTTGTATTAGGCACTTTTATGATATCTTGTTGTACATCTTGCATTATGATTGCTATCGACTAAGCCGTAAGAGCACTTTATTCGAAACATTTTTTGAATTTTCCGCATAAATCCAAAACGATTGAACGTAGATTGTTAGAATTCAGTATTTAGGACGATTATACCGTCTAGATGCTCATATCCTATTTTTTTTTGAGATCTATCGAGCCGGAAGTGCACTTTACTTGACAGTCTTCTGGAATTTTTCGCATAAATTCGAAACGATCAGGTGTAGAAAATTAAAATTTAGTATTTCAGTCTGCTGTAGCATCGGAATGATTGCCTATTATTTTCATAACAATAAGACTGAACCGGAAGTGCACTTCAGTAGTAATTTATTTTTTAGTTTTGCGCATAAATTCAGATCTGTTGGTAGTCGTAGAATTTGGAAATCAATATTTAGGAATGTTGTAGTATAAGAATGGCTTACTGTTTTCATAGCAACCGACTTGGCTGAAAGCGCATTTTATTTGACAGATTCTTAGAATCTCTTGGGTAAATCCAAAACGATTAGCTGAGGAACGATGAGATTTTGTGTTTGATTATATATATCCAATGATATTAATGATCAAACAAAAAATCACATAGTATTATATAAATTTATCTAATGATGTACAAGTAAGTCACGTGATGTTTACGTCAGATTTTTGTCAATTTCGAAAATAAGTTTTTCAGAATTAATTTGTTCTGTTCTTATTTGCGTTTGTAGAAAAATATAGTATGTGATTTATTTTATAAACACTTTAAACACGCGTCACTCTGAATATTCTCTTCACTTATAATTGAAAATGCGGGACTAGGGAGACGTTTTAAAACATGTTATTATTTTTATAAGACGTTGGATATTATACTTTAATAGGTTTCGGACGATAATTACAAGTGATTGAACAATTTTTGCTCTTCTAGAATCAAAAAAATAGTTAGAAACTACTTTTTGTATATTATCAAGAGTTGACTATTTGAGATACATACACGTCATGTGGGTTATCGAGTACGTATAAAAGTGTTCAAAATTGAATAAATTGTAAATAGCAACCCAAATGAATGTAAATAATTCTTTTCGAATAGCAGAAATCATCATGCGTGCGAAAGAGCTGTCAATTTAAATAAAGACTGGGTAATATAGAGTGAAATTTAAAATGCCATCTATTTTTCAGCACTTCCTCCTTTGGGAGCATAAATATTAAATGTTGAGTTTATCTGGTACGAATCTGGGAAAAATGTATATGAAACTGAGGTTATCATTGTCGGACATCTTGTTATTAATAAATAAACATATTATCACTTTATTCTCGTAATTTGACAGTAACAGCTTGCTGTATACTGAAATTTTGGAACATATCATGCGTTGTGCATAAAATTATCGACCTAGCGTCAAGATTGTACCTCGAGGAGGAAAGCAACCAAAGCACAGTCGTAATGCATTTATTATTGTATTGACAATCAACAAATATTTTGATATAAATCTTTGCTCAGTTTAAAATCGATTACAATAGGTATCTAGTCTGGTAGTACACATTTTTAATTTCGATTTTTTAATCATCAAGTGTGAAGATTTCGGACTTGAGTATTAAAATATTTATGGTTTTTGTGACATTTTCGATCGTGTCGCATGTTCAAAGTGATTGAAATCTGTTGATTCAACACAACGGTTTTCAGAATCATAAAATTGATCGCATGTTTTAACTATATTCAAACTAAAACCAGACATAATTTTATTGTTATTGTGTTTCTTAAGACAGTTTGTATGTTTTCGTTTTATAGGTATTGGTTGAACCAATGGTTATACTAAAACTTTCACAAAAGAGGAAAGCTAAAAATATCTCGTTAAATACAAGGAGCTTTTAGAAATCAGTATCAAAAAACATGACTCACTGAAAATACTTTTAGATTAATGTATAAAATATTATAATCACTTTCTATACTGCAACATGGATTTTATTGAATCCAGTGAGATTATCGCGTGAATATTATATTTATCATTGAAATATTCAAGAAACTATTTTTTTTTGATAAAAATAAGATTTTCTGCAGGTGTATCTAGTATTATAGTAATATACTTTTGGAAATCATAAGATAAAGGTCTCAAAATTCATCTTCTAAAAATATCGTGCTGAATAATTCAAAGATGAAATAGTAGTTATTTTTCGAGACCATCTCTCAATTTTATTGTGAAGAATGCCTTAACAAAGTGATTGTCGCATATTTTTTGTTTGTACCACGAAGTATAATATATATAGGAGTTGAAATGAAGCACTTGTACACGGCACAGATTCTTATCGCCGAACGAAGAGAGAGATGGAAGATAGTAGGCATGCATTAAAATGGAACAACTCTAAACAATCACTTAAAATTTTTAGTTTATTTATTATTGATCAGGTTGTATTTTTTTCAAATCAAATGATTTTTTATAATGATTTGTACTGCGATTTTAAAAAATAAAAATCATGGATTTACTTCAGATAAATACAGAAATTCCTTTTACTTCCAGCAGAGGTTACAAATACGCATTTTGTGGAAAGTCTTGATTTACTCAAATGAATTGACACCCGAAACGTCCTATGTGAAATTAATAAATAATAATCTATACATTTTTCAGAATTTTAATG
Source organism: Dromius quadrimaculatus (assembly GCA_963989225.1). Classification (NCBI taxonomy): domain Eukaryota; kingdom Metazoa; phylum Arthropoda; class Insecta; order Coleoptera; family Carabidae; genus Dromius; species Dromius quadrimaculatus. The sequence continues at coordinate 13,019,363 of OZ022324.1, forward strand.
AATAGTAAATTATTGATTTTAAATTCTGTATATATACCTCTAACTTTTTTAATTATCACGATTTTCAAACATCCTGCTACCAACTGATTTATTTATGATTGATAATCATTTTCAAATACTAACTTATTCTATTTTTAGAATAGTTAATTGTTTTGGAAGAAAGTGAACTTTTGCATAGCTTCCATACTAAACTCAACGCGCTACATGAAATTTAGCATTGAAATTAAGACTAACAACTCGTTAAATCTCCTCAACCTAAGTACATATCACAAGAAGTAATAATTTTACATGTAAAATTTTCAGAAAACCCACGCACACAGCTGATTTTATCCAACCACTGCTTGCAACACAAAACTAGTTGAAATTGATAAATTGTGTTAGAATTTTTTATAATTGACTTTCTTCAATATCAATGATATAAATTTCAAAATGGTGTCTCACGTTACTAGAAATAATTATTTATTAGCATTTGATTGACATAGGAGGAATAAATAAAAGAAATAGTGAAAATTATCATATACATCAATTTTCTTATTCACATATTCACAAATAAATACTAAAGATAACAATAATAATAATAAAAAACATCAAAAAAACAAAAAAAAAAAAATATATATATATATATATATATATATATATATATATATTAATGAAAATAACCTCTCTTTTCGCGGTATTACACGTCTCCATTTCATTATTGTCTTTTCGTCCTTCGGAGCACTAAAAATAGATATTTTTTCCTTACAACTTGGGTACCCACTATTGCAATTGGGAATAAAACACTTTCTTCCCATTCTAAAGTTAAATAATTAAAAATTCCAAGCTTCAAATCACAAAACTAGCTGCAAACTCAATGGTAGCAAATGCTAAATGCATTGTGAAACATGCCTACTATCTTCCATCTCACACACTTAACCTCTCTCTCTAACGCGATAAGATATTGAGACACAGCTGGTATAGGGAGATCAAGGTTTATAAATATAGAAAGTTGCCTCATTCAACGAATTCAAGATGCGCATGCGTTACTTTATGACGTAAGCGCTAGACCCTCCAATCTTAGGGTGCGGTCCGAATCATGCAATTGCTGCTTACAACGCTCACACCGCTCACAGCTGGTCCGAATTAATTTAGCGCGCTGACACTGCCAAAGAGTTTCACGATTTGGACCGCTCGTAAGCACACTTACATTTTTGCTGTCATGAGACTTTGAGAGTTCGAAGAGGAAGATCAATTTTAGATCAAAAAATGGAGGGTTAGGCTAAGCGACTTCGCATCATGGATAATTTGATAATGAGAAACAATTAAGTTATTTATAATGCATACGTCAATTGAAATTCTGAAATAACTTTTTGTATATAAGTAATATAAGTAATCAATTTGAGAGTATTCAACTTAAAGTGTTTTAAAAATCTTCAATAACCGAATGAAATTGGTTATATGAATAATTATTTTTGCAAAGAGTTTTTTAATTGTTATTGAGTTTTTTGAAAACTAGACCATTTTTTCGTATGAATCAAAATGAAACTTATTTCTGATGAAAATTGAAAAAACAATAAAATAAAGAGAAACCTTATATATAATATATATACAAAAATATTTACAGAATATATAAGAAAAAAATAATACTCATTTTGATACACTTTGGAAAAATATTTCGTATATACTCTTTTATTCACCACGTGTTCTCACAGCGCTTACAGTGCCTATCCTTTTGACTGTGAGCAGTGTGAGTGTTCATGATGACGTCATCTATGATGTCACAACGCTACACAGAGCAAAATTTGAGCACTCGTTGTGTGAATCGGACCGACTGTTAGCGCGCTGTTGGTGCTGTAAGCGTGATTCGGACCGCACCATTAGAAGAACATTATTTGGATAGGATAAAACACAGTAGCATGCCGCTGAATTGAATTTTTGGATGATATTTTTATTTTTTTTTGCAAAATTTCTATGTCTGTCAATTTATGTAGAGAAAGGACAGTATATTTTGCAGAATGACGTATGGTCTTATTCTAAGAAGTGTTAATTGTTTCATTAGAAATAATGTACATATAAATTGTAATGAATTTTGGAAAATTGAGAATACGTAAAGATAAACAAAAAACAAAATGTTCATTACACATTAACTACGCAAAACTCGTAATTATAATCATATTCAAAATGAAGTGCATAAATTGGAAATGATACGACTGTAGCTCCAGAATTCAAACACAATGAAAATTATAGCCTACATTAGAAATGAACAAAAAATTTGAATGTATATTACATGAAAATTACGTAGGATAGTCAGCGATTTTGTCGATAATTTAGAGATATATGGATTAAATGGATCAAATGAAGATAGCGCTACAGTAGACAATGAAATAAAGAAAAGACAGTGCATTTGGGAAGAAGCGTTTTTTCAAAAAGTGAGAATACGAGCCATAGAATTAATATCATGAATAATGACATTATATTGGAGAAAAAAATAAGCAATTACTCTGGAATACAAAAAATATTACGTCTCATATATAAATAATACTTATCGCAGCTGCAATTTTGAAAATTCAGTATGAATGAAAAATAAATAAGTAACAAAATATCATTAAAATTATAATGAAATAATGAACTAAAAAAAGTTTAAAATATTTAATCTGTATCATTATATTGAATATTACTATGTATTGTGTACTCATGTTAAATTTAAAGCAAGAACGTCTTGCGAATATTCTTTCATATATTAACGAATCGTGAGCAACAAATTTCCTCGCATAAATAAAGTCAAAAACAAAAAAAGATTTTTCAAAATTTTATAGTGTAACTAAATGATATTTTCCTCGTTTTCCTAGCGTCCTGATGGAAGGTTTTAGATGAAGACCGAAAGCTTGATAGAATTTAAAAGAGAACTCTTTTATTTTAGCCCCTATCATTGACTACCACGCCTACAAAAATCCTTTGTAATTGATTCAGCTCTATGATATTCCATAAATATTTCATTCATGATCTTCGCACTATTCTTGAAAGTAGAAGGATTTCGATTACGATATATATTTCTTCAAAGAAGTCGTGTATATATTTTGCCTTTAAATTATTTCTAATTTTTAGTCATCCTTCAAAATTTGGCGCCCCCCAAATTCAGATCCCCGAAGCCTGAGCCTCACGGACCTAGGCCAAAATCTGCCTCTAATTAAATGTGTTGATTAACTCAAACAAAAGTGCTAGAAAAGAATATAAATCAATCATTCTACTTGTAAGACAGTAGCAGCCTATCTCTCTGGGTCTAGCTATAGCACTATAGTCTATAAAATTAAGCAGAGGAGGCACGTCATCAAAATTTATAACTAGATAATGACGTCACGTAATTACTACGTTTATATGCTATACCAATTTAATCTTTAAAAATATAATGTGGGTTGCATATTGAAAAATACAGATTTAATACGCAACAAGGCAACAGTAATGATATTCTAACCAAAAAGAACAAAGTAAACACGTGTTGATCGCACTGAAATGTCGAAAACGAATGCAACGAATGAGAATGTAAACGTAGTCAAACTTCATAGTACCAACGTATGATAAAGAAATAAACAACAATTATTGTAGATGAATGAAATTTTGTTGGAAACATTAAATTTGAATATAAAATAATTGTTAATTAAATTAAAATATACTTTTCTTATAGTATGCAAAAAATTGCACTTATTTTCTCTGTTTTTCCAAACATAAACATTACGTTGTCATTTCGACAGGTTCTTTTCATTTTGTAATGTTTTGATGACGTGCCTCCTCTGCTTAATTTTATAGACTATAGATAAGGCACAGCAGACTCGTCCGCCATTTTGGAGTCCACTGTCAGTTGTTTGCCGTTTACCGATGTATGAACTTCAATATAATTTAGTAAAATAATTGCAAATGACGGGCTGTTCTGGGCGCAGTTGTATTATTCATTCAAGATAAGGGTTCTGATTCTACAGATGAGTAATTTTTATTTCTCAATACATCATTTGAATGTGGAGAAATATGTTCCGAGTTACTTGACCTCAATTTGAATTTCGAGTTTAACTGTTCGATTGTAAGAGGCTGAGTGCATTATTCAGAGTAAATGTCAGCATAATTGCAAAAATATTTGTCCTTTAGTAATATTCTTAATGATTTGCTACTAAATTGTCATAATTTCCCGAAATTTTGCAATATTGCAAATTATTTGTTAGAGCATTACACTTTGGGAATTGGGAATTTTGAAATTTCGAACAAAAATGAAACCACCAGCTACAATTCCAAATGAGCTAACAAAAAAATACAAGGAGCAAGTAATTGTGTTTCATTCGATTTGAACTGTTTTTTAAATTTTTATTGTATTTTCTATGATCACCTTAAGTGATATCTCATAAAAAAAAATATTTTTTTTTTGCTTATTATTATTTATTATACAACCTGCTTTGACCAAAGCAGATATTTAGGTACTTACTTAGGTACCTATTTGTTTAAATTACCCTACTACCTACTTTAACTTCATAATTTGAATACTAAACATTTACAGATTTTGTGTAGAAAATTAATGCAAGCAGATAAATTTCTTAAAGAACAAGATGCACAACTGCCTGCTATTTTTATTTTGTTATTATTCATCTAGAAACCTACATCATTAACACAAAATCATAAAAATAAGGATATTAAACGTTTCACAGATTTGTCAGTGAGCTCCAAGATGGCGGACGAGTCTGCTATGGTTATCTAGTGCTGTAGGTCTAGCGCTGACGTCATTTATCCCCACTACCACTCCCACCACCGAATACATAGAGCTTATGCGATTGAGGCAACCTTGTATATATGAACCTTGTAGGGAGATAGCATAGCGTTTCACCGGCGTGGTTTGTACATACTAGCGCTACCACCATTAATACACGCATAACAATATGACTGCGTGAACTAAATTTAGTATTTATATTAATCCAATTTAGTAACTCCGTGCACAACAACTATCACCGATTAATTTTTTAGATTGTGAATTCAAAATATAAACTTGTGCTTTGTGCTTCCTGTTGTGCTTCGATTTGATATGTTGTTATTACTTAGAAGCGTAGAAAAAAAATGTATGCAACAAGTCTATAAATAAGCATAATAACATTTGACAAATAATTTTCGAGACACGGCTACAGCTTCCAACTTGATGCATAAATTATTAAGTAATTGAAAGTCAAATCCAGTTTCTATGACAAAATTATGGGTTTATTCTCAAGAGAAATAATATTCCGCTGGTTTCCAGGAGATTAATTTATGCGACTTTTTTCACTTGATTAGAATTTGAACTTTGCTACATCATACAATTTTCTTGAATGTATGGATAAATCAACAATTAGAATGATTTTCAAGAGGAAATTTTCCACGATAGCAGCTACATCGTTTGGTCAAACGAGGTGAAATTTGTTACACTGACATAATCTCATCGTGATACGGCTGTATTAATTATTCAAAGGTATACAAATGCAGTTTCGATGACTTATCGAACCATACTTTCTGTAGATTGAGTTTCTTGAGACTTCTTGAGCTACGGTATTTTCTATGCTTGAAAACATAAGCTTAGCTTTCTTTTTTCAGTCTTTCAATTCCAAAAAATATTTGGGAACGACCACAGATACTGCCGAGGAGATACTCGAGCGAAGCACAATCAAGTCATTAATGTTTTTAGAATGTCACCTTTAGTACCTTTTCTTCATATGAATATTTAGATCAGTTATATTATCAACGTTATAAATTTTTCTTTAGTTAATAATTCATGATAATATCTGTCAACAACCCTAACTTTCAAAGCGAAGTAATGATGTGGTTGATATCTTTCCACACCATATTGAAACTCTTATGCGCTGCGCCCACGCCTGGGATTTTGTTTTATTGCCACCGCGCTTAATCTTTTTTTAGTAACTGAGGGCTGATGCTCGAATGAGGCCATTTGTAATATTTAAGCCACCATTTTTTTTTGTTTATGAAGTGTTTTATATTCATTATCAACCAGTGAGATTTTATATATAACAGAGGTGGTCAGCTACACTACCTTTGGAAGCCACATTTAAGGAAAGAATATTTGAAATCTATTTATTCATCTTTGATAATGAAGAAAAGATAACGGATCTTCTCTCCTATAGGTCTATCTGATTTTAGTCTCTTGCTGATGCCTCCGGTCAATCTTCATATTTTTGGATAACTATATAACTTCCGTTTTTCAATAAATTTATTACAAGACATTGGAAAAAACAATTATATCGAACATTGAACAATTTTAGTTTATCATATTTCATACATAATTTTTTATGTACGTATAAGAATGGTGAGAATCGCATCTCTCACTGAGTGCAATTCTATTTTAATTATCTAAGCCATCAATCTCGCGAACCCCTAAATAGCCAAAATATAAAGTAAATACTTCATGTGAATGACCTAGATAGTCCAGGAGATGACCGTACCTTATGATCCCTGATCGGACTTATGGTCAAACTGTATATGAATCGATCGGGTATTTAGTGGTCAATAGGATGTCAGACTTACTAAATGCAGGTTCTTCTTCTAAGTGTCGAATAAAAGACCAATTACGGTCAAATTATTTGACGCAATTTTCCTGATGAAGCTTTCGTTTGAAACTAGTACCAATCGATAGCGAAGATCAAGTACATTAAAAAAAACCAGGGTGCAATCCCCTATCCTGCCCAGGAGGGCGGCAGTTATCCCAAAATGTTACTTATTTTCGTATTGAACTTCTCTGATCAAGCTTACGATAATTATTCTTTTTCAAATTGAAGCTCGAACCTTCCTGACCACGAAAAAATCAAGGTACCGCCTCTTTTCCTGTCCAGGAGGGCGGCAGCCACACTTAAAATTATCGAGCGCAATTGTACTTCTCTCGGGCGATGGACAATCTTATTACATTGGACATCTCCACCAACGCTTAAAACCAGGTAAAAATAAAAATGATCAACTGCGCCAAAGAATTAATTCCCAATAAACGCAGAACATTTGAGGCTTTCCCATTATCTTAGTTGCAATTCACAAATCAATGAAATCTGCTTGAATTTGCTTAAATTCATTTCAATAATTACTTTTCAATTTTGCGAACACTTGTCTGAAATTCGAAACTGCAACAGTAAAAGTTAAAAGTAAGAATGGAAAGCAAAAAAATTCAACTCTTACCTATTGCAAAAATTTGTGTGTATATGATGTGTTTTAATTTGTTCTTATATCAAATAAATTGAAAATGAGATCTGAATATTAATGAAATACAATACAGCCTTTCCTAGAACACTTCGTATTCATTTCAGATATATCTAGAATAATGGTCAAGAGTAGCGGTTCTTGTTTAGTGCAAATGTCCATGTTTTTAGGGAGGATTAAATTTATGACCAGATTAATAGCTTATCACTAGCGCAGATGACGTACGACTCTTCTCTCATCGATTGTACGATTATTTTTCTAATTATAACTTGAGCCTTCCTGAACATGAGGATACCGAAGTGCTGCCTCTCCCCCTGTCCGGGAGGGTGGCAGCCACTCTCAAAGTCTATCCGGTTTTTAGGTCCCAATTTCGAACGCAGATGTACTTCTCTCATCGAATGTACGATTATTCTCTATTAATTGTAGCTCGGGCCTTCCTGGACACAAAAAAACTGAAGTGCTGCCTCTCCCCCTTTCTGGGAGAGCGACAATCACTCCTGAGTGTAACGTAATTTCGTACTCGACTTCCCTCATTGAACTTACGTTTTTTTTTTCAATTTGAAGTTTAAGCCTTTCTGAACACGGAAAAATCGGGGTACATGCGATAATAGCAGTACAGTTACGTTCGAAATTGAGACCTAAAAATTGGATAGATTTTAAGAGTGGCTGCCGCCTTCTCGGACAGAGAGGGAGGCAGCACTTCGGTTTGTTCAGGAAGGCTCAAGTTACAATTAGAAAAAATTACCGTATATTCGATGAGAGAAGTACAGCTGCGCTCGAAAATGGATCCTGAAAATCGAATAATTTTAAAGGTGCTGCCGTCCTAATGGTCAGGTAGAGAGGCGATACCCTGATTTTTTCGTAGCCGGGAAACTTTGAGCTCAAATTTGAAAAAAAAACAATTATTGTAAGCTCGACCAGGGAAGCTCAATACGAAAATGAAGTGACTGCCGCCCTCCTGAACAGGATAGGAGGTGGCACCCTGGTTTTTTCTTAAAGTATTTGATCTCCGCTATCGATTGGTATCAGTTTCAAACGTAAGTTCTATCAGGGAAGTTGCGCCGAATACCCGATCGATTTATATACAATTTGGCCGAAGTACAATTAGGGATTATAAGGTGCAGCCGGCTTTTCGGCTAAAAAAGGCATATCGCATATGTTTCGTGACTGCTTATGTCAATTTACTGATTATACATGCTACGCTGTTATAAAATTATCGTGATTTATCTTCTGTGGCCTCAAATTCAATTGTCCAATGTCAAGTTGGTTTTTTGTACAAAATCGTAATGTGAGTCTATAAGCGAAAATGAATAATAATAGATCAGAGCTTCTAGCTTCAAGCCATAAATTCTTAGGAATTATTTTTGAACCAAATTTAGATTGATGTGAACATATCAATTTATTACATACCATTCTAAGTACTCCTTACTATGCAGTATACAAATTAAGAGACGATGTGAATATGAGTACGTCGAGAATATTTTATTTTGCCTGTATTCACAGTAATTAAGATAGCGTGGTTAGTATTTTGGGGTAGTTCTATGCACATGAATAAAATATTTGTGATGCAGAAAAGAAATGTTAGATGAATGAATTGTTCACCTGCAAATACACATTGAAGCCACTAATTAATGTCCGTACCATCATCTCTATATATATATATGAACTTGTTATATTTCATTCATTCACGATGAACAATGAGAAAATGCAAAAGGTACTAATTCGTAAAAATAAAACAGGCCCTGAACCGTCCCTGTTGTCTGGGCCAAGCGACATTCGAGAATAATGTAGAAATTTATGGATGTTTGGCTACCGTATATATATAAGGGCGAACAACCTGACTGAAAGACAGTGAATATTTACAGCGCGATAAATAAATAATAATAATATCTATTTTGACGGCTCTTCAAGCTTCTTAGCTTATAGCCCAATTAGATACTTTATTTTGAATTCATTTATAACATTACATATATATTTTTACAAAGTATCCAACGACGCACAGAAACAGCCATGCTCCGGGCGGGATTCGAACCCACGACACTAGCGGTTGCGGAGAAGGTCACTTGAGCGCTGCCAAACACCCTAAGCCACCAGTGCCGGCGCGTGATAAATAAATAAGTTGTTGAAAATAAATATTGGTGGCTTTGTAGTTAAAGTTTGATAATAGTGAGTAAGAAATAAATTGTATAGTGTTTGTTTTAGTGTTACAACGAAGAATAAAACTTCCATTTTCTTTTTATTTATTAAATAGTGACTTATTATTTTACCTATAAACAATTCTTTAGAAGCAATAAAGATTACAATACAAACGATTTGAGTATTGCAGCTCACAGATTAGAAATATCAGCAAAAGGACCGCACATTGCCGCAGTAAAATGTTATAATGCACTACCAAGTTATATAGGAGAAGCTAAGTAAAAATTGTTCTTATAGCATGAACTACTGTTAAGTTCTATATGGTAACATAGTAATAATTTAAACTAATATTTCTCATTTATCTTATACTGTATTTGTCACTGTTCTGTATTCTTGTATACTTCATGGCAATGAACGATTATTATTACTATTATAACAACAACATTTTTTAACTATTAATTTATTTTGTTAGGTTATACCTGAGAAGGAAATATTTAATGGTGGAGCACTTAATTATAAATTTCAAATACTTTATTATTGACTATTTATTCAATGAAACGTTATTTTGAATAGTGGTCTCATTTTTTAGATAAATTGCGCTCTCAAATTGAGAAATGATGATACAAGCCAAATGTTTAAATTTGTATTTTATTGTGCTATTCAATCTGAACTCATTCAGAATTGTTATTCGGATAATAAGTGTTTCTGAAGTGAAACTTTTTATGAGACACTTCGAGTTTTAAGATCGAGAGTAAACTCGTAGAGCTTACAATCATTAACTTATTGTTGATCGACAAGATTTTTAACAGATGGAAACAATTGTGACAAACGAAAATTCAGAATTATTGGTGATAACCCTTTAGTCTAGTTTTTGATAAGGAAATTTTTAATTAACTTTCTGAAACATTTTTGTTGATTTCATTAAATGTGTAATATTTACGTGAATTTTGCCAATAGTTTAGAAAAATCACCTATCGATTAATATATCAGTGATTGGACATTGTAGCAATTAATTTCTAAACAAACGTCCCTGCTTTTGACACTTCGATTTCGTGAACATTCTGATAAAATTTATGAAATGTGTTACATCTATGTGAATTCTAAAAATAGTTTGGTGTATTACATTCATGAGCAAGTATTTTGTAATGCATTTCAATTGGTAAAAAAATATTTTAAAGAATGAAATATTCTCTATGTCATTTTGAAAAATTACGCACAGATAATATAGAAACGTTGGACACTGTAGCAATGAATTTCAAAACAAATATTTCTATTTGAATAAAAAAAATCCAATGGCATTTGCATGCCAAAATTCTCGTTCGTCTGATATCATGTATGCAGTATGCTATATACGTACAGAACAGAAGGTATAACAAAGAAATTGTTAATAAGAATCAGAGGAGAGTGTTGAGTGCTAAATATCGGTTTTGCAGTTGAAATTATATCAGAATAAAAATTATAATTTCGATGGATTTCATCGAATTCTTAAACATAAGTACAATTGATTAATTAATCCTTTTCCTCAGAAACTTCAATTAAAAATTTTGAAATAGTACAACTTTGAATAAAATTTTCAGACTAAATAATAATTATAAAGAATTATGAATATCACAAGCGTGTGGATGATTGGAAAGTTTGATTTTATATTTTATCAGTAGGAACAAAATATTTGAAATAAGATCAAACAAATAAATAGAGCCTAAAATAGAAAAAATTACTTCCATTAATTCTTTCAGTGAATAAAATATGAAGAATTTTGTAAAACAATGTTTTTGGGTAAAAAGAAAGTTCACTTCACTAATTGAATAAAATTATTGGAATCTAATTAATGGCAAAATAATAATTACAGAAGACAATTAGTGAGTTTTGCATTCTACTTGAACATTAGGAAACAACTATTTCCAAATTATTTTTAATGATTAAAGAAGAATATATTTTTCACACAATTCTTCACTTTCTTTAAGTCACACCAGAAATCTATTTTAAAAACAAATTTAATAAAGTAGAGCGGTTTTTGAATAGAAAAATTGTTTCACTAAAACTAAACCATAAATATGAATCATTGAAAATCATAAAAATAAATCTAAATTTAAAACACTACCAGCAAATAAAAATATGGAATTCATTTTCCAAAACGTTTCTGAAAATGAAACTGTTTATTCTCAAATAATGGGAACATTTAGATTCAGGTAGAAACAAAGGAACATAAATTCAATGGTGGCGCCATGCGGGTAAATGTGGAACTATTTTTTGATCAGCATTTTGACGCGCGGCAGTTTATCAAAGTAATGTACTTGTATTGATTGTGTTCTAACGTGCGTAAAATGATTAAGAAGAAATTGCTATTTTCGCTAGAGCTTCTAGAATATTCTAGACGCAAATTATTGTATCGTTGAATATTGACAATGAAATTAGTGTGGAATATATAAAGTGACTATCAAACTCATAACAAATAATTATCAAAATTAAAAATAAATGAATTATTGAGGAATAATTTGTGGATACTTACTTTTTTAAACGTTAGGCAATATTAAATTATATGGTTTTTAATACAATGCTTTGAGTATTGCCTTTTGGAAATTAGATATTTTTATTAGAATTAATCAACAGAAAAAATATTTATCCAGGCACAAATCCTTAGAATTTTATTATCAAAATTCGATACAATATATTAATTACACTGTATTCCACTGTTCTTACCACCCTTGCATTATTTTAGCTTGATTTTCGAGTTTTAACTTATTTCCGGGACCCTAAAAATTAAAATACAATTAAAATAATAAAACTAAATCAAACAATTCAAATTAATTCTATACCTACACAACATAAATAGGACACATAATAAAAACACAAAAATCAGATGAAAAATATTAAAATCGAAGAAAAATTGTTAAAATCCAGGATAAAATCTATTTATATATTTATAGTTTAAGGTTAGGTATTCTATTATTGTAGTCCACGCCAAAAATCAAATCGTTTAAAAAGTCGTGTATTAAAACTTGTCTTTAAAAAGAACATACAAAGTATTCTAAGGAAAAGGATAATCAAGATGTTTTAAGCATGAGTAAAAAGCATTCTACAACGACTATTAACTTACAAAGTTAAAAAATATTGTACTGATATTCTCTCTCAAGACTTCTTGATTAGAGAGTAATAGATATTTCAATATACAGGCAATAAATACAAATTTCAGTTTTCAATATATTTTATAATACAAAAAAAGAAGAAAAAAATATCAGTCCAATATTCGTGACTAAAATTCTCACTACAGCACAAAGACTTACAGAGCCTTATCAGGATTTCTGCAGGAAATCTAGAACTTCTGTATGATGTTTCAGGACGTTGAGTGCTAGAAGTTCAAAACGCGGCGTGCGACTGAACTCCATGGATGCCTGCACGACGCCTTGTAGCGTCGCCGTATCACGGAGCGCCTGTGCTGGCTTTGTCGTCAGAAGATGGCTAAAGAAGAGGTGGGGAAGGATAACAGGACCGGAATTTGGAGGTAGAGAGAGATTCAGCGATTCAGGGAAACTTGACTTCACCGAAAAAGCAGCATGTATATGTTAACTACGTATTGATTACAATTCTCTGAAAATGTTTGTAGAAATATTGATGACTTTATAGCTCCTTGATAAGATTATGTTCGCGAGCAACGATAATTATTCATGTATCAAGTATATAATACAGGACTACATTCAGGACTTCAGTCAAAATTTAAAGGCAAGCGAGCAAAGCGAGCGGGACTAATAAATAAAATGAATCTATAATGGTCGTTTGACACACTGTATTAAATGACGCATTTTGATTTATATTTTGATTCTCCATTTTGATGCAAAGAAAAATTTTGTGCTGTGCACTCTGCGAAAAAGAATACATAATTGCGCGTCGATGCACTTTGTACGCACGGTATCTCATTTACGGATATAGATACGCAAATAAGTTATACAAACTTTTTTGTAGAAAAAAAATGCATACTTAATTTGTACTCTTGACCTCAAATGCTCTATGGCCGTTAGAAAATGAGATACTTTCGAAAAATTGGTCAAAACTCAAGTTATTGATCTTTGGCCTTCAATATCTTCTGAAGCACCATGATTTGACAATATGATTTTTGCACACTCATTGTACATGCCAAAACCAAGATATTCCCGCAAAAAACAAACTAGTACCAATTATTCGGTAGATAAAACCTAAATTGACTGGACTAGTATAATTTCATTATAAATGCATTTAAAAATATGTTTTCGCATGTTAGAAATAGACTGGGAAATGGTGACATTAAAAGTTCTCCGATTTTATACCGCATGCCTTTTTTAGGGTTAAAAATTATGAAATATGAGAAGTGCTATGGAACATTCAACAAGATGAATAATTCTAAAAATGAATTGTTTTCCATAGAAATTTCAAATCTAAGAGTCGGAGCTGAAGTCACCATCATCTTAGATCGGGGATGCAACTGTAGACATGTGTTTCGTCCTTATTAAGACTCTTCAGTACAGTACAGCCAAGCCCAAGATAGTCAAGACTTGGATCCCAGAGTCTATAAACTCATTGCGATAAAAGTTTCGCAGCAGTAGAAACTACAAACAACACCATCTATCGAGCACAAATGCCGATTACACGGCTGACAAGATAAAGAAGAAATCACAAAATAATTTTTCACACAAAAAAATTGTGAAATATGTGAAGTGCTATGGAACATTCAACAAGATGAATAATTCTAAAAAGATAAAAAGATTATTGACCGATGCATGCTTTCCGGTTATGGTGCAAGACATGCGGTATAAAATCGAAGAAACCCTACTGTCACTATCTCCCAGTCTAATAAAATTAGATCGCTCTCAAGCTTGTTTTGAGGTATTTATTTTTTGATACACCTCAAGTTTTTGTTTCATACTGTCAAGTAATAACATTTGACATTCGTCAATATATGGACGCACGAGCGAAGCAAAACTTCACATGCTTTTTTATGTAAATGAATAATTTTCTTCCTCTCTTTCTTCCAATTTTCTTCCCCATATAAAACAAGATATTAAATAAACTAAAGATATAGAATAAAATATTGAACAAATGAAAAACGAATATCTATATTTTGAATATTAATTAGTTTTTATATATTTTTTGAGATATCACGATATAATAACCTAGTGATAATAATATAGTATGAAATTGGTTTAAAATCGATAGTATTATGGCATGAATTGAATTTTATGATTGCCATCATAATACTGGATTATAAGCGCATTTCATATACTTTTTCATTTCTAAGAAATTTAATTTAGTTTTTTTCAAGTCTTCATTGTTGTGGTGTATTCTCCAAATTAAAATGTATGCTACGGGTCAAGACAATATTGACATCATGAATTTTTCTAAGCTCGCTGCCTTCCTCAAGAATTGTTCTGTTGGTTATTCACCAGAGAAGTCTGCAGTATTTGTTGCAAAGAAACAATTGATACATTCTTTGTACATGCGACAGATGATGAAAAAAATGTCATTCTCAGGTTGTAGCAATTATTGTGCAGGCTCCCATAACAAAAAAGCTACCCCATCGAACACCTCAAAATTATAAATTGAGAATGGCTGAAAAACTTGTAAGAAACATGTTACGCCTGCCAGACTAGTAAAAATTTGTTAACTATTATTTTTTATGAATTTTTGAAATCAGCTAGAAAAAAATGTTTTTTTTTTCGAAACACCTGTTTGAAGTTCATACAATTTGTAGTAAGTAATGAGCTATTTTTGAAAAAAAATGTCTGACTGACAATTTTTGTTAATTAACTTCTGACAGACCTCTTGTTATCAATAATTTTTTTTACAAAAATGCACTCCATGACACCTCTTTGGTTTTTTTTTAAGATAAAGTTTAAGATCTCTTCTATCTATCACAACTTGTCTGACTGACAATTTTTGTAAATTAATTTCTGACAGACCGTTTGTTAAAATCAATTTTATTTTTATCACTGATCTCTAATATAACACTGGATTGGATTTAGGCCGCTGGAATGCGGCCCCAGTTGAGCGTCGCCATCTTGGCAAAAACTGAGGTTTTGTGCCAGATCAATACCGCGTTGTGCCGCGATATTTAAAATTTAGCTGTTTGGTTTGCCGGTATTTTATTTATCAAACATGATGATCGAGTGCATGTTTTGCGGAAAGAAATCCGATTCATCGAGAAATTTGACACTGCACAAGTAAGTACAACGAAATAACCTGAAGTAACTGTCGTTATGACTGGAATAAGTAAACATTACTTATTTTTATTGCTATGCTATGATGTGAATATTTTCAAGATTTCCATCCGATGAACAATAGTTCTAAAAATGGCTCGAACAAATGGGTTTGCCAAACTTAGAAATAGCCAAAAACATGAGGTTATGTTCTCAAAATTTTGTGCAAAACTATAGCGTTAACTGCAAACCCAAAAAAAAATGTTCAAATAGTCACACAATTCTCAATACGATTTATTTATTGTTTAGATTTATAACAAAAATCGTAAAACTATTCAATGAATTTGATAATTCAGAGCTAAAATGTTTAAAAAATAGTTAAAATACTGATACTAAAAAGTTAACAAATATTTTGAGCTATAAATGAATATTTTTAAATATTTTAACTATTATAACAATTTTTAAATACTTTTAACTATTATTGATTATTAATGTGTGCATATTGACGTATATTGAGAATAATTTCATCATCTAACTTGCTTTGTCTTCTATAAGTGTTTTGAATTTGCCGCCGAATAGTGACACACAACCTCAGTTTTACTGTCAAGGCCGTCGTTCAACCGGGGCCGCTTTCAGATGTCAGAATACGGTCGAAACCCAATCCAGTATTATATTAGAGATCAGTGATTTTTATGAAAGTGCACTCAATAACTCCTCCTCGATTTTTTTTTTTACATATAGTTTAAGATTGTTTATATCTATTGAATCTTGTCTGCCTGACAATTTTTGTTAATTAATACCTCTAATATTGACCAGGGTCCACGCCGTAGAGTCTACGGAGTAGACACATTGACTCTATAGCAACTCTCTCCGCTATTAGTAGTCTATCATTCAGTTTACGATTAGTACCAATACCAGCAGAGGTAGGCAAATATTTTTAAGCACGGACCAAAATTCTAATTTCAGGAAATCCTTCGGGCCGGCAGAGACAGAGACATATACCATTATTAAAATTAAGTGTAACATGTTCTTATAATTATATATGTATTATAATGTGAATGGATTCAGAAAAAAATTAAAATGATTTTTTGACACGGCCGTTGTGAAAGCTTATTTTTATGAAACAGGTTCAATGCTTAAAAATTAAGTCTGACATAGTAAAAACCAATATTTTGTTGCAAAACGTATTCGAGTATATGAAAGGGATCTACACTATTGTTTTAGAATTGCAGAATCAAAAGTTTTCAATTAGCAACGATTGTAACTCATTTTTTTTATTGAAAAATGTAGTCGCTGCATTTAAAATATTAAGTCTGACATAGTAGATAACATCTTTTCGCTGACAAACCAATCTGTATGCATAAAATAATTGTCAAACTTTCTTTCAGAAACAAATTAAGGTGATGTTTTGACAAGGCCCTTAAAAAAGTTCATGTTTTTGCTGTCACGGCGCTTAAAAATTGAACCTGAGATGGTAAGAAATATTTTTTTAATGACAGGCAGTTTTTTATATGCAGAGGACATCCCAAACTTCAGTTGTTTTTTTTTTTAACAAGGTGTTCTGAGATGTCAATGATTGATCTTCATGTATTGATGCTGCGCATTCAAAATTGAGTCTGACAAATAAATTAACAAAAATTGTCAGTTATTCAATTATTTTTAATAAAAGGTCTGTCAGAAGTTAATTAACAAAAATTGTTAGTCAGGCAATTTTTTCCAAAAATAGTTCATTACTTACTACAAATTGTATAAATTTCAAACAGGTTTTTCGAAAAAAAAAAAAACTTGGAATTATTGCCAAGTATTAAGAGATTCCTAACGTTGCTGCCATATATACGGGTCACTCTTTTCGGAGAACATCCGCTACAGTTTTTGCAGATATATCAACTTTAAAAAGATACGGTGATTGGAAAAGTAATTCAGTTGCTAAAGGTTACATTGCAGAATCGCGAGAAAATAAGAACAAAATTGCTCGAAGACTTGAATCTATCAATGAACGAATTAAAATTTCTTCAACAAACGATTTTGTAATTTCTACAAGTTCATCTTCCATGTCGGGTATTACAAATCTGGAGATGAAACTTGTACAATATATGTGACTATTCCATTCGTAGTATTTATAACAAGGTTAACAATGCTAAATCGCCATAGAAACGGTGCATATCAGTGAGTATTTGGACGTGTAGAAATATCATCGGGTATTACACTAGTGGTCAGAGTGAGTATTTTACTCAAAGATGTGGATACCTCCAATTTGTGCTTTCTTCGTATTAATTGGAATATTTTTCTGAATATTTTCATCAATTTTATCTTCTGATCTATCACCAAACCTTTCTGAACTTGACAATTAGTTGATTAGACACTCTAAATTTCTGAAACAGCAATGAAACTGACCATGAAATTTATGGTCGTGTTCTATGTGGCCACAGCGGTTTTTCTTTACTATCCAAATGTCTCACAGCGTAAAATTTGTCAGAACTTATTATGGGATATCTACATATTTAATTCAGAAATTTTGTCAATGGTACCTATGTTCATTGGTTGAAATTTATATAATGTTTTGACTTTTGAGATACAGAATAGCCCCAATTGTTAGCTCCACGAGTCTACTCTCAATCCCATAAGAATTTCCACTTCAATAAATGTGCCAGTATTCTACTTCTGAATCCCAGAAATAAATTTTAAGTAGGTACTGTCATTAAGCAAGAAGTGGTTTTTTGAAGACAATTTATTAGGAACCTGTTGAAGAAATCTATTTCATTGTTGACCTGTTGATCAATATCTATTCAAGTCTTCTTCTTATTTTCCTACATTTGATTTCTTTTTGCTTCAATTATCAATCCATTATTCTATAAATTTACATATATAATCGGTTTTCACATCTTTGGACTAATATTTGCATCACTAATGGATAAGAAATTATTTTAGAAAATCTTAGTACGAAACGTCAGGCATGTCAAACATCAACATGAGTATAGGATATATGTGCTGTGGCTGTAGGGTATTTAAAACAATGTTCTGAACAACAATAGAGAATAAGCTGTAACAGCATCGATGTTAGCAGTATTGTTCGGGAAACATCATCTTCATTAGTGATATGTTTATAAACATTAACGATAAAATAAGTACATAGGGTGTAATCCTCTGTTACATTTTATTAAGTTATGAATAGTAGATATTCAATATCCGAATCAAATTGTCAAGCCTGATAATGAACACGTAACTTATAATAAAGCATATTGCACTTCGTCTCGCACTTACACATGAGTTTAACCAGGGATCATCCATAATCCATCCAGCTTATTATTTTCTTTACGATAGTGCATAACAAGATTAAAGATGCCAAGATAATTTTTTGAGTTAAAACATAGAGCAGTGTTCTATAATGTTTATGCAAGAAAGAATATATGAATAAATGTTTCCTCCAACACAAATTATGTCCACTATATTGCATGATTATTTTTATGCAAGGTATTTTCTGAACCGCGGTTTTTTTTCCTGTAGATTTTAGAGCAGGAATACGAGAATAACAATTGAAAAAATCAAATTCTGCTTCGAAATGTCTATTTTAAGATATAACAGAATAATTGTGAATTGTAATAATTAATAAATAAATTATAACATTCCGGTCAAAAATCAGATATTCAAGCGTAAGAAGAGGTCAACATTTCTAGTGCATTTAAATTGATTACCTACTAAAAAGAAGTCATTTTAATAAGATGTTTTATTTGAAAGTTTTATATTTTTTAAATTTGAATTCAACATTTCGACGGACAGGTGCTGCTCCTACCGAAAAATTACAAAACAAACAAGTAGTCAAGACAAAAAACTGGTTTATCCATATATGTAATACTCCTATATTGCTAGTTGGATACGCGGAACCGGCGAAAACATTACGGTTCAGACAATTATACGTCGATCTCTTTTTACTCTACCACGAACCTTGTGAGCATGCCTGAGAATTGAGCAACTTTGTGCAATTGGTGCAAGCCACGTGCAAGCGTCATCCATCTTTGGAAACAACCTTTCAAATATCGATCGAAGCCGCGACGCTTGTGCACAACGAGTTTTGCTGTCGCACTTTCTCCGTGATACCTCCACTTATGGGGACTATTAATTTAGGAGTATTACATATATGGGTTTTTCATGTCCATCAGTTTATTTTGTAATTTTCTGATGAAGGAATTGTCTAATTTGAATAAAATATATGGTGTGCTGTAAAAAATTTCTTTCTCCTTTAAATTCTTATTAATTTGAATTCCATAATGAAAACTAAATCATTGGTGATAAATAAACGACTGTTATATAGTGGAGTTAATTTTATCTACTCGACTAATAAATAATAAATAAATCTGTCCTTTATGAAACTAGGAAAAAGTATACACTCTGAACAAGTGGTTTCTGCAAATCTGTAATGTCCTGAAAATGATAAATAATTCAACGGTACGGAAAAATAGTTTAAATCATTGTCAAAAATGTTATTACGACTCATATTTCACTAAAAAGATCATCTGGTTCATATAGTTGTTTATTTAATAATTAATTTTAAACTTCGACGTTTCGATGACGCACTGTCACTTTCGTAAGGACAGTGTGCCGAATTTTCTTATTTATTATTAAATAAATAACTATAATCTAAATAGTTTTTTTATTAGCTTGAAATTTTTGAGATTTTCAGTATTCAATAAGATTTTTCTATTTGCGGTCACGTGCGTAAAATTAAGGAATAGAATCAATATTGCATTGGAAATCGCATCTAAATCGAATTTTACTAACTATACACGATTGCAGGTATAGCAGGGTGTAATAGAAATGAGTACATCAATTTTAAGCAGTAATGTATCTCGTTCAGTACAGCAATTTTTCTGTGTAAAATTTTTCTGTAAACCCCCTTCCCACATCGAGTAAAAATTCAACATACTTTTATTAAAAACTTCACGTACCGCCTATGGTTTGAAAAACTGTCGATTAAAATGCGTATTTTTTAACTTTGAACCATCATAGTCATGTCAATCATTCATTTGAAGCTTAAAGAATATTTGTTTTTTTGGCAATATATTGAGATCTTCGATATATTGGTAATACTATTTTTTCATATGTTATAAGATAGGTTAAACTTGTCTCTGAGATCAACATAACAGTATATCAGTTATATTTATATCTCACAGTAGAGTAAATTGATTTCTATTTGTACATTCCTTAAAAATTAGATCATCTGCACAAGTTCACTGCACTTCCACAGAGAACAGCTGGGGAAAAAAATCTGAAAACTGTCAAAATCTGTGCTACCATCTATAAGCGGTGAATAAACTGAATGTTATTCTCACGCATTAAAAGAAACGGTGAAATATTAAATGAAACTCAATTGTAGAATAATGAATTTAGTGAATAATTTAATTTAAAATATTTATACAATTCTGGAAGCTTCTATTCTTGCAGAACAGAAAACAGCGATTCCGCAGGCAGCTTTTCGAATTTATTTGGAATGCTTTCCGAGTTGTCATTTATCATTAAAAATAAAATTATTGTAGTTATGTCAACGAATTCCATGTCAAAATCTTATTTACTCATACATAATGATGAAAATATTATGTGATATTTAGAGCTCATTGTTTATCTAAAACGTATAAATAGCAGATGAGATGAATGAAATAAATAAATTCATAAACTTGATAGCAAAGTGTATTTGAACTAGTTTTTTCTAAAATTACAAACTTCACACTCGGGGTCGTTTCAACAAATTGTGCTCCGCGAATTGATCTGCTAAACAAATAAAAAGTACGTAGTTATGCATTTAATATTTCAAGAAACATTTAATTTACTTAACAAATTTAGTTAGATTACAGCTACAGGTCATGTTTTCTGTTCTATAAGAGTAGAAGCTTCCAGAACTGTGGCAATATTTTCATTTAAATTATTCACTGAACTCATTATTTTAGAATCGAATTCCATTTAATATTCCACCATTTCTTCTAATGTTTGAGAATTTAGTTAGTTTATTCGCCGCTCATAGATGGCAGCACAGATTTTGACCGTTTTCAGATTGTTTTCCCCAGCTGTTCTCTGTGAAAGTGCAGTGAGCTTGTGCAGACAATCTGAATATGACTAATAGACCGAAATGTTGATCTCAGAAACAGATTTAATCTATCTTACAACATAATTACCGATATATCGAAGATCTCAATAGATGAACGATTATGTCAATCATGTCATGTCATGTCGTCTACGACAGTTCAAAGTTACAAAAGACTCATTTTATTCGAAAGCTGTTATTCTTCCAGTAAATAACAACATTTTCATACGTTTAACTTTAAACTTTTGTGATAATTATGTATCGAATATTTTCCAGAATTAATTTGAAGGATTTGACAACTTACATAATGTCAAAATCAATTGATCTATTGTTACTGCTACTAGTTATTAGATTTATTGTTGCTTTCGGCGAGTTCTATTAATGGTTAAATTTAATGTATTGATTTCTGTTACAATCAAAAAAAATTATTGTTGGATAGTCTTCAGTCATTCCTAATTACTTATTGTTTTGACAGTTTCAGGTTGACAGGTCCTTCGCGCGGCTTCAGGCTGTTACCAAACTGTCAAAATGATCTAGTAGTTATCTATATCCTAAAGATATTATAGTTGATAAATAATAACGTGGTATGTTGTTTATTGTCTATAAAAATTTATTGTGTAGCATCTGATGCCTAGTGTGTGCAAATGGGTGCCATGGGTGATTGATTTGGGTGCTAATCTGTCCAGGGCATTCAACAGATCGACGGCTCGGTGCCACAAGTGCCGCACTCAGCGATATCGACCACCGATCACGCGTCCTTTTATCCTGTGCACGAAGCGAAATTAGTAGCTTTGTCTTTGTCTGGCCAAAGGATGGCTGGAACGCTTTCATTTCTATCCAGTAGGTAGTATTACACTAAGAGATTGAGATGAATTCTAATCTGGGGGGAAAATATTGAAATCTCGAAGATAACGAGCATAACAAAACTGGGCTTTTTTGGAACTGGTAATAAGTAAAAATGAAGAAGATTCAAAAGTTGCAATTTATCCTCTGGAAGAAACAATTTCTGGACTTTATTGGAATGAATATGAAATGAAAAAAAAAACTATAAATGATGAAGCATGGAAGCATATTTTACCGTTGGTTTTAGAAAGAAAAAGTGGAAAAATGTCAACTGTTACAATTTTCAACATTTATGACAATGTATTTAGTCTGCACGTGCACTTAAGTTTCATAATCTAGATTTTCTGTGAGTTCATGTTTGTATCACATTGTACGACTTGTCACTAATAAATTTGTTGGATTATTTGTAAAGCTCAAATATCGACTTGTGCTCTGTGCTATTTTATTATTAAAAAATATGGAAACTGAAAACTCTAATGAAATCTTGTAGGCAGCACGTATATAGACAAGATTTACGACAGCAAACCTCGTCTGCAAATATTTGATCTCGTGTTATAAGCCTGAGGTTTACAGATTTGTTGTTTAAATTAACATAAATACGATATCAAATGTAGAAATAAGCTTCGTGCCTATTGCATTCACTGCGTTCACACTTTCAGAAGCTCATAATTACAGCTCTGACATTTTTTACTTCATATTGTGTAAATATAAGAAAAGAATATATCTAGGAGTGATGCTACGTGATATATCTTTTTCCATGCTCAAATTTTTTACACACCTAATGTCAAATTCATTGCTCAAAGTTTTTTAATTGAAGCACTTTCAAGAACTATTAGTAAATAATTGTACCAACTATTAACAATCGCAAATTCTATTGAAAATAAAAAAATCCAGTTTGCTTGAGATTAACTTCATCATTCTAGAATCCACCAGTGTAATATCTCCTTCTCTGAGAGTCTGGCGCCGCAGGTAAAAGGATAGAAGATCAGTAAGTATTCTGATGAAGTTTATCGTAGGTTTAGAATATATGGAGAGTGCGAAGAGAACTCTGGCCCTGGTATTTCTGCAAAAAGCTCAAGTTCCTCGCAGCTTCAGCTCGGCCATAGCGGATCAAGATTGTTTCATTTTGTAAAATGGACATAAGTTAAAGAATGTGCACACAAGAATAAAGGGTTTGTTCATTTATTTCTGATAATAAAAGAGTATGAGATTATTCAATCACTTTTAACTCATGAACTTTAACACTGGAACTATAAGAATTGAAGTTCCAGTATAAAAGTTCTCAATAATGATCATTATCAGATAAAATATTCAATAGAGTCAATGTTAACTTGATTTTCAGATAACTTAAAAATTATTTATGTGTACTCATTTTATACTATGAAATTCATTGCAAATTTTGAGAAAACTAAATGACATTTAAACCAGTTTTCTTGGTTTATTCAATATATAGCTTAAAAAATATATTTTACGCATCAAGTATTTCAAAAGTAGCCATAATTCTTGAAATGAGGAGCTTAATCGCATTATTCCACTATACTACTGTAGGAATTCTTTTTCAACAGATTTGTAACGATTCCCTATAGCAAATTTAGCAGCTTTCACAAAAGTCTAGGAGCGTTCCCGAATTTTTTCATGACTGTAATGGATGCCGCATATACAGGTAATATAAGCACGCGCGGTTTGCACTCAAGTTAATGGATAATCAATTGAGCCAGTGGCGCGAAAAGAGCGGAACGGTTAAAATAAATAAATTCATCCAACACCGATTGATAATAAGCTTGTTACAATGGTTCTTTGAAATAAATGATATCCAATATTAGTCACACAGTCAAAAAAAAAAAAGAAATCATATGGGAAACTGTAATATTACAGGATCTGTTATAGATGTCGACCTGCACCGATCATGTGACCGGATGAAATCTATTTTTTATGAAATAAAATATGTTGACGAAAGTAACGTTGATGAATAGCCTAAAAAAATCTGTTCAAGGTTATGCTGGATTAAAAATTCAATACCTAATTAATTTTTTTGAATCAAGTTTCATGATCCAATCCTGTCGAGATTTAGTAAGGAAGAACGTTAGAAAATTGAAGACTTATTACTCAAATATTGAGAGCATGAAATAGTAATGCTCGCCCTATTGGTAACAAAAGTTACCATCGAATTAGCAAGAAGACCATAACATCATTTATAGAGCAAGATCCCATCAGGCCCGCCAGACCTTACTTATTTTCTGAGAAACAAAATGTGTGAAATAGAGTAGTGTTAGTCGGTACTTTGATTGTACGCATACCTGCTAGTTTCAATTATCAATTTTCAACAATATTCTCTAGAACATACATAAAAATTAGCACTCAGACTTTAAAAAAAGTGAGTAATGTCTTAACATACTTCTAGGTTAAACTTTTAGCACCTCGTATCTATAAACTGGCCGTCGGTACAAACTAGCAAGTATGCGTATGATCAAAGTACCGACTAACACTCCTCTAATCCACACATTTTGTTTCTCAGAACATAAGTATCGTCTGGTGGGTCTGGGATCTTGGACTATTAGAAAAGAGTGTGTAATTAAACTTTTCAGTAGTCCTTGGATTTCACCAGTCATATTTATCCAAGTAGAAGGACGAATCAACCGAATTTTGTGAGGACTACCGTCAATTGAACAACCTGTTGCCCCGAATAGACGTGAGGAATGTAGAAGATCTATTTCAATGTCTAGGTTATGCGAAACTCCGGTTCAAAGAAATGTCAGCTGCGTCGGGAAGAAGTTCTTTATTTGAGACATGTAGTTTCAGGAAATTAAAAGTTTTCTTGGCCTCTGCACTGTAGTACTATCAGCGATACGTGCTTGGGTTTGCCAACATTACCAAACCTTTGTTACGAGCAAGGACAAATATTTTTTTGGGAGAAAGAACTAACAACTTGAAGCATTCTTTATCATCAGCACTTGTACTTGATTATATTTTGTCGGATCAAAAATCCATTCTGGATACATACATAAGCTGAAATCTTTGTTGGAGAAGCATTTAAAATACTAGCAATTGATGTAGCCGGTCCATTTATCTAAACTCAGACTGGAGATAAATATATCGTATCCAAATGGAGAAGCTTCTACAATAGCGAAAAAAAATGTGAATACGGCGATTTGGCGTGCCAATGTAGTTGCATTTCGAGCAAAGAAGAAATTTCGAATCTGCATTGTTATTTTACTTGCAGTCGAATGGCATCAAATTCGAAGAATTCGTACTCAAAAACTTGAACCATCGTTCGAAGAATTGACATCTTTATTACGGCTTAAAGTCGAAAAGAATGTTATAAACTTGCTGACAAACTACAGAAATAACAGCCCAAGCAGCAGCAGATTTTTTATTTAGTGACCAAACATTGGTCACACAATAAAATTAATTTTCCCGCTGTCTGGAACGTTCTGGTTACCCTACAGGAAAAATTGTGTGCCACAATACTGAAGATAGTCTGTGGACTAGACGAACTAGATTGAATCATACAGATTGGATCTTACCTTACATGATCCACTAAGCAGGACAAATCTAGAAACGAAGGCTCAAAGAAATACTGGAGATTCTACAATAGTTATTAGCTCTATTTGAATTTGTATTGTAATGTTTATTGCTTGAAGAATCAGTTTGTAATTAAATAAAAGTCACTATTTGATAATCTAAATGAAATAAAAGCTTTATTCTTCTTATGTCACTAATAACACTATATTTATTTATTTGTCACTTAATTCTAATTTAATCAAGGTCACAGATATTTGTATTTCACTATTTATATACACTGTTAACTTTACTGTCACTGTTCGATATTTATTTCACACTACTACTCTTATAACTGTACTGTCCTACACGTTTTTTGCTTGGTCTTATAAAGAGAAATATTGTTTTCTCGAATTTTCCATTTCTCGACTCTTTCCATTTCTAGAAATCACTAGAGGCTTCCATTGGGAGGGGTGATGTGCTGCGACGCGGTGCGACGTAAGCGACGACAAGAAGCTCCTCCCCATACTACGTCGTCTTTACGAGCTCCCCCCTCACTCTCGCACGTCACACTATATAATAACTAGTGAGGAGCGGCAGCAAAACCGAGATTTGCAAGATCTCTAAACCAGATGCTCCCAAACGTTTTTTTCTCGTAGGCCACTTTCAAAATTATACTGGTTTCGCTGAACATCAAGTCTCTTTTCGTGGACCCCCACTTACAACTTGTGAACCCTCAATTTTTTTCCAGCCAACGTAAAACTCCGTCGAGTCTCCAGTGGATCCCAGAGGATTCATTGATCTAGACCATATTTGCGAGACTTGATCAAGAACAAGATCTAGCTGCGAAATTTTTGATGACTTAAGGGCCAAATTCAGAGACATGACTGACACTCACCTCAACCTTAACTCAATCTAGACTCAGTTCTCATTCACTTAAGTGTGAGCTGTGCCAACACTCACTTCTTCCTCAATTCCATATTCAGTAAAGCGAATGAAAGAGTCACTCATGAAAGACATTTTTTGAGATAATACGTCATAAAATAATAACGTCACTCCTGAACATTTGCGCATAGATGTCATTTAATTGACGTTTGAAATGGAATTAATTTATATTGACAGATTCAAAATCAATTTATACAGAGAATTTGGATGAATATAAGCAAGAATATAAATTTTTTCTTAATGAGAATATGGATAAATAAATATTAGTTTCGATATTAATGGATGTGCGAAATGTTATGAGCAGAAATTTAAAAGTTATAAGATTGAAGAACGAGGTGAAGAATGAATACTATTCAATGATACAACAAATGTAGAATGTAAGAGAATGAACTGGATACATACTACAGAAAATCATGCTCTGGAGCATCCCAAGAGTATTTAAAATTATACTTGCAACAATAGTGTGTAAATTCAGTTTACGCACAACTGATACAAAATTGTTTGTTTACAACTTAGTTACCACGGTGGTAACTTCTACTTTACGCCCGTCGGGCGGTAAAAAAATTTACCGCCCGTTGGGCTGTAAACTAGAGAATTGGCCACCAGTATTATTATTAAAATAAGAAAACTACCAACAGAATTTTGTTGACATATAGACAAAATCAATTGTTTAACACATGACATGTTTTTTGTTACCATACGCCACCTTATAATTTCGAAGTAATAAATATTTTTGCGTGTTCTCAAAAACTAATTACTTACGAGAAATTCACAAGTAAATTTTATCACAGTTGTGCGTAAAACGTTGTACGTGCCTCGGCATGAAAGACAATTTACACCCTTGGACGAATTAAGGCCCTCGCTACGCTTCCGGCCTCAAACTTTGTCCGCGGGTGTAAACTTAATCTTTCAGCCCTCTATACGTAAATAACTATTTTAGTCTAGTATAATGAATGTTAGTGAGCGCGTGTGCCGTGATCATATATGATATGCTATTGCTCAAAAACTGGATTTCGGTCCAACACTATTCTTGATATTAGTACCACAGGCGCGTAAACTCAATCCGATACTAGTCAGGGATGTTTTTCAAAAGTGCAAGCTTAGCGAGCAAGTCCTTAACCATTGTAATAGGAAAAAAAATCGTTTTGGTTTTACTGACAATATTTTATTCTATTTGTGTGTTACTAGCATCGTCTCTTCAAAAAACCTTCCAACACAAAAGTTTCTTCAGACTTCTTCTTGATTTGTTCTTTCCTGGATCATACCGTTATTTGATTGTAGAAAAAGATCAATATCAAAATATTATATGAGAATAGTAATTTTCATCTTTCCGTGAAACTTCGCTTTAAACCATATTTATCAAAAAATATCAACTGCTCCACATAAAACCAGTTAAAAACGCTCTTATAATAATTTGAGTGCAGTTTAAGCGATCTGCTCATCACACTAAGATCTTATTCAACTCATACTTAAATGTCACTCACTTCTAACTAAAATTCGAGCAATCATAATGTCTTTGAATTCACTATGACATTCAATCTGTCAGATTAAGTGAAAGGTGAGTGTGAGGTGAGTATGAGTCACGTCTCTGAACTTGGCCCTAAAAACGGCTAAACTTCAGAATAGTATATTATGCTACAAGGACCGAACGACTGTCATTTTTGTCCAGGATAAATTTGGCTGCATTCGGTAAAGACGAGGGCAAAGCCCGAGGCAGAGACGAGGGAAAAGCCCAAGGCGTAGCTCCGTGCAGCCAAATTTGTTCGTGACAATAATAACAGTTGTTCAGTGTCCGTGTTCCATACGATACTTTTTGTAACAAGTGCTCTGAGGTATCCCCATTACTAAGCTTTTTAAATAAATTTGGATGTATTGAAACTATCTTATCGATTTGACAAACAGATTTTTGCAAATGCAATCACATTACAGTGAACTAATACAATGAAACATAACTTACATGATTTATTTTATTGATAGATATTTTTCACATTTTCTGTGCTATCCCGTTCACAATAAATGCACATACAATAACAAATACATTCTATAATACAAATTTATTTCAAACATTAATTTGACATATATCAATGGAATTAAATAAATCCAACGGTATCCATGATCCATGATCTACAATTTCATTTTTACCCAGCGGACATTAATATCCATTAATTCCCAGTCAACAGAGAATTAATGAAAATTGTTACCATGGTTTGGAATTGAGAACTTTCGAAGCAGAAGCCAGCTCAGTAATAGGGTACTTTCGGTGTACGTGTTACAAATACTTCTTTATTTCTCTGTTTTGCCAAATTAAATAAGAAAATATTAAATATAGAGTTATTTCTTCTGAGTTTAAATTTGAAGACGCCAGAAGAATCCCATAGTCAACTCTAGGATTTCTCACATATTCATCAATCTTCAAGGAAATAATAAGATTAGTTTAATTATTAGATTAGTGAATTTTTTATATGATTTTCCTCTATTTTTATTTTTTTATTGTTGATTTAAGCGAGGTAAGCAGCTGAAAGTAATTTACTCGCTTCATTTATAAGATTGAGGTTATTAAAGTAGTTACTACTGTGTAACAACCGTTAACATTTAGTAGCTGATGATGGCGGGCCGTTCAAGCGCCGAAACGTCCAAACATTAAACAAGAATTTAATTTTTGATCCCTTGGTAACTATAATAACCTCAAACTTCAATTATTTGGATCACACATCATATGAAGAATATCATTTATAAGATATTTTCGAAAATATGTAAGAATAAAATATTAATACTGCTTGAATCTTGCAAACAAGACCAAAATTAAATTTATTGATGCTGGATCAAGATTAAGATTGTATGTGCAAAACCAAGACTATAATCGTCTTGGTTTTGATTTTGTTCCAGCTCATTAATAGTATTCGCAGCCTTATGAGGTACAAAGATGGATTGTTTTTTGTAAAGAGATTTATGAATTCGTCTGTCTATCACAGCTATTTTTTGTTGAAATGGATAAATATATTAATTCGAAATTTAAAGTATTAATAAGGCTTTTTTTCAATATCCCTATTCCAAGAGTTGATATCTCAAAAAAAAACCTATTTATTACTTGGTCCAGGATTTGAAGGCACATATTTTTTCCTTTGTAGGAGCATGCATAAAATTATACTCTACGTACATCATTTCAGCATACTTACTTTACTCGCATGTTAATGTTAATAAGAGTAATTATACTCTTAAAAATGATCAACATTGAGATAATTATCGAAAATGATCCTATAATTTAATAAATTTTTGCAATTTTATAGAAGAATTAATTACTCATTCCAAAAATAGTGTTTTTAGGCGGTCATGACAAAAAAGGTGTTTTTATGGCTTCTTTTGCGGCCGTGAAGTTTCACTTTTTGGGACTGATCTGTCAAATTTTACTTTTTGGGACTGATCTGTCAAATATTACTTTTTGGGACTGATCTGTCAAAAAATATTTCATAAACACTTTATATTTATCTGTATGGGCAGCTTGATGAACTCTTTAAGGAACAGTTTTCGCTTAAATAGCACATATATTCTTCCGTCAACCTCTGTAGTTCTTGCAATTCAAAAAATAAATACGCATTTTTTGTTAAATGTCAACTTGATAGAAGACAATAAAATAAAACAATTTCAACGGTAACTAAGATCTACAATTGCAATGTTTTAGAAATAAATAGATAAAATGATGTGACTTTGAATTATTTCGTAATGATCGCCTAAAAAACGTTGTGTGCACCTCGGCCTACAGTTCTTTTTTGGTCTCACCTGAATTGCAGCCTCAGCTACGCTTCGGCCGCAAACAACAGATTCGACCAAAAAAGATAACCTTTACGGCCTTGATACACAAATAACTATTATATCATGGGTGTAAATTATTTAAGGCAATCTTCAAATGCTGCAAATATAATACTTTACGTTCTTGGTATGGATATTTGCCAGTGAAGTATCGTTGAAAAAAGCATTATTTTCCAAAGCAGGCGACTTGAAAATATTCTGGAGTATGAAAAGACACGGATAGACCATGGCAATTTTGAAGCTAGAAATATGAAATATCTGTGAGCTATCAATCAATTTATACATACATTATTACTTTTGCCTGCGATTATGGAACACGATTGGAAAAATTACAGTTAATACGATTTCAGAATTTTTTATGGGTGATACATTACTTGTTGAGATTAAAAATACTTTTGAACTATGTCTTACCTCACATTTAAGATAGAATATGCAAGGTCTGATCTTAATCCCTGATACCTAAGGTATTCAAAAAAAAGCGAGAAAGGACAATGAGTATAGGATAATATTCAATAATATCTTTATTTGCGTATAATATAATCTCTACTCACTATAAAATCTTAGAGCTAAAATTATATAAACAAAAAATATTTTCACAATCATAAAAATTCAAAATATTTGGCACATCAACTCAAGTTTTCCAAATGAAAACTCTATTCAATTTTATACTTCCTATTAACACAGACAATATATTGACTAGATTATACTTGGACTAGTTACATTTGGACGTCAAATTCTAATAGAAATATATCCTTATTGCTCTACGTAATATTAGGCATATCTTGTTATATTGCTTTGTTAGTAATCTCGCTAGATGGCAGGAGTATTAAAGACCCTTAGAAAGTTTTTTTTTTATAATATTTAAAATAATGAACAGTATTTTATTATACTCTTGTTAGGTATTATTGTTGTCATTAAAATAGTATCAAAGTAATAAGACTACAAACACTACAATTGGAATATCGATTTTCAGCTATTTTTCATAAGTTTGGTTCGATATTAATTCTAAATAAAGGCAAATGAAAATTAGTTCTGCTGTGAAATCTGTGGGACAAAATTGACTATCTACTATATATTTTCGTACTTTATAAACTATTTAGTTGAAAATTCATAAGAAATATTGAACATGTAAAACTTTCTTCAAGTAACTTGAGCTAGTAATTACAGAATTGAATTTATCGATCGGCAATATTTATTCACCTACTGATTTCAAAATTTACTTTGAATGTATTATAGTATATTATACTACAAGACTTGTAAATTGCATATTATAAATAAAAGAAACACTAAAGTAATGTATTATTCACCTATTGAGTACTTCTAAATCCCTAGATAGAACAAAGTACCGTGATATATTAATTTTGTGTAATGGAGTCAAAATGGCGGCTTGTTCTGGTGAGACCATTATGCTCATGAAATTCACTGTGGGATCTCGGAAAATAGAAA
This sequence comes from Dromius quadrimaculatus, assembly GCA_963989225.1. NCBI lineage: Eukaryota > Metazoa > Arthropoda > Insecta > Coleoptera > Carabidae > Dromius > Dromius quadrimaculatus. The sequence goes on from OZ022324.1 coordinate 13,051,460, forward strand.
GGTAACTTTACATTATTTTGGTTAAATCGTTTCCAAAAATTATTAAATATTTCGAGTTTCGAAGAAATGTTTTCAAGGATGAAGCAGAATGTGCCTTTTCTCATTTGAAAATAGAAATCTCCTTTCTTTTAGTATAAATATGATTGACCTACATTTTTCGTCTGTTCTGATATCATCAGTCTGACATACGTCGAAGTACCAGAAGTGATAATTCCCATGCTATAAATTCTTCTTTAGAATCATCAGACAAATCTTTTTCGAGTATCAACGCCCTATCGTTTATGAATTTAGGGCAAGTACCTATTGCAGCAATGGACGAAGGACATTCTTACGATTTCGTACGAATGGCATTCGCCCGAAATCGTCATTTCGCAGTTAGCAACATGTCATTCAAATTTCCAAATTAAAATAGCATCAAATTTTATAAGATGAATTTTTTTCACAAACTGAAGTGAGAAATATTTGGAATCAAAATGGTCGCCAATTCGCAGTACTTAATTCTATCTAGTGACTTTTGTGTACTTTAAATGAAAGTGTTTCATAGTGGACAAAAATCGCAATCTAAAGATATCAAGTCAAGTTTATTGAATAATGAATTATTATACCTTGAAAATCTAATAAATTATTGATGCGAAATTAATCTCATATCAATCAAAGGATATACAAACAATTATTCAAACTCATGTTCGATGTCTGATGATTTCTGTCAAAGGACCATGTTGATTTTTTGAGCGATTACAATACTTTCCACACCCCTCAAAGTTTATGAGAAGTAAAAACTAAGCAGAACGAGGGTTTCTTGCAGCATATTCTTTTAAATTAGAGATTCCCTTCAAATTTTTAGAAAAAATGTTTGACGTGTCACCTCACTTAAGGTAAAGGTGTTCTAATCATGCTATGCATCATGAGAAATAAAGTCAAGCAATGTCGGATCAAAAATATGGAAAAAAAAATATTCGATCTCATTGACATTGAATTTTATAGTCAAGGTGGATTTATAAGACGTTTAATGATTAATGTTCATTATTTAATATCTAATGATTAAAATAGAACAATTGAATGCCATCATAATATGAAAATGAAGAATTAGTGTTTGACGTTCAAGGACTAATCAGGGTTAACTATTGTCGATATTAATGCTTAAACAATAAATATCTGAATAGTTTGACATTCAGTGAAGTTTTTTATACAAAGTTAATTCCCGTTTTTATAATTAAATTTTCCAAAATGTGATGTAATACACTGATAAGAATATAATAGTATATTCTACAATAAGTATTGGAATGGCCTGTATTCTGAACGAGCGAAAAATTTGTAATCCGAGCCAAAGGCGAGGATTACGGTTCGCGAGTGTGGAATACGCCATTCCAAACATGTTGTAGACTATACTTTCTCTAACAAGGTTTTGGAAACTCACCAATATTTCAGAGAAAACTCAAAAAATTATTAAATGTCAAACGTCGAATCCAGATATGAATACTTGAATTGTTAGGAAGTAACCATGGTAGTAGCCAAACTAACAGCTTCTGATTCGTCGAAATGATTCTAAAGGCTTACAGAATCATTCCAAACGGCATATGGAATCATTCTAAACGATTTTTTGGAATGTCATTCGTTCCAACATAATTTTTGGTTATGGAATATGCAAATTCCAAAACAGTGTTGGAGAAACATATTTCCGATGCCTATATTCAAGTTTTTTTCAACTTATTTTGACACATGTCAAACCTCGAATACTAAAATTTGTATAAACAACAATCATTATCATAATTCTTGAACACTGCATATTAAACAATAATCACTTGACATTAATCATTAATACCTGATGCCAGCATCGCGAGTTCAATAAATCTGGATTAAATAGCGTATTCCCTAGGTGACAATATTAATTTCTTCATTTTTTATTATGATTGGCCAATTAAATTGATCAAATAAATCAAAGCGTAGTTTATTGGTTTACTCTTTATCATTTTAACCTAGGTTCAATGATTAGATATAAAACTGTATTTATACAAATAAAAAAATTAATATTTCTTGTTCCAAGTTCAAGGGTGATGTCTTCTTAAATATTAATTTTTGAATATACAAGGATGAGTAGATTTTCGAAAAACTTTGAAAAATTCTTGTCCCCTCTGCTCTATATTTTATATTATAAATTTCCGATCGATTTCGATCAATTGGATGCTCATCATCAAAGCCGGTTCAGAGCTAGATAACTACAGAAGAGCTAGCTCTGATCCGGCTCTGAAGATGATCATTTAAATGAACGAAACCGGTTAGCTATTTAAAAATAGAATATAGAACAGTGGGGACAAGATTTTTTCAAAATATTTTAAAAATCTACTCATTCTTGCATCATTGTTTCCAATCCCCTTTTAAATTATTAATTTTTAAGCACTGGACATCGGATCAATGTAACGTTTGGTAAAGCTTTTTGACAGATTAGTTCGCTTTTTTCAAATTGCATATTTCATAATGTAATGTAATTATATACTTGATACTACTTCCGGTTTCCATAATAAAGTTTCTTAAACTTACTTTGACACTTGTAAAATCTGAAATATTTTATTGAAAATAGAAATAGTTAGCCCTTGAGACAGGGCATAAATTTTTTGTTGATTACAGCTCACTTGAAACTTTGTAAGTGACTTCATTGTGATGAGACCGACAGCTTTCACATTTGATGAAATTCTTGATTTGGGGGCGTTTTTCAGCGAGGGCTTCATGAAATCGACATGTTCAATTAGCCCTCGCTGAAAAACGCCCCCAAATCAAGAATTTCGTCAAATGTGAAGGCTGTCGGACTTATCACAATGAAGTCACTCACGAAGTTTCAAGTGAGCGGTAATCAACGAAAAATTCATGCCCTGTCTCACGGACTAAGTCGGAGTTGGGACGAATAATGATCCAAAATTAAACCAATTCGAATGCCACTGACGTTTCGATATACATATTTTATATCATTTTCGAAGCGTGAAGTATTCCTCAATTTTTGGAATGTTTTATGCTTTGAAAATGATATAAAATATATCAAATTGGTTAAATTTTGGATCATTGTTTGTCGAAATTCCGACTATTCCTATTTTCAATACATATTACCGGGACACGATTAAATATTTCATGATAGCCAACAATGACTCCTAGTTTTTGAACATTTTACATTAAATAATAATAATCATACCAAATATTAATTATTAGAAGTCTTATGAACCCACATTTATTTTAACAAGAATACTCTGATTTTTAAATTCATTTATTATAGGCGGCAAAAATTAGTGGTTTTGTTTATCATGCCGATATACTTCGTGCACGTTGTCATGATAAAATTAGTGTGCGAAATACTTCGTATACTAATATTGATGTACAAATGTCACCATTTTTGACATCTGTAGAATAATAAAATTTTGTTCCAATTTAAATTTGGTTATAATGGTAAGTTAATTTTTATTGATGCTCCAACAAGGTTATTAGTAGCTAGATAAAAAAAAATGTTCAAATGCATGGTAGAATAAGTAATTCAAGGAATTTTTATTCCTATATGATGAAAAATTATGTGATGTTCAGTATTTCTCATTTATATTTTCAAAAAACTTTGTACTGTTGTATAAAACTTCAAAATCTACACCAAAACCTACCACCAAAAATTATATTTCAAATAAACAATAATTTTTTTAGGCTACTTCTGTTTTCACGTAGCATTATTAGAAGCCGCATTAGCGCCCTCTGCCGCATTTTGCATTGCCTGCTGTTGCTGCAGGAACTTAGCTGCCGCTGGGAAGCCTTGTAAATCAAACCCAGGGGGAACAATTATACCTCCAGTTGCTGCCGTACCTTGCATGTACGTAATTAATCTTCTCAATTCTTCTAAAGCATTTGCTTGCATCAAAATATAGTTCTTAGCAAGAAGTAAAGTCGCTATTTTCGATAATTTCCGAACTGATGGACTGTGAGCGTATGGAATAACGGCTCTAAGTTCGTCTAAAGCGTCGTTTAAATCGTGCATCCGGCGTCGTTCTCTTGCGTTGATGTTTAAACGAACATTTTTGCCTTGACGTCCTTTTGTTTTGCCAGGAGACTGGTTTTGGTTGTTTAGTGAACGAGAGTGCTGAGACCTAAAATCATACTTGTGCCAATCAATAACAAAGGCTTACCTACTGTAAATAGCAATTGCAAATTGAAATATTTTTTTGTTCGGCGTCCAACAGAAGATTCAATTTTTCTATAAAATATAAAATTTATTTGAGTAGAGCTCATATTTTATTTTAGTATAATAAACAAACATTGCAATTGAATATGAGGTCCGGGCATAGACCGTTTGAGCACGGCGGTCAAATTTTTAATCCGTACAGCAAGGCTTTCCGTAATCCCTATGTACCACTTGAGCACGGCGGAAGCTTAACAGATTATTAGATAAACCATAAACAAAGATAGTTAGTAAAATGTAAAATAGCAGATAGCCGAAATAAACCAATCACGTGAGAATAATGGGAAAAAACACCCTAACTGGACTATTTTCAGTAAAATGAATTATGTTAGCTGTAAGAAAGTGTAAATATTTGTAGACATGTTTTTTTTTTACCTATATAGTTTATATCGGTCGTTATTTGTTTATAATAAAATACGATGAATTGCTATCTAAGTTCGTTTATTATATTAACTCACAATTTTTGGCATTTAGAAAAGATACATTTATTTGAGAATAAAAGATTAAAGTCATAAACTTGGCTCAAACGGTATATAGGGATTAAGAGAAAAAGGCTCAAATGGTCTATGGGACTAGGACAAAACTGACCACCGCGCTCAAACGGTATATCCCCATGAAGCACATATAGTAGAGTCTCGCTAATCCAGACTCTAGGAGATAGGACTAACAAAACATCTTTTTAATTGTGCAGTACTACAAAATAAACCACAGTAGTCAATTGAGTTGTAAATCAAACCCTCTCTTTGAATTTATTTTCGTACTTACCGCTCGGTCAATGAATTTCTACAGTTTACTGTTCAATTATTAATAGCAATATTTAATTTCTTATTTAAAAATGAGATTTTAGTTATTTGTCCTAGTCCGGATTCACCGGATATCCGAACAATCGGGGTCCGAATAAGCAGGACTCTACTGTATTATAAAATGATCAATTCTGTTCACTGTTGTACAAAGTAACACAACTAGAATATCCTTCAATCGCTTCACGAGTATATTTACGTTAACAGAATCGTTAAAAAAAATTGTTCAATATTGTATACTAAATTCGGTCACACCCCAACTCGGCACATTTAATCTCTCGATGGGACATCAATCAAGGGTTGGTGGTAATCCGTATGACCAACTCGGCACATCTTAAACTAGTGTATGCAGAAAAACCCATGCCTTAACACCTAAGAAAATTTAAATTAAAATGTTTTGTTCATTAGCTATTCATTATCAATCTAACATTTCAATCAATAACATCAAAGATATCAATTCACGAGATAACTAGCCAACGTGGTAAAATACTAATAATTATAGAGCAATAAAAATTCAGTAAATCAAATGGAAAATTTTTATCTGGTGAAGTGAAGTGACGGTGTGTTATTCGAAAGTGCAAAGCAGTTCTCCACACCATGAGCGAGTCAAGTTAATCCACGATCAGGCTGAAGTTATTATTTTTATTGTATGATGCAACCTACGTATTTTATGATTTTGTATTATTGTATTTCAAATTTTGTATGATTATAAAAAAGAAACTATAATAGTTATTTGTGTATCAAGGCCGTAAAGGTTATCTTTTTTGGTCGAATCTGTTGTTTGCGGCCGAAGCGCAGCTGAGAGCTGCAATTCAGGTGAGACCAAAAAAGAACTGTGGGCCGAGGTGCACACAACGTTTTTTAGGCGATCATCACGAAATAGTTCAAAATTACAAAATTTTATCTATTTATTTCTAAAACATTGCAATTGTAAATCTTAGTTGCCGTTGAAATTGTTTTATTTTATTGTCTTTTATCAAAGTGACATTTGTAAAAAATACGTATCAATTTCTTGAATTGTACGAACTATTAAGGTTGACGGAGGAATATAATATGTATTTCGACGAAAACTGTATCTTAAAGAGTTTATCAAGCAATCCATATAGGTGGGTATTAATTATTTATGAAATAGCTTTTGACAGATCAGTCCTAAAAAAGTAATATTTGACAAATCAGTCCCAAAAAGAAAAATTTGACAGATGTGTACTAAAAAGTGAAACTTCACGGCCGCAAAAGTGGCCATGGAAACAGCTTTTTCAATATGATCGCCTAAAAAATTGATTTTATTCAATTTAAAAACATTAGAATGCCCAGTCCTCCTTTTTTTCAGGTACCTGAGCCATTTCATTATCAACAGAGACTACCTGCAAGTGTACCGAGTTGGGTATCGCTACAGGTACCTGAGATACTCGTATGTGCCGAGTTGGGGAGTCATTAGCAGAGACTACCTGTAAATGTGCCGAGTTGGGAATCGCATTGAGCTCTCGACACTTGAATTTCAATATAAGTAATAAAATAATCGATAAAATATTTCGTCAATATAACATCTTCAACATTTCTCGCATAAAAGTGTGACTGCGGGACTATTATTCCTATGGCAACCATACTAAAATCTTAATTCTTTTTCTGGAACAAAAGCTAAACATCGTCTCAGCGCTTGAAATAATGGGGTTGGCACACCGACACGGTTGAAGGTGTTCTGGGGTGTAGCAATATCTGGGGCGAAAGAAATAAAAATCATCTCATAATGTACTGAAAGCAATACCAAAAACTTATTAGAACTCATCAACATAAATTATCAGCGAAATCTTGTGGCGTGTCGCACGGACAAAGACTGCTCTATACCGCTGACGAAGATTACGACACTTTGTAAAAAGTGTAATGGACACATCCAGTTAAGATATTAAGCTACATAATGTTATTGATATTGCAGATAGTGGTGGCTCTCGTGTAGTCATTGTGAAACTGCAGCACCCCCTCCCCCTATTTCCACTTGATATTAGTGATAACATTTAATATAAAGAGTCTCTTTTTCTTAATTATTTTTTATAAATGAACGATACATGATCTTCAAGTTTTATGGCAAAAGCCATTCTCCCTTTTATGAAATAATACAAAAATATTTGTATGGAACTGTACACTTCACAGTTCCAACGACATGGTGTTTGACTAGTTTAAGTAGATAGATGCAGACGAGGCTGTGAGGAAGATAAAGCACTGTCACTCCCGCAGTGTCGACCCTGACCTAAGAAAATGTTGAAACTTTTCATCACAGAATTATTGAATAGCTTTTTGCTTAAAGTCTAGGAATTATTTTCTCAGTTATTATAGAATTGGTGGTACTGATTTTAATTATCTATAAATAATAGCGACAGTATTGTAATCGTGATCTTTTGAAAGTTCGAGATTTTGATTAATCTTCACGTTTTATATTATTTTGAAAAAAGTCGGTCGGTCTGTCGGTCTGCCTGAAAGCACGATTACTTGAGAACGCGTACGAATTTTCGACTGAAATTTTATATTCATGTATTATATTAAAAAGCTAATAAATGAGCTTTTTTCAGCAAAGTTTTTTGCGTTTATTTCATAAACAGTAGTATTTATCATAAAATATAAAAAAACTGAAAAACGATTTGGAATATTTACCTGAAACATTTTTCAAAATTATTTGCGGTTCATTTGTTATTATTCAATGAACTATTATAAAATTTGTTCTAATAGCAGATAGCAAAGAAATAATGAGAATCATTACTCATATTTGGACATCACATGCGAACATTAGTCGATTCTTTTTTCAGAGTAGATAATTTGGTTCTATCGTGTTTGGTAACAAATTTAAGAGCGGCTGGAATAATTTCAGTAGAAGTATCAAAAAGGATATTCAAACGATTTTCAATTGTTTCTTTAAAAGCTATTTAAAGCTCTTGAGGAGATAAGCTTGGTAAAAATCTATAACTAATAATTTTTTCGATTAAAACCATACTAGATTATATCAATTTCGAGATCGACTAAAGCAACTGGATATAAAACTTATGACATTTAAAAAATAAAATAGTAATTTCATATAACCGCTACCTGTCACTTTGACAATGACAGCTGTTACTTTGAAATATGTAATGATTTAATACGATACTCTAAATTTATGAAACAGCAATAAAACTAGCCATATAACTCATGGTTGGGGAAGTACTGTGATAGCCACATCCGATTTTTGGAAAAACAACTAGAACTAGATCCTTACGTGTATCTTGAGAAGAATATCGTTAAATTCGGTGTGGAAAAGTAGGAGGAGATAGCTCTACAAAAAGTGAACGAATGAGCGATTAAGTGAAGGTTAATAATAAATCTGCTACTCACCTAATTGAACAAATAACAATTACTACACCATTGGTAAATATATTAAATGAATTCTTAAGTATAGATGATCTATTATTGAACAAATGAACCTTAGATATTTAAAAGGATTTAGTACCCTGTTCCAAAAGAGTGTGAAAATAAGTGTCAGGTATCCTCCAGAATTTTTTTCTGTATGTATAGTTTAATCATCGAATGAAAATTGACTCCTTCATGTTATAGATGTAGTTTTCTTTCAAAAAATTTAGTTATTACTTGAATTGTAAATAAAACTGACCTTTACAAGTATCCACTGAAATATTGGGCTAGGAATCCCCAGAAATATATCAACATGAATGTTCTTAATACCACTGGATTACTGGAGACATTGAAAATGATCTTAGCAGCAGGGTTTCAGGGATGTATTACGACTCATTTGTCTTATTACCAAAGTATCAGGCAGATAGATAGCTTAGATGACAATTTTTAAAATATGGCAATCGTGGGTCTCTGGTGATTCCAATAGGAATGAATCATCTTTTGAACCATTTCTACAAGATATGTACAACATATTTTGTTAGAATCAAAATAAATAATGAAAAATACGTTCAATGCACCCTTGTCTTGTTCTCCACTATCCTGTAAATATCAGTCACCCAACTATATCAAGCAAGTTATAAGTACTAATGTATTTATGGGAATTCCTAATCCAGTATTTGAATGAGTGCTTGCAAAAATTCTCGGGGCCTGAATTCTAATCTTTGCTAACCATTCCGTCATAAAGTTTAGTTTTATTTGAGATTCGAATAATAGCTAAATGTTCTGAAAGAAAACCTCATCTATAAAATAATTTAAGAGTCAACTTTAATTCGATGGTTAAACTATATACACTTTCAATTGCTTTTTTAATAGGAGGATTTTCTCAAAAGAAAAATTCATTTTTTGGAATAGATATTCTATGACCTAAATTTGCATTTGAAAAAAGACACGCATTTCCGTCCTTTGACCTGTTCGCAGAGCCAGATTATCTATTGGACACACTAAACACGTGTCCAGGAGCCTCCCGCTTTGAGGTCGCCCTAATTATCAGTATCAGTGAAAACGCAATCTAAAAATTCTCGTATTATATGAGTAATTAATTTTTAAAATTACGATGACGTGTGAATGCCTTTTTGTTATTTCTCAAATAGTGGGCCTTATTCTTCTTTAAATTTATAAAGGAACTCTCAGCATATTTTATTTATCCATTATATAAATCGTATTCAACGTGAGATTTTTTTGTTATTTGGAACCTTATCGTCAATAGTGGCTCGTATTAGAATTAGTGAGGTTGCAGCTCCAGAAATTTTTTAGCCATTGTTTTAAAATTGTGTAGAAGGAAACAAACATGGTGTATTAGAAACAAAATTCGTTCAGAAACTTATTTTATCCTAAATTCCTACAGTTCAAGTCTGATTTATCAAGTTAAAAATGGGTCGGCACTGCGGAAGCGACAGTTCTCTCTCTCTTTCGCGGGCTGGCGTGCAGTTCTCTATTTGCACATGCGCACAACAGTCAAATAACACGCCGCTGGAGCCTTGAAGCGCATCGTTCTATATAAATATTTTTTTCATAAACTGAAGTATGGTTACTGAAATTAGGCTCAACAATTATATATAATACGAGTATAAAGAAAAATTAAAGAAAAAAGGACTTATTATATTGTATGTCGACGATAATATCAAGTGGAAATAAGAGGTGCTGCAGTTATACAGTGCCTATGTGCGGATCGCCACTGGCTTTCAGTGATATCGTGGCGTAGTGAGCAAAGTTTTTTATCTGTATTGAGAATGATTACATTATAGCTAATGTTAAATAAATTGCTCATTATTATTATTATTATTATTATTATTATTATTTTCATCTTTAAATAAATATAGCGCTATAGTGAAAACAATGTAATAAATAAAGACAATATATCAAATTTTGGGGAAAAATGCTTCTTAAAGATGTAATAATAAAGGCCTTTATCTTTTGCGCTATACGATAAATTTCAATAGATACTATATATAACGCAGCCAATTAAACATAAAGAACATGTTTTGTAAATGTAGTTTTTTTTTCCTAAATTCAACCATTTGTGTTTTATTTTACTAGATTTTTTCGAGATTCCCTTTTCTTACGGACCTGTTTTCAGCGGCACCTCCACCACTATTTGGACTATTTTCATCACTGGGCCCTTCGTGACTTGGAGGTATAGGTGGACAGCCTCCCGGAAAATAAAATCCTCCTAATCCAACTGCACCTAATGGAGTTCGTCTACCAGGCACTTGACCCTCTTCGGTAGAATGAGGAGCGAACGGAGCAAAACCTGGTGGAGGCTCCATGCCCACGCCACTGGTCGAAGGAATATTCTAAAATATATATTTTATTTATAACGCAAATTGAATTTTTAGGATCATTCTCTCACATCAAATAAGATTTGTGAATTATTCATATTCAAATGTTGATATCAAAGTGAATTTGAATTTAAATTTGGTCGGATTATTATGAGAAATATTTATATTATTTGTATTCAATAAAGCAATTGAAATAGAATAGAAATAAATAAGATTAAAAACCTGAAATGTTTCTTCATATTCATTTATTCGATTTAAGAAGCTTTTTCCTGCGTCTGCATTATCTCATAATTAATAATTCATGATGAAAACAAACCTTAATCGAGCCACAATTCAAATAAAACAGTAAATACTCACCTTTTTCAATTTTCACAAATTTTGAAATCAATTAAATAAATAAAAAAAAGTTCACTCAAAATTTTACTTCTCAATGATACGATAAATAAAGCACAAAGCTTACAAAGTGAGTGTCAATAACACTTACAGGCGCAGAGTGGGTGCTGTGCCACCCCCAGACGGGATTTGAAGGGGTGCTAGGCCACGAAGCTTCCAGCCGGGACCGCGAGATGGCAGTCTCAGTACCTTCTGAGCTTTCCGAGCTTGTATCACAATCAAGTGTTTTCATTGTTGAAAGTTTATTGTTGTTATTAGAATTTAATTGGAATAATCACAAAAATTTATTTGAATGATTTTTTTTCGCATTATTTTTGCAGTTCAAATTATTAAGGATATTTTTATTAAAATATTCATGGCTCTCACAGTATTTCACTATTTATATTAAATTTCAGGATATTAAATTTGAGAATATCTACTCGCTATGAATGAATAATCAGACCATTTCTAATTGTCAGATTCCAATAGTTAAATGGATTTTAAATTATTTATATTTTGCCACACTTGTTTGTCACTTATATCACTAAAACGTTTATTGTTGGTAGGTACCTTCAAATTTTTATTAATTGAATGTTTGTTTACGTTTTATATTTAAAATAAATATACTATCGTTCAATGTCATTTAATTCACTTTAAATTTGGATAAAATTAATCCGCAACACAAACTAGCTCTTTCAAATCCAGCAAATACAAACGAAAAATTGACAGATGCGTCCCACAGGGGTAGTGTGCAAGTGGTTATAAAGTCAGTGGCGTGCATTAAATTAGTAACGTTCTACTGCTACTAATTCTCGATAATTGTTTCATTTATTTTTCAATAGAAATTTGATTAATCAAAATATGTTAGAAAAAAAGACGTAAAAGTTCATATAAACTTGAAGAAAGATAAAATTTTTATTCTTGGCTTAAAGATTAAATTTAATAATCTCATACTTGAAGTTCAAACATTAAAATTTTGACTTGCACAAAATATGTAGCGAATTTTAATATAAATTTCTTGTAAATGATCAAATCTCATATTTTATAGATATTACAACGAAATGAGTATTTTCCAACTTTTTTTGATATTATAAGATGAATTTTTAATCTAATTGGAATTGTTTAAAATTTCTTCTAATATTTCTGATACTAAAGTAAGAATAAATGACTGAATGAGTTGGTAGTTTAATTAGTCACACAATTCCTGCAATATTTTTTGGTATTTATTTTTGAATGATGAAATTTTGTGTGCTACACCACTGGTTAAACTAGATCACTGCACCCCTACTCAAACTAACCACCGAACACTCATTTTGGAGGGGAAGTAAAGAACAAAAGATGCAGTAACCATAGCAACAGCAGGAAAAAAATTGCATCTGCTGCCTGCTTAGTGGCGTCGTCATGCGACCAAAATCTGTACCAATAGTGCAGTGGTACTCAACATTTTACACATACTAATAAATTTGTCATTTTAAAAGTGCAAAGAACCTTCAAAGTTATTGGGCTTATAAAATACAATTGAAAATGATGATAATTAATAAAAAGCATATTATAGAAAAAAGTAAAAAGCTTTGTCAGAAGTGGGATTCGAACCCACGCCCTCAGAGAGGACCAGAACGCTCGGCCTGCGTACACAGGCAAGGGAACCTTGAGTCTGGCGCCTTAGACCGCTCGGCCATCCTGACAGTTGGAACTCATTGGTATTTATTTTGCTTAAAAGCAGAATAATTGTTGAACCTTCATAATAAAAATTAAATTTGAATAATAACAGCGATCTTTTTCGAAAATTTATGATGTATCAAAACAAAATTTTCAAATACCATAAAAAGCATTTTATCTACTCTTCAGAGAGTAATGGGGTTGAGATAGTGCTTAATGTAAGGTTTGAAACAAAGATTGATAGAAAGTACAATTCAATGTAGCAATGTTGGTCAACATTGTGACGAGTAATGTGATTGAGTGTTGTGTTTGGTTTGCTACATTGAATTGTACTTTCTATCAATCTTTTTCTCAAACTCTTCATTAACTTAACTTAACCCCATTATTCTCTGAAGAGTTCATAAAAGATAAAATATTGTATTAAAACATTATTGTGACGATGAGTTTCATAACTTTTGATATATTTAATTTCATCAATCTATAAAAATTTATGGCCGGTTTCACTCCTATGGAGTAATTTATTTAATTCAACAAATTTTAATCAGTTTGAGTTTCTTTATTACAACGAAATCATTGTTGTCGAATAATCAACTGTCATCGAATAAATTAAATTTTATTTTCTCAGGAAGTAAATTAATCCGCCTGTAATAAAACCGCACATTAGAGTATTAATTCCTGCTGACTTGAATATTTTAGTATATAGATTACCAGTCTTACATCGATGTACTACATTTGTACTATTGTCCTCACGTCTATTACAAAATGTAATGTTCGGAAAAATAATTTCTCTATTAATATAGAATTCAGTAAATCAGATTGTAGAAAAGAGCTTGATCTAAAAATTTATTTTATATACATAAATTAAGCCTTCTATTGTATTTTTTTAGCTAAGTTTCTTAATTTTGAGTAAATGAAAACAAAAGAAAACTATGTAAAACCAAATAAACTTTGTAGCAGGAAAATTCTCCTGAGTAATAAAACAAAAGGAGCGTGTTTAAGGATCTTATATAAGGTACTATAGTTCTCCAAGCGGAGAATAGATGTGGTCACTTTAGTTTGACCTGTAGGAATGGTTTTAAACTTTAGACCCCGAAAGATACTTAAATAAATATAAAAAGAGGAATATTCCAAGGAATGCACTAAAGATATTAAAAAAGATTGAATGAAGAAATAGGTACTGTGGTAATACAATAGTATTGTCACAAATTTTATTGTAAATAATTTATTTTCACAGGTTACACTGCCAGTATTTATTTCATATACTCGTATGTTCACAATATCTTGCACAGTTACTCGTTCTGAATCACTGACTGACTGACTGAATCTATCCCTCTCCTAGCTCGCGCTCTTATATATCCAAGCCGACAATGGGCCAACATTCAATTGTCTAACAGCTGCTGCCTGGCAACCACCGAACATCTAATGACCATAGCCTGTCAATCAAGTCCGACAATTGAACATCGACCTTGTCAATACTAACTAGGATGACAGTTATAGCGAATTCAAATAAATAATTATGTGACCTAATTACTACAAATATTTCATATTTGTGACAGTATTTTATGCATCAGGAGAAGTGTATGATTTTTCTATAAAATGCCGATTAAAACCACAGGGTCAAGTCCGAGGGCTCCAAAGCGTTAAATCAAATAAAACATTATCTCCTTTAATTTTCATAATGTATTTGGAATCATCCATTGAAATACAACTATCTAATGCAGTGACGGTTCATAGTTAAAACTAGTAGAAGATGAGGTGCCAGAAAATTTGTGACTCTTGTTTTAAAATTCTGTAAAAGGTAAAAAACATTTATTAAAAAAAAATTGTTCAGAAACTTGCAAAAAGCCTCAGGTCAGCACTGTAGCACTACACTGCTGGGACTGTAAAGAGCACAGTTCCATACAAAGATATCCGTATATTTTTCATGAACTGTGGGCTAGTGACATGGTACAAGTATTTTTTAAAATCAAAGAAAACAGGAATTATCGATGATATCAAATGAAAATAGGGATTGATGCAGCTCCATAGTTATAAGCAATTTACTACAAAATCTAATATTTTTATAACTAACGACTTCAATATAAAATAATAATAATAAGGCTGTAAAAATGAAATGAGCGTAAGTTACATACTCGTTAGAATCACGCTTTGTAGTTCCAGGAAATATTTAAACCCTGTTTTGAAATTGTGCAGAAGGAAACAAAAATGTATAAAAAGAAAATCCATTCAGAAACATGAATTTGAAATTCACGCGAAATTAAAAAACTACTTTTACACCATCACGCCAGAATCGGCACCTGGTCGGCACTGCGAGATCGACAGTGCTCTCTCTATTCCTTTCTGGCAATTGTGGGTGCAGCATAACAGTCAAACACCACACAACTGGAACTGCGAAGAGCACAGTATAAAAAAAAAATCAAAAAAAATAAGATTTATCGATGATATCAACTGGAAAAAGGGGGTGCTGCACTTCCATAGTTCCTGATCGAATGTACAATGAGAAAAATTCAAATTAGACAATCTTGACAATTTTAATTTGAGTTTCCAATTTCGCACACTTGACCTCAATAAGCAAAAATAGAGAAAATTATGTATTGCAATATCATAATCATGTGGAAATAGTCCTCTAGAATTAACTTCTCAATAGAGAAAATATTGGATAAATAGCATAACGTCACGGGCATGAGAAACATCTTAATGCTCCAATACCAACCCTTAAAAGTTTAAATAACTTTGTAATGATGCTACATATTTTATAAACTAAAGAAATACATTCTGGCAAAGTGAGTTTATTGGAGAAAATATCTGAGCAATACCAGTATGATAATAAACACTGAACACTTGTTACATTATTTTAAAAAATGGAAATGCATTTTTTTTTTTGTTTTTAGCGATATTTCAATTGGATACATCAATCACTTCCTATTTCACACTTCGTTCACAGTTCAACTGTCACTTTTTTGCAGTTAATGAATCTCTATTTTTTGTTTGTTAATTTTTGGGTTATAAATATTTTTAATTGCAGCATTATTTCAGTGTTTGACGTTTGTGATATTTGATCGCAATATTTGTATATATTGAACTTGTTACATTCTCAATTATGTATTGTATCTGATTTCTGTGATATTCTTTTGCCGTTAATTAATTCTAATTGAAATCTTTTATTGTTTTACTGCACTTAAATAATGTAATAGTATATTACGATACAAGTGAAGAAACTACGAGTTTTGATCACGTGGGTGGCAGTTTTGTGCACGAGGCGCTAGCCGAGTGTGCAAAGGCACATAAGTGAACGAATTCGTTTCTTCATGAGTGCTGTATAGCGTTTTGTTCAATCCTATTATTGAAACATTCATTAAAACATTAAAATCTATTACAATTCGTAAACAATGATCATGTATAAAGTCTAAAGTAGCATAGGCGGCGGATGCGTTGTTATGGATCATGTAAATATAAACATCCGCAACTGTCAAAAATATTAAAATTGTTTTGTTCTGATATTTTTACAAATATAAATTGTGACACTAAAATGGAAAAAGATAATAATGAAATTGTGCGAGGAAAATAATTAAGAAAGAAGAGGAAACAAGTAATAGAAATAGCACTCAAGTTATTACAAAAGTTACTACGATAACTACAGAGTCTCATCAGTTTTCAGTTGCTGGTATATCTTGTTTAAGTAACGCAATTTTTAATAATTGTGAAGTTTATTTTCATATCAATAAATACATGTAATAAAATGTATTGTAATTTATTCTTTATTTCGTTATGAAAGAGTGAGTGGACGAAAGTAATTACACTCACTACTTTCGCCCACCCGTTGTCATAGGAATCACTGTAGTTGACAAAACAATCAGTTTCAAGATTGGTATCCAAGTAAAAAATATCAAGTTTCAATAATAGAATTGAACAAATATATATTTCCTAGTTACATATGTTTTTTTGATTAATATTGTTCATTATTCAAACTTCTTTCAATTTCATATTATTTATTCATCGTTTTCAAAATTAGGATCAAGATATTATTTCCGCTTGACTAGAATATTTACCAATTATCTTAGCATATGCAACCAGCATAGCATAGTCGAACATCGCATTAGAACTATTATATAAACGTAGTGAATGTAACGTCATCACTTCAACTATGACATCTTGCTTTTCATTCAAATTTTTTCCTATATTACAATTTTCCTATCATAGAAACGACCTTTCACTCCTGGGCGTGCAAAAAACTTATTTGCTATCAATTCATCAATCAAAAACAACTGAATTCATTCAAATTTCTTGACAATGAAATCCCCAGAATAACTTTTACTTTACTTCGTTCCAGAATGAGAGAGAATAATAAATCCACCTGTGAAAGACATTCCAGTGGTGTACAAATGATTGTTTGTTCAGGGGTAGTTGAAAATATTAAATTCGTTGAATAATTTTTGTTTTCAGTTAATTTTGTTCAGGTGAAGTTGCTTAAAAAATTATTGGGGTGTTGCCACCAGAATATTATCCGAAATTCAGTATGTTACCCAATTAGGATAAATTAATAACGGATCTCTTTCTATATACTATATTCCATAACGCGGGTATCAAAAAGTATAATTTTTCGAATTGTAAGGGAAAAAAATCAGTGGTTAAGTTCTTTTCAATAGATTAAAATTAAATTTCCATAATTAATTTCTGTTGTGTTTAGGCAAGCCTGAAATATTCAGTTTATTGATTTAGGTGCGGATTTTATGATTTAAGTTCTGTTTAAGTTTAATGGTTTCCTCACTAAGATAATTTAGGATTCTATACTTTATAACTATACTAAAAGACAGACTCAGAATAAAGAAGTTTAATTCCAACAGAAATAAATGAAATACAGCATTATATTCTGATAGGATACTATTGAATCAGTTAAACTTTACATTCTTTTATT
This sequence comes from Dromius quadrimaculatus, assembly GCA_963989225.1. Classification (NCBI taxonomy): domain Eukaryota; kingdom Metazoa; phylum Arthropoda; class Insecta; order Coleoptera; family Carabidae; genus Dromius; species Dromius quadrimaculatus. The sequence continues at coordinate 13,069,121 of OZ022324.1, forward strand.
GTCTTCGTCCTGCAATTATGAATTCATTTAGAATTAAATTTTCCTGGGTTATAGTGTCCCGTAACTGTGCAGTCAGAAGGGCGTAAAAAACGTCAAATTTCACCGTGGCGTGAGCTGTGATCACAAAGACCGTTAACAAGATCAAAATTCGCAATCGTTACATGGACGGCGAGGGTGCTAGGGTGCGGTGGGGACCAGAGGGCACATACCTGCCGCCGCCGCAGCAAACAGCTACTGTCGGATGCTGCGCTGTTGCTAGGCAACAGAAGCAGATCAATACAGCAATGATGAGAGAGAAATACACACACAGCCACACAAACAGCAGTATACAACAGTCAGTAATGTAGGTGTTATGTAACAACGATTTTAGGGTGCAAATTCTGAAGTTTAAGTGTGTCTGGCAAAATATGGAAAGCTTTTTACCGATACCGGAAAATTATGAATGAAAGCATTACTGATAATTGGAAATTGCACTAATTCAGTACAGCCACTGAATTTTTATAAATTTCAGTATCGATATCATCATTTATCACAATGTCATGGTCCAAATACCACGATAACTCTATTCAGCGAAATTTCATGAAGTAAACAGTTGAACTTCCCATAACAACCAACATATTAGTTCATATTTTATTTCCTTTGAGTTTTTTTAAATTTTAATTTCTGCATCAATAACGCAACATTTGATGAGCATATATTGTATGTAGGCTGTAATATAGCCATTATTCTGTGTTTGATAGAGTATTGTGTTATTAGATTAGAAGTACAAACTGTTTTGTGTTGAGTCGAGGTTATACCTACAAACTCAGCACACAGTAACGAATATTCTACTTTTTTTTTAATTCTAGCATATTCAATAAAAATTTCTGCAAAAGCAGGGCGTTGGATTGCTTAATTCTTCGGTCTTTTAATATTTCTATTCAAGCGAACGAAAAAGAAGTAACGCAAGGGTCTGTCGATCGTATGTATAGACAATACGGACATATTGGGGTACCTAGGCACAGTATTTAATAGTGCTCCTAAATACTGTATTTACTAAGCCAATTGATCTGACAAGAATATATGAAATGCTTGGGAAACCCGCCTCAAAAGTTGTGGGTCCCGAGGAATGAAGGAGTTGAATACGTGAACGTCAGTAACATTAAAAATTGGAGTTTAAAATAAACCTTGAATGTGTTATGTTCCATATTTCATAATAAAATAGAATAAAAATAAATATATCAGTTACGCCTTTTACCCGCTATGGATGTGGCAGACACTCATAGTGAGTGCGATTACCAGCCATCAAGCTGCGAGTACTCTTAGTTTTTGTGGAGAGTATGCCACATAGTATATTATAATACAGTGAAAAATCTTACTGACTTTGTGTAGTGTCCGACCGAAGATCTGATTTTGGCCGAAGACGATTGTTCGGTTTCTGCCGCAATCTTTGCCCGGAGCCGGAGCCGAATGTTAAACTTCGGTAGAAAATTTTATAATACTAGCTAAAAACCACATTAACGATGTAAAAAAAGGAACTATTTGGTATTTAGTCCAGTCAAAATAGACATTTACCCTTGCATAAATTCCCAAGAAGCTGAAAATTGACAAAAAAAATTTATGCGAGGTTAAAGTTCGTGGGAATGAGTTTTTCGTATTTTTAACGAAATGGTTTATTGTATTATAAAAATGGCTCAAAAAAAATTGTAGATCTTTCAATTCTCTACAAAAATGGTCCTCATACTTTTTTCCTCAAGATTTACCATTTCTGAGAAAAAGCCATTCTAAAGTTATAATCTCCATAATATGCACACGTTTCTACGCTATCTATGAGTTAGTGTACTTGACTCGTATTTTTCAACGTGGTTTTTCCGGTAGGCCTATTGCACGGTCTTTTTATTGAAATTTAATATAATATTAGGTCTTCTTATTCAACTTCTTCTTCTTCTTCTTCATCTTTATCTTCCGGAGTAGGCGTACCGAAATTGTTCGAACAGCGATACATCAGTTGTCTCGTCGTTGATGTAAGAATCATCTTCTGTTGGAAATTAAGTATTTGAACACGACTGACCTTTACAGCTGGTGCATCCTAATAAACGAAATAAACCTACTTTTTGCAACCGCATTTCGAATTATACCCCTTTTTGCAATTATGAAAAAATTGTATCAGGGAGCGGGAGTAAAGCGTGCATTGGTTCCAATTATTAGCATTTAGCTTCTAACCCCATCCTTCTGGGTCCAGTCGATCACCAAGCCTGACTTTAACCTGGTAATACACTCGATAAAAATGTTAAAAGTCGAGATTAAAGAAAGATAAGCTAAATGAGCACGTTTTATATCACGTGTTATGTTTGCAAAAGATACGTAACGTAATTTATCTATGCAAGTAATTTAAGTTAAGTAATAGACGGACATTGCCACGTTGACAATTGAACAGAAGACAAATGTTGCTTAAGGCCACATGGTCACATATAATATGAGGGACTGGGTTTCTTTTTTTTTCATATTCTTGGAATTATCATTCAATATTAATGTACGAGTACTATTCACGCAGACTGATAGTTTCACTTCTATTATACGTTCATAATGTACATAGGCAGCGTAATCATGCATATTATTGAAAATATAACTTTAGAATGACTTTTCTTCAGAAACGGTAAATCTTAGGAGAAAAAGAGTGACGGCCATTTTTGTAGAGAATTGGGAGAACTACAATTTTTGCCTCAACTATTTTCATCATAGAACTAATCATTTCCTTAAAAATCCAAGAAACCCATTTCTGCGAAATTTGACCTCGCATAAAACTTTTTGCACACATGGGATCGATGGGAACTTCTCACAACTTCATTATTATGGTATCCCTAACGTTCATGCCAATTTTCAGCTTCTTGGGAATTTATGCAAGGGTACCCGTATTTCTAGGGCCCACTTGACCGGACTATATTATGTATGATAGTTGTAATAAAAGCACTCAGTAAGATTCATATAAATGATTTCCCAATGGCTATTATACGTTTTCAAAATATCACAGTGGCCATATTTGTCATAAACAACTATATTAAAAAAAAATTAGCATTTCATCATGGTGAAATATACGTTCCAAGAATGTCTCTTTATCATTCAAAACTTTTTTTAAAAAGATAGATCATTTGTCCAATCTCGTTCGCTAATTTAGTGAGAATTTTGGAACAGAAAATCTGAAATTGAATTAACTCTACATGATAAAATAATATCACACCGTCGACGAAATGCAAGAAATCAAAACAACACTGCTGCTGTGAGAGCCAGTGAAAGCTGAAAGTACCGAACATTGATAAAGGATTTGTTTGTGGCCTCAATTATAATAAATGGATGTGAATGGAATAATCTTCCAGTATAACGTTTCTATATCACTCTTCTGTTGAAACCATTGACACGTTCTTATAAGATCGTTCGTTTACGGCGGCTGATAGAAAACTTTGGTTTCGGCCAAATCTTCGATTGATTTTCGGCCAAAGCCGAATGTTCGGTCGAACTCTTTTTTTTGTCCTTTGGTGGGATTCGACCTTGCGACTTTCGGATTAGAAAGTCTACATATTTGCACTGAGCTATGAATACTCATAAATGAATAATAATATAATAATTAGAAAAACAAATAATTCATTGAATCCTGCTATATCTTGAATCAAAGACTAAAATGGAGGAGGACATATTTATTTTAGATTGACTACTAGTACGTCTGCGAGTAAATGTAGCAACAAGCTTAAAATGGAGAGGATAAAACCATAAAAAAGATCCCTAGGTACATGCCTATTGGATCATGGATAATCCGGTGCCGCTGTAAGCTATTAATTTGAAAAAAATAACAAATGCAAGAAATTACCATGCATTAAATTTATTATTAAAATGTTTCATGACCAGTTTTCAAACAAAATTCATTGAAAAAAATTTCACATGTTAAATACGGTTTATACAATGGAATCAATAGATCTATACAGATAAAAATCAAAGTGTGTCTATGATTTCACAATAATGACTTTTCCTCAATCTCATACTATTTTCTTGTGTTTTTGTCTGTCTGTCTGTTTGTCCGGCTAATCTCCGAAACTGCTGAATCTTGCGTAAAGGTATCTGATATAGGAACATCATACTACAATTATTAGTGCCGTACGAGTCGTATTTGATCGTTCATCCGATTAAGTTGAAATTTTATAAATTTTTTGCTGACACTATCGCAAAGATTTTGACATAATGATATTAATGAACAATAAGTGACGCACGAGTCGTATTTGTCTGTTCGTGCATCGTTCATCTGATTGAGTTGTAACTTTGTAATGTTGTTGCTGGGCTCTTCGGTAAGAATTTTTGAAATGGTAGTGTCAACGTACATGGATCGTATCTGTTTGTCTTGTCCATGTATCTTTCATCCGATTGAGCTAAGATTTTGTGCAGTTGTCGTTGGAACTGCCGTGAAAGTTTGACATAGTGATATTAACATACAATAGGTCGTATTAAAAAACTATCTATTCGCGTATCGTTCATCCATTTGAGATAAAACCTTGGATAGTTGTTATTGGCGCTTGCTCGAAAACTCCTGACATAGCACTATAAAGTACGACTGCAATATAAATTCTTCTTTTGATCAATCTATACAAATAAATAAAATTGAAATGACAGTCTATGATTTCGCAATAGAGGCTTTTTCTTATTTACAAGATACCAACCCCCAAAAACGTGTTTCCTAAATGTTGGACTGTATGTCTGTTTGATTATCCGAACTAATCTTTGAAAGGGTTGAATCGGTTTTGACAGGTCTTTAATTGGCAGGTGAGGACTTTTAAGACAGTAATCTAAACTACTTTTTATCTGATATATTCCGGATTCTTGCGTAAAATCTATAAAACTGTAGAAATCAAGAATTGTGGTGAGTTACGCAGTACTCGCGGTTTGAAATAAGAGAAAAAGAATTTTTGCCTGGGCTATCGACTGAATATTGATTTGATATTATTGAATTTACGACAGTCACGAGCTTAATTTCAATTATATATTTATGTTTTTAAAGTTCGTGCTCGAATCGGACTAAACTATATATACAATAAATTGGGTACTAGATCAATGGACGCGCAGCGAAGTGAGGGTGTGTTGCTAGTAAATTGATAAAATTTGAAGATGATTTCGCTATGGATGAAATTTGTAAAAGAATCAGACCTAAAATTTGATGAGACACTAGAGATATTCATATGTTATCATAATTTAAAAAAATCTGACGTGGACATCACGTGACTTACTTGTACATCATTGGATATATATGATCAAACACAACATCTCATCATTCCACGGTTAGTCGGTTGCTATGGAAACAGTATGTCATCATTCTTATGCCACAACATTCCTTAATACTGATTTCCAAGATTCTACGGCTAACAGTTTTGAATTTATGCGCAAAATTCCAAGATCGTCAAGTATAGTGCACTTTCGACTCAGTCGATCTCAATGAAAATAGGATATGAGCATCTAGACAGTACTATCATCTTGAATACAGTATTCTAATATTCTACGTTAAATCGTTTTGGATTTATGGGGAAAATTAAAAAATGTTTTGAGTAAACTGCACACCCAGCTTAGCCGATCACAATCATAATGCAAGTTGTACAACTAGATGCTATAAAAGTGCTTAATACAAAATCTCAATATTCTGCTACTGATTATTTTAAATTTATGAGGAAAATTCGAAAAGTCTGTAATAAGAAGTGCACTTCCGGCTGAGTCGATTGGGACGAAAATAGGAGATGATTATTTGGATGCTCCAGCAATTTCAAATACTGAATTCTAGTATTCTACGGCGAATCATTCTAGATTTATGCGGAGAATTCAAAAAACGTATCAGGTAAAGTGCACTTCCAGTACAGACGATTGCAACCATATTGCGAGGTACACATCAAGTTCCTAGATCCTATACTAGTCTTTTATATAAAATTTGAGCATTATTCGTTTGACGAATTCTGAGATTTGCGAGTTACGCACATACACACATATATACGTACATACGTACCGACATCAAGCCAAAAATAGTCAAAATGGATTCAGGGATGCTCAAAACGGATATATGCATCAAAATCTCGATATGTGAATTTTGTCGGTTTCACAATATTTCCTTGTACTTTTAGACCGACAGATAGTCATAGATTTCAGTGCCTCATTTTGTTTTTCATGCCTTCAAGAGGTTTGATAAGTATGTATATTTGGAGTTTAATAATGCTGAAATTAAAGCTGGACCGTGTGACCAACATAATGGAAATTAATTTTAAATTTGTATGAAAAAGCTTGTTCTGATCCAATTTTGTCGCTTTTGTCATGCTTACGAAATGAAACTTGGAGAAAAATATTTTGACACGTAAAATGTCAAACAGAATAAAAAAATTTTACAACAGATTTTCCTTGCATACCTAATCATTTCTATTAAACTGATTGTTTTATACCGCAAATTCTGAATGTCTGTTATACTCATAAACTGCACTTCCGGCTTGGCCGATTAATACAAAAATAGTAGGTAACTATTTTGATGCTACAACAAGTTCAAACACTAAATTTCAATTTGCTATGGCTGATCATTCTAGATTTATGCAAAAAATTCAAAAAAAGTTTCAAGTAAAGTGCACTTCCGGCTTGGCCGATTCATACAAAAATAGCAGGTAACTATTCTGATATTAGATCAAGTTCAAATACTGAATTTCAGTATCTTAGGGCTGATCATTCTGGATTTATGCGGAAAATTCAAAAAAAGTTTTATGTAAAGTGCACTTCCGGTACAGGCGATTGAAACCTTAATGCGAGGTGCAAATCAAAACCCTAGACCAGTCTTAAATATGAAATTTCATCATTATACGTTCAACCAGTTTTGAGATTTGCGAGTTACGCACGCACGAACATACGTACCGACATCAAGCCAAAAATAGTCAAAATAGATTCAGTGATGCTCAAAACTGATATTTCCATCAAAATCTCGATAGGTGAATTTTGTCGGTTTCACTATACTTACTTGTTACTTTGTACAAGTAAGTAAAAATTAATTGCTCATCCATATACTGAGAACTTCTTTGAAATCGCGTTTCCACTGATAATAATATGATATTTTGATTAGAAAGACCCTAAAATTGGAGTCTCTTAAAGTGGGGGCTTATAGACCCGTGCCTAGCATGTCTAATGAATAGTCCAGCATTGCCTGACTGAAGTCAAACACATAACGTAAGGGATGTCATCTCTGTGGAGGTATCACAACGAATCGTCATTCGTATAATTCCATCTCGCTTTGAGTCCTTAATCCTTGTCAACTTGATCTGGATCTTATTTTTAAAGAAGGGGAACCATATTTGATCTCTATCAAATCCGTATGATAAACTCTAATCGGTGACATGTTTAGCTTCCATGGTAAATTGACTATAATTATCAAGTCAATATCAATGTTAATTCATTGTGGTTCCACCACTGGTTTGTTAGGTAACTTAGATTCTTAGATTGTCGAACTAGTACACAAAATATTTCAATCTCATTCTCATTATACTAGTAATGCAATGATTCCGTTCTATATATATAGTAAACAGTAATATCTATATTGTAGATTATTGTATGCTACAACAATAATGTTTTAACATTTGAAAATGCTATTTTATTGAAAAGAATATAAGAAAAATATAAAAGGAGTCAGGGTTTTATATGACAATTTTTTCCTATAGTAAAGCTGGAAAAACTGTCACAGTTCATTTTGCACTATGATAATGTCCAATTTTTGCTTTTGTCTATTTTTTGTACTAAAAGCTTCAATTATATTGCAGCTGTATACCAGAAATTTCTCAGATATTGCGTGCAGTATTTCCCTTATTATTCTGAAAAAGCTTCAAACAGAAAAAAGCATTGCGTTCAAATTACTAATCAAAAATAATTGGCTCTGTCTAATAATAATAGAAATTGAACACAAAATATGAAATTTCTTCCTAGTAGCATATTAGCCATGGAATCAAAGAAAAATACAAACAAGAGTTGAACTTTTGATCAGTTTGTTTGTTATTTTACAACGTTCTTGCACTATAGTATTTATAGGTTCATTAATTTTGTTAATATTATATTTTTTCTACAAACATCAAAAAATGATGACATTTGTACACCACGTCTTCAAGAAAAAGAGCTCCCCTATTTTTTGTATTTTAATATATATTATTTGATAGAAAAAATGTTGTATGCAACTCGTGCACGAAATTTCTTTAGGGCTTTCATTCCCAAGCACCAGAGTAAAATTTCGCGCACAAGAAACATAGATAACTATTTTATTATTTTTAGAATTCATATTTTTATTCAAAAAAAAAACCTATGAGGGATCTATTCGGGATCAGAAGCCTATCGGTGATTCATCGAAGGCCTATCAAGGGATGGGTATAATTGGGACGTACTTAGCTGTATGTTTGCTGGACATACTATTCGTGAAGTTCCATAGAATTTTAATCGAAGTGATTTGCAATATTTCAGAATAAATATTATATTAGAAATTACAAAAGCAATGTCGTTTATGTGATAAGTTCTATTAAAATTCATAATCTATGTAGCTATTTTTCGATGTTATTCATTATTTCTTTATTTTATATTCTATTTCATATGAATATCACGAATTACTCCTGCTCGCGCTAAATCAGATTTTTTTTTTAATAGAACATCATCATCAAACATTTCGGGATTATTTTCATCAGGTGATGCTAGTTATGTTATCTGAAAAAACAGAATAATTTTTTCAAAAATGAGACCCATTTTTAGGTTACAGCAGCTCCGAATTGTCCATTAGATACAATAGACATTTACCTAGGGACTTTATTCATGTATTTACCCTCTACATTTTACGATTGTCGCCACATCTACTCGACAATAGAGGTACTAGTAGTCCATTTACTTCCATTTTAGTATTTAAATTTGGAATATAATAGGATGTAATCATTTTTTTTCTATTATGATCTCTTTTTTCGATTCTTCATGAATTTTACCTCATAAAACATTGGAAATTTATTTTACGCTCCAATTTTTTTATGTTGCTTACGTCATTTATGCATGAACCTCTGACATTTAATACTTGTTGCTTCATGTACCAGATAACAGACGAAAAAACAACCCAACTGAAAGTCATTTAGTCGCTTCTTATTTTTATGTTCAGGTAATATTTTTCTCCAACACTGTTTTGGAATTTGCATATTCCATAACCAAAAACTATGTTGGAACGAATGACATTCCAAAAAATCGTTTAGAATGATTCTGTATGCCGTTTAGAATGATTCTGTATGGCATTAGAATCATTTCGACGAATCAGAAGCTGTTAGTTTGGCTACTACCATGGTTACTTCCTAACAATTCAAGTATTCATATCTGGATTTGACGTTTGACATTTAAAAATTTTCTAAGTTTCCTCTGAAATATTGGTGAGTTTCCAAAACTTTGTTAGAGAAAGTATAGTCTACACTCTACAATATGTTTGGAATGGCGTATTCCACACTCGCGAACCGTAATCCTCGCCTTCGGCTCGGTTTACAAACTTTTCGCTCGTTAAGAATATAGGCCATTCCAATACTTATTGTAGAATATACTATTCTCAGCTCTATATAATTTTTCCAATATTCAAATGCAATTTTCCATTGATACTGACTTCATTTATGTACTTACTTTTCCAAATTAAGCGTTATAATATTCATTATATTCTGAAAATCAACTTTACAATGTTACTGACGTCATCTATTTATCTATCCTTCCATTTCAGGCTCCAACTCCAGGGGCTCATGAGTCATGACTTTAGGTATTTCCTCCAGCTCATCATATATTCTTACCAGGTTACGGGCCCCACAAAATACAGTAGATAGGGGTCCATTGAATATCGTGGCTAAAGACTCAAACATGTTTCAATCTGGCACTGATTTATAAGTAACTAACATTATTATGCAGAGTGGCACATCTAGTAATCTTTGCATTACCAATAAGTCTACGAAGTGTCTTTCAACTAAAATAAGGAATGCACTACATTAGACTCAAAATATACATAAAAATTCCAAAAATGATTAACTGCGAAGAGATAAAACATATGAATGCGGAATTGATATGAGAATAAAAATTTAAAAAAGAGACAATTCACAGTAAATGTTGATAGTGGTCACCATTTTGCTGACATTTTTTGATAAAGCTAGTCAATTGAAAATTAGTGGAACTGCACAGGAAGTATTGAAATCGTGATTTTTTGAAAGTTCGAGATTTTGATGAACCCGAAAAACATAATTCTAATTCTGTCAGTTTGTCTGGCAGCTCGATAACTTGAGAACGCGTATGAATTTTTGACTAAAATTTTATACTCAAGTTTTTCATTAAGAAGCTAGAGGCAAGTTTATAGATGAGCTTTTTGAACCAGTGGCTTCAAAGCTTTATTCATAAAGCTTTTTAGTTTTTTGCGCTTATTTTATAAACGGTAGTATTTATCAAAAAATATGAAATAACTAAAACTAATCTTTGAATATTTGGCATAACATTCACAGGGAACATTTTTCAAAATTATCAGCGGTTCATTTGTTATTATCAAAATCTAAATTAATATAAAATTCGTTATAAAAATATAATGAGAATCATAATGCGGAGTTAGAATTATTATCATTCATATTTTGACATCATATGCAAACGTTTGTCAATCGTTTTTTTTTAAATAAGTAATTTGGCTCTACCGTGTTTGGTACCAAATTAAAGCTCGTGTGGAGATAATGCTAGTAGAAGTGTCAAAGAGGATATTTAAACGACTGTCAATTGTTTCTTTTACAAATAATTTGGTATCAATTTTAAGCTCTCGAGGAGATAAGCTTAGTAGATATCAAAAATAAATAATCAAGTAGTGGAATCCACGTTACCATCTTCAAATTACACTTCCGGCAATCAAATGTCGAAATTGTATGTTCCAATAAATTAAAGACCCCGCGAAAATCAGGACTCTTCATTTTCAAAATTTTAACAATGACAGCTGTCACTTTGACAATGACAACTCTTATTTTGAAATATATAATCAATTGATGCGACACTCAAAATGTATGGAACAGCGATAAAACTGGCCAAGAAATTCATGATCGGGGAAGTACTGTGTGGCCACAGCGGATTTTTTATTACTGTAAGCACGATGGAAACAAATGAATGTCTTTCAATATTACTAGTATTGCATTGCGACGTGAGGAAATCTTACTTTTCTCCTTATTTTATCTCGAATTTGTAAGACGAGGACAAGAACGATAAAGGAAAAAAAAATTTGAGACAAATATGACAAATTCAAGCCCTACGAAATCTCAAGAGATCTTGCGAGACTCCAATTTTGTGTGTGGAAAAGATTTACAAGAGAATAAACATCATGATATATAACATTTAATTCACTTTTCTTCATATATTTCACATTATATTATACACACATTTAACAATATTGAAGCCCAACTGTTTGAAAATAACTCATTATTATAATGTTAAAAATTTATTGGACATTTCATGAAATAAATAACCTGAGGATATAATTACTGCAAATATCTGGATGTGATTATCAATTTAAATATTACCTATTAAAAGAGACACTAAACACAGAAAAGCGCATTCTTAAATGACATATTGCGAGACTCTTATGCAGGAAACAAAATTCAGAAGATTCACCTTCAATCAATATCAACAAGAAATAGTGATATTATTTTTTTAAGGTCTGTTACAGGAGAAAATTGAGAATTTTTTTATCTGTTGACTGAGATGTGAACCTCATATTCACAGATCTCATTCAAACATTCGTTGCAAATTTTTTTTTTATCTACCTTATCAATAGTTGATGTTCACGCTCTCAGTTATCAACGTAAAATTGACGAATTTCGAAGAGCTAACTTTATTGCACGTCTTCTGTAGCAACGCACTATAAAATACCAATATTTTCAAATGTGATATTTTGAACAACTACCAATGCTGGAACGAATTCTCAATCAATTTGTGGAATAAATGCGCATCAATGTCACGAATGCAGCCCTGTTTTTGGTTTTCAAGTCCTTTACCGCCTGTGCTATTTTAGAACAATGTTTTTATGTAACCCTATGCAAAAGAATCTAATTATGTTGAATCGCAGCTTCGTGGAGGCCCAGTATTTGATCGAAGTTGTTCAATTCTTCTTGAATCTCTCACATCTCGAAAAAAAATCAATGTTGCAGGAAGCTTTTCTTCCTGTTGGAAGAACATGCCATCCAAATCTACTTCTTGAAAATGAAGCCATAAAAATCCCTTATAATCGTTTGATATCTCTCATTGTTCACGGGCAACACTGGCTCTCGCAGCAGCAATATTGTCTTGATTTCTTGCAATTCGTCGTTGCTGGGGTGCTTTTTCACCGTGAAGAGTGAATTCACTTAAACATTTTTCACGATTCGACGAATTGCAAGCACCGTAAGAAGATTATCTCTTCCAAAATTTTCGTTAACAGGCGACGAATTTGGACCAAAGATCGATTATTTTGATAAAAGTTTTGAATGATGAAGAGATGTTCTTGAAACATGTATTTCACTATGATGGAATGCTAGACTAAACACACTTGTCAGGAAGCATGGCCACCGTAATATTTTGAAAACATTTTCGACAAGAAAATAATTCTTAATGAATGTTATTATTGAATCGTGAATAAAAAATGCATGTATTATGAGCGCGTATAATTTGCGCTCTCATTGAACAAATAGCTGTAATATTTAATTATATTGTTTATCAAAACAATGCATCTCAACTTTATTAGGATATTAAATGACTTTTTGTTTAATGAGCAAACTTAAATCTTTGAACAAATATGGTCAATTTTCTTGCGAGTACATTAAATAAACGAAATCAATATTTTATTTATCTTTCAATGCAAAAAATCAGTACATTGCATTCCAATAATAAACTGATTCGCTGAATGGAGGTCAAATCAATTCCAAAACCTAATAATTTATTTTTAACCACTGCAAATTGACTCCTACTCTGTTTATCTACCTTCTTTTCAAGCCATCCACGGAAAAGGACTAAAAAATTCAGGAAAATTGCAAAATAATAAACGTTCCATCCCAAAACAGTTCACGTTTAATTAAAAAAGTAATACCCACTTCACTACCAGGATAAAGAAAGAGAAATAAGCCACTTTAGAAAGAGATAAAACTAAATAAGGACGTCCTCCCGAAACATAAATTATAAATTGCAAAAGAGAGCCAACAAAGAAGAGTAAATACATTTGAACATTCAGTAGAACGAGATGGAAACGAAAAATAAATTACGGGAAAGACAAAGAGAGTGAATTGCTATTCTAGTGTTAGTGAAAGAGAGATGGCAATTTCGCAGCATCCCTAGACAGTTGCTATGGCAACGGTCCAGGCTCGATGACGTCACAGGAAAGAGGCGAATTCTAGAGTTTCTATATGTTGTATTTATATGTGTGGAAACTGGCCTATATATGTACATACATACACTTACACGAAGAATTTGAAGGGCTTAAACCTGAAATGAGAACTGCCCTTAAATGGGGAAGGAAAGTGTCTCAGAGGTGGAGACAATTGAAAGGAACATACTTTCGCGATTAATATTTGTTTTAATTACTGGTATTACCAAGATTTGCTTAATTTGCGAGAGGGTGGAATAGAAATTAATTTTCAATCTAAAACTATCTCCAGAATTGATAATAAATTTATGGTAAAAGTTTTATGGATGCATTACAATAAATTTTGGTTAATCATTAAGAATTATTAGGGATTTATTTGAATTGAATGCTACTGGATAATTTCAAGTTGAAAATAAACAATAGTTATTTTTTTTCTTGAATCCACAAATACTAATGGTGAACCGATAACTAGTTATAGTATATGGAATTCAGGGATGTAAACATTTCAAGGACTGTTCCGAGTGCAAAAGCCCATATAGGTTATCCAATTTTTTTTAAATGAGAATAAATGGTTATCTCTTAAAATTGGCGTGCTCAAACTACTGAGTATGCCGGTATTTTTTACGCATTAACTTCGAATATATGTCTATTTTTGCACCCATGAATTGCTAGTCTGTCCTTGGTAGTATATTATCTAATGGGCATACCATGTTAGCTATATTTCGCGGGGATGACGTTTAGAACACGGGCCAAAGGCAAGTGTTGTAATCATTAAATAAAGACTGAATTTTATGGAAATAAAAAGTCTGGCGAACAATGTAATTCTTTCAACATTTATTTCAAGGGATGGCTTCAAAAATATTTCTTGTTAAGCGAAACCTACTATGTGGTAGAACAATTACATGATATTTTTATTTGCTAATTATTTTGACTATCACTCTATAAATATGCACTACAATCAGTTTTCAAATATACACACACAGTAATATTTTCCCATATAAAACCGTCCGTATGTAAAAAAAGTTATTCGAACGATCCAATTGGATCGCTTTTTGCTGTTAATTATTCATTCCTCAAATAAAAAACAAAAGTCCATCCCCAAAAAATCAGCACAAAAAGTTTCCATTCAGTATTGAACAAATTGCAATTACATAACTCCTATAGCATCCATAAAACAATTACTCCTAACCCTTCAAAGGCGACTCGTCAGGGGTGATTTCCCCTTCCTCGTCACTCTGAAACATCAAACAATCGCTAGGGGCATTAGCACTGCCGGACAAGGGTCGGATCGCACATTATTAACATTATCTCGCGAGTCTGCCTCTGAAAGGACTTTGCCAGTGGCGTTCGTTCTTTTGGGGTTCGGTGCAAGGAGGGATTCATCAGAGAATCAATAGATGCGATATGATGAGGGGACGTAATTATTAAATTTTGAAGAGTTTTTCAATTAAGGGAAGATATGAAGCTAAAACAGGGATGGATGCAGTTTTGTTTTGTGGGAAGAAAAAATTTAAACACATTGCTAAATTTATAAAAATTCAAGCTGTATCACAATGAAGGAAAATTAAATTCTATATAAATTCTAAAAATTGTAAAATATGTCTCAAACACAAAAAGTTTGTTTTATACTGAAAAAGAGATGAATAAATGAACTAAATAATTATGTGAATATTTTTTAGCAGTTTTATGCCGCCTAATGCTTTAGATCTATTTCTGGTCTCATTATAAATACCTATGCGTGTCATTACAGCCGGGCTATGTGATATTTCGAAATATGGCCGTAATTCAAAATTAAATTCAGTTTTCAGCTCTCGAAAGCATTTCGATTTCCCTTCATAATAAATCTCAATCCATTAATTAGACTCTGAAACATCGAATGAGATTTCGACAGTGTAGTTGTGAATGTAAAACGGATATAAAACTGTGTGGAAAATGGCTTTTTTTGTGTGTGTTTTTACAGTAAAAATATAACTGATGTATAATGTCAATGCATGTTTTATGGTTGCTTTATTACTGAATCAGACATTACTGCAGCCATCTTTATGGACAGTGAAAATGAAAATTTATATCTTTAAAAATAGCAAACAATTCTATTTTTCTTTTAATCCTGGAAGAAAAATTTATTGCCCCAGAGATGAGGTTAGTGACTTCAATTCTGTTTTATTGTAATAGTTTATACTAAACAAATATCAATTAAAAAATCTAATAACAG
This sequence comes from Dromius quadrimaculatus, assembly GCA_963989225.1. Lineage (NCBI taxonomy): Eukaryota > Metazoa > Arthropoda > Insecta > Coleoptera > Carabidae > Dromius > Dromius quadrimaculatus. Next base: position 13,084,708 of record OZ022324.1, read on the forward strand.
CGGTTAGCATATTATGATAATCATGACGATTTGACAAAAGTGAACCGGAAACAGAATGAGAGTTTTTAATGCTTTATATACCTAAACTCTCCAGACATGAGAAATATAAAAAGAGATTTACTTATTATCTTGATGTACCTGATTTTGTCGAATTATTTTTTTTTTACTCAAATGTCAGGTATTGGAAAAACGACGCTTGACCACGACTACAAATCCTATATAAATGACAAAATAATAAAAGATTATTGAATCTTAGATATCATACCTCGCGAAATATATTTTTTTCTGTAGTAAATGTTAAAGCGTTATTTTATCTACTCAAAATCGTACTATAGCCTCAATGATAGATAAAGTGATACTTTATAACAGTACTATTTTGTATCAATCACAATTTTATTATTACAAATTTAAATTTATTTTTATTTTTTAAATAAAAGGCTCATTGTCGTATTAAGCTTTACCTCTTTTCAATTCTTTATGTCTTCCTGAAACACAAAGAAAATATAATACGCACAAAACAATGAGTATTTTTTGTATTCAAATAGTACCTATTCTTTTTTCAGCTCTGCCCTCTCCATTCTTGATCTCGTTTTATGTTGTTGCGAGCTTACGGGCGTACACGAACTCGGCACCAAGAACATGAACTCGGCACCAATGCTAATCCGATCAGCGCGGGACGCACACGAACTCGGCACTGTCAATTTTTAAATAAAGGCACGATCTCCCTGCAAGATTTGGTTTTATAAGTCTCTAAATTTTATTTTACATTGTCCGTACATACCTACATTATTACAAAAACATATAAATATGTGTAGATCAAACTAAAACATTTAATTTTTTTAGGTATTCTTGACATTGGAAGTTTTTGCATCAAATGGAAACAAAATATTTTGTCTACGATATGAAGGACTTTTGATAGTTGATGTCACACGTGTGATTAGATTCGTTTAAAAGTACGGCTAAATTTGAGTCTGGTTTATTATTATTATTATAAAATCGCATGTGTCCAGAAAATCTCACTCAGGTAGAACGATTGAATCACAAATCCTAATCCATAGCATAGTGCCGAGTTCGAGTAGGGGATTAAAGATCCAGGTAGTTTGGTGCCGAGATCGAGGCCGCCCGAGCTTACATACATGAAAAATTGCCTAAATTCATTTGTGGAACTTTTCTGTAGTAATTACTTGTTAACAAGACGAAAAAGAATAATAAGAATATTTATTCTGTATTAAAGGAGAAAAACTATTGTATCTTATTTTCTTCTCAGTGTATTCATCATGAAGTTTGTCTCATTTCAAGCTTTACCCATGTATATTGACCTGGTGGTCCATTTATGAGAAAAGAAGCAGCATCGTTTGTCTCACTCACTTTTTTGGACCAGAAATTTATTTTCTTGTCATTTAATTCAAACAATCATTTGTCTCAGCGCGACTTTTTCCTCCCACCTTCATATATTTTCCCAGCTTTATGTGACAGTCAAATGTTTTGTCGTTTGTTGACAGATTTTATTTCATTGAGCTGCTTGTTACATGTCATAAAATATTGCTGTTTCTGTTTGATATTCTGAAAATTTCTCTTCATACATAATATTACGAAGAATAACAGACAATGTCGGTATGTAAGTATTTAAATTCAATTATTTTTTATATGGATAAGAAATGTAGTAGGTTTAAATCTTTAAATAATGGTATAGGAGTACCGGAGTTCCTCCATTTCTACCTGCTTTAATCCTCGACCATAAAGTTGGAAGGATAATCCCATAGCTGAGTTCCTCCACCTTCACTTTTAATCCTAATACCGCTTGTGTTTTGTTTGCTACCAGTTAAAAAGCTCTCACAAAAAAATGTATGGAACTTAATTTGGTCTTCGATCCACAGCAAATATTTATTGATTTTGATAGTGCAATTCATAATGCTGTTTTTGAGGTAGGACTGAGTGTTAAAATCATTGGGCGCAGATTTTATTTAGGGCAAGCTTGGCTCCGGAAAATTCAAGCATTTAAGTCAAGTGTATAATTCTTTGGCAGCCAAGAGAGAAGGTAGGCAGTTTCTTCGTATCGAAAATATTTGGCAATGTTCCTTTGAATGATTCCAAATTAATACAATTTTGTGATTATGTACTAGAAAGTTATATTAGTGGAGAAGCTCGGTTTCCTCCCGAAATATGGGCCTGTGTTGATGGTTCTATATATAGAACAGCAAACTCGTATCTGATGTTTCGTAAGCAAAATACATTGTAAATAAAATATCCCTGTGCAGAATGATATTTGTATGATGCGTTATCATTTATGACCTGAACATACCCTCCAAGTTCCCAGAATGTTTTAAGGTTGTTAAGAAGAGGAGTGGAGTCAAGCTATGGTGGCAACCCTGCTCTACGCTAACTACATAGGATAAACATTCATTGCCAACTCCAAATAAACAAAATTTCAATGATTAAAACTAATGGAAATGTTTGTTTTCGGTTGAAAATACATAATTTTGAATAATTTGATTCCTTATTTTATTCTTTTGAAGAGCTTCCATCCGTTGAAATATTCTTTTTTCATATTTTAACAAAGCTACAATATGATATGTATAGCGCGCAACGCTGTAGACTTTCAAAAGTATTTTTGACATCTGACGTTTGGTCGTGATACTGCGTTTCATAACCAAACAAACTTATTGATGATAAATCTACTTAAAAAAAATGGAAGAATCATCTAGATGATGAAAGTGCATTTTTGACAGCTCATGAATGCTTGTTACTTCAGAGATTTCGCAAATTACCATCTCTCACAATTACTGAGCTTGAAATCAAGCAGTTTGGGCAAACTTACGAAACAGCAGCTTCCATTTAGTACTAGTTTCATGTTGACTATTTGATAGGTACATAATTTATGCATTTACAAACTCAGAAATACCTTTTAATCGTCATTGTTTAATTATTGATTGACAGGAGGTCGAGTGCTGTACCTTAAAATGATAATTTGATCTTTATCAAAGCTATATAAAAGAAATACACCAAAAGTAAACAAATTTTCATTCAATAATAATAATTCATTCTAATAAGCTTCAAATTCGCGTCAAACAAGTCATTGAATGAATCTCGGACAGATTTGACAACTGTACATAATAATAGTGACACCCGCGGCAAAAGTTGTAACTAAATTTTTATCTACTCTAATAAATTTTAGTTACCATATCCCTAATGTCATATATACCTATGGACATTGTTTCACTTGAAACAAGTAATTGAATAATTTGATCTTCCACAATCTCTGAGCTTGAATTAAAGCAATTTGTGCAAGCCCACGAAATAGCAGCTTTTATTTAGTACCAGTTTCAACTCTGTAAATAGTATAGTTGCTGAGAACTCAGCGTCACGCCAGCCTGCCAGCCAGCCAGCCAGCCAGCCAGCCAGACAGCCAAAGTGAATATAATAGCGCTTTTTTCTGAAAAATGCGCTAAAAATAATATCGATGGAAGAATAAATGGGCTACTCATTCAGTGTACCGTCAAGTCAGGGAAATGATAGAAAATCTTGTTTATTCTAATCACACACACTCTTTCCATTTCATCTCATGCGGCGACGTTGCCAAGCGTATGATAACTTGCTAAATTTCAGTAGCTTTTGTACAATTTTTTTTGAGTAATAATTCAATTTTCTCTGGAACTATGAACAAGACTTTTTTATATGAAACTTGGTACACATGTTTTTAAGACTTTCGTAGATACTTTGACGATTTTTTGTAATGTTGACATTTCAGGTAGTCGAGATAATGACGTATAAATCAATGTAAAACACGTCGCGTGCATTTACGCAATGTAATAACATGTCACTGAACAGCAACTTTGACATTTTTTATTTCGATAACTAGTAACAAGATTGAGTTCAAACTTTGCCAGAATATTCTTCACTAAACAAATAATATACTGTAAAAATTTGAATAAACTCTCATATACTTTGATTTCCTTCTCAACAACCTTAATCCCTGCGGTTATCGGTGGTGGAGCAACTCAGTTATGAGATTATAGCTACCTGAGATCTGGTGGAGCAACTCCGCTATGCCCAATGGTATACAAGGGTATATCAAAACAGTTTGCCTTTGGCCTAGACCACTTTCAGTTGACAAAAAAATTGCGAATTGCTACTTAATCAGTCAATGGCTTGATAGTCTAGATTTAATTACTTTAATTTTTGTAAATTTGAACAAAATTCATGGGGACATGCCTAAAATATTGGAGGCACGATGTCTATTTCACAGCATTAAAAATAATTTGGTTGCGAATTTCAAGAGAGGAAGAAACAAAATTAGAGCCGAACACTATACTTCAAGGTCTATTTCTGAATTGACCCTAGAGGATCTTACGCTAATCGTAAAATGATTTTGAAAGATAGACAAATCATTCTTAAACGTACTTATATTTATACTTATAAAAGCGACTCTAACTATTTGAATATTTCATATTTTCATTCTGATGTAGGTATGAAGAAAGTAATTAACTTTATAATACTTAGGTCATTCATAATTACCAGACAATTTTGATGGTTTCGAAATTTTGTTGCTTGGTAAGAGCCCGAAGTCACACGGAAGACCTGAAATCCCCATGTTTGAGGAATGATCAATGATCTAAGGATAGTCTGCATCTTTTTTTTCAACTGGTCCGACTTAGTAATATATTTATTATCATGTGATACTATAATTGTCGATTCACATTATTCTCTTCTGTTTGAGGTTTTTCACATTGGTTTTCTCAAACCTTGGGTGAATGCCAGAGGAAAAAACATTCTATTTATTTATTTATTTGTGAAACTATAGAGAGTATTTTATTTAAATTCCTTATATATTTGAAATAATTATTCGTTCATAAATTATAGTGAGAAATAAATCGGCTCAAATCCTATGCTGTACTCAGCACCTCTCTTAAGATCTTTCAAATTGTTTTCATATGTTGATTTGTTGTTTGACACTGACAAGACATTTTAATACTTTGAACCCCGTCTCAGACCAGTTAGTCAACCAATAAAAGATTGTCTTTTGAAGTAATGTAGACAGTTTCCGGAAAATTTAATGGAATTAATACATTTTTCTATTCACTTTGAGAACGGGAATTCTTTTTTCGCAATTTAAGCAATAATTCCACGTTTTCCACTTTTGAATGGTTCAAGGCGTTCCAAAATGTTGTAAAGTATTCTAAAACGCTTTAGAATATTCCAGTACGTTGTACAATATTCTAAAAATTTTCAGAATGTTCTTTAACGTTCCAGAACGTTTCATAATGCTCCACAAAATTCCAAAATATCCCAGAACGTTATGGAATGTACTGGAATACTTCAGAGCGTCTGAAAATAATTTTAAGAGTGCAAGCGGTGCACGAAAAAAATGCGATTGAAATCGGTGCTGTAATTTTAGACATGGCGATGGAGGAGATTTTTTTTCATCCCTTTGGAGTTGCCAGAATTCTTTAAGTCAAAACGCTGAGGATTTTTGACGCCACAAATTGAATAATTTCGAATGTATCTTCCAGCAAGATGATGCCGTTTGTCATATAGCTGAAATCTTGGAAGATTGGACGTTGAAAAACTTTTTAAATGGACGTCAAGAAGATAAGTTTCCTGGCCAATTGGAATCTCGTAGCATATTGTAACGTTATTTATTTTAATTTAGGCAGCAAAAGTTACTAAACAAACAGTACTATTTATTTTTATGATTTATTAAAATGATAAATTAGATAACTAGCACTTCTTTCAATAACTAATTCTAATTTAAACTAAAGGTTATTATACAACACTATAACTTAACTTTAATTATTTATGTCAATCTTGATTTATTTTAAATAACACAATTTATTTCAATCGCTAGCAATTCATAGTATAAGGTCACTGAGCCAAAAATCAATAATGCTCCTCGCTAGTCAGCGAATATATACAGTCGGTCTCTCCCCACCACATTTTTCCCGCAAACGTACAGGCTATTCTAGAAAATGCTAGAAGGTACCAGCAATTTTCTGGAAAACAAATATATTCGCTTCTATTTGTTGATGTAAAATATCTCCACAATAATTCTAAGCACCAGTAAAGCCGAAATGACTAATTTACAGACCTAAATTCGTTACAATATCATGAAGAAGATGCTTTGATCACAGCTCGCCAGGAATATTTGTGCCCAACTCTTAAAAACCAGAAATAGTTTTACTCCAGATGATTATTAAACATTAGTTGACACTATGTAGAAACTCATCAAGGTGATAAATAGCCGAAAGAGCGAAAAACGAAGATTATTTTCCATTTAATTTTTGTAAAATTTCAGAAATTTCTTTTTTTTAATGATACATACATTTTTTTCAGATAGGATAGTAATGTTGGGAAAGAAAAACATTCCAGGAGTAATCCTTTTCTTCACGTATTTGAATTAAAGTAGACTGGTTTTGATTCTTTAGAGAATCCTCGTCAGGATCGGAAAAAACAAAAATATAGAACTTCTCCGGTCCTGAAGATGACTTTCTGAAGAGTCGAAACTGGTTTTTTTATTCCCCAGCATAACTATCCTATCATATATAATTTTCACTTGGGTTGAATACGTTCTTGTTTTTTCGGAATTGATTCATAATTGGAGGTTTTCTTTGTTCAAATTCTGTCCAAGATTTCTTCTGATGAGGACTATAGGATAGAGAGACGAAAAGTAAAAAATGTAAATGGAAACCTTTTTCTACAGACGTCAAAAAAACATGACATTCGTACATCAATATTAGTGTACGAAATGTCGCCTTGGAGTTGTTTATCATGACAACCGGGCACGAAGTATTTCGTGCACTGATTTTATCTTGACAACGTGCATAAATTACTTTGTGCACGTTGTCAAGAAAAAAAATTCTACTAATTTTTGTATTTTAATATGATTTTGATATATTTTTTTAGTTTTTTGACGTCTGTAGAAAAAATTTTGTATGCTACACGTGCACGAAATTTCTTTGGAGCTTTCGAATGATTTGTATCTCGGCTACCGCTTCGACAAAACACTTTCATTCTCAAGCACCAAAGTATAATTTCGCTCACTAGATACATAAATAACTATTTTTGCCAACTGTCAAAAAAACATGATATTTTTGTATTGTTATGGATACGCAAAGTTCGTGATTTTTTCACTAGTAAAAAAATGAGACATATTTTTTCACTAGTGAAAGAATAAATTCTATTTTTGCACATCTAATCTGATATAATTCAGTTTAGTAATGCTACAAGGATAGAAACAAACAGGTATTTAACAAAAAAGAAATATGAATTTGTACACAAAACTACTTATTTTTGAATATAAAAATTAATTGTTGACAGTTCTTTATTTATCAAACAACAATTGCGCATACTTTTGGTTACAATACCCAGGTAACTGCAAATTAATTATAGTTTGTACTTTTTTCCTACATTTTACTGAATAAAACAATAATTATTGTTGATCTATTATTTTTTGACATTTAGCGAAAAAATATTGTTTGTATTTCGTGTGCGAAGTGATTGTATTTTGTTGCGCTTTCGAATGAATTTGTTACCTCGACCCTACGGTCTCGGTTAAAATTGACATTTTCACGCGCAACAAAAAAAAAACAATCACTTCGCACACTTAATACAAAAATAACTGTTTTGTTACTCAAAATCTTGCTCAGTATACGAAAGGTAGATGAACATTATGTAATTTAATAGAAAAATAGGTTAATTCCAATAAATTTTTCGAAAATTGACTAAACTCCTTCAACAAACATATTTTTGTTGGTTGAGACAACTGGTTTGGGACAAGGCTCGTTAAGTCGTTAAATATAGTACATAGAAATTACAAAGTAACCATGAAGTGGTTGTTATGATAACTACTGCTTTCCGTACTTTTCTATTTATCCCACTGAGTGACTAATAATGGATATTATCTATTTCAAATAGCTATAGTAACATGCTTATGAATTGGTGCTAGACAATAGCTATTTATGTAATTAGTATATAATATAGAACTTTATTGGACGAGCCGCTGGTTATGGACGAGCGAGCAGCGCGAGCGAGTCTAATAAGGAAGGCGAGTCTATAAAGTTTGTTTATGTACGAATTACATACAAAGCTTTATGTTCGACTGCTCTAAAGACGCAGGATATCATCTAAAAATATTTCTTAATTTCCCAATACAAAAATTCGATAAGTATAACTTGGTGTGCTTTGCTAGTGTTGCTATTGTTACAATTGTTTTTTACTGTTCATTTGCAGATGTCAAAAATATTAAATACAATTTAATAGAAGAAATAGATACTTCAGAAAGTGTGGAAGACATTAAATACGATAGAAAAGAATAAATGGATACTTCAGAAAGTGTAGAAAAGAATAAATACGATAGAAAAGAATAAATTTTTTTTGACAATGACAGTTCCGTCCAATTATATAAAGCAAAAGTCCTAGTCCAATTAAGAGGCATATTACGAGCACTAAATGCAACCATAAACTACATGATTATGATGCAGTCGAACATAATAGTATATTGTGTGGCTAGGGACGAAACAAGACGATTTCAGCTGAGGGTGAGAGTTGCTTGCCCGAGCGAAGCGAGGGCTGGCATCAACCTCGGCTGAAATCGTGTTTTGTCCCGTGCCACACACTGTATTTTTCATAATACCTGCATTGAAACTTTCCACATTACAAATTTGTCATAACAAAGTAAATATTTTTCTTTTGATTTTGCAGGTAACAAGTCGAGAGTAGCTGCTTGTGCTTCATCAATAAGATGTTGTGGTGTACTTAAAATTTTCGTATTAATACTTTTTTTCTTGAAACTAATCGTCTTTTTAATTTAATTTACAGTTCCGAATACAACAACTGTCAAATTAACTAAGGTTATATGATTTTCATTTAGAGATTGACAATGAACAAATGCGACTCTGCCAGGGATAAAACGATGTAAAAAATTAATTCAGCGGGCAGAAATAAGTTTGTTTCTTCCTTCGGGCAGAAACAAGCCTGTTCCTGCCCGGCTACACTCGCATTTGTCTGCAATTGTCTTGTTTCGACAGGCAATACAGGCGTTGAAACGCGTTGTTTCAATGCAGGTATTATGAAAACAGTATTTATATTGCTGAGATTGAAGATAATAGTCAAAGTATTTTCGAAAATGTTTCCATCCACACCAATCAGAATGAAAATTCTCGGATGATCTCCTTTTCTCTTCCAAAGCATCTTTTCCCGGAAATTGCTCCAATCTTACCATGAATTGTTTCCTGCTCTGCAATTCTGGAAACAAATAGATCTCTGGAGATATAGGTATTTGTATCTTGTGCCTCTTATATCTTTCTGTGTAGTTGTTGTACATGAGTGCGTATATTCTTGGGATGAAAGTTAAATAAAAAGAACACATTCTGGTGGAATTTTGCTCCTACAGATTTTTTTTTTGTATATATCTTTTCTGGAATTATGTCTACTAATGGCCAGTTTTATGAAATAGTAAGTAAATTTACTCCCAAAGTAAATTCATTTTATTGAACAAATTCTAATCAGTTTGAGTGATAATTTCTATCAAATATTCGATTGTCATCAAATAGAATAGAGTAAATTTCATTTACTCTGAAAGTAAATTACTCTGCTTTTTATGAAACCGGGCATAAGTGTACCAAAAGTATATTCAATTCGAATGATATCAATACTCTTGTTCCAAATTTAATTCTCCTGAAAAAAGTCTTCACGTTATGCTTACCAAGCAATGTTCCAATTTTTCTCCTAAATCTCAAATATTATAGGATTCTTTACTAGAAGATTAATGTAATGTTTGATTCAGTAACAGACTATCTTAGAACTCCTATAAAATTTATAGCGTGAAGCCCAAGGCTCAAATCAACTAATAACAAAGATATTTCAACTTGATCACTAGATGACAAGAATAATGAGGTACATTTGTTCCTGTCTGCAAAAAAAACGATCACTATTATCTCCCAAGATGCTTGGTAATGATGTGCAGTTTTTACTTTTGAAATTTAACAAACAGCAAACAATGGCGCATTTTACAAAAGATTGGAAATAATTGGAATATGTTATTTCATACATCAAACAGTATATTTCCAGCTTTTATAATTAATGTGATATTGTTAAAATTTGATCAAATCCAATAGTTTCTCGACTATGAGTGGACAAACATGATCTATAAACATGAAAAATTTCATGTCAGTAGCTACAGTATCTTTTTTAACATACAGGCTGAAGTCCAACAGTGTAGTAAAGAACTTTCAAAAATGTAAATCCCAAGTCTGGCAACAAATTGCCACATCATTTCAAATTTTGTAACAATGTATAGTTCGAAACAGAATAAATATCCGGAAAATCCTCAACTACAAAGAAAATAAATAAGTGAATAAGCATATCAAACTGGAAAACAGACCAAAAACAAACCCCTCTTTTGCTGGATTCATTGAGGGTGGGGGTTGTTAAGTACGGGAATTGCAGCGAGCTGGGGGCCCAGTGGCTCGACAGCCGAACCGAATTCGAGTGAGATCGATACATTTCGGCGGCCCGGAAGTGCTTGGCCCAGACCGCAGCAGCAGTGAGGCACCCTTACTCCCGAAGCTGGACCTGCTGCAGCCTGGAACTGGAAGTCAGTGGCGGACAAGTGGGGGAGAATATTCTACAATAAACTGAAGTTAACTTCCTTCCTTATGTTTGCTTGTAAGTTGCAGGAATTCTGTAGTACTCGGATTCCTCAGAGAATGCTAGACATTATTGTGGAAATCGTATTCTATAACCTAAATGGATATTTTGGGATATTTTCATAATAGATTGAAAAGATGGAATCTCAAAATACACAAAGATGGAATGTAAATAGGTATTAAACTGCTAGAATAGGCCTAGGCTCAATTTTTTATTCTTTTCAATAAAAGGATAACTGGACTATAAAATAGTTAGGTACGGCCCATTTTCAGCTAAAAATTTATACTTATGGTTACAATTATTGTATGAAAAACAGTTTCCAAGAAAATTAGCTAGTGCTTAAATTTGGCTGGAGTTTTTATTTTGTTGATGTAAAACAGGCTTTTTATTTTGAATTGATCATTATATATTAGATATTGTTAGCAAAACTTGTTGCACTTATTCCGATCTGTCATTATCTCATCAATCCACCCGAAATTCTATTGAAAATCCTGGAATCCACTAATATTTATTCCCAGCCAATTTGCGCCGTGTATGTTTAGCATCAGCTAAACAGAGAGCCTCTCCTGCCTTCGCAATCTCTCCAAACTCTCTCATATTCCTCTCGAATGCAAAGCACGCCTGTGTACAGCGCTTTTTCCAACTCTCTCTGAAATCTCTCCTGCTCTTTCGCAAACTCTCTCATTCTCCTCTCCTTCGCTTTGGCAGAGCAGGGCGTACTCTAACTTTGGCTATCCAGCATATTTCGTATGGTTGGCCTGACTCTCTTCTCTCCGGCGCGTAGCACAGCTGCGTCACCTAGCAACGCAGCCTAAGTTCCGGGTGCAGCAGGAGCGTTCCGGAGACTGGAAAGCACCGCAACGCACGTGCATGACACACTGGATGAATCAAGATGGGCGTAACTCTGATTGCTGTGCTGATTTCTATTACACGAATTTTCTGTTTCCGGGAAAAGCCAAAAAGAAAAGAAATTTAGTTTTCAGTTAGTTTACTAATGTCACAGGATGTAATCTTAAATTACCACAAATTCACTGCTTCATATTTCAATTTTTTTTTTTTTAATTTGTCGAACATATTGAAGGTCGCCGTTTCAAATTGATTTTTTCTTATATTTCAGGGATTCAATAATATCTCAGATTATTTGTTCTTGAAGTCAAATTGAGCATAATAGTAATCACTATTTAATTTATAAATATCAGATATGTGTTATTTGAAATATCATTGCTAATGAGAAACTCTTCAATTGTATCAGGAACATTTTTCTCCTGCAAGGTTTTGTAATTACGAAATTTTTTGAAAGCGGAAATGTTCATATTACAGTCACTTGACATCTATGGTCTTTAGTATTACTTGAGCTCCAATCTGAAACATGAATCCGGATTTACAGAGAAAAGAAAGAAACAGAAACGAACGAAGCAGCAAAGTGAATGAATTCAGAGTTGTTTTTTGTAGACATATTGAGCAGAATAAATATCAAGTAGGTGGAAAGAAAACTGCAATTCTAATATCATATTAAATATCTACTAAAAGTGAAGTTGACCATTTCGGGAAAAATTTGATTCATGGTCTTTTTCTAAAACCACTCGATTTTAAACTATAAAAAGTGTAGAACATGGTTCATGCTCTATCTATGAATGGCAAACGCTCCTATTATTGAACAACTAATCTATTTAAACATCAGATTTGTTGAATCATGAATGTGAGTATCTGTTTGAACTTTTAAATTTTTTATTCTTCATTTTGTATTACTATTTTCTAGTAGAAAATTCAAAAAGACGGTATATAATCATGGAAGAAGACTGTATTAATTTTCTGAAAGTGCAATTTGAAATTTATTGCCAGTCAACTAATTTATAAATAAATTAGAGGCGTTTTAAGGTTTGAGCCAGCTGCACCAGAGCAAATATAAATTTCTTATCACATTGGACATCTGCACCAACGCTTAAAACTAGATAAAAATGAAAATGATTAACGGCACCAAAGGATTAATTCCCAGTAAACGCACAGCATGTACCGTAAGAGCTTTCTCTGTATCTAAATTCTAATTCAAACCTCGATGTTTTATTTTAGTTTTGCTTTTGTTGAGCTATATTCTTTGTTAGGTTCCTTGAATGAAGTACCTTATGTTCTGTGATCACATTGTTGTACTGAAATATTTCCAACTGTGATATGATTATTTTATTTTTGTAAATCATATGATCGTTTAGCCATAAATATATTAGAATTTTTCACATACCAAGATTATTTCAATGTTTGCGCATACAAATCTTTCTCTCTTTTTCGTAATCTAGGTATAGTAAAAATGCATGACGTATATGATGTGTTATAATTTGTTCTTTTAATAAATAAAATAATAATGGAATCTCAGTATTATTGAAATTTGATATAACCTTTCCTAGAGCCCTTTGTATTAGTCACAGAAGTATCTGGATGACGGTCAAGTGCAGGGACTTTCGCTTGACGCAAATATACATATTTTCGGTAAAATCAAATTTATGACCGAATTAAGAGCTTTTTACTGGCGAAGTTGGCATGCAACATCCAGTACGTCCCAGAAGACGGTGAATATATTTTTATCTAAGTTTATTACATACGGAAAAGTAGAAAATAGTAAACAAAAGGTGGTTAATTGTTTATTTATATTAGGAACAAAATAAGTCCCAAAATACTTTCTTTTTAGTTGATTGTGCATTACTAACAACCACCATCTGACTTCTTGGATAATTATTATTAGTACAGTTTAAGAAAGAGAACATCATGTGGTATACAGTCGAACGCTCTTGAAATATCGCAAAGTGACATTGCTTTCAAAATTTTCATATATTTACATCATTACACCAACTACCACTTGGTATAGTCCAGTCACTTTATACGCAAAAAAAGTCCAAACCTCTGGAACAATCCAACCGAAGACTTTTTAACGAGATTCTTTTTACTCTGGTGTCCCAGATACTTTCTCAAAAGTCCATAAAGTCAACTGGACGACTATAAAAGGATCGTATGGCTTCTACGTGGAAAACTCTCAATCCGGTCATAAATTTAATCCCACCCAAAAATATGGATATTTGCGCCAAACGAAGGTCCCTGCACTATCTGAGGTTCATATTCACAACTTATTAATAATTAAAACTAAATCATACTGAATAACATATTAATATGAGGAGAATACAATATGATGATAGATACCCTATCTAAAATAAGTAGCAGAAATTGCTGAAAGCCCTAACGATACATGTTCTGCCTTTTAATGGGAATTTATTCTTTGGTGCAATTAGTCATTTCTATTTTCATCTGGTGCAGTTGGCAATCGCCCTATAAAAGTTACAATAGGTTAGGAATTATCGATTTTACGTCAATTTTGATTATAAAATTATACTGTTTCAAACAGTATAAAACAGTAGACAATTTATCTTCCAAAATAGAAGATAAAACAGATAGAAATTCAAGGTCTAGTTTAATTTACAAATTTGATTGTGATGCAAAGTACACATGGACAAACAAAAAGATATTTAAAAACAAGACTTGACGAACATAAACGAAACAATAAAAAATGGATAAAAATATGCTGAGATGTGCTCTAGTTACTCATTGCATTGACACACTCTTAATTTTGACGAAACTAGTATTAGCATTAGCTACAATGAAATTTACTTGAAAAAAAACTCACGCTAAAAATTTTGTAAATAAAACAGGACAAACACAATATCAATAACAAGACGGATACTATAGCGCTAAGCACAATATACAATATTCTGCAAGATCTGAGGCTCCACAAAAATTTTCCTGATAGTTCTATTGTTTGTATTTTTTGACAAAAATAATGACATTTGTACAACAATATTAGTATGCGAAATGTCGCTTTGGAGTTGCATGTCAACACACCATGCACGAAGTATTTGGCATAATCTACAACTTCAATAATTTTTGTATTTTAATATGATTTTAATATTTTCTCATAATTTTTTGACGTCTGTATAAAAAATTTTGTATGCAACTCGTGCGCGAAAGTTTTCGTTTCAAGCACTAAATTATTATTCCACGCACTAGGTATATAAATAACAATTAATTGGTTGACATCACAACTATTTTTTACCTGAGCCAATTCGTTATTTTTTGACAATGCGTGCCTACACGATTTTCAACACATTATTAGTCAGCATCTTCCATAATTGTTGGCTGTGGCAAATTGACAAATTCAAATTACTTTGTCTTATTATTATTTAGCGTTTAGCTCTTAAAATAAATGTATAAATTCAAATTTAAACTGAATAATTCTATTGTAAGTATAACTGATGTTCGCAAGTTCTTAATTTGTATTAAATTATTTTGAAATTATAACGCTTCTGAAGATGCTGAGGTGTTGTCGAAACTGTAGAGTTAGAGAGAAAAATAATTATATAATTGACTTCTCTTATTTCCACTATTTACACTAACTAATCCAGTCAGCTTCAACCATTTGTTCCATTTCAAAACTAGTTCGTGAGATGAATCTGCGTAAAAACGGTCCCATATAGTTTCTACGTAGAACCAATATTTTTTGGGATATAGGGCTGGAAAAAATCGGAGCAAAGCTCATACGCAACTATTATATACCTACAGTGGCGCACCTATATAGAAACATCGTTTATGCACAAGGTACATTATCAGGTTCAAACTTGGTTAGAAAGAGATTTAGATTAGTCCCTTAGCAACGAGGTTGGATTTTAAGCAATAATTTATTAGAGCCAATAATTGATATATTGTGTATACAGAAAAGTAGGATTGCCATATGCCAATCGTTCCTCAATACGATGTCCAAGGATACAATTGTTAAATTTGAGTTGAATGATGATAAAGCCGATCTCATTTCGCTATATTCCACTAAGATGATTGTTGATAAAGACGATAATATTGAAGAAATGATAATAAGAGAGATGGACGGAGACAAAGAAGAAGAAAACAGTGGAGACGAAAATAGTTATTTGTGTATCAAGGTCGTAAAGGTTATCTTTTTTGGTCGAATCTGTTGTTTGCAATTCAGGTGAGACCAAAAAAGAACTGTAGACCACAAAATTTCATCTATTTATTTCTAAAACATTGCAATTGTAAATCTTAGTTACCGTTGAAATTGTTTTATTTAATTGTCTTCTATCCAGGTGACATTTGTGAAAAATGCTTATCAATTTCTTGAATTGCACGAACTATTAAGGTTGACGAAGGAATATAATATGTATTTCGGCGAAAACTGTATCTTGAAGATTTCATTAAGCAGCTCTATAGGTAAGTATGAAATGTTTATGAAGTAGTTTTTGACAGATCAGTCCCAAAAAAGTAGTGTTTGACAGATCAGTCCCAAAAAGTAAGATTTGACAGATGTGTACTAAAAAGTGAAACTTCACGGCCGCAAAAAAAGCCATAGAAAAACCTTTTTTGTTATGATCGCCTAAAAAAAAAATTACAATGCTCGGCTGCATTATGGTAGATGGCACTCCTACAGATTTATATTTCTGCATGCCATGTATCAATTCCGTTTTCATTGCCTCGCGGTTCACAAGTCCGATTATTTGAGGCTTGCTAGACTGTACTGAAGAGTCCCAATAAGGACGAAGTGCGTGTCTACAGTTGTCGCCCTATTCAGGAAAATGGTGTAAAAATCGACTCCTAAATTTGAAACTTTGTGAAACAATCAGGTTTTGAAACTTAAAATTTACAATATTTTATAGCAAAACTTGTAACCCATGGATTAGACCTTCAAAGAACATCATGTAAAGAATACACACCTTAAAGTTGATGCGGAAACAAATGCAGTGCAGTGTTCGAATTTTCTCAATCCTATATCTCAAAAACTATTGATTCTACAAAAAAAAAAATATGAGGCCTTTTTGACGCAGATTCATCTCACAAACTAATTTCACGATAACCAAAATTAACGTAAGGCCGATGATTTACGAGGTATTAAAGAAAAACTGATCTTCGAGACGTTTGATCCTCTGTAACTTTTGTAGCTGTCTAGTTGTCTTTATGGACTTCTAAGAAATTATTTGTGACCTCAAAATAAAAAGAATCTCACTAAAAAAAAGACTATCACAAAGTCAAAGGCTTATGATTTCCCGTTCTCTTACCACAATTTTATACAATTCTCTTTACCCATATATATTTTTTATAGGATACCAAAGGACTTTTGGTGAATTTGATGAAAAACAGATATATTCCTATTTAGCTATTGACGGTGTACAATAAAAAGAAATAACTTAATAGTCTGTATTTTCACGAAAAAAAAAAAGATTAAATAAATTATAGTATCTAGCGTATAATAGCTATATTTTATTCGAATGATTACAGCACTCGCATTTGGCTCATGCTTTATAATTCATATGTAATATAGCCCACATTATACGCTCATCAAATAATATTTTGTAATACTATCAAATGTGAACCTGATAAGTTCAAATTAAAAATAGAATTAGGAACATAGTAGTATATCTATATTTTATATTAAAAAATATCATATTTACAATATCTATACTAAAAAACAATGATTAAATATCAAGTGATACAGAAACGCAATATCAATTGAATTACTGATGAAAAATGTTGGTAACGTGATATTAAATATCAGCATTACTGGCACAAATTGAATTTGCTATTATTATTTAATACGTCCTTGTTGCGTACAATTTCCACGTACCAAACAAATAAAAAACTGTTTTGCTCTGCATCGCACAAGTCCCTCTGCCAAAATAAAATAAAATCAAAACAAAAGCAAGCTGGAAACAAAATTACATTTCAACTGTTAGCTGTGTGCGCCAATAGTCGGAAATATTGCGAGCTGAAAAGCAAGAGAATAAAAGATAATTTGAATTCGCAGATTCATTGGACTGAGAAATTAGTTCTAATTAAAAATATGCGAGTCCGCAAAAGTGGTGGGGAAAATTAATTGTATCTAACATCAGTCAATAATTTCCACACAGTTTACTCAATGCGAATTAAAATTTGTTCGTTCTGCATTATTAAAAACAAGCGAATTTATTGTACTAGCCCTGCAAGCAAATAAAGAATCGAATAGCAAATCGAGCTTTAAGGATTACGAATAAATTTCTAAATAAGCTGGTACCGATAAAACGTAATTTTTTAAGGCCTCCTGGAACAGAACTTAGCAAGTCATAGTTCAGTGGCCTTTTAACCTTAGCAAGTGAATTTCAAGACTGAATTCTTATTTCTTTCAACAGGTTTTAAACCAACGTACTAATGGAAATTGTATTACTCTTCATTAATCTAAAAGCGCACAGGTTATTGTAGCGAGAACGTATTGAACTCCTTGAATACAAAATCCTGGGAGTGGACTTACAAATGACAGTTATAGGACCATTTTTTTTTTTTTGAAGAAATACTTAATGGAGAACGGTACCGTAGATTTCTGTAGAATGATTTGCCTAGTTTAATGAAATATGTCATTCTGAAAACACATCGATTAATATTTTCTCAGCATAGTGGTGCCCCTGTCCGTTCTCATCGAAACGCAATTAGTTGGGAAATCGATGGAGCGGTCAACGATGTGAACTTTCATGGCCAGCAAGATCGCTGAATTTAAACACCACGAGACAATTTCCTGTGGGAATATGTAAATCAGAAAGTGTATCAAGAAATATCAATAACTGCGGAGAAATTCAAAACTCGCGTAAGAATAGCTTCAAGAAGTATTGCCCACCAAATGTTAAACAGAATCATTCTATAAGACGACCTAAAATTTGTATCGAAGTGAATGCAGATACTTTTCAACATTCAATTTAAATTTATTCTTAGCGCTCTTACTTCAACTGCTTTTTTCTCTTTCAAGCTTAACGTTATTATTACTTTTTTTTTTGGTTTTTTCAATTCGACAAAGAATAATAATTAAAATAACAAAACTTATAATGTCTAGATATGAAAAATACATAACGAAAAAAAAAATTTAGCCTCTGTAACTTTTTCACTTTCTGCTTCAGTCTATACAAATGAGAATCTGCATACATCAAGCATTACATTTTTCAATAAATATGTTTTTTTTGCCGAGTTACATCGGAAATAGTGTTTGAAGACAAGAAATTAATATTTATACAGCCTAGGCCGGAGAAGTGTTGCTATGGAAACAGACTCATTAATTCCACGTTTGAATTTAATTTTATAACTCCGTGTGAAGTTTTAGGCTAATTTGGCAAAAGATTGATTTGCAGATACTTTGAAACTCATTCAGTTTTACGTTCAATGAAACTTTATTCATCGCTCCCTAATTATCTTATCCATAGGAATCAGAACGTTCACGATATTCAAGACGTAAGACATAACAAGTATATAACTTTGGTCTTTATATAAGAATTTAATGAACAATACGATTACTGCGATGCTGGAGATCATATCTGAATCAGAATTGAAAAATACAAAATTAGTTTACATATATGTTATTCATAGCCAGCAGAGAAAAAACTGCAAATTATATTGAACTCGTATAAAATGTGGCTAAAAAAGTAGCTTTCTGCCCTTTAGGCGTCGTTGCTAGACTTTTTCTCTTGTGGTTGATATATAGAATTACTATTAAGACAAGTTCTCGATCTTGTGGCCCTGTGAGATGAATAATACTACCTTTAATTTTGAATATATTTTTTCTACAGACTTCAAAAATTGTGAAATTTGTACATCAATAGTAGTATGCGAAATGTCGTATTGGAGTTGTTTATCATGACAAAGTGCACGAAATATTTTGGGCACTAATTTTATCTTGACAATGTGCATAAATTTTTGTATTTTAATGTGATTTAAAAATTTTTTTTCATAATTTTTTGACATCTGTAAAAAAATGTTGTTTGCAACTAGTGCGCGAAATTTCTTTGGTGCTTCCGAATGTTTTTTGTCTCGGCTACCGCCTCAATAAAAAACATAGTATAATTTCGCGCACTAGATAGATACATAAATAACTATCAATATTCGGTTCTGAAATATGCTTATCTCATGAATATGTGCATTTTATTTTAGGAATGCTGTTTCTGAGAAATACGAAATGATGAGCTTGCACTGTATTATAGACATAGGTCTAAAGAATTTTGAAAAATATCCAAAAGCTACAACAGAAATTGGACGAAATGGATTCAATAAAAAAGATGTGATAAATATGTGGTATGAAATACTATAAACTATTTCGTCGGCAATTTTGTAGTACACGACGAAACGTGCGATAGAAGAAATACAAAAAAGGTATGACCGTGAGAACGTATTTGATCAAAAGTAAATTTAATCAATAACTATCTACTTGGGGTATGGGGGAATTACTGATGAAATTGAAAATGAAAGTGATAGTAACAAATTGATGACAATATTTAAATAACATAAATATGCAATGTTATTCTTAAATACTATGATATGCACATTTGTATTGTAATTTGATTACTTGCAGCCGAACGGTAAAAATATAAACGCAGCAAATAAGTCACCTAAGAAAAAAAATTAGGTACTTTTCACACGTGACTTATCTGTATTCTTAACACACGTGTACCATGCAAAGCTTCATGTAACTATCTAAATTGTATTTATTTTAAGATTTTTTATGACAGATCTCATTAAAAGCATATCTCCTCTTATATAACTCTTCAAAAGGGATTATCAAAATGTGTATGGGGATGTTCACTTGGTGAAATATTTTTTTTATTTATCTATAAGTTATGTGCTCCTATATACATATTCAGTTTTAATGATTTTTATGAATTCAATTTCCAGAATTCACTCGCCTTCATGTCGAAATTTTGCAGCATTCATCATTTTGAACACCACATTGCAATTAATTTCAGTTATCATCGAATTTCAATAATTTTCAAGGCGTGGAAGGATCCAAGAATGATTAAATAAAAAGGAGAAGGCCTTCAGTGATCCCATTGTTTGTCATTGATATTTTATTTTCTACATAAATGAATGTTTCGGGAATACAAATTTCCCATCATCAGCTAATAAAAAGAACATAACTACAATAAGTGAAGCTTTTTTTTTAAATAATGGATTGTGGTCAAGGGATTAATAAAGCCGCGTAGTGAAATAACTATCAAGTTGATATGGAACGTTTTGGCGCCAAAACGGCTCGCCATCATCAGCTGGAGATTGTTGTTAATTTTTTTACCTAATGTTGTAAAATAATAGTTCTATATCGATATAAGAAAAAAGTAATTTTAAGTTGAGTATGATAAAACGAGAAAACAAAGTTGTGCTCACCATGACGCAGCGTGGCATGGTGGATAGACGATAGAATTGTTGTTAAACCATTAAGTATTGTTTGAGGCATAAAGCATGCAACATCCTATAAGCACCCTTAGAAAGTTATACCTAATTTTGTTAGGTAAACTTACATATTTGTCGTATCGGCGCATCGTCAACAAAAATTCAATATTATTCTTGCAAATTTTGATTCATTATTATTAATGCAGTTTATTTACAGACTACAGTGGCTCATTAGATCCATGGGTTATTCAAGATTACTACATTTTCAGCAATAGCATGAGGGAATGTAAATAAGAAAGATATCACAAAAATTTTGAAATTTATGCTATGGAACATTTTAATGATCAAGAATTAAAATTCAGAAACATTTTTATTCCATAAAAATTAAAATCTAAGAGTCAGTTTTAACATTATAATCTTATATCGGGAACAGGAAGCAACTGTAGACACGTGTTTCATCATCATTAAGACTCGTCAGTACACTATAGCCAAACCCGTTATAGTCGGGATTTGAATCCCAAAGTATAAAAAGTAATATGGATTAAATCCGCAGAGATAAAATCTATATATAATACTATCTATCAAGCTCAAAGCCAATCATGGATCATCAATCCATGAATTTTTATTCTTTGAGACCCAAATCTTGACAATCCTGGGTTTGGCTATATTACACTGATAAACCCTAACGAGACACTTTAATATCACCAAATTCGAAATACTTATGAAAAAAGCCTCAAAATCTTATTATAAAAATTTAATAACTCATATGATAAGGCAACAAATACTTTTCACAACACATTAAAAGTTTGCAGTCACACATCTCGAAATTCAATGTTTTGGGGCGAAGTTTAAAATGAGAGGCTTTAAAGGACGATTATTTATATTGAAATAATTATATTCTATTCGTACTAAAATTTATAAATTGAATTATTTCTAACAATGCAAAAAGTTTATTCTACTACTTTATGGGCACTCAAGCAATTTCCATCCGCTATTTTATTGGACTTATCATCTTTGGCCTCAAATATAATCAAGTTTGCATGCAATTAGTTTGGTGTTTTTTATTCCTAGATCCATCAGAATTAGCGAGGTACTCTAAAACCCGCCGCACAGGGATCAATTTTTCCAGAATTTATGTTTGCTTGGAGCCGCGCTGGCTGCCACGCTGGCTGCCACGCTGGCTCCGATGCTAGAAACTTGATCTGATGTTTGGTGCTGTGCTTGTCACGCGACTTATTTTACAAAATAGATCCGGTGCTATTTTTCGCACATGCTTCGCTGCTGGCTGCTATCCATGACTAATCAGAACGGGTATCAAAATTACGTGACCACATCTACAGCTTTATGTAGCATTTACCACGCCACACTAAATTGTATTTCGTAAGATTTTGAGAAATTGTTACTTTGAAGAGTCGCATATTCGGTTATTTATAATTAATAATTTAATCTTGACGATTTTCTACGATTAACTAGACGAAGCAGCGAGCTCAATCAAACAATTTGTTATAAAGAATTAGTTGAAAACATGACTTGGAGATACCATCTAGTTCTAGATCAATTGATGCATTGCAAATATACTTCAAACATTAATAATCAATGTAAGAGAAAAATATATAAATGAGAAAAAGTTTTTCTGCACCCTATACAGAAAATTAAGTGGTAAGGATCATAATTTAAGTTGTACGTGAGCAATTTAAATAGTATTCCCAACAATTTGAAGTGGTAAGGTCGATGTGATGGTAATTGCAGCTTTAAATTGTAAAATCTGACTATTTAATTATTAACCGGTACCACTTGCAATTGTAAAGCAAAAATATATGCAACGTCAAAATTTTGAGGTTAGGAAATGTATTTTCATTTTAATTGAACTATATTTGTTCGTAAAAAATAGTATGTACCAAGAGTTGTCATCTTTTGCATACATAAGATCAACTTTTCATTTTAAAAATATGTCGCAATCAACTTACAACTTCGATTTTCACTACATGAACTTTACCACTTATACTTCTAACAACTTGGGCGGCGCAATTTGGTTTTCTCAGTGTCGTTCGTCGAGCATGTCAAGAACATCACGGCCTTAAAATCCTTTCAGTAGTCACTCTCTTGAACATAGTTTTCACATTTTTCTTCTGCCCGCATTTTAATTACTTCGCAAGCTATAGCCGCTTTTTTTCGACGATTATTTCCAGCAGCATACATATTTGTGATGATTAAGTCCACGTTCTAGAGCTTGCTTAGTGTGCTGCACACCTATGCAATTTCCTATCTTAACTGTGTTGCAGAAGTGAAGCCAAAAATGTAATATTGTTAGAGAGAGAAGGTACCTGAGAGATAGATAGAGGCGGGCCCATGTTTTATGGAAGTAAATGGCGAGTTTCGCTTTATTTAGTATTTTTATGTGGAAATATATTTTTAAATTAAAAAAAATATTTTGTGCCAAATTGTAATAATGGGAACAGAACATGTGAAGAAAAATATTTCTCTTTTCTGTACCCAAAAATGATATTTTATTGAATGAATGGAGCAAGAACATACAACGGCAGGATAGAACATTGAAAATTACAGATTACGTTTGTGAAAAACATTTCAGAGAGGAGGATATTATGAAAGAATGGTCGGCTAGAGATGTAAAAGTGAGCAGAAATTATTTTAAAATTATAATAGCAAATCTACAGATCTACTGACAATTCTGCTAGAAATTGAAAGGTTATATCGATGTTTCAGATTATTAAACGTATCTAACCTAAACTTTTAGTGAAAAATTCAACTATGAGGAAACTTTTTATCAATAAATTTATTAATTAATAAAACTTATAGATTTGCACAGAATTGCAACATTAATCTCTTCACTTTCATCAATACATAAAAGTTATTGAGAATACAATTGTCAACAGTGAGCGAAGCAAGTGTTCTTGTTAGCCCTGTGGCATATAAGAATAGTTTCTTTTTAATTTCTCCTGTGTTACTTCCGAAAAATTGAAATTTAAAATATTATGTTGTGCAACAACTGCGATAAGTTATTAATTGCTCACGGAAGCTTAAGTTGCAGATACTATTTTTTATTACGAATGCGGGTAAATATTATTTTGTGCTTGTTTTTTCCGGGCGGTAAATTATACTTGAGGCTTTACCGCCCGGAAAAGCCAAAGAGCCATTTACCGTCCGGAGAAATGTGTGCAAAATAGTACTTATCCTGCTTGAGTAATAAAAACTATGTTTAAAGTATTGATATTCTTACTGATAGAACAGAGTCACGTAATAAAACTTTTATTGCACAGTTTAATCCAATAACTTTTTTTTACACCAGAAATTATGTCAAAAACTATTACTTTTTGTGAGATCGTAGATGTAAATCATATTTTTGTACAGCAGCATTTTCTATTTCTACCTTTCTTCTAAGTGAATAAGAAATTGTTTGTGTATATTCTTTCATGTAATATAAAATATTCATCAAATTATTTATATGCCTATTATAATTCATAATCAGAAAACTCGTGTTCAAAAAAACATTTATAAAACATGTTTCATAATGTACTAATTCATTGCAGGTTTTAATGAAAGAAATGCTAATTTTCTTCTACTTTTGCCTTTCATTCAATAAATAATGTGGTATTTAACGACATTAAAATGAGAAATCAATCTGGCAGTTCTATTTTATTGATAATCATTGAAATATAATCTTATTTCTGCATATGAAGCACGCAAAGCTGGGCCCGCTCTCGCTATCTCTCTCACACCTGCCACATTACATTTTAGGCTTCACGTTTTCCAACTGAGTGTTCGCTCCTCTATTATTCTCCTTCGTGGTGTGCTGCGAAAACTAGTGTCACACAAAGCGCAGCTCAAAGCGGTCCAGAGCGCAAGAAAAAATTTGCTGCAATTTAAGTGAACAAAATTGCCTCGTGTGCGGCGGGCTTAAGCCTCACTTGTTTGTTCGTCTCGGCCTGCAAATTCAAACTCAGTTATAATATAGACGTTGCCCTAGGTACATAAATTACTATTTCCGTTCAATCGTACAAAAAGTGGAATTCTACGTAATCTTATGTATTCATTTTTGAACAAAGAATATTACTTTACATGCGCAAATATTTTTTGTGACAATAACTTGAACGATGTCGAAAAGTGATTTAACAAGAATGATTTGAAATCATACATAGATTTTGTTATTTGCTCCACATGCAAAATGTTATCTTTGATGATTTATTTGCGAAATTTCCAACTGGGAAAAGAAAGGATGCAACATGCCCAAAATATTTTTTTTTAAATGTAAAAAACGAAAATGCATCAACAAAAAAAATTATTATGTAAAAATATCCAATTTAATTTGGATACAATCAAATTCTTTTAGCCTAACGCAAATTTATCTTAATCTTCATTTTATTATCCTCCATCTTTCAAACCTTTTTTTAAGAACATTTTGAATCACATTCTGTTTACAAAGAGTTGAAAAGAGGATTTAGCTTTACGTTTTTAATGAATATAAATGCATTTCGTAGCCAAAACGTTATCCTAATATAAAGAAGAACTTTCCACCCCTGCCGGGAGCAGAAAATTACCCTAGCGGGCCTAAAATAAACTATACTTGCGCACGCGCTCATCCTACGATCGATTCAGAGGGTTTAGGGGTAAATACGAACAGAAGTTTCTACAGTGGTTAACATGACTTTGAACACTATTAACAAGAAACAACACAGTGACGATAAATATAATACACTATCAAAAATACAACAATCTTGACATTTTGGGAATACTCTACATATTATATTCACTGTAATTAATTTTTGAGTGGATTTGTTATCATTTTGATATTATTGGTATATTTAGTTGTAAAATCAAAATTTGTGCTTTCCCGATCAATTTATGTACAGTGCTATCTAAGGCAGATATTGTGAAAATTGGTGCTTTTTTAAAAGGTTAGTGTGTAGTTCATTTTAGTGATTTTTTTCTCAACAAGGTTGGTACCTTGTTATTTCAGTAAGAGAGGGAAATTCAAATTTGTTTTCAACGGAAATTTGCTAAAATATAGATTAATTTTGCAGAATACAGTTATGGCTTGTTGCCTATTCGAACTTTTTTCTGTTTGAAGAAATAATAATTTAAAATAAATCTCTCCCTAAGAAATTAATGAAAAGGCATTGGACGCCTGCAGTCAAAGCTAGTGTGATAATTCAAATTTGTACGAATTGAGTAAAACTAATGTTTTTAAATAAACACGATCAAATTAGGGAGTTCTAATTGGAAAATCATAGAGAAAGAAAAACTAAAAAGGACAGAGGGTCAACTTTTGAAAACTTTGACGTCAGACTTTTAATTGGGTTTTGCAGCAATACTGCTTGAGTCTAGAAAAAGATCTTGCTTCTAATGATATTAAAACTGGTATATAAACAGGTGTATTTTGTAATTAATCAGTAAAGCAAAATTAAAGTTCTTGAATAAATTTCTTTTAAAAATTAAATATCAATTGAAAAACGTATTCCTGCTACACACAAATCATCTCAAGACTTCAACAAACGTAATAATTTCACGTACATCATTTCAAAGTTCTTCAGTACACCTTAATCACACCCAAATTGGGTAAAAACAAAAATTGTTCCTTGTAAACACACACACCACCAAATCTATCGCTATCCCTTTCATCGTGACGTCACTACAAGTTATTGGAGGGGGAAACGACCACGCCTACTTTGTACGCTCCCCCTTCCCCTGGCGGCTATTGCTCATGCGCGGCGCCGGCGTCTGGGCGCCGGGGAAACAACGGCGCCCGTCGCCAGACCGTGAGCAGACTTCTCGGCGTCTGCAGTGCGCTAAGCCCGGAATCCGAGCCGGAGAAAACCTGGAAAGCTCCGGAGAACTGGAAATTAAGGTGAGTGTGGTTAATATTACCTGTGCTGCTTGGTGTTGTGATTTTTATCTTTCTTTGATGAATTTTGTTATTTATTATTATTAGTTTTATTGCTTGATTTAATGGGTTGAAAACATTTTGGTAATTGTAGTTAGGTTATTGCACAAAATTTCATCCAAACGTTTGATTTTATCAACATTAATGGGATTTATTATGAATTTTCGCATTCATTTTATATTTCATCAGTTATTTTATTATGCTTCTTAAAAAGTATAGTGAAGATAAATATTTCTGGAACTTCGTTGCGAGTTAACCTTTAAGTTTACAATTTGCTGTCAGCATTTGATATTTTGATTGATAATATTTTAGTTGCGTTTAATATGATATTCATGTTTTGGATTCTTCAATATAATCATACACTACGTTGAACTGCTAGTATTTTTGTAACTAAATTTAATTACAATATTTACATTCAGAATCTTGCTTTCCAATCATTATAGCAGTATTTTCAAATTTAATTTAATATCTTCACCATTGAATGTTTATTTTTCCCTCATCATTTAACATTATGAGGCTATCTTTAGCTTTTTTCTGTTTCGCCTGTTATATTATTTATTTCATTTAATTTTAAGTTTATTACATTATTCTGCGTATTTTTAGATAACAATTAAATTACTGCATATTTGTATTTCCGATTTAAACTCCCAGTAGTTATATTTTATTATAATATGTGATAACAGGCGATTGAACATGATATAAACTCAGTATTGCGTCATAGAATTTTACCGCGTGATTAATCAATCAAATCCCCCTTTCTAATTTTTCAGTATTGATTTTTTTCCATT
The DNA here is from genome assembly GCA_963989225.1 of Dromius quadrimaculatus. NCBI lineage: Eukaryota > Metazoa > Arthropoda > Insecta > Coleoptera > Carabidae > Dromius > Dromius quadrimaculatus. Next base: position 13,112,257 of record OZ022324.1, read on the forward strand.
CGTTAATTCCATTCTGAAATTTTGCAAAAACATCGCTCTTCGCACAGATTTGTAGTTGATTGCATGGACGTACGTAGAAAAGTTGTAAATAGGGGCATTAATTGGCAAATTTTTTATGATATACCTCCTTTACAAATAAAATAAAATTGAAATGGTCATTTCATGGGCTAAATTTATTTTAGTTCTAATTATAAAATTACTATTTGGAACTATTGAAACATATTCTGCGCAGTGCAATTTATTTTATGAGCTTTTGTTAATCTGACTGTAATACTGTGAGTAAAATCTATAATTGTGGACCTGAATTTTTATTCTTACACTTCAAACTCAATTTTCGATATATACATTTACTAAACGCATTGTTTGGATAATTTTTTAATCCTCTTGTTCTTTTATTACCGCACGTCGAATAGTAATTTATACAACAAGAGTGTGAAGTTGAGTATTATGACATGAGGTCAAGTATTTAGTCAAAAAAATTATTGGCCGAATATCTTGATATTTGTTTATATTTGTATTGCATACAAAAAAAATTCTACGACACTCAACTTCCACATTTTGACAATTATTGAGCACACAGCTAAGGAACCTAGAGTATTAGTTGACTTTTAGACTGAAAAAATATCCCAACAAATGGATCAATGAAAGTTACTACAAACATGGATTCACATAAATTTAACTGCTACGCGTTTAAATAGTGATAAAACTGAGACTGAAAAAAGTTCAACCTTACACATCGTTTATGGTGCGTAGAGCACCTACTTTATGATTTATTTCAACATTAAAATTATTTTAAAGAAAAATATTTTTTTCGAAAAGCTGTTAATTCGATTTTCTCATATCTGTTTGCGACGAACGTCATGTTCAAAACTAGTTTATTTGATTTATCTGATGAATAAGTAATTCATTTTTCAATTTTTATCGCGCTGAATAACATCGATTTTTTACAAAAAATCTCAATTTGTTAAAAAAAATCAAAAAAATAATGGATCAAAATATGAAATACAAAATTGTTCTCAAATCTGACTGACACTGGGTTGATGCTAACTACTTTTAGTTGTCAGTTCATCACTCATAGATGGCCTTAGTACGGACTGCAACTCTTTTTGACATTTATGTTGATATAATTGACTTAAATTAATTTTTATTATCCACATTCATGTTTACTGAAAAGTATAAGGTGTATTTCATTCAATAAGATTTCTGAATATTCGTTTTGAATGTAGCACTCGCGACTAGATTATAAAGCTTGGAACGTAAAATATCATTATTATTCAATTAAAATTTTAAAAAAATCTGCTAGGAGTAACTCTATGAAACAATCAAAAATTATTCAGAACATATTCTAATATGCATAAATAGATGAAAATCATTTATTACATTATTTACAACCTTTATCTCAAGTTTTGTAATATCAAAAAAGACGCAAAACGAATCCACTTTTGAATAGTTTCGCCTATTACCGCCAGGCGGCTAGAAGTTTCCGTTGCGCATATTATTAAATTTTTAAGAAGGATAAAGTTTGAAACAAGTTTTGAAGACGAGTGTTGCATTCATTCAATTTAAAATAGTCATTATAAGCGAGTCAAATATTTTATCCAAAATCATTGATGTTTGAAAAGTATGTGGGAGTAATTTGAATATGGAATTTTTAAATCTCATTTAATTGAAAAGAATATGCATTGTTACCTTGGCAACTAAATCAAAGAAAATAATCTCGAAAATACAGTTTTGCTGAAGAAAACAACCGTTAGCAAGAAATAAACAAATAAGTTAATTTTAAATATAATGATGAAGAACTCTAAAGGCATAAACTAATAAAAATGTAATCTACATATCAAAAAATTGAAGCACTTTAAACCAGATTTTATTTTCAACAATAGTTCATTTCAGTTTGAGCTTTCTGATTGGTTAAAATGCAAACACGATTCATTCACAGTAAATGCAGAAATGAAGCAGGCTTTCTGGTAATAAATTAAAAAAACAAAAACAAGAAATATATTCACACATTACCTGAGTAGGTACATATTCAAATTTTTGAGCTGCACTAATTTATTCATGATGATTAATGAACGACTAACAGTTGATGCAACTGACAGATAGCCAAAAACGATTATTATGCTATTGTAAAATTGGTTGGCATTTTGGCCAATTAGAACATTTAAATCGTAGTCCTATAGCAGCTCTTGGACCGTTCTTAACTGGAATAGACTATAGTTGCATAAAAAGCAGCTGTAAGAATCTGAAGTTAGGAATTTAATGCATCTATATTTAAACATTAGTTGTTAACTCAATTTTCGAATGACGTTTCATCAAATAAATCAATGATTCACTTGTTTATCACATTCAAATAACAATTTTAAGTTGTATTTTTATAGAATCATACACCAATATGTCATTTTTTGCATTGAAATATCAAAAAATAAGGTTAGGTAAACGTAATGAAATATTTGTCAACGTTAACAATGCTTTATGTAACCGGCCCTTATTGATAGAGATAATCGTTGTATCTCTTTGAAATAAATTTTGGCTGATTTGATTTAGTGTAACCCAACACACAGTGCGTCACTAATCTGTAAATATTAAAAATATTCAGTGGTAAAGTAAGGCAGATATGTTTTAATATTCAAAATATTTAAGGAATTTATAGGCGAGAGTACTATTTTCTTAGAATTGGCATAAGGGATGTGTTCTTACCATTTTAGAGTTTTTTTTTTTTAACTATTACAAAGTGATATACGGAATGATCATAAATAATTGGCCGTGTTGTGTGAAAAAAATCTCAATAATACAGTTCTTTACTTGATATTTTATTCTTAAAAATCAAAATATGCCTCACAATCATATTAGGTACGCGTCAATGCGCTTGCGCGTACCTCGCACATGTATTGGTGTAAGCAATTTGTACATGTGTGCTATAAAATGGCAGAATACTGTACTAGCTTGGCTAAAGCGGGCGAAGCCTGCTCGTTAGCTGGGTGTGAGGTATCGTTAAAAAAACTGTTGATTTTCTACCGTTTTGGTGTCACTGACAATGCTTCATGGCACTAGAAAATTGCTAGTATCGCCATCTATTAAAATTGTTCGAGCTACTACACCTATTGTAAATGTGTACCCAAGATATGACCAGAATATGTATCAAAAAGTCTGAATAATAAAATAAAAATAAAATATGTACAAATGTGTGGTACTAATTTTATTCTGTCGAAAATAATTTTGATCACAATATGAACTCTTACAGATCTCATAAAGGATCAATTATTTATGATCAGCCTACAAATTAAAGTAAGATATAGTTGATTTCTTCTTTCAAATTGAAGATTAGATTACATTTGACTATTAAGCGGTTGTAGATTTGACCCTCAGAAGCCAGACTACACCATAACACCATTTAGTTTTCTCCTGTCCGAAGCGAATTAATCTCCGTTTCAAGTCGTACACAAATCGTATTATTTCAAGAAAATATTTCATTCTGTATGTGTCGACTACACAAATTTAGAAGCATTGAATTCGGAAAACAGTATATAGGTATATATTCCAGATCATCCGAATGTTTCAGTAGGATTTAATTCAGCATATCTGAAATTATCATTTGAAGAACACTTAGAGCTATCGGAAAACGACTATATTGACATTTTGGCTCGTATATTCCGGATGAATTTTATGCTATTCTTCCTAATATCCTCGATTGCGCCTAGCAAACTAAAGTAATTTTTTTCTGGATGCAATGTAGTCAGCAACATTCCGAATCCGGTTTTTTCAAATTCAGAAAAAGACGATCAGAGTAGTCCGGTCCTGAATGGGTTAATGCTCGGGTTTATGAATTCAATGTTAGGTTATTTATAAATAAAAATATATATTTGCAAATAAATTTGATCAAATTACAACTTTAAGATTGATTTGAAAATCAATGTTGGCGAGTGATACATTTTGATTGATTCTTCATTAATTATTAATTGGTTAGTAATATACAAAGTGAGGAACGTAGTCATGTCCATGACATGAAACTATATTGGGAAACGGATTGAATGAAACTAAAATAGTGGACAGAGAAATATTTTAATAATTGAATAGTTTGTTGTATTTATAGTTTAAAAAATTCTATACATGAAATGAAGCTAATGGGTTTTAAATAATAAAAATACACAAGTTAATCTGGAAAGACAAACAGCTATTTTCAACAGACTATTTGTCATGAACTTAAAATTTTCCAAATCAATTTATTTTTGTTTTCTTCATATTTTATAGATAGATAGGTTTTTACTGTGAACAACACATTGTGTAGGAATGAATGAAAAAAAAATATTGTGGTGTGCAGGACTATCAAAGACGTCTGCTACCGATCGATTTCAGTAACTTCAAATTTTAAAACTATAAAATCTCTCCTATTGAATTTTAAAAAGTATTTAATAAAATGAAAAGTACATTAATTGTGTTTATTTAGTCAGTTGTTGAAAACCTACTGATAACATTGTTAATAGGGTAGATAACCCAAATAGCCGATAAGAAATGTTAACAAGCTCATGCACTGTACTCCGCATTTTGTTATTGATTTGAAACTAAAAATACTGTGCTAATATACTTAAATAGAACATTATTACAGGCTGATTTTATTACATATTCTCTCGGAGATTATAATTGAGAATTTTTTATATATGTTCCAATTTGGCAATAGTTTTTTTCTTGAAGATATTTATTCGCGAATTTTGTACCGCATTGCAGTAGTTATAACCGCTTCAAATTATAAATGTATAAAATTGCTGAATATTTTAATCCCTGGGTAATTAAATTTTGAATTATGATTATTATTCTAATTGGTAGTAGATACAGTCGAGGTGTTAATTTACATACAATTGTATTCATAGTTAGAAAACGATTTCAGGTATCTGCTTTTGTTTGTATTAATCTGAGATTATAATTTATTTCCAATAATATTGAAATTTCCTGCAATACTTAATAAATCTGCAATTTTAGTACATATTCCTGTTTACTGGGTTCCAATGTTTAATTGCGTTTATAATCTAAGGGCCATTTGACACACTCCAATCAATACTGCATTTAGTTTTGCATTTTGACTCTCCATTTTCATATAAAGAAAAATGAAACTTGTTATACACAAAATTTTATGTATGTAATCAAAATTCAAATCAAAATGCAATATTGAATGCACCGTATCAAACGGTCCTGAAACATGATTTTCTTTAATACCATATGAAAAAATTATGATACATAAAATCTCCCGAAAGATGTGAATATTGAATATATGAGGAATTGTGTTTTAAACATATTTAAATAAATTAAAAAGTAAAATAAAAAAATGACACTACTGAACTGAAGAAAACAATACAAACAATGCGGAATATCACATCAACAGAAGCAAAACAAGCGACTATATGCTTTTGTGGGTAGGTGTTAGTTGTTTTATCGGTTAGCACGCATTCTCAGGGTTTCTATTTAGCCCTATCCTGACCCGACCATGTTCCGCGTACGGCGACCTTGTCATTTTGAAAGCACCACCCCTGAATTAATCTTTATTCTGTTAATTTTTTCCATTTTACTCTTTAGCATATTATTTTAGCAACTCTTAAATTGAGCTATTCATAATTCAAGTGGTAGCCAAAGGTGGATTACGTTAATCTTTGTTAATCAAGTTTGATTTACAAAATAATCTACTGAAATTTTTCCATTCCCTCCTTTACTTTTAATTTCCATTTACTTTAATATTTTGTCGATAAGTCAACCTCACAGTACTTATTGTTTGCATGAAATTGAAGTGTTTACTAGTTGTTGACTGCGTTTTCTTTTTCATTGATTGTAAAACTCCGTGATGTCCGGAGTTCGGGGAGTCTGAAGTCACTGACTGCGGACGCATGCGCATTTAACTACTTAACACGCGGATGCCACGTTGCAATACGAAAATAACGATTACATTCATTCTAACATAAAAATATAGTAATACTATGTAAATATTTGTTAACAGCGTGTATTTGATTAAATTTAATAAAACCACAATAGGGTATAACATCTAGTTTATGTTTTTAAACATTTCGTGAGACATCTTGATTGTAAAATGTGAATAAATTGCAGCTATGATACATATTCATTAATTTGTTCAACTATTTTCGTCGTACAAACTAGGGAAGCTTGAAAATGTTTTAACTACAGTTAAGTTTTCTGCGGGTATTCTTCTATAAATTACAGCATTATAAGAAAAAAAAAAACTAAGAGCTCCATGAAAACTTCGCAAAATTACGGAAATGTGATCTCATGTGACTCCAGGGTTACACCCAAAAAATTCACATTTAAGCACGTGGCCAGTATTGAACCAACATACATCGTAGAATAGTCGAGATTAGTTGAATATTAATGCATGCATATATTAGTAATTATGTTTATTAATGTACTTAGACACAATTTTGAACAGCTGTCGTGTCTAAACAGTGGACACTAGCGACCCTTTCCAAAGGAAATGTGAATTCTAACCATTCGTATGAACGACACGCAAAAGAGGCATACACTTTGTTTACTTCTATCAACCGGATTATATTTATTATTTCACGAATAATGGGCGTCTCTGACACATTTTTATCATTTTTCAAACGAAACATTATTGAAAAATATTTAAAAACGTGACAAAGAATTATAATTTGAGAAACTTTTTTAATTTCATATTTAATCTGTGTCTCAGTAATACGTTATTATAATTATAGAGTAAATTGATTGACGGACTTCTTAATCGATACCCTACTGCCTGATTTCATGATCGAGAGTTAAATTAACCTGATTAAATTAGGTTCCGATTTATTTAATTAATTTGATTGGCTAGTGATGACACAAAAAATGGAGAAACTGGTATTGTTACTAAGGAAGTGAGCCATTTATACCAAAATAATTTAACTCGAGATCCTGAAATCGGTCGAGATTTGAACACTCAGTTTAAGTATTCGGAGTGCGAATTGTCCACCACCTTAGATAGATAAGTTGGCATGACCGAAAATAATTAGGGTAATAATCAATTCACATAAAGTTGATTGACTAATTTTTGAATTTCGGTCATAGATGCATTTTTTGACACGAATTTCACCAATGAAATAAACTTTTCAAATTGTTTTCCCGCTTCAAGCTGACATTTGAAAGTTCAAAATTAGTATCAATATCAACATAAGATACGAACGCTAAATTTTGTGTTCCCATTAAATATTGTGTCCTGAGTCCTCAACATGTCTTAATTCGGCACCTGCTCTATTGCTTCAGTATTTTCCGAAAAGAATCTACTCTAATATAAACTAGGCCAGACACACAGACTGACATTGAATTCTCATTTATTATACCATAAGTAGTTGAAGTACTATCGATTATTTTTGTGGTGCTATCACGAATGTTTATTGTGCTTGCGTTTGAATACCACGAGTGTGCAGCACGAGTGGTATTCACAAGCACAATAAACATGAGTGATTGCACCACAAAAATAGTCTATAATACTTCAACTACAAATGGTATATGGAGGACTATTCCAGGAGTCAAACCATTTTTTCAAATTAGTTCTCTATGAATCTAGTAACAACTCACGTAATTTTCATAGGAATAAGTAAACAAACTTCTGTCAAATTGAAAAACTAGAATTTCTTGCATTTTCTTTGACGAATAATAGAGAAATATATTACGTCTTGATATGGAATCTAGTTCAGAAAAGCTTGGTGATAGATCAGAAGAAAAAATTCATGAAGATATTCAGAAAAATATTCCATTAAATACGAAGAAAGCACAAATTGGAGGTATCCAGATCTTTGAGTAAAATACTGACTCTGACCACTAGTGTAATACCCGATGGTATTTCTACACGTCCAAATACCCACTGATATGCACCGTTTCTATGGCGATTTAGCATTGTTAACCTTGTTATAAATATTACGAATGGAATAGTCACCATAAAGATTTTCTCCTGTATTTCGTGTAATATGGAGATCCCAACAACAGATTTTTTTATAAACAGTAATATTATCGTAGAATATAAAATAACTAAAATTAATTCTTGAATAATTTGGAACAATCTTTATCTAAAACATCTTTTAAAACTAGTAGCAGTTCATTTGTTATCATTAAAATTTGAATTATTATAAATAATGAAGATCATAATGTGAAATTAGAATTATTATTACTCACATTTGGACATCACATGCAAACGTTCCAAAATGATTCTTTCGAAATGAGTAATTTGATCCAATTGTGTTTGGTATATCAAACTTAAGATTCTGCGGAGATAATTCTAGTAAAAGTGTCCAAAATGATATTTAAACGATTGTCCAGTTTGGTATCAATTTAGAGCTCTCAGGGAGATAAGTTTAGTAGAAATATGAAATAAATAATTTTTTCGGCTGTTAATTATTGTTTTTACAACTTATCCAGATTATGTTAAATCTGAGATTAATTCAAGCAACTGGACATAAAACTTATGACCATTTTAAAATAAAATAGTTATTTCATATAACTGACAGCTGTCACTTTAACAATGACAGCTATCACTTTGAAATATGCAACTAATTGATACGACATTCTAAATTTTTGATATAGCTTTGAAATTCATGGTTCAGGTGGTTTGTGGTGGCTACAGTTTTTATTAAGATGAACTTAATATGTTTTTAAAGCATCACAACATTTGCTGTTCAACTTTAAGCACACAAATTGTTTCCACTTCTGAGTATGGTCAAGGTGGAACCGAAATTGTTGAGTAGAAAGACATAGGAAATATGTTATTTTCTAAAATAATCGTACCAAAGCAAAATTTGTTTTTAATAAGAAATAATCTATTTTTGGAAAGGGGCCTGGTTCCAATTGATCCGGATACTTGAAGTTCTACTGTGTTTGAAACAAAGTGAGCGAGTCATTTCCCTACCCAAGATTTGTGTTAGATGGAAATAAAAATTGTTTCAAATAATTTTTCATTTTGAATCTATATGCGGCTCTTTAAATCTTACAAATATGTGAATTACAAACAAAGTCACAAGGTTTCTTTAATTTTATTTTCAATCAAATTTTGCGTGAATACATGGATCATTGAATTTGTAACGAATTTTGTCCTTATTAAATCAATATTAGACTTGCTCGTTTCGTCTTCATGCGTCTAATGTTTTCCAGCAATGTCAAAAGTCATAATATTATTCCATATTTTGCGTAAATAATAGTAATTTATGCAACAGGAAGGTAATGTTGAGCATTTAGACATGAGGCTAAGCATTTGGTGACGAACACAGTAAAATATATCGTTTGCGATGCGTAAAGCACCTTCTTTACGCTCGGTCGTAGAAAAAAATATTTTTGCAAGAGATTCTATTTGCAGTTTCAATTTTATAATTGGATTAAATCTTATTTACATCTCTTACAACTTTAGAATCATTGTATATGTATGCATAAAACTACGAATTATGGTGAATTTAGATTTTACGCATAAATCTCAGAGATTTCACCAGCGATAATTGGTGGAAGCTTTTTATTTTGTTCTATCACTGAATCCAAACAATCAAAAAGACCAAAGGAAAAAATAACTTAAACTTTAATATTTGAGCGAAACAATTTTTTTGCAATCCTGATTTCTAGTTTTTCGGTTTTAGTTGAGATTTTTCCAAAAAACTTCAGATGTACTGCGCCAAAATAATGTATTTCACCTCTCCTTAATAGATTATAATAAATATAAAGAGTTAATATTGTAAAATGATGTATATTGTAGTATGTACCTAAATGAACAATGTTTTATAAAATTTAATAACTATAGTTAAACCAGTTTCAAAATTAATTATCAATTAAAATAAGCCTGAAGCAATTGAATTAAACCAATCAATTGTTCTATGTTCTTGTATTAAAACCGCAAAAAACAAATTGTTTATATTCACAGAAATTTTAATAAATTTTACTCCACACAATTCGATATTCCGAAAGTCCTCAAACAGATCAAGCTCGAAACGATTTCTTAATTTTATGTTAAAATTTTCTAATGAATGCTACATTCAGAATACTTACAGAATTGATATAGGAATACTTATTTTTGGTAGCCCTGATGATAATTTTTTCGCAACTAAGGCAATCTTCACTATTTTGAATGAATAAATACTATTACTATATTTTCAGGATTGGCCTGATTTAAATCATTTGATTAAAATCATGATTTAAATAATGATTTAAAAAAAAATCATTGATCTGAATCATTTAAATTGTTCTCTTCATTAATTCAGTTACATTTCTATTGCTGAACCAAATAACGATTCGAATTAAGTGACTATTTGATATATTTGAGTGCAAATTCAATTCTTTAAAAAACATTTTTGGGGTTTCTAGTACAAGTACAGCACTAAACTCCTGAGTGCTATAACTAGTTATCTCCTATATAAGTGTTAACCATACATATACCTAAATTATTAAATGCTAATGGTTATACAAATACAATTTTTAAAATTTTTGAAAATCAAAAAAATCATGAATCATACAAAAAAATCTATGATTTTTGCTAACCGTGGACTTTGCAGCAAACGATAACAATGTCTGTTGAAGAATCGATTTGGAAATTGATAACTTAATTCATAAAGTATTAGGAAATTTTTAATCCAAAAATTTCTACTGATTAGTCAGAAATAATAGTTGACTATCATGACTCATGGTTGTCCAATGCAGGTGCGCTAAAGTGACAAGTTAAAATTGTAATTATTTTGTTTTTCATTATTCAAAGTTTGATTTTTTATAAATTTTGTCTATAGGTTTTCTCAACAAATTAAAATAATTTGTTTTTCGAAGTTGCTTAATTGATACATAAAAATGGATCTAGATAAAATAAGTTTTTCCGGTTTTGACGTAAAAGTAAGTAGGAGACGCAAGTGGTCAGAATGAATAAATCAGTTCTTCTACATAAAAAGTAATTCAAAACTAAAATATGTACAAAAATCTTATTTATCGGTGAATCAAATACAAATCATTGCTATTTGGCGGAGTCATCAAAAGTTTTTATCAACTCCAGAACGACATAAGGTTATGAATGCTCCATATCCAACCCTAATTCAAGAGATTTAAACAATAGTTTTAGGACTGTGTCCGTATATCTGTGACCAACGCACTGTAAAGAGGGTTGAACCATTTTCCGCGTGTGGCGTGCGTTTGACGCGTGTCCATAACATTCACTCATAGAAGTGGCGTGCGCTGAACGATTTTAACGAATTGGTTGCCCCACTGTTCTCATAGTTTAATAAAAATTGAGCTAGAAACTTGAAAGATTTATAATATAAAGAATTTGAGTGTTGACTTCAAATGTTGAACAAAGCAACTAAATTTTTCGATTGATTGATTTTAGAACAGAAATGCATAATAACAATGTACAAAATTAAATTCTTTGTTCAAAGCTTCCTTACTCTAAGTGCTAGTATAATTATGAATTGAGATAATGAGTAAATAAACTACAGCATTTTAGTAAATAATCAGATTACTATTTTTGAACAAAATGACTGATTCAATCTCATTTACTGTGAGATTTAATTATTTTTTTATCTCAATCAATAATTAAATGACAATATGATAATTCAGGCGGCCATAATTGATCTGTATTTTTACCACAATAGGGACAGTTCATGAAGTATGCTATAGGTGACTCTACACTTGCATTATTTGAAGGCAAGTTATAACCTAGCTTAAGATACTTGCTGCGAGAAAGCTGCCATCTATTAATCAAACGCTTGAAACAAGTAAAAAAAAAAATGCAGTTTGATACTGTAGATAAAGTGTAAGAGAGATGGAGCTATGGAGAATGTTTAAACTAGACGGAGATAGAGAATGCAGGAGTAGGGCTTAATATTGATTCTTTGTCCTGAACTGAATTTAATATTTGAATCTTTTTTACTAACCTGCAACTTTTTTTGAAATTTTGATTAAACTATTGTGAATATTCAATTTGTAATATGTTGGTTTTTTGTTTATCTTTCCAGTTTTATCGCGACAATATTTAAAACAATGGCAAATGTGTCCCATAAGACTCCATATATAAGTAGAAAAAAAGCATCAATTTAGGACTCAAAATCTTCGAAACTAATCTAGAGGGGACTCTTATTTTTTAATATAAAAATTTTATCAAAATCTCTCTGATATCGTTTATTGTAGCAAGCACCTCAAGATTGGTCAAACTATAATCGAATTGCAATAAAAATTAGTATAGATTCTTTTTTAAGTCCTTTCACATAGCATACTTCTCAATTTTGACTATAGAGATAGAAATTTAATTATTGCAATATACAATGTTCTGTTTTGAATAGTTTTGAGTCAAGATGTCACATAAAAAATAATCTTTGCAAAAGTTTTATACATCTTTTAAATCCGCAGTATTTTAATGAGCCTAATAAAAATGGAAATTGATCGAGTAACGCATTCATGTCGACGGATTTATTGTATCAAAGTATTTCTGCACGCAAAAGTTGTAGAAAGTATGAAAAGAAATTCTAATAAGTCATTTATTCCTGACGTATCACATACATATGATGGTGAATTTCCGACTTCCGAAAAACTTGGCGGAACATAATAATTCATATTTGTGAATAACAGAAATGCTCAAAGTTTTTATAGATTTGTTAAGTAAAAAATACTTACCCCAAATTGGACAGGTTTCAAAAATCCAAGGCCACAATCTGAAAATTAAAAAACAAGATTAATATCACTGATCAATTGATTATTGGATATTATTATTCACAAAATTAATAAAACAGCATAAAATATTTGTTGTACTTATTCTAATAATCTAATAACTTGCTCCTAAGAATAGTAAATTAGCATTAATTTAGCATAAAAATTTGAATGAGGATGGTGAATAGAGTCCTACCAAAATAATTTAGATCAATCTCTCAATTGTTAAGGATTAATTAATTCTTAGGGAACAAGAACAATATTCGATGATTATGTCCACATACAATTGAAAAAGCGAAACTAGGATCATCTTCAAGGTTCAGACCTTAACTACAGAAGGAGCATCAAGTTAATTTTTTTTAATTTTTGCCTTAACAGAATTATATATTTCTATATACTTATTGTGATTCTTGGAAGAATTTACAACGGCGAATTGGATACTTTGAGAAATTAGAAAAATATTATTGTCAATGGTTCTTAGATCACAGGCTTTATTCTTTAATGACGAAATTTATTTATAACATATTAGAAGATATTTTGTCTACAATCAGGACATTATCAATTTAAAAAATATAAAATTGAAGTTCTAGGGCCGGTTGACACGGTGCATTAATTGCTGTATTTTTCTTTGCATTTTGATTCTTCATTTTGATAGAAAGGAAAATGAACCATATCATGCATAAAAACAGAACGCAGTGCACAAAATGATGTGTATGACAAAGTTAATTTTTCTTTGCATCAAATGGAAGAGTCAAAATGCAAATCAAAATGCAGCATTTAATGCAACGTGTCAGAGCTAGAGGATGAACCATACTTGCTTACAACTCAAATTAAAGTTGCAGTTGTTGAATAAAATATTAAGTTATCAGTTTCAGTTTGTTGTTAGGGGATGACAAATTTATGGAAACATAAAAAATGTATATAAATATATAAATATGTCTGACTTATTAATAGAATATATTAATTGTCAAAATCGCTCATGCCGGATTTCATAATCAAGAGTTAAATTAATATGGGTCAAAGTGACGGGAAGTTAACCAATAAACTAGATTTCGTTTTATTTGATTCATGTAATTGACCAGTAATGAACAAAAAATGGCGAAATTGGTATTGTTAAGGTAATAAGCCATTTAAACGGAATTAATTCAAATCGAGATCCTGAAATCGGTCATCAGTTGCCTAATGTTAATCCAAACTGCTTAAGACTACATTAGACAATATTTTCTGCTGCATAACTAGTTATTTATACAACAAGTGAATTAAACCACTGTTTATTTGCGAGAAGAAAGTTTAAAATCACCAGCTCGTTTAGCGTGGGTGGCTTAATTCTTCAAGCAAATAAAGAGGTTTAATTCACTTGTTTGTATATGAAATTTTATTTGATTTTGTGTAACTATCGGCAAACTGTCAAATTTGTGAATTTTGAATTGAAGCGTTATAATTGTGAAAAATATTGTCTGAAATGATGGAAGAAAGTGATGAAATAATGTTCTCGTCTCCGATACCATTTTTAACGAAGCAGCCATAGCAGTTGGAAAAATTATTCCTCAGAAATCGAAATATTTTTATGAAAAGGAATACTAACAGACTTTTTAAAATCACTAATAATTCATTTTAAATCACTTGTGAATAAAGATTTAATAATGTAGCTTTAAAACGTCAAAATTGAATAAAATAATTAAAACTGTTATTCAAGCCGATAAAATTATTCTAGGTCAAAAATTTTACTGTTGTTAGTTCTGAGATCCAAATTAATATGTATACATCATTAACATCGACTTTCAGAATAGTGAGTTGAATTAATCAGACTCAAATAGATCAAAAGGGCGACAATATCAAATTATCAATTTTTGTGTCGTCATTGGCTATTCAAATTGATAAAAAAAATTAAATTATAATATATTTCTTAGCTTTTTGTCACTTTAACTCGGGTTAATTCAACTTCCGGTCATGACACTTGGTATCAAAACAAAAAAAGGCGCCATGAGAAGGGCTGTTGCCAAGGTGTGCCCACTTCCCAATACCAACAAAAGCAACAGTGTTGTGAGTGTGTGAATAAAAGTCATTCGGTGCAATGTGTTTCAAGAAGTGTAGTTTAATTTTAGAAGCTTAGTATAATTTTGTTATCAATTATCATCACTATAGTACAACTATTAGCATTGTAAAATTTTGTTGAAGGCCTTACCTGTAAGGCCGGAAGTATATCCAGTTCAATCCTACTCGGAGGACAAGCGTTAAAAAATATCGTGGGTAGTTTGGTGCTTCTCGTCAAGCTCAGCCGTCTATGGCCAATCCTATGTGCAAGTGCAAGGAGGCAGTTAATACAAAGTCCCTAGTGACGCCTCCAAAGTCTACAATGACAAAGCTTAAGGTTTGCAAACCAATTCATGAATCACAATCAGTCCGGCTCGAAGGACCAAAAATGTTTGATTCAGGAGTAAATTTCAATTACTTTGCCCTTGTTTGATGAGGAAGAACTATATTATTTGGTTAAAAATTAAACTGCCATCTTTTCACTTGTGTTTATTTTGCTAGTTGCTATTACACTGTTTTTGTTGCCATATCAAAATCAAAAATTAGTTTTTCTTAAAACTTTATTTTATACTTTTAAGACTAAACACTGGGTATAAATTGATTTTGCGATCCAAATTTGACTTAAAAACGGAGCAACGCTGCAGTGACAATGTGTAAATATTTGTTAGTCAGCTTTTTATACGTTTTATTATTACAAGCAGCAAGATAAGTAATTACGATAAATAAAAACATTAACGAGAACTAGATTAGTGTAATAATCTCAGGGCTGCAGAAAAGCGAAAAGAAATAAATTCGCTTCAAGGCTGGCATCTGCACCATGCTCCGCAAGGGAGGAATATACTATAACGATTATAACTTTATAACCATTGACATACGAACTGAATGCGGTCCAAGCACGAAGAAAAAGTGTTCACTTTCATTTGAAAGATAGAGATAGATTGGACCAGAGATTGAACGTTTGGCTGTTGAGAATCAATCGTTTTCAAGAGATACCTTTTGCCTCTCTTAATCTTGTCAAGTCAAAAATACATTAATATTTCGCAGTTACCACATGACCACATTAAGTATGAAGCCGTCTTACATTATCACATATTTGGGACAAAAAATGAAACAAGAAATTGTATTAAATCTTGTACCAAAAATATTTTCTACTTGTGATTGTTCTTGAATAATACTACACAATTTTTTGTACGAAATATGAGCGCAGTTCATCCGGATTTACAATCTGACAGCGTTATCAAAGATTTTCAGGTTACTTACTGATGAATGTTGATGAATATTCAGTGATAAATGCAGTTAAATCACTAATCATTATAAATAGAATATTAGAAAGAAGAATAACGTGAAATCGTCAAAAACTAGAAAAGTATGGCAAGAGAAATGTTCACGCTGGAGAGACGAAAGACAAGGTTCCTCGAATATGCTACGAAGAGAATTTATGCTTGGAGATCCAAATGCATATAAAAACTATTTACGTATATATTAAATAATCACAAAAAACACGTTCACTCTTAACAGCTCTGTGAGCATAAACTATTTACTTTCGCATTGCGCATGCTCGCACCCAAATTGGCTGGAAAATAGAACATGTTCTATTTTCTCAATACATTTCTGAGCCCATCTAATATTTCAAACAATTTAAATTGTACCAAAAATCGTAAAAGATTTTATCCTACGAATGTGATAGTGTGAAACGGCTTTAAATCAATGGATATATCTAGAATTGTGAATTTGAAAAACTTGCGTTCGCTTTTTAATTTATTTTCAATAATTCATTAACTATGTAGTGACATGACTTTTTCTGCAGAATAATGACAAATAGTATGGACATATTATATGACCATATATATTAATTTTTTAGTGTCAAATTTATCTGGTACTATATAGTTGACATGAGCACGTACACTTCATTAAAATCCTATGAAAATTATACAAACTATAAATTTGAATAATTATTGGAATACGTGAGAAAATATATTAAGTATTTTTTCAATCTCATCATGTTTTGCTTTATTGAATATAATTTATATGATAAAAAGTAATAAATGCGCTTAATATGATTAATTCTTGGATAGATATTTTTCTATTCAAAAATCAATTCGATAGATCATTCAAAATATAACTCAATACTCTAATTTTTGATGTTTGAATCATGGCCTGATTATAGAAAATAATATTTTCTCAATTCCTTTGTACCATTTATCCGTGTCTTTCTTACAAAGCATATAATGAATATTTTCTTTTGCTTAAATTAATATTTAAATGCCCAGAGTCTCAATTATGGTTGATACGGCTCTGAGAAAAAGGTGAAATGTAATCCTATGTTTGGAAACATATGTAAATTATACGTTAACTTTTAAGTTAATATTTTATTATGAGTATTTGGTATGGAAACATATCTAATAAAATTAATATCTTAAAGTTTTTTTAATGTAGGAGTCACGTGCTAAATCATAAATATTTTATAATTCGTCTAATTCAATGCATAAATGGAATCCGATATATTTTTTTCAATTTAAATGATTTTCCTATTTTTGAGAGCAAATTGTTTGATTTTTGTTATGAGTTTTCGTTTTTAAATCTAGTTCTAATCAGCTGTCAACTAATCAAAAAGTGAATAAATAATTATTCAAAAATCAATTATGCCAGACGAACGTACGTCGATTCTGGGAGAAAAAGGCTGTGAATAACGTACGTCGGGTGCATAATAAACACTGTGGGGTTCCACCCTCCCGGAATAATGCGCGACGCGTGCCAAAACTACACCCTGTACAACTGGATAAGGGAAGAAAAATCATGAAATGAGGCGATCGTTCCTCCTGGCCTAGTTTAGGGATTAATTAGGGATGCATAAAGTTGAATGAAGGAACAAAGGAGAACTGGGAAACGACGGCATTTTTTTTTTTCAAGCGTATAAAAATAAGTACATTATGTTACTGTTTATTGTACTCAGAACGAAGTAATTGCATTATTAGTGTAATGGAATTATAATTATACTAGTACAATAATATGAATTATTTAATAAACTAAAGATGAATCTCCGACAACTATGTGCTTGACTTGTCCAGCTATCGGCGATACAATCTACGTCTGATAGTTTATTGTGCGTTTCTTCCACATTTACTTAAATAAAATATCTCAGAAAGCCAAATAATTTAAAATCTATAGGTACTTGAAATATATTGAATACAATTTCATTGTCAAATAGAAATTTATTTTCTTATGTTAAAATTAGCCTGAACATTTTCTCATGAAATTTAAGGTGCTTACTTCTGTTCAATTAAGACTGTAATTATATGTAACTTTTTATTTCAAGACTACGTTTCTCAAGATGGGAAAAAAATATATAACATCACTTACTTGTCGGTCCATTCGTTTTTAGATGAATCTTTCTGGAGTTAATTAAGTTGTTGAATTGAAATTTTACGCAGGGATAAATATTTCCCTGTTCAAAATTCATTAAATTTTGTATGCACTTTGAAGATACAGGAAAAAAGTATTTATCTACGGTCATATGAAAAGTGACAATTTTCAATGTAAAAAGTTGGTTTTTATTGTGCTACTAAAATTTTACTGCACACTTTTATTGCACAATTTGTCAGAGTCCAACAGTACAAATTAGCAGTATTTTAAACATTTGGGGACATTTGGAACTCTTCTACCACACTAAAATCACCTTTGGGCAATTTAATGTAGTGTTTATTGCTCTTAAAGGAATTGATTATATTATCAAAATAAAAGTATATATTTAACGATTGAAAGAAAATAAAAGTTTTATTCTTTGATACAATATTAAGACAAACACTATACAATTAATTTTTTAATCACTGCTATTAAACTTCAACTACAAAGCAACTAATATTTATTTACAACAAATTATTTGTTTACACTTCGCTCTTAACTGTTTAAGCTCTTGATATTCACTATTCAGTCAGGTTGTTCGCCTTTATATATTCGGATGCTTATATTTCTAGAAATGTTCGACTGTGCGGCGCGACACAAAGAGTTGAAAGGCTCCGCCCAGGCAGAGTCGGATTTAGGGAATATTTTATTTTTATTAATTATGACACCTTCGCACGTTACATTAATATCGTTTCCTAAGTTATCGATAGTGGCCGTCAAAGTGACACTTACAAAAGAAGAAATATTTATATAATTGACTGTTCTATGGAAATTAGGACGACCAAAAAATATCAATGCTCTTTCGTGCCTTATTTCTGGATGTATATTTGTTGATATTCCGAAAACTTCAATTGAAAATATATGCACCAACAAAATAAAATCCTGGCTGCGCAGCTGAAACAGGCATCCCAAATTTTTTCAGTAATTAAACAGCTGTGATAATGATTTTATCATAGTTTTTACTTCACCGACTTACTCAGAAGGGGAAGTATTATGATCGTGCATTCTTTTCCTTTTAAAAACAAGGGTATATCTGTTTTAAGACTCCTAAGACATTTCCAAAATTAAGTCTGTCTGTTGGTTTGTGTGTCTGCGTATGCGTAATCTTCCACAGTAGCATCTCCAGCGTTCGATTAATCGAGTTGAACTTTTAGTAATAAGCATAATCTCATCGGTTTCTGGAAGGGGTCTCAGATACCACCATGATTCTTTGATTTCCTACAAACTTCCATTATAATAAAGACTTTGATTTGAAATTGGTATAAAAATGTAATTTTGATTTAGATAGAATTTTGTTGCCTGTGCAATTTCTATACCGAGAGCAGAAATAAAGATTGCATCCTTCTGGTGTCTTCAAGAATGATATTTTTATCCCTTAGTTATTTCATCACCTTAGGAATCCAGCCATTAGTTTTAGCTGGTTGACAAATGGATGAATTTGCCAAATTGATAAAGAATTCAAAAGATACCCAACTAGCACAAATAGTGGTCGGAACGTCACAGCAACTACATTAGGAACTTTTATGGGTCTCGTCACTAGCCATAGGCACGTATTAGGAACGTTTCTTTTACGAAAGTACGACGAAAATGGGGAATAATTTTTGGTTCTGGCTACGTTCCAACTACGTTCCTGGAGCTTATTCGGCTACGTTCCAGAAACGTAATGGCTCCGTATCAGCATCGGGGCTGTGTAGTTTGCGCGACTTTCTTGAAACTTTTCTCCCACTATTCCAAACTTGTTGCTCGCTTTGTCTTGCAACACGTTTTATCTCTCTCATGTTCCACTCTAGTATAAACCTGTCTATAACATTTGTTCTTAGAGCATATAATTAATTTTTATCCATTAATTTGTTGTACGTAGTGCTAAATTTAGGAGCTTGTCCAAGATTTTAATCATTGTGGTGTACAAGTTCTCGTTTTGTAGTAATGGCGTCGCATATTTTGCTAATAAGAATGGCGAAGTTTGGGAGAAATTACTTCTAAGTCAGAATTACTAAAAAATGCAACTTGAAAGTATTTACGACTGAGCGATAGTTGTAGGAACTGAACGAAAACTGGAAGTATGGAACTTTGAAGTTTATTTACTACAAGGTATTGCAGTGCAACTTCCAAGTTGCGGCAAAGTTGTGACTATCACTGTGTCTGCTCAGTGTGGTCAGGTTCTAATGAAACAGAGCATGAGATTCAGAAAAAAGAGACATGAAATTGCGCAAATGTAGCCTTAGCTTCTAGCAAAGTGCATTTTTGATCCAATTTTAAATATTTGGTGGATCTTCTATGAGGATGTTACTATGTTCTTAGCTGATCTACTAGTGAAATTGGGGATATGATAAAATCATTAGGTTCTTCATCATCATACGGAGTAGTAACGTCGACTTCCGTAGCATATATGACTCATGAAGGATATTGATTTTTGATGGTGATGATTGCACAACACCAGAATATTCTTTCAGTACACCACTCGCTCTCAAGCCTTTTAATTTTCCGTGAAATGCTGTAGAATGTCAATTTTTTTTTATTATATGCTTGCTTCCAATAACAGACGCCATTATGAATCAACGAACCATCATACAACTATACGAACACTAAGCAATGATGCAGAGCATATGAATGTTTTGGGAACTACATGGTGAAGTTTTCTTCATGGTGATTCTAAGAGGTGATACAAACTTTGTAGTAGCCATGCACAATGACGTTGAATTTTGCAGGTCGCAGTCACGTTACCTACACTTATAAATATCACTTCGAAGTTTAAAGAATTTAAAGTGATCCTAAAGGTTCCCAAAACGTTATGGCAGCTTTCAAAGTTACTTGAAAGTAGTTGCAACTTTTAGGTTGTATCGTAGTAGCATTGAATAGTCGCTGCTACGATTGTTGTTGCTGTCAAGTTATTGGAGCTTTAAAATAGTACCATTGGTAGCTACGACGTTCCCAATACCAAAGAAATCACATAGAAGTAATATAACTATAAATTAAATATTAGTGGTAAATTTTACGTGATTGCGATTGTTGATTCGTAAAATGAAGTTAGGAAGTAGGAAGATTAGTGACAGTTACGTAACAATTGCACATTCTAGGTTTCCGTCTCGGTTACGATCACTTTGGTGCTAGTTGGGTATAGTCAAGCCCAAGACATGTTCCACAAATACGGCCGATATTTTTGCTTGCCGACATAATTTTGTTGTTTTTTTTTCCCAAGCCCTTCAGAAGATCTCTCTCGCGAAAAGAGACTTCGAAATTAAATCATGTCGATCAAGAGTACAATCGGACACGTACTGGAGCGAGGAATGATGTTTTTTTTCTTTTTTTATTTTGAATCGTTACAGGAATTTTTTTATAAATTCATAATCCTATCAAATCTTTTCATTCACGATTACGGTTGCAAAATTGACCAATCAAATTAGAATTATAATGAAGAGGGTTAATTATGAAATAATAAGAATTGTTTGTCAGTACATTATGATTAAAATTTTACTAAATGTACATTCAGAAGTAGTGTTTTC